>OX419629.1:2526177-3789266 GCA_948473465.1 Lithophane ornitopus
GAATCGTATATGAATGATGTAACCAATATATTGTAACAATATTTTGAATTAAAAGAGTGTCCGTGGAGTTTCTTGCCCGTTCTTCTCCATAGGAATCTACTACGCTTTGGAATGGGCTTTCTACTAAGCTTCATCTTTTTGATTGACCGACCCCTTAACAATTCAAAAGTACCTGTAATTGGTTTATTTGAAATAAATGCTTTGAGTTTGTATGTAATCGTAATCGTTTTGCATTCTGCGTTGTGTCTTTAGGTTGGTTCATAAGTCCGTGCCTGATATTTAGCCAGAGTTTCTAGCATCTTCTATAAGAAAGGGGGTCCCCTTTCTTATATTCCAAACTCGCTGTTAGCCTTTATCTTAGTGCTCTGCTACACATTTGTCAGGTGGCACAGTATGTATGTGTGGCACTCGACTGGTAATGAGGTTCACATCGCACGCTATTGATATTTGTTACATTCGAATTGAGCCACGAGTGTAAATGGGAACTGTACAAGCAACGGCATTTCCCAAAGTCAACTTTACTTGCATAGGAACTAACTTGTGACTGCCTAACTGACTGGATAAGCTGATCATCATCATCATTTCAGCCGAAACACGTCCACTGCTGGACATAGGCCTCCAAGCACCGCCACTTCGACCGGTTCTGTGCTTCCCGCATCCAGCGGGTTCCTGCGGCCTTTACAAGGACATCGGTCCACTTTGTGTACAGTACGGTGGCCACTGGCCTTTCAGCCCCATCGGCCATCTGTTCTGTGAGCAATCTGCCCTGCCCATTGCCACTTAAGTTCGGCAATTCTTCGGGCTATGTCGGTTACCTAAAGCAGTTGTTTCATCTAAAATACTGCTATTCAGCCGTTCAATCTGGTAGCACACTCCAACACAGTTGGAAAAAGGCTAGACAGATAATGATGACTTGCATAGAGACCTCATCCCACAACGTGATTCTGACTAAGGAATGATAATGTTTTTTAATTTATTTTTTATTACTTTTAATTTTAGGAGGTTTTGGTATTTATTCACTGCAATGATGAATTTCTATGAGGAAATCAATATTAAATTCAAGATATTTCTAAATTATAATCTCTCGCATGAGAACGCTTTATCATACCTACACATCTAGTTATTTGATCTCACAGCAGCTACAGTAAGCGATTAGATCCAACCATACTATCAAGCATACTATAGATAGGTTCGTTTCTCGAGGATATTCATGTCTGACGTACAGCCTAGATTGTAACTAAACCGTACAACTTGATTATGACACGACCACATCAAATATCCTGAGTTCCTGGTATCTCTTGTGTCAACGCTCCCGTCTTTGACTTTGTCTTTGATGGCATATCCGCCGTGTGTGTTATACCGCTGCCAATTATATCGCGTATGTAAGTCCCTGACTCGCCTCTTCTAATATTCAAGAAATGTTGAGATAAGTTAGGGATTTTCCAATAACTTGCTTTATAGTATACAAATGCAAAGAACTGATAGATTTTATAAATTCATGCTTACAGCTTAGCTAGTTTTTAACCGAGTTCTTCAAAAAGGAGGAGGTTCTCAATTCGTCTGTATGTTTTTTTTAAAATGTGTTTTTTACGCGATTACTCCGCCAATTTTGAATCGATTTTGATGATTCTTTTTTTTTTGTTTGGTAGGTCATGCTTCAGAGGTGGTTCCATATAAATTTTATTAACTTTGCTTGCGTGGTTTTTGAGTTAGCTTTAATATTACGTCTTTTTTCCCACTTTGTCTATGCAGACGATGTTTTATTTGACTCCGTCACATTTGTGTGGGGTAGGTACCACAACTAAAAAATGAAATATAAAAACTTTTTACGAAAAAAAAAAACAACGGACTTCCAAAAAAAACACAAAAAAAGTGAAAATAACTTTAATTTCGGAAGTCGGTGGCAAAAAACGAAAATTGAAAATCAAGGACACGGATTTCCGAAATTATTGTTGAATTAGAATCCCTACGCTATATACTACGGTAGCTACGGTTTCCAAGAAGAGCGGTGCCCGTCACATAACGTCTGCAATTTACCGGCGAATGACGTCACTGAAACGTTATTTATAAAAGTAAGTTGGTGTGTTTTGCTAGAGACCGTAGGTATAGTACAGTTATAAAACTACGCAACTTCTCCGTGCCGTACGTGCATGCCGCATGCGCCAAATGATATTAGTATTCCTTCCCCATTCGACGTAGATAAAATATCCAATAACCGCCTATAACTGTCCTATTACACTTGTTATTGAACTAACATTATGTCCTCTCAAATTCCTATACAAAACACATTGTATTGTTATAACAATAATTTTGGTTTTTCATGTGGCGCTTCTGTAGCCAGTAAATAGGTTTCTCATGTGGCACTTATGTAACCAGTAAATAGGTTTCTCATGTGGCACTTCTGTAACCAGTAAATAGGTTTCTCATCTGGCACTTCTGTAACCAATAAATAGGTTTCTCATGTGGCACTAACCTGTAATGAGTGTCCAATTGTGTACTCTTAAGAGCGTATACAACCTCAAATTGCTTAGCATGATCCTCCGTTATTGAGAACAAGACAGACAGCAGCTTACAATCAGCAATGTCTTAGATAGGTACTCTTTTGTACTTATGTAGTACAAGTACCTATGTAGTGAATTGTCTCGAGGATTGGCCCCGTCTAAATGGTCCATAATTTCGTAGAGAGCACCTTGCCTATATTTAGCAAAGTAATAAAGTATGCATCGTCATGAAAACTGTCGAAAATACAACAGCATTAATTTTGAAATAAATATATGTTAAAGTTCAGGATTGACGCTAGGTACTTATGTTTGATGAAAACACGATTACATATCTCGACAGTGAATAAATATTGTATAATATACAGGGTGTTAGGGTAGACACCGTTATCCTTGAAACTAGTGGTTTGGTGGTTGGTGGTGGTTTGCGATTTCAAAGTTGGTCCCATAGAAAAAGTATATTATAGATGACAGCAAATCACTAGTTTCAAGGATAACGGTGTCTACCCTAACACCCTGTATAATAAGAAAGGTGAATTTGAGCTGAGGTAGTATATGCTCTTAAGTCTTAATAGTTACTTCAAGATTAAATGCTTCATTCTTCTTCTTCGATGTTATTGTTGTTACACAGATACTGCAGATTCTTTTGTAGTACTTCAAAATGAATCGCTCTTCAACTCTGAAATAAAGAAAGAAACTTTAAAAAGAAACTATGAAAAAATCTCATCAAGCCCCAATATGTAAAACGAAAAAGAATGGCAGCATCCCCAGAATTTCATTAGAAAACGGAGTCACTAATTACTTCGGCACTCCAATCGAGACGCGCTCGGGAAAGGGCCAATTCATCGGATTCTAATTAGAAAAAACTTATTCTGATCCTGCTACGGAAGTTACGGCATCATTGTTTTAGTCACATTCATTCTCGCCGTTTTATTTCTTGCGCTATTATAACCCTTATTTCAATAGCAATAAGGAACTTTCAGGTGGGAAGATTTTATTGGGTCCAATTTTAAATGAGCTGCGATAAAGTCAAAGTTAGTAAGTATGGGTGCCGCGCATCAAGTGGTGGTTTCAGTTAGTTTATTGTTTTAATCTATCAACAATGACTGTTAAATAAATACTAAGTATTTTTATTGTCTACGATCCTCCTCAGGAATAACCTGTGGCTGTGGTGTACCTGCATATACAGGGTGTCAAATGACCCATCACATAGCCGTCAACTACGCATTCTTTACTTCAAATTAAGTAACATTGCACAAAAATAATTGCTGGGAAACGACTTTTATTTTTGGTGTGAAAAGTCGCAGTTTACAGTAGTGCACAACGTAACGCACGCAAAACATTGTGTTTATGGGTGCATGCAACGGTTCAGGGTTCGTGGAGGTATTTAAAATTAAGTTATAACATTTAATACTTGCTTGCATCTTTAAAAAACGACTTTGACCTTCAGAACAAAAAAAAATACCACAATGACGGGAATGACAAGTGTCTGTTTACACCAGTTATAGGCACGTGTGACGTTAACTTTACTATCGTCTAGGGTGGACAGCGAACCTGTGATGCCCTGGTATAGTAGACGTATTTCGGTGACCTTTACTATCGCGGGATTATGTGTCCTTAGTGTTTGCCACCCAATGTGTTAGGTTATCAGCGTTTTGTATGGGGAATTTTAAAGAAGTTGCATTTTACATACTAACATTTTCTTAATTTATATAAACCATGAACACGAATGTTTTAAAACTTTTATGGACTAATGTTTAAAAAACTAAGATAACGTATGCCACTTGAGATTAAGCGACAAAAATAAGTTATGGCTAAGTTAAAACAAAAATAGTGGTCATTTCTGCTAACAAAATGAGGAGTCATTTTTAAGGTATTTTTTATGTTTAGAAAACTATAAATAATAAGGTTTTTTTACTATTGGTAGTTGTCTATGATGGTCATTATTCGATATAATACCAAGCAATTGATGAATATTTAAAATCATAGAAGTGACGAGGTTCTATGTGTGAGAAAAAAACGCAAATTTCATACCCAATAGCAACCAATATAGTATAAACAAAAAAAAAACAAAAAAAATTGCTATGACCTACCAATGCCTGACGATTATTGGGAGGCTCTTTTTCGGTACAGCAGCAGTGACAGACTTACGAAAAAGGTTCTCTACAAAGACAAGCACGTATTTAACCAAACAACGCAGTACATGGTTACTTTCTATTTCTCTAGTCAAGCCTGCGTGTTTCTTGAATACGCGATGAGGACGGATGAGGGTTATAAAGCTAGTTACACATGCAATGGTCTAAACAAGCTGGCTTTGCGGCAGATCAACTGTGCTTGCTTACTTATGAACGAGCCTTAGATTATGTTGGAATAGTGGATGTGGTATTGAGACTTTTCGTTATAAGTTCTGTGATATTCAGTAAGTTTTCAGACGTAAGAATTCAACCTAGTCCTGGTTTTTTTGAAGGGATGTTTCATCGAGCAATAGTTTTCAATAGCAGCACAAAGCTGTGATGTTATATAATGATATATATTACATCATTACATAACATAATATCACGCCTGTAATCCCTGCAGGGTTAAGCAGAGATGTAACTATAGTACACCCACATTTCGCTAGTTATGTTTGAGTCCCATGTAATAGGGGGCGAGCCACCGACCATTTAAGATTTGAAATGTAGAATAGGGATGCAAGAAGTGTCAAAAAGTATCGATATATATCGTATCGCCCACTATACATTTTCGATACTTGATATTTTATATCGATACATCGAAATATTAAATATCGATATATAGAACAAAAAATATCGATATTTTTTCTTCAAGCCTAATGTAGAATAGAGTTCTGCCATCTCCTGCTTAGGTTTATTTTAAACATTATCTGATGCTTGAGACCAAGTTTTAACCACTAAAAGTTGGTTACACTTCCATGTATGATTTACAAAGGTCATCAAAAATTTCCTTCTGAGTTTTTGCGACGTTTATCAAGCCTGTGGGAGATTGTGATTTTCCTTGTACCCATTTTTATACATAACTAGCGACCAGCTCCTACTTCGCACAGTTTTTACGACTTGACAAAATATCTAGATTTCTTAGAATAACTTTAATACTAACGTATTACACACCTAAACCTTCCGGAATAAATTCTCTAAACGATCGTGAAAACCTCATCAAACTCTGTTGCGTGGCTTAGAAGAACAACGTGGACATACACATGAAAATAGCGACTTTCAAATTTAATATATAAAACAAAGTCCTCCGCCGCTTCTGTCTGTCGTCCTGTTCGCGATAAACTCAAAAACTACTGCACCGATTTTCATGCTGTTTTCACCAATGGATAGAATGGTTCTCGAGTAAGGTTTTAGTATATAATAACCGACATCCACGCGGGCGAAGCCGTGGGCATCAGCTAGTATATAGATATAGAAACACCATATCTACAATTGCACTGTTTGTCATTTTCATACATCATCAACCAGCAAGCAAAACACGTATTTGCCGTTTGTTTTCATACGCGCGCACCACTTTCGGGCCGCGTCCGTGTTGTCAGCCCCGACAATATGACCACGTCCTCACGAATAA
Organism: Lithophane ornitopus; assembly: GCA_948473465.1. Taxonomy (NCBI): domain Eukaryota; kingdom Metazoa; phylum Arthropoda; class Insecta; order Lepidoptera; family Noctuidae; genus Lithophane; species Lithophane ornitopus. The sequence goes on from OX419629.1 coordinate 2,532,258, forward strand.
ACCTCGGACAGTTTCCGAGAAATATTGGATTAATATAGGTATTTGTTGTTGATTCTGCTTATTTTTTCGACACTCGTTCGTTCCCTATTTAGGTGACAGCTGGATAATTTGCTTCAGGACTTCGGCACTTACAGAACAATGCTACTTTTTACCCAACTACGGCGAAGAAAAAAGGAGGGTTATGATTTTGACCGGTATGTATGTATGTATGTTCATCTGTTCCCTCATATCTTCTTAACGACTCATCACAATTGACAAATGATGGTATCGTTGGACGCGTCTTGATCGTCTGCTGGCTATGTGACGTAACATTAAATTAAAAATGGCGCCCTCTAGAGGACATAAAGTCAGGAAAATTGTTTTATCGTACCATGTTAGGTATCAAATGAAAGGGCTTAATGAGCACATTTCAAAAATATATATATTATAACCCCAAAAGAATTTAAAAAATATTTAAGTAATAAAAACTAAAACCCAACTACGACTAAAATGACGGAATGACGGAATTCTTAGTCTGCCGAAACAGAGGACTAAAAAATATTATAGACTCATTTGAGTGTCCATGGAAATCTTTAGTAAAAGGCGAAAGATTTATAACGTTTGAAGGGAAACCAGAGATAGTATGTATGAGTCACCCGAGCTCTACTCCACGCGGTAAGGAAACCACAGCGCAATATTCAGAAACAAACATGAATTATAGAAACTCTATCGAGTCATGGGGTAACTGTTGATACCTATTTGTGAGATCGATATTTGTAGTGGCAATAATTTTTATTTGAATAATTATAATCCTAACTAATATTATAAATGCGAAAGTAAGTTTGTTTGTTACGCTTTCACGCTAAAATGGCTGCACAGATTTAGATTGGCACAGGGGTAGACCTGGAACTGTGTCCTACATAGGATACTTTTTATCCCGATATTGCCACGGGATCGAGACTTACGCGGGTGAAACCGCGGGGCGCAGCACTTGTTTATTGTAATACTAGATTACAAAAACAAGTTGTGTGTTTGTTTAATTAATAATAAATATATTAAAAAAAAATATATATATATTGTTTGTTTAATTATAATATTGCTAGCTGCGATTCAAAATGGAAAGTAGCCTATATCCTATTCCAGGTGATGGCCTACCGATGTACCAAATTTCATCCGTATCCGTTCAGCCGTTTTAGCGTGAAAGCGTATCTTTCTCTTCTTTTTATCGACATACCACGCGGGCGAAGCCGCGGGTTGAAGCTAGTTTACTATAATATTAAGTTAAGGAGGAGCTCGTGGCTAAGTAATAACAGCCGCACGGGTCGATCCATCAGGTTAAGCTACGCTTGCCGGGGCTGGTCCGTGGATGGGTGACCATCTTTACATAACGAGACTCCTCCGTGCTTTGGAAAGCACGTTAAGCCGTTGCTCCCGGCTGTCATTTGTGGATTTTTGACAGTCGTTACGGGTCGTCAAAAGCCCGAAAATCTGACCACCAGTCTCATCAAGGGGTATCGTATTACCCAGTTACTGGGTTGTGGAGGTCAGATAGGCAGTCACTCCATGTAAAATACTGGTATTCAGCTGCATCCGGTTAAACTGGAAGCCGACCCCAACATAGTTGGGAAAAGGGTAGGCAGATGATGATTAAGTTAGGTTAAGTTATCGGACCCGAAAACTTTAAAATATTATTTTACAGAAGCTAATTTCGTTCTTAGAATTTGCTATTGGGCGGGAATTTCCAACAATGACGTAGTCCCAACATTCTCTAACTAAAATGCCAGTAACATACGGACGGCCGTGACGAATTTATAAGGTTTCCCTTTTTGTCATTTAACTAGCAATAGTTACGGAACCCCAATGTCCACACATGACCCCAATCAAACAAGTTCAAAGGAACCTTTCTTTCTCTTTTTAATGTAAACAACAAATATGTAACCAATGAGGAAGTTTCTAAGTTGACCGTAGTCAAAAAGGCATCGAATCCAAGTTAGGAGGCGAAAGGCGAAAAACGGGTATCTATATTTGATGAGGCAAGTCTGTAAGTTATTCATTCCGGTAACGATTGAGGAATAATTCTCGTGGGTTACGGTACAACGTGCTATGGCGTGTGCATCGCCTTCTTTTATGAGAGAGTGTTTTTATGGGGTGCGGTGGGGGAAAAAAGTGAGTCCGTTTTTTATGGGCCTGCAGATATTTGATTTTGGATGGTATCGCATAATCCAACTCACAAAAAGTGACAAATCTGTGTAATAAAAGTCGCGGTGTGCAGAAGTCTTGGAAAAGATAAACACTTTATACGAAGGACAGAAATTACAAACAAGTTTAAAAAAGGGTTGATAATCCTATACTATTAAATGAGCAAAATTTCTATAATATATATACCTATTTATAATATTATGTATGTTTGTAAACACGTTCTCGAAAACGGCTCTAACGATTTCGATGAAAGTTGTAGTATAGGGGTTTACGCGGGGGCGAAAAATCAGTGTAGCTAGGTCTCATATCTGGGAAAATTCGTTTTCTCTCGATACAACGTTGTCATACCTATACTCCATTTGAAATAAGATTAGACGTATAGATAAGCCTTTTTTACATTCCGTTCAACCGATTTTGAATTCTATTGCGTTGGTGGCATGACAAATGGCAGCCGCAGTAGTTAGTTGGTATTGTGTAACTTTTTTTGCTTTTAATGCTATCCTTATGCCTACGGTATAGAAGTCAAAATCGGTTGAACGGACTGTAAAAGGGTTTGTTTTAATGTCTAATCTTATTTCAAATGGGGTATAGACGATAATTATGTATATCTATTTTCAGCCGAGCAGAGCTATGTCGACCAGGTTCTATGTATAATGAGGGGTCTTATCGCAATCAGCGATCTCTGTCAGACAACCTTTGGATGGACAATATACATGCAATGTATTACAAAAATGAAATCGCTTAGTTTTCTAAAATAGTCGTGTTTTCAAAGCTTTGGTACCTCACGTAACTTAGGCAAACTCTTGGAGTGCATTAAAATAATATTTGTAGCTGCTTAATATTAATGATTTCTCTTCTAGGGCTAAGTAGGATGGAGAAGACAAGATGAGTATAGCAATAATAAGTTCTCGTAATAAAAAACGTTCAAAATCTAGTTTCAATCAATGACAAAAACTTGAGGGGGATTAGAGGCATTTTTGACGGATTGAGACTGAGATTAGAATGATTCTTAAAAATATGGGAATTCTCCCTCTGAATTCATTCATCTGCCTAGCCTTTTCCCAACTATGTTGGGGTCGGCTTCCAGTCTAACCGGATGCAGCTGAATACCAGTATTTTACATAGAGTGACTGCCTATCTGACCTCCACAACCCAGTAACTGGGTAATACGATACCCCTTGGTAAGACTGGTTGTCAGACTTTCGGGCTTCTGACGACCCGTAACGACTGTCAAAGATCCACAAATGACAGCCGGGACCAACGGCTTAACGTGCTTTCCGAGGCACGGAGGAGTCTCGGTATGTAAATATGGTCACCCATCCACGGACCAACCCCGGCAAGCGTAGCTTAACGTGATGGATCGACCCGTGCGGCTGTTATTACTTAGCCACGAGCTCCTCCTCCCTCTGAATTCATTATGAAAGTGATTTAGATTGAACAATCTATCAGTGTCAAGTTAACGTCATCATAAACAAATTATCAAACGAGTTCAAACAGAGGGTCTGCGGTGCTTAACTAAGCAATTAATTGCAATAATTAAAGAACCAATTAGTGTTGAAATTACATACACAAACAATATACCATACAACACCTGAAATCACCTATCTAGTCTCCACTCTGTAAGTCGTAGCGCGAGCCCCAAGATACAGACTCACTGTCTAGTTTGGGGCTCACTGGTAAATAATTTGTGTAATCTATACTGTGTAACCTATACTCCATTTGAAATAAAATTAGACATTTAAACAAACCTTTTTACAGTCCGTTCAACCGTATTTGACTTTTATACCGTAGGCATAAGGATAGCATTAAAAGCAAAAAGAGTTACACAATACCAACTATCTACTGCGGCTGCCATTTGTCATGCCACCAACGCAATAGAATTCAAAATCGGTTGAACGGAATGTAAAAAAGGCTTATCTATACGTCTAATCTTTTTTTAAATGGAGTATAGCTATAGGATATTGTAACCTGTAAGTAAACGTGCTTACTGTATATTACCTAGACAAATGATTTTCTATTTAATTTACTTACTGTTAGTGTTTGATTGGAGACACGACAAAGTGGTCAGACTGGTCAGTTGGTCACATAGTGTTAGTAGTAAATAATAGTAACATATTTTATTTCTCAATTAGCGACCCACTTCTGCTTCGCGCGGTTTTTACAATTTGACAAAACATCGAGATTTCTTAGTTATATGTTAGTTTAGTATAATACGATTTATTTACATAAACTTTCCGGGATAAATTCTCTAAACGATGGTGAAAACCTCATCAAAATCTGTTTCGCGGTTTAGAAGAACGCTGACATACAGACAAACACGAAAAGCGACTTAATTTATGTTATGTTATGATTAATAAACTCTGCCGAAGCAGAGTATTTCAAAAATATTATAGACTCATTTGAGTGTCCCCCTCCACGGAAATCTTTAGTAAAAGGCGAAAGATTTATGCGTTTTGAAGGGAAACCAGAGTTAACAATAAAACTGTCGGTCGAGGTTTATTATACTCGGCGCGGTAACGAAACCATAGCGCGATTCAGAAACGAGCACGATTTGTACAACGCCATCTATCGAGTCACGTGGCAACTTAATGATTGATTTGTCATATCATTATTCTGAAATTGTTTCATTAACCTAGCCATATATTTGAGGTTGACAATTTATTTTGACATGCTTTAATTCCAATAAACTACTGAGCGCAATAAATTAATACCTAGAATACGGAATATAAAAAAATCCAGTACTTCTTGTACCAGTAAATCCCCTAATTATAATGATTCACAGTTATTAAGTGTAATGCATTTGTAAATTAAGACCACTTATCTTTTCTTAGTAATTATTACAATGACGAATCAAATCGATGAATTTATTTCGTTCCAAAGACAGGTTGGGTCGTTACAATATTTCTCAGTCATGTGCGAAACGGTAATTGAGACGGACACACACCTACCGACATGTCATTTTTGTGCAAAAAATATTAGTTACTCAGAATTACCCAATTGTGAAAAAAAATTGTGCGAAAATGTGTAAATCTGTGATTTTAGAATTATGTTTGATCGGTAAGGCAGTTTGAATATTGTTAGTGAGATATCAGTGATATGTTTTGTAATAAATGATTATCATAACATGACATACATAACATTATGTATATAATTTATTGCAGTTTTATCGATTCATGTTTCAACCGGGCAACGGAATGAGTCAACAAACTCTCAGGTAAATAATATTTTTATACAATATTAGTTTTTGTTTATGCTAAACCCGAAAAGGGGTCATTGTACTCATCATTTTGAACAACTTTTTCTATGGGACCAACCTTGAAATCGCAAAAAAAATGTATGGAACAGCAGATTTTTTTTTCGTGATTTTAAGGTTGGTTAAAAACTAATGTTGTATATGTAAACTAATATTAACTACTACTAAATACTATATATTGTGTGTAAACTAATATTATTATAAATGCAAAAGTGAGTTTGTTTGTTATGCTTTCACGCTAAAACGGCTGAACGGATTTGGATGAAATAATGACTTTTATCCCGATATTCCCACGGGGTCGAGACTTACGCGGGTGAAACCGGGGGGCGCAGCTAGTACTTAGATTATCCTAACTAATATTATAAATGCGAAAGTGAGTTTGTTTGTGTGTTATGCTAAGACTGGATAAATGGATTTAGGTGAAATTTGGCACATGGGTCCATACCATGACCTGGAATAGGACATAGAATACTTTTTATCCCGATATTCCCACGGGATCGAGACTTACGCTGGTGAAACCGCGGGGTGAAGCTAGTCTAATATAAAAATCTTAAATTCATACATTTATTCACTGGACTTGTGAGACCAATGACACGTTTGTAAATTAGTAGACTTGGCCCACAGAGGCGCTGCTAAAATATTAGGCATAGCTACATCAAAAATGATATACCTAACAAGAAGTGCTCTGTATTTGCGAAACATATCAATACAATCATAGAAAAACTTGCTTACAGGTATCCTTAGCACACTAAACCTTCTTGTTTCAGCCTCCTGGAACTTTACCACTTCCGCCGTTGCCTCCACTGCCTTCAATGCGTAACTCTCTCCCAGAAGTCCCTCGTCCTTATGACGCTCCAATTGATCCTAATGGTCCATGCGGGCCGTACAACCCACCTGTTCCAGACTTCAGGGCGCCTGGTAGAAGGATCAGCGACGTCAGTAAGTATAATCCCACTTACACGACGAATCATTTAAACACATTTATTGCTAAACGAATTTAAAACATCATTCTGTTTCCGTCAATCGTCTGAACAGGATAGGTAAATAATAATGTTTCAAATATGTTGTCCAACACCACCTGGCTGTCGTTAAACCACAGGAATATAGGGTCCCCGAAACGATCAATTACAATTGTAAATTTTTACGTGATTGATGCACATTGATGCACAAATTGATCATCTACCAATGCAATTGAACGATTGACAATATAAATTGATGGCAATTGATAGTTTCGGGGACCCTTTAGGCACGAAAATGTACACGTAGCACGAAACACGGACAAAATAGCATAAAGTCAGGTCAAAATATCTTGTCACTATCACCGTAGACGATTATAGTACTTATTATAAAAGCATACCCCATGTAAGTGCATTTGAAACTAAACAAATATCACCGATGTATTTATTTACCTCTAGAATTCTATTGAACTTCAATAAAGTTGTTATTGGGAATTACCCATCATTGTAAATAATCACAGATTGACATCACGTTTTACGTTGTGTGGTTCGTGGCCAGGTGTGACCTCATCTAAAAATAGCCTTGCTGCCTAGCCATCACTAGAGTAGATTTTTGTAGGAAATTTAATAACCAGTTTTAAATAAACTTGGACAGGGAATTTTCCATTTATTGCTGTTTTTTATATAGATCGCTTAAAATAAGCCATCTAAAAGTAGAACAATCCAAATAAAAATAAATTTAAATTGTAAGTTAGTATATCAAATGTATTTTATATTGTAAATAAGTTAGTATTTAAGGACCGCGCTATCGCATTGGGTGAATACACCTGTAATGATAGTTGTAAGGGATATTAAATAAATAAATAAATAAAAATTAATTTGATTCTCCCGATTTATCTCATAGTGTTATGAAAAGAGCAATGTTACAAATCTATTAAAAATGTTTCAGAATGTTACGAGTACATCTGGCAAGTAAAACTTAGAGATGAAAAAGCAAAAAGGGTAGAAAAGTGTAAGTTTATTTGAATAATGTTTATTTCAATATGTCAAAACAAACCAATTTCAGTTAACTGAAGTTCAATGGAAAGATTTTCAAGTAATGAACGGTTCCTAATAATCATAATACTTTTTACAGGTCGTGAAATTATGTCCGTCCCTGGCATCATGGGAGGTCATTCGACAAAACGAGGAGAGTTTCCAAACATGGTAAGAGTCTGTTGATAAGATTTTGTATACCTACTTCATATGAAGCAAGTCAGACAATAATGGTCTTACCACAAAAACTCAGACATTTGTTAAAAGCGTGTCTACTGTCAGTTTTATGTCAAACTCCATATAAAAGTGTTGAAACGGTGTTTAAGCTAAACAACTGATAAACACGGTTTTGTGGTAATAAGGTTAATTATTCTTCCCTATATTGTATCCTTGATCTACTAGGATGACATAATTGAGAAAGCTGTTTCTGGTTTTTTATTTCTGCTTAGTTAGTTTTCAATGTTTTTGTTAGTTTATTGTCTGGCGTGTGCTAGCTGACATACGGCAAATAATTTAATTATTTTTTTTGTGTTTCGTATTGCTAATAATTACTTTCCATACTATTTATTGTACAGAATTTTTAATTTTTCTACCAGGGCGCCATAGGTTGGAAGTTGGTGATTGGCACATGGAAGTTCATGTGTGGTAGTAGTCTCATCAGCTCGAAGTTCGTGCTGACGGCTGCTCACTGCTCCAGGGCATCAGAACTGGATACCACCATTGCCGATACCGTGCCCAAGATCGTCAGATTAGGCTCTAGGAATATTCTTGACCATGTAAGTTACTTTTAGGTTTCTTTTAGCAGACTGCATAGTGATATATTCGTATATAGGCTTTTAAAGCACATGGTCTGCCTGTTCATATTTCTATGTTCAATAGTAGACGTTTATATCCCATAAAAGTCCCGTCATCATGATTGGAACTCTTGATAGGATTCATTATTTGATGGAGAGTAATTTGTAAAAGCTTATCTGAATACTTCAGTTTTATAGTACAATTGCTGGAACAAAATTTATCACAGCTGTAAGGGGGAGAATAAAATGGAACCATTTATAGATTCATAAAAAGTTTAGTTTGGGCGTAAGAACAGACTGAATTTTTATTAAAATAAGGGTAGGATAAATTCTAGGATTTCTTGATCGGTACCCCCGTACCCTATTCACTTATTTTTTGCCTCATTGCATCAAAACTGGTTTAGGGATTTAGAGCCTTACTACAAAAACTTAGACACTTGTTCAACGCGTGTCTAATGTCAGTTTTATGTCAAACTCCATACAGAAATGTCATATATAAAAGGTGTTTAGGGTAAACAACTGATAAACACGGTTTTGTGGTAATAAGGATACAGTTTAATATGTTAAACAGTCAGTCATACACATAAATGGTCCGTATGGGTCTTACTATAAAAACTTAGACAGTTGTTCAACGTGTGTCTAACGAATGCCAGTCGTATGTCAAACTCCATACATAAATGGGATAAGGAATCCATTTAAGCACAAATTGTTTATCAGTTGTTTAGCTTAAAAACATTTATGTATGGAGTTTGACGTAAGGCTTACATTAGACACACATCGACAAGTGTTTTTTTTTAAAGTTTGGGGGCCTAGTGCAAACGCATGTAGTATACGTAACGTAAATTCGAACGATTTTATAAGATAAGATAAGATAAGATAAGATAAGATAAGATATTCTTTATTTGTCTAAACATGGTATACATACTTTAAAACTGAAAATACTCGTTTCGCATATACAGGGTGTAAGGGTAAACACCGTTGTCACTTAAACCATGGGTAGTTGACTTAAATATAAAAATAAATGACCTAGTAACTGACGTTAGTTTCATTAAAAGATTTAAAAAAGTTTTTATCCCATACCGTGCTCGCTAGCGAAACAGCTGACAGACTGAGGGGGGGGGGGGTCGCGCTCGCGGCCGGTCAGGTCACGTAAGTGTTGAGACGTAAGTTCGTTGCACCCTAGGGTGAAAGGGTGAAATACTCTTTTGGTAAAATTTAGATTTTCTTTTAAAAAAAGGTGGCATTTTCCAATGATTTTACGTTCTATAAATGGAACCAAACCACTGGTTTCAAGGATAAAGGTGTTAACCCTAACACCCTGTATTATTAACTTAGGTTTAATCTTTATTTTTATCTATGGTTGATACGAATTTTGCTTGTCAAAAATTTAAACCCAAATTGAATGCAATAGGATTTTTGTATTTTCAATTAAAAAGTCTTTTGCATTTACGTTTCGTAAATCTTCATCTTCTGCAGGACAAAAATGGCATCGTACCTTACGACGTGAACATCATCAAAGTGATAGTTCATCCTGACTACAAGTCTCCGAAGCAGTACTTCGACATAGCCTTGATGGAGCTGGATCAGGAGCTGCTGTTCTCTGCAGACATACAACCTGCTTGTCTGTGGACCAAGCATGATGTTGGCATGTTCAGTAAGCGGGCTGAAGTTACTGGCTGGGGCGTTGTGGAATCTGGTAAGGATTATTTGAAGACTGAATCTGGCTTTAGTGTCGTGTTTACAGATGTTAGCGTTCCACTATTATTAGGTTTTTAATTTACGACCGTGTAAGAGTTATTTAGTTCTTGGACGATGTTTCAGCTTAAAAGTTAATGTAAACTTACGGAGAGATGGGTAGCACACCTTTTTAAAACGAGGATCGAGTGAGGCACTATTTTTACAAAGTGTGCTAGCACTCTGTGCTACTACAAATGAGGCAAGGCTGCGGTGGCTTGTGAGCAGGTAGCACGAACGTACTGTGAGTGTGTCAGTGACTCGCGTGAGTCGCCGACCCACCGAGTCGTGTGTGTGCTGTGTGGTGTGTAGTGAGTAGTGAGACGACAAGGCGACAAGCACGACACGGCACACATACGCAGTAGAGAAGGCACACGCGCGGTGAGTTCTGTGGTATGTGTTTGTGCTAGCAACAGTGAACGAAGACATCAATGATCAAAATACAAAAAAAAGTGAGTGACATGATAGTCGATCGACTGACGCATTTCGTTCAAAACTCACAAGATGTACAAAGTTTCTGTGTACAGCAAATCTGTGCCAGTGTGGTGCTAGCACATCAAAATAAAAATCCATCCATCCAAAGAAGTCAATTAAACTTTCTGTTCCTGATTATCTTATTAGGATTTTATTTAGCAAGATTGTGAAATATTTCTCGATTTAATCCACTTCAAAACGTTCTCTCTTTTTCTCTATTCATTTGTCTCATTAACTTATTTGTAATACATAAAACAAAATATCGTCCAATTAGTAAGTAACGTGAAGTTTTACAAATCTCATTTACTTAGAAAATTCACCCGTTAACCATACATTATAGGGTGACAGGTAATTAGTGATCGATATACCCTATATAACGTGTAACGTTAAATGCGCAAAACCCCAACTCATTTTTAATTCAATTGACCTATTTCAGAGAGAAAAAAAAACATTAAATACAATTTAAAGGTTTTATGTGCTGTTTTAATTTTGGAAGATTCGTATTTGCATTGAAATAAACGCTAATATTATCCCGCGTATGAGAAAATTTAAATTGGTCGACAACAATAATTTGTGTTTGTTTACCTATTTTGCCGGGTTTGCGCATGTGATGGCTTGACCTATTAATAAATAGACACGGCAACGTTTTTAAAGAAGATTTTTTGAAAAATGTGACCTATATTAAAAAGTGGTTCAATTGATTCTGCTCAAACTATTTTCAGGTTTTGCGCATTTAACGTTACACGTTGTATATTACACGAATGCTTAGAAGTTTAACCTAACTACTCAGCCGTCCCTCTTTCCTCCTTCAGGAAGTATACAGACATCTCCTGAGCTCCTAACAGCAGAGGTAGACATCATAGACTCTGCCACATGCAATGGCTTGCTCCGGACATCTTGCAACAGGAACTGGTGTGGACTGAAAGAGCATCAGCTTTGTGCTGGCAAGTTGAGAGGAGGAGTGGATGCTTGTCAGGTAAATTGGTGACAATTGTGATAAGTCATCATCATCATCATTTCAGCCAATAGACGTCCACTGCTGAACATAGGCCTCCCCCAAGTATCGCCACTTCGACCGATTCCGTGGCCTTCACCAGGTTATCGGTCCGATACCGATATCGATACCTGGTGACAAGTACCAACACTTTTTTATGAAGAAACCCGACAACCGACCCTAGAACACTTATCTGCAAGTAGCCGAAAAGAACAGTTTGGTGGTCAAAACGCACATCTTTCCGATTCAAAGGGCAACTATTTTTGCAGCTTGATAATGGTTGCAAGGAACTTGTGGCTAAGCAATAACAGCCACATGGGTCGATCCATCAGGTACGCTTGCCGGGGTCGGTCCGTGGATGGGTGACCATCTTTACATACCGAGACTTCTCCGTGCCTCAGAAAGCACGTTGGTCCCGGCTGTCATTTGTGGATTTTTGACAGTCGTTACGGGTCCTCAGAAGCCCGAAAGTCTGACAACCAGTCTTACCAAGCGGTATCGTATTACTCAGTTACTGGGTTGTAGAGGTCAGATAGGCAGTCGCTCCATGTAAAATACTGGTATTCAGCTCCATCCGGTTAGACTGGAAGCCGACCCCAACATAGCTGGGAAAACGCTAGGCAGATGATGATTGGTTGCGATTCTAAAACAATATCTAACAAATGGCTGATTCAAATTTTTGATAGGCGATAGACAAACTTTAATGCAAATGCTCCATTCTTTGTCTCTTTCTTTGTAATCAAAATTATTTAATTTCAAATAAGGCATTGTCCACAATGAAACGTTACTATTTTTCTCTCGTAGGGGGATTCTGGTGGACCTCTTCAAGTGAAGATTGCCCTTCCGATCACAACGCAAGGCAGCATGAACTACATGGTCGGCATCACATCATTCGGCATCGGCTGCGGATTGCCGGGGTTACCAGGAGTTTATACTAGAGTAGCTAGTTTTGTTGACTGGATTGAGAGCCAAGTGTGGCCGGGGCAGTCTTAACGATGTATTTAATTTATGATTATTTTTATTGTGCAACTATCGTGCTGATGTTTTTTTTTTCTTTTTATATTTGACTTGTTTTATACCAGAATACCTACATGCTACTTTTCATGTAATTTTATTTTAACCTAAGTTTTTGTTTTTATGTTCCTGATTTTCTCTTGTTTTTACTTTGCTCAGAATACATTTTTATTGGGATAATCTAATGACGTTTGAATTTTTTGTTTAAAGTTTTTTTAAATATTCATTTTATTTCAAAATTCTACTGTCGACACTAAAGACATGAGTCATTAAATATTTTTATCTAAATAATAATAATTAGGTAACATAACTTTTTAATTGAATCAAATATTAAGATAAGTATACTGTTACATTGACTGACTAATTACAATTATTCAATTAATTTCCTTCTAGAGACAGTAATGGTCGTTCACATACTTTTAATGTTAAATAAATAAACATTAGTGAGTAAGATGAAATGTGTTTGTGTTATTATTTTGTTCTACTTTACAGGTAAGCCCTTTGAAAAATAACATTTAGTTTAGTGTGGTGTTTAAAAAATGTCCAATACTTTTTTTTACCATACCTACTATTTCAAACTTTGTACTTATCAGTTCCTCTAAACGCATTACAGTATCTGCAATTGGTGAATCAAAAGTACCGAAAGATTCCAAGGTAAATAAATCTTTTATTTCCAAAATGTATTCGTTTGTGTAAGGCAAGGATTCATTAATCAATTTGTCTTCTGACGCAAGCATACTAATTACATTAATTTATTTCTCGATAATTGTCTTTCAGCCACAAAAAAATGGAGCAATACCTAACCCTCTTCCTTCTATTCCGCCGTTACGGAATCACCTAAAGCCATTAATACCTCAGTCTCCTTTCAAACCAGATAGGTCGAAGCTTAGGCTAACTGGATTGCCACCTACGCCAAGTCTTCCTCTTGTTCAACAAACCAAGATTCCTAATCCCACTAAACTCGAATTTACCACATCTGCTACGCCTCCCACGACAAATCAGTCTCCACACCCGGAAACGAAGACTCCTGAACCGACTAATCTCCTGGTTACACCTCGCACATCCCCAACGACGATCAGACCACTTCCCACTTCAACAGAAATACCATATTGGAAAGCAAAGTCTACACCTCCTACGTCACCTGGGCCTCTAATTCTAATACCTAAGCAATCCTCTACTGGACGGAGTGCTCCAAGACTTTTGCAAAAACCTAATGATCCCTGCGCACCTTTGAAAAAACCACCTATGCCAGACTTCAGGGCTCCTGGTAGGCGGATCAGCGAAGTCAGTAAGTGACATTTCCTTTTGTTTAGCTGGAATAATTCAGTTTTCTTTTAATTTTGTTTAATTAACTAAGTTAGCTCTTTTGATACCTACTACATAGGTACTTTATTTATGTTTTAGAATGCTTCGATTATATTTGGGAGCTCAAAGTTCGAAATGATGAAGCGGAACAGGAAAATGAGTGCAAGTATCAGCTTCACATTGATTACAAAAACTACTGTTCTTACGTTCTCTTTTCAATAACTTTAATTCTATACGAGACTTGCTGCTTCTTTAGGTGATGCATGGAGAGCGAGAGGAGGAATATCCTCGTATATCATTGGAGGTTACTATACATTTTCGGGAGACTACCCTAATATGGTAAGACTTGCCGTAAGAAAGCTCTGTATAACGATTAAAATTGATGACACATTAATTGGTTTGAACTTTACGTTACCAGGGCGCCATAGGATGGAAAGCGGTTATCGGAACGTGGAAGTTCATGTGTGGGTGTACGTTGATCAGCCCTAATTTTGTACTGACAGCCGCCCATTGCTCTAGTGCATCAGAACTGGACACAACCATTGCGGGTGTTAAACCCAAGATCGTCAGACTAGGAGATAAGAACATTCAGGATGTGGTACGTATGAAACCAATCGACCGAGTCTATTGACCGCTATGCTATGTAAAAGTTCCGTATCCTGGTTCGAATCATTAATTGTTAATACCACTAACTCAATCTTTCTCCAGATTAATGGTACACACGATGCAAGTATAATTAGGATAATAACCCATCCGAAGTACAAATCCCCGAAGCAGTACTTCGACATAGCCCTGATGGAGCTGAGTCAAGTGCTGAAGTTTACTATGGACATACAACCGGCTTGTTTGTGGACTAAGGACAGTATCACAAAATATGGTGATGAAGCACAGGTCACTGGGTGGGGTGTTGTGGAGTCAGGTTGGTAATTTTATGTATTCGCTAAAATAAATAATACTTTAGCAGTTATTGAGGTACTGTAGACTCGCGGTCTCGGGAAAAGTGTTAATTTAAAACAAGGGGTTCTATATGACCCTTTAATTTAAGCACCCTAGGAATCATGTGCTCCGTATCTCCAGAAGCTAGAGTAAGCTCTTGCTCAGCGTGTTCTTATAAAACATTGTCAGGGGCAGTTTGCGGTGCTCAATAATTATAGCATAGTGTAAAAAAAAAAAACTTAATCTGAAATGCATCGCTTATGGTTGATTTATTTCACAGGTAGTTTGAAAACATCTCCCGAGCTCCTAGCAGCTACAGTAGATATCATTGACTTCAATAAATGCAATAGACTGCTTCGTCTGTCATGTAACAGGAACTGGTGTGGTCTTCAGCCGGATCAGCTGTGTGCCGGCAAGTTAGGTGGAGGAGTTGATGCTTGTCAGGTAATTTAGGTGTTCCAATATGGCGCTATGTGTTTATGTGAGCCTGGTACTATTTGCGGTTATAATAGTTAATTATTATTCATTAGTTATCCAAATCTTCCAGCATCCTTGCTTATAAGTCTTTTTGCAAGGCAAAAGCCAGCAGTTCTCATAGAGATTCAACGGCCATTGATCCCCAGCCCTTCATTTCTATTTTTCCAGGGTGATTCCGGAGGCCCTCTCCAAGTAAAGATTCCGCTTCCAATCGGGAGTCAAGGGACTATGCACTATGTCCTCGGAGTGACGTCATTTGGTGTAGGCTGTGCTCTACCAGGACTACCAGGGGTATACACCAAGGTATCTAGCTTCCTCGATTGGATTGAGGGCATCGTGTGGCCTGGGCAGAATGGAACAGCTCCTGTGAAAGATTATGGCCCTAATTTGGAGAGATTCGAACGATCCATTAGATTTTAGATCTGATTCTATAACATTTGAATTATTTTTGTATTGTTGCAATTTCTGTTACAACCTGTGCGTATTAACATGGCACCTGGCTCGGAACTTAATACTCCCCCGCTACCCGCGCCGTGCCCCACCGTCTCCATGCGGGGAAGCGGGGGGAGGTACAAACGTCTTTGAGCCAGGTGCCATGTTAATGCGCATGGGTTGTACGTTTTGTTTGATTAACAGAGACTTTTTATGGCTGTGAAATGACCATTTTTTTATTTTCATGAAATGCCTTCTGCCTCAACAAGCAGGACGGACAAGGACAGATTTATACAAAAATGGATTTTATTTATTCTTGCACGATCCTCGGGCGAGTTCTAATCTATGATACTGTAATGTTGCATCCTGTATTTTTATGGTTTCTTTGAATCATCAACGGCTCAGCCATAAACACAAGATCCCCAAAAAAGATAGTCTTAAAAGAGTGTTAAGCTACATCATCCTGTTCCATCTAACTTATCCTAACTTAGTTTAACTTGCCTCTAATAGTCAGTGTGCGACGCATTTCTTTTAAAAGAACGGACAAGTAAGTTAAGTGTTCTTTCAAGTGTTCCTGGTAATTTATCAGTTCCGGGACACTACTGCAATATTCACGGGCAATGTTTCAACGGGTACCGATAGATAGCTGCAAGTTGTTCTTTACTGTTGTTTGTTTCGGTGATTTGTTTCTAGAAGCTCCGAAACGAATTGCAATAAATAAAGTAGTAATTGCAGTTTTTGTATTAATTTTATTCTGTTGGTACTAGCGACCTGACCCTACATCCTAATTGTGTAACACATGATCAATCATAATCTGAATAGTTTTTAAGGATATTGCTAATACATTGCTTCATTATGTTTAAAAAATTATGCAA
Organism: Lithophane ornitopus; assembly: GCA_948473465.1. NCBI lineage: Eukaryota > Metazoa > Arthropoda > Insecta > Lepidoptera > Noctuidae > Lithophane > Lithophane ornitopus. The sequence goes on from OX419629.1 coordinate 2,548,715, forward strand.
AACAACGTAAATAACGCAATTAATGTTGTTGAACTGTCAAAATGAAACAGATTGTGATTGATCGTGTGTTACGCAATTAGGGTGCTGCTTTACACGGTTTTTACGAATAGACAAAACATCGTGATTGCTTTATTATATTTTACTTTAATATTAATGTATTATACACATAAGCCTTCCGCAATAAATTGTCTAAATGATGGTGAAAAGCGAATCAAAACGCATTGCGTAGTTTAGAAGTTAAACGCGGTAACACAGACAGACACGAAATGTGAATTTAGTTTATAATATGTATAAACATTTTAGTACAACTATAGCAGATCAATGCTATAGTATCGTTCTAGAATACCGGCATTAAAAACAACAACTAAACAAAACAAATAAACATTCCACAAACAACACAAAACAACCACAATTTTGAATCAAGAACGCAAGTAAAAATAATTAAAGTTTAAATTCTTAACCCCACCGCAGCTGCCTGCAATTGCATTACATCTGTTCTCAACTGCAGGTTTAATAAAATCCCGTTCGCGCACACTGCGTGCTGCGGACAGCATCTTGATTTAAGTCCCACTTGGATAGAGAAAACGTACTGGTTTATGGCGGCACTAAAGGGTTGTTTAGCCCTTTACTGTCGATGGTAAAGTGCGGACGAATAAACTCTTTTATTTAAAATCTGCCCGCTTTATTCTGCAATTATTTTATGGTGAAGTTTATTGAGCAATTATTTTGAATTGAAGGGTTATTTTATTGAACATTGTTTTGATTGAAGTTTCTTATTAAGTTAAGGCGAGAAAATCTTCTGTTTTTGTTTTTAAACAAAACCTTTTACTAATACTTGATAATTTTATTGATGATGATGATAAATGATAATTATTTGGAAATTGGTTCAAAAACACTTTTACACGTCAAACTAAAAATGATGTTTTACATTACTTATCAAAATCAAAGGGACAGTTATGCATTGAATTAAAATACATTAGATTGTGATTAGACTCAACGCCATCCTCTAAATAACTATTTGATACTTACATATAAATCAATTGCCGTGCGTTAGTCCCGCAAAAATTTTAAAATGGCTCGACCGTTTTTTTTTTCGTTCGACTCTATACTGGAGTTGTTTAAGAAAAAAAATTAATTAAGACAAACCTAAAGGAACGCCGATAAATCGAAATTTTGCCTAGCGTGGTACGAAGTTCACCGGGTCATCTAGTAGAGGATAATTTGCATTGACGTTTGTCATTTTTGCCGATTTAAAATCCCAAGGATTTGTATGCAGCTAGGTACTAAACACAAAAGAATTTAATAGAAATAAAAATCCAATGGAACCTAACATGTTCAAAATACCAGGGAAACATGGAACAAGAAGAGGTAAATTAAAAATAGCATTGTTGAAAGGAACGGGTATTAGTGACCCTATTATGGGTATGTCAGGGTCAAGATGGCATCCCGGAAATTTGGGACACAGTAGACATGGGAGAGATGGGGACGAGTGATTGTCGCCCTATATGTTAATGGAATTGAGGAAATAATGTGCGAAAATCTTCCATAATTTGGTGTTTTATTGTTTTCGATGTTGAGGTACTTCATATTTTTAAGATCGGCCTAGCTAAATCGACCTATATTGTGCTACACTAAAATTGCTATCAGAATTTATTTTCGTGACTGTTTTTTATAACCTGTGTTGAGAAAAGCATTGGCTGTTGGTTAAAATAGCTATAAATCACACGCACACACATGAAACACAATTTGCTGAGACATTCTATGCTAATATTTCAGCATCAAGTCAACACGCCAACCTTTTTTCTTACACCTAAAGACATATTGATGGAAAACACCAAAAAGTTCAAACATGGCGACAGTTTCCTTTTACAAATTAACGACTTCTCCCGCCATTATGACGTCACCTGACACACCTGTCCAATCAGAGGATCCAATGAAAAATGGCTGCCAACTGCCAACATTAATACGCAAAGTTTTCTTGATAAATGGGCGCGTAATAAGAAAAGAATTGGATATGAATTCGTAAAAATGTAATGGTTGAAGAGCAAATTGATTTTTTATTTTCAATTTTATTGGCATTAGTGAGTTCAAACTCCATTTTGTCAAGGGCCCAACGGTTTCTATCTAATAGGTATTCGAGGGCTGTCAGTTGCAAAGTCTCTGCTATTAGATATATTTGTTTGAATTTTGTTGAAAGTTTTAGCCGTGAGCCGTGATTTAGTTCACGTTACCTTTCCTCAGCTGGAGCTGATCGCTAGTTTATATGGAAATTAGAGGACTTTAAGGGGTTAAGATAAATATGAGTTAAAGTTCCTATACTCGAGTCACTTTAGCGTGGCAATAGCGGTCATTGACTCACGTACACTTTCTAGCATTCTTTATTTGAAAAAAATAGTCCCGTACAATAACGTCCATAAATATCTATCGTGATCTTCAACATGTTCCAATGACAAAAGCATACATAGTTTATTGTTTGGGTTCCTACGGAGAGATATTAGAGAATTGCAATGCTAAAGCGACTCGTTATTGCAATGCTAAAGCGACTCGCTATTGCAATGCTAAAGCGACTCGGGTATAGGAACCCTAGTTTGTTACAAACAATTTATCGCCACTAGGAGAATTTGTATGTCTACCTTACCTTGTTTTCATGTTATCTTGTCTTGAAGTTTTCCACCCCACTTATTAAAGACAACGCATACGATAAAATAAAAAAAATGAATCATATACTAATGTTAGACTACTACTACCATTATCTCCAACCGACAACATTTTTATTCTGGAGGATAAATTTTTTTCAGCAGTGTAGCCTCTTTGATACAACGTATTACACTTCAACACGATAAAAGGATAGTTCCTATCGAACACATCACACGTATATCGACTAAAATAATCTCGCTCCTCTTCCAAAGGTCCTCTGAACAAAATAGTCACTACTCTAAGTGCATTTTATTCCGTCAGACCCTTTGAGAAAGTCCTGAAATAGCGACCATTTTGTTAGACCTCTCTAAGCAGGGTCTAGGAGATATCTCGTCATATTTTCTGTAGATGGATGGGAGGTCTTGTCATACTGGATTGTTCCTAGTACACAGTCGTTCGCGAGAATTGGTTAAAATTCAATTATTCGTCCCATTATTCGCGTACTCAAAGTTTGGAGTAGGGCCGGACCACTTAGGACGTTTCGTTCATGTCGAGTGCCTTGCTCTGATTCGGTTTAATCTAACTTTAATACAGGCTTTTATGCTACTACAGTAGTAAGGTTAAGTATCTATGTATAGGATAAGAAGGATCTTCAAATGTGTCCCTTCGATTCGGATGAAATTTTTTGTCTAACATTGCGCCTTGTTCCACAACTGCTGAGTATAGACCTCCTTTTGTGTCATGCTTCCCTGGTCTGTGCGAGTCTCATTCAGGTCTTCCCCGCGATCTTCTGAAGTTCGTCCCACCTAGCCATTGGTCTACCAATGCTCCTTCTACCATCTTTCGGCATCCCTTCCGTTTTGGCTCTACTCCATCAGTCATCACGATGTCTTGCCAAGTGACCTGCCCACTTCCATTTCAGAGCCCCTAACCGTAGTCCTACGTCTGGACTCTTAGTAATACGTCGAGTTACGGAACATTTCGTCAATAATACCAAAATGTTCCTCTTCATTAGGTATTAAATAATACGCCCATAATATGTCTTTAAATTCCCATGGTAACGTAATATCTTATTTTCCCCATATTCACTCTGTTCTCCTGATATGTCTGACACGGTCAAACGCGTGGTTTAGTTGAGTCACTTACAATTTTCCTCTTGAAAGAAACATGAGCTCTGAGGTTTCTAGATATATAATACATGTACATACATACATGAGGCATTGCTTGCAGGATATCTGTCAAGTGTTTAAATATAGCTAACCGGATGGGGCTTTTTTGATCTTTATAGTATCTAAATAGCTTTTGCCCGCGGCTTCACCCGCGTAGATATAAAAAATTACCCCACGGGAACGTCTTACTGAGATAAAAAGTATCCTATGTCCTAACCCAGGTCTTGGTCTACATGTGTGCGAAATTTCATCGAAATGCGTTCTGCCGTTTTTGCGTGATTGAGTAACAAACATCCAAACATGCAATAATGAATGAGGAAGAGGACTTCGAAATAAAGACATTATAGAAACACTAGCTGCGCGCCGCGGTTTCACCCGCGTAAGTCTCGATCCCGTGGGAATATCGGGATTAAAAGTATCCTGTCCTATTCCAGGTCATGACCTGGAATAGGACAGGATACTTTTAATCCGATACTTTAAAAAAAATGTGGTACCACTTTTTTTTTTGCCTTGGTGGAAAATCCTCATGGATGTCCTCCGCCCTGGGGCGGGCGGAGGGGTCTGTCAGACTCTTACTGACTAAAAACCACCTCGGTGTTCCTTTTCCACACATGCACCAGGGACTCATGGGAAGTCTCCTCAAGTCTGCGCGGGGAATGAGGTGAGCCAACTTTCATCTAAATCCGTTAAGCCGTTTTAGCGTGAAAGCGTAACAAACAAAAAAACTCACTTTCGCATATAAAATATTAGTTAGGAAGTTAGGATTCAACACATCTGTTTCATGTTCTTTCTTTAGGAGCCTTCACTACCACGTACAAAGGAACTGTCAAATGCTTTGTGGTACATAAGTATCTTATCCCCTAACTCAAATAGCTGTAAACATAATTACATAATAATAATATTCACTTATTACGTAAACGCTGGCTTTACAAACAGTCCGCCAACTAGGCGGCTTGAGTGCCGAACTTACACAAAAGACTTGAAGTTTTGACTCAAATACCAACTTGGGATCTTAGCGTCGGAAGCAGGGGATCTGTAGTCTTGTCGCAAGTACCGGCTGTAGTCGGTTATGTTCATCGTAGGTAAATACATATTACGAAATCAGTGATATATTTTGTTAAACTTGGCTCTAGTTTTAGTTTTTGCTATAATGTATTGTAGATTGTACCTACATAAGGGACAACTCGAAAATCCTAACTATCCTAACTAACATTATAAATGTGAAAGTGAGTTTTTTTGTTAGTATGTTACGCTTTCACGCTAAAACTGCTGAACGGATTTGGATGAAATTTGGCACAGAGGTAGACCTTGAACTGGAGAAGGAAATAGGCAGAAAAAGTCGCGGGTAACAGCTAATAGTTGATAAAGAGACTTTGGGATATAACGAGCTATAACAGAAAAGTACTTACCATTTCTGTTACGTGTCTATTAAAATTACATTCACGTTTCCCTCAGAGCTTATTTGTGTCGTCATAACATTTTCCTGTTTCATAATATTTTTCCCTGAACAAAGAATTATCAACGGGTTTTTAATCTCTTATTCCTTCACAATCCCAAGAGAACTCACCCTTAAAACACGTACCTATATACGCACAAAGCGGCCATGACAGATCAAGACGCACATTCACATAATCATAATTCATCTTGGGATACAGGCCTGCACCCCTCTCTAAAGACTAGGAGAGCAGAAGTACAGAAGCGAAACTCATGTACCTGAGGGCGGATACAAACTGACATTCTATCAGCGATATCGATGATGGAAAAGGCAAAATGTAAAGGATTGACATAAGCTTTTCGATAGCATAATTATATGTCAGTCCTATACATTTTGCCTTTTCCATCATCGTTATCGCTGATATAATTTCACTATGTCTAGGGCTTCTGATTTCCTTGAATGATTCCGAATCACCCCGCACCCAAGCCAAAAGACATTGTGAATGATGCAACAATTAAAACATACATTTTGGGCTGTTTAGCTTATAATATAGCAACAGCCGAGTCGTAGGTTCGAACCCTGATAGGCGCTTTACTTTGTGTAAATGATTTCATCACCACTGCTCTCAAAGAAGTTGAAGGTAAACATCGTGAGGGAACCGCAATGTTCTAGAACCTAAAGTTCGAAGACATGTGATATCTACCAATCCACACTGGGCCCACGTGGTTAATTACGGCCCACTCCCTCTCACAAAGAGGAGGCCTGAGTCCCAGTAGTGGGAACATTATAGGCTGATTATGCTTTATGCTAGCTATAATGTTCCACAGCTGGGCGATTCCTTGGTCAGGCAAAGTGATATTGGATTTTTCCTCAGGAATTTCTCAGTAGCAGCCTAGAGTCTGGATTTTTGCCCGGTTGATGGCAATAGGCTCGCCCCTATTACATAGGACTTAAACATAACTGGCGAAATGTGGGTGTACTATATAGGTACACCTCTGCCTGAGGCCGCTTATCAACGCTAAGAAAAGTCGCCGGGCCTATGCAAAAATTCGTGTCGTTTCTACACACGAACTGTGTACACTGCTTGTGTTGGGGCTGGTAACAGGGAAACTTATTATGAAATAACTTGCGTTTACTTCTTTATATAAACTTTTATTTTAGCATACATATTTTTTCTCTACCTGACAAGATATAATAACAAGAACATCGACAATGACATAAACAATAGTCTCATAGACAATTAACTTGAGGTTGAACTCGCGACACTCCTCCTCGATTCTATGTGAAAAAACTTTGGAACATAAAAATCGTTACCTACATAAAATAAAATAAGTTCATACAACATACACTCCTCCTAAATAAATATCCACACAACTATGTGTATTAGATCAATACTTTGCATTGTTCTCTGAGCATCTTATGTCTTGAAGTCGCTAATGATTTAGTTAACATATCAGCCAAATTATTCTCAGTTTGTATGTACGATATTGACATCTTCTTTGTAAATATCAAATCTTTTATGTGATGATAGCGAATATCGATATGTTTCGATCTTTTACTATTTTCATAATACTTTGAAATAAAAATTGCTCCTTTGTTATCGACATACAGCATTGGTGTTAGATTTATTCCAAAATCTTTTAATATTCCGTTTAAATTTATTCCTTCGCATGATGCTAATGAGGCTACTATATACTCTGCATCTGCAGTTGATAATGCAACGCAGTTTTGTTTTCTAGAAAACCATGCAACCACATTCTCATTGTATTTAACTATACAACCGCTTATACTCTTTCTGTCTCTTTTATTATTTGCCCAATCTGCATCCGAAAAAACTTTTAAGCTTATCTGTTCACACTTTTTATATTGAAGTGAATAATCTTTAGTTGAACTAAGGTAGCGTAATATGTGCTTGCCATGTTTCCAACATTCTTCATTTGGTTTTCCAAAAATTGACTAAGATAAGATACAGAATAGCATATATCTGGTCTTGAGACTGTACTCACAAACATTAAACTTCCTATTAGCTCTCTGTAAGGAACTTCTGTAGTTTTTTTCGTTATATTTATGTTTAATCCTTTCTCCATTGGTGTATCTTTTTCCTTGCATTCAGTCATATTAAATTTTGTTAACATTTTCTCTATTTGTTTTGACTGTGTTATTCTTCACATTCCATCCTTTCTTTCTATCTCCATTCCAAGAAATTTATTTATCTCTCCTAAGTTTTTTGTATCGAATTCTTCCTGTAATAACTTCATTAATCTGACAGTTTCTTCTTTCTTCCCCATGACCAAAATGTCATCAACAAAAATCAATATCCATACCTCTTTATTGAAAAATAGGCAAAAGTCATTTTTTGATCTTTGTAGTCCATATTTAACTAAAAAATCTGTTAATCTTTCATTCCAGCATCTAGGACTTTGTCTTAATCCATATAAGCTTATTTTTAATTTCAATACTTTCTTTCTATTTGCATTAACTCCTTGTGGTACTTTGATGTAAACTTCATCGTTTAAATAACCATTTAAAAATGCTGTTGGTACATCCATTTGGTAAATTTTGTAATCTTGTTGTACCGCTTGTGCTAAATAAGTTCTTACTGTGCTCATTCTCGCTACAGGTGAATAATTTGTGTTAAAATAGTCTTCTTCTAGTACTTGAAATCCTCTAGCCACTAGTCGAGCTTTCTTTAAACCGTTTTATTTTGTCTTAAATATCCATTTTGTGTCTATGGCCTTCTTTTCTCTGGGTAAATCTATTGGTTTTGTCCATGTTTTCAACTTTTTTAATGAATTTATTTCTTTACTTATAGCTTCTAACCATTCTTTATCTTTCGCAGCTTCTTTGTAAGAAGTTGGATCTTTATTATCAGTTGTAATCAAACTATATGCACTATAAAGTTGATAGTCATTCATATGTTTAGGTTGATTTACAGTTCTACCTACTCTTGTATTTATTTTATTATTATCTCCATCTTGTACAATATCATCACTATCATCAGTCATGTAGTTAGATTCATTCAGATCATCCGAATCATCTTGTTCATTTAAACTACTTCTTATTTGTCTAGTTTCTTGCGAATTTTTCGATATATTTTTATATTTGTCTTCGTCTTCGTCATTGAATATTGCTATATTTTCATAGGAATAGTTTACTTCCTCCTCCTGCTTTTCAGGTTGGTAAATAATCTTTGATTCGTCGAATATAACATCTGTTGAAGTTACAATTTTATTACATTCATGATCCCATAATTTATAACCTAAACCAGTGTAGCCGACCATTATCATTGGTTTTGCTCTTGGTTGCAGCTTGTTTGGCTTTAGTATTGTTACAATCCATGCTTTAGAACCATAGACTTTCAGTTTTGATAAGTCATTATAACCGTACCATATTGAAGCTGGTGTTTGACCATTTAATGCTTTAGTAGGTACGGTTCAGCTCAAAAGCTGATGCACAAATTAATTCGCTCCATAATACCTTAGGTAACTTCGTTTCTGCAAACTTGACTCTTACTTTGTCTAATAACGTTCTGTTCATCCTCTCAGATGTGCCATTTTGTTGTGGCGTATACGGGCTTGTATATTCTAATATTATGCCTTTTTGAATACATGATTCTTTAAATATTTAAGATGTAAATTTTCCACCATTATCTAGTCTTAATCTTTTTGTGTTTAATCCAAATTGAGCTTTAATAGGCTATATATGTTTCAAAATATTATGTTCTGCTTCATTTTTATTTTTCAATAGATATACCATTACAAAATGTGAATAATCATCTATCAAAACTTGAAAATAGTATTCGCCATTTATGGATATTGGATGGATAGGTCCACACAAATCTGAGTGTGTGTCTCTTTACTTTCTCTTGTATTAGATATAAATGGTCTTCGTGTACTTTTCCCTTCTATACAACTCTCACATATTTTTTCTGAGAATGGTAGTCCAAGTATTTTTAGACCTTTCCGATTTAAATGACCTAGGCGTCTGTGCCATAAATTATCTTCTTTATTTTTTGCAATATTTGCGCATTCTTTGTTTGATATAAGGTTAATTTCTAATGTGTACAAATTTTGGTATTTTGTACCATAAAAAATTGCATTTCCTCTTCTTATGCTTACTGCATTATTTTTGAATAGTACTTTGTAGCCATTATTCGTTATTTTATCTACTGATAATAAGTTATGTGTTATGTTTCCCACAATAAGTGCTTCAAAGTCTATTTTTATGTTATTACAATAACCTGTAATTGTTCCCATTTTATTTGCTGTTAATCCTTTACCATCTGGTATAGTGACAGTTCAGCTAATTTTTGTATTTTTGTCATATATTTTTCTACTTGTTCGGTAACCATATGGTTAGTAGCGCCGCTGTCTAATATAAAATTGTTTTCATTAATAGTTGCTGCAGTTAAAGCTATAAATCCATTAAAATTTTCTTTCATTCCTCTTTTGTAGAGGAAAGAAGAAAGAAATAGAGGACATATTTCTACTTCCTCTTCCTCTAAAAAGACGTCTGGATATTGTGTAGTTTTATTATAGTTTATTCCTGAGCCTGAAGCTTTAAATATTTGTTGTGAGTGAGACTCACATGTATGCTTATTTTTAATTTTTAGTTCTTCATCAAGTAATCGTGATTTTACGAACTCTAATGTTATATCCGTGCTGATAGTTTCAATTACTGTAATTACGTGTTCGTAATCTTCATTTAAGGACAATAATAAATGTCAGATTTTGTCTGAATCGTCTAATTTTTTATCTATGTTTTCAATTTCACTTAAGATTTTTTCAAATTTATGGAAATGTTCGTCTAATGTATAAGTATTTTGTAATTTTAGACTTAACAATCTCTTTTTCAGTGTAATTTTTGTAAATACACTTTTACGTTGAAATACGCTGTCTAATTTTATGAACATTTCTTTTGCGTTTGTGCATTCTTGTATTATAGATAAATGTCGGTGATGCTTTGAATGATTATGGCTTTAGCTCTTGAGTTCGCGATTTTTAATTTTTCATCTTTTAAAATTTCTATATCGTTATACTCTAGTATTTGTAGCACCTGTTCTCTCTCATATTGATTTTACTCTAAATTTCCAATTTGAATAACTTTCGCCATTCAATATTGGCAACAAATTTATATTTGTACTCATCATATATATATATATATATATTTTAAGTACGTATATTTATTCTTCTGCTTACCAACTCCATGTATTAATGGCCCATAACCTTATGTTGGGGCTGGTAACAGGGTAACTTATTATGAAATAACTTGCGTTTACTTCTTTATATAAACTTTTATTTTTTCTCTACCTGACAAGATATAATAAAAAGAACATCGACAATGACATAAACAATAGTCTCATAGACAATTATCTTGAGGTTGAACTCGCGACAGCTTGGGCGCTGACCAAGAAGCAAAAGTTTTCTGCGCTTGACCCGACGCGCGAAGTTGCTATGGTATGGGGGGCGGGGTCGGGGGTGAGGAGTTTTCGTACCTATTTCCGACAAAATTCTTGTCGTGTACATGATGAATTGATCCCATTCTCCAGCAGACACAGTGAAATTTCTTAGCGTGTACAAGCGCCCCCATCGGGGGTTATAGGCGTGATGTTTATTTATTTTATTATTTATGTAGGACATACAGTAAAATATATAGAGATACGACATAATTATAATATGAGTACAAAGGTGCTGCTTATTTCTTAAGAAATTTCTTCCAGCAGACCTGCGAATGGAGAAATGAGAAAGAAATATAGACAATAGTGTGTGAGAACAAAAATACAGCAAGAAAATACTTAAATAAATACATAAAGCTTAATGTTATATGTTATGTCATAGTATTAGTTCGAAGCAGGAGTATCGCTTCTGCACAATCTTGTTCTATGCCCCTCTTTTACGATTAACCTCGTCTCTCGTAATTATTTTCCGAGGGTGTCGCTCCACTGAATTATCAATGTTCCTTGCGTTACTCATCTTATGTGGCCTTAAATATAGAGATATATATTAAGGGAATTATTGAACTCGTAGATGTGTTATTAAGATTATGTGTAACGTGTTTCGTTTTGATATTGATTTGTAAATTGGTTCGAAAGGAAATGAAGCCTTGGTGTTTTTTCAAAGATTACGCTGTAATTTTTGTAACAGGTAGTACATGTCTTTGAAACATGCTTAGTCATTCAAGTTATTATATTTTGATTTTTAACCGACTTCTTCAAAAAGGAGGAGGTTCTCAATTCATCCGTATGTTTTTTTTTATTTTTGTATGTTTTTTACGCGATTGCTCCGCCAATTATGAATCGTTTTTGATGATTCCTTTTTTGTTTGGTAGGTCATGCTTCCGAGGTGGTTCCATATAAATTTTATTAACTTTGCTTGCGTAATTTTTTAGTTAGCTTCAATATTACGTATTTTTCCCACTTAGTTTATCTAGACGATATCCTGTTTGACTCCTTCATTGTTATTTACATAGCAGGTAGTGGTATTCGGATTTGTGTGGGGTAGGTACCACAACTAAAAAGTGAAAAATAAAAACATTTTACAAAAAAAAAAACAACCGACTTCCAAAAAAAACACAAAAAAAGTGAAAAATTACTTTAATTTCGGAAGTCGGTGGCATAAAACGGAAATTGAAAAGCAAAGACACCGACTTCCTAGTCGGTTGTTTTTTTTTTTGTAAAAAGTTTTTTTTACTGTAGGTAGCATCTGCGGTTTAGTGAGTAGACAACCTGTCTTAGAACCAGAGGTCGGGTTCTATTCCCAGTGGGGGAAAAAAATTCTGTTCGTTTTGGTTGGTGGTAGGGCTTGTTCTAAGTCCACCTGGCTAGCTACCACCATCTTATCTAAGTCTGTCGCCATAACGAAACTGCCGAAACACAATAATGCTGTTTTATTGTGTTTCGGCAGTTAGAGGTAAAATAGCCAGTTCCTCTGTGGTTGAGGATTCTGGGTGAAGATCGCTTCCACCTTTGGCCTGATCATACCATCAAGTGAGAAGCAGGCGTGAAAAAAAGGCAAGCGGTTTCTTCCACCCTCGCAGCTGATAGAGAGCATCTAAAACCTCTGATTTTTAAAAGGCTAAAGTAGATGCCATCTGTTAACAAAGCTCACAAACCAACTCAGCATCTCCCTCATACATTACAAGTATTAAGGCGTCACTAAATAAAAACCATCGATGTTTCTTGCAAGTCAGTTACTTCTATAGAATTACGTTGTTATATTCCTCGGAGAGGCTCAAATAGCCTCATTTTGTTGCGAGAGGGAATTAACGAGCAGCCGCCGAGAAAAAAAAAAGAGAAATATGACGTCACTTGACGCCTAGCGATAATCAGCCTGTACTTTATCGCCCAGTTTGAAGGATTCCTTAGATATTGTTTTTGTTATTACATTTTTCTCTGTGAAATATTCTTGGTCGAGCAATATTTTTAAGGTCAGACTTTTTGTCAGATTAGCGCAATTTTAGCGTGCCGTAAATTGCTCTGAATAATTACGCTGAGTTAACTTTGGTGTGCAATATTAAAATTTTGCCGAGATCCCTTAATAACATTGAGTTTTGAATGGTTGAGATTTGTTTTTCTGTTAAATTCTGTTATAGGGCTATAATAATAAGGCTAATATAATTAGTACCTAATTGGGAACAGCAGGATATACAGAAGTAATTATCACTTGAAATAAACAGTCAAAAGTTGCCAGCTTCTTATAAATATATCAAGTTAAAAAGGTAAACACTTATCTCACCACCTGCCTAGCATTTTCCCAAGTATGTTGGGGTTGGCTTCCGGTCTAACCGGATGCAGCTGAATACCAATATTTTACATGGAGCGACTGCCTATCTGACCTCCTCAACCCAGTTACTGGGTAACACGATACCCCTTGGTAAGACTGGTTGTCAGACTTTCGGGGTTCTGACGACCTGTAACAACTGTCAAAGATCTACAAATGACAGCCGGGATCAACAGCTTAACGTGTTTTCCGAGGCACGGAGGGGTATTTAAACCTTGGTAGTTCACCCATCCATGGACCAACCACGACAAGCGTAGCTTAACCTGATCGATCGACTCGTGCGGCTGTTATTACTAACTAACTTCCACCAACCACAGTTAAATCGAATAATACCTGAAATATAACCATTGCGAGCGTCCCCAAAACTCAAGTGAGACGTATATTTTTCTAAAATCCACTTCAACTCAATTCCGTCTCAGAACTTTATGTTCAGAACTTGGGCGATAATTTCCAAAAGTTCTTTAGATTTTGGGTACTTTACTTTATAAATTGTGTTGCAGTCTCTCTAAATTGTTTTCGTATGTTTCAAAACGTTGAGATAATTATATTGAAATTAAAGTTTACTGTGTTAAAGTTTGAACAATGTTTTGTTAGCATTGTCTTCGTCAGAATGAACAAAAACCTGGTGTTTTGGTTCGTTCTTTGTAGTAACTTGTTGTCTGTATAAACAAGTGTACGCTCGTACAAACGAACACGAGCTCGGTGAACACGAACATTGAAAACTTTGTTCGCATGTGCGTACCACTAACGAACATCAAATACTGTGTTCGACAAAAATCTTCCGACGATCCAATTTCAAATTCATGGCTGAAGAGAGCGGGGGGGGGGGGGGGGGCGCTTGAGCGCGAACACAAGTCGGACTGTGTTCATATGGTGTTCGTCACGGATATCTATGGTGTTCGTGTTCGCTTTGCTAATTCACGTCCACACATACAGTACAACTATTTTCTTAAAAAATAAAACTTAAACTATAAACAAAAACAGAACGGCTGAACGGATTTGGATGAAACACACGGGTAGACCACAAACTTGGATTACGACATGGGATACATTTCATCCTGGTAGCACGTTTGTTATGTTTATATTTTAAGTTTGCCGAGGGACATTATGAAAATATTTGTACTGTACGAACTAAATGTTTCATGTTCGATGTTCGTGTTCACCATGTTTTGTTCGTTCGTGCGTTTATGCCTTAAGGATCTTCCGGCCAAATTACTCTTTTCTCGAGGGCGTCGTTATGCCACTTAGAGATTTATCAAAGGGATGTAGTAGTACGAGTACCTACTAGTAGTATATTGACAAGTACACTAATGATAATATATTTTTCTCAAAATATAAATGAACTGACTCATTTAATTATTCATGCATCATTATTAAAAGCCTTGTTCCAACCACTCTGCTGAGTTTAGCCCTGCTTTGTTTTGTGCTTCCCTGGTATATGCGAGTCTCAATCCGCGTTCCTTTGTAGATCATTCATCTACCATTTCTCGACAAAATTGGTTGACAAGAATCACATAAATATTAGCTTAAAAATAAACAGAATAACTTGGGGTCAACCCGCAAAGATAGCCCGCGAAATTCAAATTTTCTTACGTTTTATGCAATTTGCAGGCCAGTGTCAGGGTCAAGGTACAATCTGACACTTAACTAACTTTACCGCCTAAAAATTCTCAAGATCCACCAACTAATTGACAGTAAATTTCTATTAAAGTATTAATTGAATTTACAATACACCTGCGTCCTTCAGTGTCGCAATAAATAGAAAAACTTCCCACCATTACGGATATTGATAATGTCTATAACGACATCGTAATGGTAGGTTTTGTTCGAGCCCAATGTTCTATGCGTGACTGCTTCCATGTTCATAATTTTATGTCATCTGAAATACTTGAGTGGTTATTTTAACGGCCTTTGTAGTAAAATTCGAATATTTTTTTACGTTTTTCGTACATTGAAGCTAAAGTATTCGAATTTTCCTTTTAAAATTCTTTTGTGAAGCAAAGATTAGCCTGTCAAAAAAGATGGCAGCAGGATAAACCAGGATTCCCCCTGGACATTATATAAACATATGATGCAGTGTTAACCCACAAAATTGCAGTCAGTGTAGAAAAACTGTCAGTTTATTAGAATGTTGTTAAAATCTATAGTTATATACAAAAACCCATACCTCAAACTAGGTACCAGGAGCGCATATAAAGAAAGGTACTTCACCCAAACCACCCAGTATCACCGCTTAAGCCCCTCCCTTGAATGCCAGTACAGTCGACAAGCGAAATTAACAGCAGCCGGACATGGCTGTCGACCCATGTCAGGACGCGCAATCCAAACGATATTGCGCGTACCTATTTATTTATACCGCATACTTACTGTACTGCGTGTGATTCGCTTTTGTTGTCGTTCGTTACCTTTTGGATCGGTTAGAAGTTTTGTGAATGGAATTTTGGTAAGAATGTCTTTGACTTGCGTATTTTTTTTTGGCTACTGTCTATTGCAATACCTACCTGACAGAGTAGAGGTGGGAAAAGTGTATCATTTTTGCGATTGGATCATTCGCATCTGGATCACTGAAATGATCCGAAACACTGATATGTTTCATTTGGCTCATTTGGATCATCGGCTCAAAGGATATAAAATACAGAATGTAACGTATAAATTACAAAAAACGACCGTATAGTATTTGATACGTAAGCGCCTTAGTGGTCATTTTTACGTGCACGGATAACGACAACGAATGCACAGAGTAAATTTGAACGAAAATCTGTGATTGTATGAGTGATACACATCTCATTTGGTATCTCTTTCTGACTTGTATAGATTGTAATTATGTCGCCCGCTCACTCGCGACTCGCGAGTCACAAAACTCAGTGTGTCTCAGTCTCCCTCTCTCGCTCACTGCTCAGTCGCCTCGCGAACGACGCGTCGCGCGGAATGAGCCAGAGCAAAGTAATGTTTCAGATCCAAGTGATGCGTTTGAAACGTTGTTACTGAACCAATCTTTTGAATCACTTCAATGATTCGGATCAGTGAGTCGGTTCCGTAATGAGTTACACACGCCTATGACAGAGTATAAAAGTAAGCTTGGAAAACCTAGAAGAAAGTAGCTTCCTTCATTTTCGTTAACACTCTTTTTAATACGAACTTATTCCTGTGTTTCATTTAAAGTTGTTAGATATTTCATACAAAATTACCGATAGAATTATTAATTATTGGCGTAGAGATCGTCCCGTCATTATCGGCTGGGTATACCGTAAAGCTAGTAGGTTTTCCAGTAACCACTTTATCTTTAATCCTCCTGATATTCCTATCACTAGCCGCCTTTACACGACACGCGCGTTCATGCGTTCAAGTCTGTGCGCTTCGAACATAATTCAAGGCACATACAAATGGATAAAAACTATCACACACGATTGCGCGTGCAAGCTTTCCCGCATTCAATCGTGCACACTCCGATCGCGAGTGAAAGCGCGTGTCGTGTAAAGGCGGCTATTGTAAATATCCTTCAAATTCAATCCCAAAAAAGGGGTTTCTAGTGAATTAAATGCGATGAAAGCACCAATAATATCGGACAAACGCGCAATCAATATCCGCTCAATGCTTAGTGCGAGCATGAATATGTCCGATACAAGCGTTCTAATGCGTTATTGCTGCAACTGGCTTTAGCAATATGTATGGAGAGCGGTATTATAGCTGTATGTATGTGTAGAGTGGTGGTGTGGTGGGAATGTTCGTCATTATATACCTGAAGAAGAGATTTAGAGGTGAATGATCCGGTAATGGTGTGACCATCAGACTGCCAAGTCATAGGTCTCGTGTTCGAACCCAAGACACGCACCTCGGATTCATGTGCGTATTGTATAATTATCACTTGCTTCAAAAACGGTAAAGGAAAACATCGTGAGGAAACCGGTATGCCTGAGAAATATTTCTCGACGGCATGTGAAGCCAAGTCAGAGGCCCTTGGGCGGCTTTAAAACTCTGACACCAGGTTAATCGCTAACCACACGAAAAGAAAAAGAATTGGTCCAGAAGCGAATACATAATAGAACAATTATAACACTCCTAACTTAATATTATAAATGCGAAAATAAGTTTGTTTGTTTCGCTTTCACGCTAAAACGGCTGAACGGATTTGGATGAAATTTGGCACATAGGTATACCATAACTTGGGTTACGACATGGGATACTTTTTGTCCGACCTCAATGCCGGTGAATCCGCGGTCAAAAGCTAGTTTTTAATAATTTCAATTCCTTTGTCTACTTATGTTAATTTATCCTTTCAGTTTGTTTTTCCATCGGTGCGGTGCTGTAAGAGAAAATAATGATTTGATGAACCGGTTTCATAAGTTATATATATCTCAGTAAGTTGCAGAAGTCAAAAAGCGATTCATCATTTCAGCCGAAAGACGTCCACTGCTGGACGACTGCTCCTCCCCCAAGTATCGCCACTTCGACCGGTTCGGTGCTTCTCGCATCCAGCGCATTCCCGCGGCCTTCACCAGGTCATCGGTCCACCTTGTGGAGCCTTCCAACGCGATTACAGAGTGTTAATAAATCAGGAATTTGACAAAAATGGTTTAAGGAAAGAGCCGTCTCCTTCGGCTGATATTCTTTAAAACAATATTAAAGTTAATACGCTGCAAAAGCTGTACCAAGAAATACACATGAATCACATAAATGAATCATCACACATATAACTTACATCTTGCCTACATCTACCGACCAATGGAAACCAGTCTACCGGGACCTCTCATCGCTCTTAATCTTAACAAATTTTCGACCAATGCGACTATGATGGAGTAATTAAAGAGGTCTTAGTTGATTGGTCGGCATGTAGTCGCAGTTTTCTCGATTAGGTCCTAATGGTGTGGAAAGAAAGATTAAAGTTTGTGAAGGCTCTTGGGTAGCAAAATTCTTGGGAAACCAGTCTACCGGGACCTCTCATCGCTCTTAATCTTAACAAATTTTCGACCAATGCGACTATGATGGAGTAATTAAAGAGGTCTTAGTTGATTGGTCGGCATGTAGTCGCAGTTTTCTCGATTAGGTCCTAATGGTGTGGAAAGAAAGATTAAAGTTTGTGAAGGCTCTTGGGTAGCAAAATTCTTGGGATATGTGATATTGTAGGTCTGTGAAAGATGAGTCTCATTTGTTTGAGATATAATTTTGTTTTTATCTCTCATTATAATGAGGTTACTAAATCTTCTGATCAGAATCGTGATCCTAATTTTGGGCTTTATCAGTTCTGCTTAGATTTTGTGAAACTTGACTTTATATTTTAACGGTAAAGTACTAATACCGATCGAAAAATGCAGTTAATTGGGTTTATTTATTTATATTTTTCTCTTAAACCTTATTGGTAGCTACTTTTTTGAGCCGTTTGGGGTTGAAACACTAGGGCCGTGGGGTCCCAGTGCTCATCGAGTATTTCGGAACATCGCCCAGCGGTCGGTCGACTGTTCACGTGACCAGAGGGCTGGCCAATTTCTAGGTCAAAGAATCAGTATTGCCATCCAACGTGGCGACGCTGCCAGCCTTTTGGGCACTTTTCCCACTGACAGCGATGCGGATGAATTTTTTGACGCCCTATGAGCCCTACCTTATATATAGTTTTTCCCTTAGTACATAATGTTAGAATTAATAATTATGTATATTTTATTTAAAATTGTAAATTGAAACAAAAATGCAGTTGAATGTATCTCAAATTTATTTTACATTCATCCATTTGGTACATATTATTTAGCGTCAAATGTGCTTCGAAACTTTGATAAAAACATAGTCCTAAACTATTTTAATAAAAACTTCATACGAGCATAATTTGCTTTATTATTATAATACATAGTTTCTTAGAGATTGTGGGATTATGAGAATAAATCTTACAATGGAACACTATTATGACTAGAAATTGTAATAAATTATTATTTTTGTGAACTTTTTGCTCACAGTTGCAAAAGTATTCTTAAGTCGACTAAGGGTTTTGTTCAGTCAACTTTTTCTGCTAGCTAGGTAGATCATTATCATCATTATAAGCTTGTCAGTAATTTTTGTGCTTTTTCCACTCGCTTTTTCAGTATTTCAGGTTCTGTCGACGTATTTTGAAAAGGTTTTTTTACATTTTGTCAAAAGCGGGACTTTATTCAAAATACCATGCACCATCCAAGTTTTTCAACTTGGAAAAACATTCTTGCGCTCCAAATTAACAAACTGTCACACCAACTTAGCTACCAGGAGATAATAAACACATGAGTCATAATTGTCACGAAGATATTCATCTGCTAAACAAAGTGAGCCAGCTAAGAATCCCATTATGAACGTCGGTCGTGCTGGCGGCCGCAGAACTTTCGTATGCAAAGGCTTTTAGCCGATGCTGTATAATGTCTACGAAATATGAGGATGTACCTTCAGAGGTGGCACATACGGGATACTTGGTTGGTAAATAAATTCTTTATGTTACTGCTGTTTGTAGGTGGAATTACCGAAAATTTGCTTCCAGGCGAAAGTTCGGGGGAATCCATTGTTTGACATTGAGAAACCATGATTACTACACGGCTAAGCGTCATGCTTAGCCGTGTAGTAATCATGGTTTCTTTATTATGAAGCGCAAGAAGGGATGGTATCAAAGACTATACCTATCACCACTCTTCACTTCATCGACATACAACATAACTCCTTCTCATTCCCTTCTGATGTCTGATCGTATTTGAGGACAGTCATAATATTCCTGTGTTCAGAGGTCTTATATCATGACCCTTGTTTGTGCTACCAAATAATTCCACCCGTGTGTCAGCACAACGAGGCAATATGTCTTGATAAGTGCAGAGAGCAAAGTTTGGGTCGCGCGGTTGCACATCTTTTATGAGTGTTTCGCCCTGCCACCTCATATTCTCTGTCGCCCTGGTCATGTCGTGCGGTGATGTTTATTTACTTCGTAGTTTTGTAAGTGCCTTTTCAGTTATGGCGTCGACATTGACACGAAATGAGTTTACTAGGACATGAAATTACTTGGGAAGTTCTATGTTGTGAAGTTTTAAGTTTGATACAAATAAGTTTTACACATAGTAAAATACAAAGAGATACGACATAATTGCTGCACATCACCTGCCCCGCAAATACTTAGGCTAACGCAGGTAATTCAGCACAGTACAGTACAGATTTTGCAGGGTAGGGCAGGCGAGGCAGACATAGGCCGCAGGCGCATTCTGCGACGCACCTACAAAGACTTGTTCGCGCCCTAGCTATTACAAACAATAGACGATTGCAACAAAATTATGAATCAGCGTATGCTGAGACGCAGGAGACGCAAGTCACGCAGCGCAGGGCAGAGCAGATTTCATACTGCGTCTCAAAAATAAGTGACGACCTACGGGCGTCGCGCCGAAATCTGTGCCCGGCACTACAACGAGACGCAGAGCAGGAAAGACACAAATGTCTGCGTCACACGTGCCTGCACCGCAGCGTACGGAGCTGTCTGCTAAAAAAACTGCTGCTCTGCCCTGCGCTACGTGGACCTGCGTGTCAGTATACGCTGAGACACAGGTGACGCGACAGACACACACACTGGCAATGAATGCCCGTAATCTTGTAATTTAATTATAGATTTACTTGTATTTGCATTTCTAGTAAATTACAACCAATAAATATGTTTCATAACTACAGCGGCATCAGTCAAAACCATGCAACTAGTTGGTTGAAAGATCACGCTTGTGCTTAAACAGTCAGTTTGTGAACAGTAAGCGCTTGCAGACAAAAGCCGTGTGACAACTGTTGATGCCGCTTTTGATGACAATTGCACAAAGCGTCGATTACCGGTGTTGATTGTCTATTGTCATAGTTTTGTTGTCTTTTATGTTGAATTCAATAAAAAAGCATCTTTAACCATAACAAGGTCTTGTGTGGACATAGATATTTGTGTCTTTCGAAACTACGAAAAATGTCAAAAGATTTACATTTCCTTATTCTTTCTTACATCTTGGTAGCCAAATATCCCGAAACACTGAAAACTGAAAATCAAGCCAAGAGCAAATGTTTGTCAGTAAATAAATAAAGCCAAGCACACACATACGTTTGTAGGTATATATGTGCCTATGTACGTGAATCGTGCGTGTGTAACTCGCATTAGCTGGACAAACAATGATTGTGTCTTGTCTGCTCCGTCACTTGTGCAAATATTACTCATTCGTATGTATGAGGGGGTAAAAATCAGGACATAGTAATGCTTTTTGTTTTTGAATTTAGGTCGATGGGTTTTGGAGGTATTGGTTTGATCATCCATTTTAGGTACTTAAAAGAAAATGTCTACTCTTACTTGCGCGGTTACTGAAACTTATTTTTATTTAAGTAATAAGTGCACAAAAACCTTACATTAATTTCCTCTTTAATATCCCTCAGATCAACCACAAATAAAATTCCCAGCGTAAATAAATCAGCCGAAGTAAAATAGTTCCCTACAAAGGAACAGCATTTTTATTAATTTAACCCATAATAATTAATGAACTCCAAGGAACATTATCATAGATCGAGATCTCAAAGGAAAATGAAGGGAAATATGTTTCTTAACGATATCCTGGTACCAGGATATCATAAAGGGTAAAGAGTATAAAGACGTCGTTTGAAACTCTTTAATTAGTTTATTGAGAACAATTTTATTATTTTTCAAAAAATAATGGTGGTGGATACATCAAGGTATCCAGTATTTTTTTCATCAAATGTAAACAATCATCAACATCGGTTAGTGTTGCTATAAGGGTAAGCTG
The DNA here is from genome assembly GCA_948473465.1 of Lithophane ornitopus. Classification (NCBI taxonomy): domain Eukaryota; kingdom Metazoa; phylum Arthropoda; class Insecta; order Lepidoptera; family Noctuidae; genus Lithophane; species Lithophane ornitopus. Next base: position 2,570,484 of record OX419629.1, read on the forward strand.
CGTTTGCCAAGGCCAGTCTTTGGATGGGTGATTATTCTTAACACGTAGCTCGGTTTATAGAGAGCCAAATCTACCAAAGATTCATTGTTTTAAAATAACAATTAAACCACTATTAAAGGTTTTCTTACAGTTTCAGCTTACTCTAAATTCAGTGCCGAAGAAAATAGGCAATTAAGCCTCGGGAAATTACAATTTTAATTGCTAATTGCCGCCATCTTTATAGACCGTCCTATTTTTCACGGCTTTAATTGCCTATTTGAAACATTTTCAGGTGACCAAATTATAAAAGTCAACTATTGAAATGAAACATTATTTGTGAGAAAATAATTATTTTAATAAGCGGCGCGTAATGATCATTGACATAACGGTCCCGCATGACGGGACCTCGAGAAGGCCGAGAAAGATAAACAAATCAAGTATCTTGACTTGGCTCGCGAGGTTGTCGACATGTGGGATGTGGACTCTGCGATCATTGTGCAATTAAGCCATTGGCTGATACGACTATCGGTATCAGCCAATGGCTTAATTGCCAAGACCCTCGGCCAACACCTATGGAGGCTCTCGTTGGGCACCTGGATTAAGGGTTTGATTCAGAAAGCGGTACTCCTGGACACGGCTCGCATTGTTAGGAGGCTCCTCTCTCTGAAGCCCTGACCGGTAGGACCCTGTTCCCGATACCGGTGGGCTACTAATTTTTATATTTTTAAATGTTATCCTATTTTTTTAATTCTTATATTTAAAAATATAATTTGTACTTAATAAAGTAATTATAGGAGAGTAATAGTTTTAATAATTAAAGGTAAAAAATATATTATTATATATTTGACTTTTGTGCAAGTTTACCTTCCTTCCTTCCTTGACCTTCTAAGTAGTACCTATGCAAAAATAATTATGAATTCTGAATACAAAGTTAGTTATACTGTCAGTGTCTTTTTGTCCTATTCATAAAAAAGTCGGGAAGTATCGCGGGGCACTCGATTGGAAAACAAATAATAAATACACAATCTGCGAAAACAACTGTCTACCTATTACGGTTCATGAGATACAGGCCGCTGACAGACAGACGGACGTACGGATGGACGGACAGCGGAGGAGTAATAATGTTCCGTTTGGCACCCGGGTACGGAACCCTAAAAATTATGTAAACTATTTACATTTCGAAGCGTTATTTAAAGGTGCTAGCGCCCGCTCTGTAATCTCCATTGGATTAGCACATGAAAGGGGACCCGCTTCGTTTTCCATCAATCTAGATTTTATTAAGATTCCCTATTATAAAACTTTTTGTATTTACAATGCATTTTTTGAATTTTAAATAATGTTTTGAGAAAACAATTGGGTTCTACCAAAAGGGCTCTTGGTTTTAGCAAATATTCCTCACGATGTTTTCCTTCACAGTTTTGTGAGCAGTGGTGATGAAATAATTTACACAAAGTGAAGCGCGAACCGACATGTCCTAGAACCAAAAATTCGAAGACATGTAACATCTAACAACCCGCACTGGGCCCGCGTGGTGGATTACGGCCCACTTCCTCTCACAGAGAGGAGGCCTGTGTCCCAGCAATGGGAACGTTATAGGATGATTATGATTATACGTCCCGATAAGATTGGAGTATTTCCGCCGTTTGAGGTTTTCTGCACCTGCAGCAGCAGCTCCAGCACAGCCCACCGTGCTAAGAAGATGGGATGGCGCAAGATAGAACAGCTGGCACCCCGGCGGTGACAAGAGAACGACGGATGATGTCATTGATGCTGGCGTGCCGTGCTATCCGGCCTGCGCTTCTACTGCAGGATAGGCCATGGTGACCGAGGCAGTCGACAAGTCTTTTTATGATTGTTTATTGAATACGTGTAATTTTGGGTCTAAACTTAGGGTTGAATTGTTACAATTTTCTTTAATTTGCTTTTTAGTATTTTTTTATTTGCCAAATTTTGGACATGCAAAATCCTATAAGGGAAGGTGAGTAATTGCTCCCAGGCACTTTGTGAGTTCTCCTGGGTCGCAAGACGGAGACATTGCGCCAAACTCAATGCAACGGACCGTCTCGCGCCCCGGGGAACTCTCTTTAATACTGGGGTAGAATTTTTGAATTTTGCTATCGTTTTCCACAAACTTTGATCTGGAGTTGTTGATGTTAAGGACGGGGCTGGGGGGCACAGGGGTACACTCCGTACACTATGTGGTGTGTGAACCTTGCCATAGTGTATCCGTAACCCCCGTTCGCCTTTAAAGAAGCGTGGATGGGAGCAATGGGGATATCTCACCTGGACATCGGGCGATGCGGTAGGTTTACTTGTTGCACTATTTCCGACGTCGCTACAGTCGGCGCTTAACATATATACACTTACCTAAATGGAAAATACGTATGCTTAAATTGTCAAATCACAAAAATAAAACGAAAACTAGTAAAATTGTCTGCGAACGTCATTTTGACACTGCTTGACGGTGGCGCACTAGCGCAGACGCGCGGGCCTAGGGCGCCGCGGCACCGCGCGTGCAGGGCGCAGCCTTCTGTTTCTTTTTTCTATATTAACCAAAGAGAAATTTAAACTTGCAGAACTTTTCAAATTCAAATTCATTTATTTCGTGAACACAGGGTACATACAGTAGATGTTTTCATAAATAATAAGATCCGAGCTGTGCTCCGCCAAAAGGCATACAAAATTTTAACAGGTTTTACATGCATAAAACAACTATTTCAAAGTAGGTGATATCACAAAAAATATAGATTAAGTATGTCAAATTTAGATTAAATTGTTAAAAATTTAAAAATTTAAATTTTAACCGCTATTTTGTTGGTCTGTCTTTGATTTTTGCAAATGGAAAGAGTTATCCTGGTTTTCGTATCGATCACGTAATAATGAATTCTAATAATTAATGTTCTAATCCTTCAACAAAATAAGTTTTCGCTGACGAATTTTCATTTTCATATTTTCAAAGGTAATTTACAAAAATATTTTTTTGTTTTTAGAACACAAAATATTGCAAAATAATTTATTTGTATAACTGTCGAGTCCTTGGCCTCATCTTATCAATTTAATAGTTTTGTGAATATTCCACTAATCTTCTATAATATAAAAATTAATCGCTGAATGTGTTGCTAAGCGCAAATCTCGAGAGCAGCTGGAACGATTTGGATAATTATTTTGTTGTTGTGATCGTTATTCTCAGGAGAAGGTTTTTACGTTTCGTAGGTGGAGGTAGGGTAGGTAGGCATGTAGGTAGGTAGGATAAGTTGGTACGGTAGGTTAGTTGGTAGGGTAGGTTGGTAGGGTAGGTAGGGTAGGGTAGGTAGGGTAGGGTAGGTAGGGTAGGGTAGGTAGGGTAGGGTAGGTAGGGTAGGGTAGGTAGGGTAGGCTAGGTAGGCTAGGTAGGTAAGGTAGGTAGGTAGGGTAGGGTAGGTAGGTAGGGTAGTGTAGGTAGAGTAGGGTAGGTAGGGTAGGGTAGATAGGTAGTTAGGGTAGGGTAGCGTAGATAGGTAGGGTAGGGTAGGTACTTAGAGCTACCCGTACGAAGCCGGAGCGGGGCAACTAGTAATATTTAAAAAAATATAAAAAATGGTAATATATTTTTGCATGTCTGGACGCTTTATTACAATATATTTTGCAATATTTTGTTTATTACAATAATAAAGCGTCCATACATGCTAAAAAATACGCCTTTGTTAGTTAACATAAGGGGTAACTTGCGAAACAGGGGCGGGTCGCTAGTTACCTTTTGACAATTTTTAAGGGTTTTATATCGCATAAATGAGTTTACATAATAGTCGTTTAAAATTGAACACTCTCAAATAGGTGCGTAGCAAACATCTACAAGCAATAAACGCCAGTACGAAACGTCAGTATGTGACGTTATTGCGTTATTATGTGATTTACCAGCGTTTGTCAGATTAAAGTTAACGTTAACGCGCGCGTTATGTTGCGTTCATGCATGTAAAGTTACATTTGAATAGCTTTTTTATGTTAATAGTTTTTGTAGATCGTTTTCATATTGAATACAGAATTTTAACTGACTAAAAAACAATGCTTGGGCGACAAAGAAATACATATCAAAGTAAAATTGGGCTTCGCCGCAGTCGGGTAAAGACAGAAATAATAAAAGCTTGTAACAAAATAAAAATAAAAATATATATAATGCACGGCTACTTATTATTTTTCCACCTCACAAGCTCGGAAAGATTCTGTTTGTCATTCGAAATCTGCGTGGAAAAGTGATTTTTCCCCGCTAGCGTGGAAGGAGTTTTTAAAATTCGAAACTTTCTATTCAACAATTTTCTATACCGCCGGGTCGACTGATAATGCATCAATACTTATTTTATGTCAGAGCGCCAACCTCATTTTTAGAATAATCGCACTGGCAGCACGAAAAAAAATCGCTCAACGCGCCTAAAGAAGTTTTCACATATAAAAACGTTATATCATTTTCTTCTGTATATTCAATTCAATTTTCACCATTTGGGTTTGTTTAGCAGTGCAGAGTTAGTGCAAGCGGCAATAATGCCGAATTGAGCTTTCTTCCGGAAAAATTGCGCGAAAAGTACATAAAAGCTTAGGTACTATATTTTTGTTCAATGCATGGAGACACCTAGCATTTTCCTCGCTGTAGTGAGGTGAAAAGTTGTGTGTTTCGCTCGGCAGCAAAGTTTTTCTAGGTCTCGTACCTTTGAAACCCTCGCAACGCTCAGGATTCTATATTTGTCGTAATCCTAGAATCCTTTGCTTGCTCAGATTTCAATACAGGTACTCGCGCGAAAAAACAACTTTGCAGCCTTGCATAACAAATAACTATTTCCTTTTTTACAAAGCCAAATTGCGATTATTAAAAAAAAAAAAACAAAATTGTTAAATATGGGACGTTTTTCCTAGTAACAATACCACCCAGTAAAAGAAATTCCCTCCAAAAATAATAATATATATTTATTCGTAACAAACATAAAGCTAGCAATAAAGGGAGCGACACGTCGCCGGACAACCGCACTCTTCCATTTGGTCGGCAAATTGCGGTTTTACGTGACCTACGACAAACTGAACGCGTGATGTACGCGCATTCGCTTTGAATAGGGGGTTTTATAACCGTAAATATGTACTGGCTAGCCGGTGATGTATGTTGCGCAAATGTTGAACCGGGAATCCTTATTTATGTACTAGGCGCACATAGGCCAGAAGAGCAGGCTTCTTGAAAATTGAAGCTTCCTCTATTTTCGTGTGCTTACAGTTTATTAACATGGCATCAGTGTAGTGTAGAAAATAATGGTAATGTTTCTCGAGTTTCTGGTGGTTTTTGTGATAAAAGTGGTTTGATATATTGCTGTGTATTATTATTGTCATTGAGCAGAGAGCAGTGGTGGCCCAGTGGTAACGGCCACGACTTACGAGTTTTAGGTCGTAGGTTCGAACCCTGACAGGCGCTTTACTTTGTGGACATTATTTCATCGCCACTGCTCTCAAAACGGTGAAGGAAAACATCGTGAGGAAACCGGCATGTCCCAGAACCAAAAATTCGAAGACGTGTGACATCTACCAACCCACTCCCTCTCACAGAGAGGAGGCCTGTGTCCCAGTAGTGGGAACATTATAGGCTGATTATGCTATTATTGTCATAATTTCATCGTCATTCATTCAGCCGAAAGACGTCCACTTCTCGCATCCAGCTGGTTTCACCCGATCTTCACCAGTTCATCGGTCCACCTTATGGACGTCCTACCCAACCCACGCTGTGCCTGCCGGTAGGCGGTCCCTTCGGCTTCATCGCCATCCAGTGCCTTAGTTTTCCACAAGTACACTGAACAAAACAGAGACTATGGCAGAAGTTTTTTTTTTTCTTGAAAACAGTTCGACATTTTCTTAAAACAGACTGGACAATACTTAAATAAAATTCATACCACGCCCTAGATGTATACAAATTGCAACAAACTTATACAAAAATATTTTTGCACGTACTTGAAATAAAGTCCACGTCCAGTCCAGTGGCAAATAGCGACGTTCGCAGTTGACACTTGGAACAAGTTCCAAGTTGTCGAGACCATGCTATCAAGTATTTAACAAGTTTCTCTGAAAGAATAGTCAACAGGTGCCCTCGGGGAGCGCGCAACTAGAAAATATTAACAATAGTCGCGACTACTACTTTGTTGTTATGGGCGCCTAGTACATTGCATTTTAAATAGTTGGAGGAAATTAAATTGTTTATCATCAGTTGTTAGAATAATTTTGTTTGCATTTATCTATGTACTGGTAAAACATTCACAACAAAACATGTCATGTCATGTGTCTTTAGTTGGTTCCTATCAAAAATTGTATGGAATTTTGACAGAAAATAGAGACTTCAACATGTTTTGTTGTGAATGTTTCGCCAGTGCAAACGCACAGTATCTACCTTTTTATTTCTTGGCGTGGCGTGGAAGATCGGAGATGCGCCTGGCGACGTCGCGTGACGCAGCGCGACGCCGCGAGGCGTAGTCTGAACCCGTTGTGACCAGGGTCGGACTGGGCTGAAAGGGCCCGGGTGGCTCCCCACAAGCCTGGCGTCCACACGCCCGGAATGGGATAATGGTAGATGGGATACTATCGGAAAATCTTTCTCTCGTTTCTCTAGTATGTATGAACTATCTACTTTTCGTTCCTACCGCCAGCCCCACGAGGGGCCCGCGCAGGCTTGGGCCCGGCTAGCAAACGCCATCTCGACTATATGGCCAGTCCGACCCTGGTTGTGACTTGTCTTGTAAAAACTTCAAGTGCGTTTGTACATATATTCTTACTATGCCAGTCGCTAGTCGTGGTTTATCTTGTAACCCACTAAGCACAAAATAATGCGTCTATAGAATATGAGTTCCTCCAATATTCTGACTGATCACTTGAATTGAAGACAATGCAGATCATTTGGTACGACAACGTGGTGAAAAGATTGACTGCCAAAATTGATTGTATTAAGCTGACTGCCCATTATTGCCACATTAATAGAGCGTTTATGAAACCTGTAGTTACGTATATAAGTGAAGATAAACACGCAGATAAATAATTATGAAGACTGGATGAGATTTGCACAGACCAGGGATGCATGGCACGAAAGGGAGGAAGTCTCTACTCAGCAGTGGGTCGAACAAGTCTGCCAATAATGATGATGATGATGGAATTATGATTGACTAAAAGTTTTTCTTTACATTTCTGAATATTCAAATCATAAAGGTTCCCACAAACAGGCGCGACGTGACAGCACCACGCGACTTTAACAAAACAATTGCGGAGAAAACTTCACGGCGATCAACGCGGCGGCGTCGCGTCGTGCGACAAGTCGCGCCAGTATGTGAGAGCCTTAATACCTGAAATAATACCAAACTAACCCATACATCAGAACAGTCGTAAGTCGCAGACGTAGTACCTACCCACACAAGTTTATACGAGAGATTTTAGTGTATACGGCGTATATAATAAAGCCTTGAACACATTCAAAAAGTTTCCTCGCAGCACTTACCTTAACTTTGAACGCATGATACGCGTTAAGTAGTAAGTAACTCATTGGCTTGTACGTACGGATGACTGTCACACCGAATGTGAGTGATGAAAGTACTTGGACTCTGTGGTATCATCTTTCCACTGTGTTTTTGCGTTTAACGGTGGAGCACAGAATACATACAATAGTACAAGTAAGTACAGAAGATTCACTCCGCAAAATCATTGAAATATATAGCGAGTTTTGCTACGACATAAAAAAGTGTAATTCAGGTCATACATCGCTAACCTACAGTTATATTCACCTAGAAGTTCCCTTTCTTTCTATCTCGTAACTCTTATATCTTCTGACTACGTTACGCCCATTAAATTGGCCCGACCAGACGAGCCCGCCGCGAACTAGTAGCTTCACACCTAAATTGTGGAGTTATAATCTTAGAATAGCCTTTCTTTTGCTTAATCTCATAAGATGTTGCCGGTTATTCTCCTGATTCTGAAATTCAGTTCAGTATGAGGCCACGTCTGAGCGAAAAGACGCTCAGAGGTGACCTTCCAAATTTGGAACTTTTTGGTATTGGTAGCACTTCTCAGCATACATAACATGTAACATGAAAAAAAGTTAAGAGTGATACCGTCATTTACGTCCAGAATTGCAACTTCTGCTACTGTGTGATCTCTAAAGATAAATACATCACTAAGTATAATGTTTCAAGGAAGCGTAATAAAACTGGAATAACCGAATGTTGGACAGGTTAGAAAAATCCAATATGAATATCCTTCTCTGTCACCTTATAGTTATTTATGCAACTGTTATATACCTAATTATTTACAGTTGCATACAAGACTTTATCTGCACCCATGAATTATGAATCCTCTATAAAAGGTACTTTTCAATACTAATATCAACAAAAATGGAGAGATACGACGCACGTGAATTCGAATTTTTCGAATTCGAATAACATAGATGTTCTTTTGTTTTAAATTATGGTGCTTTGTTAGTGAAACGTGCCTGCATGACAATGTTCTCTTTTTGAAATGAGTTGTATTATGAAATTTAGTACAACATTATAACACCCGTTTGCATGATATTATGGTTACTATGACCACATTAAAACAACCAGTGTTTTAAAATTCGCAATAAGCTAACTGTTTCAGAAACTTTTATAGAGGATTTATAGCATGGGTGTAGATAAACTCTTTTATACCATCTTTACAAATTCAAAATCGATCAATACTATACCACGTTACACTCCGGTGTATCACAAGCCCGCATTTACCCAACCCGTACAGAGCGCGAGCCGTGACGTCGCATACATTAGCGCCCCCCGACGCCAGTTGTGCGCAACTCGGATTAAATATTAACCCCCGCTTAACTTTAATAAGCCGACGAACAACATGGATACCGTTTGATAATTCGCCCCAGTTATAATTAGGTGCTTTTTCGTAGATGTGTTTTTGTTTTATTGCTTTCGCAAACTTCGACGGAATAGCACGAGGATAGTACTGCCCCAAATTACTTGATTTTGTAAAGGTCGCGATTTTAAGAGGTACTGATATTTGAGAAAATCTATTTTTATTACTGATCAACAGTGGAGGTTTTTCTGGAGATTTGAAAATGGCAGTACGAAATTCTTATTAAACAAATGAAATTATGGGAAAAATTACGAGTTTCCAATGATAAATCCTCAAGCGCTAGGACAGCCTTGGAAATTGTTTTGCATTCGCAAAGATTAGCAACGGTTTAGAATTTGTTAAAAATATAAAATATGTTCCTAATATACCACCATTCCAGTCGTGTGATTCCCTAGTAGTTACAGTTTTCAAGAAATACTTTAGTCCTCAAAGTTGTGGCCGTTGGCGATCGGAACGGGCACGGTCCATTCCGTTTTAAAGTTTATCCATTTTTAAACGGAACTTTTAAACTATTGTATGTGTTACTTACTAGACTTCCTCTTAAAGACTGGTTCGGTTTTCGCTTGCCTTTGACGTTATTATGAGCAAGGAGGTGGAATAAGACTTTTAAAAGCCCCTTTGATCTGGATGAAGTCATTGAGGTGACTTCTGAGCTGAGCCATTTTTGACTAGTTCGTACTAGAAATGTATTTTGTATTTTGACAACCTTCTTCGAGGGTCAAAACAAGTGAATAAGCAGCCGGCAATGATATTAAGAAAAACCATATCTGTCGTGTTAAGCGGCCAATTGTTGTCGTGTTATTTAAAAATGGAACGAACTTTTTACTTCAACACAATGTCAACCAAGGAGGTAACTTATCAAAGATTTAATTTAAATTTCGATTTGGCTTGCAAATAGACCTGTTTAAAGTAAAGAAGAAACATACATAATGGCGCGTGAACTGTTATCGATTGATTCTGGAATTATAATTAATTTACTCAGTTTGAATTTCCGCGCTTTATTTGAGAAAACTACTATACAAGCCTGGTTGCAACCAAAAACAACAACAAATTGATGGACTCATATTTTCACAATCGTCCATCAATGACCTAGTTGCAGGCCTCGACAGTAATGTACTATTTAATGCTATAATATCCTAGGTATACATAATGTCTATAATCAGTTTAGAAAAGGTTTTTAGATAAAGTTCTTCGAAGCTGACTTTAAAAACGAAAAATAAAGGTAATTAATAAATTGTCCTCATCAATATTATTTCCCACGACCAATAATTTATAAAAGCCGCTTCCCACGACTCTATATTTCCTCCCCCCTCCTCCCACTGTTCACTTGCAATCACACAAAACGTCAACACACGTCTTTTTACGTCTCGCTACAATAAAGGACTTTCCTCTTGTTATTGTGTTTTGGAGTTGACAGCCAATCAATGGCTCGCCCACGAAATATGGGTGAGTCGAGATGAAAAAATACTTTGTTTTATTGCTGCGGTGAGACCATAGTAAATACGGAACAGTAGCATAACTGGGAAGTGGTCGTATTTGCGCACGTCACTCGAACAGGCGTAAAAGTGCGCAAGCCAAAGTCAGAAGTCATTTCTACCAAGGGGTGGTAATTACTCCCGACTTCTCAAACGAGATTTATGTAAAATAATTTTTGAAAGTTCTTCATTCTGTTCAAGGATTTGCTCAGCTTTGCTGATTTGCTCGTCGTGCATGTTAAGTCAAGAGTTTCAGCCTGACAATACTAAAAACCGGCCAAGTGCGAGTCTGACTCGCGCACGAAGGGTTCCGTACCATTATCTATAAAAACGGCAAAAAAAAAAACACGTTTGTTGGAGCCCTTACATATTTATTTTATTCTGTATTTTAGTATTTGTTGTTACAGCGGCAAACGATATACATCATCTGTGAAATTTTCAACTGTCTAGCTATCACGGTTCATGAGATACAGCCTGGTGATAGACGGACAGACAGACAGCGGAGCCTTAGTAATAGGGTCCCGTTTTACCCTTTGGGTACGGAACCCTAAAAACATAAAGAAACGGAAAAAAATTAGAAAAAAAAAGAAGAAATGGCAATTCCGTCAGGCAATAGCATTCTCCCTCTTCATCCCTGTCCATTACTGATCATACAGAAGCACTTCAATACAATACCTACTTGCTTTGATACAGCTACCAGCGAACGAACTTCAGGAACACAGCCTAGTTACACTACTGTTTACGGGAACACTGTGGCTTCTTTGACGTATTCGCTTGCAGCGATCAGCGAATGTGAATAAAAATATAAGTAAGGGTATGTAAGGGTAGCGTTTGTATATTATTGTGATTGTGAACCGCGTAGTTTGTTTGTCATGAGTTCGGAAGTTGGGTCAAAGTAAGTACCTATTATGGGTTATCAACGAGGTAACGAAGTTAGGTAAACTATGAATACGAATTTGTTGGTCAAAAATATCGGACAAATGGAAAGGTTTTCATAATTTCGTAAGTAAGTTGGGTTAACGACGACTTTGATCATATATGTTGAAACAAGTAGGTATAGTGTATTTACTGGACATTGGTGCCGATTCTCTTGTCACATATTCTCTAAACTAAACTAAAAATCACAAAAATTTCACGGGGTAAGGAAAACAAGGAGGCGCGCGGTTGTCAAATTCGATTTTAGTTCTGTCAAAATAAGTTTTTTTAGAGAATTTATTTGGCAGAATAGCTCCAAGATTTCCATAGCCAACCGTAAGAGATTTTAGTGACAGTTTAGTTAGTTTAGTTCGGTGTACAAGAGAATCCGCACCACTATCAATTATACAGTCAACATGACTTGATAAATAGTTTAATTGACATTTTAGATAGGTTGTTGTTTAATGGCAGCGTCATGTAATTTAGGATATTTTTTTATAAACTACATTTAGGTAACAAATCATTATTTACCAATCAACCTCACCCAATTACAGCTAAAGCCCACTGCGCAGTCGCACTAACATTCACGTAGTCTCCTTCCAATAATTTCTTCAGAAAGCAATCCCAAAAAAAGCCGATTGAAAATACCCTGTGACGTAGACCTTCCCACTCCCTTAATTTGCAAGTGAACAGCCAAAACGGCACGTTCAGCCAAAATTATTAGCAGTTACGTACCAGGTTCCCATAAACCTGACATACCAAATTAAAAAATATCACCAATAAAGGCGCAGCTCTCCAATAACGTTACAATTGTAACATGGCATTTTAAAAGCCTAATCGGAACTTACTAAGGCCATTTATTACTTTTACTTTAATCGAAGAGGACTCTTTTACGAACCTCGTTACACAAGCTTTATTACTGTAGGTGGCACATAAAAGAGCCAGCCATGTGACATTAAACTTTGCCACGTAAAGCTTAAAGTTCAGAATGTGTTTTGCAGTTATCAAGGTGTTTAAGTTAGTAAATTCGACGTTTATTATGTAAGACATCTTGATTAGATCGTCACTAGATTGTTATTTTGTTGGATATTTAATTAATTGACATGTGGAGGGCTTTTAAAAGTGACCCCTATATTCATAAAGGGTTATACTTCTGAAATGCAGTGTTAAACTTAATTGAGTCTCCGTTTATTGTAAGGTTAAGTAATACTTAAGAGTTAAGAGGCTATATAACTTACTACTACTTAAAACAACTAATTAAAACTTATAGACGCGCCTAAAGCCGGTCTAAGATTTCAGGATGCTTACAAATTCTGGTAGTCTTAACAATTTTATAACGTTTATAATTTTCTCCTTGGATACAGTTGCATAGTGCATACAGGGATAATTTTACGTTGGTGATTATTGATAATTATTTATTCCCGCAAAAAAAAAACACCAACTCAGATGGTTTTTTTACGGGTATTTTTTTCATTAAAAAAAATATGGGTCTCAGCAAAAATTTGATTCTGCGATGATATTGGTTGTGCTGCAAGCAGGAATAGTCCTTACGGTGTTCGGATATGCGTGTCTACGATAGTATCTCATTTCATTAAAAGCGTCAAACGGGCCTCTGCGAGCCAACTCGCAGAGGCCCGTTTGCTTCTAAAGCTCTGGGACCCGTGTCCCGAGATATGTCAAACAGGTTAATAGCAAAATAAAAATTCCCAGATTCTCGAGGGTTTATCATTCTAATATTTTTGACAACCTATGACATCAGCTAACATGGGATTTAATAAAAAGATTCCTACAAATTGAGAACCTCGTCCTTTGTAGAAGTCGGTTAAAACAGAAATTGAGTCCTCGTTTAGAGAAACCAGGTACCAAATGGATCATAGAATGCTTTAAGAGGCAAGACTTGTCAAATATAAAGGTTAATCTTGAGGTAAAAACCCACAGCGAGCGCCCTTACATAAACTTAATCTAAGTTCCCAACTTTGATCAATTTATTCTCTATGAGAAAACGTAATGAGAAAAAAACGAGTATTCGACCGAGCGTGTTATGAAAAACTCCTGTTGCTGTGAGTTTTCATCCGTTTGATTATTTAAAAGTATGAGAGTTGAATTGGTTCCACTGATTTTGAGGATTTTTAACGGTAAATCAACTGTGCATTCGAAAATGCAGTTTTCATGAGGTATGTACTTATACTGATAAAAAATATTTTTTGATGATTGATAAGGTTATAACAGCTAGCAAATATATATGTTTTTTTTTTTAACATTGGGATAGAAATGCCTACGTACATTCTGAGAGCGTTTCGCGTTTTTAGTCATTGTTTCTTCTGTGGACTTAAATGTAAGTTGATTTTAATGTTGCTTCTTATTAAGCAGTCGCCAAAACGATGGTCTGACCAAGTAAAAGAAGCAACGTCCTCAAGCAAATTTCAGCAGGTGGTGATGGCAACTTTGGACCGGAGTCGATGGAGGGAGATTGTCCGTTTAAAGGGGTCCAGTGACCACGATCCTCAATAATGAGGGACCGATTGAAGAAGATTAAGTAGATACTTTGAACTTGTTTATTACCTTGCATGGGCAGCTTGTAGCCTTAGCTGCCGAAGTGCATTGTTATTATATTCACGATATGATTTGCACAAAAATATTTAAAAAAATGCCCCCGTATGAAATCCTTTCACCCTGGGACACTTAAAAAATGGCAGTGGACCCTTCTTACATGAATAAACATGTTCTTTTTCTCTTCGGCACAAAGTTAGCGGGGTACCATGTGTAATAGCAATGTTTATGTGTGCCGGCTTCGCTCGCCCCCTGTAATTTATGAGTCGCCATAAAAGCGAGTTTTAGGTCGCCTTACTTGCCATGATTTGCATTTTTTTCTTTGGAACACGTGTTGATGGTCGTATTTGCATATCAGAAAACTTTTTTTTATGTAATTTTCTGTTTTTTCGTTAGCATAATATTAACATCGTCGGATGGCTGTATGGCGGTTTTTTTCTTGTTTATTTGCGAGGTCCTTTTATTTGCTTTTGAAGTTCCTAAATTAATTTAAGTCGTTGTGTTTGCCGCCAATCCGCGCTGGGCCCGCGTGGTGGTTTATGGCCCAATCCGTCCGTCTCACAGTGAGGAGGCCTGTGTCCCAACACTGGGAACATTATAGGCTGATTATGCGTTGTGTTTGCTTTCCCTGTCAGACTTTCCGTGGATTAACGAACTCTTTTCTCTTTCTATCCTTTTCCTACATGCTTCAAGCATTTTATTACAACACAAAACGATTCAGGATTATGATCTATCGAGACAGCCACTGTTTTTGCACGCGTGTTTTGTTGTGTTTGTGATTTTGGTTTGGTATCACAAACATGGCACTCATGTTTGACAGCACAACATAATTTATCATGGTTTGACAGCAGGCACTTTCAGTTACGTCACAACAACAATCTTATGTAGGTACATAGTAACATATATCTTTCTATTCTGTAATGTTGTGCTATTCTGTAAAAAGCTCACCGTGAAAACTTAGGTGAAGTGAGCTTGAAGTGAACCGTCACTGCCATAACATCAGTAGGTATCGATGACACTGACAGCTCACTCCACGCTCACTTTATTTAAAGCCGTTCTAAGATTTCAGGATGCTTACAAATTCTGGTAGTCTTAACAATAATTTTATTAAGTTAATAATTTGGTCTTTGGATACACTTGCATAGTGCATACAGGGATAATCTTACGTTGGTATTTATTGATAATTATTTATTTCCGTAAAAAAAAACACCACCTCAGCTGGTTTTTTACGGTCTTTTGTTTCATTTAAAAAATAAGGGTCTCAACATAAATCTGATTCTGCGATGCTATTGGTTGATGAGCGTAGGTAAGCGTTCCTATAGCGGTCGAGCGCTGCAAGCAGGAATGTGTTCAGATATGCGTGTCTGCGATAGTCATTTCACGCCTTCTAAAGCTGTGGGACCCCAATGTCCCGAGATATATCAAACAGGTTAATAGCAAAATAAAAATTAACCCATATGAAATCAGTGAAAACTTAGGTGAAGTGAGCTTGAAGGGAACCGTCACTGCCTTAGCAACAGTAGCTATCGATGACACTGACAGCTCACTCCACGCTCACTTCATTTAAGTTTTCACGGTGAGATGGTTGCAAAATAGCAATGCAGCCTGTCTATTCTGGAAACACCTCACCGTGAAAACTTAGGTGAAGTGAGCTGTCAATCCCTAGCGTCAGGTGGAGTGACAGCTCACTTCACCTACGTTTTCACGGTGAGATTTTTACAGAATACCACTACAGCATTGCTATTCTGTAACCATCTCACCGTGAAAACTTAGGTGAATTGAGTGCGGAGTGAGCTGTCATTGTCATCCATACCTATTGATGCTAAGGCAGTAACAGTTCATTTCAAGCTCATTTCACGTAAGTTTTCACAAACTTAGGTGAAGTGAGCTGTCATTCCACCTAATGTTAGGGATTGACACTATTAACATACTTAAGCTCACTTCACCTAAGGGTCATAAAACAAACTTAACATTGTAGTTGAAAAACTTGTTCTCCCATACAGAATGTATGAGAGAACATGTTTCTACAACTGCAAATTTAAGTTGGTCGACTATTACTCGCTAACTTGTGGAGCCTACGTAGCGGTGATAGTTTTTCTTTTAATTTCGTTATAATTATATACTACTGCCATGAATTTTTTCACATATCCATACCCAACCATTTAGCTGGCAGGGGGGGAGACACGTTGCGGAATAGTCCGAAAGGGATACCGGGACCCTGGCAACAGGCAACCGAAGGAACACGGGTGGGTTTTAGTCAGTAAGAGTCTGACACGCCCTTCCGCTCCGCCCAGAGCGGGAGAAGTCATATGATGATTTCCCACCCAAAAAAAAAAAAAAAAAAAAAAAAAACGGGGGAGACACTTGGCTCTAACAAAAATTAGCACTTTAAAGCTTAATATTCCGCAAAAGGATCCCTGAATCCACAAAATGGTTTTCACAAAGTCACATTATTTTTAAACGACCTTTTCAACGATACCCCACACCATGGGATTGACGAGAAAAAAAAACCATCCCCTCTTTACAATTTTATTTTACCACTTTGTCGGCGTCGTTTATATGTATATCCATACCAAATTACAGCTTTCTAGTACTAACGGTCTCTAAGCTAAACCGCGGACAGACGGACAGACGGACAGACGGACATGGCGGAACTATAAGGGTTCCTTGTTGACTACGGAACCCTAAAAACTAGTTTTAACTAGTGAAAACGCGTTTTAAATGAACTGACATAATACAATTTTCATCTGTAATTTATCTAACAAAAATCCAATTATTCCATAATAGTGACCCCATAAACTACTGACCAAACCACACGACCATAGGGCTGCCTCCCAATAAACAATCGTCCCTAGATGTGGCACCCCTAGCCGTGACGTAACGTTAAGGGTGGGTTCTCATTTATTATTCTTTTTTTATGACGCATAAATTCCACCGCGCGCTGTAATCGGACCTTGTCTTTCACAGATCTGCATATTTTTTACGCGGTTTCCATTGGTTTTCGGTGTGTTATGAGGGAAAGTGAGGAAAGTTGGTAAAGAACAAAGGGGGACTTTTGGTTTTAGCGAGTAATTTGGGGTGGCCTAGTTGTGGCTGAGAATTCTTTGAATTTGAAATTGTTTGGGCTTTCCATTATTTATTGAAGAATTACCAAAAAAAAACAACCGACTTCCATAAAAACACTGAAAACCTGAAAAATAACTTTAATTTCAGAAGTCGGTGTCTTTGCTTTTCAATTTTTGTTTTTTGCCACCGACTTCCGAAATTAAACTTATTTTTCACGTTTTTAGTGTGAGAAGTCGGTTGTTTATTTTTTGTAAAAAGTTTTTATTTTTCACTTTTTAGTTGTGGTACCCACACAAATACGAATACCACTACCTGCTATGTAAATAACAGTGACGGAGTTAAATAATATATCGTCTACATACACTAAGTGGGAAAAATACATAATTATTGAAGCTAACTCAAAAACTACGCAAGCAAAGTTAATAAAATTTATATGGGACTACCTCTGAAGCATGACCTGCCAAACAAAAAAAGAATCATCAAAATCGATTCATAATTGGCGGAGTAATCGCGTAAAAACACACAAAAAAAAAAAAAAACATACAGACGAATTGAGAACCTCCTCCTTTTTAAGTCGGTTAAAAAGGCACGAAGACGATTTTTTAATAATTAGTCCTGAAAAATGGCATTTAATAAAATAATGATGAAAAGGATATCAGAGGGGAAATTCCCGTTTTTTTAAAAGTACGTTCGCAATCTAATCTCAGTCTCTATCTGTCAAAAATACTTCGAATTTACTTGTTTTTTATATTAATTCTCGCTGAGATGAGATTGCGACTAGATTTTGGACATTTTTAATTACGGGAATTTATTGTCCTTCTGATGTCCTACAGATTAATCTGGTACCATCTTTTTCCTGTTAATGGGTAACATATTTAATTTGCCTTCGTCTAACCCTTTTCAGACAAGAAGTATGCATGTCATTTGACTATGTCTTTCTGTGTAACTAACTCTATTCTCCCACTTTCCTTTGTGATCTTTGCCTTTCCATCTATATTCTTTTATTCCTTTATCAAATTGAAATACCAGGAGATCAGTAGTGCAGAGAACAGTCGATTGCATCGTGCAGAGTGTAATGTCTGTCTGCTGTGTGAGAAACTACCGGCGCTGTACGTCTGGTAGACAAATCGCTCCCTCAAATGGAAGATTACTGTAAAGCCGGGGTGGTATTGCACCGCACTGTAATGGTATTGGTTTGGATTGTTATTTTGATGTTAGTTTAACCTACAATTTTGCTTTAAGTGTTTAACCACTGATGCAGCTGCTGATTAAGTCTTTAGTTTTTTCTTAAATTGTAGTGACAAGTTACTAGTCAGGTATAATGATTGGAACTCATTAATTTTACTATCTACTATCAATAGCCACACTTAATGATTGGAACTCATTAAGTGTGGCTATTGCAGAAATTATTATTTTTACAATACATACAGTAAATTGCATAAAGACGCGTGGCAATAAATTGTATATAAATGCGTAAATTGCAAACACTATGCATTGTTACGCAATGATTGACTTTACGTATTTAAAAAATGGGCATGATTATAAAGATGTTACAACATGATCTATATTTGTTTGTCGTCAAACTCAAACTAAACTCAAAGCATTTATTTCTTTTAAACCATTTACAGGCAATTTTAAATTGTCAAGGAGACGATCAGTCAGAAATATGAAGCTAGTTGCCCATTCGCGCAAAGCGTAGTAGGTACCTATGGAGAGGAACGGGCAAGAAACTCCACAGACGTCTGAAATTCTCTTTGATATTGTCCGTTTGCATGTTAAGCATGCCTGTTTACCTTAGCCAACCATAATTCTGATCCACTTAACATTAACGGAGCAACGAAGCAAAAAGAGTATGTAAATATCGTAGCAGATGGCGTTCTGTAATTTTTACCTACCCCCTTGGAAAGAAGGCGTGGGTTGTTGTATGTATGTAAACATTAATATATTACAATTCACAGTTCAAAATTCAATTCACAATTAAAATCAATTACACTCGTCCTACCACTACGGTGTGATAGTCAGCCCAGTTAAGCCGACGTCTTTAGATGGTACCGCGCAGAGTGAGGCTAGTTTTATTATTTGTACTGCTCCTTTTATGAGCAATTCATGAGCAATTTACTTGACAGTGCCGACGAAATAAGGTGCCGAATTGCTAATGGATGGTGCCAAGCTTAAAGTCTTTTTGAGGCGTTTAAATTTTACTTGAGCCACTTTGACTTTGCGATTTTATTCAGGATAGGACCAGAATTAATGTTTATTGGTGCTGGTAGAGCTCTTGGCTAAGGAATAACAGCCGCACGGGTCGATCCATTAGGTAAGCTACACTTGCTGGGGTTGGTCCGTGGATGGGTGACCATCTTTACATATCAGGGAAAGCACGTTAAACCGTTGGTCCGACTGTCATTCGTGGAACTTTGAAAGTCGTTACGGGTCGTCAGAAGCCCGAAAGTCGGACAACCAGTCTTAGCAAGGGGTATCGTATTACCCAGTCTTGCTTGTGGAGGTCAGATAGGCAGTCGCTCCATGTAAAATACTGGTATTCAGCTGCATACGGTTAGACCGGAAGCCGACCCCAACATAGTTGGGAAAAGGATAGGCAGATTGACTGTTTTTGTTGCTGCTTGAGGTAAGAAAGTGAAATAGTTTTGATTAGCTTGTAAATATTTTTACTTTGAAGCCTCCACGAGTAAAGCAGAGTTACATGCATCGGCCGTAGGTATATTGGGCAATAAACCTTACTAAAAGTCATGCGCTCTTATAATTTCTAAGGTGATTTTATTATTTTGGACGTCGGATAAAGTTATAACGTTATCATGGACGGAAAATAAGTGTCTGCACAATATTGTCAAACTTTTTTACTTTTATTGATTGAATACGAGGCTTTTGGCTACTTTTTTATATGTATTTTATTTTATGTCTTTTGTTGTTGTGTGTGCGCATACATTTTAATTTCTTGTGTTATCGTGAATTCGTGATGCCGTGACGCGGACGTGTCCACGAAAATATCGCCACGTTACAAATTATATAAACGCATACTGGCTAATCTTTTTACAACGTGACATTAAGTCGCAAACAAGATGAAATGAGAAGAAAGAGTATCCTATGCACAAAAACAATTGAACAACTAAGGCAGCATAGGCCAAACAACAGACTCAATCCAGTCCAGATACATGGACACTCTGGAGTAGATCCCGGGCAGGTTGGGCAGTGCGCAGCCGATGCCGAATGACGTCACGCCGACGATGTAGTGCATACTGCCTTCCGTCGTGATTGGGAGAGGAATCTGTACTTGGAGAGGTCCACCGGAGTCACCCTGAAGAGGAAATTGATAAACATTACGCTAGTTAAATATACTATTGTCACCACCATCTGGAATCTAAATATACCTAATTTGTGTGATAAAAAGTTACATCGCCTAACAAATTGTTCTAAACTTTGACGCTGCAGCGAGTCTTTGTATTTAAAAAATTACAGAGGTTTTGGATTGCAGTTCTTTAAATTGGTTATTTGTCATAGGTGCTATCCCACATCCTTCACATTATTGACCACTCCACGCGTAACGTAGTAAGAAGATTAGAAGAGTTACGCGATAGAAAGAGAGGCAACTTCTAGGTGAATATAACTGAAGGTAATGATTTACGACCTGTATTGCACTTTATTGTGTGGTAGCAAAAGTCACTTTTTATTTAAATAATTTTGCGAAATGTATCTTCTGTAATATTCTGTGCTTAAATTTAAGTACGTTAGAAAACAATTCCAATGTGGCGGCATCTACATCGCCACATGCGAACTACGCATCAAAGACCTGACGTCACACAAAAATCCTGAGGCTGTATAAAAATCCTGCATCGCGCAATTAGAGTTTACCGCGCGATGGACATTATATATTTACAAGATTTCAACATCAGTCATCAGTCGTTGGCCTATTGCCCGCCAGACACAACAGCCGTCTGGTTGGAGGATCCTCCTTTTTCTATAGAGGATGAGTGAACTTTACACTCTGTTCCTCATACCCCTAAATTGATGACCCCCCCATATGAATGTCAACGCAGCCATCGTGCTACTTCAGCGTAACGTCATCATCATTATCTCGTGATGTATTGCCACAGTTACCTTTTTTTTTTTAGGCTTGGAAATCATCAAATGACTTTTACCGCTTTGGGTGGAGCGGAAGGGCGTGTCAGACTTTTACTGACTAAAGCCCTTCCGTGTTCCTTCAGTTGCCTTTTGCCAAGGTCCCAGTATCCCTTTCGGACTTTCCCGCAACCCTGTCAGGATTGCCACAGTTACCTGACAAGCGTCGACTCCTCCCGCCAGCTTGCCAGCACAGATCTGGTTATCTCTCACGCCGCACCAGTTCCTGTTACATGATGGTCTCAGCAGCTGGTCGCAGACTGTGGTGTCTATAAAGTCTACCACTGCGGCTTGCAGTTCAGGGGAGGTCGTTCGGCCAACTGTAACATCGAGAGCAACTTGTGAGATTAAAGCAGATGATGTTGATTTAAAATTAGGGAGTGCCACTGCTGCCGGCGCCGGCTCCGAAAAATAACGCCATTGGGAACCGACAGTGACATTACTGCCAGCAGCCTAGATTAAAAACATTGGCTGCCGGCAGTAATGTCACTGCCGGCTCCGATAATGGACACCGGCGGCGCGGCCAACTAACTAACCGTAACTAAAATATGTTTTTCTGCATATTCTAGTCGTTTTTGGCGTCGTAGGGGGCACAGTTCTAACCTAACCTAACCTTTTTTGCGATTAAAATGATTAAACCTAATCTTACTAGTTCGGTTTCGGGTAGTACTTTATGACTTTATTACTGGAATATGGAAAAAAAAATGCTCTATTACATGTTTTTTTTAATTATGCATACCCTGCCTATCAACTCCATACGCCAAACTGACAACCAAAGTCAGCGCCGGCAGCCAACCGGCGCCGGCCGCGGAGGCACTTCCTTAAAATTATCCTAATCTATCTTATCTATACAACCATTTCATGAAATGGTCGAACACTTCATGCCGTAAAGCTAATCTGTCGTAAAGCGAATCTGGCGAACAAGCGAAATGATCAATTCGTCTATACATTATGAGAAAGAGATATGAAAATGAAACGCTGTTCGTTGGTTAGCGCATCAACTTGAGACAGGTATTATCGAAAGTAAAATTTGAAAAAATATCCAGAATATTTTCAAATTCGGAAAAAACGGATCATTCTTTTATAAATGGGATTATTGATAATTGGTCAGGACAACGTCTGTTGGGTTAGCTAGTATCAAATACTCATAAAATTTGTTTAAGGTTCCAAAAAGGTATCAGTAACAAATCCTGCTTCCAAGCTTGCTGATATATAGTTAAGTACCTGGGCGACCGAGTGAAAATGGAGAAAACGAATTTTCCTAAATATGAGACCTAGCTAGGTCGATTTTTTGCCCCCCGTAAACTCCTATATTGCAACTTTCATCGAAATCGTTGAACCCGTTTTCGAGGACGTGATTATAAATATATGTCGGAGCGGCTGGGAAGGGACTCGGGCTCACAATGATCGTCAGAAGGGCAATTATCAATTAAATTGTTCATTATGTAACTTTATGTCTACTTCGTGGGCAAAAGAAACGCGTATAATCACTCTAACTACAAAAGTCTAAACGAATTAGAAGGGCGCAACGAGTCCGGGTCGCGCTCAGTCTCGTGGTCTGAATGGAACTGACTGCCTTATCCAGGCTCCTCTGATGCTAAACTCTTATCGTCTTAAAACGTTCTCACGGGAAACCAAGCCGACCCCCGGCCACGTTCGACGCAATTAAGGTTCACGTCGTCGCCTTTCTTATCGGAAACAATAATTCATTATTTAATATCAATAAGCTCTGCGCGCTAACAAAGAGCACAGTGATCTTGAGAGTTAGACGAGGTGTGACTGACGCCTTCGTCTCACGCTGATAAGAAACTGGACGAGGTGTGAGCTGACACCATCGTCTCGCGCCACGACATATATAATATACAGTGTTAGGCTAGACACTGTTATCCTTGAAACTTTGAAATCGCAAAAAATCATCAGCTGTTCCATACATTTTGTCGATTTAAGTGAACACAAATGTATGGAACAGCTGTTATTTTTTTCACGATTTCAAGTTTCGCGATTATACGTGACACCAAACCACTAGATTCAAGGATAACGGTGTCTACCCTAACACCTAGTATATTTGTATTCCAGAAATCACAAAAAACAGAAATATTTGGAAGGAAAAAGGGGAGGCCTTTGCCCAGCAGTGGGACAAACAATAGGCTAAGAAAAAAAGAAAAAAAATCGTATATTATACGAACTCACGAAGTCACGAGAGACAAACATTTTGCTTTTCGGGTGTCTATGTAAAAGTAAGTACGAAATATTATCGTCACGAATATTTGAAAGTAAATCTAATCAATTGGAAATGGTTACTATTTAAATAAAATAAAATTTATATTCCGATTGATCTTGCTATTGCATAAAATCGATCTTATATAATAACCACTAAATAAAGATTAACTCGTAGTAATAAGGCAATTACTAGGAGAAAACAGTATTCGTTATGTTATTGGACACACACGATTATTATTATTAGACTTTTATACAAATTGCAAAACTGCAGCAAGGAAATCAATTTTCATAGAACGTATAATGATTGTTTACATACTTAGCCTTCTTGGGTCTTAAAAAAACTAGAGAACAAGAACAAAAGATATTGGGTATGTATATTTGTATGTAAGTGTATGATCATATTATTTGTTTTAGTTTATTAAGTGAATTGTTTTGATTATTATGTATAGTCCATTTGAAATAAGATTAGACGTTTAAATAAGCCTTTTTTACAGTCCGTTCAACCGATTTTGAATTCTATTGCGTTGGTGGCATGACAAATGGCAGCCGCAGTAGATAGTTGGTATTGTGTAACTTTTTTTGCTTTTAATGCTATCCTTATGCCTACGGTATAGAAGTCAAAATCGGTTGAACGGACTGTAAAAGGGTTTGTTTGAATGTGTAATCTTATTTCAAATGGAGTATAGTTTACTTTCTCACGAATTTTACACACGGTGTCTACATCTCTAATCTACTTTCCTATCGCAGGTGTGCTGGAAGAGATTTCTTTAGAAATAAGCATCACCTTTGTACGTTCTTTTTTCTGTTCTTTACTTCTTCTCTGTTTATTATGTGTGTGGTGTAAATGGTGAAATAAATAAAATAAAAAATAAATAAGATATGGAAGCTTCATATATATTATGTTTTGTTCTTGTTCTGTAGTTCTCTAGTTCCCTATTGGAACACATGGTGTGTGGATGTGTGTCTGTGAGATGCAGTAGGTACCCGGGCAAATATATGATAGAGCTTTAACACACACAAGGGAAGAAGTCATCAATGGCTTCTCCCGCTCTGGGCGGAGCGGAAGGGTGCGTTGTCATCGTGTTCACACACAGCCCGAGCGCGGGACAGCTGCGTTTCGGGCGCAGCCATATTTAAAATCTTCATAATCCAGAGATCCATCGCCAAACAGTTTTTTTTTTGTAAATATTCACTAAACAAATACAACATGCTCCGCGCCCGACCGGCGCACGCGTTCTGTGTGTTGCTATCCATATAATCCTTGAATTACAATTTATTATGCCCACCGTACTCCCGCGCCCGACCCGCTCCCGACACGCACCCGCCTTTTGTGTGTTTTGAGCTTTAGAAGAAGACTTTCAGGCAGTATGACAGAGATGACGTCTACATAGATGACTACCGATTTACAAATTCTACCATTCGAGTACAGTACTTGCGAGATAATGCTAGTCTAAACAAATAATTTGAAAATATTTGTATCTTTGTTTGTAATGAATAAACTCAAAAACTACTAGACCGATTTTAAACATTCTTTCACAAGGAGAATGCTATATTGTCACTGAGTAACATAGGCTATAATTTATAAAGATATCATGACTATGAAGCCGCTGGTGGAAGCTAGTACAATAAAATCAAACAACTTCTTACTAGTTTCAACAACGCCCCACCCAGTGAGGGTAGCCTCCGTCCCCAGGCTGCTGATATTGAACCTGGTCCACAAACACGCTGGCTGGACGTACTTGCTGAACACCACGTGGTCTTCTAGCTCCATCAGAGCTATGTCGTAGTACTTCTTCGGAGGATGGTACTTCGGGTGCACTATTATGTTGATGATCTTGGCGTCTGTTGGTAAGACGCCGTTTGTGTACTACAACAGGAAAATTATGACTTCAATCTTTAGGAAAACATACCTACATGTGAAATGAAAGGAATCGTGATCAAAGAGAATAGAAAATAGCTACCTATATCATCAAGGGACATCGTCTTCGCTACAGAAAAGACTTGAAAAAAATACCAAAATGAAAGAGTGCTAGATTATCCCATAAGTCAAGTGGAGTTGGTACGATAAATCAGCATTCAAATATGGTTTGAAGGATGGTTTAAATAGGCATACCACTAACCACATCAATAATATTCTTGTCCCCCAACCTGATGATCTTCGGCACAGGATCGGCAATAGTCGTGTCTCTGTCAGAAGCGCGAGAGCAATGACCCGCCGTCAGCACAAACTTGGAGCTGATGAGAGAGCTGCCGCATTTAAACACCCATGTGCCGGTTGACGCCTGCCAGCCTATGGCTCCCTGGTATTATGATTTAAAACTTTGATTGAGTAAGAACAAACAAAATATAATGTGCACAGCAACATTATATGACTATTACAGCAACATTATATAATTATATTGGCATTATAGTAATTGTAGTGCCAAACGAATTGACTGATATGAACATAAGATATTACTAACCATGTGCGGAAACTCCCCTGGTTCAGTTTCCCGCCCTCCGACAGCTCCAACATAAACGGGGACTGACAATTTTAAGTCACCTGCCAAAAAAGTAGTACAACATTATTAAATAATAAGCAGTGTGCCCATGAGATTTCCTATCATAACTTAACCTAACCACTTAAGGGTGCCATCATTTCAGCCGTTAGACTGACACTGCTAGTCATAGGCAAGCACCGCCACTCCGGTTCTGTGCTTCTCGCATCCAACGGATTCTAGCGGCCTTTACAAGGTCATCGTTCCACCTTGTGGGAGGCTTTCCAACGCAACGTCTTGTACGCGGTCGCCAATCCAGAACCCTTCGGCCCCATCGGCCATCTGTTCTGCGAGCAATTTGCCCTGCCCGTTGCCACTTAAGTTCGGCAATTCTACGGGCTATGTCGGTTACCTTGGTTCTCGATTGGATCTCTTCATTTCTGATTCGATCACTAAGGGAAACTCCAAACATAGGCCTGACCAATTACCCTTTGGGAAATTTAGCTTAAGGATGCATATTTTCAAAAATCTTCTTCAGAGCTCACTTCCGCTTTATGACCTCTTGTGCAAAATGTAATGCCCCTAAACCTAACGTTCTGTCAGTGAATGAATTTAAGATTTTTATTAAGAACATTACAAATATTTTGAATGTACGTAATAGTTTTACAAAATGTATTGTTAATTCTCACTTACATTCAAGTGATCTCAGTTGCCTCTTGTGTCTATTTTGTAATTCCCAAATGTATTCATAGCATTCTGAAAGAAATTAAAATACGGATTGAAATTAATAGGTACAAATTATTACAATATTTTTTGGCAGAGGAGTGCCGCAAGCGGCATTGTATCACTATCACAGTTCTAGAGCCGTCAGCTTACGGCATACAGTACATTATTTTAAATAATATATTGCAAAAGCCACTACAATGACTGAATTGCGAGCAACTAAGAAGTAGCGTTCTTCAGCCGTTGCCGCGGCACCGCTCGCTTCGCTTGCTCGGCTCGCGCACAGTTCCGCTAGCTGACAGCACCATCACACTGCCAGTCATTGTTTTCGGGTATTGATGATATATTCCTACTTTTAAATGGGATAGAGAACTGTCTTACTTCTTTCACTGACCCTTCGTCCCGGAGCGCTGAAGTTTGGCATTGGTGGGTTGTGGGGAAGGCAGAGTTCCTTAATTCTGTTATCTGTCACTGAAGGGACCGTTGTAGGGGCTGGAACAGTCTGGAAGAGTTTTATATGAAATGAGGTGTAGTTCTATGCTCACAATATAAACCATCACGTCAAGGTTCGTCCTATTTAGGTCAGGAAGTTGGACGGAACTTAATTGCGATATCTTACGATATTAGTAATATTATAAACTATTACTTACAGTTGGCTCAGGAGCTGCGTAGCCCCAAACCCATTCTTCACTTTGCTGAATAAAATACAATACCTAACTAAACACTCGACTTTTTTTCCAAAGTCCTTCGTTAACTTTCACATTTGATTAGTAATAATTTATGTATATTATAGTGAATTTACAGTTAGTTAAAAACTAAATTGACTTGATGCCATTTAAATAATCCTTACTAATATTATAAATGCGAAAAAAACTCTGTCTGTCTGTCTGTCGCGCTTTCACGCCAAAACTACTGAACCGATTTAAATGAAATTTGGTACACAGATAGTCTAGAGCCTGAGAAAGGACATAGGCTACTTTTTATCGACATACCACACGGACGAAGCCGCGGGCGGAAGCTAGTATTTTATATTTCAAAAGATTGGACCAAAATTGCAGAAGACTGGAAAAAGTTGAAAGAGGGAATGGGAGGCTTTTGCTCTACATTGAAACAGTACAGGCCCATAATAAATAATAATTAAACTTACATTTTTTTCAGGATTTGCATATCCCCAAACCCATTTATCGTTTTCCTGAAAAAAATAATCAATTGTGCATTATGATTTAACTCAGCCAGCTCACTGAACTTAGACTAACCAGCCGACGTATTTTTCGAACAACAAAGCCGACCCAAAGGAATTTCTAGAATAGAATAGAACTTCAGTGATGTATCAAACCAGCGTAATCAAAAATAGCGCATCGTTCATCAACACCACATTTGTTAAAATAACATCATAATGTTATAAGTTGTTGCGGGTCGTCAAAGCCCGAAAGTCTGACAACCAGTCTTACCAAGGGGTATCGTGTTACCCAGTGACTGGGTTGTAGAAGTCAGATAGGCAGACGCTCCATGTAAAGTACTGCATCCGGTTAGACGGGAAGCCGACCTCATGGCATAGTTGGGAAAAGGCTAGGCAGATGATGAATGTTACAAGTTGTAAGAGTGATGAAACTTCAAACTCTTGCGACGTTTTTCCATTGAAATCCTGACGTCATAATGCAATGCGGAATCTGGAATTGTACCCGATGGATGGCAATACATCATTATCATTTTTAATATGCTACTGTTTGTTTTTATTAAATAAAATAAAAATTAAAAATACGCGGTAGACTCTATACGTAAGTAGACCTCTGCCTAATCCTTCGGGGAATTCAGAAAAAACAGTAAAATGTCAGAACTTACGTTTAATTCACTGGCGTTTTTAATGTAGTAGTCATTAATTCGGAACCGAAATTGGGCCGACGATACTGTAACAACAAATTAATGTACTGACTATTGTTCCGGCCACAAATGATAATAATTTGAATACCTATAAGCTAGAAAAACAAATGAATATGTAAATCATAAATCCCATTTTCTTTTTTTGAAAATTAATTGATGAAGTTAATTGAACTAATGTAAAGTGTAATTTAATAAACAAAATTACCTGAAATAAATAAGATTATTATCACTATGTAGCACTTGATTTCTTTTTCATTTTCACTCATGTTTTTGATTTTGTAACAACTGTTACCACTTTCTAATCTACCTAAGATCGATAACACATAATATAAGTCACTTTAACAAGACGACATGACTAACAAAAAAAAACTTAAATCGCGGATATACGTTTGTATCACGCGCAAACCCTTTAAGAATACGTACATTATTACCTCATGACAAGTATTTTAATGGTTACTTGACCGATGGTGATGACGGGTAACTCGATGTCACTATAAAAATAATAATATTTTACGTTCAGAAGTTCCATTTGTGTCACTGTCGGTATCCAATTGGGAGACTTTTTTTTTGTTTTTTGTGTGCGAAATTATCAAATAACTTCTCCCGTTCTGGGCGGAGTGCGAGGACCCCTCGCACTTCGCCCAGAACGGGAGAAGTTAGACTCTTACTGACTAAAACCCACCCGTGTTCCTTCAGTTGTCTGTAAGTTGCCGCAGGCCACGGTATCCCTTTCGGACTTTCCCGCGACCCCGGTGACTGGGCTTGTCTACAATACGCTTAGTGATTTATTAAATACTTTTTCAATAATATTTATACATATACTTACAGGCTGAAATTTAATTAATTGACAATATTTTTACCACGTATTCTAACTGCGTTACTTCTTTGGTTAGGCAAACAGTAACAATTGAAAAAAAAAAAAAAAACGTTTTTTAATAAATAAGTTAAAAACAAAGATTATATTTTTAAGTTTGATTAAGGACTTATATGTACTAAAATATTTTAATTTTAGTTTACGAAGGAAATTGTAATATGTTACAAAATATTGGCTTGTGACATTGCTGCAGAAGGACACTGATCTCTAAGATACTGGGATACCCCTAGTTTGGAGATCAGGGTTTCCAATGTATTGTGCATAGCTGGCTTAGGCTTTTCTTCAATAAACTATTTTTTAAATATTTTTATTCGTTTTTCATTATTATTCGATTCCATTTTTGTTAACAAACAGAATGGAACAGTTGAACACTTTCCATCAGATGGTCCGGCTTGTTTGCTATCCAATAACATAAAACATAATTAAACATCATCAATGAGGTTTCTTTTTTATTTCTTTTATTAGTTTAATACAATCATACATAGTACAATTTTCAATCGCATCTTAATTGTTATAATAATGTCATTATGATTTCTCATAGTTTTTGTGTTTAGTCGGACTTCTTCCTATAGTATCGAAGGCAAATAAGAAATTTGTGAAAATTCAAATATTATGTCAATGACGCCAAACAACAGATTCGATCCAGTCCAGATACATGGACACTCTGGAGTAGATCCCGGGCAGGTTGGGCAGTGCGCAGCCGATGCCGAATGACGTCACGCCGACGATGTAGTGCATGCTGCCTTCGGTCGTGATCGGGAGACGAATCTGTACTTGGAGAGGTCCGCCGGAGTCACCCTGAAGAGGAAATTGATAAGCGTTTAGCTAGTTAAAAGTGACACACGACAAATGTGTGTGAATGGCCATAATCACTACTTCAGTCTCAAATCAAACTACATTATGCTCTCATCTTTACAGTTGTATCCAAACATAGGCTTTAAGTAGTAAGTTAATATCTAACACCCCTCTTTTTACATTATCATCATCATCATCATTTCAGCCGAAACACGTACACTGCTGGACATAGGCTTCCCTCAAGCTCCGCCACTTCGACCGGTTCTGTGCTTCCCGTATCCTCCGTGTCTTTTTTTTCTTTTTACGTGTGCGGTTAAAAATTTTATTCTCTTGGTGGATTTTAGTTTACCGACATATTTTTGCAAATGGAAGGTATTTTATCCTTACCTCCTCATTGTTTTATAGGTAAAAGAAACACTACTAAATTGATAGATGAAGAAAACGAAGGCGGAAATGTAGTCTTTTTAGGGGTATGAGGAACAAGGTGTAAAGTTCACTCATCCTCTATAGAACAGGGAAGATCTTCCAACCAGGCGGTTGTTGTGTCTGGCGGGCAACTGCCCAACGATTGATGTCGGAATCTTGTATATTCGTCCATCGCGCGGTAAACTCTAATTGCGCGATACAGAATTTATGTGACGTCAGGATTTTTGTGTGACGTCATGTCTTTGATGCGTAGTTCACATGTGGCGATGTAGATGCCGCCACAGTCTATAATATCAAATTACCTGACAAGCATCCACACCTCCCGCCAACTTGCCGGCACAGATCTGGTTATCTTTGACGCCGCACCAGTTCCTGTTACACGATGGCTTCAGCAGCTGGTCACAGACTGTAGTATCTATCAAGTCTACCACTGCAGCTTGCAGCTCAGGGGAGGTTGTTTGGCCAACTGTAACATTATGGGTTTGTAAACCGTGGATAAAATAAAAAATTACATATAAATTGTCTTTACTTATGACGATGTCAAAATAGTCAACGTTATTAGTAACAATAACATTCCATCAATCTGTCTAGCCTTATCCCAATTATGTTGGGGTCGGCTTCCAGTCTAACCGGCTGCAGCTGAATACCAGTATTTTACATGGAGCGATAACCTATCCGACCTCTACAACCCAGTAACTGCATGAGTAATACGATACCCCTGGTAAGACTGGTTGTCAGACTTTCCGGCTTCACACGACGTCTGTCACAGATCCACGAACGACAGCCGGGATCAACGTATGTAAAGATGATCACCCATCCACTGACTGACCCCGGCAAACGTAGCTTAACCTGATGGATCGATCCGTGCGGCTGTTATTACTTGGCCAAAAGCTCTTATATTAAACTAACATACATAATAATGAAGTAGGTCGTACAAACCGTGCGAAGCAAGCGTGACACGCAGGTATGTATGCCAATACAAAATAAACCAAACAACTTCTTACTAGTTTCAACAACGCCCCACCCAGTGAGGGTAGCCTCCGTCCCCAGGCTGCTGATATTGAACCTGGTCCACAAACACGCTGGCTGGACGTACTTGCTGAACACCACGTGGTCTTCTAGCTCCATCAGAGCTATGTCGTAGTACTTCTTCGGAGGATGGTACTTCGGGTGCACTATTATTTTGATGATCTTTGCGTCTGTTGGCGGGACGCCATTTGCGTACTGAAACAGGAATCAATATATTATTCTTGTGAAAATATAAACATGATTAGATATTTTAGTTTTTTGATCAAAATTCACGACAAAAAGAAGTTGGCAGGCATCTCTTATGCTTCAGAAAAGATTAAAATTATCTTATTAAAAGCATACGTACAAAATAAGGTACACACAAAAACCAAAAAACCTCTATTTGGTTAAATAAGGCATACAACAACTGACCACGTCAATAATATTCTTGTCTCCCAACCTGACGATCTTCGGCACAGGATCGGCAATAGTCGTGTCTCTATCAGAAGCGCGAGAGCAATGGCCCGCCGTCAGCACAAACTTGGAGCTGATGAGGGAGCTGCCGCATTTAAATACCCATGTGCCGGTTGACGCCTGCCAGCCTATGGCTCCCTGGTATTATGATTTAAACACGTTATCAGTTAGAACACAAGAAAATAATTAAAACAAATGAGAAAGTTAATGTGAAGTGCTTCTTATTTGAACACCTGTTATTTTATGGCATCCTGGTATTTAGTTAACAAGTAGGAAGATACATACAGAATTCATTTCGTTTATGACCGATTCCTATAATTATTTATTTATTTATTTATTTGCATAATGTACACTCAGTTACAGGCTAGGCTAAAACTTATGAGTTACATGACCCTGTTAGGGCGCAGCAAGTATGTGTAACTTAAATCTAGGTTAAACATTTAGAAGTTAACATTATATGGCATAGGTAATAGGTAACTAGATATCAATATCACAACATTCATTATTATTACTACTACATTATTATTATTTAACGGACAGTTATTGGTTAAAATTAAGACTCTTGTATCTTTACCAATAATGAAGCAAAGACCTCCCTCCTAGCTTTGCATAGTAGACCCTGCCATATGGAAGTAGCTACCACAGGTAAAATTAGCTTACAAATCTATTTATATGTGCCCAGTTTGGCAATATAAAAAAAAATACCATTAAAAATTACCGAGTATTAAATGTTGTGAAAATAAAAGGGTCAGGCAGTAGATGAGCCAAGGTGCTACAAGACACTCACCATGTGTGGAAACTCGCCAGGCTCAGTTATTCGTCCTCCGATAGCGGCTAAAGGTGGGATGTAATTTGGATGGGAACTTTCCCATTCTCTCATACCTGCCAAAATAATTTACAACCACACGTAATTAATAAAACTTGATCAAAGAGTTCCCCTACAAAATAAAGCGCCGTTGAAGCCATATTGTTGCAATGAACGTGCGGCACTTTCCATGATTAGTAATTTTAACGTAAAGTAAATTTTCATAAAAAGACAAAAATAATAATTGTCACTTACATTCTTCTGATTTAAGAATAGTTTCGTGTCTAGTGTTTAATTCCCAGATGTATTCGTAGCATTCTGAAACAAGAAATAAATATTTAAACGAATCATTTAAGAAACTTTTATTTAATATACATATAACACATCTATATTCTCCGAAGGGTTAGGCAGAGGTGTACCTAAAGTAAATCCACATTTCACCGCCACTGAGAAATTCCAGATGGAAAACGCTTGCCCGACCCGGGAATCGAACCCAGGACTTCATGCTCAGTAGTAGCGCTTAGTAGACTAGACCATCATCTGCCTAGCCTTTTCCCAGCTATGTTAGGGTCGGCTTCCAGTCTAACCGGATGCAGCTGAATACCAGTATTTTATTACATGGAGCGACTGCCTATCTGACCTCCACAACCCTGTAACTGGGTAAATGCGAATTTGCCATTATAAGAATTTGCCCATACGAGAATGTGCCGATTTGAGAATTTGTCCTTTAGCGAATAAAGGTAAAACGATACCCCTTGCGACTACTAAACCAATGATGATTTATTATTTTTCGTTTATTTATTTTGTTGCTTATATTTATTTACAATTTTAAATATTTTTTTAAAATCATTAAAAAAAAACATTTAAAAATATATCCGGTATCGGGAACAGGGTCCAAGCTATCGGTGGTCAGGGCTCCAGAGAGAGGAGCCTCCTAACAATACGGGCCGTGTCCAGGAGTACCGCTTTCTGAATCAAGCCCTTAATCCAGCTGCCCAACGAGAGCCTCCATAGATGTTGGTCGAGGCTCTTGGCAATTAAGCCATTGGCCGATACGACTATCAGCACAATGATCGCAGAGTCCACATCCCACATGTCGACAACCTCGTGAGCCTCGTGGCATGCCCGACAGATGTCAACCGTGCCGTCCTTCTTTCAAAATAAATCTCTGGTAATTGTTCGTGATGAATGATGATTTATTATTATTATTAATGTCGGTATTCTTCCAATCATCTCTATAGCCGCGTTAACTGACTTTATTTTCTTACTAAAGTCTGTTTTTAATTTCGTAGACTAATTTGACATTTCAAGTGATTAGTGTTTGTTTTTTTCAATTTGGAGTTTGACATTTGCACCTGTCAAATTAGTCTACGAGATTAAAAAATAGGCTTTAGCTTTATCCTCTGTCATACAATCCACCCACATGGTCTAGAAAGTCTTGGTCTAAATCGTCTTACTTATTTCACAGATCCGTCGTCCAGGAGCACTGAAGTTAGGTTTGGGTGGATCGTACGGCGTGCAAGGGTCCTTAAATTTGTCGTGTGTCCGGTCAGGATTAGCTGGAACATTCTGGAAAAGTGTTTCTAAATGTAAGTCGTTTTAAGTTTTAGGGTAGTATCGTTTATATGTTACGCATGTACGTATATATGTTAGCCTGTAAGTAATTGTTGCACTTATGAATGTACCTAGGTACTATTAAGGAATTATTTACCTAGGTACTATTAAGGAAATTATTTTAAACGTAAACAATTTTGTTGATGGTTGGTAACCAAATAAATAAATTATTTTGTCCTGGATCCCGCCCGCGGTTTCGCCCGCGTGGTATGTCGATAAAAAGTATGTCTATGTCCTTTCTCAGGCTTTAGACTATCTGTGTACCAATTTTCATTAAAATCGGTTCAGTAGTTTTGGCGTGTAAGCGCGACAGACAGACAGAGTTACTTTCGCATTTATAATATTAGTAAGGATGTAAGGATTTATTTATGTATTTATGTCCATCATCTTGACGAAGGTTTCTAATCGTCTATACTGAAGTACTTGTGTTACAGGAGACACTGCTATTGTTTTATAGGACAAACAAGTACGACAAATCACTCACCGGTTTACTTGCTGGCTTAGTAACTTCTGCGTATCCCCAAATCCATTCATCATCGTGCTAAAAAAAATAATTTGAATTATTAACGAAATCTAAATGGGAACATTAATCGTGGAGATTCATTAATTTAATATTTCGAGGGGCTTCTTTACGGGACACGGGTCGATTTTCAAGGATAAGCAACGATTGCCGGGGTCAGTCCGTGGATGGGTGACCGTCAATTGCACCTGAAAGCGCCTTAAGCCGTTGGTACCTGCTGTTATTTGTACATCTTGGATTGTCTGACAACCAGTCATAACAAGGGTTATCGTGTTACCCAGTAACTGAGTTGTGGAGGTTCTATAGGTAGTCCATGTAAAATACTGGTATTCAGCTGCATCCGGTTAAACTGGAAGCTGACCCCAACATAGTTGGGAAAAGGCTAGGCAGATGATGATTTCCTACGTCGATAAAGATTTAGTTAGTTACAAGCTGCGCCCCACGGTTTCACCCGCGTAAGTCTCGATCCCGTGGGAATATCGAGATAAAAAGTATCCTATGTGTTAATCCAGGTTATAAACTATCTGTTTGCCAAATTTCATTCAAATCCATTCAGCCGTTTTTGCGTGATTGAGTAACAAACATCCAAACACAAAAACTTTCACATTTATAATATTAGTAGGATTAGTAGGATTGTCATCTGAGTTCGTGACTTCTTAATAAAATAGTCAATGGTTTCAATAACATCATTATAATTTATCGTCTATAGTCGTGCCGTATAATAAATCTATATAACATAACATCGCGCCTGTATTCCCCGAAGGGTTGGGCAGAGGTGTAGCTATAGTACACCCACATTTCGCCAGTTACGTTTAAGCCCCATGTAATAGGGGGCGAGCCTATTATAATAAATAATAAATTCATTTATTTCAGGCAAAACCCATATTACATAAAAATAAATTTCACAATACCGCAACAGAATAAAAAACAGAATAAAATGTCAATGCAGTTAAAATAAGTACAAATTATATAGGTCACAGAATTAACATTAAAAATTAAGTAAAATTAATAAATTTAAATAAAATGTCAAATGCAATTAAAATTAACGAATGAGTTATATAAATTATACGGGTCACAGAATCAATATTAAAATTAAATGTCACATTATAAAGGTCACAGAATAAAAATTAAATTAAAAATAATAATTTCATCAAACAAGTCATTATAGAATGTAGAATACATGTAGGTCAGTGTCAATGAGATTAAGTGCCCTGGCTATACATGTCTGTTACAGCATTGTCGTATGTGGGGACAGTCAAGTAGGGACAGTAGTCTATTGCCATCAACCGGGCACAAATCCAGACTCTAGGCTGCTACTGAGAAATTCCAGATGGTAAAACCCAATCAATCCTCGGGGGAGTCCGGATCGCCCCAACGCAAATCTATGCGTAGTTTCGTGGTGGGGCGACCCGGTCTGTCAGGCACTTCTTCTCATGCAACCGAGCGGGTGGGCAGGTTGCGGATAGCCCAACTCCTGACTGCGGGACCGACCACCAGCGGTTACAATGGCCGCTGGTGGGCGACCCCGTGTCAGGAGCATCTTCTAAAGATCCCGGACAAGAGAAGTTCCCAAAAGTCAAATCCCAGGCCTAGGGTAACCTATACCCCCTTCTCCATACTCCCCTACACGCGGCTTGCGCATCGGGCTGCGGGCTCCTGGTTGGGCTGCCCTCGCCTTGCACGGAACCCCTGTGGAAGGCGAGATCGGCTATGTGCTGGGAGCACGCGGTCCGGTGGAAAGTCGTGTGTACCAAATCCCAAACTCTACCATCCCCCCCTTTCCATACTCATCCTGTCGATCCTAAAATCCCTAGGCCAACTCCCAGACCTAGGGTGTCCCCCACAACCCAAACCTCTTATCCACCCAAAGCCTTCCCTCCTATCCCCTTATCCCGTCGGTCCCAGAGGAGGGGTAACCTCGATTCCAAAAAAGCCCACCCAAACCCCCAAAATGAAGCAGCATAGTTTAAAACCTACCCAGGTGGGTCCCGGCCAAGCCGGGGAATCCCACACCGCTACGGCGGTTAGCCCCCATCGTATTATGGGAGGGGGCACTACCTGCGACATTGACAACCTAATGCCGCGCTTTTTAGCGCGGCCGGCAGCTGACCAAGCGCCCAACACAAAGGCTGCGACTAACGCGCCCACACCCACTACCTCGGCTGCGAATAACGCGCCCTCCAACACGACATCGGCTGCGATCCACGCGCCAGTACCGACCACACAGAGCATGCCTCCCACGAGCCTCTGGCAACAGAGCATCGTGCGGAGTAGCATCAACTACCCAGACAGCGACCAGGACGAGCACAGACCGACAGAGACGGGGAAGGCTGACAGACCTGGTGGCTCTACCACTCTCCCGGTTGAAGTTGGCAAAGTACGCCCGCTGAAGAAGCGCGGAAAAGTCTTGGCCCGGGAGAGGAAAGTAGGCGACCGAAAGTGCGACACCCGCGAAGGCACTAGCCAGCGCGAAGCGCGATCGGACGCCGAAGAGATGGTACGCGACCAGCTGCGAGTACGCGCAGGGGCAACCCAGCGCGCAAAGCAGCCGGACGCGGATCCACGTGACCGACCGCCAGTCCGCGCAGGGGAAACCCAGCGCGAAAAACGGCCGGACGCGGACCCAAGCGGGCAGGGGCAGATACGCGAAGGGGCAACCCAACGCGAAGCGCCCCCGCCCGTGACAGGGGCTGCCGGGGCCGCCAGTCGACCCCGACACACTGACACCGACATGACCACAGACCGGCCTCGACCCAGACACTCTAGGGGCAAGCGCGCCAAAACCTCGCGCAAAGCGTTGCCGGCAAAATACACCCAGCCAGGCACCTCCGAGTCGCAGCCTGGACCAAGCGGTACAGGGCCGACGAAGAGGGAGCGCCCTGACGACACGGCCTCGCCGAGCACGTCGCAGGGGGACGCCAAGCGAGTGAGGGTTGACCCTGCTCAGGGGGAACAGAGGACCTACGCGCGGGCCACGAAGGATATTCCTGCGCGGCTTGCCGTAGCAGTCTGCTTTCCCCACCCAAGTAGGGACCTGACTAAGGCCGAGGCCGAACACATAAAGACCGAGCTGGAGAACGCACTAATGGACACTGACCCGTCCACACCACTCCCGGCCTTCCGCGGATACCCTCGGGTAGCGGAAGGCACTGTGCAGATGTGGTGTGAGGATGACTCTGCCCTGACTTGGCTGACCCAGAATGTGCCCAAAATCCAACTTCCAGACACTGACCTGAGACTTACAGTGATGAAGCAGACTGACGTGCCCACCCGTGTCCGAGCCTCGCTTTTCGTCCCTCGCTACAGAGGTGACGTGGCCAGGCTCCATAGTATTCTGACTCGTCAGAATACTTGGTATGACATTGGCAGGTGGTCATTATACAGGGCGACTACCGTCGGTGGCGACAACAGCGGGACTTACCTCACGCTAGGGTTGCCACCGGAGGAAGCTGAAAAGGTCCTGGGACGGGAGCGACGTATATCGTACCTCTTAGGGTCGATATACGTGCGCTTCTGGCCCACGACCCGACCCTCTGACACCCAGACCGACGACACTGACGGAAAGACGACCTTACCGACCGCGGCACAAACGACTGACACCGACATCGACCAACTCGAGGAGGACATGGCCCGAGCGGCAATGGCCGATGTCGACATCGAGACAGCACCGCCCCAATCACCTGCCTGGAGCGAGCGCTTACTAGCCTCATCACCGGGTGGGAGACAAGAGGGGACGTACCGAGAGGAGGTAGCGGAGGGGCTGTCCGATGGATCCATCTCCGACTAACACCCCTCCACCACCATCGCCCCTAAACATCATACAGACCAACCTCCAGCATAGCCAGACTGCCACGGCCAGCTTGCGCAGGGCACTGGAGGTAAAACCCCGAACCATAGCACTGATCCAAGAGCCGTGGATCAGAAACAATAGAATATGCGGACTAAGTAATATCGGAGGTAAGCTTGTCCTCGACACACACGGCTCAGACAAGCCACGAACCTGCGTCTACATACCCAAAGACATTCCCATCACACCACTCACCCAATTCTGTTCCAGAGACCTGACAGCTGTCAGGCTCCAAACCGAAGGCAGTGATCCAGATGTTGTACTGGCCTCGGTATACATGCCAGGCGAGGGCGTGGACTGCCCGCCAAAAGAAATGGCCGACCTGGTACAACACTGTGAGCGCGCCAAGCTAGACCTGATCATCGGCACCGATTCGAACGCCCACCACCCGCTCTGGGGCAGCGAGGCACCAAACTCCAGAGGAGAGGTACTATCCACCTATTTATTCTCCACTAACCTTAACATCATAAACCGCGGCTCTGAACCCACTTGGGTTACAGTCCGAGGACAAACGATTATTGACCTAACACTTGCTACTGAAAATGTGACAAATTACATAACTAACTGGCACGTATCGGACGAACCTTCTTGCTCAGATCACAGAAGAATCCGTTTTACACTGACCTCCAACACAAGGAAACCAGCACCAAAACGGAACCCTAAGCGCACTGACGTCCCAGGGTATAAACGTCTGCTGGCCTCCCTGTTAGCGAGGCACCTATCAAGCGTAACCATAAGAGACCAAACACAATTGGAATACACAGTAACAAAACTATCAGAGTACCTTACCGAAGCATACCATGCATGCTGTAAACTAAGAGCGCCAAGAGCCAAGGGGGAGAAAAACCCCTGGTGGAACGCAGAACTCAGTAAGCTAAGAGACCTACTACGGAAGAACTTCAACAGAGCCAAAAACACCAGACTCCCGAACGACTGGGAGGTATACAAAGAAACCCAATATACATACAAGAAACAAATCAGAACCGCCAGGAAAACAGCATGGCGGAAATTCTGTGAATCCATCGAAACAAACAACGAAGCCGCAAGGGTAAGGAAAATCCTATCAACAGATCAGGACCGAACCCTTGGTGCGCTGAAAAAAACCGACAACTCCTACACGCTTAGCGATCAGGAAACCAGTAGGGTCCTTCTTGAGACCCACTTCCCAGGATGTAAACTCCTAGAGGATAGGACGTGGGACGTGGATCCAGAATGGGCCCCAACGGATCAAGACTGGTCTAGAGCCCTCGACATAGTAACAGAAGACCGATTAAAGTGGGCTATCAACTCCTTCCAGCCATACAAATCTGCAGGCTTAGATGGCATCTTTCCAGCCCTACTGCAGTGGGGGGTAGACCATCTGGCACCATGCCTGGTGGAGATATATCGAGCCTGTATAGCACTAAGATACATTCCTCTTGCATGGCGAGAAGTGAAAGTCATCTTCATACCCAAACCTGGTAAAACAGATTATACACTACCCAAGGCTTACAGACCCATAAGCCTCACATCCTTCCTACTCAAAACCCTCGAGAGACTCTGCGACAGACACATCCGGGACGGACCCCTCCTGGCAAAACCACTTCACAAACAACAGCATGCGTACTCCACTGGCCGATCAACAGAATCCGCGCTGCACAGCGTGATCTCCAAGATTGAATGTGCAGTGGACCACAAATGCTCAGCACTGGCCGTCTTCATTGACATTGAGGGTGCCTTTGATAAAACTAGCTTCAAAAGCATCACCACGGCCCTCAACAGACACAGCATAGACTCGACCCTGAGCGGTTGGATCACCAACATGCTCAGACTGAGAGCTGTACAGGTGACCGTGAATGACACCACTAGGGCCATCGTGGCGAAGGGCTGCCCCCAAGGGGGAGTCCTCTCGCCGCTCCTATGGAACCTGGTAGTAGACAGCCTCATCAGGGCACTTAACGACAAAGGTTACTTCACCGTAGGCTATGCGGATGATATAACCATAATAATCAACGGCACACATGAAAACACTATATGCAACCTCATGCACCAAGCCCTGAAAATAGTAGAGGACTGGTGTAATAAACACCAACTAACGGTGAACCCTACAAAAACTGAGCTGATCCTATTCACAAAAAAGAGGAAACTACCAATGCTACAACTACCCCGCTTCTTCGGGACAACCCTAAGCCTATCGACTGAAACCAAGTACCTGGGCATCTTCTTGGACAAACAGCTGAACTGGGCGAAACATATTAACTATACCGTAACAAAAGCCACCGTATCCCTCTGGCAGTGCAAACGACTGCTTGGAAGGAACTGGGGAATTAGCCCCAGGGTCACCTACTGGCTATACACCACTGTCATCCGACCGATTATCACATATGGCTCACTGGTCTGGTGGCCCAGGACAGACCTGAGCACAGCCCAAAAAGACCTCGAAAAACTGCAGCGATCTGCATGCGTTGCAATCACCAGCAGTATGAGAACCACACCTACTGCCGCCTTACAGGCGATGCTCGGACTACCGCCTCTGCACCTCATTGTACGAGAGGAAGCGGCCCTGGCCGCCTTTAGGCTCCACCTATCAGGAACCCTGACAAATGACTCCAGAGTTAAGCACACACGCATAAAGGATGATGCGGTCAAACGACAGCCAATGATGTCAGCACCCTGCGACAAAGCCCCGAAGACACACCACTTTCACAGACACTACAGCATAGCACTCACAGAGGAACAGAATGACTACTCAGGACCGAAAGAGATGAGAGTATACACTGACGGATCGAAGACCCACTCCGGCACCGGAGTCGGAGTCTTCTCACGCGACCTCAACATTAATATATCCAGCCCGCTAGGAATGTTCAACACCGTCTATCAGGCGGAGTGTGTGGGCATCATACAGGCGGCCTATGCCATAGAAGCCAGGAGAGTTACGGCTACCAACATACGCATACTCTCCGACAGTGCCTCAGTTCTCCAATCCTTACAGAAAAAATACATCACTTCGAAGCTTACACTAGAATGTCACAATGCACTAGAACGTGTAACGGTATCCGGTTGCAACAGGGTGACACTACAATGGATTAAAGGACACAGTGGATCGCTGGGCAACGACGCAGCAGACGAGCTTGCTAGAAGAGCATCTAGCACTTCAGTTTGTGGGCCCGAGCCCATCGTTCCCATCCCCTTTAACCAAATACGCAGGTGGCTCCAGGAATTCACCCATACCCAAGCGGCGAACTGGTGGTCCTCGGCACCGGGCTGCAGGCAGTCCAAGGAAGCTATTCCATTTCTGGACAGCAGGCTTACCAGGCGTTTGTTACGCCTGGACAGGAATGGCCTGCGTCTGGTGGCGGGGACCATCACAGGCCACTGCTCGCTGAACAAACACTTCCACACAATAGGCATAACGGACAGTCCTCTGTGCAGAGCGTGCATGGAGGCCGAGGAAACCGTCGCGCACGTGCTCTTTGAATGCACGGGCGTCGCCCAGATTAGAACTGAAACCCTAGGGTCACCCAGATCTTACACGGAGGTTCTGTGCAAACCAGTAGAGTTGGTAAACTTCTGGAGGGAGGTGGGCTGGATGGAATAACCCCCAACGGCCGCCATGGCCCACGCACAATGGTCCATCTTAGGGACTAAGTGCGGAAACCAAACCCGTAACATAGAACATAGAACATAGAACCCAATCAATCTGCCTAGCCTTTTCCCAACTATGTTGGGGTCGGCTTCCAGTCTAACCGGATGCAGCTGAATACCAGTATTTTACATAGAGCGACTGCCTATCTGACCTCCACAACCCAGTAACTGGGTAATACGATACCCCTTGGTTAGACTGGTTGTCAGACTTTCGGGCTTCTGACGACCCGTAACGACTGTCAAAGATCACCGAATGACAGCCGGGACCAACGGCTTAACGTGCTTTCCGAGGCACGGAGGAGTCTCGATATGTAAAGATGGTCACCCATCCACGGACCAACCCCCGTCAGCGTAGCTTTACCTGACGGATCGACCTGTGCGGCTGTTATTACTTAGCCACGAGCTCCTCCAGATGGTAAAACCCAATAAACCTTTGCCCGACCCGAGAATCGAACCAGGTCCTCATGCTCAGCAGTAGTGCTTGAGGATACTAAACCAATGAGGCAGTAATAAATCTAAGTATAAGGAAATTATTTCAACAACGCACGTGCGGCCATTAATTATCAATACGATTGTTGAACTATGACGTCAGAATACTAGTTGCAAGGACTAGGGCAAGCCCCGTCTCAGGTCCGGCATGACTCAATTTATTTGCATACACACTTGTTATGACGACCTGTTAACTCTATCTAATTAACAGTACCTAACCATTTACGCCGTCATTTATAAACGTTACTTACAGTTAAGTGATGATTAGTGAGCGACTGTTTAACCATACATTTTTAACGTTTAAACGTCTCTTATTTTAAAGGGACTGCGCTAAGGTAGCCCGCGAATTTCAAATTTTCTTACGTTTTTTGCAATTTACAGGTCAGTATCAGGGTATATTTATATGTGATTCGCTAATATGATTCGCGACCGTAAAATATATGCATTGCATGACGATTTCATGAAATAATCATTCTATGCACTTACATGAACTTAAGGAGTTGTATTGCTGATTCTAATGATTATAATTCTGTAAATCCATATTTGTTACGGTCGCAAATAATATTTAGATCAACCTACAACCTGATACTGACCTGAAAATTGCAAAAAACGTAAGAAAATTTGAATTTCGCGGGCTACCCTAGCGCATCAAAATCAAAAATCAAAAGTCATTTATTCAAACAAGGCTGAGAATCAGCACTTTTCGAACGTCAAAATTGCATAAGACAATCCCCCAAAATGCCCACCCTTCACCACTTCCTAGTGCTTTAGCTGGGAAGAAGAAGTGGCGGAACAAACTCCCCAGCATCCACCTTAAGAAACGTTTATAAATAAACCCGCTATTATCAAAGTGCTTCAGGTAACTTTATTTGTATTATACTAGGAATATTATTGTTCTATTTACTTGAAAAGCAATGTCCACAGTGCATTCACAAGCGACGTCAGATAGATCGTGAGTGACCAAGATATTGTTACTAACATTTGTATGGAATTAATGATACATATACAACGAAAAACAGAAAACAATATTCTCACGAACATGTGGTAGTAGTTGCATTTGAGAATATGATTTAAGACGTAGAACTAAGGTTTAATTTGCCTTGAGTAGAAGTAAATAAATTACGGATTATCTTTATGTATTGCCAGTCATGATTTTCCAATGTTGAAATGAAACAAACACAGATGGCTTGTTAAGTTTACATTATTAATAGATTTTTAAATGCATAGTGATATCGTCAAGGTAAATCAATGTCATACCTACTTGAATTATTAGTACGAGATGTTGCGGACTTGCGGTCACTAAACTAATTATTATCAAGCATTATGGTTATTGTAGGTTATTAATCATAGAAAATGGCGTAGGTAGGCCATGACTAGTTTCTTTAATCATAGATTTGTATTCATGTACTATAGTAAAAATTATTGTTCTCTGATAATTCGTGTAAAAGAGCATTATCTTTCCTCTCAACTATGAGTATATAATTATATAGGTACCTATAGTGTATTTATGTTTATATATTTAAGCTTTATGTATTTATTTAAGTATATGTTAATTTTCTTGCGTAGACGTGTATATTTAATATTTCAGTTAAGACTTCGCATAATCATGTTTTTCTCTTCTTGTTCTCACACACTATTGTCTACATTTCTTTCTCATTTCTCCTTTCGCAGGTCTGCTGGAAGAAATTTCTTAAGAAATAAGCAGTACCTTTGTACTCATGTTATAATTATGTCGTATCTCCATGTATTTTACTGTGTGTACATAAATAATAAAATAAATAAAGTTGTCTTAAAAACCGGCCAAGTGCGAGTCGGACTCGCGCACGTAGGGTGCCGTACCCTTATCTATAACACGGCAAAAAAAAAACATGTCTGTTGTATGGGCCCCCTTAAATATTTGTTTTATTTTAATTTAATTATTTATTTTTAAAGTAAATAGTTATATAACTAAATATTCTGTGAATATTTCAAGCGTATACCTGTTGCCGTTATCAATATCGAGCAAAAAATAGCAAAAAAATCACGTTTGTTGCATGGCTCCCATACAACAAACGTGATTTTTTTGCT
The DNA here is from genome assembly GCA_948473465.1 of Lithophane ornitopus. Taxonomy (NCBI): domain Eukaryota; kingdom Metazoa; phylum Arthropoda; class Insecta; order Lepidoptera; family Noctuidae; genus Lithophane; species Lithophane ornitopus. Next base: position 2,615,324 of record OX419629.1, read on the forward strand.
CTTAAATATTTATTTTATTCTGTTTTTTAGTATGTGTTGTTATATAGCGGTAACAGAAACACATCATCTGTGAAAATTTCTTTATCACGGTTCATGAGATACAGCCTGGTGACAGACGGACAGACAGACAGACAGCGGAGCCTTAGTAATAGGGTCCCGTTTTACCCTTTGGGTACGGAACCCTAAAAAAAACATTTTGATTACCATAAATAGAAAATAAATTAATTTGATGATATTGCTGCGGATTATTAATCCGGGGTAAAAGGGGATTATTAAGTGGGCCGCACTTAGTGTAATCACTTGAAATATCAGTTTAAAAAATCGGTTTATTTTTACAAAATATCAATCTGCCGGCTTCTGTCGGCTTCCAGTCTAACCGGATGCAGCTGAATGCCAATATTTTACATGGAGCGACTGCCTATCTGACCTCCACAACCCAGTAACTGGGTAATATGATACCCTTGGTAAGACTGGTTGTCAGATTTTCGGGCTTCTGACGAATGACAGCCGGGACCAAAGGCTTAACGTGCTTTCAGAGACACGGAGGAGTCTCGTTATATAAAGATGGTCACCCATCCAGGAACCAACCCCGGCAAGCGTAGCTTAACCTGTTTGATCGACCCGTGCGGCTGTCATTACTTAGCCACGAGTCTCACCCTCCACCCAATTTGACCTTGTGTTATATATGCGAAAGTGAGTTTATTTGTTACGCTTTCACGCTAAAACGGCTGGATGGATTTGGATGAAATTTCGCAAAGGGTACCTTGACCTGGAAAAGGACATGGGCTACGTACTTTTCATCCTAGATCGCAGATGAATAATAACGCTAATTCGATGAGTAGGTATCTAATGTATCATTATTATTATTTCATGTTTGATAATTGTTTTTTCCGTAGATAAGTATGAGGGACAAAATTTATTATTTATGTTGTTAAAAAACTTACGTTTCTGTTGTAATTGACGTTCCTACTGTAATGATTATATTGAGACCGATGTTGGGCCGAAGATACTGTAACAAAAAATCAACTTACTACAGTATAACTAAATGTAAATACGACTTAAGAGGAAATAGGGTGGGTCCCCTCCCCATACAAACGCTCTCGCCTTTAATGACCTTAGAACAATGATTTTTTTACAGTAAAATAAATATCAACTAGTTATATGCCCCTATGTTTTCCGTTTAGATGATACATTATCTGTAGAAGCACTAGAACCCTCAGAAAATGCTCAAAAGTTACCTACCTGTTTAGACCACTGTGATGACAGCGGTCTAAACAGGCATATTGTACAAACTTGACAACTAATGAAAAAAGAAAAACATAGGGGCACAGTAAATACCCTTCTTATTCAATTTATAAAATATCTTTCAAATTGGTCCAATATTGGAGGAGGAAATAGACGAGAGCCGAACCTAGAATTATGACTTTTTGTATGGAGAAAAGACCGACCCTATTTCCTCTTAAAGCTGCCGACAGATTGCACTGCTATTAATTTTGGTCATTATTTTAGCAACACTTAAGTAGGCAATATCTGAAACACGCCGCTTATGTACAAGCAAATGATAAACAATTTTATTTCTGCACGTAGGTACGTAAAAAAACACTTTTAAACGTCAATCATATTATTTTAAGAGCTAGATTAGGTATTTATTCAATATAATTAAAGTTGTAAGTATGTATAATTCAAATCTATATTTAATAATATAAAAAGGATGTTACAGATATTCCTATAATAGGCTAAAGTCTATTTTTTATTCTCGTACACTAATTTGACAGGTGCAAATGTCAAACTACACAGTGAAAAAACAAACAAAAATCACCTAAAATGTCTAATTAGTCTACGAGATTAAAAAACAGTCTATAAACTAATTTGACATTTCAAGTGATTGTTGTTAGTTTTTTTAAAATTTGGAATTTTACATTCGCTCCTGTCAGAACTTCAACGTCTACGAGATTAAAAAATAGACTTTAGCATGCGTTAGCAAAATACCTGTAATAAATAAACTTAAAATCACTACGTAGCACTTCATTATAACTTTTTTACTTTCACTCATTTTATTTTGACTTTTCTGACACATTTCACATCAACTTTTAGATCACGAAATAAATGAATCTATAAACAAGTTATTAAACAGCTTCCATAGCTCTAAAATTGCGGATATACGTTTGATTCACACGAAAAACGTATAAGAATACGTATATTACGTCATGCCAGGTGTTTTTATGCGAACTTGACCGATGATGACCGGTAACTCAGTGCCTCATCAAGATAAGCGCAGAAGTTCCACTTGATATAGCTCTCGTAGCGCAATAAAAAATGGCCGCGGGAGTGTTCATATTTTTACACGTGACTACACAAGGTTAATTGGGCGCGTGGCCAAAATCAGAACTAACGTCGCCATCTCGTTTTTTCAATTCATTTCTTTAGACAATAATTGCACAAATGTTAACTAACAGCGCCTCCTTTCAATTTAGTTTAATTATTTTCATTTATTATTGACATGATCTACTCATTAAAATGTTTTTTTTTAATGAGGGTATTGAAAGAAAGAAAGAAAATACAGTTATTCAGCACAGACTAAAAGGCACACAATATACAGCAGATAACAAAATAAAAATAAAGAAACAAATAAAATGCCTCAAAAATGCCAGACAACTAGTGCCTGACGCTGGTTTTCAACCGGACCCGAAAGTGTGAAGTGACGGATGCAAATAAGTATGTAAATAAAATAAATAAATAAATAAATCCTTCGCAACGAGTCAGAACCAAAAAAAAAACAAAAAACCTGTTTTAGCCGAATGCCAGACTTATTGCAATATATTATTTTTGCCTGAGCTACCGGCAGCAAGTTCGTCATGCTCCCTTAGATGTCACTGCTTGCGGTGTGCTGCTGGGGAGTTTGTTGCGCCACTTCTTCTCAGTTCCACTAGGAACGCCCGCCCTTCACTACTAAAGGGCGGGCGTTTTGGGGGATTTTCTTATATAATTTTGACGTTGGCAAAAGTGCTGATTCTCAGCCTAATTTGAATAAATGATTTGATTCAGACTGTTAAAACATATTCCTTATTACCACAGAGCCGTGTTTATCAGTTGTTTAGCCTAAACACCTTTTAAACATGACATTTCTGTATGGAGATTGACATAAAACTGACATTAAACACGCGTTGAACAAGTGTGTAAGTTTTTGTGGTAAGGCCCATAGTGTTTTTTTAATCGGACTTAACCTTCTGTATTTCTCTTCATTGTGTCAGTTAGTCTCGCGGGACTGAGCCAGCCTTATTTGCGGTGTAGTTATCTCGCGATATGTCTCATTTCACACCTTAATGTCTACCTTTGCTTTTCGTAAGTAATTTTTTATGGGGTCATAAATTTCGGGTAGAGGCAACTTGGGAAACTTTTTTGAGGAAAAAATGGGTATTTATCTGTTAACATAGATCATGGCGATTTGTGCTTACTGTATTGTTTCGGGTTGTTGGCATGGGAAATTTAATTTTGGAATAATACCTATTTTGAAGTTAGGCATTGTGATTGGTTGGTTTGTCTTTACACGGTTAGGTAGTAAAGCATAATATTTAAGCAAATAATCACCTTTTAAAAACCTTCATTTTGATACCCCACTCGAAAGGATCGCGAGTTTTTTTTCAGAAAACATCCATTTTGTCGCCAAAAATCAGACGATAGGTTTTTTTTTGTTTTTTTTTAATTTTCTAATTTTTATTTTTATTTCCATTGACACTCGCGCAATAGATTTCGTCTTGAATCTAAGAGAATCATAATTAATGGTACTCTAGATAAAGACTATTCCACTTGTTGTATGTATGTCGTTATCAGAGTAGGATGAATAAACGACGTCGGGTAACGGGTAGCATCATTATTTCTTTTTCAATTTAATTAAACCTTGCAAAAATAAATAGAAACAGCACAATATCAAATTACAAAAAAACAGATCACATACTCTGAATGCAAGCTATTTGTTGAGTAATGCAATGGGCGATACAAATTGCCCTATCGAAGGCAGATTAGCACAAATCCCCTTCACAGTAAATGGAATACCGAAGCTCTACGAAGCTCTCCGAAGGACACCGATGTGTGCCGAAGTAATACGAATTGAGCCGAAGCCACGCTATCCACTTTGCCGACGTCCTCGAGGATTTTTTTTAATTTAGATATCGGTTTTAAGCTTTTTCGCTTCATGAGTGTTAGGAAAAATGAGGATTTTGTACGGCTGCGGGAAACGCTTTTTTGAATTGATTTTTCTGGAAGCTTCGATTGAATCTGAATAGAGGTGTGATAGTCAAACACTGGTCGTTTTTTTTCTGGGATGCATTTGAAGAGCATTTACGAGTGTAAAGATACTTTAGAAACATCTTCGACAGAGTGGCTTATATTTGTTTAGCTGATAATGATATTTTTTTACCAACGGGTATCTTGTTACCCAGAAATTGGGTTGTGGAGGCCGGGTAAGCAGTCGCTTCATGTAGAATATTGGTTTGCAGCTGCATCTGGTAAGGCTGGAAGCCGATCCCAGTATAGTTGGGAAAAGGCTAGACAGATGATGATTTTGATGTTCTTTTACATAAAAAGGTTTTGTTCGGGTACTAGTTTCCGGAATAGACTGGCTGTAGAAGGTAATCTAAGAACTGGGTACTTTTCTACTTGTGGGAGCTTTTGTTCGACTGTGGACTTTATTCTTTCACTAGCTGGGCCCCGCGGTTTCATCCACGTAAGTCTCGATCCCGTGAGACTATCGAGATAAAAAGTATCCTGTCCTATCATCATGGTCATGGTCGTACCCATGTGCCAAATTTAATCTTAACCCGTTCAGCCGTTTTAGCGTGAAAGCGTAACAAACAAACTCACTTTAGCATATAAATAATATTAGTTAGGATTAGGATTACGATAGTTGCTACGAAGGCATGTTACAGAGTTTACGCCAAGCAAAGCAAACGTTGTTGCCGACCAGCCACATAATAAGGATTAATCTTTTCATTCACCAACCAAAACGGATGAACGCTTGTCCATAAATTTCCTCTATTTATAACCCCAAATTGATCGCCACAGTATTTTAACAAAATAATATCACTAGCCGTGATAAACGCCACAGCAAAACATCACATAATAGATCCACTCGGGCCGGGTAAGCTGGGCAATTTGTCCGGGTAGCGACTGAACATTTGTTCGATCCTATCAAGTCCCCGGTTATATACGGATATAGCTGTAACAAAGAGAGATTACTAACAATTTCTAGTATGAGTCGGTAATGTTGCGTGATTAAATTGTTCTTGAGTTCCTTTTGAGAGTTCTTTTAAGATTTTTAGCAGTCGGTTGGTTTTGAGTTCCCTCCCGCCTTCAACATCATAAAATCGCGATTATAACGCACCCTTGTCGTTTGCTTGGTCGATTAGAATACATCTTTAATATGGACATCCACGCTAAAACAGTTTTCGATGAATATTGCATCAAAATTTCGCTTACACAAGTTAAATAAAAATATTTTTTTTAAAAACCTTCGAAAAAAACAATGGATCTTATAACGATTTTTTTATAGCTAAGAACACTCTCGATCAATTCACCTTTCATACAAAACCAAACAAATCAAAATCGGTTCAGCCGTTTGGCAGCTACGATGGCAGACTGCACACGTTAAACTTATAACACCCCTCTCTTTCCGTCGGGGGTTAAAAATGGTGAAGTGTACAATTAAGTGCTGTATATTTAAATGCCTTTGGCTGGTAACAATCTATATAATGTAGAAAGCATCTTTAATGTTTTCAGCTAGGTACGTGTTTTCAGAGTTTCCAATCAAATAATGCAACATCGATGGACTATTTAAATGAAAAAATCATAAGAACAATACATCGAAGTACTAGAGATTCATAACAACAGCAGAGCAGGTGTGTTCAATTATGGAAAGCACTTGTTGCGCGCCCATGAAACTGAGTGGACCGAGTTAAGTGTGGAACTTGGCTTGTAAAGCCTTCATAATGCAGGCAATGTGCTGGAGTTAGTTCTTTGAGAACCTGACGCCCTGGTACCTACGATTTAATCAATGCATTAGGAATCTAAGTTTCGAAGTGATCGAATTTTAAAGTTAACTGTGGTAACAAACTATAACTTTTAATTAATTTCGAAATAAACGCATAGATAACTTGATTCTCCTGGATGTTTTTAATAAATCAGCAGTATTCATTAATAAGCTATGTTGACATATTATTATTAATTTGTTGCCACTTGACGTGATAAATAAACAGATTCTGAAATTGTATCCTCTCAATAACTTATGTGACAAATTCTGGGAAATAAATGATTAATTTACATTAATTATTAAAATAATCGGGCCCTGCAGAAAATCGCATTATTGTTTTTATACCATTACCCCTCTAAAAAGCTTATTTTATTCACTGAAAACAGTGAATAAAAGTCACTGTTTTGGTGTTTGAATCTAGAACACATCAATATATTCGAACTCCATCTCAATGCTGTACAACCTCCTTGTGAAAAAATACTCGATACAAACTCCGATGTGATTGGTTGACATTTTCGACAAGAAGTTTAGCATTAGAATAAAAACTTTTTGTGTTCTTTGTTGTCATTTGTAAATTGGCGCTATTTTAAATACTGTAAGTTGTATGAACACAAAGTTTAGTGTTACTTCATAATAAATCGATTGAAAATGCATTTAAGTGATGAAGAAGATGTGTTAACACCCGAGTTTATGAAAGAGAGGGCGGCCGTTATAGTAGAAAACTTGCTACCCAACAAATCACGGATGGTTTACATCAAAGCCTACGATAAGTTTTGCAACTGGAAAAATGAAAATCAAGCTTCTAACCTAACTTATTTTAATGAGTTGTCGAAGAAAAAGAAGTCATCGACATTTTGGAGTACGTATACGCTACGGTGTACTATAAAAACAAGGCATAACATTGACATAATAACATACTCGAAGGTGCAAGTTCTTTTTCTCGTAGTCATGGTATAAAGTATAGTATGCAACTCTTGAATAAAACGGATTTATATCGAGGGCCATGAATCACTCGCGTCGCTCAGGATTCTAATACTTTATTCACTAATTGTATAATATACTATTATGTAGGTATTGTCAAATAGTTATGGATTAACTTGTACACATCTGTCAAACTATTATGAAAAAAAAACCGACTAGAAACTTCTGGTTTGATACAATATAAAGTTCAGTCCGGTACAGCCCAACAGCAGATGCAGGATCTTCCACGCTACCGAGAGGATAAAAATCAACAAAGTGCATAAAAACTATTCACACACGGACTGCAAAGTAATGAGCTCTCCAATTATGACCAATCATTTATTGGAAACTCGTTGAAACCGTATTTCATGTGGGCAACGGGGATTTAGCTGCCGCGGGATTTAAAATCCCAGGGGATAATCCCACCGCGAGTGGACGGAGAATGCCCATCCCGCTTATTCCGCATCACTTTATCCCCGAGTTTCATTCGCAACGATGTTTATTTAGTGATATCAAGAAGACTTTGAAAGGCGCTGATTGGGGTCTTTCCGAAACTGATTGGCGTATTCATGTACCTAAATGAAAAGGTACATATATTTCCATCTTTTTCTAATCTTCTAGACGAAAGTGTGGCTAATACCATTACGGCGAGTTCTCAGTTTGTGTTGCTAAGCTTTGGTCTAACTTAGGTTTTAAACCTACATTCCTAGTCCTCGAGTTAGGATGTTTTGAAATCGAAAGGTTCAGTAGTGTCAGGCAGTCGGCTTCGTGAAGGTCGAAGGAATTCGATGCATGTGGAAAGCACTGGACCGATCATTGTGGCGATACTTGGGGAAGGCCTATGTCCAGCAGTGGATGTCCTTCAGCTGAATTATGGCGATAGTATGAAGAATGATGAACCTGGAAGCTATAGGTGGAAAAGTACGACATCTTCGAATTCAACATTGCCCTCATTTTCATATCCGCCTTCAGCTAAAATATCAACGATCAATCATAAAAATTGACATAGGGATCGACGGCTGATTTGAATTGATTAGTTTTCCAGAAAGCAGGAGTTAGTGTACGAAAGGTTTAATGCATAATTTTCCAATCATACCAGATTTTCTATGAACGAACAATACTCGTTAGATTTCCACGAAATGAAGGTGAAGGTGAATTAGAAGCTTTTTTTTTGTCGACTAGCTGTTGCCCGCGACTTCTTCCACGAAAAAGTAGCCTATATGCTTCTCCAGGTTACCATATGACACATTTCATCCAAGTCCGCTCAGCCGTTTTAGCATGAAAGTTAGATATAGCTAGAAAGGGGGTGACTAGGAGATGACGACTAGACTCGCGACAATCTAAGGGTGCGTACCGACTATGTAACATATTATATAACTTGTGTTTTATACACGTCCACATTATGTAACCTTTTTTATTATGTTACCTTGGTATGTTATATAGCATGATGTATTACATGTTATGTTATATAGTCTGTACGCACCTTTAGAAGTCTGTTTTGACAGCTACCAAAATCCTTTGGGTAGCGATGAAAAAAGAATTGGTTTCTAATATACGGATTCTCGAGACATATCGATTAAACATAGAGAGTTTGTAATCGACGACTTATGTACATTGCTTAAAACTGTTTCTGAAGGCATAACGTTTCATTACAAGTACGAGAAAGAAACGTCAAAACGGACTTCTTAGATTGTCGCGAGTATAATAGCTACACCGAATATTATAAATCAAACTAAACCGAATCCAAATAAATTGGCATGACAGAAGGAGAACGATGATGGTGATCAACTCCTGCATTATTAATAAATGAATGTATCTTTCCGATTAAAATGAATCGCTCGCTTGAATCGTTATGAATTGTTTTCTGCTATGTCAATTGTGCGTCGAAAACGTAGCATTTATTACGGTTTATCTCATTTGCATACTTATGTAACGAAGCGATTTAATATTATTTAAATTTTAATGGATTTATTTTAATAAGCTTGTGTGAAATTCGGGATTAACGTGAAATATTGTGTTGTTTAATGTTCCGTGTAAACTTTCCAGTAGCGTTTAAATATACACTATAATTAATTGATTACGTTTTCCTTGAATACTTCTAAACATACCTACCTCAAAGTCTTGTCAATGTATCACTTACAATTTTATCTGTATCCGTTGTTTATTTAAGACGGGGAAGTGGCAGCCTAACTCGTTCCTAATAGAGTCGGCTGAACTAAAACTAACGTCACAATGCGGCGTGAGATAACTGCGCAACTATGGCAACACTGTCTTGTACAAGATGCGGGTAGTATTGGATCAGGCAAGCTACTAAAGCTTACCTTTAACACTGGATTAACAAAATATATGCAGCGTTTTGAGCCTTCGAAAATGTAAGATGCAAGTTATGGGAAAACACTCATTGTGTTTTCTTATAACTTGCATTTTACGGAAATCGGAAACCCTATTTCCTAAAATGATAAGTAATTAATATGTTTGTAAAATAGTGATTGATAGATATTAACGAGGTCGAAAAGTACAGTTTTTTGAGTTTGACTGTTTTAAGCCAAACAGCGCTCGGCGGCGTAAACGCTCTTAAACCCAACTCATGATTCAATTAGTGATTGATGGGGTCACAACGATGAATATTGGGCATTCTACGAACTGGACATTTTGCGAATTGGACATTCTGCGAACTGGACATTCTGTGAACTGGACATTCTGCGAACTGGACATTCTGCGAACTGGACGTTTTGCAACCGCTGGACATTTTGCGAATTGGACATTCTGCCCCTCAGGGATCACGGCCGCGACTTACGAATTGTAAGTCGTAGGTTCGAACCCAGCCAGGCTTATATTTGTGTAAACTATTTCATCACCACTGCTCTCAAAACGGTGAACGATGTTACGATGTTATCCACATCGTGTGAAAATCGGCATGTCCTAGAACCAAAATTTCGAAGACATGTGACATCTACCAACCCGCACCGAACAAAAAAAGTTGTTCAACTTAAATCGAACCGTGTGATCTCGGTATAACACACTTTTGATAACAATCCAAAGGATGTTCAAGGAAACTGCAAATCCCTTGATTCAAATCTGGCATCAAAGTTACATTTTTGCGAGATAAGAGCTTGTATTCTGGTTTCGTTTCTGCTTATAATTATTTGTTAGCTACATCGAATAAACAAACATTAAATAAACTAAAAGTATTTAGTTATGGGCTGATTTTTCAATCGTCAGATAACTTTAACTCAGGAATAAATGACAGTTTTATTTTAGAGGTCATATTTATTCTGTTATTTGCTTTATACAGGGTGTTCGGGTAGACACCGTTATCCTTGAAACTACCTAGTGGTTAGGTGTCATCAATATACTTTTTCTATTTCAGTGAACACAAATGTATGGAACAGCTGTTTTTTTTTCGCGATTTCAGGGTTTGTCCCATAGAAAAGGTATATTATAGATGACACCAAACCACTAGTTTCAAGGATAACGGTGTCTATCCTAACACCCAGTATTGCTGTTATTTTTTGTACTTATCCATTATTTCATACATCTATGTGTAACCGTACGTTAAGTTTCGGATATTATAACGACCAAATTCGCGGCAACGATTATGAGTTAGACGTCAAGCAGCTCGACGCGCTGGCAACAACTTATCCAAAACTAGGATGTGTTTGTGAGTAATTTCTTGTATGTTTGGCTATACCTCCCAATCAATCTGCCTAGCCTTTTCCCAAGTATATTGGTGTCAGCTTCCAGGCTAACCGGATACAGCTGAATACCAGTATTTTACATAGAGCGACTGCCTCTCTGACCTCCACAACCCAGTAACTGGCAAGACTGGTTGTCAGACTTCTGGGCTTCTGACGACTCGTAACGACTGTCTAAGATCCACGAATGACAGCCGGGACCAACGGCTTAACGTGCTTTCCGAGGCACGGAGGAGTCTCGGATGTAAAGATGGTCACCCATCCACCCCGGCAAGCGTAGCTTAACCTGTTAGATCGACCCGTGCGGCTGTTATTACTTAGCCACAAGCTCCTTCTTAGTTTGGCAATACTTACCAAGTAGTGGAATAAAATCCCTCTTTAGACGATTGATAGGTGCCGTATGTGAAATACCTCAGGTGCCTTTTGTTCAGGTACCATTTAAGCGGGTGCCCAATGTGGAATACCTCGGTTCGATAAAGGGTCGTAAGAATACAAGACAGTATTTTTAAATACCTTAGTTGGCATGTTACCTACCTATTTGTGCTTCATATTTTTAAACCTGTCTTGCTGGTCTGGCGGTCGCAAGCGCCACTGCAGAACAGGAGGTCCTTGGTTCGATTCCCGGGTCGGGTAAAGTGTTATTGGGTTTTTCCACCTGGAACTTCTCAGTAACAGCCTGGAGTCTGGATTCGTGCCCGGTTGATGGCAATACCCGCTATCCTATTACATGAGACTTAAACATGGCATAATTGAGTAAATGTGTAGGTACACCTCTTCTTTTTTTTAATGTGGACGGAGCGGGAGAGCGTATCAGACTCCCGTGTTCCTTCAGTTGCTTGTTGCCAAGGTCCCGGTATCCCTTTCGGACTTTCCCGCAACCCTGACAGGGAAATGTGTACACCTCTGCCTTACCCTTTATGGAATACAGGCGTGATGTTATGCAATGTTCTTTTAAATAAACTTACATTACTTAACTTTTTTAATAAACTTTGATTGAAAACTTTGAAATTTTTGAAACTTTGAAATGAAAACATTGAGCATCAATATTTATAAGAAACTATAGTTTTAATGTGTCAAAGTCTAAAATTGATCGACAGATTTTTGCAGCAATTGTACAACTGTTAACTGTACTTACTTACATAGATAGAGAGTGAAAATATTTTCATTATTGTTGGAACACGCGACAGTTGTGCCAACTGTCGCGTTGAACTGACGCCGTAGGCGTTTGAACTGCACTCGATTGAAACAAGTGCTATGTTGGCTGAAAATGTAGCGATAGTAACGTGATATTAGTAGTACAGAAAACTATATATCAGAAATCGAAAGCTGTTTTAAGGCTCCCGCGGTCAGGCGCGACGCAAAGATACGACGCGATTCTGGTAGAACAATTTTCAAGATTTTTTCAAATAAATTGTTCCACTTGTAGCGTTGTGCTGTCGCGTCGCGCCTGTCTGCAGGAGCCTTTAGAATTTGACAAATGAACGTGTCATCATGACTCTGCTTGCTACTTTAATTCACTACAGAAGAATGGAAGCGCATGCAAGAGGCAAGAGGGCAAATTCAGCTTGGGAAGAAACCTGATGAAGTTCTTGTTCAAACTTCAACTGGACTCTTTAAATCTCAAGATATTTGCTGCAGACAGAGGTCTCCAAAGTAGACGTGGAAGTTTTTTAGAATATAATAAAATATTACATACACTCGTACCAGATACATTCGGCATTAAGATATATTATTAAAACATATAAATTGAATAATTATTATTATAATTAGCCTATATATATTAAAAAAAATTATAGGTTTAAATATTTCATTGTATTGAACCAGCCAAGATCCAATTCATAATCCTATATATTTTGTCTATTTCATGACCACCATACTTATTATCGTATTTCTGTACAAAAAGATCTGGTCAAAAGGGTTCTGGTTAAAAGCAACCATCTATAACGCGGATCCCCAAATCAACTAGGTATCAGGTAGAACGGCCTGATTTTAAACTTACCTATATAAAAACCAGCCAAGTGCGAGTCAGACTCGCGCACGAAGGGTTCCGTATCATTATCTATAAAAACGGCAAAAAAATCACGTTTGTTGTATGGGAGCAGTTTTTTAGTATTTGTTGTTATAGCGGCAACAGAAATACATCATCTGTGAAAATTTCAACTGTCTAACTATCACGGTTCATGAGATACAGCCTGGTGACAGACAGACAGACAGCGGAGTCTTAATAATAGGGTCCCGTTTTACCCTTTGGGTACGGAAAAGTCCCTCCCAAAATCACAAAACACCATTAAAACCATAAAATATTGTACCAAAGCATGCACTAAACGTCCAACATTGTTTATTCCCTTGTTTATGCACGCAACATTCTGTTACATTAGGATTCTGACCACCGAGCCCATTCAGAAGGTGGCGTTATTGGCAATGGTGGCTGATTTCACCATTGTGCTGGTATACAATGATCACGGATTTCGAATATTAACGTTCCGAATACGTTGTAATTTTGCAATTAAGAATGTTAATTTTTGGGCTCGATGTGTGTTTTGGATTTGTGAATTAAGTTACCTATGTTTTGTGTAGAATTAATGAGAATTTTGTTAGCATGTTTTGTAGAGAAAACCGGAAACCATCTTTTAAATGTCAGGTTTAAAGTAGCTGTATTTTATTTTGTTTATTATGGGAAGTTGCTCCTTTTTTCCATAAAACTCAAAGCACAGCTTCACAAAACAGTTTAGCTCACCACAAAATATTTACCTCGTAATTAGCATTAAACTTATCACTCGCAAAGGGCGCAGATAAACCATTATCACAAAGTCAACACGCGATTCTCTAGAAAAAGGGCCATCCAAAATTGATATCCCGAATAAAAAGCGAGGTAATCTACAGAAATGGCATTGTGGGCTCTCCGTGGAAAGCAAAGAAAACGAATTTATAACCAACACAAAGGACGTAGATAAGCCGCGAGCGAAAACAATTCGAGATGTAGGAAAGATAACGCCGCTACGGGTTTTTGTTGAGATTTTCAAGTTTCGCACAAAGTGGAAATCTCTATAATCGCCTCGGATTGTGACGACCGACAACGAACCAATGCAACTACGCTGATGGATTTTTGCTTTTATTGTGATTATTTTTGGTAAAAGGCGATGTTGTCATGGAAACTGATATGCAAGTGTGAGGCTTATTTTTATCGACTTTATTGCTAGCTTCGAGAAATATAATTATAGTCAAACCAAGAATAAACATGCTGTTTGACAACAACATTTTCACTCTTGTTTTTCTAGGTGACCATAAAATCATTTTTCATCCCATTTACTCGAAAAGGACGACTTGGTTCACCTTTAAGTGCACCCAACGGTGGTGTTTTCTATAAGAAACTTTTAGAGGGCAGTAATGAGTTTTAATCCTCTTTATAAGTGCGCCGCAATTACCTTTGCCGCGCACTTTTTGAATTTGGACCATCTTAAACTTTTAGCGGGCAGTAATGAGTTTTTAATCCTCTTTATAAGTGCGCCGCAATTATCTTTGCCGCGCAATTTTTGAATTTGGAACATCTTAGTGTTCAGTTTTCATAATTGCAAAAATGTCTCAAATGTAAATATATACGTTTTTAGTTGTTTTATTATTAGATACTATTTAATTTCAATTTAGTTGTTACTCTATGTGTTATTAGATAATAATATTACAATAAAATATGAGGCGCCTTTTATTTTCTCATAGTGGGTGATGAAAAGTAGAGTGTATCTCTCGGGCGCAAAATATATTTTTGGCTCGGGTGACGTACTTTGAATCCCTCGCTACGTTCAGGATTCTACTAAAGAATCCCTCACTTCGCTCTGGATTCAAAAAAGCGCCCTCGCCGTAAATATATTATTTTGCTCCCTTATGATACAATCTACTAATTATCATTAGATGATTGAAATGGTTGTATTTATTTTGATCCCTTAGGGCTCCAACTGCACCCTAATTGCGTAAAATAGTAAAATTAACAGATAAAAGTAAGTACCCTAATTACAATTTAATTTAAACAAAATGGGATAAACTTTGTTTTTTGACCTATACGAAGTTATCGTAACCTTGCGCAGTTTTAATGTTGATATCAAAACTTTTTACTTTACTTTAAATATATAAAATCTCCATTAACACTTTCAGAGGTACTAGGGTACCATGATAAGGCGGAGGTCCTGTTAAAAGTCCACTCTGGCAGTCGTCGGGCCTTAACAAGAAAAGTTTCGAGTTCAGCGGACTTTGCGAAGATATAACGAACAACAAGTAAGTTCATAATATGAGATGCATTCAGAAGTAAACACGAACTTACAGCCAAGTATTTACCCTTATACATAATAAGACTTAATCGTCTATTAGATATGCAGATAGTTTGACTCAAATAATCTTATGTGGAAATGCAACATTATTGAATTTGCCTTCTTGTTCTCTTGTCGATGATTCAAATTTTTTCCGACCACTGACCAGTATTTATCAAATTGATTATCACACTTGGTTGTTGGATTGTCTTTTGTTATTAGGCAGAAGTTTTATAAACGACATAGTAGGTACTAAACTATGTAGGTACATAAATATTCTCGTATAATATGTTGTACTACATCTACCACTATACACTCTACCTGTCCTGGTGTCCTGGTGGTTGCCTAATTATAGCATTCATAATTGGTGAAAACGTTAGCCCTCTTTCCTGTAATTAAGACAGATCTTTTAAAATACAATCTCGTTTTTGTTAAAAACCCACTTACAAGCAATCTTCCATTGTAACCAAGTGACAGTTTATGATAACACCGTTTGAGAAAAATACAGAGCGAGCGTCCGCCATTTGTCAGTTAGGAAAAGTTTGAAGACTTGTTCACACGGCAGGAGTAAGTGACGTAAGTTTCAAGCGTTCCTGATGTCAACTTATTTGCATTCGTGTTCTCTTGACGCGTGTGGACGAGTTCTAAGTGCGACTTAGTATTGGTGTAACTTTGGATTGTAAGTTAGAAATGGTGGTTAGAGCTTTAGTAATGTTTTTGAAAGTTATGATTTGATCTAGAATTATTGAAAAGACTGAAAAGTTTTATAGTTTTGATAATAGGGTAATCTGGGTCAACGAAGAAGTTTGTGGTATTTAAAGTAATACTTGAATGAAGACATCTGCATCGTTTTATTTCGATAAGTAAAGCTGAAACTTCTTCAGGTTTTCAGAGGTTTTGAGTTTTGACCCGAAATTGCTATTACGAGTTTTAATATCTTGAATCTTACCTTCCAAAGTAAACGATTCTTTTAGTGACTACTTATTTATTACTTAGGCATACTTAGGTAAAGTAGTAGATACTGAAGAGATTATGAAAATGAAAACTAGTCTAATTCACTATGAAGATGGAAGAATTATTTAGTAGGTATCCTCACACATTATTTGATAAGGTTTCATAGCTGGGTTAGGTTTAGGTGAGGTTAGTATGCAGTTTGCCAAAAATCCGAAGACATGTGACATCTGCCAACCTGCACTGGGCCCGCGTGGACCACTCCCTCTCACAGAGAGGAGGCCTGTGTCCTAGCAGTGGGAACGTTGTAGGCTGATTATGCAGTTTAGTTGTATTTGTCTTAAAAATCAAGCTACTGGTGCCGATTCTGTTGTTCACAAACTAAACTAAATTTAAGTTCAGGGCATCTTTTTCGTTCTATTTCATTAAGAAAAGGACAGAAGATAAATTTTAGTTTAGTCCTGTCAAATTGTCACTACTCCATAAAAGTTTAGACGCGATTAAAAACTTGTCTACTAAAATTACGTCAATTTACGTCAGGCGCTGATTAATTTGACAGGACTAAACTAAAATTCCTCTTCTGTCCTTTTCATAATGAAATAGAAAGAAAAAGATGCACTGAACTTAAATTTTGTGTAGTTTGTGAACAACAGAATCGGCACCAATGGCTCGTAGTCTAAGTGATTACCCTCCAGTCCCATAACAAACACTCACCCTACTTGTTGTGGACGTTGGTCTAAAGGTTACTCGTACTAGTAGTCGCGCGTGAGTAAGCATGCTAGCCAGCGTCCGGCAGCCGGCAGCCGGGCTTACGCGCCGAACTTAGCGAGTCATTAAGGCACTGTTCTGAACTAAAATCACTCTAAGTAATAGTTGACATTATCATAAAGTAATACAGAAGTCCTACTTTATAAAGTGCATGAACATGTGAAGCCAAATGATAAAGAAATTACTTATAAAGCCACAAATACCTAGAGCAGTATTATGTCGAAGGTACGTTCCGTCGAAATAGAGATCCGGCGACAAATGTATTTCGAAGAAGGGATCTGTCGAGGTAGTGTTCTTCGAATGTGTGTGTTGTCGAAGTATGGTCTGTCAGACTTATGCTAGTCGAAGATGTGTTCTGTCAAAGCAATGAGTAGTCGAACTATTGTATTTCGAAATTGAGACTATGTCGAAATAATTAACTGTCGAAATTCGAATCGTATGCCATTGTGCCACAACCACTTCTGATTGGCAAATGTCATAATAACATGCAAGCAACTGTTTCGCAAGAGTACGAGTAGCTACTTCTGAAACTCTAATTATACGCCATTCAGCCCGATCTTGGCAGCTCTCATCCAGAAAATCGTCCTACCTTTAGTTTGTCGGTTCGTGGTCTCCACTCAAGAACACGTCTACCCCAACGGCCATCGGTTCTAAGGCTTATATGGCCGGCTCATTGTTACTTCAGCGAGCGTATTCTGTGAGCTATATCGATAAAATTGGTTCTATCATTTAATCCCCTCGTTCCGGGTTTGATCCCTCAGAGAGACTCCAAGCATAGCCCGTTCCATAGCTCGCTGAACTACCTTGAATTCATGAACACGTTCCCGCTCCATAAGTCTTAACAAGCCGAACGCACTACTTGAAGACGTAAGTGTTAGGGATTTATAAGATTACGAACTAGTGCGCTAGTGGAACTTCTGCAAAATCTGTAGGGTGATGAAGGGAGCTTAATTGACTATACTATTAGTAAGACTACCAGTCCCCACTATTGTTAACTTAACAAATTAATCTTAGATCTGAAAAGCTTTTGTGTTGTTTGACAGTTGAGGTGCAATTAAGATGTCTACCAGGGTATCAGATTTGTTTAGAGGTCAGTAGACAATAGGTTTGAGAAATAGAGTAGCAACAGTAATTATTGTTAAGAGCTGTTGCTAAGGTCATTGATATAAATACCTTAGGAGTTAGTTCTTGTAGTAATCCAGTCTTTAACTACCCCATGCCAGGTTAGCTTCTTAAATATATGAAAATCAATTGACGTGCATTAGTCTCGCAAGAACTCGATGACGGCTCGACCGATTTGTTTTTTTTTCTGTTTTGTTCTCCTCATGTCTGGGGTAGTTTAGAAAAAACCCAAACAGTCGAAAAATCTAAATCGAAATTTTGACAGAACAACGTCTGACGGGTCATCTATACTCCATTTGAAATTTTAAATAAGCTTTTTTTACAGTCCGTTCAACCGATTTTGACTTCTATTGTGTTGGTGGCACGACAAATGGTAGCTGCAGTAAACAGTTGGTATTGTGTAACTTTTTTTGCTTTTAATGCCATCCTTATGCGTAGCGGTATAGAAGTCAAAAGAGGGTGAACGGACTGTAAAAAGGTTTGTTTAAATTTCTAATCTTATTTCAAATGGAGTATAGTCACTATCAAAGTTTTTACTATTCTAATGTCATAGGTAATCATCATATTCTTCTATCATGTTACAAAATATCGCGGGCAAGACGTGGATGAGACTCGCACAGACCAGGTAAGCATAGCACAAAAGGGAGGAGGCCTCAGGGGGCAATTGCAGACCCCCCCGGTCTGCAATTGGTGGATCAAGGCTGCTAATGATGATGTTACAAAATGAGCTATAGTGCTACACAATAATTATTAATTCCGGGTTGATTATGGTCTTAGGTTATCGATTTATTGAAGAAAACTAATTAATTTTGTTAGTTGCTTTATAACGATCATAAAAATATATTATGTCTGCAATGATTTACATATTTTTTTTCTACAACAATCTACCATTGTCAAAAGAGGCCAAAAAGTCTTACGAAACAGTTCCCCAATACGTTTACCCATCTCTTAAACTAATAGTGCGATTACTATAAGTTATGGCGTCACTAACATCTCGATGCGTCATACAAAGAGTGCCGGACAAATCCTGCCATCAATTTTATGAGCCACCATCGGCCTCTAGTCAGGTTCAGAGCCTACTACGGAATGGTGGGGGTGAGTATAAAGGGCGAGAGGAAAAAAAAAAGAATAATTTTTAAAACTTGCGTAAAATTAGAGGTAATTTATTAAGTCGCTCTTTGATAATTTTAGGTATTAATAATGAGATCTTCAATCAAGAGCATTCTTGATCGACAATTGAGACAGTCGTTAGGGTTTCTTACTAGGAAAGTAGAAGGTAGAAGAAGAAAGAACGCTATCCCATATAACGTCAAATAAAGATGGGCAGCAAACTGTGGTTAAGCTAAAGTCTGTTTTTTAATCTCGTAGACTAGTTTGACAGGTGCAAATGTAAAACGCCAAATTGAAAAAACAAACAACAATCACTTCAAATGTCAAAATAGTCTATGAGATTAAAAAACAGACTTGAAATAATTCTTTTTTTACCCGACTACGGCGAAGAAAAAAGGAGGGTTATGATTTTGACCGGTATGTATGTATGTTCATCTATTCCCTCATATCTTCTAAACGACTCATCACAATTTCACAAATGAGGTATCGTTGGAAGCGTCTTGATCGTCCGCTGGTTATAGGCTATGTGACGTCACATTAAATAAAGCCCTCTAGAGGACATAAAGTAAGGAACTTTAAAAAAAAATGTTTAATCGTACCATGTTGGGTATCAAATGAAAGGGCTTAATGAGCACATTTCAAATATATATATATTATTACCCCAAAAGAATTAAAAAATAAATAAAGTAATAAAACTAAAACCCAACTACGACTAAAAAGTTATAAACAAGACACCACAGACGGACAAATTAAAAATCCGGAGTCACACGTAATCTGTTCGATTTATGCCCTAACATGTGTGACTCCGGTTTTTCTATTTGTCTGTCTGTGGTGTCTTGTTTATAACTTTTTAGTCGTAGTTGGGTTTTAGTTTTTATCATACCCTTTTGCAAATTCATTTCAACAAATGACCATTTATTTCGCTGTTATTGGGAAACGAGCGTCAATATGGATATATTATAAGAACCCCAATAATAATAGTACAGAGAATAAGTAAAAATAAAAAGTTCGCAAAACGTTCGAGTTACCATAGTAAATCAAAACCGTTTGAAAATCTATGCCGCACTATTCATCTCTAGCACGGCGAGTTGAGTCTAGATTTATGTCTATATCGGAGCAACAGCCCCTGAACCAGTGATTAATTGTAATATCTTTATTTTACGACAATATGTCGGTAGTATGAGGTTTTATGGCCTTTTGTAACATTCAGAGACAATCTTCTGCAATAAGCATTTTTGGATAGGTTTAGGAGTACGCTTTTCTTCGCATAGAGGACTTTTTCTATTGAAAATACTTTTTCGATCGCTTCAGCAGGGTACCCGTTTTCAAGAAAAGTGCGATCGGGGTGCGGGAAGTGGAATCTAGCGTCCTCAATTATTAAGAGAAATGAAAATGGGATCAAGAGATGCGTTACTAAAAGGGATACAATAAAATGTAAAATGTTTATGTATATATATTTTTTTAATTTAAAAAAATGGGACTGGGTATTTTGGGGCTTTTTTCAAAGAATGTTAATGTTCTCAAAAAAGAAAAGAGATATCGAAAAAATTAAAATCCTGGAGAATTTAAAGGGCTTCGAAATGATACCATTCTGGTTTCGATAGAATTATAATTAGGGGTAGATGTTTACCCCTTTATCTCTTCTGATTTTTTGCTAACTCCTTAATAAAATATAAAGTCATTTTCAATGCTCCGGAAGGTTATGGGACATTCTGTTGTTTTTTTTTGGATGTAGACATTCACAACAAAACAATTTAATAAAACAGAAATATATACCCTAAAGGTATACCCTAAAGGTATATATTTCTGTTTTATTATCAAGTAGCTTCCATTCGTCTTGTGCAATCATGTTTTAGAGACGGCATTTATTAGTCAGAGGCAGAGGTTGCCCATCATCATTTGCCTAGCCTCTTCTCAACTATGTTGAGATCAGCTTCCAGTCTAACCGGCTGAAACAGAATACTAGCATGGACGTTACACGGCGAGCGTTACTTCCAAGTTGGTCGCAGAAATATTTTCACCATTATCTAATTATCCGTGTTTTCGCAATATCCCTAGGGTTTTCCCGATAATTCGAATGATCAAATCATCCTACGACACGTGCAAAATATCGGTACCTACTACGCTACTTCCTTCATTATATTTTTTCCCAAACACAAACAGGATTATTCCCTCTAACCTCGTAACGCAACCGATACCTTACTTTATACATTGAGTTCATTAGTTGTTCCTGATAAAGCAGCTAGACGTCATTGCGGGGTACAGCCCGCGGCTGATTAGGGGCGGTTTTTCTCCGCTGAAAATAAGTATATTACGCTGTAACGTGTGGGTTACTCTGTGGGTAGCATGTTTGCCTGGTACCTATGTTGTTTTAGGTAGATCGAAGTTTTTAGGTTTCAGTGGAAAATTGAAGGTGCGTGGATGGATAATAATATTGGGAAGTAGTCCTAAGTGAGTGTAGCGAAGTGAAACATGAATTTATAGGATGCTACGGCTACATTGTCGCGGTAAGGCTACACTTCGCGCGCTCTCTTTCGCACACAGCTTGACGTCTTGCTGTACAAAAGAAAGCGCGCGTTATCGCGATAATGTAGCCGTAGCATTACTCTTGTTGCAAATCATTGTATAATTCATTGATTAAGCCATCAAAATATTGCCGAGTGGATAACGCTTTGTCAGCAATTTAGAGAACTTGTTTGTCATGAGAAAAGCTGATAAAAGTTGTGTTAGTTTCAATATTTCAATGGCGCTTGTCATAATTATATTTTTAACATATAAAAATATTACTGCCTAAAACAATAACGTCATTGACGTACACAAAACGGTAAAAACCGGTAAACGAAGCGTAATAACTGAACGCTTGTGGTACAAAGGAAGCCGCTACATGCCCTTTATGAAACCGCTCTAGGCGAACTGTTTATAATGAAGAAAATATAAATTGTCGGATTATAACTAGAGAGACTTCTGACGTCATTTCGAATGGGATTTTATGTAAATTTACGGGATATGGAAAATTTTAAACGTCATACACAATTACGGTGGTGTAGTCGAACTCGAAATTGATTGACCACTTTTATCAAAAATCCCCAGTAAATTGAAACTTCACTAAGGTTGAAACTATCGAACTGTCACATTGGTCTAAAAGCAAAAAAAACATTGACATTCTACGACATACAAGTGACATTCGATTATCGTACATACATGTTCAAAAAACGACTTTAAAAAACGTTCAATTTCTTTTAATTAAAACATTTAAAATTAAAATAAACGTCTTATCTTACTTGTCATATTCTCTGTAAAATCTTTTCAAACGAGCTATATATTTCCAATTTATGCTGAACTAGCATTGTATACGGTTTCCGTACAATGCGAGGTCAGCTTATACTGGAAAGGTATAGCTTGATGTGTAGCCGTGTGTACATATTATTTTAGAATACAGACCATACAGACAATAACAATAGATAAAGCTCCATTCAGACGACAAGCCATTAAAATTCTCTCATAATTATAACAATGAGAGTTATAAAGCTTTAACGTGAATTTAAATCCAATTTATCCTCCTTCAAAAAGTCATACAGTTATCCATAGAAATCAGAATGTCGAACCAACCCAAGAGACCCATTCAAACCATGTGTTTCGATTGTATCCTTATAAAAGGAATTTTACGTGTGCTTAATATGAAAGAGGCAGTGAATCGGTTTCCTAATCGAAGGTCTCTGTCGTCATTTCAGGCGAAGCCGGTATGAATACGAATATCGTGTGATTACGTCACGTTGGCGCTGATAGAGAATGTGTGTACCTCCTTGGGTTTTATGCAGTCCTGGTATAATGGTAGCCGTAATACGAACGTGGTTTAGTTATGCAGGATCTCAAACTACGCCTAAAGTTTACTACAAATGGAAATCATATATGGAAAATGAAACAAAACGACTGTTCTGTAGAACTTGGTAAAAAGGAAATCTTTTTAGATCCAATAAACAATGTTATAGGTCGCAGGGTGATTTGATAATTCGAATTTTCGCGAAAACCCTAGGTTATCTCACTTGGAAATAAGTTTGCGAGATTTTGAACTGGGTGAAATAGGCTAGGTTATACTCTAGCCTAACTCTGACCAACCGCGCGCGACGCGAGCGAGCAAGCGAGCGACGCCGCGGTAGTGGCCGGTGAGCGCTACTTCCAAGTTGCTCGCAGAATTTTTGTTCACCATTTTCTAATTATCCGTGTTTTCGCAATATCCCTAGGGTTTTCGCGAAAATTCGAATTATCATATCACCCTACGACATATTTAACTTGCGTAGGAATATAACGCGGTATTTGCGTGTCGCTGAATAACGCACACACATTCACAATCACTTTTTCATCCTGTCGATCACCAGAAAACTATTAAATTAATATTCAATAGCGAAAATCTGCGACGACTTTTGAATTCATACAAAACGTCAAACGACTGACATCCTTTTCATCTCGTCGAAATTTATTTGTTTATTGAATGATGAATGATGACATGATGTGACTCTATCTATCGACAATAATGTACAAAGAGTATTTAATACACATTTATAGAAAAAAATATAATGTCGTAGGTGTGTATCGGATGACTATTATATATTAGCGTCTGGAAAAAATAGGGTAGGGCGTAGAAGAAAATTTTCATAAGCAATTTTCTTTCATTTTTTTTTTTTTTAAACTGATCTATCAATAAATGTACTAATATGGAGTAGGTATATTTTTCGTAATAAAAATAAATTGAAATTATGAAAATTCAAATCATTCAATATACTCTATGCGTGGAAATAATATAATTTTATTAATTGTAACATCGATTACCTACCCTGAACTAAAACTAGACAACAGACACAAGAATCACTAAAACAAATAAAGATCGAGCGGCCATTGTTGTTTACATGTTTGGCATATTTAGAAACGCCAGGGTTTAGGTAGCTATGGTACCTTACCTTTTGAGAAATTACATTAGCAGGGCCTAAAAGGTTGTTTACACCGTAAGGGATAATTGCTCCAAACATGATAATCATAAAAGATAAAGGGCTAAATACACATGCGTCACTTATCTTTAATGAAAGGAGCAGTAGGTAAGGACAGACAACAATAGGTCTTGCGTGCCCGTCGTATGTCTGTGAATATGGAAAAGAGGAGACAAGCAATTTTTGCGCTTTCAACGCTTCCCGGGGTTGGTCCGTGGATGGGTGGCCATCTTTACATACCGACACTCCTCCGTGCCTCGGAAAGCACGTTAAGCTTGGTCCCGGCTGTCATTTTTGGATCTTTGACAGTCGTTACGAGTCGTCAGAAGCCCGGAAGTCTGACAACCAGTCTAACCAAGGGGTATCGTATTAGCGAGTTACTAGGTAGTGGAGGTCAGATAGGCAGTCGCTCCATGTAAAATACTGGTATTCAGCTGCATCCGGTTAGACTGGAAGCGGACGCCAACATAGTTGGGAAAAGGCTAAGCAGATGATGATGAGTACCTAGGAACCAGACGTAGTTTAAATATTGTGGGTCATTTAATAAACCCTGTACTATTAAGTTAGTAAAAACTATTCTACTTTGTGTTTTACATGTTTTTATTATAAATTTTCCATGAAATATTTCTCTATGCTATCCACTACCGTAACCCCATACAATTGAAATTTCACACACCCGTAGTGTTTTGATGACAGTACAAGTGTAATTTATTCGATCTAGTAATGGATACGATAGGTCCATTCTCTAATCGTATAATTTTGTATTCAAACTTCACGCGACACTTCCACCATTAACCTAGCTTTGTCCTTCTAAGTCGAATGGACAGTTTAATCACGGGTGCACACACGAATGATTTCCAGTTTCAATAAACAGGATCCACGTCTGCACTAGTTGTGAACTATTGACACGACTGAGCATTGCTAACGAATCGACTAAGCTGTCGATCAAGGCACGACTGTCGTTTGTTTCACGGTCTTGCTGTCATGTATGCGTACCAGAGCAGCAAGAACACGTGGAGCACATTTACACGGTGCAATTTTCTTACTCTTGTCATTCTAGATTGTGAGAGTGATAAGTACGCTGGTGGTGAAAAAGGATCAGATTTTTTGCCAGTCTCTATGGGCCTTACCACAAAAACAAAGACACTTGTTCAACGCCTGTTTAATGTCAATTTTATGTCAAACTCCATACATAAATGTCATGTTTAAAAGGTGTTTAGGCTAAACAACTGATAAACACGGTTTTATGGTAACAAGTTATGAGTCTACGATATGAAAAACATGTTCATTACCCCGCTTGATAACTTATTGGGCTTAGTACTTTGTTAAAAATAAATTCTGAAATAGATCTTGCACTGAGTAGGCACTGTAATAGCTGGGTAAATTTAATTTGACGGACGTAAGGTTCATTGCACGATAACTGAGGGCCTAAAACGGCCAGATTAGCAATTCCTCTAAAAACATTTCATTTCCTGAATTCATTGCTGTCATTCGCAATTCCTCTTATTTGACACAAAAGCAATTCATAATTTGTGAACCTTTTTACGAATCTCCATAGAAAACTGTCAAACAGATGAATTATTTCGTAATATGAATTGCACGCAGATTTTAATCTTAATCTGAATCATTGATTAATCTTAATATGAATTTTATTGTCATTTTGTGGCATTTTACGATGATTACTAATAATAATATTTTACTACCTATTCTGCCAAAGTGGCCGTGTATGCCCCTGTTTATTTTACTTGATTATTATGAACATAACTATCTACTTAACTTAAGACAAATTTTGGCGAGAGCGATGGAAGGGGCACGGATCCCTGCATCCTAACCAAAAACGATCGTCGAGCGAATACACGTCGTTGCGTCCATTATGATTGTCTCTTTTTCTTCGGAAAACCTGAAGGCGCGGCCTGAGGAATGAAAACGTTACGTGCGTTCGATGCATGCTTTGGGAGAACTATCCTGATGTAAACCAAGATCATGGCTACACTTGCTTATAGCGTTCCAAACCACGTCAAGACAATAATAGTAGCTAAAGCAACTATTCCAACATAATTTGCTCTAAAATTCAAGGCATTCTGAAAATTCGTGGTGCGTTCACATCAAAGAAATAGTCGAGGAGCTCGCAACTTTGCCCGTTTGATATATTGTTGTTGGGGCGACATTTTCGGGCACGGCTCCACAATGAATATTTTGTTAAGTACATAGCATTATTATTTAAAAATGTTGTTGGTACAGGGTTCATTTAAGAAGATGTATTTCCTAAAAGCTTAGGCTGTAGGTAGACCTGGCTGAGTCAAGAAAGTGTTTAGTTATCACTACAGAGACACCAATAAGAGTGAGCACACACGCAATAAAAATTCAAAGATGTCTACAATTTGATGAAAAATTGTCCTACTCCTGACTGAAGACTTGAAGAAGCTTGTTGAAACAACATCAAGATTTAAGTACGAGAAAGACGTTTAAATAACATCAAGATTTAAGTACGAGGGAGACGGAACTATCTATAATAAGCTGTCAATTAGATATCTATCTAGAATACTAGGATTTCATCCCCAAATAAGAGTACAAAAAAGTTACACCAAAAATTTTGGACCAATAAAAGTCCGTCACACGAACTTGAAAATTAAAATGAAAGATAGTCTTCAAGTCAAGATCGGCTGTTTGTAATCAGTTTGTTCTAAAATGCTAAATTTTACCAACGACTGATGGCGATGGTTTATACAAGGTTTCCGTAGTCAGGAGAGCGGAGCATGACGAGAGAAAATGCGGATATCTATGATAAATGTGTTATTTAAAATGCGGCAGAATGATAAATGTACCTACCTAGGTAATAGGTAATACGGGCTGGTATCCGCAACTCCACGTCAAAGCGCGTATTTTACGTATGTACCTACCTATTCGAATATTATAGGTAGTTCGTGGCAAATGATATTTTTGGTAACTACTTTGATTGTATTACAAAAAGCATTGAGTAAAATTATGAAGAAGAGTTCTGAATAACTTTTGAAAACAGGGTTGGGTGGGCCAATACACATTTAATTAAACAAAGTAGGTACTCGTGCGAACACAGCTCGAAAGTAAACTATCTATCGCCCGTTTATACAGGACACCGCATTGTCTTCTATTGAAAATCAAATTCGTCCCGTCCGGACCTGGAACAAAATTAAACGCAAAACGCATAAATTAAGAGGAGTTAAAACAAACTTTCCCCTCACAAGTTTCATTGAAAGAGGTGAGCTCTTTTGAGGGATTGTTCCAACTGTTTGTTCAACTTCAGAAATAACCTTGGCAAAATCTATATTGCTGGAAAAAAAATACTAGTAGCTCAAGAGTTCAGAAGAGATAAGGAGCGATTTTCCAAAGCACTTGAGTTTAGCAAGGCAAGGTCTAAGTTGTTCGGGTTGTATGCTAATGCACAGCTCCCATCGGAAAGATTTTGTAGTCGGCCGAATTGGATGGCAAATCATTGGCATATTTATTAGTCTTGGGATTTGATCCTGGATTCTGACGCACTTGGGTTTGTTATTGTGGTATCAAAAGACCTTGTAAACATGTCCCGTGTAGGGATAATTTTCTCGTGTTTACGTTTAGCGTTAATTAATAATTTTTTGGAACACCTTACTGGATTAAGTATACTGACTAGAATATAAATATTTTCTATTACGTTCACAACTGCGGTTATAAAGTCGTAAATACTTAGCTCTTATATACCTACCTTTATCTTAAACCTTTTGTTGTAATCTTTTCCAATAGAAAATTTGTGAATATTATTTCAATAAATATAAATATAACTAACACATCGTTAACAAATAACACTTAACACTTTATTGAGTGGAACACTCCAACTGGGTAAGGAACTATCACAAAATAAATACACAATTCGGAACCGAACAGAGGAATTTATGCATAAATAAATCTGTCGTTTAATATGGTTTATGGGCAGTTTATAACAGCTGGCAAATAATTCAATGTTGCCACTACAAAGCTAGAAGCAATTTAACTTGGAATTTAATTGAATTGCAGATGTGGTTGCCATGTTTGCGACGCCTCTGGGTGCTTAGTTAATCCGTTATAATTTTTGCCCTTCGATGTTTGAACATAGAATCTATAGGGCTAATTGGAGTGGTGGTCTGTAGGCTCCTGGGTTTTATTTTCGCCTGGTACTTGGGCCTTAAGTGTAGCAGTATTATAATCCTGGCTTGTGTTATACGATGAATATAATAAACTCAAAATTTTTACCCTATCTTGTTCAGTCTTACTTAAGAGTAAGACCATGATGTCGTACTCAAAGATCGATTACCCTTAATGAACCACCTTACGATTATTTAAGGGTGCACATATATCGTGTTTCAGGCCTTCTTAGACAAATTGTGGGGTTTGGTGGAGGCCTGCCGCATCGTACGTTGATAGTAGACTAATTGCTTACTCTTACTGTATAGATAGGTTGAGGAAGCAGGCACCTTAAAGGTCCATAACGACTAGCAAGAGCTGGTATTTAAATATAACCCAAGGAAATTTCCTTGCGTTGAGCCAAAATAGTGTGACATAATAAAGTTTAGTAATGAAGGTAAGTTAATAAATAGCGTGACTATTCTACTTATATTTTCTTATACGAAGTACTTATTGACAAAGACACATTATCTGAAATCACAGTAATATTTCATGTAATAGTAACAATTGTCGAGTTTTATCAGTTGCTTTCGACAATTTACGGCGTCTATACGTCACAACTGAGTCTATGGTTGGCGATGAACTAAAACTTAAGAGATTATTCTCGGCCGTGTCTGTCACTCGAGCAAGTTTGCGAGGCGGGCGCTCGAGTTATTCGCACTTTATCGCTAACTTAGCGATAGTGGGTTGGAGACCAGCCGTTGTCGCTTATGTACTCCTAGTAGTTTTATAACGATGATATTTTGCTGTCGTAAATATTTTGTTTTTGGGGTTGACTTTTTTACTGTTTATTCAGTAACGATAACTGGGTAAACCGTCTCAAGTGCCTTTGGATCATACCGTCTAGACAGAAAAGATAGAAGGATATTTATTAATTAACCAAATTACAACAAGAGCAAGACCAACGAAAAAAGCAACAAGCTTTTGAAAAAAGTAGCAGACGGTGCGGCGGTGTAGCAATCTGAACCATGTACTACATTTTTTGATACTGATAATATGTACGATCTGTTTCTTGCCAATTTTGCTAACAATGTAAGAGAAATATGATCGTAATTGTATGCACGACTTGTAAACTTACACAATAGGCATACACATTACATGAAAACCTAGAAAAAATATTCATAATACTTGCCACTTTCGTTATTTTGTAAAGTAGTGATAATTGATGAACAAAATTAAATAACATGCATTCATTAATCACACCAAACAGAAGCTACGTCAGTAACATATTCATACAGCTCTTTGTTATCATTTCAACGTGAACAGTCACGGTCACCCAATTCACAGAAACAATAGTAACAAAAGCTTTCGACCCACAACTTTGAGCTTTGTGAATTTGTAACACAACTTTCAAGGAAACTTTACTAAGCGAATATATTATTCAAAACTGATATTACACATAGATTTGTCAAATTACATTTACGCCAAACTCGTGCTAGTCTTCCGAAGTTCTCGCATTGCAAAGATAAAACTTTCAAGATGATCGTACTCTAGAAACTAGTGGAAAATTGCCACCGGTGTAAGTAGACCTGCTTCGTCTCTTCCCAATCCCTGAATTTTGAAGGAGTTAGCAGATTAATGGCAAGGACTGGGAGCTCAGAGCTTGCTGGTACCTCTGCAATGTTTATTAACGTCAAGTGGCCTGGCAGCTAATTCGCGCTTGGACTGACAAATTTAATAACAAGTAATGAAGTACATAGAATCGAACCTCGCCTACTAGCGTGCTATGATCTCCTGGGAGTTCCAGTTCAGTTAGTTTAAAGAAATAAGATCCGATATCGGTTGAGATTAGATTTTGATAAACCATTAAAATAGAGGTAGAGTTTATATTGTGCTCGTAGTACATTAAACTACGGTGGATTCGTGTCTGCCCGTTTTCCAAAAGAAAAATTTGGATACTATATCTACATGTGAAAAGAAAAGTAAAAAATTGAGACCCAAAACTTCACTAGCTTCCGCCAGCGGCTTCGCACGCGTGATAATCTTTATGCCCTAGTTACTCAGTGATAATATAGCATAATACTGGTGAAAAATAATTTAAAATCGGTCCAGTAGTTTTTTAGTTTATTCATTACAAACAAAAATACAAATCTTTTATCTTAAAACATTAGTGTAGATAAAACCACTTACATTGGTTAATTAACCAATTAAATAACACAATTATAAATATTGTTTTACTTTCAAATAACTTCGGAAATAAAAATCTAGTATTGATTTCAGCCTCGTTGGTCTAGTGGTCGCAAGCGCCACTGCTGAGCATGAGGTCCTGGGTTCGATGCCCAGGGGGCCTACCACCCCCGCTTACAGCAGTATTATTTTAATATAACTTCAGTGTAGGAAAGAGATGGAGAACTATAAGACGTATAGCTCCAACTCTTTCCGCTACTGAAGTACGATTAAAATAATACTGCTGCCCCCAGTTCAGACAAAGTGTTATTCCTGTCAGGGTTGCGGGAAAGTCCGAAAGGGATACCGGGACCTTGTCAACAGGCAACTGAAGGAACACGGGTGGGTTTTAGTCATTAAAAGTCTGACACGCCCTCTCGCTCCGCCCAGAGCGGGAGAAGTCATTTGATGATTTCCCACACTCAAAAAAACAAAAAAAAAAGGCAAAATGGTATTGGGTATTTCATCTGGAGTTTCACAGTAAGTCTGGATGTTTTCGTACGACCCCTATTACATGGGACTTAAACATAACTGGCAAAATGCGGGTGAACTATAAGTACACCTCTGCCTAACTCTTCGGGGAATACAGGCATGATGTTATAATATTTAATTTATTAATTTCATCCGGATTACTTCCTAACGCAATTTGCATCCATCCCCAAGACATTTTCTCCCCATTGATGGTTAAAAATCCATAACAAATGCGTTACGTGATTCCTGTACAATCTCTTTCGACAATTGTACATTTAAAAATACTTAGATCCCAACTTACGATTCAGCACACGTTCCGAGGAGATATTAATGGAGTCTCAGTGTTTGCACTAGACGCGGCCCGCGGCCCAGGGCCCGATGGGCCGCCATTTTAAAAATCCTACTAAAGACAAAAATGGTCGCTGCGGTGCAAATTCTCGCTCCATTTGCTTTTACAATTAGGGTTCTCACTTTTTTCCGATCTGATGGCAATGCAAGAGAAATGGGTCATACATACATAAACTCACGCTTTCTTTACATGGGGTTTACATGGGGGCAGGCTGTCACCTGCTACGATCTTTACCATTACCATTTCCATTTTTTTTCTTCTTAATATTTATGGAATAGTAGTTGCTGATCAGTTGGAATTTTGGAGTAGGCGGAACAAATAATGACTGGCTCTGCCAATAAAAGATTACGGCAATTCGACGATAATTTATATGAAAAATCACTACTCTTCTCTCCCCCACAAGGAAAAATATTCCAAAAACTTTTATAGTCAAACCATTTTCCCGTCTTTGATATGTAAGTATATTCGAGATTCCTCTCTCACATTTTCCTTTTTCCTTCCAAATCTGATAAGAAACTCCATTTACATCTAACAAGATTACGTGAACCGTTAACAAAGCTATTAGAATTAAAATCCTATGAGAGGAATGTGCAAAAACCATGGAGCAGTCGGTGTCAGTTTGGAACGCAGCCAGTCTCATGTACTAGGAGCACATAGCCGGGCCGCCGTGTTTTTAATCACCACTGCTACTGACAGGCAGACATTGAAAAATATTTCTGTTTAGATTTCGTAAGTACGCTGTGAGGGTTTGGGATTGTAAATAATTAGGGATTTTGAGGGGTTTTTAGAAGAGGCTAAACGTATTTAACTTGTTACCTGATACACGACGGAAATAGTGTTTTGTACACTACTTTAGCTAGTTGAAAAGTTTCTACAACATAAAGTTACGGAGTGGCAAATGGAAGAAGAAGGTGACAATTCTGGTCCGCAAAGTTTACATAATAGGATCCTTTTGACAAACATCTCTATACTTTCGAAGTTTTCAACATAGAAAGTAGGTATTTTTTTAAAGCTTCATGTCTTTTAGAATAAGAATAATAGGAAATTAAATGAAAAAAGAATGAAATGGGAGGAAGTTCTACACTTTTATAATATACTTTAGAGCCATGCCACACGATGCGGTGCGGCGGCGGCGCGGTGCCGTCCGGTGCGCTCCGGCGCTGCACCACACGCGCATCGGCAAAACGTTGCGGCGCCGCACCGCATCGTGTGGCACCGATCTAACAGGATTTTATTACAAACCGCTCCCGCCACAATCCGTTCGGCCAATCAGGGCAAAGCTTCTAGAATAATCTAGAAGCTTCCTAAAAATAGACAACGCGCACCTCGTTTTGACATAATTATATTGGGCTAAGGTCCGTCAACTGAGCTCCGCAGCTGTGAAACGAAACTATTTCTTCGACCCAAAACCCTGTTATAAACATAATAGTGTGTTGTGTTATGTTAAAACTGTATTTTTCTCCCCCCAATGGCTAAACCCAATCGGCTATCTGTTAAAAGGTCTTTAACAGATTATTCTGTCTAAAACAAAGCCAGCCCCATTACGAACTCATTAGTATGAATTTCTTTACATGTTGAATACCAAGATTTTAACAGAAAAGCTTATTTAGGATTCAAACCACTCTCTGAAATGAAACTGAGAAAATAAAACTCGGAAAATTGAATTAGATTAAATTGATATTGTTTATTTAAATTAATAATAATAATAATTTGATATTGTTTATTTAAATTAATAATAATAATTTGATGTTGTTTATTTAAATTAATAATATTAATTAGGTCATCGCATTTGCAAATTGTGGAGATTACACTTACCTCAAAAGTTCTCTTTTGTTCTCGTTTGAATACTTCCATATTTACTGAAACTCTATGTTCCAGTTTTAATGACATCTTTATGGGAAAATGCACTCTGGTTGATCAAATTTGTAACAATTTTAGGTTACTGCATGTAAGTTGGAACCGTCATTATTGAGCTTAATTTTATTCTGTTGGAAGTTTCCAGTCGGATCCGTTGTACAAAGATATAGACAAGGTGATTTTCACCGAAATTTTCCTAAATTGTTTCAGTCAATACTTGGTCGGAAACGTTGCTGCAATTTTAAATAAAGGAGATTACTACTTTAAGCTCAACATTTTTTAAACAACCACTTTGAAGTAAATATGGTAGGCAAAAGTACCCAGTCCAATAGTCTTCCAAAAAGTTGTTGTGCTCTTTTTTTTTTGTTTCGGAAATTATCAAATAACCTCTCCCGCTCTGGGCGGAGCGGGAGGGCATTTCAGACTCTTACTGACTTAAACCTACCCGTGTTCCTTCAGTTGCCTGTAAGTTGCCAGAGGCCACGGTATCCCTTTCGGACTTTCCCGCGGTTGTACGTACCCTGATGCCTGTACGCTACAGGAATTTTTGGACGCTACTAAAGGTATCAAACACGTAGCTGTATTTTGGGTCGCCTCAATACAGATTGCCATCGAAACGCTTAGAAGAAGTGGTGCAGTATCAATACGCGGGATAAAACTGTTCGGTCGAAATACAAAATAAAACAAGTGCGAGTCGGACTCGCGCACGAAGGGTTCCGTACCATTATCTATAAAAACGGCAAAAAAAAAAACCGTTTGTTGTATAGGAGGCCCTTAATTATTTATTTTATTCTGTTTTTTAGTAGTTGTTGTTATAGTGGCAACAGAAATACATCATCTGTGAAAATTACAACTGTCGAACTACCACGGTTCATGAGATATAGTATGGTGACAGACGGTCAGACGGACGGACAGCGGAGTCTTAGTAATAGGGTCCCGTTTTACCCTTTGGGTACGGAACCCTAAAACGATACCTAAGAAAATATGTTAACTCTAATGCAGTGCTTTTCACTACGCTTACACAAGTAACAACCATCACACTACCACCCGTCACCCCCTTTACAGCCCATCTTAAATGTTAATTTTACGACCAGATAAACGGGAGTCTCGAAACACTTCAAAAGCTGTAATTCCAGAGACTTTTATAAAACTCGTAGCTAATTGAATTGCTAAATTACTTATTGGGAAGTCGAAGCGAGCCAGAATCGAACGGTGATCGGTCAGTACATATGAATAATTCAGCAAAGAGTAAATAGCTACTAGACTCGGGGGCTAATGTCGGTGGAGTGGAAAAACGTCGATGAAATTTTGTAGTTCGGAGTGCGAAGCAGCTTTTGCTAGTATTTTTAGTTTCGTATGTCGATATGGGAGCGGAAATAAATAGAAATAGGAAGGTTGTTGGTATTGATTCGTCTGTTATGGTAACTTGCATTTATGTATGTAATGAAGCACGAACACAAGTACACTATAAACGTAACGTAAATTCGAATGATTTTAAAGTCGGCGAACAAGCTCGAGGTGAGGGAGCGCGCGTATTGGTAGGTAGGTATAGTCTGACATGTGATTAATCGACAAAAAAAAAACTACTATTATTATACATAAAAATCTTAAATCCATTCACTCACTGACAGACAACGCACTGGCTAAACCGCTGGATTTAGAAGCATGCAATGTTGCCAAGAGATCTATTAAATTACTAACAGCTGCACCTCGCGGTTTCACCCGCGTAAGACTCGATCCTGTGGGAATATCGGGTTAAATAGTATGCTATGTCCTATTCCAGGTCATGGTCTACCCATATGCCAAATTTCATCTAAATCCGTTCAGCCGTTTTAGCGTGACAAACAAAAAAAACTCACTTTCGCATTTATAATATTAGTTAGGATAACGTGTAGAGGATAAAAAGTGAGCAAAAGGAAGGATTTAAAAAAAAATATCCCACAGTTTGTCGGTACGTACTTCATACTTCATTTAAAACCCTGCATGCTTAATTTGTAAATATGTAACATAGAGGGTTATATTGACGATTTTATGATTATAATTCTTTAAATAGATTTGATACGACCGTGAATCATATTTAGGTCAACATTTAATCTGATACTGACCTGCGAATTGCAAAAAACGTAAGAAAAATTGAATTTCGCGGGCCACCCTGACGCTTCAACATAAAAGGAACGAAACTGTACTGCATGTAATATCATGCCGAGCCACGTCGTACCAAAGCGTCCGTCGATAGGTTTCCCGTCCGCCTCGCTTTCAGCATGATCTATCGCCGCTATTAGCATACATCGAATACCAAACTGTTTGCGAATATCGTTATTTTCTGGACGTTGCTAACCCGAAAAAATATCTATAGAATACAATAGAATACTCTTTATTATGTACACCATAAAAATTACAGACATACATAAATTTAGTTTTTTACATAGGGACACAATGGATTTCTATGTAGGTATTTTTTGGAATATTTTGTTACCGATTTGCTAATTTTATAAGCGTAACACCACACGTAGAGAGATTTCGAGTGCTGGCAAGTACTTACTGATGGTATTATAAGTGGTAGACAGACATCCAACATGAGCAGACCAGTCCTGGAGTGGAGACTCGTAGTGGGACACTCCCCAGCTGTATGGACCGACGACCTTAAAAAAGGACAGACTGGATGCGGAAGGCAGAGGATAGGGTGTTGTGGCGTAGCCTGGGACAGTCCTAGATATTCACCAGTGAAGGAGGCTTTTATCAAGCCTGTTTCCACCACATTACGTTACTGTAACCACTTCATTTTTGTAGGACCTGTAGGTCGATTCTGTAAAATTCAAACAACAACTCGCATCTCACATCGCTATTCACTCTCACTTCGAATTTTGAATCGGATTCGAGTGCGAAGTGAGCGTCGAAGTGACGGGGGAGTTACCTTACTGAATGCCACTTCTTACGTCATTTCATACTTTATCTGTCAAAATCTCACGGTTAATTTAGTAGGTTAATTCGCTGACACGCTCGCAAGGGTAGCGCTAGTGTATCAACCGAGTTTTTAGAATGCCAATCAAGAAACTCACAGCGGATTCAGATTCGAAGTTTAGAATGAGGTCTTACAGAATCACACCCCTGCAGCTAATAGTTTCGGTTTAGTGTGTTTCTGTACGTAAACAAAGAGTTTATAATCACTGAAATAAGTGAGTTTATAATAACGTAAACGATTCTACGATGCAGAAAAAATTCTTCAGAAAGGTTTTCAAATTCAAATTATATATTGTAATACTAACAGGAAAGTAATTAAAACAAATAAAAACATACTTCGCCAATTTATTAAGTCAAAGTGTACATTATAAACACGGGTTTAACGCTAATAGCTACAAAGTCCGTTAAACTTAACTTACATGAGTTTAAGACTAATTTCACTAGGTTGTTGATTTTGGCAAACTGGGTATAGTGGTACACTGCAGATAGTCCCAATTTAATATTACACAATAAATTGCTGTTTGATAAGGGAAAGTGATTAAAATTTTAAATGAACTACAAACCACTTTGTTTGGGCTTTGAAATTAACTTTATTGATTATGTTATTTTTAAGAAATTGCTTGAAGATTAATTTAAAGTTTTTGCGACTTTGCGAGCCCCGTCAAAGCTAGGTAATGTAGTTTTTGTATATACTAACAACGAAAAAATAACAGTAAAATCTATTTTGCAATATCAAATAGGATTTACGTGTTGGCAGTGTCATTCAATTATGGGTATTACGGCATTCTACAACAATATTATGACAGTTTAGTACATTCTTATTACAAGATAATATTGATTATGTGCATGTGTTTTTGAGTACAAGGAGACATTCTGATAACAAAACGTTTAATACTTATACCATAAAATTACAAGTTAGCAAAATAATGAATTACGTAACACATAATCAAATTAAGTAAAAATAAGAAATCAAACGCGAGTCACGAATTTGAAATAAAAATTAATTAAAAAATAAAGGAAAATTGATTAAATCATAAACTTATTTTTAGTGAAATACCCCTGCATTACAATCTCCAATTTGCAAGACACTGAAAAATATGTCAACACGGACATGTCAGTGACGCGAATCCATAAGTTTATCCCTACTAAAAATCGCTAAACGCGCTTAAAAGTTTTCACTTTAAAAAAATGCAATGCATTATAATATCTAACAACCCTAACAACGATGAGCATAATGATTCCTCATTACTACAAATATTTAATTATCACTAACACAGCCATGTTTTGTCAAAGAAAATGTTTACTTCCAAAACATTTAGTAATATTCTTCTCATTTCACCCTCTTTGGCAACGAAAACTATTATTACATTACTTATATCACTTTACTAAAGTCTCTTTAGGAAATTCTCTAGCGGTGTCCCTAAGGGTGCTGTTTTGGGACCATTAGAACAATGTCTGGTTCTTTCAAATTCAGCATTAGTTTACATTAAAATGGCAGTTAAATCTTTACTAATTGAGGAAACATTTATGTTATAACTAGCTTTTGCCCACAGCATTGCCCGCGTGGAGATCGGACAATATCGCACGAGAACGTACAACCTAGATAAAAAGTATCCTATGTCCAGTTTATGGTCTATCCGTGGGCTCATATAAATCCGTTCAGCAGTGAAGGCGTGAAAGTACAGACAGACAGAGTTACTTTCGTATTTTAATATTAGTACGGATAGAAGACATTTATTTGTTGTTGAAAATCAATAATATTTCCTCTTTGAATAAATCAGCATCCCCAGCATCTATCGATTGAAAATCTTCCCCAATTAACGTTCCTTTCTCTTTTAAAAAGTTATCTAAAAGCGAGAAAAAAAAGATAAGACAATTATTTATTAGTGTACTGAAACCAAGGGAAAGAACAATTTATTACTCTCATCCTACTTCCAACGTAAACACTATTTTTTAGTTGAAACCTTATGTTACTTACATTACAACGTTACGATACAATTCACAGCCTATTTTGGCTTCACAACGTCTAATTAGTATAATGAATATATAGAGGAAAAGTCTTATTTTATTACTAAGATATTTTTGGAGACTGTCGACAGAACTGTCACTGTAATTTAAGGAGTTTCAGTAAAGATTACAAACTCTTTTCGGAAGTTCCTTTATATAATCTTAGTTCTAAAGTAATTAACAGCAAAGTTAATTCGATTTATTTTGAAAGGCAAAGATTCGATACAATTATCAAATTAAAATTCTTGATAGGTATATTAAAAATCCCAGAAGGCAGACATAGTACTGCTGTATCAAGTCAACTCTACCTAAATAACCAACAATTTATGAGAAATTTTATCAAAACAACCATTGATTATATCGCTCCAACTCCCATACAACATGAGCTCCTATAATCTCACGCATCTTTACACAAACCTTCTTTGTCCTAATGAAATCCTTCACCAGGTTTCCTGATGAAATCCTTTGCCAGCTTTATATCCTCATCTAAGGATCTCCACTGTCAACAGGTAAGAATTGCTGCTGGGCGACCGAAGACAACATCATATCAATAGGTTTAGTGTCATCGTAGAGCGATGGTGCTTCACAGAGGATGGCAAAAGTACCAACGATGGAAGCGATGGTGAAGATCCACAGGAAAAGACGGTCAAGCACCATGGCGACAAAGCCCCAGTCTTGATCTTCCTGATAGAGAAAACAAAAGAAGAAGATTTGAAATTGAACAAAATCTGAGAGGAGTGTATTGATCATTTATTTTATATCGTTGAAAAGTACAGAATATAATTGTATTATCCTGCTGTCCTATGAAGCTGGAAAACACCATGATTTAACACATCATTAAGTTTAAAAAAATCACCAGTTTGATGAAAGCTATACTCACAGCATTGAACTCATCCTGCCTCTGCATGTGGTGCTGTATAAACATCACGTTATGAATCGCCTTTTCCAGTTCGAATGGGTACTTCTTCCGAGGAGCCACGTCGCTCAAAGAGTCGTCAAGTCCAGACATCACTGATGGAAGACCGTTGTAGCCAGCACCGAGGCTGCCGAGAGCACCGACAAGGCCGCTAAACCTATTAAAAAATATTGTATGGATATTATGGAATCTTGCCTTCAAATCTCGATGTTGTGAATGTTAATAGATCTGGGTCGGTCTGATAATTTCGTTTGATTAGAATCACGGATCAAATAATGTTAATAAAAGGATTGAAATTAATTAGGTGGCAGTGTTATTAAACATGAATTTGAATGCTGATAATTTCAAATATTAACTAATTTTACTAACCTGTTAGTAGCTGTAGTTGAGTGTAACCCATTACATCCACCAGGCAGATGATGACGTAGCGAATCAGGGCTAGACGCATTCGAATTTGTCTGTTCAGCAGCTGCTAAAGCATCTTTGAATTTATTCTTATTTTTCATACTTCTCCCAGCTATCTTCTGTGCTGCTAAGTCCCTTAACAAGTCTTTTGGCACCCTCATCAGTAACAGCTTCGGAAGCTTCGTTATAAAGAATTTCCGAACCCAAGGTGCCATCTTGTGCGTACTAGGCTTTCGATAGTGAACATTCAATATTATTATAGTGATCACTACTGACAATCCAACCAGTAACATAGTAAATAGTAAGTACTTTCCCAACAAAGGTAAAGCAAGTGAGGTAGAAGGTATAATTTCGGAAATCAGTAAGAAGAACATGGTTTGGGATAGTAATATGGAAATGCTTAAAGCTATCTTCTCTCCTGAATCAGCAGGGAGGTAGAATACTAAGACTGAGAGGTATGAAATGCCGACACAGGGAACAATTAGGTTCACCGTGTAAAACAGGGTTTTTCTTCTTAGCGTGATATTGAAGAAGATATCTGAAACAAAGGGCTTTGTCAAAAAAAAAACATAAATTCAGGTAGGTATATCAAAAGAAGGCAAAACCTAAAGTTAAAACGTGAGGCAGTTGAAATACAAAAGACGAATTCTGTCGAACAGCTCAATATTATTGTGATCTTGAGATCAAAGAAAAAAAAAACAAATAAAAGATTTGATCATGTAGATAAATAATCAAAGAAAATAAAGCACCGATTCTTAAGCAATAAATGTGACAAACTGGAATCTATGCACATTATTTTGTCTTAAATTCTAATAGGATTGCGTAACGGTCAAGAATCGCAATATTTGGAAGTAAACAGTACTTAATCTAACATATTTCAAGTCGATGGTGGCTTTATAGCCATTTGGCTGCCATCGACGACATACAAGGAAGGAATACTATACAAAAACCATATAATAATAACGGCGTTTTTAACGAAATAATGTAGTGAGTATAATGTGATGATAATGGATTTTGATGATTTTGTGTTCTAGTACTTAGTAATTTTTAGCTTTAATAAATTTTAATTAACGTTTAACAGTCAAAAAAAAGGATTTAATTTCAGTCTTTGTGAAGAATCTTATTGTCTAGAGTAGTACATGTTACGGTCGGTTACTGTACTGAATGAGGTTTTCTCTAAGAATATCCAGTGTTACAGAAAGATACAGAAAGATAAACTCCTCCAGCTGACCGATTTGTTTGTTCCCGTTCTCCAAGTTTCACAGGATCTAGGATTTATCTTTAATGCTAAGCTTAATAGATTAAATGGTATTAAATGATAAAGTTTTACCAAGTTTCTACCGCAGAGTATATTTGTTCTTTGTTGTAGACGAAAAAATGTTTTTTGTTTATACAAGACTTATTTATTTTTACAAGATTCAAAGATGGAAGTGTACGATACAACATTTTACGGAAGTGATTGTTATGTAAAGAAACATTAGCATGTTTAATTTAATGTTTATCATCTGCCTCGTCTTCTTCCATGTCATCAACTATATTGCGGTCTATTCTATCTAAATAAAGTCTACAAGCTTTTAAAATGATGTAAATACGTGTTTATCTTGTGTCTATATACATGTGTGATTATGCTAAAGCTAGTCTATATAAATGACTTTTTAGACTCGGTTTAAAAGGACTCGAACTTTGACACCTGTCAAAGTTAGCAACGATAGTAAACTTTAGAATTCAAAATGTAATTATATCATTAGACATTTCAACATCATTACGAGAAACAGGCTGATCACAAAGAGGAATTCTCCGAAAGCCTCTTGTCTCTATAGACATCAGTTTCCCAGTAAAACACCAACAATTATCATCAAAGAATCGAAAGGGGATTTCTAATTTGACGGCAGTAAGTCCTCCGAAGAGCCGGTAGTAATTACAGACTACTCCGAGCAAATTGCTTAGATTTAGCTAGTCATTGAAGATGTTACAATTAAGTTGGGAATTGTTGGGTCATAATTCTATGATTACAATTGTGTAATTCTAGATAGTTTTTGGCAAAATTCTGTTGGGCTTTTGTTTTGAGAGAGAATGGAAGACTGAGATCGTGGTTTGTAAAATATAATACAGGTTGTACATAATTGTATCGAAAAACAAAAAAAAACCTTTTCTTATTAATAGCAATCCGTTAAAACGTTGATCGTAACCATTACTCTTCAAAATTAAAACCATTTGACCTCATAATAAAAAAATTAATCAAACAAGCCGCGAAAGGTGTGGACCGTAAAAATGTATCAACGGAAAAAAGGTTGAAAATCTCCAGTGGGCCGTTAAGCTGAAATGAAAGGGGTGTCATTATGAACTTCCAAATGTGTTTATCTAAACGTGAAATATACGGTTGTTAAATGGCAAGCTTCGTAAGCGAAATTACGTATGCTGTGTAAGGACGGGCGTGTCATCATCCGACGGATGGGCATCTGTGACACGTGAATAACAATGACTGGACCCAGAAAATATGGGCTGTTAAATCGTTGAGATGTATGAGGACTGCGAAAGTGGAGGAGAAAAATATGTCGGGCCCTTGGGGTATATTTATATAAACTGATCTTTGTAATTTGGGGACATCTGTCAGTTAAGAAGATGGGTCTCATATTGCATTTTAGTGCACCCTATGATTGTTGTGCATATTTGGGTCTTGTCATCTTTGGCTGTTTACGTTTTTCTCTGTAGAGTATATTTATTCTAGTTTAAAGCCCAATTTTGTAAATAAATCAATTATTTCAGAAAATAAGATGGCCGCAATTACAGTCGAAATTTTAGTCATTATTGTAGGTATAAGTGAATTACTTTGAATGACTGTTCAACTTTCCAATGATAACAATGCCTGTGAAGGTAGGCAAGCTAAATTGATATGAATGAAGTAAAATAAATCAGTCTTTGTTGGGCCACCGTGTATCAATGCTGTGTCTCAACAATTATAAGTAATTTGTTTAAACTTCATAATTTCTATACTTTTAGAGAATATTAAACCAAAGGTGTCGATAAAATCTTCTATAAAAAAACCCATAAAGAAATTCATCGAAGTTTATTTCCTTCACACCATAGAATAAGTATTACAAAAACATTTACTTGAAGCGAAGTTTTTCTTGTTGAGTGTCAGTGTATTTTGTTCACATAAGTGGCTCGTGGCTCGGTAAACTGCTTGATTCTCTAACAATTGACTGTAAGTGCATAAAGACGGGTTTCTATAGGCATCAAGTGGTCCTCTCGAAAGCCTTTTGTACGTACAAGCGCCTTTATATCTCTCGTGATTCTGACACTTGGGGCTTTTTTTAATGAGTTTTGTTTATATTGTTGGTGTATAGCATAATCAGGTTGGTGTATGATATAAAATATATTGTATATACTTTTGAGTTTTGATGTCATTTTTGGTTTAATTTCCTGAGAAATTGGACCTAGATCAAAGTGAAAACCAAAGCTGCTCGTGATGATTATGAGCTTTGACTTATACTCATCATTATCTGATCTAATCTTTTCCACACTATGTTGGGGTCGACTTCCAGTCCAACTGGATGCAGCTGAATACCAATATTTACAGCAACTGCTAACTGTTCATTTATTAAGAGTGTCATCTTTGTATTGCTATGCTAGATCCTGAAATATCTCTAAAGATTTATATTATCAATACACTATCAATCTTCTTCCTCCAAAAACACAATAAGTACACAGCAATACAAAGACCACTTAACATGATAAATGAGAAACATCAAGCGCTGATCTGCATTCAGTGCCCGTACTCAAGGACATTACCAAAACAACCGTTTAACCTGTTCAAGGCGACATGGCAGCAGTAAAACTCACTAATTTTGCATAGATAAGAGTTTTCGCCGTTCTACGGTAATTTACAACGTTCCCAGATTAGCGGCGTGCGACATCTCTTGAAATAAAAGGATTGGCTAAAAAGATGGAGGTTTTAGTCAAGATTTTGTGGGTTTGGATGCCAAGATCTTGATTAAGGGATGATAAGAATGTCTTGGTTTTTATTGCTTTTATGTTATTTGATTTTAAGGGCTTTTGTTTTGGGACAAGCCAGCCACACTCCTCTCAACCACTTTTACTCCTGTGAGCCACAATCTACAGCGACGACCAATCAGAAAATCGCCAAGTCATTGAGTCCCAGAAAGTAAGTGTCTCTGACTCAATCAATCTGCCTAGCCTTTTCACATGTTGGGGTCAGCTCCCAGTCTAACCG
This sequence comes from Lithophane ornitopus, assembly GCA_948473465.1. Classification (NCBI taxonomy): domain Eukaryota; kingdom Metazoa; phylum Arthropoda; class Insecta; order Lepidoptera; family Noctuidae; genus Lithophane; species Lithophane ornitopus. The sequence continues at coordinate 2,658,777 of OX419629.1, forward strand.
TATACAGCAGAATATTCGTATCATACATGGATCGACTGTCCACAAGTTCCACAACCAAGTTACTGGGTAACACGGTACCCCTTGGTAAGACTGGTTGTCGGACTTTTGGGCTTCTGACTACCTGGAACGACTGTCAAAGATATGAATGACAGCCGGGACCAATGGATTAACGTATTTCCCGAAGCACGGAGGTCCTGATATGTAATGGATAGTCACCCATCCCTTGCAAATATTTTGCTTTAAGAAGGAAGTTTTATCATAAGAATTCTACTTGTTATTTGAAACACAAAGTTTCGATAAGGGCTCCACTAATTCTAATTATACGTCAAAAAGTTTTAATTGAATCATACAGTGACCTTTCAGACTATAAACTAGTTCAGACCATACAGAATCTCTTGTATCAACAAAGATTAACTCTACAAGATTTAATACAAATATTTGCTATATTTTCACAAGAAGTTTCTATTCATAGGAGAAACAACACTTTACTGAAGTTGGTAACCCATATTTGCGAGTTTGTAAGCATATTATCCAATCAAACTTTGAAACAAGTAATTTGTTTAGTTCAAAACTTTGATTAGATTTATATTGAAGCGTCGTTGTTTTAAATCCTTTTGGATATTTGTTTTAGGTTATTTTTTATAGAGTTTTTAGCAACAGGTTTTGGGAAAGTTAGTGGTGTAGTATTTTCTGGGTTAAACGATAGGCTGGCAGGAATCATACTTTTTTGTTTATTTTTATTGGGTCATCCCACCGTGGTACTGAACGTGGTAGGTATTATGACATGACTATACTGTAGCGAACTATGACATGAATGAAGGACATATAGAGATCCGATCATAACGGTGATGATTAATACATCTGTTATCAATATTCTTTAAATTAAATAATAGTGTACGAAATAATTATAACATTTATTTGCACACCTGTTTAGGTAGGATATGGTTAAAGAACTTATGTATGTACCCATATTCGGGCAAATAAAAATGATTTGATTTGATTTGATATTCTTTAGAAAGGTCAAGTGCGTGCGTGCAACTGGCGTGGTGTATGACCGAGTATGAACGTAAAAAAGCAAAAGGAGTGTGTAAGGTTTATAGCAGTTGTAGTTTCTGCCTACCCCCGTTTGAAGAAAGCGTGAGAATTAATGTATGTATACTATTACTAAATAAAGTGTAGTTATATACTGAAGATTTTTGAAATTATCATTAAACTTCTTGACATTTGATCATTGTACCCATAAGGATTTCAAGGATTCAAATAATAATTTCTTTTCAAACTTGAAGAGTTACCCTTGAAGAAATCTTAGACTTTCTTTCAGAGCTTCTACATATTTTCCCAAAATATGCTTTGAAGTGGCGAAGTTTTACAAACATTTCTGAAAAAGATAATTACACAGAATCGGTTTTCAACTCACCTGGATACGGTTCTTGGCAGCAAGGGTAGTACCTCTCGTGTCTCTCCGCTGGTACTCCGAGGATGTCCCACTCCACTGAAGGATAGTACTCTCGAAGGTCGATGCCCACATCCACCATGTCACCTTTCTTCTGATTGATGTGCTTCAAGTCAATCTGCAGGAGAAACTTGAGGTGTCAATATGGGATTATTAGGTGCATTCAAGCGATGACCTCGCCGTACAGGGCAGTGTCAAAATTGTCATTGGTCCGTTTTGCCAAAAGGATGGTGCTATTTCGCCTCCGTATACCCGTTTATCCGTTTTCTATATAGCCGTTTTTCTTTAAAACTGGAACTATAGTGACTTTGACTAAGTTCATACTAACACTATAGGGAAAAGTGACAAATATTTGAATTTAACACTTTTTTATAATCGGCCTCAGGACAAATTAGATAGACAAACAAAAATATTGACTAACGGCTTATCATAACATAAAATCACGCTTGTAATCCGCGAAGGTTTAGGTAGAGGTGTACATTAGTACACCCAAACGACTAACGACAGTTAAATATACAGTATAAATATATGGCAGCTGATAATGACGTTCTAGAATTCAGTGTGGATCAGCACACAAATCATAAACAAAGTATTTCCCTCTATGCAATTTTATAACGTTACTCAAATTATGTTTTCACGACTCAAAAATTCATCACTTATTTAACATAGTTCTCACAAAACCATACGAAAAAGGGACCTCCGTTTTCCTTTGATTTTACATAAATTCTGAGTAATTCCAATTAGCTAATTGCGTGAGGATAATTTATTTACATTAGGAAGCTTATAATGTGTTTTATAGTCGCTATAATGATCAAAATGTTGTCCCTATAAAAATATTTCGGTGTATGAAAAGCATGTAATTTTTTGGGTTACGTAGGTACCTCAAAAGTGAAAAAACGGAACTCTTATAAGATCACTTCGTTGTCCGTCTGTCAGTCTGTCAAGTCAAGACCCTTTTTCTTAGGAACGCGTTGGGATATAAAGTCGAAATTAATAACAAATACGTAAGAGTACGGACTCTTGGAGCTAAAAATCAAGCTTCGAAGTTAACGCAATAAAAAAATCCGGCCATTATTTTGATACTTGCAACTCCACTTCTGGTACGGTACAACTGACGTTAAGTTTTCTAATTATCAGTTTGATATAAATAATTAACACCCGAATGGAGGAAATTTATATAGCCTGACTGCCTTCCACCATTTTTGGTCTTTAGGGGTATGAGGTTCGTTGCATGCTGGTGGTCAGGATACCCGTTCATATTCGGGGCACCAATTTAGGGGTATGAGGAACAGGGTGTAAAGTTCACTCATCCACCATAGAAAATGGAGGATCCTCCGGCCAGACGGATGTTGTGTCTCGCAGGCTACTGCCCAACGATTGATGTTGGTTTCTTGTATATATGTCCATCGCGCGGTAAACTCTAATTGCGCGATGCAGGATTTATGTGACGTCAGGATTTTTGTGTGACGTCAGGTCTATGATGCGTAGTTCGTATGTGGCGATGTAGATACTGCCACAGGTTTATCGAGGAGAATTACGCAAGATAGGAATATTATTTCACAGAGGTCTTACCTGGTCGCCATCATAACTCCAAGAACCAAACTTCAAAAAGCAAGTCTGCTGGTCAAACGGGAAGTATCGCACGTCGATCTCACACGAAGACTTGAAGATGGCTGGAGGGGTCCACAGAACCTTCCCGGTATGATGCAGGACTGCCTTTGTCATTGTTGTCACTACGTATTCACCGTCAGCACTGGTGGAACAGAAAGTCATTAATGGCGTGGCAACAAAAAATGTGCCATTGTGAACTTGATATACAATATTAAAGTTGACGTTAAATGTTCGGTGTTGTGATACACGTCATAATGTCCACAACTGAAAGGAATTGCGCAATTAACTGCCTGTGTATCGCGCATCTTTCTTTATGCTTTGTTCAGAGTAATCGTGTATTGATGCGAGATAAAGAAATCAAAGAGATCAATGTATAGAAAGCAGTTCTATGTAAATACTTGTATGTCTAGACGTATCGCGCGATTGACTTTCTATATGATCGTTTCGTATTCAAGTTTCTTGGTAAAATAAGCTTTCATTAATGTATTAAGTACGAGTTTGTCTTACTGAGAGGTTCGTTCTATGGAAAAGAAGCATTATGTAATTTTATACCCTGTTACTTTGAGAAACTTAACAAGTAGACAAATGACATTCGTTTAAAGATGAACGGATTCAGTATATGTGAAACTGAAAAAAATCCATACTACAATCAGTGGGCGGGCTGGACAAAGTCAAAAGTCATTTATTCAAACTAGGCTGAGAATCAGCGCTTTTCGAACGTCAAAATTACATAAGACAGTCCCCTAAAACGCCCACCCTTCACCACTTCCTAGTGCTTTAGCTGGGAAGAAGAAGTGGCGCAACAAACTCCCCAGCACTTGACACTTGACTCTAACAAATATTAGCAGTTTAAAGCTTAATATTTCGCAAACGGGTCAACAATCCAAAAATGGTTTTCACAAACTCACTTTATATTTAGATACCACACAACATGGGATCGACGAGAAGAAAAAAACCATCCCCACTTTATGTGTAGGGGAGGTACCTACCCTAAAAAAAATATTTTTTACAATCTTTTTTACCACTTTGTCGGAGTGATTTATATGACGTAAACCCATACCAAATTACAGCTTTATAGTACCAACAATCTCTGAGCTAAGCCGTAGAAAGACGGACGGACCGGACAGACTGACAGACAGACGGACATAGCCTTAGTAATAGGGTCCCATTTTATCTTTTGGCTACGGAACCCTAAAAATCACATTAACGGAAAATTTAGCTTTACTTAAACCTAATACCATTAGGTACATCAACAACCAAGTAAACAAAATAGCCACCTATCCAACGTACATACTCTGAAACGTTCACATATTCATATAATAGCACATTATACTCCAGTGTAGTGCGTTGCCCAATTTATGACAACCACCATAAACCTATCAAAAGGCAGCTGATACGTGAAGGGACGGTACGGTCCGAAGAAGATAAGGTACAAGGTATGGGAGATTAGCGGGGAGTATAAAGTAGCAAAAATGATACAGCAACTTTGCATCTCTTTCATAAAAGCATTCTCGAATTATACATACTTGTACTAGGAAAGCAAAAACTCAGAGAGGAAATGTAAATCTGTCATGATTATGATAGAAGTTTTCTGATTATATCAGCAGATTTTTATACTCACCCGATTTTATGTTAAAGTGCAACAGAATATTAACTCATCATCTGTCGTTGGTCCCGGCTGTCATTTGTGGATCTTTGACAGTCGTTACAGGTCGTCAGAAGCTCGAAAGTCTGACAACCAGTCTTATCAAGGGGTATCGTATTACCCAGTTACTGGGTTGTGGAGGTCAGATAAGCAGTCGCTCCATGTAAAATACTGGTATTCAGCTGCATCTGGTTAGACTGGAAGCCGACCCCAACATAGTTGGGAAAAGGCTAGGCAGATGATGAGAAAATTAAATATAAGCTTGTCGTGCTCTACTATGCTTTGTGCCGTGGGTCCCCCATAGCGCAGCGTCATGCTGAGCGGAAGCCTTCTTGTCACAGTCATGACGTGTAGCTGTCGACTATTTCAATGTTATGCTCCTGATTTCATATGTACATATGAAATCAGGAGCATACAATAGAAATAGTACTGGTAGTAACTAGTAATTTACTTAGATCTATTTTGTTTATTTTTTCTGATTACTCTTATCTTTTTGTATGCACGTGTATCTGTGACAAATAAATGTATTTTCTTTCTTATTGGGTTTACTATTTAACATGCTGCCTATTCTTACTCATCCTTTATCATTTAATCAAATTAGGTTTATACTACAAAAAAATTGTGAACTGTCCAATACCTACTGACGTCACATAATGCTTACTCTTCAAGGGAGGAACATCACCTCGTTCCTCCGAAGATCTATTTGCTCATCTCTACTCTCTCAAGACTTAAGCCGCTTACACAGGGTCGACACAGCGTAAGATTAGTCGCACGTGCGTCTCTCATTCGCCGGCCATGATTAATCGTTCGCCGGCCTGTTTTGACACACCATGATGTATCATTCGCGAACGTTTTCTTGTCGATATTTCGTGCAATCAATTAGGTTAAGGATACATTGCTTACTTTGTTAGAAGTCGCGACTTGTGGACACAAACTTGTTGTTTACTTTCGTGGTTTTGTTTATTTTGGCTGTCAAATTTTGTTAAGAAGTTGTTTAACATGAAACCAGAGATTGACGGGCATTACTCTTACTCTTTCAGAACTTTATTATTATTGTGGTCCATTCCCATGTTTTTATATTGATAAAAAGTTATAATTCACTTCCCCAGACTATTAATAAATTCAAACACGACGCCAACTCACCCTTCCACGATTACACTTTTGGCACACCCATCGCAAAACAAACGCTATGGCAAGAAGCTATCAAGATCCCTGTATCTAAGTGGAACGCATGAACCGCATGATTTATGTTCTCCTGGTACCGAGGCGACAGAACACCATGCATCATGGGATGGGAATGTACTGTCCATAACAACTGACTCGTTAAATCTCTGCGTTTCCCCGATTTGGGAGGTTTGCTTCACTGATTTAATGGGGTCCTATAGTTTTTGTTGCGTTGAAACTGTTAATGGTGGTGTTTTGTGATTCGAGAGTGCAATGAATATTCAACAAAAAGCATACATTCAACAGTACTGTATGTTTTCCGCATAATGCTGTGAAATGCTGTCATCCAAGACACTGACCAGTAAACTAGCTGTGTAACTAGCTGTGTGTGTGTGTGTCTACCTTACTATATAGTCTAATTGTGATTAGTGGAACGAAGTAACAACAAATTCGAAATTCAAAATCGAGCCACGTAAAACACAGTTTTATAAATGAGTGTACGGTTGTAGGATCTACAATCACGAGTTCCCTGCACAATTTAAAATTCCATCTCAAAATCAACACGACAAAAATCCCTTCGAATTAATATCTCGCACGTATCTCCTGAATTACAACAAAGCGAAATATTTTAATCAGCGAGTACGAGCATAAAGCCTCTGCAATTATGGCATCTACAGACAAGTTCGGTGGTACAACAATGCAATTTGGTGCAAGCTAATGTCCGAATGTTGGACGTGCAAGTTCGCGCTGTGAAATTAATTTGCTAAACGTATTCGTACGAAGCGTATCGGATGTCGCTTGTTCTATAGTTAGGGCACCTATGAGTTCTGTAATGCGAGTTTCGAGTGTTGTTGTTGATTCATGTTGTTTTATATTTGAAGTGGAATTTAAATGGAGTCTAAATAGTGTGTGTTCTCGCAGCATTGAGTCGAGGTAGAGGTAAACCTCGACTCAATTTAATTTTCAACTAGCTTCAAATTTCTGACTGACCGACTCCTTGACAATTCAAAAGTGCCTGTAAATGGTTTAATTGAAATAAATGCTTTGTGTTTGAGTTTGGTATCTGCACTGTGAGATTTTCAGTGAGTGGACATTCCTTTTTATCCACATCACATCCTGACATAATGGTTGAACCATGTCCAGCAGTGGACGGTACCGGGATGTGTAACGATCGGATTGATCTTTTTGGTTGTGTACTATTTTATATTGTTTTCTGTTGTGAAGACCGCGTTTCAGCAAGCGTAGTGTGGGACGCCCCCCAGCTAGATGGGCCAAAGACCTTAAAAAAGTTGCTGGGACAGACTGGACGCAGAATGCAGAGGACAGGGTATTGTAGCGCAACCTGGGAGAGGATAGTCCTCTCCCAGGCTGCGCCAGTCCAGCAGTAGACTGCGATAGGCTGAGTGGATTGATTATATTGCATTTGTACTTACTTGTTATAAAGCACTATATCAGGCAACCAGATATGTTCCGATGGTACATACAGCTCTTTTACTCCACCATACTCCAAGGGGTCCCATTTGAACTTGTGGTCTTCCCATTCCTAAAGGTTAAACACAGGTTAAAACGAAAATACATAGTCTTCTTTCTGTTTGGCATAAATTACGAAGGTAAGATCTGAATCATTTAATTTTTTCTTGTTGTAGGTAGTTATTTTTTCAATTTAATATTTCTGCCCGATTTCTGAGGTACCTTTACAATCTCTACCTTTACAAACAGTTAATTATTTTTTAAAGTCACATGTTTTAGCCACACATATATATTAAACTCCTCCCTTATTAGTTGTTTAGCCTAAACACCTTTTAAACATGACATTTCTGTATGGAGTTTGACATAAAACTGACATTAGACACGCGTTGAACAAGTGTCTTAGTTTTTGTGGTAAGGCCCAAGTGTTTTTGTCGAATTTCAGAAGCACAACGTATGAAGACATTGAATCAAAAGCAATATCTAGTAGATTACTTCCTGTTTCAGCAATTCCATTTCTGAACATAGGCCTCTCGCAAATTATGTCACTTCGTTAGTTCTGCAGCGTGGCGCATGAGTCCGTCAAGAATTTGCATGCATCTAAATAATTTAATACAAATTTACTCACGTGCTCCAGCCACACGTTGGTCGTTAGAATTTGATCTTTGAGATTCTGTAACAAACAGAAAAGCAAACTTTTGAACTAAGTACGTAACAGTATTGGCAGATGAAATAGGAGCCGATGAAGATAATTAAACACAAGTTGTAAGCAATATCAAATCACGTGTTATTTGACTTGTGAAGTTATGAATCTTGCATAACCCGCTAACTTGTTGCAAATAAAACCATCACTATTATCAGCGACTTTACGTCGATTGTTGAAGGCAACGGTAAACGTTACATTGACATGCCAAAAAGTAGAAAAAAATATCCTCACTTAGTAAATGGTACCCTTGAGTTGATGGTGATTATTTGATAATCACAGTGTTGATCCACATAACTTAATACTTTGAAAACTTAAAATTAACTGTGCCTAAAAACGCTAGTTACACTAAAATACAGAATTGTCCTTTACGGTTACCACAGAATATACCTAAAAACGCGACTACCACACTAAAATGCACCAGGAGCCCATAAACACGACGTAGCCACGCAAAACCTAAATCACACAGTATAAATAGATTTTTGATCCTTTGTACAAGTTATGTAAATCGATTGTCGTAAGTTGGCCCTCTGCCAACGGCGCGGCCATCAAACTGAATAGCTCACGGTGCTACATTGGAATACCAACTTTGCACCGTTTAGACCCTGATTCATGACTATGTGATACAGGCTATTTTGTTTGGGTTAGAATTTTTTGTGTGGCCGTTTGTGGGTGAATGTCATTAAAGTTTGAAACTGTTTTGAATTTGGGTTGGCTTTTTGAAGTGTTGAATAAGCCGAGTATATTTACGTATAGGTGCATGTATATTGTAAATAATAGTAGGAAAAGAATGGGTTTAATTAAAAACTGTATTCAATCAATGAGATTGTTTATATGTTTACCGAAATGCTTTTCGTAAGATGCTTGGTATGCTATATTAGAAATCCATTGAGCAACTCCTCTAGATCAATATATACATAAAGGAGAATGCCCACGGCACTATGGACAAATGTACTGAATTCAACATTGATGTGTCTTCATCAAATCACCTTTAAAATACTCGATGGCATGTCCAAATACTTCTTCAAAAGATTCAACACAATCTACAATGGCATTTCTGAGATATTTATAACAATGAAATTACTATTTTGAGGTTATGTTCGAGCACAAAATGAATTGAAAAAGCTATTTGAAAGAGTCTGAATGGTGAACGTAAAACGTGTGAACTTTGTGTCTTTCAAGTATTTTTGTGTAAAATCTGTAGTGGTTTGCCAGTTACTGGTGGCCACCTCACCAAGTCTAACTAATTTATATTTTGAATATCTTTGGGCTTCAAAATCTTATTGCATTTCATTAAAATGCAAAACATGGAAGCAATCAATACTTGATAGTCAATCGCTCAGTGTTATATCGAGATCTTACTCAAATCTTAGATTGTAGTAGCTACCTATGAAATGGTATATGTAAGTAGGAAGGGATAGAAAACAGCTACACTAGGTACAATAAATAAAAGAATGATAAAAATAAAATATGTTATCCAAAAATGAAGCTGGAACACTTACATTGTTATAAGAATCTCCGACAACATGAGTCTGGGCATAACCGATCTTTTCCGTTACAGATCCGCCTTAAAGAATTATCTGTTTTAAAAGCTACCCTTATTTCATTTCTAAACAAAGTTTTTGAAAAATCAGGTTAGAAAACCATAAAAAATCTGGTGTTTACAAATTAAATTGCGATGATTGTAATGGTATTTACATAGGTCAGACTGGTCGTAATTTCCAAACAAGATATAAGGAACATATTGCAGCTTATAGGAATAGTTGTCCAGAAAAATCTCATTTTGCTCAACACTTAATAGATTCAGGTCATTCATTAAATAATAATAACACTTTCAAAATTTTACATACTTGTGATAAAGGATTTAAAATGTCAGTATTAGAGAGTTTAGAAATTATTAAAAATAATACAGCGAACGTTACACTGTTAAACGAATTAAATACCAGTATGCCAAGGTCGCCTTTGTTGCGTTTGTTCGCCCCTTATCGCGCTTATCGCACTGATAACGATTCTAGTCAATTAGCGCCGAGCAGCAATCCTATATAAGTGGGGGTGACGGGCGATTTGATTCACTTTGCGTCCAGCGCTCGGTGTGGTAACACGTCGCGTTCTGGTTTGCAATTGGTCAATCGTCATCCTGAGGATGCCTCGTTGAGAGGTGAAACACGTGTCGATTTCTTACAGGGTTTTTTAGGACTCTTGAAGAATAGTCAAGCGGAATTGGTTACTAAATATATCTACGTCTATTGTATTTTATAATGGATTTCCGCAAAGTCACGCCTGAATCAATTAACTATGCTATTATTGACAAGCGATAGTAAAAAAATCTCGGAAACTTGAAAGTACTAATTATTGTTCAAAAAGCTATCCCATTATAAATAATCAATAAGTCTCATTAAAAAAATGTATTTTTATTTTAGATATTTCATGCTATTTGACTTCTTAAGACACGAGACCTTTCTCAAGAGTACTGTTTCTGGGCAATCTCCTTTATAATATATATCAATGTGTGTATACTAGTATAGCCTGCTTTATCCTGAACAAGTTGACGGCCAGCCAAAGCCAAACTATTCGAACGTGTCAATACCACAAACATTAATTTGTGGACACAACTGCAGGTCAATGGGTGTTTCGTAATGCTGTATTTTAGAACCAAGTTCAGTGTGCACGTTTAATCCTAGGCCCAAAATCAGTTGGTTGAATGCTGATATTCGCAAAAATCGGATGACCAGCCCGTTAGAAAATAAACACTTTCCAGTAAGACGCTTCAATGAAAACAGGACAAAATTGGAGACAAAAGGCAGCTCAAGAAGTCGGATTTGTATAATGAAAGAAACGGTCATTGAACTTGAAAAAAAAATTATTTAAAAATAAATTGCGAATTTAAGTATTACGCAATGAAATCTCGATATTTTGTCAAGTCATAAAAACCGTGCGAATCGAGCTAGTAAAAAATATAAAGCTAGTACAAAATAAATCAAGAAAACTAACGATGTTCATTTGAAAATTCAAGTCTTCAATATTTTCTTTAGCATCTACCATTCAAAAACTGGATCGTCCTCATAATAGATGAGGAAATTCCTGGAAATTCGCACTTCTCCCAGAATGATCCCTTATACCGAATTTAGCTAATATTTCAAGATCTAAATCTCGGCATAGCGTCCTGAAGCCGTGCGCACACATATCCTGCTCTAGGTAATCGTTATGAATGTTATTCTACTAAGGGACCTGATGTTAGGGCTTAGGGAATGAGGCAAGGTAAGATTTGTGTGACCTTACTGATTGTGGAGTGATCTTTGCGTTTATGAGGTCAAAAAAATAAAATAAACAACGTTGTTAATAAGAAATCGTGTATAATTTGAAATGTCTATGAAACATTAGAAGTCGACCTAAAAATATTGGTTCATTGAACGCGTTCAAAAGCTGTCAGCGTCAATATTCCTAAAGAATAATGACACTGACAGCTCCTGAACGCAGTTTAAGATGTGTTGATCGCGTTCAGTTTCATTGGTGGAATTCGCACTAAGTACCATATTCTTACGTAAGAATATACATCGAGCCTTGGTGATTGTTCGATTCTCATCATCTTTAAATGAGTTCACCAAGAGTTCCATCAAAAGTGTATTAGCATAAACATAACGTTCCCACTACTGGGAAACAGGACTCCAAAGTAAGTATTGCTCATCCAAAGTATGTTGTAAAATACTTATATGTTACACTAGCTGCGCCCCGCGGTTTCATCCGCATAAGTTTCGATCCCGTGGGAATATCGTGATAAAAAGTATTCTATGTGTTAATTCAGGTTATAAACTATCTGTGTGTCAAATTTAATCCAAATCCGTTCAGTAGTTTTTACGTGAAAGAGTAACAAACATTCATCCATCCATCCATCCATAGGTACTTACAAACTTTCGCGTTTTTATTATTAAAGTTAGATTACGACACAACTTAGATGTAGCATAAACATTCATTAATTCAATTTTACTTACGTATTTTGGTTATACGACTTTATAAGTTATTGCGGTTGCGTAAAGATCATTTTCACCTAAAGCAAGATTGGAGATCTAAAGGCGCGGTCAGTTCGGATAGTGATCGGTTTTACGAATTTTGCCGATGACATCTAAGTTGTGTCGTACTGTACATATCAGTATTTGACAACATACTTTGTAACTTGTATGAGCTTTATCTTTGTATGAGCGAAACTTACTTTGGAGACCTGTGTCCCAGCAGTGGGAACATTATGATTATACAACACTTTTGATGAGCAAAATGTAACATTCGTTTTCTGAGAAATTATAGGGCTGCAAATGTAACAAGCCCAATTTCTATTAATGTATGCCATTTACTAAATGGAATTAGCTGAAATGGGCGTCTTAACACCGTAATGTTCTAGAGTCAAGTGACATACACATAATGAATTTAAGCATGTAGAGCTTAATGGGAACCACCTATTATTTAAATGGAGTACTTTAATAGCCTACCAATTACAAAATAATTATGTAGTTAATTATTTAACAGTTCGCAAATATGGCCGCAATAAACATTTGAAATAAATTGTATTGTATTGGCTTCTCAATAATTGATAACACGATTCGTTTGGCTTTTATTTGGAATACAGTGTCAACGTTTACCAGTGTGTGTACCTTTGTTAACAATAACTGTATTTATTTATTTTAGTTAATAAACATTATGATACAAATATTAAACTTTTTAATATAACATCACGGCTGTATTCCTCGAAGGGTCGTGCTGAGGTGTACCTATAGTACAACCACATTTTGCCAGTTATGTTTATGTCCCATGTAATAGGGGGGCGAGACTATTGCCATCAACCGGGCACAAATCCAGGCTAGTCAAAAAACAATTTGCCCGACCCGGGAATCGAACCTAGAACGTCATTCTCTGCAGTAGAGCTTGCGATCACTGGACCAACGAGGCAATCGTTATGTTATGTTATTATACTTTTTCTGCGTAGTGAGATAAAGTGAGAAAAGATGAGTAAGAAAGTGAGAAAGTGAGAACACAACGAGTGTTTATCAGTACCAGTTTCTGACTTTCACTCATAGAATTAATGTACTTCATCAGCCTTTTTTTTTAATTCTGCTCCCAGTCACTACATTAAAGTGTAAGTCACTTTAATGTAGTGACTGGGAGCAGAATCAATTCATTCCTGAAACTCAATCAACCATCTCATAACCAAGGCAATATTACCCTGAATATTGCTCATTACACCGAAGTCAATCCTTACACAACGTCTCCGCCAGTTAAATTGTTCAATGAATATTCCACAGCATCCGAAACTAAGGAGATGACACACAGATCAAGCGCGGAATCATGCATGAAGTGGAATGGACAAGACTCAATACAAGTTGAGTAATCTCCCCTATAAACCTGCTGGGTAATAATGAACTTTATCGTCAAGAAATAAAGTTGAGTTTGCGGTGCTGGTTAAAGAGGAAAGTTGGGACACATTTGTGTAATTTTATTATACGTATTTGTCACTTGAGTGTTACCCAGTGTGTGGTAAATTTATTTGTTTGTTCAGTGATGGATCTGGGAATAAAATAATGATCTGGCACGAATGAGTGTGACCTAATTTGAGATTTACATGCTCGTGTGGTCTTCATTTTACCCGTCGAGATATGAAAATAAAATTTAAAGCAGAAAATCAAAGCTAGAAACCTAGGAGATAAGTAGAAGTGGTCAAAAGATCCATGAGCTTGATTTGAGTAAAAAATATTCGTATTTTTTATCTTTTCAAAAACTTGACATGGCCAAGAATATGAACTAAATTAGATAACTCCATGTAAAAACACCATCCGCTAGTGAAAATAACATTTTTAATAATATGTTAGTAAAGATTCATAAAAATAAAAAAAAAAGGTGAAATCCAATACGAATCTTACAAAATTATTTTTAAGATTCTTGTTGGATTTCACCAATTTAAAATTTTCTACATAAATTAGTATGTAGGTGATAATGATGACTACTAGGATAATATTAATAAAAGAAGCCGCAAAAAAAGACATTTCATCCTACAAATACAAAGTTGAAAATGATAGACCAACACAAGGTCTTAGACTTAATTAAAGGAAACGTTCCTCTGTAGTGTATGTATGCAACGAGCTGTTGGCTTGTTACCGCACCGGTAATTAAGATCTCACTTGTAATCACCGGTAGCTAAGCCACTATCGCTACTATCGTCACTATCGCTACCATCAACTATCATAGACAGGTCTGGGTGTAATTGTGAGCTATCGTATAATATTGTACCGTTTATCAGATGGAATTGCAATTTCTGGGAGTAAGATTTTGATTTAGATTATTGGTATTCCCTTAGAGTGTTTAGTCTGTTAGAATTGTAATAATGCAATGAATATTTTTCTGAATAATTATGGTGATTTTGCTAACCAAGATACAGAAAGAAGAACGGTATATGATGTAGTGAGAAAAGATCAAGTTTCACAAGTTTATTGGACGAATAGAAAAGCTGTGGTTAGAAAATAAAGAAAAGATACCATTTAAAATAAACTTACAGACAATAATAGGTATGAAGAAGTAAGTATAATTGGAGATGATAGAAATATAAGAGAAGCAAAGGCAACAATAGTCAGCACACATTAGTAGCAGCAAGCTTCAAATCCTCATTACTGCTGATCGTTTGTAGCACTGACGTTAAAAGCATTTTGTTCAAGTTTTCTTCATAATAAAAGTGAACGAGAATTCCATTTGATATTGACCTAATGTTTCATTTTAAAATAAACATGCTGTATACAAGGTTGGAAATTTAGCTTCATGTTTTGAAGAAGTTTCGGCTACTGGTATGCCCCCTCGGGAAATAACAGAGCTAGAAGCTGTACCGATTTATTTCTCGATTTCTAAAATCGCACAGAATGCAATAATGCTGTTAACAGCATTGGTCGTATGTTTTCAAAAGGGGACGTAATTTACGATTGGCTTTTGGGTTTTATGTACAAGATAAACCGTACGTTAGGGATAATTGAGCTTCGAATGCATTTGGAACTAGAAAACATGTGGAAACTGACGGAAATGGAAGAGCCGACAAAATCTTAGCAGTTCGGCTATGGGTAGAGATTTACCTGGATCTATCCATTGCTGTAATAGGATCAGCTTAGAAAATAGTCCATGATAATATTGATGATGCGTGGAATTAATAAAGTAGACAGTGTGTTAAAAAATCAACATGAAAGAAGATGAACTTTGCCAACCGGCTATCTTGAAATCAATACATAGTATAAAACAAAGTCGCTTTTGGACATTTCTGGGCGGTATTTTAGATCTTCCAAAGTACACAATGGATTATGATGTCGATATCACCATAATTTCAAGGGTCAAGGTTTATGTGTAATAGATTAAAAAAACTGATACAGCACTCGGTTTAGAAATCTCCACATTTTGACATTTTGCCATTGCACTCGTGCGAAGCAGCAGCGGTGGCGGGTAGTATATTTTATTTTTAAGGCTGATATCACTAATAATATTATCATACTAATACTCGATGTAAAGTTAGTCGTTAAAAATCAGAACCTAACCATATAATATGGATGGTTGAAGAAACTGTTTCTGCAGTCACTAATGAGCTTTGCTTCTAAGCTAAGCACTCTGGCAGTGAGCCAGAGAAAACTGCCGAAGAAAAAATCTTTTCAGTAGTTATTTTGATCAGTTTGGAAGTTACTTTACTTGGTGAATATTAAAGTCCTGGAGTAAATGTTGATAGCAAGGAGCCTTGTAATTTTAAATTGATGATACGAAAGCATAACTTCAAGTAACTTCTGTGGATGATGATATATATGAATGAAGATGTGGTAGGTAGATACAACTAAGCAATCAATTAAATATTTTCATGCTGATTCTTCACTTTTGACTTCAATACCTCGTTTAAATAAAAGTACCCAATTCAGTGAATTTGAAGGCTCTGTGGTCTAGTGTTAAGAACACCTGTCTCAGCCCTCGAGGTCCCGGGTTTGATTCCCAGCTGGGGCAAAATTTTCTGCTCGGTTTGTTTGGTGGAAAGGCTTGTTCTATGTCCACCTGGCTAGCTTCCACCATCTTGTCTAAGTCTGTCGCCATCACAACAATGTTAACAGTGTTGATTTGTTTCGGCAGTCAGAGGTAATATAGCCAGTTCCTCTGTGATTGATGATTCCGAGTGAAGCTCGCTTCCACCTTCGGCCTGATCATCACTTACCATCACGTGAGATGAAGGACAAAAGGTTACCCGTTGTAGTTAATTTTTTAAAATATATTTAAGTGTATTATAAATTCCTTTCTCACTGGGGTTCGTGAGAGTCTAGTAACAAAGTTTTTCTTTAAGTTTTATTAGTTCTCTCTTCTCTGTTCATCAACATCATTGGCAGCCTTGTTTCACGTACTGCTGAGTATAAACCTCCTCCCTTTTATGCTATGTTTTCCTGGTCTATGTGGGTTTACGCGATCTTCTGTCGGTCGTCGACACCCATCTGACTATGCTCTTAAGTAACCAACTGTCAATTTCTTCGAATCAATCGTGATCAGTGTGAACGCCCCGTAAGGCTCAGAGGTGATTTGTCTGTAACTAGGTATTTTACAACACGGCATCCAGACATCGTTTAACGTTTTACTGTTGTCATTTCTGTAAAACGTGTTTCGCTTACACAAAATTGAACAAGACTTTTGTATTTTCAGCAATTTCGTCTGTTTTGTATTGCGACGACGAAAATACGATAGCTGTGACGTCAGCGAGGATATCAAGTTGTGGATGGAGAGTGCTTATTATAGTATCGGTTTTTATTGTGAGCACAGTATCAAGTGTACGCTCGCCTTTTTTGAGCTTTGTTGGGTCACCTTTTTTGAGGTTAAAGGTATTTGGGGTATTTTTATTGGTTGTGTTATGAATTATTCATGAGCTAACTGTTTTATGAATTTTGCCATTCATAAAAAAAAAAAATATTTTACTACATTTCTTTCGATTTTTAGTAAGTAATTTGTTTTGGTTAAAAAGTTTGCTGTATCAAGGTTAGTCGCTTTCTTTCTCCTAGTAACTTTGTACGTAAGTTTTCTCTAAGTAAGTTTTACTTTGAGTGTGCCTACTTCACGATTCTCTCGAAAAACGAAACTAGAAATATAAAACTAGAAAGAATGCCTGTACAGAGAATAAACAAGTACTACCGCATTCAGTTTATTTGCTACTTTGAAAGCCCACAACATTCCCAGCAGCGTTTATCCACGTTATTCCATGCAGTACACAACATTCTCGCACGTATTAAACTTTCACGAAAACCAAAAATACTCCGAACGCGGAGATCAAACCAATTTCGAAAACATTTCAGGCACGCAAACTCCGGCTCCGAATGGCTGAGTCATAAAAACGACATAAAACCGGTTCAAAACCGGCCACGAGCCGAGATGACCCGAGAGCTGCCGAAGGTTGCCGAGGCCAGCCGAGGACCATGCAGACCGATCGAGAACAGCTTACGTGGCCGACTGCATAGCAATTAAGAGTCCCCCGCGCAGACTGTAAACGTCAATTTTATTTCAATTAAGGACCCTTTACAACTGAAGTCGTTAGCGACTAGGTTATGCGCAAATAAAATTTTCTCTGCACCAGCTCGCTGTTTGTAGTTCCGGATTGGAAAGGGTTTATTTAGAAACATGCATTTTTTTGCAATCAGTTCTGGTTTCGAATAGTTCTGTTTTATTTAATCGATTTTATTCGTCTAGGTTACCACGTTCTAAAGCTTTTGGGGGATGAGTCATTTCTGCAATATCCATGAGGTGATAAGACTTGGATTGTAGTTATAATTGACGAAACCAACACTTAGTAAGCTACCATACACGAAGCATTTTGGACTGATTGACGTCTATTACCTATCTTACCAGTTTGAGGTTACCTTCTCAAGATGTGTTCAATATTTTACATGGAATTACTACTAACTACTCCGCAAAGGGGCTCGTGGCTAAATAATAACAGCCACACGGGTCAGTCAAAGGTTAAGCTACGCTTGCCGCGGTCGGTTCGTGGATGGGTGAACATCCATTACATAGAATGAGAGAGATCCCTCCGTGACTGGGAAAGCACGCTAAGCCGTTGGGCCCGGCTGTCATTCGTAGATATTTGACAGTCGTTTCGGGTAGTCTAAAGTCCAAATGTCTGACCCACAAAGATGCGCCCCACTCCGCGAATACTGTACTGTAAGCTGTACTTTAGTACGGAGCGGAGTGGAGTAGGGCGCGTCTTCGTGGATCAATCAATCTGCCTAGCCTATTCCCAACTATGTTGGGGTCGGCTTCAAGTCTAACCGGATGCAGCTCTGATTACCAGTATTTTACATGAACCGACTGCCTATCTGACCTCCACAACCCAGTAACTGCGTAATGCGATACCCCTTGGTAAGACTGGTTGTCAGACTTTCGGGCTTCCGACGACTCGTAACGACTGTCTAAGATCCAAGAATGACAGCCGGGACCAACGGCTTAACGTGCTTTCCGAGCACGGAGGAATCTCGGTATGTTAAGATAGTCATCCACCCAGGGACCAACCCCGGCAATCGTAGCTTAACCTGATGGATCGACCCATGCGGCTGTTCATAAATTAGCCACGAGCTCCTCCTCTCGTGGATGACACTATCTATAACTCGGTTGTAGAGATCAAATGCGGTCGCTCCATGTATTAAGATACTGGTATTCAGCTGATTTGGTAAGACTGAAGCTGACCCCAACATAGTTGGGAAAAGGCTAGGTAGATTGATTTTTGACTACCAACTCCGCAGTAAACTAAGTACGAGCACAGATTACGTACGAGTATAACTATAGTAATTTATAGGGCAATTTTGAAAATGGAATTTCCCAACTGAAGGGGTTTCCAATTCGGTGTCGGCGGTGTAATGACATATTTGTATAATCAAGGATTCCAAACCTAAAATTGTTTAAACAAAGACTACATACGACAAATTTTCAAGCACTAAAAATAAACAATACGTCGTCAGAGACTCTTTGTACCCATAGTTAACATTCCACAAACGAACTAACTGTTAAGGCCATGCCAGGAATTCGCCCGCTCACTAACTTTCTACGTATTTTAAATGATAATAGTTCGGTCCTTACCTTTTATCCTGTTATACCTTCATTCTTTGGAATACATTTTTAATGAGACGTTTAAATGTTTTTTTAATTGTAACTAGAGTTAAGTAAGTTTTTGTGTGAATTTTATAGAAAACGTTTTTAATTTTTGGAATGTTTGAATGTAGCAGATGAATTTAGTGAACCTACAGGATGGTTTATACGGAATACTTGAGGTGTATACTGTTTCTCACAAACGCATTTTACATACACACATAGACTGTTTATTCTTTCAAAATGTTCTTCCATTCTGTCTCTGATCTCTAAAACAACTCCTTTAAAGATCAAACCATGTTTGGTGAAGACATTGTGAGTGAGCATTTCACTTGAAACGCAGTAGATAGCTCGTACCAGTTCAACATTACAAGCAGTTTATTCAAGATATTCATAGTCACGACAGCATAGGCATAATAATAATAATAAAAAGCCTTTATTCGCTGACCAAATACAGTACAGTTTTAACTAACCTTCTTTAAATCTAGTTTAATAAAATAAAATTCGTTTAGGTAAGCACACATTTATCTGCAACCAGTTTATTGGTCAGGTTGTCCTGCGACATAGGCCTCCCCTAGTTTCTTCCACTCATCTCTGTCATCATAATTACAATAGACATAATCGTCTATAATGTTCCCACTGTTGGGACAGAGGACTCTGTGAGAGGGAGTGGGCCGTAATACATCACGCGGAGCCAGTGCAGGTAGGTGGAAGTCACATGTTTTCAAAATTTTGGTTCTAAGGCATGTTTTTTTCCTCTCGATATTTTCCTTCACCGTTTTGAGAGCAGTGATGATGAAATAATTTACACAAAGTTCAGGGGCTGCCTGAGTTTGAACCTACGACCTACTACAACTCATTAAGTCGTGGCTTTTAAATTTCCACTATAACAGAACCGCTCTCAAATCTCCCCAGACAAAAACTCAAGTTAAATAAAGAATGAAAGAAAAAACTTTAACACACACTGGATGAACAGAATAAAAGAGAAACCAGGTAACTGAGCAAGGAGGCTGTAACTCTCTACTCGTTCGTTACACGTAGGTAATTAAACTTGCCTTACTTGTTTGACCTGCTAACGAACTGACACTGAATACCTTGTGAACATATACGGCGCTGCGGTACTGGGAAAATTGATTATGAAGAGGTTAATTAAAACTTGGGAATATTTTCGATACTTGCCGGAGAAATATTTTATACAATAGTATCGACACAATATAAATATGGAGTATCGATTTGAAAACGCCGTTGAAAATAAATGTAGTTATCGAAATAAGATTTTGAACATTTTTTAAGTAAGCATGGTGCCACGAAATATAAGAAAATGATCTTGATTTTGATCCACATGGGCGAAGTTGCGGGCAAAAGCTAGTTTAAAATAAAGTCTTTTACAAATGAAAGTTTATCTATTCATCAATCCGTAGTTTTTAAGTTGGAAACCAACCTAATTTAACCAATTAAAAACCTTGTAACCCCTACAGACTTAGAATGCGGTGTAATCTATAAGATCAGGTTGGAAGTTTCACAATTTATTACTGTTATAAATATTCGCGAACTCAACTTGTGAACTAGACAATGGATGCGTTTCAATATTCCTTGGCTTGCATTTCTGTATGAACTGAATGCCAAAATTAGTGGGTTTTTAATTATAAAAGATTTATGTAAGTTCTAAGTACGAAGTGTGGTTTAGGTTTGCGTGGAGTACATCGAAATGCCATTCCCGTCAAAGAGGAAAATTAAAAAAAAAAAATACATAGTCTCCGCTTCCCGTCTGTCTGTCAGCGGGCTATATCTCATGAACCATAATAGTTTGGTCTACTGCAGTTATAACAACAATAATAAAAAAATTAAGTAATATAAAATAAAACCCAACTACGACTAAAAAGGTTTGAACCAAGACACCACAGACAGACAAATTAAAAATCCGGAGTCACACGTGTTAAATCGAACAGATTACGTTTGACTCCGGATTTTAATTTAATGTGACGTCACATAGCCGATATTCAAGACGCTTCCAACGATACCTCATTTGTCCAATTGTGATGAGTGGTTTAGAAGATAGGAGGGAACAGATGAAAATACATACATACAAACATATCGGTCAAAATCATAACCCTCCTTTTTTCTTCGCCGTAGTCGGGTAAAAATGATTTATAAAAAAAAAATCTTACATTTAAATATATAATTTAATTAAATAATGAAATTAAAAACTGGAATAAAGTATATGGGGATCATACAAAAACTTGTTTTTTCCGACGTTTTTTTGCTCGTTGTTGTATGTAGATATTTCATAATTATGTACGTATATCTACAGTTTTTTTGGATTTAGTTAGTAGCCTGTATTTTGGGACTCACACCTATTATTATGAAGTAGGTCTTATAACAAAGTTGCAATCGTAATTCTACGAAACAGAAACAAAGTATCTCTTTGTTTCTGTTTCGTAAATTTTGCTAATGATGGTCATTTCCATTCTTCATTAGCCTCAGTTACAGTAATTAAAGGTATCTAGAAGTTTATATGAAATAAAATAAAGAAAAGCATTCCGCCATGTTTCTGACAAAAACTTATGGTATACTAGCTGCGGCCCGCGGTTTCATCCGCGTACGGCACGATCCCGTGGGATTATCGGGATGAAAAATATTGTATGTGTTAATCCAGGTTATAAACTATCTATGTGCCAAATTTCATCCAAATCCGTTCAGTAGTTTATGCGTAAAAGAGTAACAAACATCCATCCATCCATCCATACTTACAAACTTTCGCGTTTATAATTATATGGTATGGTATATTTTCATTATTATTTTAGAGGTATGAGGAACAGGGTGTAAAGTTTACTCATCCACGGATGTTGTGTCTGGCGGGCAACTGCCCAACGACTGATGTTGGGTTCTTTTATACATGTCCACTGCACGGTAAACTTTAAGAGCGCGATGCAGGATTTATGTGACGGCCGGATTTTTGTGTGACGTCAGGTCTTTGATGCGTAGTTCGTATGTTGCGATGTAGATACCGCCACATTATTGATTTTAAAAATCTTCTAAATTCCCTTTGCCTTCTTCATCTTTCCCCCAATGCTGAGGATCGCACCACATACTACGTGTGTCCAAGCTATGTGGTCTTCTGCAGTGTAGACCGCTTGATAAATGCTGCCTTCAACAGCCTTCTTGATCACGTCTGACCATCTTGCCGGTGCTCTGCCTTAAGCGCATTTCTCTTCCAGCCGGCCCAGTATCATAAGTCTTTCCAGACCATGCTTAGGTGAACGCATAATATATCCGAAAAAGCTGAGGGCACGCTCCTGGCATATTGTAGATAGCCGTTGGTGATGTTGAGTTCCTCCAGTATGGATTCAAACTCAAACTCAAAGCATTTATTTCAATTAAACCATTTACAGGCACTTTTGAATTGCCAAAGAAAGTCAGAAGTCAGAAAGTTGAACCTAGCTGCCCATTCCAAAACGTAGATCTCTATGGAGAAGAACGGGCAAGAGACTCCAAGGACACTCTTTTAAAAATGGATATAGATATTACAAAATCCTGGGTACAGTATTCTTGTTGCTTCTATATGTGAGAACGATGTGAAACAAAAAATAATCAAAAACAAATCAATATATAAGATTAAAAATAAGCTCTGGCAAATAAGAGATGACCAGTCTCAACTGACGGCGCCCGTTCACGAACATGACACGTGGATCAGCACCATCCATTTTGTAGGGAACCGAATGATCCAACACACGCGCCACCATCAGCGAGACATTTAAGTGAGCATGAAATACTCTCATCTGCCATGCTCTTTCAAGTCAACATACATCATGATACCATACGGCTCCATGGTACTCACAATTACAAGAAATTTAAAAATGCTTCTAAATTATACAAAACTATAGTTTGCAATGAAATTGAGAGATTTATTATAATAATTTCATTAAATTCAAATTATATTTAATTTAAATTATATTCATTCGTTCTCATGGTGGTCCATGGTATATTAAATACAAAGTAGCCTCCACCAACACCACATCTCGAAAGCATCGATCTTACTGCTTTCGCGGCTTTTAATGCACGACGTTTCAGCACTATGTATAAAGATGGAAAAATCTAGAGCAAGGATCAGTAGTATTTTTTATTCCGATGGATGCGACGGTTCTTCAAAATTTTCCCTAGACTGGTCGTTGAATTTTTGGCCATACCAGTACGACGGCAGATTTCCCCAAGACAGCTGCGGAGGAGGAGCTTGTGGCTAATTAATAACTGCCGCAAGGGTCGATCCATCAGGTTAAGCTACGCTTGCCGGGGTTGTTCCGTGGATGGGTGACCATCTTTACATACCGAGACTCCTCCGTGCCTCAGAAAGCACGTTAAACCATTGGTCCCGGCTGTCATTGGTCGATCTTTGACAAACGTTACAGGTCGTCAGACGCCCGAAAGTCTGACAACCTGTCTTACCAAGGGGTATCGTATTACCCAGTTACTGGGTTGTGAAGGTCAGATAGGCAGTCGCTCTATGTAAAATACTGGTATTCAGCTGCATTCAGTTAGACTGGAAGCCGACCCCAACAGAATTGGGAAAAGGCTAGGCAGATTGATTGAGCTGCCTTCATTCGTGATCAAATACTAAATATACACTAACTCACTGACTTTCTCATAGCCATCGAGTAGACCACTTGCTTTACTTTCGTTTAAATGTCAGGATCAGAGATATCGTAAGGATCTTAGGCACGTCGTGAACCCCTTTCCTTATCGTCCTTTCATTTCCGTCAAATATTATATTTGAAGAAAATAAATATTAGATACTTGTCTTCATTCCTATATACCACCCCTAGCTTCCGCCCGCAGCTTCACCTGCGTGGTATTTCGATAAAAAGTAGCCTTTGTCCTTCTCCAGGATGCCATCTATCTCCTTGCCAAATTTTATCGAAATCCGTTCAGTGGCTTAGGCGTGAAAAGGTAACATACATACATACAGACAGACAGACAGAGTTACTTACATACCACCGTGTATTGCTTGTCAATAAAGGCTCGTACAAACAGGCGCAATATCGCAGGCACGACAGGCAGCAGTACCTTTGTCGACAAAGGTACCGCTGCCTGTCGCGCCTGCGATATCGCGCCTGTTTGCACGTGCCTTAATTCTGTTTCCAGAAAGTCTTCTAATTCATGTGGTAAGAAAACGAACTATTTATTTACATTTCTTTCAAACAGTATATCGCAAATATATAAAAATATTTCCAAATCCCACAAAGGACCGCCAACACTTAAACTATTTTCTTAAATCTGAACCGGATTGAACCGGTTTAATCCCAAACAAACAAGATTCTTAAATTCGTCTGTTTGTGCGGTTAATCCCTTTTCAAATGTTTAAGTAGGCCCGTGAGGGTTATCCATATCCGAAGCACCTGTAGGACTGTTGTTGCCATGGTAACTAGCTATCAGAGTTGAGTAGTTTGCATAGGAAATTAGAATTTATTGATTAATGATGTTAAAGAAGACAATACAATAGACGTAGATATAATTTAGTAACGTATTCCGCTTAACTATTCCTCAAGAGTCATAAAACACCCTGTACGAAATCGACAAGTATTTCACCTCTCAACGAGGTATCTTCAGGATGATGATTGACCAGTCACGAGCCCGAACACGACGTGTTGGCACGCCGAGCGCTGGACGCAGACTGCGTCCAGGAATAGTTAAGCGGAATAGGTTACTAAATATATCTACGTCTATTGTATTTTATAATGGATTTCCGCAAAGTTTTGAATCAATTAACTATGATAAAGGAAACTGATAAACTGTTTTGCAAAAATCGTAGACCCGACGCCAATACCATAAAAGTTAACTTTGGTTTCTGAATGCCAATACCATTTATGCCGCTGCTGTCATTTACATTACAATTTTTGCAATACCTTATACCCGTACATACTAATAAAAATACTAAACGCAGTCTTCGTCGACCAAGTCTACTTGTTTTGCCAAGAATGCGCACTAATTACGCTAGAAATAGTATTATTACATATGAAGGAGCACAACTGTTTAATAATCTACCCACATATATAAAAACTGTTAGCTCTTTCAGCAGTTTTAAATCCCGGCTATCCAAACACATAATTGAAAACTGCCTTGACTAGCGTCCTCCCATATTCTTTAATGGTTGAGAATTGAACTGTTGGAATAGTATAGAATAATTTTATATAATAGTATACATTATACTTTGGTGACGGTTACCTAAAATAAGTTTACCTAATGTTTCTTGTATGTTCTCATGAAGTTGTTTTTCGGTCTTTTATGACGATAAATGATTTTAACCTAAAATAGAAACTTTTTACAAAAAAAAAAAAACAACCGACTTCGAAGTCGGTGGCAAAAAACGAAAATTGAAAAGCAAAGACACCGACTTCCGAAATTAAAGTTATTTTTCACGTTTTTAGTGTTTTTTTGGTAGTCGGTTGTTTTTTTTTTTTGTAAAAAGTTTTTATTTTTCACTTTTTAGTTGTGGTACACACAAATTCGAATACCACTACCTGCTATGTAAATAACAGTGACGGAGTCAAACAATATATCATCTACATACACTAAGTGGGAAAAATACGTAATTATTGAAGCTAACTCAAAAACTACGCAAGCGAAGTTAATAAAAATTTTATGGGACCACCTCTAAAGCATGACCTACCAAACAAAAAAAGAATCATCAAAATCGATTCATAATTGGCGGAGTAATCGAGAAACATACAGACAAAAAAAAAAAAAACATACGGACGAATTGAGAACCTCCTCCTTTTTGAAGAAGTCGGTTAAAAACATTTATTTCAGATCCTTGACCCTTATAAAAAAATGAAATAAACAAAACAACGAAAAAATATATAAAAAATTGCCTATCAGCAAGATGGTAACCTGGCTGTTCGCAATTTATATGCACCTCAAGTTCGTCTATTTCTGTACTACAAACATCAGATTTGCTAGCCGATTAATATCATAGTATTTGACAAACCAGGGGTTGTCTCGCTCATATCGCTCTTCGCGGTTCAACAATAGTGTCGAGCATTGATTACAGTTCAGAGAAGTGCCTGACATTTTATTACATTCCACACGTAACCGAGAGACAAAGTAGAGAAGTTCAATTTACAAGTAACTTTAGAGGCACCTGTATCCTTCAAACTGACTCACATAACTTTCACTGGAAACTGAAATACATAACTACGGTGGTTGAACTTCGTCGAAATGTCTCACAAGGAGATTCAACACTACCTATCCTATTACTGTAATTGCTTGGGTGTCGCCATAAAATATGCAAAGCTAACTCCAGCCTTCATTACTTCAAGAGGATTTAGAAGAATTACACTCGAAGATAATTTCATAGTATTTAGGGCAGATTTTTCAATCGTCAGATAATTTACTCTGAATATTCTTCAGATTATATTATTTAACCTAACTAATAATATATTATAAATGCGAAAGTGAGTTTGTTTGTTACGCTTTCGCGCTAAAACAGCTTAACGGATTTGGATGAAATTTGGCACATGGGTAGACCATGACTTGGAAAAGGATATGATACTTTTTATTCCGATATTGCCACGGGATCGTGACTTTTGCGAGTGAAACCGCTGGGCGCAGCTAGTGTATTTATATTTTCGAGACAAAAGCTGGAACCCCAGATAAAAGTGGTCTCAGGAATGAAAAATTGGCCAACACTTTTTAACTATCAAGCAATCGGTCAGTATAATGGTAAATAATCGTCTTGGAATTTGTCAATGGTTATTGAACATTTTAATCGTAACCGTGAGCTAGCTCCCTTAGCCATCTTAACTAAGTCTGTCGCCATAACAACAATGTAAACAGTATTGATGTGTTTCGGCAGGTAAGATAGCCAGAGGGCCTAGACAAGTGACAATCGCTTCGAAAATGTTTCGTATTTCTTTCAACAGGATTGACATATTATCTCAATCCTAGCTTATTGTCAGTCCTATACATTTTTGCCTTTTCCATCATCGTTATCGCTGATAAAATGTCGCTTTGTCTAGGGCCTCTGTTCCTCTGTGGTTGAGGATTCCGGGTGAAGCTTCCTTCCACAATCGGCCTGATCATCACTTACCCTCAGGTGGGATGAAGGCAAGAGATCCCCGTTGTGGTTATAAAAAAAAAAACTGTTTTCTCAACCCAAACGAACTAAAACATACAAGCTATCAGTACAAAACCAATTTTACATGCCCATACATTATTATTTGAAGATATTTACTAAATATTTGAGTAGGCCCATGAGGGCAGTCCACATCGCACCTGTAGAACCCTCCGGTTGCCATGGTAACCGCAGGTAAGGATGTTTGCGGTAATCAATATACCATAAAAATTCGCGCCATTTTCCTGTCATGGATGAATAGATTTTTGTGCGTTATGAACGGAGTTAGGAGATTGTGAGGTTTCTTTCCTTTATGAGTTAGTAACAAAGCATATTGCGCGCCTTTCTACCCGGACTGCCAAGGAAGGGTTATATTTTTTTATAATTAGGTAGGTGTGAGGAACAGGGTGTAAAGTTCACTCATCAACCATAGAAAAGGGAGGATCCTCTGACCAGACAGTTGTTATGTTTAGCGGGCAACTCCCCTACGATTGATGTTGGAACCTTGTATATATGTCCATCGCGCGGTAAACTCTAATTGCGCGATGCAGGATTGATGTGACGTCAGGATTTTTGTGTGACGTTAGGTCTTTGATGCGTAGTTCGCATGTGGCGATGTAGATGCCGCCACAATGTCGATTATGCAATTTAATAGAGTTACCTACACTTAAGTCAATCTGCGTAGCCTTTTCTCAACAACGTTGGGGTTGGCCTCCAGTCTAACCGCATGCAGCTGAGTACCAGTATTTTGACTTGAAGCACCTGTATGACCTCTACGACTCAGTTATTGGGTAACACTACTGGCTTTTTCTATGGGACCAACCTGGAAATCGCGAAAAAAAAATCAGCTGTTCCATACATTTGTGTTCACTTAAATCGACAAAATGTATGGAACAGCTGATTTTTTTTTTGCGATTTCATAGTTGGTCCCATAGAAAAAGTATATTATAGATGACACCAAACCACTAGTTTCAAGGATAACGGTGTCTACCCTAACACCCTGTATACCCTTGGTAAGACTGGTTGTCAGACTGTCGGGCTTCTGATTAACCGTAACGACTGTCAGAGATCTACGAATTACAGCCGGGACCAGCTTATCGTGCTTTCCGAGGCATGGAGGGACTCGATAAGTTTTAAATGGTCATCCATCCACTGACCGACTTCAGCAAGCGAAGCTTAACATGCGGCTGTTATTAGTTTTGTAGTTTATGAACATTTGACAAATAACGTTATCATTCCATCGTTATTTCGATCTATGCGTCTAATATGCTCCTTTATTTCATGGGTAGTTTTTCGCCATAATTTGCACAATAATTGGCCATTTTGAGACAGCCATTTATAGAATTAGCCATTATGAGAATTAGTTCATTAAAGACTCGGTTGCCATTTTGAGAATTGAGCCTAAATAGCTTGTGTCGTAGCTCTGGATATAATTCGTCCAAACACAATTACTGACGAATGTTTGCTTGAATGAAATGTTTTTGTGCGGCAGGTAGACAGAAGCGTTCGCGCGCGGCAGTCAGCCAAACAGCACGGCAGCCGCAGCACATATCCAAAAACTAAAAAAATAATCAATTAAAAATATAATTGATTATTATTTATGTTTTTATTTTGTAGCGAAATTCAATTACTATTATCACATTTCAGAGCAGTATTATGTCGAAGGTACATTCTGTCAAAATAGAGATCCAACAAGTGCATTTTGAAGAAGGGATCTGTCGAAGTAGTGTTCTTCGAATGTGTGTGTTGTCGAAGTATGGTCTGTCGGACTAATGCTAGTCGAAGATGTGTTCTGTCGAAGCAATGAGTAGTCGAACTTTTGTGTTTCGAAATTGAGACCGTGTCGAAATAATTAAATGTCGAAATTCAGTATGACACTCAACGGTCACACCACTAGGCTATCATTGCTCTAATCCACAATACAATCCACTACTGGGGTGTGATTCTGTAAGACCTCAAATCGAAAATTCGAATCTGAATCCGCAGAGTTTCTTTATTGGCATTCTAAAAACTCGGTTGATACACTAGCACTACCCTTGCGAGCGTGTCAGCGAATTGAACTAAATTGACCGTGAGATTTTGACAGATAAAGTATGAGATGACGTAAGAAGTGGCATTCAGTAAGGTAATTCCCCCGTCACTTCGACGCTCACTTCACACTCGAAGCCGAACAAATTTTGAACCTTAAGCGAAGTGAGAGTGAATAGCGGTGTGACATGCGAGTTGTTGTTTGAATTTTACAGAATCGAAATACTGCTCCTCATCTACTATATAAATCAACCTAAAGTATAAGTTCTAGTTAGGTGTAGCTATTTACAACCACGCCATAAGTGTGTGTGTGTGTGTGTGTAAGTAAGCAGGTACAGCGTTAGGGGTCGTATGATGTTGTGTTGCTCCCTCCCACACACCCCATAAACTTTTCATTAGTACCGCATAGTGGTCAGTTGGTATACGTTACGAGTTTTGTGTAGTAAAAAGTTGTACTGCTTGTATAACTTAATAGGTGTGTCCCTTTTAGCATAAAATTATACTAATTTTATATAGGTAATATATAATTATTATATTTATATTATTTTATATTTATTTATATATTTTTTATTAAAATGCGAAAGTGAGTTTGTTTTTTGGTTTGTTTGTTAAACTTTCAAGCTAAAAAGTAATAGTGTGAATGATTATATTTTTTGCTTGTGATAAAAAAGTAACATCAACTAGTTTTAAATAATACCTAAGAACCTTATTTTATTTATCTAAGTGCAATCGTGGTCATATTATTTCAGCCGAAAGGCGTCTACTGCTGGACATAGACCTCCCCCAAGCACCGCCACTTCGACCGTTTCTGTGCGTCTCGCATCCAGCGGATTCTCGCGGCCTTCACCAGGTCATCGGTCCACAACGCTACGTCTTCCGGTACGCGGTCGCCACTCCAGAACCTTTCGGCCCCATCGGCCATCTATCCTGCGAGCAATGTGTTCTGCCCACTGCCACTTAAGTTCGTGGTCATATAAATTATTTGATGAATTTTTTCGATGATTAATCTCGATAAAGCACATGCACCTGTTGTTCTAACACAAAACTAGATTTTTTGCACAAGCTAAAAAAACACATATACAAACGATAAAAAAAAAAATACCCGAAGTATTCATCTCATCTCCCAATAATAATTCATCATCCTACTTTGTCACAATTAACTTACCTACATTAAACTTAATAGATACGTCGAACTTTGTCACGAGGTTTTGTTTTACTTCGATGTTTCAAAGATTTGAGGTTTAAACAAAAAATAACTTGAAGTACTTACCAGATCAATCAGCTGTGACAGCCGCAGGCCAAGTTTCACTAGCACAGTGTTGTTGTTTTTATCTACAGGACGTATCAATCTATTGTAGTTACTCAGAAGATCGTCGTAAAGGCGCTTCGCATCAGGATTACAATAACAAACGCCGAAAATAAACAAAAAGATAAGAAGAAATGTCCGGGACATTTCGCAATAACACTCAAAATTATTGTCACCATATACCACCGACGCTGACCGAAGCTAAATAGGTTAGGTTTTAAACGAGATACGAATACTGAATCGAACTATTTACAACTCAAACTTGATTATTGTTATTCAATTATTTCGATTTTAACGATTGGTTATCGCCGATATGTGAAGGAAAAGCGTTTTTTTCGTAAACGTAATTTTGACAGCTACGCCCGAGAGGCTGCAGCGATCGTGGCGCCCCTACTGGCGGGAAAACGGTGTAAACATGGCGTCACTGCGCCGACTCCGAATAAAATTTTATTGGAGGAATGAAATATTCGGTAGTAACGACGGCTCATCGACGTTTAATAATCAAATTTTCTTTGTAATATCTGTTTCAAAGTTAAAATTTCTGTTTTTATACGTTCCATCGCTAAGGAATTCCACTTTATTTATGATCTCCTAGCTTTATTATATTTTATTCTAGAACTTTTGAAGGATTTAATTTGGAATTTTATGAACTAGGTAGATTTGAGAAATATTACAGGTCCGCGATTTTTTTGTCGCGGAATAGATTATTTACAAAGTTGGTATCCCGGATCGATGCGTAGTACGCATGCGTGCTAGTCCATTCATACCTTGTACATGTTTAGTGCCTCGCTAGTAATAATAGATGGCGCTGCGACCAATTAAATTTCAAATGTTACGACGGCCTGCGTGTTTAGATAGGCCGGCCATGACGGAAGTTACGCAGCTGTAATAAATGTAGGCCTTTCAGGGGGAAGTACGTGGCGATGAATGACTTAGTAGAGCTCTTGACACGAATATACGAACATTGCAAACGTATTCATGGATGTAGGTACTTGGAAGTGAGGTAAGTCCACGTTAGTTTAAAATTACTGGTTAGAAAACCGACAAGGTTGGATGTTTAAAAGCATGACGGTTTAAACGAAACCCTAACCAAATAAGGCATATACGTAGTAGATAATTACTTCACTTCAAACATTATGTCTACTAGGCTGGCAGGATTGAAGAGGCGATCTAAAAACGAGCCAGGCGCCCTCAAAATTAGAAATTTTATAGTTCAACCGTATAAAATACGTAGTGACTGAAAGTGAGATCGTCTGAAGTACATACCGGGTTTCGAGCACCAAAAAGGTTTGTCGGTAATGTGAACATAAAACGCGGGACTTTCCAAACTTAAACGAAAAAGTTTTCGCATTTTTCAAATGTAGAATTGTCGTTACGTTTTTGTCGCGTCGAAATTGACTCGACAGTGTCGACTTTATAGACTTGCGGGGTTTAGTGTGTTTTCGAATTTCGAGATTATGTTTTGATTGTGTAGTAAAATATAGGATTTATTTTTATTTGTTGTGGAGACCGGGATTGAGGCAAAGGCGGCGGCCCGTCGAGCCTTTATTTTGTATTCGACAGTTTATCCCCATAAATCTCGAAAAAATACGATTATAAGTAATATTTATTGTTTTTTGTTTTTCAAACGCTTACCCAGTTGTCACTTTATAAACGGAAAACCTGCCAGAGATACAAAATCTAAGTTTTATTAAGGAATTCATAACAAAACATTCGACACAAACGGAGATATCCAAAAGTAGTGCATAGTGCCAATTTGGATAAAATAAACTGAATCACAAAAGACAACTGAGAGCTTAAAATATCGTGCCTAAAAAAAAACCAGAGCCCAAGAATGGAAAAATCGAAACATAATTATTAAAGTAGAACTTAAAAAATATCAACTCATTAAATTACACTTTTACACCCAAATAAATTAATCCACCTACTCATAAAATAATTAATAAAAAATAAATTTCCTTCAAAAATTTACTCCAAGCTAGCATCAATTACAACAATGGTTCCCGTGGGTAGGCAGCATTATAGCTAAGTTTGAGGGTAGGTGCTGCATTGCGGTACCAGTATCTGTTCTTACGTACATTTTGAATTATGTATAACCTATTGCGAGCCAGGAATTGTGACAGTTGCAGTTATTTGAATTTAGAATATAAGTAGGAACTTTGGGACCATCGTGTGTTGTTTCCTTGAAGTTCTTCTTCCCTGGTAGTTTTCGTACCGTGGCCGAGAAAATAAGCCAGTCAACAAGGTGAGATACTAATTGCCTTTATTTAATCAGACTACAATGAGGTCGACAGTGTTAGTAGGAAAGTAACTTAGCGTATATCATCATTAACAATATCGGGCGCTTTGTTCCCCCTGCTGAGTATAGGTCTCCTTTCTTTTGTGCTAGCTTCCCTGGTATGTGTGAGTCGCATCCAGGCGTCCCCGTGATCTTCTGTAGGCCGACACTTATCTTATGTTAGTGCTTAATAACTAAAACAGATCGGGTCCGGTTTATAATTATTGCTAAGATGGTAGATAATTATGTGGAATCAATAATGCAAGCAGTTTTAAAACAACATTTCGTTCAGTTTTTTGTATTGGTGTCAAAGTTAAAGTTTATTTTCTTAGGTAGAAATAGTAGATTAATGTGACATTGTCAGTAAATTCTTTTGTGATTTTGAAAACCATTATTGAGAGAACGATCTTCGATTGCTTCAAACGTCTTCAATAGTGTGGTGGGTCTTAAATTTCTTAGTTAGTACCTAGATAAGCGACAATCGCTTCCAAAGCGTTTTTTATTTCTACAACGACTTTCAACAGGATTGATTGCTTTTTGATAGCTTATGTCATTTTTGCTTTTTCCATCGTCGTTATCGCTGATAGAATGTCACTTTGTCTTGGCCCTCTGATAACTTAATTTTAAACATGTCCATTCGTACGTCACAGCCTTGCTTAAACAACAAGGGGTCTCAAAAAAGTTTATTTCGTTAATGTAAATAGTTTAGAAATGAGCAGTTGCGACATTTCGCGTTGGGTCCGCTGGGGTCCAGAACACCAGACTCTGTTTGTTAATTAAATGAATGTGTTTAATTCAATGCGATTTGGTTGGGTTCGGCTGAGAATAGGCAAATAAGGAAATCTTTGTTTTAAATTCTTTGAAGTTTTCTCAATTTTACATCATGAATTTTTTAATATTGTCATTCGGAGCCAGTGACATTATTTTAGGCTGAATCCTATGTGTTTTATAAATTAAAATCTAGTAACCATTCTAGACTTCGGCAACAAGTCAGTTTTAGATAACGTAAACGCTTCGTTCGCTGACACTGACATAGTAACCGTACGTAGTAGGTAAGCGATTACGCATTGATAGCAAACCTGTGTATTATTCCGGTCAGTCCCAACCTTACATACCTTAATCATTGAACAGGGTCCTACCTAAAAGCATCAAAGTACAAAAATAAAGCACATTTTTATTACTATCCGTCTCCCTGACCTTCGACATAGAATAAGAAATGGTACAGAAGTGAAACTTATGTAGGTACACTTGTACCCGACGTTAAAATGACATGCCATGTGTGACAAAAATGACACTCTACAAAACCGACGCTTTTCCAAAATTCGATGTTCTCTAATTAAAGCCTGGAAGTGTAACGATTTTATTTTGTGCGAACAGTGATGACGCCGAAATACTGGTATTCGGCTGCATCCGGTTAGACTGGAAGCCGACCCCAACATAGTTGGGAAAAGGCTAGGCAGATTGATTGAGTGATGACGCCGAAATAATCAGCTATCACTTCACTCCACCAAGCTACGATCGACACATGCCCAAGTTAAAACAAGGTACCAATTTTTTTAATCAATTTTGTTGATGATTGAGAACGGGAGCACATGCCGCGAGCCGCAAGCGCCGATACTGGGTTGAACGTATTTACAAGTGCTTCAGCTTGATCGGTTTGTCTGATCAAAATATAATTATTTTGATAACGTACCGTATCTCGGACGAGACACGGCCGATTACCCAGGCTAATCAAGTCCGATCGAATAGGTTGAGAAACACCTTTACAAGACGAAACTGTTGGCATTTCGACGTTTTCTTGGCTTTCACTTCTACACATTTTTGTTCTCTGTCCAGGGTTTAATATTTCAGAGCGATTCGGCTCCCTCTGTGAGTATCGTGTTGTAACTTGTCCCTACACTTGCTGGATACACGATACTATCAACCAGATCGTCTTCTGATATTTTAAGTAGTACACTTTTTGAATTTTGTGGTTGGGAATTTTCAGAATATAATTTTGAGGGTGTTACTGGGCAGTTTAAAGAAGTTGATTGATTAAGTGCCGAATGATGATAATGCTAAAAGTTACAAATGTCATGTCAGCTGGACATGGCATGTGCAGAAAACTCAGTTAAATTAAATTCCAATTTAATCTATCTTTGAGCACTCTCAATTGATTTCATTACGTTGTTGTGGTTATTATTGTAGGGAAAAATGTTTAACTTTTCATTCGTATGATATTTGCCTATCATTCTTTACATATATTGTGACAACAAAACATCTAGTTATCATCATTATCATTCTCCTATCCTTATCTCAATTTATTTGTGATCGGTGCAAATGTATTTTTCTTCCATACTTCTCTATTAGTCATCCACTATACGCAATTCTAAGTTTTTGGTGACGTTCAAAAGTGTCTTTTTAATAAATTATTTGATTTTAACTTTGACTTTGCCATCTCGGTAGTCACCCCCTTTCTAGCCATTATCATCTTTTCATAATCTCTTCATTATTTTTAACCGTTCAAGTTCATATTTATAAACCTATTTCTACATTTCTACAAAACCAACATCATCAGTGTCAACACTGTGTCTGACTGGCACAAAATAAAACTGCACTGGAATGCTTAAAATGGAAAACGAAATTGCGTGTTCGGGAGTGACATGACTGCCACTGAAGATTCTCAAAATAGAAGCAATAATTGAGTCGTGAAAATCGAAATAGGTATATTACAGATGGCGTTTATAAACGATCTGCAGATGCATTATTTAGTTTAAGTTCAGTCAGCACTGAGCTATTTTAAGTATAACAATCGAAGTATGGGACATTTTGCTAAAGTGTCGTTTTGCTAATAGGACGATTTGATACTACTACTGGAGGGGTGTTGTCAACCTTTTTTAAAAGATAAAGCGTTTCATCGTCATTTGCTGTGCTCCAAATGCTTTAAATACTAATGCTGCTTCGGACCATGGTTCCTCTTCTAGTATTTAATCATCTCGAATAATGTCGGAACCTCCTTTATTTTTGTTGTCCCTCAACTTTTACCCAAAAATGAGTAGGTAAACATTCACGCATATTCAAAAATATCTTACCCATTATTCAAAACCATTCAACAAGAACTAGTGTTCAGCATCCGCCGGATACTCTGCTTATCCCCCTCCCACCAAACGCCAATCTCTTGAACAGATGACAGCGCGTCAATATTTTTATTTATGTCCTCCTCAAATTCATTCACGAACGTTTCGCCATATATTATTCAAGTTTTAATCTTCGCCCACGATAGTTTCTCTCCAAACGTGGGTTAGTCTAAGAGCAACGAATATTCTAATAAGTTTCGCTTGAATTTATTTTGAGAAGAAACTTTTTTATTTGCCTTTGGGGAATTAAAGAAGTGGCTTTCTTCTCCCATTTAGTTTTTCTTGAAAAAAGGTTTTAAAGGAGCTAGCTGTCTGTTTAGTATAGATGTTGTTTTAACACTTACTGTCTTTTCTTGTTGTGGGTTATAATAACGACGTGATTTTTGTTAAATGCATGTTATAAGTAAATTAAAATAGACGTATATTTAGTTATCTATTCCGCTTAACTATTCTTCAAGAGTCATAAAAATCCCTGTAAGAAATCGCCACACCGAACGTCGTGTTCTAGTTTGCGACTGGTCAATCGTCATCCTGAGGATGCCTAGTTGAGAGATGAAACACGTGTCGATTTCTTACAGGGCTTTCTTATTTTTTATGATTCTTGCAGACTAGTTAAGTGGAATAGGTTACTAAATATATCTACGTCTATTGTAATTTATAATGGATTTTCGCAAAGTCACGCCTGAATCAATTAACGTTATAAGCAGATGATACCTTTTGACGAAAATAAAAGTGATATGTAGAATCCGTATTGCTTATGAATGGCAGATTCTTTTGTATGTTTTTTGTTTGTCAGATTTTTTACGACCACTAAAGAGAGAGCCTGCTATGCCTTTGTTTGTGAGCTCATTATCTGCTAAATCTCTTGTATTAAATTAAATAACATTTGGGGCTTTCTGCTGTTTGTCATCATTGACACAATCACACAAAACATCAGCTTTACTTTTACCTTTTAATTCAAAACACCTCCCATTCTACCATATCCAATGCACACGATTCGCATAACTTGTTTCGTTTCAAGCCCCTGACGAGGGTTCTCTATTTATCATAATATCAGGCGCCGTTGTCAAGGTGCCTACTACTCTTATTAGTTTTCGGCTACTGTTTTATGCATGAAAGAGCGTTGTAATAAACGCTATACTTGTATCGATATATTTACATTATGTTGAGCGAAACCTTTTCGAGCATTTGGTATTAAAATGATGTTGAACGATCTTGGAAGATTGGGTGTTTTTGCTATGTTTGTTTAATGGGTGTTCGATTTTTGGGCATAACATCATCACGACAGTATACCCCGAAGGTGTAGGCAGAGGTGTACCTATAGGACATCCACATTTCGCCAGTTATGTTTAAGTCCCGTGTGATAGGGGGCGAGCCTATTGCCATCAACCGGGTATGAATACAGAATCCGGGCTGCTACTGCAAAATTCTAGATATATACGCCAGATATATAATTCTAGATAAATACGCAATAACGCTTTGTCCTACCCGGAAATCCAGGATTCCATGTTCAGCAGTAGCGCTTTCGGCCATCAGATCAACGACGCAGAGGCAGCAAGGGTTTTTGGGCATTAAATACATTAACTATCCACGAAGCAGAGACAATAGATATTTAAACAATACCTATTTATGTAAAAAACTAGACCGCATACCAAAAACAAGATTACTATTGCCCCAATCTCAGCAAATTTGAATTCGGTATAGCATGGCTTCTTCTACACCTCCTTACTGAACAGCTACACTTTCTGAACATATACCTTAATACCACAAAACCGCGTTTATCTGTTGTTTAGCCTAAAAACCTTTTAAACATGACATTTCTGTATTAGAGTTTGACATAAAACTGACATTAGACACGCGTTGAACAAGTGTCTAAGTTTTTGTGGTTAGGCCCATAATCTTTTACACCATTGTTTTTTTTGCCTACATCTACTCTTATAGCTATGAACACATCACGATAAGGACATTGTCATTTCTCCGCATCACATGCTATTAATATAAGATCTTATAAACATTATTTCAAACAATAAAAGACAGCAACCAAAAACTTCAAACTAGCAAATATAAACACGAAATTATAATGAATCCAAAACATACTAAACAAAATATACTCTCATTTAAATACGGCGAAATTACACTCGCGAGCAGGCGTAAAATAAAATTATACATACAAAAAGTGTAGCATAGAAGGCACCTGGCTCATGAATAACACACGACTCTGTTAAGGAGCTAAGGACTTGTTCATATGTGGCTGGTGAAGAATGGAATGCGTTTGAATGGATGGTGATGGCTCGTTGGTTTTGTTTGCGGTTGACTGTATGTCGTTGGCTTTTAAATAGGTGTGACTGTGACCAGGTGTAATCGCGTTTTAAGATATTGATCTAACAGGGATCCTTGGTTAGTGATAGTGTTGCCATATTGCATGATACTATACATGAGATTAACGATTTGTAATTGCTAAGGGGAAAATTACAGACGCAACAATAGTTTCGATTTCATAAAAAAAAAACGTCGCTTTCCAATGATAGTTCCACGTTCAAATATAATAAGATAATATTTCAAGCTTCGGATATTGCCTATTGATTTCTATACACACGAACAGCACTAGAAATAACTTTGATTCTTGTTCAAACAGTACCACAAGCAGCGTTTAATGCATTTCATGAGTAATTAATTCAATATACAAGGAAGCTTGTAATCCCAAGTTCCCCGTTGCAGTAAAGTTTGATACTCAAATAGCGTCAAACGCTGTGTTTGTGCCAGTCTTTAGCGTTTGCCTAATTACGAATAAGGAGCGGTTCGATCTTCGACTTGTAGAATCGAGTTTCGCAAAATTCCCGAGTTGGTAATTGGCCGAAACTTTTGCACGCCAGTGTATTTAAGGATGTTTGCCGAGTTCACTTCGTGTGTTACCGTTTTATTAGCAGTTGGTGCATGTATTTGGGTGAGTGATGTAGCGCTCGATCGCCAAGTAGTTTCTTTTAGTTTTACTAGTGCCGATCAGAACTTTGCAGAGTTCGTTAGTAGTCGGCACTTAGGTTTTGTGTTAAATTAAGGCATAAAGTGAATACCTATTCGATTATTACCTGCATTAAATTAACAGACTGACTAGTTAGGGGCTAACTATACTCTTTAAAACTGAGTGACTGCACCTAATGAGTTTTCCTAGTACGATCGTTGTTTGTGTTAAGAATTAAACGTTATGGATAAAATCGATCTCAGTGACATAGTTGACAAACCAGTACACGAGAAGAAAAGCACTACTTTGGATAACTAAATCTCTAATGTTATAGCTTCAGTATCTCTTAAATAAAAATAATTATCCAATTGTCCCAAACACATGGCAATGATACAAAGAAGGAACGACGAGGCAGAACGGGAGACAGAACGAGAGACAGAACTAGAGATAGATCTAGATACAGAAGGAGAGACAGGACGAGATACAGAGCGAGAGATAGCACGAGATATAAAACGAGAGACAGATCGAGAGACAGAAGGAGGGACAGAACGAGATACAGAATGAGAGATAGAACGAGAGATAGCATGAGATACAAAACGAGAAACAGAAGGAGAGACAGAGCGAGATACAGAACGAGATATAGATCGAGAGACAGAACGAGATATAGAACGAGAGACCCAGAGACCTAAACAAGCCATCAAAAAGATTAACAAAATAAGAAGATAATAAACAAAAATATTAAGTAGGTTACTTCCAACAGAACCCACCCAGTCAATAACAGCCAGCTAATATAATTGACAGGATTAACCGTATATCAAGTAATTACATATCGCATTAGGCGACCTGTCAACTAGATAAATTTGCTCGACCCGCTGAAACGTACATCAATTATTAATTGCGACAAAGATAATTAGTTATTTAACGAATTACATGATTGTGTCTGTATTGGTGTAAACCTAATTAATGTAATTGATTGTTTAGATCATCATCATTGGTTTAGCATCTAGTATTGTAGTAAACATACAGCGGATAAGGTAGTACTCGGAAGATAAGGTAAATCACAAAAGATATAAAAAAATAATTTGTTGCAATAGTACAAGTTGCAATTTGCAGGAGGTACAGTATCAGGTTGTATGTTGATTATACAATGTGGAGACGACAATACAACAATAAATGAAAACACTAGCAATACTAATGCATAAGAGTATTTTGGAACTATCAAATAAATCTTAACATCGAAATTAAAAAAGTCATTTTTTCAAACAAACTAAATAGTAGTGATGGACCGACTATGGGGTTTGCCGATCTTTGACGAGCTATCGTAACTAAACTATTGGATATATTTGATTAATTTTTTGTATGTAGACCGAGAACGTCATTAGATATACGGAGTTTTATTTTTTGTCGTATTGTCGTCTCCACCTTGTATAATGATTCGTGCCCGTAAAAAATATGGATTTACAGAATTTTAACATTAGAATCAGCAATACAGCTCAGCTCTGAAAATTCAATTTCGCGGGCCGCCTTAACGCATCTCCCTTAAGCAGTCATTATTTTCGACAGGATTGGGGAGCAATTTGTTCAGAACTAAACAATTGTAGAAATACACAGAAAAAGCACAAGATCAAAGGATGCGGTTAAAATCTCTATGATAGCAGTTTCCTCGCATAAAAAATCCTTTGCATGACTCGCAGCAACGGAATAAATTTCATAAGCTGAATAAATCACATATATATTCCATCAAACCCATCAACGAAGCCTGTGGTTAATTTTAATACCATTCGAGCTTGGATTTTGCCGCTAAAAAATTAAATTAAAAACCCGAGGGCTGTGGTGAATAATCTCAAAATGCTGTTTAAAAGTTTTTGTGACGTAATGTTGTGATGAGCAGCGAACTTTATAATTGAAACAAATGTTTTCTTTTATTGCTTTGTAGTGTTTTTATTTTGGGTATAAAATTTATTTTCTTTCATTTTACTCTTCTTTCTCTTAATTTCTCGTTGACACATAAGTATCATGTAATCGAGTATGTATATTTTTAGTACTTATAGTTTCAAGTTTTCTAATTGAACTGACAGCTGTCTGGTGGGGATTTGTTGCGCCACTTCTTCACAGCTACAGCACTAGGAAGTGGTGAAGGGAGGCGTTTTGGGAGACAGTCTTATGTAATTTTGAAGTTCGAAAAGCGCTGATACTCAGCCTAATTTGAATAAATGAATTTTGATTTTTAACCCCGGACGGAAAAAGAGGGTTTTTATAAGTTTAACGTGTGTATCTGTGTGTCTGTCTGCGCCATCGTAGCTGCCAAACAGCTGGACCGATTTTGATTTTTTTGGTTTTGTTTGAAAGGTGAATTGATTGAGAGGGTTCCTAGCTAGACTCGCGACGGTCTAAGAAGTCCGTTTTGACAGCTATCAAAATGCTTTGTGTAGTGATGAAAAAAAAATATTTTCTTAAAAACTGATTCTCGGGACATATCAATTGAACATCCTTAGAGAGTTTGTAATTTACGACTTTGACGTTTTATTACATGTACGAGAACGAAACGTCAAAATGGACTTCTTAGATTGTCGCGAGTATATAAAAAAATCGTTTATTAGAAGCTTTGTTTTTGTCGGGGGGTTTAAATTTTTAACTTGTTGACTTTTTGGTTTTTAATCCGTCTGTTTTATGTTTTTTAATCCTTCTATCTTCCAACAGCGTACCAATTGGGTGATCATATTTGTTTTTGCATTATACCATTTTCAGTCACTACACTTACTCACTTAAGTATGTGATGAAAAGATGGATGGATTGTATGAGAAGTGATATGAATAAAATGCGTTAATGTTAGCTTGACGGTTGGCAAGGGAGAATGGTGCGCCGACCAAGTAATTTGGGAGAGAGGCAAGAACATGATGACCCTTGTTTATGATGAAGATTACTGAACACATAGATCTTAAGCGGGTCGGTATTATCCAAAAAAACAAGTGAAAGTTACGGAGTTAAAAAATCTCCGATTCTAATGTTCTTTAGTTCCTTTGTTACCCATTCTTACCTCACGTATGTCACAGCAGTTAGT
Source organism: Lithophane ornitopus (assembly GCA_948473465.1). Classification (NCBI taxonomy): domain Eukaryota; kingdom Metazoa; phylum Arthropoda; class Insecta; order Lepidoptera; family Noctuidae; genus Lithophane; species Lithophane ornitopus. The sequence goes on from OX419629.1 coordinate 2,700,787, forward strand.
TGCATTCTCTTGATGATAATATATATGCAGTGCTCCTACTGACACGTTACGTTTGCAATTTAAGCCGTGAGACCGCAATGCGGGTCTGCCGTACTTAAAACTCGCTATGCGAGATGTTTTCGCAGATTTATGCTTGGTACACGGATTTTTGACTATTTATAGGAGCTGGTTGGTTAGTTGGTTTGTTTGTTTCGTCGCGGTTGTGGGGAGCTGCATCTGGTTGGTAAAAGAGACTGATACTGTTTCTGTTGTTCATGGAGCGTTGAGTCTAAAAGTTGGCAACGCCGCAAATAGCTGTCAAATATTTACCTGATTTGATTAATTTGGCAATATTACTGTATGGATATATGAAATATCGCTAACTAGTGAACTAGAATTAATAATGAATTGCAATTATTATACGATATATTTTATGAATTTGATGAATGAACCGTTTCAGTGTAAAAAAAGGCATCTGAAAATCATCTAAATACTTTTATACATCTAAAACTAAATATTCGGTGTTATGATATCATTTATTGTATTTCACATTCAATATTTTAGTTCACTAGCTAGCCATCCATACTTAAAAATTATAAATTTAAAAGTAACTCTGTTTGTCTATCTACCTGTCTGTATGTTAGCTTTTCACGCCTAAACCACTGAACGGATTTCGATAAAATTTGGCAGGGAGATAGATGGCATCCCGGGGAAGGACATAGGCTAGGCTTTTTATCGACATAAAACGCGGGCGAAGCCGCGGGCGGAAGCTAGTAGTTCAAATTTCCGTACTTTACCAAAATTAATCAAAACAGCGAAATAATTTGACATCTATTTGCGACATTTTCCACTTTCAGAAGAAACGCTTTTAAAGGTAGTATGAATTTTGTTTGAGGAAACAGGACTGCGGAGTGTAAGTTTGTTGTCTGTGGTAATGTAGAAAATTGTTGTTGTCTTTCTTGGGTGTTTTCTTGTTGACCTAACTCAAAACCTTTCAGAAGTAGATTTTACTCTTACAGTTATTAGTTAAAAGGTAATTAATGGCTATTTCATCAAACATGAAACTGTTTCCATCTTAGCTAATAAGATTTCCCACCAGATTTCTTCGCCTTAGACTCCATTCTTGGATATTTAAACTGATTAATTCTTTCGACGGACAGATTTTCTGGACATTAATTCGTTTTTTTTAAATCCCGTACACTAATTTGACATTTCAAATGATTGTCGTTTGTTTTTCAATTTGGAGTTTGACATTTGCACCCATCAAATTAGTCTACTAACTTTAGGCTTTCGTAATTTGATTTCCAAATGTTATCAATACTTTTTAAATGAAATCTGATGTTAAGGATAGTCTCCTATATTCCTAATATCATAGAACCTTCTCCACCGAACTGTAACACCTACCCTTTCCTGTTTTCCGGCCTCAACGTTTATGTAACGTAAGTTCTACACCCCAAACATAGTTGAGATCCCTTTCTTAACCAACTTCTCGTCGGATAAGCAGCTGACAATGTTTATCGACTGTTGAGGAACTTCAGAAGTTTCTAGCATAATTATATCTCATTAATTTGATAATCAGAGTAAGTAGGTATAAAACATTTTAGCATATTAAAGTTTGTTCTCGTAAATAGCTTTATGAAAAATACAGTGAAATGCGAGAAAGTAAAACTCTATAAAATGAAAAAAGAAACACCCTTTGGACAGATGCGTAATTTTGATAGGGAGCAGAAACAGTATGTTATTTTTTCAGAGGCATACTAAATAACATGTTTTACAGGCATTTTTATTTTATCTACAGTCCGGCCCTTAAACCTGTCAGTTGGACAATTTCTATAAGCAATAAGGATCAAATTCGCAAAACACATATTCGTTAGTATGAAACAGAGAGGTTTCAAGAACGCATTCTTTCGACGTCTTTTTTTTTTTTTTTTGGGTGGGAAATCTTCAAATGACTTCTCCCGCTCTGGGCGGAGCGGAAGGGCGTGTCAGACTCTTACTGACTAAAACCCACTCGTGTTCCTTCAGTTGCATGGTGCCAGGGTCCCGGTATCCCTTTCGGACTATTCCGCAACCCTGGCAGGCATCGGTCCTAACGGACCCCGTATTCTTTCGACGTCTGGACTTTGGCTGGTAGTCTGACTATCATTTTAACCTTAAGGCTACATCAAATTGCTAAGCATGATCCTCCGTTATGCCGAAAATGCTACAGCATTCATTTTGAAATAAATATATAATGTTAAAGTTGAGGATTGATGCTAGATCCTATGTTTGGCGAAAACACGATTATATAAAATATTCTCTATAGAAAAAAAAACCGAAGTTACCTCTCAAAAGTCAATCTGTCTAGCCTTTTCCCAACTATGTTGGGGTCAGCTTCCAGTCTAACCGATGCTAGCTGAATACCAGTATTTTACATGGAGCGACTGCCTATCTTGCCTCCACAACCCAGTAGCTAACTGGGTAATACGATACTTCTTTGCAAGACTGGTTGTCAGACTTCCGGGCTTCTGACGATCCGTAACGACTGTCAAAGATCCACAAATGACAGCCGGGACCAACGGCTTAACGTGCTTTCCGAGGCAAGGAGAAGTCTCGGTATCTAAAGATAGTCACCCATCCATGGACAAGCGTAGCTTAACCTGTTGGATAGACCCTTGCGGCTGTTATTACTTAGCCACGAGTTCCTCTAAACTGAACTATAAACCGCTGGTATTCAAAAAAGACTTCAAATTAAAAGACCACCTGTAAAGTAGGTACCGATATATTTTTATGTAGTTAATGTATTTGTTGCCAATATACTCTTTAAAACCATTCCAGGCCGGAAACGAGCGCTAATGGTCTGGCATATTCTTTCCCTACTTTTACATTATTTGCTCTACCCCACACATACAGATTTCCCTTCAGCCCACAATATATAATTTATCTACAGCTTCCGCTCAGAATGATATATGGAAATAGTTGGAGGGGCGAGATAATATTTATGAACCATAGAAAAGTCAACGAGACTTCCCCTTATCGATATTAGTAAAGACATACAATTATTTTGTTCTCCATTAAACTGATTGGTTTGTTATCATGTCAATGGTTCCATTTCTTCCAGGTAAATAGTAGATAGATAAACCATTTATTTAGTGCATACAAAAGACACACAAAAATAAAATTAAATGATAACAATTACAAATCTAATAAAACCCAACTATGACTAAAAAATCCGGAGTCACACGTGTTAGGGTATAAATCAAACAGATTATGTGTGACTCCGGATTTTTAATTTGTCTGTCTGTGGCGTCTTGTTTATACCTTTTTAGTCGTAGTTGGGTTTTAGTTTTTATTACTTTAATTTTTTTTTTATTCTTTTGGGGTTATAATATATATATTTTTGAAATGTGCTCATTTAGCCCTTTCATTTGATACCCAATATGGTACGATTAATATTTTTTTTTTTTTAGTTCCTCACATTATGTCCTCTAGAGGGCGCCATTTTTAATTTAATGTGACGTCACATAGCGTATAACCAGCGGACGATCAAGACGCTTCCAACGATACCTCATTTTGTGATACCAAATTGTGATGAGTCGTTTACAAGATATGAAGGAACAGATGAACATACATACATACATACCGGTCAAAATCATGACCCTCCTTTTTTCTTCGCCATAGTCGGGTAAAAAAGAAGAAAATAAAACAAGATGCCAATAACAAACATACATAAAGAAATGTAGTGACATAATGACATACTTCAAATCAAATAACGAATCAAGGTGCGGTGTGCGTCTCAATGTTGCACCGAGTCCAATAGAGTTACAAGCCATCTGGTATAGTGAATCTAAAATGATTACTGAAACTTAAAGGATAACTTGAGAATCGCGATCTTTTATCACTAGTCTTCTAGATATTCATCAATCTGCCTGCCTTTTCCCAACTAAGTTAGGGTCGGCTTCCAGTCTAACTGGATGCAGCTGAATACCACAATTTTCCATAGAGCAACTGCCTATCTGAGCTCGACGATACCCCTTTGGTAATACTGGTTGTCAGACTTTCGGGCTTCTGACGACCCGTAACTTACAAAGATTCACGAATACAAGCTGGGACCAACGGCTTAACGTGCTCTCCAAGTCACGGAGGAATCTCAGTATGTAAAGATGGTCACCCATCCACCCTGGCTAGCGTAGCTTAAGCTAATAGATCGATGCGTGCGGCTGGTATTACTTAGCCACGAGCTCCTCCTTTTAAATATTCAGTAATTTTTACAAATACTAATAATAAGCAGAGTGTGTTGTCCTCCTTAAATAAATAAAGAAAGATAAAGACATCCCTTTTTTCTCACTCAAATGATCCGACTGATCCAACTGACCAATCCTGATCCAATATGGATCAATCCCGCCCACTAGCGTCAATGTTTTTCAAATATTTCTGGTAAATCACAGCTCCTGAATTTAGGTATCCTCATTTATCTTCAAAAACTACTGCTATATTTTAGTAATCACACTTAGCAAACGTTTTAGTCATTGCGGATATAATAAAAGGATGCCAAAATCATTTAATTGCGATAACCATAACAAGAAGAGAAATACCAATTTCACTGTTTCATCATTTTACTCTACAAAAAATAACAGTCTCTCTCCAATAAAACGTTATTAGTCAAACAGAAAAATCATAGCAACAAATATCGAGAGACATCTTGGATTGAAAGTAATTCAATTTGTTAAGGATAGGAGTCGGTGGGCCGCGTAATGACACTTCCGAGGCAGGCGGGATGCACCTGCAACCTGCACCGCAGTCCCGAGAAATAACTGAAATATTTCCTAACTTGACGGATTTTTTACTTAGTTTTGTAAAGGGTGAATTTTACTTTTTTAGCTACGATTAAGGGTTACAAGGGGTGGCTGTGGAAAAGGATGCCTAGAAGAATTTGGGGGAGACCTTTGCTTAGCAGTAGGGCAGCGGCCTACATAAAAAAATACGACGATGGAGGGAGTGAGAATTTAAATGACAATGTCTTCTTTTGTTTGTTTTTAGCATTATTTGTTCGTAGAATGATATATAGGACATTTTGCTCAATGGTTTTGTTGATTAATAGGTCATTTTGCCATTAGGTCTATTTGCTTTTAGGACCTATAGATGCGGAAGGAAAAAAACACGCTGCGTCAATCCCGAATAATTTGGAATATGGGCTCACCCCCTTTTGACGATGATGATAATTTAAAAAAAAGTTGGAGTTGACCGAGACCGAGATGTTTTAATTATGTATTCCTTAGTGATTAGTAATACATAAACTTATAAATAAAATCGTTTTTATTTGGAACTAGATGACCCGGTGAATGTCGTACGACGTGAGATCGATAATATTGGCCGCATTCCCATACAAAATTTTTAAATTTTTGATTTTTCCGCTGTTCCTTTGGGTGTTTCCTAATTTTCTTTTTTCTAAACCATCCCAGTATAGCGGTGAACAAAACAAAAAAAAAATCAAATCCTTCGAGTCATTTTCGAGACTAACGCACGGCTATTGATTTTTATATTATATACATTTGAAACATGGGAGTGTCGGTTGTGTAATGGCGCTTTCGAGGCAGATGTCATGCAGCTATATATGCGGCTCTAAGGTTGTCAAAGCCACGAGCCAGTCATGACTTTGGCTTTTAATGTACCTAATTCGTTTGAGTTTAAAAAATGGATTGAAAGTTAATAAATATTTTTTAAACGTGAAATATGTTTTATTTACATAATATACAAATTCCAGGAAATTATATATTTATATTTAGAAAGAAATATGTTATTCTAAAGGAGCATTCTTTGTGCATCACCACTGCTCTGTAAAAGGATAAGGAAATTGTAATCAACGTGTCTACGTGAATAAACAACACTGTTTGCTCCTATTTATTAACACACATTCTCACAGACAAAGCTGGTATTATCAACGCCAGCACTGTGTTTGTAGCTTACGTTTATTAGGGAACCAGATTTACGAAGAACTACAGCAGCTAAAACATCAACCTGATCCCCATTTATCACACTTAACAGCAACAATTAGACACTAGCTAAACACTAACGACACATTACGATAAAGTGCAGAAGGTTTTCTTCCACACAGAGATAATAAATGCGGTGTTATGGAACACCACAAATGAAATAAACATTTTCTTTGACCGCGTCGGCGTGAGCTTTAGAGCTAGTTCAGACATGGCGTAATCCGTGCGGATGCAAATCGCGCGGTTAGACCGCGCGGACCTTATTTACATTAGCGTCTATAATTCGTTCATACCTGTCCGCGCGGATTGACCGCCTCTCAACCGCTGGAATGACTGTCACTCTATGCGAATTACGGCACTCCGCATTTACATCCGCGCCTGTCTGACCACTTGCGTTTAGAACCGCGCGATTTGCATCCGCACGGATTCCGCCATGTCTGAACTAGCTCTTAAAGATCATTCCGCGCTGAAAAGATCATCAAGTCAACAAGGTTTTATGAGCGGCTTATGGTATGGGTTGTAAATAAACTAATCATGCTAAACCTGAAGTAGTGGTGGCCCAGTGGTAACGGGTGCGACTTACAAGTTGTAGGTCATAGGTTCGAACCGAAACAGGCACTTTATTTTGTGTATTTCATTGCCACTGCTCTCAAAACGGTGAAGAAAAACATCGTGAGGAAACCGGCATGTCCTAGAAAGAAAACAATTGAAGACATGTGACGTCTACCAAACCGCACTGCCCCTGCGTGGTGAATTACGGCCCTATTTCTCTCACAGAGAGGAGGCCTGTGTCCAAGCAGTGGGAAAATTATAAGCTAAACCTACAATTAGATATTGTAACAAAAACTAACTTTACAGGTGTTTTTCGTGACAGAGACAAATCAGTGGACGTATTTTTTTATTGCGATGACTTAGAAGCTTGATATATTTAAAGCTCCAGCTGAACGTTAACCTACGTATTTGATATTAATAATCCACGCGTTTCTGAGAAGGGTCTTGACAGACAGACATACGGACGGACGGACAACGAAGTGATCCTATTATATATGGGCTCCGTTTTATCCTTTTGATGGACGGAACCCTAAAATCGAAGCTTCGTGTGTTTGCTATGTCAGTTTTCATGCTTTTCAGTTTGTATGCTTTGAACCTTCGGCACTATCTTCTGCTGTACCACACTATAGTTTAATTCTATGCTAATCTGCCGCTATCTATTTGATTTGCGAGTGCCAGCGCAGCGGAGGGATTGTAATCAATTAGTGACCGTTGACTTTGTGTGTTTTCTCGTCAATTGAATTTTAATCTGTCATTACAATTGATTTTGAGTATTTAGAATAGTTTGAAATTAGAATTTTTTTGCTACGTGCTCCGGTACGCGGTCGGCACTCCAGAACCTTTCTGCCCCATTGGCCATCTGTTCTGCAAGCAATGTGTCCTGCCCATTAAAGTTTGACTATTCGTAGGGCCATGTCGGTCACCTTGGTTCTGGCGGATTTATTCATTTCTTATTAGGCTGATTATGCATTTATGGAAATGAATTGTTCCTAAGTTAAAATTGTCACACCACTTTTCTCCAAGCAAACCTGAGCTTCTTAGATAAAAAACTATAAATCATATAGCTACATATATTATGTATAACATATCGTTATTTACGACGCCACTAAGTTTTCCAGTCATCGTCGGTTGGCCTGATCCTAAGCTATAAAAATATCCCGTACTTAGGGGTTTGCCCAAGTCTTCAAAATGAGGATTTATACTAACCGCCTCAGATACACACTCGGAATTTTAAATCAAGCCAAGTCATGCTTATCTAGGAGTAGAAGTAAAATATAGAATAAGTAGGCTTTCCTTAACTTGTCGCAGGCTGTTTAGGTAAATTATAATGTAGTGAAACCGAGTACATTATAGCGGAATATCGATTAACATTATTGGTATACAGTTGGTGGAGCTCGCGGCTAAGTAATAACAGCCGCTCGGGTCGATCCATCAGGTTAAGCTACGCTTGCCGGGGTTGGTCCGGGGAGGGTGACCATTTTCACATATCGAGACTCCTCCGTGCCTCGGAAAGCACGTTAAGTCGTGGGTCCCGGCTGTCATTTGTGGATCTTTGACAGTCGTTACTAGTCGTCAGAAGCCTGAAAGTCTGACAACCAGTCTAACCAAGGGGTATCGTATTACCCAGTTGCTGGGTTGTGGAGGTCAGATAGGCAGTCGCTTCATGTAAAATACTGGTATTCAGCTGCATCCGGTTAGACTGGAAGCCGACCCCAAAATAGTTGGGAAAAGGCTAGGCAGATTGATTATTGGTATACAGTAATGTAGTCAATAATTGGTAATCAGTTTGTAGTGAAATAAATAAGGTTTAATGTTATTAATTACTAGAGACCTGCACCAGCTTTGCACGGGTGCAATTTATTGTGGACGGTAATCTGTTCACGACACGTTGTGTACGACTTTCAACAGGCTTTCGAAAAGCTTATGTCAATACGTAGGTAAGCTTTTCGATAGCTTGTTAGTCCTATACATTTTTGCCTTTTCCATCATCGTTATCGCTGATAGAATGTCACTTTGTCTAGGACATCTGAGCAGTAACCTAACAAAAGGTACTAGGCTGGCATTAATTAAAAATAGTATTTCTTTACTCAATAATACATTAGTATTATTTCTTTTTTTTGGAGTACTTCTTTTTGTGTATATTCACTTAATACGTAGCGTATGTAGCCATCATGGCCAGGGAAGTTAAGGATTACTCTATACAGGATTGTTCTGCAAGCGCTAAACAGTCACACTGTTGACTCTGGGCTGATATACGAGTGTCACCAGCGCCTTAACCAGGTGGGTAGCCTCAATAATATAACCATTCAATGGATCAAAGGACACAGCGGCTCGCTGGGCGATGATGCATCCGACGAACTTGCCCGAAGGGGGTCGAGCATGGCCCCAGTGGGGCCTGAACCCATTGCGCCACTCCCCTTCGGGTACCTACGCTCTCTGGTAAGGAAACGTACTAGGGACCAACACTACAAATTATAGTTGGACCAAGGTGACTGTAGGCGTCTCGTCCACTCACCCGGCCCGCAGCAGGCGCACCGGGCGTCGGCGGAGGGCGGATAACGCCCTCTTCCAGCCCCCCTAAATGGGTCCAGGGGTGACGGACTCGGGGACGTCCGTCACCCCCCACACATCAGGACCCGAGGTGGCGGCGCGTAGTGTTCCACGCGCGCCCCTCTTAGACGTCACGGGGGGATTTTAACACCTCACTCACCCGAGGAGGCCCGCAGTCGCGGGCCGGCACCAGTCGGGGGTTGCGGAAGATTTTTACGTTCCCGCGACCCCCGGCGTAGGTGTGAGTCGGAACACCGGGGTGGTTTTTAGTCAGTAAGAGTCTGACAGACCCCTCCGCCCGCCCCAGGGCGGAGAACATCCATGAGGATTTTCAAACACGGGAAAAAAAAAAAAAAAAAAAGGTTACTGCAGGCAGGCTAAGGAGGCACTCCCTGCCATCGATTGCCGCCTCACGAAACGGGTGCTCCGACTAACGAAACAACAGCTGCGAACTGTTACAGCTATAACTGGCCATGGGTCTTTTAATAAACACCTCTATGTCATAGGAGTCACAGACAGTCCGCTGTGCAGGGCCTGTATGGAGGATGACGAGACAGCAGCTCATGTGCTACTACACTGCCCGGTGGTTGCCACATACAGGGCAAAGTACTTCGGTAACCCAGGTACCCTACGTGAGATTGTCAGTAACACCAAAGCGTTGCTGGCCTTCTTGGAGGAGCTGGGGTGGATCGAATAAGATTTCCCACCCGTACGCAAAATACGCGCTTTGTCATGGAGTTGCGGATACCAGCCCATATTACCTATTACGTAGCGTATGTCCATCTGGAATTATGAACCTTAATTTCAAATGGTGAAGGATTTTTTTAAATAGAATCTGTGGTTCCGGAGATTACTCTGATGGAAACATTAGTGTACCTTCGTAACTGGAAGCTCAAAGGACTTACTGCTGAAGCCTGTTTTTCTTATAATCCATCTGGCACTTTAATTTCTATCGTACATGTTCCCAAATCCCATAAAAAGCCCCATGACCAATACCGAAAAACCTACCAACTCTAACAAACGCAATAAATATTGTGCTCACTTACGCTGTAGGTTAAATCGTCCTTAAGGATAATTTATCTCTCAGACGGAGCCCTGCGCGGCCCTGAGGCTTCGGTCCCAATGCTTCAGCCTCTGTTTGCGACGACATAATCTTGGATCTTGAGAAATTCGCGTAATTCACGTAATTCCATCCCGTTTTAATGTATGCGTTGTAAAGCTGCAATTGGTCTGTGAAGATATGGTTTGTAATTTGTATCTATATCTTGTTTGTTTGGTAACATAAGGATGTTAGTTTTTGTATGACATACTATATATAGGTAAAACTGTCCGTGGAGCGCGGTTTTATGTACTGTCTTTTCTCACGAGTGTTTCAAGGAGGCAATTTTGGTAAAAACCAGGAAATCAGTGAACAAGCAAAAGTTATATCAAAAATTACATTCATAATCAATTTGTACATACTTATTCAAGATAAATTTGCCTGTATCCTCGAGTTTAGAGTTGCGGCATTTTTGTAGTTACAGGATTGTGTCAGTAGTTATCACTATCGGAAATAATATCATGAATCAAAAATAAATGTTTTGCAAATCGTAGCGCCGCTAAGCGCGCGCACCCCTCCCATTCGCGTTCGTTTCCCGCGCCTTTACGATCCCTGGATTTATTATATCAACATAAAGGTCATGGCCCATCAAAGTATGAAAACCATACCTACGGCGTACAGAAATGAAAACGGGCTGGATGTACAGAGAAATATGTATAGTTTGCAATTGTATGTGTCGCATTACTGTGGGGATTGTACATTATGGTAAAAAAATAAAAACAAAACAAAATGTGAATACTTATGTTGTATCATGTTTAGCGTGATAAGCTACAAAGTGAAGTATAAAAACCATTAGGGATAAAAAAAAAATTCATTATTATTATTTTAGTTTTATTCAACATGATCTAAATCTAAGGGTATGGTCACATAGTTCAAAAAGGCAGCAGGAGCATTTATATTGTGTTGATGTACAGCACAATGGCTCGTGGCTAAGTAGCAGCCGCACAGGTCAATCCATCAGGTTAAACTACGGTTGCCGAGGTTGGCCCGTGGATGAGTGATCTTTACATACCGAGACTCCTCCGTGTCTCGAAAAGCACGTTAGGCCGTTGGTCCCCGCTGTCTGTTCTGGATCTTTGACAGTCGTTACGGATTATTCGGTTTAGGACAGATTCTGGTTTGGGCAGATTCTTGATACGACAGATTCTCAGAAGCCCGAAAGTCTGAGAACCAGCCTTACCAAGGGGTATCGTATTACCCAGTTACTGGGTTGTGAAAGTCCGATAGGAAGTCGCTCTATGTAAAATATTAGTATTCAGCTGCATTCGGTTAGACCGGAAGCCGACCCTAACATAGTTGGAAAAGGGCTAGGCAGATTGATTGATTGTACAGCACGATCCAGGCTTGCCCCAGTATGTATGGCAAATTGATCTTGAGCCATTAAATGGAATCTGATATAATAATTATTAAATAATTAAAGTACTAGCTATGTCAGCGGCTACGCTCGCGCAGCTGAAAGCTGAAATGCGTGGGCACATATTTTTTTAAGTCTTTACGTTTAAGTTACGTTGATAATATTTAAAATATGTTTGGAGCAGACATAAAACACATTAAAATCGTTGTGATGTCTCTGTTCGTTGTTGCTATTGTGTAGAGTGCCACCAACTTATTTGCTCAGTAGAAAACAGCGTCCACTAAACTTAAAAGTTTAAATAAGACAATCGTAACTTATCTCACGGGGCATTATTTCTTGTAGTAACAATCCGCTGTGATCCCAATAACTTTCGAGAAAAGCTTCTAGACTGTATTTTCTGCGACGTAACACAGATCGGCCACACGCTACAGTTTTTCCATTTTAACAAGATCCGTATCCAAAAGCAAACAAAGTCCATTAAGCACGCCAAAGTAGTAAAAAACAAATAGTAAAAACTCGGTAAACGCACAGATCGCAACGAAAAAATTATAGAGGACTGCGAGAGGTGAGTTGATACTGCACGTTTTTTTTTGGAAATGGTATCTCTAACCTCTGAGGTGCTCTGAGGTCGTGACTACTTATACCGGGCTATCCTGTGGCTGTCTTAACCTAACTTAAGCCTCCACCCAGGGCTGAATTTATAATATATTAATACTAATTATAAACTAGGCGACTTCTCGCTTAGGGCACCGCTGGGGGGGGGGACAGCAAGATGGGACAGGATGGATCATAACTGGTGAATACTGCGCGACCACAACGATACTATTCTACAGCTGTGCCATCCACGAAGACGCGCCCCTCTTCGCGATTGCTGTACTTTAGTACGGAGCGGAGCAGAGTGGGGCGCATCTTCGTGGATGGCACTATCTATATCTATATTTATTTAACTGTAAGTCAACAATAAAGTAAAAAATGCGGTTTTAGTTCATTCAAAAATATATGTTATTACAAATCTTTTCAATTTTTTTTACGTGTTCTCCCATGGATTTTCAATTTTTTTTTTATATAAAATAAAAAGTGGGGTAGAGGTCTATAATTTAAAACTGATTTGGTTTTTGTACGGAACCTTTTACCAACCGGGTCAGATATGGGCCACCTTTAAGTAGGTAGGTGCATACATACTTAACAAATTAAAACAAAAATGATATCAATACGATCACGCGTCGCCTACAATACCTATGTTTAATGGCGAACTGTTTCTGAATTAGGGCGGATTTTATCCGGCAACTAATATTATAAGGTCCCGAAAAAAAAGCCGTTAACTTATCACCTATTTTGTTTACCTCCACTGCTTTAAAACTACGTCACACCTAAAGCCTGTAATGTATGCCGCCGGTCCGTTCGAAAGGTCCTGTTTATCATAATTTCTGGCAATACAGCGCTTCTGTCAAACAATACACGATATTATTGGGTTCGTAGCGTCGCATGTATTATGTATGAAGATTCGGAACGCACTTCTGAGGATGTGCCACTAGCTGGGCCTAGGGTGACTATGATGAAAGGTTTTTGAGGGACCGAATTCTTTTAGAGACTTGTTTGAAAAAAAATGTTTATTTTATTTTTTTATAGTAAAATATTCACAAAAAATATTAAATTGATACGGAAAAGAAACACTCTGTACACGCACACTTGTCACACTTGTCTTTCTATGCCTGTACAGAGTGTTTCTTTTACGTATCAATTTAATAGTTTTGTGAATATATCATTACATATATTGAATTTTTTTTTTTTTGTTTTTACTATATATGGACGATATGCTATTGCAGGTTAATTGGAACGTCCTTCGATAGTTAACATACTGTATATTTAAAACTGGAGGTTCGTGACCGACGTCGCCCGGGTGCTTATCATGCTATCTCCAGTCAATTTTTTTATTGAGATTTTTAAACAGACACTTCATCCAAATATCCGACTTTTCCGGTGGATTAAAAAAATATATCTTTCATAAAAAAGGTTTGTATGAAATATTTTTTTATTTCCTCCTGTCCTGACTATTACGATCACAACAAAAATGAGCCAAATCGGTCGAGCCGGTCGAGCCATTCTCAAAAGTGATAGATAATCTTTCATACACGCGGCAAAAGATTTTAATTTTTATAGATACAGGTACCAGGATTCCAGGGAACACGAGTACATTGATGGATCAAAGTTCATTATTCATAACACTGATTAGTCTTGCCATCTTTCTGAGTGATTACCAAACTGCGGGTGTACCTCGTGCCTCCAAGAAGCCTGTAACCCTGAAACTATATCCCTGTACCCTTGCGTGAAGAGGGTACAATGAGGAACACTTATTAGTTATACGGAGTATTACGGTATTACCCAATCTTATTACGTGGAAATCTGAGACGATTGTCTATGAAACTCTACACGTTTTTAACCCTCGTTGATTACTTTATTAAATTACAATAAGGGTGGGCTTGTTATCCTAATCCTAACTAATATTATAAATGCGAAAGTGAGTTTGTTTGTTTGTTACGCTTTCTCGATAAAACGGCTGAACGGATATGGATGAAATTTGCTGGCACATGGCGCAGGGCGCAGCTAGTTATGATATAATAATAATAGTTTCTCATAGTTTTGTATTTATAAATAGACGGCATAAAAATATTGACTGTTACTGCAATACCAGAATAATATTGGCGATAACACAGTTTAGTAGAAGAAAAAAAACATAGGTGCGACATTTATATGAATTGGAAATAAAACAATATTTAATGAACAACCACAAACATGGAAACATTCAGTTAATAATAATGTTTATTTGGACTAAAATGATATGTAGCCTAATACAAAAATATCTGCTTAAAACTAAGTCACACGTTTATAATATAATAATTAGGCAGCTTAACTATATGAACTCCTAACTTCCAAACTAGGTAAAACCTGTATATCAGAAGAAGAAGTATCTCTTCCATAATGAATTAAAATACTAAAGCTGAACATTAATATTTTAGGACATTTCCAACACTAATAAAATTGCTACATTAGACCAAAAAGATGTAGGAGAGTGTAAAATATAAAATTTTTATACACTATTTTCTATTTATTAATATTTTCATATAATTTAAAAGAAAATAAAATTAATTACCTACATTATAATTATTATGATTTAAAATCTTCCCAGTTTGAATAAAATGTTTGCTTATCAGAAGGCCAATTCTCGTACTTATAAACACAATCAACCAAACTTGTCAAACAATTTGGTATTGATTTTTTGACAGACTGCGAATGCGCACGTTCATAAAAATAACGGTAATTGTCCGTCTGGTAAGTTTCTGGCGTTATAATTGCCACACCATTGCCACCATCCATCACGATCAATTCTAATGTCAGTTTACCCAAAATTATGGACTGAGCTGTAGCCAAACTGGGCATGTTACATACGTCATGGCGGCGCGCGGCGGGCGGCAGTAGGTATTGTTGGCACTTGCTTCGGGCAGGTCATTAGGTTCCTTTCGGTTTTAGTTCATATATCTTGAGAATGGTTTCAAACGTTACGCCTTAGACATACACTAGTAACAGCTAAAACCAATACGTTTTAGCTGTTACTAGTGTGTTTACAAATTGCTTTCTAAGTTATATTGGGTAAAGGGGGAATGGAGAAAGATGAGAATTGGGCGGAAAGAAGGACAGAAAGAAAGAAAGAATAACATTTATTTGGACACAGTTCGTGAAACACAATATACAAAAAAAGAGAAAATAATGTTTTAACAATAATGTGTGCCTGCTACGCCAAAAAGGTTCATTTCAGCATTAATGCCAGACAAATGCTGTCTGACGCTGGTTTTCTAATGAACCCTTAGGGACAAGTGACGGGGAGTACATTCAATATTCATTTATTCATCAAATATAAGCTAACAGTTTCAACATACTTAATACAATATACATACAGTTTCAACATACGTAATACTTATACAGGGCGTAAGGGAAATCACCGTTGTCACTCAAACTATGGGTATCTAGTTGACTTTAATATAAAAATAAATGACCGAGTAACAATAAAAAAAACGTTATTTTCTTTAAAAGATTTTAAAAAGTTTCTATCCGACACCGTGCTCGCTAGCGAAACAGCTGACTGACTGAGGGAGGGGTCGCTCTCGTGGCTGGTCACGTCACCTCCCGCGCCATCCACCTGTTTTGAGACGCAAGTTCGCTGCCCTAGCGCCTTAGGGTGAAAGGGTGAAATACTCTAGTGGTAAAATGTTTTTTTTTTTTTTAAGTTGTAATTTTCCATTGATTTTACGTTCTATAAATCAAAAATCAAAATCAAAATATTTTAGTTCACATAATCCTACATGGGCACTTATGAAACGTCAGAAGCTAGGTGCAAATGAAACCAAACCACTGGTTTCAAGGATAACGGTGTTTACCCTAACACCCTGTGTAAAGACTTCTAAATAAATAAATAAATAAAAAACAAATACAATTACAGAAACAAAAAATAACGAATTAGAAATTCCCAGTGGTGTTGGGGACGTGTTTAAAGTGTGGCGGTATCTACATCGCCACATGCGAACTACGCATCAAAGACCTGACGTCAGACAGACGTCACATAAATCCTGCATCGCGCAATTAAAGTTTACCGTGCAGTGGACATATATACGAGAACCCAACATCAATCGTTGGGCAGTTGCCCGCCAGACACAACACCCGTCTGGTCGGAGGATCCTCCCTTTTCTATGGAGTATGAGTGAACTTTACACCCTGTTCCTCATACCCCTAAATTGGTGACCCCGACGTGATATTATTGTGGTGTATGATGATATTTGTTTAACTCAAGGCTATTTAAAGCAACATCAAGGTATCCTCAGATTGTTCACGTAATCGTCACTGCCTCGCAATTTTACTTTAAAGCTTTGCATAGGAAGTTAAATTGATTAGATGAAAATTACCGACACCTAATAATTATACATTTTCATACTAACTCATTTTCTAATTCAATAGCTTAATTAATAAATCTATTCTGTAGTTTATTAAACCAGTCAAAAGTTAAACTTACCCCGTGAATACATAAGACAAAATAATATTAATTTATTTTCTTGTTATTTTAATTAATATAAACAAAACCGTCTCAATAAATCTTAGGAGTTTACTTAAAATAACTTTTCAGCTTTTAACCGATACTTGAAATGTAGCACAATTTCGCCCCTTCATTAGTGTTTTCTCATAGAACTAGTGAAAGGCGTCTACTAAGAGAAACAAGACTCTGGTTATGTTTAATTAGAGCCAACTGACGGAAACTGTATTTACTGAGCCGTTCTAGATTTTGTGGATATATTTTTTAAATGTTTACGTGGGAAATATTCAAGACTTTTATTTTTTCGAACTACAAAGTTTATGGTAGAAAGATGCTGCATGGTTGAAAGTGTGTTAGTCTTGTGGTAAGTTTATTTTGAAAATTGATAAGGTGATTTGGCCAGTATTACAACAAATAGGATAGGTCCAACTTGACGGATTACCCTATTGATATTATCTCTATGAGTTTCGCTTCATACAGACGCTCCCTATTTAAACAGTAAGATGAGTGTTCGTCTGTCTAGCTCTAATTGGTTTGATTTGTAGTGTTCTAGATTAAGGTCTAAGAAACACACACTTTTTATTGTTCTCCTTTGTCTCTAATTTTTCATACGTCAATGTCATGCGTACCTGTCATTTGCATGGTTACTGAAATGCCTATTTTAGATGTTAATTAATTGAATTTTAAGTGCTGTGCTATTGGTGTGCTTATCATAAATAAATAAATAAATTAATAAAAACTAAAATCCAACTACGACTAAAAAGGTATAAACAAGATACCACAGACAGACAAATTTAAAAAACCGGAGTCACACGTGTTAGGGCATAAATCAAACAGATTACGTGTGACTCCGGATTTTTTATTTGTCTGTCTGTGGCGTCTTGTTTATACCTTTTTAGTCGTAGTTGGGTTTTAGTTTTTAATACTTTAATTTTTTTTAAATTCTTTTGGGGTTATAATATATATGTTTTTGAAATGTGCTCATTAAGTCCTTTCATTTGATACCCAACATGGTACGATTAAACAATTTTTTTTTTAGTTCCTGGCTTTATGTACTCTAGAAGGCGCCATTTTTAATTTAGTGTGACGTCACAAAGCCAGCGGACGATCAAGAAGCTTCCAACGATAACTCATTTGTGAAATTGTGATGAGTCGTTTAGAAGATATGAGGGAACAGATGAACATACATACATACATACCGGTCAAAATCACAACCCTCCTTTTTTCTTCGCCGTAGTCGGGTAATAAGGCCAGATGTTAGTATTAAATACCTATTATTAATATAAATTGTATTGCTAACAATAGTTTTTAAGGAACTTCTAACACTTTGGATCCTTCCAATTGTTATCTTGTGGGCTGTATATTAGGCACCGAAGGTCTTCGCTCCACCTAGCCGGATAGTGTCCCGAACTGTGTTTACCAATGAACCTGAAAACAAAGCGATGCCTTGATGAGTAACGGTGGAGTAACGGTGGAGTTTCTTGCCCATTCTTCTCCATACGAAAACTACCTTTTGGAAGGGGCAACTAGAATCAGTTCTATTTCTTTCTTAGTTTTAACGTTCAAAAGTGCCTTTAATGTGCCTATTTGAAATAAATGATTTGACTTTGACTTTGACTTTGACATGCCCTTAGGCACTTCGTAGGTACGGCGCCTACGTATGCAATGAAAAGCTGGCATTCGTATTCCGATAAACATTCTATTAATATCACCAAACGATGGTCACCTCACATAGGTAGGTACCTCTCGTTACGTCTCCAGAGTTGTATGCTCATAGAATCGATGCCTTCGTATAAACTCGGCGATTTCGCGCGAATCCCGCCTCCAAGAGTTTTAACAGGATCACTCACGGAAAGTTGTTGAATATCATGTTTATCGAAGTATTAGAATTATTATGGATTTGTTTATGCGAATATTTTGAAGTTTTGGGTACGTTTATAATTTAAATTTGATTATGATAATTCGAGGCTGTGATTTTCAGTTAGAACAGAGGTCTCTTCACATATAGAGAACAAAGTTTTTAGTAATTTCATGAGTCAATCCATACTATACTAATGTTATAAATTCGAAAGTAACTCTGTCTGTCTGTCTGTCTGTATGTTACCTTTTCACGCCTAAACCACTGAACGGATTTCGATAAAATTTGGCAAGGAGATAGATGGCATCCCGGGGAAGGACATAAGCTACTTTTTATCGACATACGCCGGCGAAGTCGCGGGCGGAAGATAGTAAGAAATAAACTGAGGAAAGTATCTTTGAAGATTATAGTTTAAGATTGATAAGTGACTATCTAAAGGAACCTCAGATACCTAAAGGTAAATAGAAACACTAGATAGAAACAGAAACGCTGAAAACTAAACCGTCTGAAAATGCCCTATTTCAGTAATGGACATTGGATAGACATTCATTGACGGGAACAAACGTCGTGTCATCATTATCGGTAACTCTATTGGCTGGCCTTCCATCTGTATTAGGGCCATGACATTGAAAAGTCAATAGATAAATAATAGAAACATTGTAGAAATAAATCACAAACAATCAAAATTTAGGAAAGCAAATGATATTTAAATACGTCTCCTTATTTCTCACAAAATGCGACAAGAAAGCCCCATAATCCTACACGGAATACAGGCCGAACTTTCTCGAACGACGCCATCTTGAATTAGGTAACGCGAGCGCAAATAACAGTATTTTAATTAGATTTATTACTAAATTAAAAAACAAAAATATCTCCCCTAAATGTAAAACTTTGGAACCATCTCCTCTTGAAGCTGTAAGAACTCTTAGAACATTCATCTGTAGTTAAATAAAAAAAAGTTTTGCCTCTCGTATTAATCTGCAGGCAAATCAGATTCATACCCGGGAGGCTGAGCCACATCTGGCCAGTTAAAAGTTGCCAGTAAACTGGTATGAATACACCGCGTAACTTTGTTAACAATGTAGTGTGGGTAATGAGAGGGAGCGGGAAACTGAGGTTTTTTGGTTAATACCTCGTAAACGTTGATATATTAAGTAACCTATTGCGATTAACTATTCTTCAAGAGTAATAAAAAACCCTATAAGAAATCGACAGGTGTTTCACCTCTCAACGAGGCATCCTCAGGATGACGATTGACCAATTGCAAACCAGAACACGACGTGTTGCCACAGCGCTGGTAGCAGAGTGAATCAAATCGAATAAAGGATTGCTGCTCGGCTTGCAAATGGTCAATCGTCATCCTGAGGATGCCTCGTTGAGAGGCACAGTGAAACAAGAATAGTTAAGCGGAACAGGTTACTAATTATATCAACGTCTATTGTATTTTATAATGGATTTCCCAAAGTCACGCCTGAATCAATTAAATAACTGGTAATGAAAAATGAAAATGAAAAAGTGTATGTCCACAGAAATATTTTAATAACAAGATAATCCTACTAATATTATAAATGTGAAAGTTTGTGTGTTTGTGTGTTTGGAGGTTTGTTACTCAATCACGCAAAAACGGCTGAATGGATTTGGATGAAATTTGGCAAACAGATAGTTTATAACCTGGATTAACACATAGGATACTTTTTATCCCGATATTCCCACGGGATCGAGACTTACGCGGGTGAAACCGCGGGGCGCAGCTAGTAATTATCATAAATCTCTGCCAAACTGCAAAGCAGTTTGCTGGTAGATGTTGCTTCTTTTTATCACATTAATACTACATTTATAATTTAGGTACGCTTTTTCATAGGTACGCCAAACTATCAATGCGTTCCTTAAATTTTATTCTGCAGATTTTAAAACAGACATACAAGTTTTTAAATATTCTCTACAGACAAATATACCTTGTATAGACCGTGCACTATAACTTGTCCCTTGGCACCTTTGCTTGTCAAGCTTAGTTTTAATGCGAATAGAGTTCAAAATGGTGATTGACAGAACAGCGCTACCAATCGCGTCACGGGACAAGATATAATGAAAACACTAGTTTTATAACGAGCAAGGGACATTGATAAAGCAATTACGACTAGGTTGAAAAAGTCTTGGAAATGTCTCATATGCAGCAGTGGACTACTTGTGGAATTTATTCAAAACTGTGATGCACACTGACAATATCTGAATATTGTTTTGACATGTTATTGGGTCGATTGTAGGTACAGTAACTCTTATTTTTCCTGAATAAAGTTTATGCAGTTATAAAATTAAAATATACTCAAGAAGATTGCTATGATAAAGCTACCTTAGCTTAGATTACATGGATATGGATATTGACGGCTTTTAAAAGGCATGATAATAAGTCAAATAATTATATAACCTCTCAAAACCGCTGTCGCTTATGACTCAGGCCATATCCCAAGTGTATCCAAGTCCGAGACTTCATACTTTGTACCCGTGGCATCATTCCGCGTTGTTAGTACGGGAAATATGAAAATACCATGTTATTATAAAGTTAGTTCGCTTATATTTAACCGTGAATTATAGTTTTGTGAATTACCATTTTTATCGTAAATTGTTTTGATTTCTTATTCGCATTAATGAATGTGTGAGTATTCTTATAGTATTGTAACTGGATAGATCTACTACCGGTATCTACAAAGACCGCTAGTAGATCTATCGAGTATCTTTGTAGATCGAACTACGCATCTCACTGATGTAACGCAAAATCCATCGGGGAAGCAGGGTTCACCGCGCGACCATATATACAACGTCCCGAAATCAATCGTCGGGCACTTGCCTACCAGACACAACACTCAGGCGGGTGTTTTATCAGGCGGTCGGAGGATCCTCCCTTTTCTATAGACGATAAGTGAACTTTACACCCTGTTTCTCATCTCTATACTGTTGACCCCGATTATGAACGCCAGCGCAGCCTTCCCCCAACTACTTCAACGTGGTACTAGTATCATGAGTGGGTTTAGTTCTTTGATACACTTCATGAACGCTAGCTAATCCTTATTTTATCTTGATACACTGACATACTAGATAGACCAAACTTGGTATATGAAAAGTAGAAAACAAAATATGTAGTAGTCTATACTTTACCAACTGTAAATAATTTCTTACTTTCACCAAAGCTAAAGTTACGCATAATGTGTTTTTTCTCTTCAAGGAATTTCTCAAATTCATCAACCAAAA
Organism: Lithophane ornitopus; assembly: GCA_948473465.1. Classification (NCBI taxonomy): domain Eukaryota; kingdom Metazoa; phylum Arthropoda; class Insecta; order Lepidoptera; family Noctuidae; genus Lithophane; species Lithophane ornitopus. Next base: position 2,722,477 of record OX419629.1, read on the forward strand.
TACCAGGACCACAGCACTTAAAAGAACCACAACATCATCTTCAAACAAATTGCTTCAAAATTAAGGTAGGACGCACTCATATTTACGAACCAACAGATTTGATCCACACAAGAACTTCAGAATATGAAGTCATTATTATGTACATATCTCAGAGTTATTCCAAGTTTTAAACCGGGAGTATTAGCTCATTAATTCTGATATCTAAAGCGTGTAATTCCTTTTGTAAAGTGTCTTTTATGGCTATGAGTAGATAAGCGACAGAGACTGAGCTTGCAATGTCGCTGCAAAAGGTACCCTACTGCATTCATGTGAATGTTTGTGTGACACCAATACACCATGCCACATCGCGTACGTGACATCTCACCGAAGGGAATAGCCACAACGGAGAGGTGTTTATAATACAACTCCATTGCGCTGATAAGTTTGTTTAAGTCACGTATGACTGTGCATGTAATGCTTCCTACATATTGCCATTCATTGATCAGAAATCCAGAGTTAAGGCTACTAGTAAGAAAATTCCTGATGATAAACCCAATAACACTGTCCTACCTGGAAATAGAACCCAGGGTTACTAGACCAACGAGGCAGTCATACGTCAGCGACCCGGTTACATAAAGTTATGCCTCTGTAAGCTATCTCCTCAAGTAACATTACTACGAACAAATACAGCAGAATGTAATATTTTATATCTAAACTTATTCATGACAGCTTAAAGTGATGGAGGCGTAATTTGGCTTCATTTGTCAAAGCTAGGCTTGTTAAATTTTGTGTGCGAGTTTAAATAGATGTTCTTGGATATGTTCGTAATTTGGTCTTAATACTTTCGCATATTTTCAGTCATTTGTTGTAATTGTGTAGCTGACTTGCTCTTGATAGGCCACGATTACTCCACATGTTGATGAGACTCGTACATACCAGGAAAGCATGACAAAAAAAGAGGAAGCTTATAGGTACTCAGCAGTGGATGGAACAAGGTTGCTAATGATGATTATGAAACCACGTGCGCACGTCAGGAGCTCGTGGCTAAGTAATAACAGCCGCACGGGTCGATGCATCAGGTTAAGCTACACTTGCCGGGGTTGTTCCATGGATGGGTGACCATCTTTACATACCGAGACTCCTCCGTACCTCGGAAAGCACGTTGATACCAGCTGTCATTTGTGGATCTTTGACAGTTCTTACGGGTCGTCAGAAGCCCGAAAGTCTGACAACCAGTCTGACCAAAGGGGTATCATATTACCTATAATAACTGGGTTGTGGAGGTCAGATAGGCAGTGGCTCCATGTAAAATACTCGTCAGCTTCATCCGGTAAGACTGGAAGCCGATTCTAATAAAGTTGGGAAAAGGCTAGGCAGATGATGACGTGTATTATTATAAAACAACACGTTTTCAATTCCTAGAAATGTCCTTCCGAAAAATGATAACAATAACTTTCCTCAATTTTATTTATGTAATGTAAGGCGCCATTTTGCGGAACAATATTATTTAAAAACCTACCGCCATTGATTGAGATTGTTTCAAAAGTTCGTATCTTTGTTCTTTGGCGCTGACAGTTTCATTTAATTCACATACACAACATCCGAGAAGGGTGAAGGCACCTGTTATTGACTGTTTGGATAAATTCATTTATAAAGGTAGGATATTATTTGACTTTTGAACTTTGTTTTTGAGATTGACAACCAAATAGCAGATATTTTAGTGTCGTATGTGGCGGTAATCACTTTCCACTTAAGCTAGGAAAGAGGTTCCGTCATAGGTCGTCAAGAAAATCTGTAATTTCACCAGTACCTTTTTGTCATTAAGGCGAAAGCATCAGGGTAGCCCGCGAAATTCAAATTTTCTTACTTTTTTTGCAATTTGCTGGTCAGTATCAGGTTGTATCCAGGATTGCGGGAAAGTCCGAAAGGGATACCCTTGGCAACAGGCAACTGAAGGAACACGGGTGGGTTTTAGTCAGTAAAAGTCTGACACGCCCTCCCGCTCCGCCCAGAGCGGAGAAGTCATTTGATGATTTTCCACCCTCAAAAAAAAAAAAAAGTTTTGTGTATTGATTAAAATATGATTCGCGATCGTAACAAATATGGATTTACAGAATTATAAACATTAGAATCAGCATACCCAAAACCCTAAACCAAAACCTCATGCTGCTGAGCATGAGGCTTTGAGTTCGATACTAGTCGTCAGAAGCCCTGACAACCGGTCTTACCAAGGGGTATCGTATTAGTACCCAGGAACTAGTAACTGGTTTGTGGAGGTCAGATAGGCAGTCGCTGAATGTAAAATACTGGCATCCGGTTAGACTGGAAGCCGACCTCAACATATTTGGGAAAAGGCTAGGCAGATAGTTTTTTTTTTTTTACACTTAAAATCTATATTTAAATAAGTTAGATAAATATAAATTTTAAACCTAATTAATTATTTTTTTAATAAATTTATAATTTTAAATTATGTTAGATGTTTACAATTTTAATTAAAATATACAATTTAATTCTTACATTATGTACAAAAGGAAAAAATAATATATAAAGGAAGAGATCATAGGGCGGCAAAAATTCTTCCACATCGCTGTCAGTGGGAAAAGTACCCAAAAGACTAGGTAGATTGATTGTGTTTTTAAAAGATTCTTCGTTTGACCTTTACAAGCCAGATCTAGTATCAATACCTCAAACTTTACCTTACCTTTTTATATAAAAGACTGTAAAAATAAATAAGTACAGTACCAAGGTCTCACGATTTTGTTCTCGCGAAACTTGGCTTTTCCATTATCTCATGGGTACAATATATTTTCTAGGATAAAAACTTTCCTCTCAGTCTCGACGTGGACTCAAAATACAGACGCAACAATTTATGTTGTGTTGAATTTGTGAATTTAAAGTTTGGGATAAATACGAGATAAATAAACAAAATTTAAAAAAAAGCCTTTTGATTTCATATCCACAGTAATTACATTTCACTTTATAAATACTTATCACTCCATTTGAAATAAGATTAGACATTTAAACAAACCTTTTTACAGTCCGTTCAACCGATTGTGACTTCTATATCGTACACTTATGGATGGCATTAAAAGCAAATAAAACCGGCCAAGTGCATGTCGTACCATGCACAATGAAGGGTACCGTAGTTGGGATGAATTTATAAAACAAACTTAACATTGTAGTTGAAAAACTTGTTCTCCGATACAGAATGTATGAAAGAACATGTTTTTACAACTGCAAATTTAAGTTGGTCGATTATTACTCGGTAACTTGTGGAGCCTACGTATCGGTGATAGTTTTCCTTTTAATTTCGTTATATATACTACTGCCGTGATTTTTTTTTACATATCCAAACCCAACCATTTAGCTGGCAGGGGGGGGGGGGGCACTTGGCTCTAACAAAAATTAGCACTTTAAAGCTTAATATTCCGCAAACAGATAACTGAATCCAAAAATGGTTTTAACAAACTCACATTATTTTTAAACGAACTTTCCAACGATACCCCACATCATGGGATTGACGAGAAAAAAAAAACCATCTCCACTTTACGTGTAGGGGAGGTACCCTGTGTATATCCATACCAAATTACAGCTTTCTAGTACCAACGGTCTTTGAACTAAGCCGCGGACAGACGGACATGGCGAAACTATAAGGGTTCCTTGTTGACTACGGAACCCTAAAAAGATAACACAAATACCAACTGTCTACTGCACCTGCCATTTGTCACACTACCAACGCTATAGAAGTCAAAATCGGTTGAACGCACTGTAAAAAAGGTTTATTTAATTGTCTAATCTTATTTCGAATGGAGTATAGATTTAAAAGTTATGTCTTTTTTTAAGCTTATTTTTAAGTATTCTTTTCATATAAGTATCTATATCTTAGGGATAGGAACCCCTTCTCGGGGATAGGCCTCCTTCAGCTTATTCCAGTTTTTCTGCACTCTGTCTGCAGCTTCCTCAGTCCATTGCTTTCCTGTTATTGCTACTTTGTCATCTATCCAGCGCTTCATCGGCCGCCCTTGCCGTCTCCTATCTCCTCCTCGTACCTATGGGTCCTGTCCACCGGGTTGCCTCTATGGTCCATCGGATACGAGATGCTTAAGTGGGAACTGACTCGTTGGTCTAGTGGTCGCAAGCGCTGCTGCTGAGCCGGTCCTGGGTTCGATTCCCAGGTCGGTCAAAGTGTTATTGGGTTTTTCCATCTGGAATTTCTCAGTAGCAGCCCGGTGGATTTTTGCCCGGTTGGTAGAGAAATGTGGGTGTACTTTTATAGGCACATCTCTGCATAATCCTTCGGGAAATACAGGCGTGATGATATGCCCCCAGAATACCCGCGAAATTTCGCGTTGTTGCATAACTTTTTAATTAGTTGAGAGTTTTAATTTATATTCTTAATGGCACCTCTTTTGGTCATGAGCTATCCGCTATATCAAAAATATTTGGCTTAGGTCTAAGGAGGCGTGATTTACTATAGTAGATGATAATATATAGATTTAGTGGGACCCCTTCTTTTCGCATAATGTTTTTTTTCCTAATATTCTTTGGAATAACAATTTTGTCATATTTTTTTTTTGGTCTAGTTTTTGCCATAATGTTTTTGGCATCAGTATGTCAAAAAAAAATATCCAATTATGTCCATGTTGGATAATTTGTTTTGGCATAAAATTAATTCGCATAATGTTACTAGGCGTAAGCATAATAGTGTTAAGGCATACAAATTTATGGGAATAACGGAAACAAATTTAAGTTATTTTTACGTATTTATTACAAAAATAAGGCTTAGATGGTTTAGGTTAGGTTAGTTAATGGTGGAAAATTTATACATCCTCCAAGTTTATGCTGATGACGTCATCTTAGCCTATTTAAATAAGATAAAATAAATCCCATAAATACTGTTCGCCTATATATAAACAGTCACCCCACCACAGCCCTTGTTTTAACTTCACATAAGCACTTATCTCCTTGAAACTTCACAACTCATCAAAGTTGAGCTTTGTGCGTGAGTTACATTCGCGTTTTATGGTAAGCAGGTAAATAGGTTGGATTTACCATTAAATACGTAGATGTATATAATAATGAGGTGTTAAAAGCTTCTATAAAATTAATGGAGGCTGTGGGGTAAAAACAGTGCTATAAATTGTGTTTTAATTTGTTTTTCTGTTATATATATATATATATATTTTAAAACGTTGCCCCACACTAGGAATTTCTTCCTGTATAGTGGGTGCGTTTACAAACATAGAAACTCACATACACTAACACCCAGACCCGGAACAACTACTTGCAGATCATACAAATATTTGTTCCGTGCGGGGATCGAACCCGCGACACGTTGCGCAGCAGTCCATCGCTCAGCCACTGCGCCAACCGTGTCGTATATTTTAAAGTAAGAGTAGGTAGTCGTTCGATTTTATGGCTAGGCAATATTTATCTGCAAAAATATTGTTCTATACCTACCCAATAAATATTAAAAAGTACCGGATCATAGTCCCATTTTGTCAAAATTAACGATTCCATAAATCACTTTAAAAAACATTGAATCGGGAGCATTCAACGTTACAATTTGGGCCACAAAAAACTACACACACACAAGTTTTCGCGACACGACACGCGTTAGCCCAAAAAAGCGAAACATATCGCTTGTCGTATTTTTCAAATGTGAATACGCAACGCCCGAGATTAACAAATGGATCGCGTGAAAAAGTTTCAGCAATAAATTTAGGTAAAGTCACAAAACTCGGCAACGACACGTTAAATTTTATTACTGCCTCGAGCCTGTGGAGCATTGCTATTAAACTTGGGATATTATTGAAATGATCTCAGACAAAGGTTGTTATTGCACGAAAATATATGCGAACTTGTGAGTGAGAAGTTTAAACGCTCGATCAGTACTTCATTCGGTAATGCCCTCAGAAGTTAGTGCGTGAGAATTGAGTTATTGCTCTCTGTATTGGCCCGCAGTGTATTAAAACGGTAATGTTCGAAGTTAGAAAAATTGTTTATATTATTTTTATAGGAGTTGTAAAACCGTGTCGCTTTGAGTTTAGAAACGGTTGCCGGCTCGCTTCCCGGGGGGTGACGTCAGAGATGACGTAGTAAAATATAACAGATCAGGAGCGCTTGCTGCATTATTGTCACGTAAAATGTTGTGCAGTTACGGGTTTTAAAAATAATAGGCCTAACGATAGCTCTTAAAAGTTTCCAAGGGTAATTACGTCCACATATATGGCCAGCTATATCTTCCTAAATAACTACAACCAATCAGAGGGCCTAGACAAGTGACAATCACTTCCAAAGCGTTTCGTATTTCTACAACGACTGTCAACAGGATAGACATAAGCTTTTCGATAGCTTATGTCAGTCCTATACGTTTTTTGCCTTTTACATCATCGTTATCTCTGATACAATGTCACTTTGCCCTCAGGGCGCAGTGTGGTCCCTGCCAGGGTTGCGGGAAAGTCCGAAAGGGATACCGGGACCTTGGCAACAGGCAACTGAAGGAACATGGGTGGGTTTTGGTCAGTAAAAGTCTGACACGCCCTGCCACTCCGCCCAGAGCGGGAGAAGTCATTTGACGATTTCCCACACTCAACAAAAAAAAAAAGGGAGCGGTGTGGTGACTGTCCTTATGACTGGCGAAATGTGAGTGTACTATAGAACACCTCTGCCTAACCCTTTGGGGAATACAGGCGTGATGTTATGAGTTATGTAATTCTTTGAAACTGTTATTGTTATAGTTGATTATATTGATGATGAAGTAACTTTATACTAAGTAACTTTGACCAGCGGCTTAGCTCGCGTCGATGTCGGAAAATATCCTACAGGAATGTACGACCGGGATTAAAAGTACCCTATGGGTTAGTTCAGGTTATAAACATATATTTAATTAATTTATTTGTCATTGCTCCATTTTTAATTCTTTTTTCCTATTGTGGTACAGTAATCGTATTCAAGGTGCATCATATTCACATGTAATTATATAATTGATGTCTACAAAATATTGTAAAACATTTTTTTAAGAGTAACAGTGGAATTTCTATCCCATTCTTCTCCATACGAAAACTATCTTTTGGAAGGGGCAACTAGAATTAGTTCTATTTCTATGTTTTTGACGTTCAAAAGTGCCTTTAATATGCTTAATTGAAATAAATTATTTGACTTTGACTTTGACAAATTTTATCCAAATCCGTTCAGCCATTTTTGCGCCAATCCGGAACATGCATCCGGACAAACAGACCAACGGACAAAAACTCTTCATAACCTATTCTTACGTTTTTTTGCAATTTTCAGGTTGTATCTTGATCAACATAATTATGATTCGCGACCGTAAAAAATATGTATTTACAGAATTATAATCATCAGAATGATTAATACATCTATCTATGTTAGATTTGTTTTGTATATAAGTCCATGTCAGATGGTCCTGACAGAATGACAGCCGATACTAAAACCTTGTTCATGATTAGTTAACAAACCAATTAAACCCACAGTTAAATATTAAATTGATCATAAGATTTAACGGTAATAGATAAAGTTGTTAATTATAATTACATAGACCCAATCAAACGTTCTCCTCAATTTATTAACACGATAAGAAGAATCATCCAATGAATTAACATCGTAAAGGTCAAAATATAGCTCCTTTAGATAATATTTCGGCTATTTTATGCTTTAAAACGTTGTAAGAAGGAGTTTATTGCCCGGGGATGTCCGTAAATTTATATATTATAGGGACGGCGGGATACGGAAGGTAACAAAGGTTACTAGGCCTCCGATTGTATTACCTTTCTATTAAGAGTATAAAATTAATTTTTGTTGAACGTTTTTTGACGATATGATGTCATAAACATTATGAGGATTCTAAAAATAACCCAAATAAATTTACGCAACGAGATCGTTTTTATAATTAACTAGCTATTCCTCGCGACTTCGTTTGCGGTCCAGGATGAAAAGTACTCTATGTCTTTCTCCAGGTAATGGTCTACCTATGTGACAAATTTAATCCAAATCCGTTCAGCCGTTTTAGTGTGAAAGCATACCAAAAAAATAAACAAACAAACAAACTCACTTTCGCATTTAAAATATTAGTTTGGATAAGGTACTGTGTCAATAATCTGTCAAGTATGTGTAAGATAATGAGGCACAAAAATATTCCAAGACATATCGATTTAACTCGTAGCGATCTTTAATTTTGCGTAGCATTAGCTACGTCGTAGCACCAGCGTAGTCTCGTTGCGTAGGCGTACACGACGTCATCTTTTAACCATTTTACTCACACTACTTTGTTCGTAAGATCGAATGGTTTTTTCCCCACCCAATCAGATATGCAAGTTAGAAATTATTTAGCAACCGGAGCCTAGAAATATTGGCTCTCAAAACACAAAAATATAATAATAGCCTGGTTCCCGGGAGTCGAAACCGCAACACTACCAAGTTACCTCAAAAAGCTTTGTATAAATTCTCAACAAAATACTCTTGGAAATTCACTTTTATATATTTACAATCAAGAGGAAGTTGGTCAACTATTTTGTGTTCCGTTTGAGAAAAACAAAGAGAAAATTAACGATGAAGAATTCCATTTAATTCGATACTCTGTAGCTTTGCGGTGAGGCTTACTGTTTGTGTTTGTAGTTTTATATTTATACAGTTGTTCAAGCTTATGTGAGCCTGGTAACAGGCGCTCTGGGTCTTCGGAAGAAAAGATTAGTCATGTTGTTTTCTCAGATATTCTATCCATTCTTAGAAAAAATCTTTGTGCATTATAAATATTTTTCTAAGTAATCTATGAATTGTGAAGAAGTTTTCAAATTTAAATAATACTAGGGATTCGTTTAGAAGAACTAAGTGAAAATACACCGACATACACGAAAAGCGACTTTAATTTATACTATGATACTATGTCGCAGATGGATTGTCAAATTAGCTGTTTTACATTACCGCTAGCTGCTTTACAAAACATCTCAATTATGTTAAACAGCTGAACAGCATTCAACTGGATTGCCATTACGTTGCGTTTAACGAAACTAGACAACCCCACTTTATGTCCAGAAAATCACTGTCCAGTTCAAGGTTGCCTGGAAGAGATAACAGTACGCGCTAGGGCCGGCCATTGTATATTTTGTAGTATATACATCTTTTTTATTTGTAATGTATAATCTGGTGTAAAATAAAGTATAAAACTACGTTTAGTTAATTAAACAATCCATCTGTGACATAATATAGATTTATAGTTAGATATAGATTATGGCCATACAAATACACCCTTCATGTGTGCTGATTATATCATTATTATACTATTTAGTAAAATTTAACTTCCCCGTTGGTCTCGTGGCCACAAGCGCGACTGCTGAGTGTGGGGTCCTGGGTTCGATTCCCGGGTCGGGCAAAGTTTTATTTGGTTTTTCAATTTGGAAATTCGTAGTAACAGCCCGGAGTTTGGAATTTGGCGGTGTGATACCCCCGTGCCTCGGAAAGCACGTGAAGCCGTTGGTCCTTCACCTGATCTCTCTCCGGTCGTGTCGGATTGCCGTCCCATCGGACTATGAGAGTGAGGGAGGAGAGAGTGCACCTGTGTCTGCGCACACACTTGTGCACTATAATATCTCCCGCGCCGAAGACTAGTCTCCGTTGAGATTGGCTGCCGTGGCCGAAAACACGGTCAGGAGGACTATTATTATTATTTGTTTATACATCTCGGGACCCTGGGATCCCGGATCTTTGGAAGGCGTGCGAGGGGCCGAAGCCAACTTGCAGAGGCCCCTTAGACAATTTTAAAATGGAATGGTGCACCAACCGACGATTATCCCTGTTCGCACTGTGCAAGTGCAGCCAAGGACAACCCCCGGTTGGTGTAGGACTATTGCAGAACATGGAAACAAAGATATTGGGCTATGGGTTTTGGTGGCTTAGTGAACTGGTAATTTTGAACTATGGGAAGACTATGGCCCCTGCCTGACCAATGTTTTTAAATATAAAATACAAAAATAAAATGGCAGGGGGTGACTTGCACACTCAATAATGGGCCCCCAAAAACAGTCGCTAGCACATAGTGACGTAACGACCAGGGGGCAACACTTCCTGAGGTGCTTTAGGAGTGGAGAGGTATTCCACGGCTTTCAGAACAATCCCAGAGCCCGGAAGATGGTCAAGATCCCTACGAGCACTTACTGGAACACTTCCTTCCTCCGAGCACGTTTGCTCTTGCGAGTCTCCACTCAAGCCGGCCAATGAAGGCAAGAATGAGGTGGGAGCTCTGTTCTTCGTCAGTGTTCACTCTAGCCGGCCAATAAAGGCAAGCCAGAGGTGAGGAACAAGACTTCTCCCGGGAGATCGGGTCCGTGGGATCGCAACTGCCCAACAGCTCGCCACATGCTGCCCTGCGGGTTTTTGTATCTCTCTTGGTCTGGCTCCTCACTCTAGACCCGTTTCGGCAAAGTAAACTCTACCGGCACAGACCTAGAGTTCGGAGCACGCAAGCCCCACCACGACGTCAACGTAGAGATACGGCGGTGGGGTTATTATTACTATTATTTAGTAGAAGGCCTTGTAAAACAATCTATATTTAGTTCACATTAGGATAGAGTTTGCTCGAAAAGAAGAAAACCAATCAAGAGGAAAGCTGCCTACCCCTCCGACATTGTGAACAATCTACCACGACTACCAGGAGCACATAGTAAATAAATATTACATTTCAAAACTAAAATGTTACGTGGTTATGTTGGTGTAAGCTGCTTGTGAACATTCCTCGACTGCGCTAGGCTCTACCGGATTTAATCAGAATTATTTTCTGTATTATTTTCAGAATTAAACCAGAACACGACGTGTTGCCACACCGAGAGCTGGACGCAACACGTCGTGTTCTGGTTTGCGACTGGTCAATCGTGATCCTGAGGATGCCTCGTTGAGAGGTGAAACGCGTGTCGATTTGTTACAGGGTTTTTATGACTCTTGTAGAATAATTAAGCGGAACAGGTTAAAATAAAAAAAATACAATATTGGTGTCAAATAAAAGCTAGTAATGAGTTAATTCCAAATATATAAATTAATAAAACTAAAAAGCTTGAAATAAAACAAATTGTTTAAAAAATAAAAACCCGCCTGCAAAAACGCATAACTTAAAACAGGCGGGTTTTTTATTTTTTAAATAATTTGTTTTATTTATAATGGATTTCCGCAAAGTTACACCTGAATCAATTAACTACAGAATTATGTATTTGTGAACTGAAGAGTTCTCTAAATATTTTTAACTGTGTTCGCAGATTCACACGTCGATAAGTTATTACTTAGAATACGGTATCGACGTGTGAATCTTTGAACATAGTTGGAATTGTTTTAGAAATGTGTGGTCACTTGAATCAGAGCAATGCAGAGAACTTCAAAGCTTAGCAAAGCAATTCTTTTAGACATAATTACTATGACATAGCAAGCGTTTCTTCACACACTGAAAAAATACAAAAAAACCAACCAAATGCGAGTCTGACTCGCGCACGAAGGTTTCCGTACCAGCAAACTTACAACAAACGTGTTAAAAAAAAAAAAAAACACGTTTGTTGTATGGACGCCCCCTTAAATATTGGTTTATTCTGTTTTTTTGGTATTTGTTGTTATAGCGGCAACAGAAATACATCATCTGTAAAAATCTCAACTGTCTAACTATCACGGTTCATGAGATACAGCATGGTGACAGACGGACACACGAAAAGACAGACAGACAGCGGAGCCTTAGTAATAGGGTACCGTTTTACCCTTTGGGTACGGAACCCTAAAAATACACTGAAAAATATGTGACACCATTAACATGCGATGAAGGAGAACATCGAACAGAAATCTAGACATACCTAATGGTCTGAAATATCCAACGTGTATCGAGCAAGTGTGGTATGTTATACCGAAGAGGATTCTCTTCGGTATAAGACAATCTCAGTACAAAATGCACTATTTATCCATGACTGTACATCATATGCCTAGCCTTTTCCCAACAATTTTGGGGTCGGCTTCCAGTCTAACCGGATGCAGCTGAATACAGGTATTTTACATGGAGCGACTGCCTATCTGACCTCTACAACCCAGTAAGTAATCCTATTCGGTACAAAACAAACTCAGGACAAAATGCACGATACCAGTGACTTTACGACGTTGATAAATTGTGATAGGCCAAAATGCAGAAACGTAAACATAGCCATGAAAACTGCGTCTCTAAAGCCTTTTTCCAAACACAGAATCGACGGCACAGTAATTTCAAAAACTGGCCAAGTGCGAGTCGGATTCGCGCACGAAGGGTTCCGTACCATTATCTATAAAAACGGCAAAAATAAACACATTTGTTATATGGGAGCCCCCTTAAATATTTATTTTATTCTGTTTTTCAGTATTTGTTGTTATAGCGGCAACAGAAATACATCATCTGTGATTTCAACTGTCTAACTATCACGGTTGATGAGATACACGGCTGGTGACAGACGGACAGACAGACAGACAGCGGAGCCTTAGTAATAGGGTCCCGTTTTACCCTTTGAGTACGGAACCCTAAAAATGTACGTATGTATTCCTTACTCTGAAAATTGGAGGTGGATGAAGTAAAACATACGGGGGCTAAGTTTGAGAGGTGACGCTTGTAGCGACTTACATAATTTGATTTTCAAGTTTCAAGATACCTACTCTTTATTATGTGAAACACTTCATTTCTATTTAGCTTAGAATCTGCTGCTAAATGTGTGGATTTTTTAATTTCACGGTCATGAACTAGTAGTCTTTTGTAGTTGGCGGTCTACCTATTGTCATGGCGGCCATTTCAGAGCGTGTACATGAGCCCTAAGAAGACTCATGTCCAATACAATACTTTTAGAGTTTTACTATGTCCGGACAGTAATCAAATATCTAGCTACTACGACTTTGTCTGCGATCCAGGATTAAAGAAGCTTATGTCTTTCTCCGGGTCATGGTCTACCCATGTGCCTTCATCTAAATCCGTTCAGCCGTTTTAGCGTGAAAGCGTAACAAACAAACATACAAATTGATTTTCGCATTTATAATATTACTAGCTTCCGCCCGCGACTTCGCCTGCGTGTTATCTTGATAAAATGTAGCCTAAGTCCTTCCTCGGGATGCCATCTATCTCTTTCCCAAATTTTATCGAAATCCGTTCAGTGGTTTTGGCGTGAAAAGGTACAGACAGACAGAATTACTTTTTAATTTATAATAGTATGGATATTAGGTTAGTTAGGATATATATACAGGGTTATTGGTAAAACACCGACAATCTCTTAAGGAATCATTGTACTCATCATTATGAACAACTTTTACTATGGAAACAAATATGAAATCGTGAAAAAAAAACAGCTGTTCCGTACTCCTTAAGAGGTTGTTGGTGTTTTACCAATAACCCTGTATAGTTAGGATAGGATATCGGTCCCTTCTGAATTCACCTTCCAATACATCTTATAACCGCAGCTGCCCCGTCCACAACACGTCCCGTACAATCCACGTTACTCCGAAAATTGTCGTCGTAATTCTCAAAAATTCAATTTAAAATCGCTCTGAGTTGGGTCAGTCTGGAATATTCCGTGGAGGCCGGCCGCACGAGTAATTGGTACAGTCGTGCACACGATGCATTCAAAAATCGTTCGCGATGACTAGTTTGTATTTGCTGTACACTGTGGAGGATTTTTGGTGAACCTTTTGCGGGTATTGAAGAGTTTGAGCGATGAATTCTTTGAGCATATTGAATAAAAGTGGGTGCGTTTCAATCACAGCCTAATGCTAGACAGAGGCAACGTTTCTGTACGTAAATATTTTGCCTCTGTCTAGCATTAAGCTTTAATTTAACCGTTAAAAAGTCGATCAACTTATCCAAAAGATAAAACTTGCCGTAAAAAGTATAGATTCCTATGCAAAAGAACGAGCAAGAAGCTCCATGGTCACCTTTTAAATCTATTTTATACAATAACTAGCAAATTGTATACTAAAACCGTCCTCGAGATCCACTCTATCCATTGGTGAAAACAGCAAAAAACGGTGCAATCGTTTTTGAGTTTATCGCGAACAGACATAGAGACACGGCGGTTATTTGGTCAGACTATTGTGACATTTTGAGACTATTGTGGAAACAATGTAATGCAATTTCTTGTACCTACTTTATGTTTATTACTCTCTGGCCTTGAATTTATCCTTTAAGTAATTTATTACTACTTTCAAGATCTACTTTCTACTTTCGAGATATCAAGACCATCATTCATTTTTTCATCATCTTTTTTTTTTTTTTGACTGTCTGACTTCTCCCGCCCTGGGCGGAGCGGAAGGGCGTGTCAGACTCTTACTGACTAAAACCCACCCGTGTTCCTTCGGTTGCCTGTTGCCAGGGTCCCGGTATCCCTTTCGGACTATTCCGCAACCCTGGCAGGGCACTACCTACTACTTTATGATTTCAACACTCAAAAATGTAAAAATGTCAATCTAATTTCATTTCTTTTATTAAACCGCAAGACCTGGGTTGATCATTTTGTTTCCTTTACAAAAAACTTTTTCATCCTCAATTTAAATAGGTAATTCATTAAATCCCCCACTTAACCCCTACATTTCACCCCTCATTTTTCCGATAACCCTTACAATTCCGCATTACTCAGTGCATAAAGCTTGGTTCACACATGGATGGGCGCCACCCATGGGCTACATGGCAATCAATGGGGCCAACCTTTGCGTTAACGAGTTCGTACGGTGTACATCAGGGGTGAATGACGGGCTCCCTGTAATAGATATTGCAAGTTAAGGGGTAGTTCGCTAGAGGAATTTGTATTTAAGGTCGAGTTCAATTAATCAGCTATCGTTTGCCAAATTATATTTAGAATTTACGTCTGTGTGGCTGATTTAGTTATTTGACTCGATTCCACAACAGTAACACATTAAACTAACTGTGAAACGATACGTTTAATTGGAGATAAATCGAAGTAATTTTCAGGCTAGTTTAGGTTGAACAATGTAATTTTGATAAAGATAAGTTGGTATTGATTGATTGATTTGGTTGGTATTGGTTGGTGTTGGAACTCGACATTGAAAGTTTGAATGAAGAATCTATTCAGAAAAGGGCTATTCGAGCCATTTACAACCTAGGTCCAAGGGATTCCCTTCGAGAAAAAATCAGAGAAATAGATATTCTGTCTGTAGCCTCACAATATATATTTGAAAACCTATTGTATGTACACAAAAATATATCTAATTTTAAGAAAATGTCCGATATTCATAGTTTAAATACCAGGAATAAACACAATCTTGCAATAAACACTATATCGCACTCGTCTCCACAGAGTAGGCAACTCGTTCATGGGTCAATGTATACGCTTTTATAACAAACTTCCCATTGACATTCGAAACTTACCCATTAAACGATTTAAAAGCTGCATTAAAACCAAACTTTGTAGAAAAGGGTACTATAAAATTTCAGATTATTTAGAAGACAAAAAAGCATGGGATTGAGCTGCTTGCTCTGCTAAGCATTGTAACATTTTGAATAATATGGAAAATCATCAAGTATATCAACCAGTTTTATTTACAAATTGACATTATTGAATATTCTATACAAAATGACATGATTACTTTGTAAAGTATTTTATTATTGTGAATGTGAGGACTATGTGAATTTTTTAAATATTTTTTTTCGTTCTCAGTTAATTTTATCAATGGTCTGGCAATTTGAGAATTTTATGCGGCCTACCCAAATGTCCTTTCTTTGGTATTGTTCGTCGAGTCGCTGAGCTCCTTAAGTTCTGAGTTGAGCTCCGCCATTACTGACAAATGCTTGCACTGACTGGACAGGTCCACTCAAATCTGTGTGGTTCTTTCCTCAAAAGACCATTTCAGACTCGAATTTACATGGTCCTCATATGGCTTGACCAAGATTATGTCTGGACTTTAAAAGAGACTGTGACCTCTGAGTTTGTTTCGGCCTTTCTTCTCAGAGTAGTCAGATAGGAAACGCCGACCTCATCTAGCTTATTTTTAATATTTTTTAATATGACGTGTAAAAGTGATTCCAATATCCTATTTACAGAATAAACAATTTCATTTCATTTCATTAATAATCGTGACCCAAGGACTGGCTTTTACCTTGCTGAGAAGCCTATACTATATGACATTGCCATATAAAGTGGCAATGCCACCAGTCTCTTGAGTACATTACCAGTCGACAGAGATGCGGTGGAATTTTTTACGCCATATTTTGATTAGTTAAAAGTTTTAGTTAGGTTAGCTTATTATATTTTTCTTGAATAGTTTGTTAGTTAATTTAATAGAAGAAGTTTATCCAGTGTATCTTCATTAATTAAACTAATTGATTTATTTATTTGCATAGACAATAATGAGCCATAGGTTAGTTAGTTAATAGGTACAAAAAATACTTAAAAGCTATGCTAGTGTGTTACAAAACCAAGTCGTCCACCCTTTTGTACTGTGCCTTAAAATAATGAAATAGTGTATCCAGCCGTGAAATAATTATCTACTATTCTAAACATAAATTCTGTTGCCCATACTTCCATGCAAAGGCTGCCAGCTGTATCGAAGATTTTTTCCATAATTCTTAAAAGGGACATAGGTAGGTACCTACTGAGATAGATGATTCTCTCTCGCCCGAGTGCCCTAAGTGCTTGCTCCTTCACAGTAAAAGCGAACTAGCCAACAGGAATTCCCTTGAAAAAGACCTAACAATTTACTGGTGTCTTTTTACCCGACTACGGCGAAGAAAAAAGGAGGGTTATGATTTTGACCGGTAGGTATGTATGTATGTATGTATGTATGTTCATCTGTTCCCTCATATCTTCTAAACGACTCATCACAATCACAATTGACAAATGAGGTATCGTTGGAAGCGTCTTGATTGTCCGCTAGTTATAGGCTATGTGACGTCACATTAAATTAAAAAAGTCAGGAACTAAAAAAATAAAATATTTTATCGTACCAAGTTGGGTATCAAATGAACTTAATGAGCAAATTTCAAAAAAAAATCCGGAGTCACACGTAATCTGTTCGATTTATGCCCTAACACGTGTGACTCCGGATTTTTAATTTGTCTGTCTGTGGTGTCTTGTTTATACCTTTTTAGTCGTAGTTGGGTTTTAGTTTTTATTACTTTATATAAAACTAGTTTACTCTTTGTAAACGCGTCGACGGTTTTTTCCCAAAGGAATGGGCGTTTGATACGTAGTAGAATGTTTTAGGATGGAAGTAATATACATATTCAGTCTATAATTTCCCCAATGCTGGGACACAGGCCTCCTCTCACTGAGAGGGAGTGGGCCGTAATTCACCACGCGGGCTCAGTTGGTAGATGTCACAGGTCTTCGAATTTTTGGTTCTAGGACGCCGGTTTACCTACGATGATTTTCTTCACCGTTTTGAGAGCAGTGGCGATGAAATAATTTACACGAAGTTGCCTGCCTGCCAGGATTCAAACGAACGATCTACAACTCGTAAATCGCGTCCATTACTGCTCTCAATTAATAATAATTACATAGACTGCCTCTTTGATGGGTGGTCGTGGATGGGTGACCATCTTTACATACCGAGACTCCTCCGTGACTCGGAAAGCACGTTATACCGGTGGATCTTTGACAGTCGTTACGGGTCGTCAGATGCCCGAAAGTATGACAACCAGTCTTACCAAGCGGTACCGTATTACCCAGTTACTGGGTTGTGGAGTTCAAATAGGCAGTCGCTCCATGTAAAATACTGGTATTCAGCTGCATCCGGTTAGACTGGAAGCCGACCCTAACATAGTTGGGAAAATGCTAGGCCGATGACTGCCTCGTTAGTCTAATGGTCCCAAGCGCTACTGCTGAGCATGTGGTCCTGGGTTCAAGTCGGGCAAAGTGTTATTGACTTTTTCATCAGGAATATCTCAGTATCAGCCTGGACTCTCTATTTGTGCACGGTTGACGGCAATAGGGTTTATTACATAGGACTTAAACATAACTGGCGAAACGCTTCGGGAAATAAAGAAGTGACGATGTTATAAATAAACCGGCCAAGTGCGAGTCGGACTCGCGCACGATGGGTTCCGTACCATTATCTAAAACACGACAAGAAAATTACGTTTTTTGTATGGGAGCCCCCTTAAATATTTATTTTATTCTGTTTTTAGTATTTTTTGTTATAGCGGCAACAGAAATACATCATCTGTGAAATTTTCAACTGTCTAGCTATCACGGTTCATGAGATACAGCTTGGCGACAGACGGACAGACAGACAGACAGACAGTCAGACAGACAGTCAGACCGACAGACAGACAGCAGAGTCTTAGTAAAAGGGTCCCGTTTTACCTTTTGTGTACGGAACCCTAAAAAGAATCAAGATAGGTAGGTTAAGCAATAATATTACGCCTAAAAATAGGATGCGATCAACCCTCATTTCAAAATTATCTAAATGAGTCAGAGTTTTGTCAAATTATGAACAAATAAAATCGATGTTTAAGAAGAAGCTACCCCTTAACAAAACATTTCCACCTCTTTAGATGCACAAGTTTAATATCTGGATATGTCCAGCACACACGCATCAGTACGGTTATAGTTGCTAGTGTAAGATTACTTTATTTTACTGTTTAATTAAAACAGTTTTTTTACAAACACGTTTAGATAAGTTTATTCCTTCCTCCAGAAGAATCCTTCTTTTTTCTTCAAATATCTTTGTTGTTACTCCATATAGTTAGTTATTAAATAGTTACATAGTTGCAAAACCATTCTTAAGACATTTCATGTGAATTTAGTTTAACAGTAAGTGAATTATTGTTAATTCTTAATGAGGAAATAAAGTTCATAAACCTAAAGACAAGATAAAGAAATAAAAATTGCTTAGCATAAGCATGATCAGCCTATAATGTTCCCACTGCTGGGACACAGGCCTCCTCTCTGTGAGAGGGAGCAGGCCGTAATCCACCACGCGGGCCCAGTGCAGGTTGGTAGTTGTCACATGTCTTCGAATTTTTGGTTCTAGGACATGCCGGTTTCCTCACGATGTTTTCTTTCACCGTTTTGAGAGCAGTGGTGCTGAAATAATTAAGACAAAGTAAACCGCCTGTCAGGGTACGAACCTACGACCTACAACTCGTAAGTCGCGGCCGTTAACACTGGGCCACCACTGTTGAAAAATTGTTTATTCTGCACAAACAAAACGCACATTATAAAAAAAATTAGGTACATAAAAACAAATATACAAAGTATGGCTACATTTGATGTGTGTTTTAATGTCATTTTTTTCAAGCCAATCCATACCTAATTCTATTTTTTTAAACTTTATTTTCTCCACAATTAGTTTTCTCTATTTTCACCCGAGCAGAGCTGGACGCCCAAAGAACAAGATACTTTAGAAGGCTACCTTAGAATAATGACATGGCAGCATTATACAACATTATTTTTTCTTTATGCTAAACCCGATAAAGGGGTTATTGTACTCATCATTTTGATCAACTTTTTCTATGGGACCAACCTTGAAATCGCGAAAAAAAAATCAGCTGTTCCATACATTTGTGTTCACTGAAATCGACAAAATGTATGGAACAGCTAATTCTTTTTTCGCGATTTCAAAGTTGGTCCCATAGACAAAGTTGTTCAAAATGAGGAGTACAATGGCTCCATTTCGGGTTTAGCATAGCGGCTGTTATTATTTAGCCACGAGCTCCTTGCGACTTGAATGTGAACGTTTTATCCCATCAAATGTCAATCGGGCAAGTATGTAATTTATGTAATAATGTGAATGTTTTATTTTTTTACTTATCTCTTGTATAGATTCTTTTCCATTTTGTGAATGTGAGAACGATGTAGGCTTAGTGGACTGTAGTAGATTTGTTGAACATTTTCTATTTTGCTCAGTACTTACCTGGTACTTGTTGAAAGGCCTACATTGCCCTCCCATACCTAAACGAAAATATTGTAATAGCCAATTATTTTTAAAAGAGTAACCGTGGAGTTTCTTGCCGGCTCTTCTCCATAGGAAACGACCAATTGGAACCGTGCACCTAGCTTCTGACGTTTCATAAGTGCACATGTAGGTTTATGTGAAATAAAATATTTTGATGATTTTTTATTTTGAAGTACAGGAATTGGCTTTCGTAGCTCGGTCGCTCAGGGTACGGAAAATTATACAGCTTAACTACAGACAAACACCTAGATGTAATAACTAGGTACCTACAGTCTAGGTTCAAGCAAAATAAGATTCTTTAAAGGTGTTTCACCTTGTTACAATATGCATAGTGCAATTCTCTGGAGTATATCGAGATGCCATTGTCTATTCCTAGACAAGTACATAATACAATAAACTTATGTAAGAGAAAATTGAATTACTTTTATCTACATTGCAACTGTTATTAAATAGTTGCTTATTAGCATTAGATAATGTTGGGAGATAGGTATGGAGCTGACCGTTTCTAGTAACAAAATATTACGTACCTATTTATATATATTTTTGTAATATGTTTTATTTGTAACACATAAAGAGTTTGTACAAGGAGTACATTGCTCGCAGAACAGATGGCCGAGGCCGAAAGGTTCTAGAGTGGCGACCGCGGGAGACGTAGGGTCGGAAGGCGCCCCACAAGGTGGCCGAGGTACCGATGACCTGGTGAATGCCACAGGAATCCGCTGGACGCGAGAAGCACAGAACCGGTTGAAGTGGCGGTGCTTGGGGGGGGGCTATGTCCAGCAGTGGACGTCTTTTGGCTAAAATGATGGATCATTGCCTAACACCATTGCTGTTTTGTATTCTGAAGCTGTTTGATGGGAGCGAGATGAACAAATCAAGAAACTTTTTGACAGCAAGAAATTATCTCAAAACAAAAAGCTATGTGAGCATGAAATTGGTGCCGATTCTTAGAGCTGTTTTTATTTCAGTTTAAAAATGTTATTATGAAAACTTATCTGGTTTGTTATAACTATGTCGTAATATTTTAGTCACCTAAATCGCTGCACATCTTTGATAAACTATACAGGGTGTTAGGGTAAACACCGTTATCCTTGAAACCAGTGGTTTGGTGCCATTTATAGAACGTAAAATCAATGGAAAATTACGACTTTTCTTTTGTTTTTTTTTTTAAATTTCGTTTACCTTTAGAGTATTTCACCCTTTCCCCTATGCGCTAGGGCAACGAACTTGCGTCTCAATACGGGTACAACAGGTGGGGGGCACGGGACGTGACCTGATCGGCCGCGAGCGCGACCCCTCCCTCAGTCAGTCAGATGTTTTGCTAGCGAGCACGGTGTCGGATAGAAACTTTAAAAATCTTTTAATGAAAATATAGTTTTTTTTTGTTGTTACTCGGTCATATATTTTTATATTTAAGTCAACTACCCATGGTTTGAGTGACAACAGTATTTACCCTTACTCCCTGTAGAGGATTTCTCTAATTTTTTCATAACTGACACGAAGTTGGATGAAAAACGTCCGTTTCATGAAATGTTCAGATAATAAGAATTTGCTTTACCAAAGTTCTCTCTCTTGACTTATCTGGTGTTCTCGAAGCCATAACGTTTCCTTACCCACCTAGCCAACACCAATTCCAATATTGGCTCCACATATTACGTTTGTCTGTCTGTAATTCAAACCGAAGCTATGTACTACTTGTGGATCAAATCAACTTTTTGAACGCATTATTGATCTCTTGAACGTAGGGCGTTGTAATTCGAATAAGCCTTCACCAACATAACTTTACCGTTCAATCATTGCAAAATGTACTTTATGATTTACGTTCTAAGGTAGATAAAGCTATTAGTGTTATCTTTGTATTCAAGCAAGGGAGTTGTATTTTGTCAACAAGAGCGCGACATGGCTGACGTACCTATTTTAATAAAGTATGAGTAGAGAGACCTGAGATCCTTTTTATTTATTTGGCGTGTACACGAACGATTACAGAGATTTGTAAATAAATGATACTTTAGATTTGTTCACAGGCGTTTAGGTGTTTAAGAAAATCAAGAAACAATAACTCAATTGCTTAATAAATCGACAGGTATGTTTTAATTATCTTATTTAATTGTTATCCATCTTTACATTAATTATCATTGTATAGTGAGATCTTAATAAAATGCTGTGCTTACCTTTAATTAAGATGCATGCAATGCTGTTGTATTTATAAATGATATTTAATTTAAATGTATTTGTGGGTATTTGGTTGGTTTGCCTAAATAAATAAATAAAATAAAATAATATAACCCTATTCGTTATACTCATCATCATCTGCCTAAACTTTTCCCAAATACGTTGGGGTCTGCACTATACAGGATTGTAATCAGCACCCGAATTACGTAATACACGATCAATCAGAATTGGAATCGGTTTGAAACAAATGTCTAATCCATTGCTTCAAAAGTTCGAATAAAAAAAACTGCTCAATAACGTAAATAACGCAATGAATGTTTTTGAACTGTCAAAATGAAAGAAATTAGTCATAATCAGTTACGAAAATAAGTTACGTAAATTATTTAGGGAAACTCCGACGGGAATTAAAAACATGATAAAACAAAAAAAAAACCTTTTTTTTTTAGTTCAGTTATTTCCTTGTTGTATTTTGTTACTTGAATAGTCTGTTTTTTTGTACTGTAAACTTTACAGACGTGCTGAGTATCGTACACTTAACACGATAAAAAAAAAAAAAACACGGATTTTTTCAATTCATACTTCATGTAGGTACTACCTAACTACACTACCAACGGTCGTTGACCCCAACAAAATTCTATCACCAAATCATTTTAATTTTTGTTTTATCATATTTGGATATCGATACACATCACGTCGGCGGAGTTTCGCTAGCTAATTTCATTTTAACCCTAACGAATCAGTTCGCCAAGTTTGGAAATTATTTGTTACAAAGCATTTAACGACGTCGCCAAACTTCCAACACTGGAATTTAACAGGCTTTATGGATGATGATAACCCAATAAATTGAAAAAATAAACGCGGAGCACTTTGCAGTGAACAAATTTACGGAACTTCGTGTTGAAATGCATTTACAGCATGCACCATGTCATGTCAATAGACCGAGGCTTGCCTTTGACCAAAATTGTATTTTAACCGCCAGTTATTAAAGATACGGTTTTTAGAGTGATCTTTTTACGGTTTTTAAGGTTTTTTTTGTGGTGAGGTACAGTATGGATTTTGGAAGTCATAAAGGTTCTTTTTGATATAAGCTTTTCGCTTAACTATTCCTAAAGACTCATAAGAAATCGACCCGTGTTTCAGGCATCCTCAGGATGACGATTGACCAGTCGCGAACCCGAACACGACGTGCTGCCATGTCGAGTACTGGACGCAAGGACCCCGCCGGGCCGGGGTTCTTTTTTATATATCTGCTGTTTTTCCTGGTAAACCGAAATGTTGCACTCAAAAGTTTGTTCGGGGAAGTATGTATTAGGTACCTCCATATTTGAACTGCAGTGAGGTGGGGTATTCCCGTTTGAAAATAATGGCTATCATCAGCTACTTGGGATTAAATACTTTATCTCTCCAGGTCAGTGACGTATCTCCATGATGCTGTTGGTATAAGTATGTAGGCAGCTATTAATTTGTTTGCCATCAGAGGGACAATTCCCTACAAGAACGATCGCATTGTCATAACAGTCTTAATCTGTCAAAAATACTTCTAATTTTCGTTCATTTTTGACATCGAGTCCGCGTCACCACTGAAGTCCTTTTGATGCGGCGCTAGAGTCTATGTCATTGCATCATATTGTATTAAAAAAATATAGTTGCACAATTTTCCGCCGGCGTTCCATCATGGCGCATTCGCACGCAGCACTGTCGCTTAGATGATTTTGAACGTTTTTTTTATAACGACCTTCTGTTATGCAATTTATTTAACTCAAAAGTGTAAGTTTTCTTGAACCATCTACCAATTACGTAATCCTCATTCTACACTTTCCTACCTCACCAAACTGTAGCTCGTGAAAATTTCGACGTTTCCAAGCTTTTGGCGCAAGATGCTCCGCTAACACAATTTACAGAGAACGCCACAGCTATGTCGCTAAACAGTTTATACTCAACTTTGGGCCACAACGCAAGAAAGCATGCAACTTTGCTGTCTCGAACCTGATAAGTACTTACTCAGGTTGTTTCATAACATTTTGAATACGTTAAGTCCTAAGAGAGAAACCATATTTCTTAGATGTCAAAAACTGTTTTCAGGATGGAATTTTCAAGTAGTTTTTAAGAGATGGGGACGGTTTATGTTTGGAAGTAATCGGTTATGATTTCCCCGTGAGATTTTAAAACTATCTATCATTCTTGGTGTGTTCCCTTCGGGTATAAATGCCGCCTGCACTGTAGGTTTTTTCTAAACCAGAAAAGGCTTTACAGCATTGCACACCGTATGTTAACTAATGTTACTTAAATAAAACTTAAATTATGCATTTAAGAATACTTCGTACGTAAATATAATAACAGGATTAGAATAAAAGAGATTTTGATTATTTATAGGTCTAGATAGAGTGTCGCGCTTCAAAAGATCTGAAACAAACAAGCCAACCTTTTTATGCTAGTGTGCGTGACAGCTGCGTCAAACTCGCGCCACGTCATTGTGCTTTTTTAGTGTGCATGCATTTAGCGGCTAACAGTTGGACGCAATTTTTTTTGACGTGTTCAGTTGTTTGACTTTCTATCTAGACATATAAAATATCTTTGAGAAGAGAATTTAATAGAATACTCTTTATTATGTACACGTACCTACTATACGATTTACAGATATAAATGTAGTGACACAACGAGGGTATTATGATTTAAGCTTACGAGGGGATTATGATTTAAGCTTTTTAAAAACTTGTCTTAACTATTAATGATGCTGTAAATGTGCTCATAACTGCACTAGGCCTATAGGTACACACTTTTGAAGAACTGCCAAAATGCCAACTATTTTTATAAATTAGAGAAAAATGCAATTTCAAAATCTGTTTTAAAATCCAGCAACTCACATGATGACAGTGATTTTTGTAAGTGCTTTAATTCATAAAAAATCGTAAACCAATACAAATATCACAAGCCATAAGTTAGTAAATACAGCGTGCCGCTACAATGGCAACATTAATTTAACACACGGGTAGGGCTAGTGGCCAGTAAACATAAAAAATATAATAAAATAAAATAATTCGTAAATTAAAAAAATTTAATTTTCAAACAAACTAAATAACAAAAACATAACCAAAATTAAGATCACTCTGTGTAAAAGATTCACTCATGAAGCAACCTACCAGCTGGCTTACGTTCATTCGGGTTTTCGGTACTATGCTTTGTTGTCGGCATAACTTCTAAGAAATTGCACGGCTTTCCTCTATTCGCCTACCATATGATCCGTGACCCCGGCAAATGACCTCTTCACTACAGTTCTTTAAGTACAGGTTGCTCCAGGATGGTAATTTAGAAAATTGTGAATAAATCAATAAATAATAACGTTTAATGAAATTCAAATATTTTCATAAAACGAATACGCGAATTCGTATACGTGTGTTAAATTAATGTCGCCATTGTAGCAGCATGTTGTATAACCCAGTATTTTCTGTACCTGTCTAAGCAGCTGCTTTACAATTTTAATGACCCACCAAATTTCAGTAATGGTGGGCGGTCGATTCTAGCTCATACATTATGAACGCTGCTCGTATATCGGCGAAGTTAAAATATAAGTTGGGTCAACCCTATCTGTTACTGTGGTGGGGATGCCAGTTGCAAATCTTGTGCTATGATGGTGATAGGGCTGTGCTGAAACTTTTTTGGAACTACCACACTAGGAATTTCTTCCTTTATCGTGGGTGCGTTTACAAACATAGAAACTCACATACACTAACACCCAGACCCGGAACAACTACTTGCAGATCATACAAATATTTGTTCCGTGCGGGAATCGAACCCACGGCACGTTGCGCAGCAGTCTATCGCTCAGCCACTGCGCCAACCGTGTCGTCGTGTTATAACTTGCACCTGAATTATTAGAGACTAGCTGCACCCCGCGGTTTCACCCGCGTACGTCTCGATCCCGTGGGAATATCGGGATAAAAAGTATCCTATGTGTTAATCCAGGTTATAAACTGTTTGGCAAATTTAATCCAAATCCATTCAGCCGTTTTTGCATGAATGAGTAACAAACATCCAAACACACAAACTATCACATTTATAATATTAGTAGGATTAAACATCTCTAGGTCATGGGATTTAATCATCTCTAGGGGCAAGACATTTGTCATTATTTAATGACTTCCTGACTCAGGGTTCTGTCAGGGTTTATCACACTTGCGACCACTAGATCAATGTATTTTTCATTGACTACATCATACCTACTTACATTGAGTGCTGTGGCTGTTAAGATGCAGAATCGGGTCTTTCTCATATGTATATTTCATCAAGAAACTTTGCTGCAATCTTGATCTACTATTCAAGTAAAATTGTGGGTTGAATCTATTTAATTATTTCAAACCCCCAAACTACTCCCTTCTTACTAACGAATCAAACGAAACTGTTTAAAAACTCAGTGTTTTATCCTCTGGTCTGTATCTACAGCACTACCCGCATTACCGTGCAGAGAACTGGCTTGGCAGGCCAACCTCCTGCCATTGGCTCTCAGCCAGTGAAATCTGTTCGCGGTTCATGCGACCCTGGTACATTTTTATACATTTCCATATTAAAAATAAATTTTATTACTTAAATATGTATGTTGTGGTTTAAAGTAGGTTGGTTAGTTAAAATTTAGTAGTTGTGTTTTGGCTTAAAATAGTTATGGTAAAGTAAATTAACTATGTCTAGACATAACAATAAGAATATTTTCCAATAACTTACTGTGTTTAGGGCATTTACGTAAGTTTATTACAAAAAACACTCATTGATTACTTCCCGTTTTCTAGTTAATTGATTCAGGCGTGACTTTGCGGAAATCCATTATAAAATACAATAGACGTAGATATATTTAGTAACCTATTCCGCTTGACTATCTAAATAGTACAGCAATACAACTCTCTAAGTTCACGTAAGTGTATTGACTGACGATTTCATGAAATTTTCATTCAATACAGTTACATGAACTTAAAGAGTTGTATTGCTGATTCTCATGTTTATAATTCTGTAAATCCATATTTGTTGCGGCCGCTAATAATATTTAGATCAACATATAACCTGATACTGACCTGCAAATTGCAAAAAACGTAAGAAAAATTGAATTTCGCGGGCCACCCTAGTGCATCCACCTTAAGTGTTATCACGAAGTGATTCAATTACATTCTCTAAATCCACATACAGATTAACCCTACAAAATTAAATTACAAGATCCAACATTCTATCTAAAGTTACGTAAGTTTCTTCCACAGTTTCATATCAGAAAAGCAACAAAACCATCAGTACGTCTTAATTCTCTCCCCGATATTACCGCCCGGAGGCCACTTTTCTAAAACCAATAAATATAATAGCATCGGATATCCTACGAAATAAAAAGCAATCGGTTGAGTTCCATTTCGTCCAATATTTCGTATCGGACTTAAATTTTCTGGCGACGAACTTCGATTTATTTGAGACCAGAGGCCGATTTGGTTTTGGGCGAGCGATTTCGGGTTAGTTAACTAGTTTTAGTTTTTATGATTATGGCTCCAAGATAGTGGATGAAATAAAACGAATATTTAACTGTGTGAGTGCTTATGCACGTAAAACTGGTTCTTACGTAAGTTGTAAGTTTTCTGATGAACATGAAAAGGTCTATGAACACCTAAAGATTTAAAACTGAGATCACAAATAGGGTTCAAGAAACTTAATATTGTGATAAACGATGACGAACTGTAAAACCGAATTGTTTTTGAGACAATACGACACTCACAACTATTAAATCTGAAGGTTTAGGCAATAATTAATTCGAGGTTAGTAATTAACAGCCGCACGGTTAAGTTACGCTTGCCGGTCGACCTATCAGGTTAAGCTACGCTTGCCGGGGTTGGGCCGTGGATGGGTGTCCATCTTTACATACTGAGACTCCTCCATGCCTCGGAAAGTACGTTAAGCTGTTGGTCCCTGCTATCATTCGAGGGTCTTTGAGAGTCGTTAGGGTCGTCAGAAGCCCGAAAATCTGAGAACCAGTCTTACCAAGGGTATCGTATTACCGAGTTACTGGGTTGTGGAGGTCAGATAGGCAGTCGCTCCATTTAAAATATTGGTATTCAGCTGCATCTGGTTAGACTGGAAGCCGACCCCAACATATACATCAATAATTTTTTATGTTCCTGACCAGTATATGCGTGGCGTTGTAAGACGACAACATAGACTCCTCTGCTACCCGCCCACATGGCGTGCTCCCCGAACTAACACCACTCCCACTGCTAGAACAATTAAGTTAATAAATGACTTTCTAAAATATATTCCTGAAAAGATTTATTTTTTTACTCTTAAAGGACAATCGCTAAACATGTGTATATTTATTTAAATATGAAGAAATAATTGTTGTTTAGTCTAAGAAGTTTTAATTTAAAAAAAAAATGTTTTGTAGAATTAGCGATTTGGTGTAAACTGTTAGCTTATATTTGATGAATAAATGAATATTGAATATTTAGGGCTAGGCAGATTAATTTTAATTTGAGGTAACCTGTTGTCTGAACATTTGTCTTATAGATAGTATATCAAAGAGATAAGAAAACGAGCATACCTATGCATATTTGAACACCTATTAAAAAGTTACATGAGCTACTGACAAAACCTCAAGCGGCTAGGTTAGTCAAAACTCCCGATACCTATGACTTTTGCACATAGTTTTTCAGTTTTAGTCCACCAAAATTGAAACTGTTCAGTAAGACGGTCATAGTCCAGTGCCCCCGACGTGGATATATCGCATGCCATGCCTTCATCACAGTGACTGGCCTCTTAGTCTCCGGGGAACAGAGGCGTGAAGAGTAAACATGTATTCATTTGTTTTTCTTTTTGGCAGCTAACTCTTTGGTTACCTAGTTTTGTGGAGTTAACATGCAGCTCAATTTTTACTCTTAGTAGGTATAATTATTGGGGTTATAGGTATATTAACACCAATTTCATAGGTGGGGCCTATGAAATTGGCGTTTTTTTCTCACATATAGAGAACCTCGTCACTTCTATGATGTAAAATATTCATCAATTGCTTGGTATTATAAAGAATAATGACCATCATGGACAACTACCAATAGTAAAAAAACCTTACTACTTATAGTTTTCTAAACATAAAAAATACCTTAAAAATGACTCCTCTTTTTAACTTAGCCATAACTTAATTTTGTCGCTTAATCTAATTGGCATACGTTATCTTAGTTTTTAAACATTAATACATAAAAGTTTTAGAACATTAGTGTTCATGGTTGTTATATAAATTAAGAAAATGTTAGTATGAAAATGCAACTTCTTTAAAATTCTCCATACAAAACGCTGAGTTCATAGGTGGGGACCTAATATTATCATTATCTTTTAGCATTTGATAAGATTAGACCAACGGGTTTGAACAGAAGACATTACATTTTAAATCATTTTTAACGGACTTTAAAAAGGACGAGGTTCACAATTCGTTCTTATGTTTTTTTTGTGTTTTTACTCGATTACTCCAATTTTGAATTGATTTTGATGATTCTTTTTTTGTTTGGTAGGTCGAATCATGCTTCAGTGGTGGTCCTATATAAATTTTTGCTTACGTAGTTTTTGAGTTAGCTTCAATATTACGTCACTTAGTATATCTGGACGATATTTTAAGTTACTCCGTCACTGTTATTTACATAACAGGTAGTGTTATTCGAATTTGTGTGGGGTAGGTACCACAATTAAAAACCGAAAAATAACTTTAATTTCGGAAGTTAGTTTTATGTTTATATGTTAGAAAATTTTTATGATTATGTGGGTTTTTCATTCTCAATGTTCTTTTTAACACGCCCAACTAAGCCAGATATGTTAGCAGTGGGAGCGATATCAGGTAGGGGCATCAGGAGGACGATCACTAGTCTAAAACCGTTTGGGTCGGCTTCCAGTCTAACTGGATGCAGCTGAATACCAGTATTTTACATGAAGCGACTGCCTAACTGACCTCCATAACCCAGTAACTGGGTAATACGATACTCCTTGGTAAGACTGGTTGTCAGACTTTCGGGTTCTGACGACCCGTAACGACTGTCAAAGATCCACGAATGACAGCCGGGACCAACGGCTTAACATGCTTTCCAAGGCACAGAGAAGTCTCGGTATGTAAAGATGGTTGCCCATCCACGGACCAACCTCGGCAAGCGTAGTAACCTGATGGATCGACCCGTGCGGCTATTATTACGTAGCCGCGAGCTCCTTGCATTTGGCTCAGTATATGTCATTTAATAATATTATTCACAAAATTATTGGTTTTAATACAACGATAGAAGTTTGATTTGATGATGATGAACTAGCCAGTTTTCATCTCCAGATACACAAAACAGACCAATTTAAAAGTAAAAAATACTCCAAGAGACAGTCTTTTTAAAACTTGAAACTCTTCGCCCGCCGCCATTACTAACAAATACTAGAAGCTTCTCAATTAAGTTACAGCATCGCCGAACCATAGGATTACTATGTCAGCTTCCTTATACCTGCACTAATGCATTTCTTTTACTTTGGTGCAGAAAACTAGCAATGGAAGGTGGCGACATCTGTTTGCTAGTTTCGTGTCGGTTTTAAATTTTTAGGGAATATTTTTTGAGATATTTTGTGGGACTGTTGAGTTGAGAGGTTTTTGACAAGGTTTGGGCTATTTTCGGGCGCGGTAATGGTATTGCTCTTATTGATTTAGGGTTCCGTACGTTTCCGCTCCCTACAAAATGGTTGAGCTGGATGGTGCTGGTCCACGTGTCATGTTCGTGAACGGGCGCCGTCAGTTGAAACTGGTCATCTCTTATTTGCCAGAGCTTATTTTTAATCTTATATTTTGATGATTTTTTGTTTTACATCGTTCTCACATAAAGAAGCAACAAGAATACTGTACCCAGGATTTAGTAATATCTATATCCATTTTTAAAAGAGTGTCCTTGGAGTTTCTTGCCCGTTCTTCTCGATAGAGATCTACGTTTTGGAATGGGTATCTAGCTTCAACTTTCTGACTAACTGACCGACCCTTTGACAATTCAAAAGTGCCTGTAAATGGTTTAATTGAAATAAATGCTTTGAGTTTGAGTTCAAGGGGTGCTAAACGGAACCATATTATTATCTGCCTTATTACTAGTCCGTTTGTCAGTCAGCGGGCGGTTAGATAGTTATTTACACGGATTGTGTATTTATATTGATGCTATAACAACAAAATATAATAAAATTTAAATAAAGTTAATATTTAAAGGGGGAATACTTACCAACACATGTTTTTTTCGGCGTTTTTTACTCGATCTTAATTCATACGGTACGGAACCCTTCGTGTGTGAGTCGGACTCGCACTTGGCCGGTTTTTAAATGGAATTTAGACTAGTTATATGCCAGAGAAGTGTAAAATATTTTAATGGATACTCTAGCTTTTAAGTCCAAATCCTACCATGTTCTAATGTTAGAATTTTTAATGGATTTTTATTTTGTTGATTATTGACTTTACTGCAAGTCGGAATCTGTCAAACTTGTCAAAATGTTGGTACTCATTGTATTTTTGACAGAAAGCGAATGAAATGCGAGTGTTCCCAAAAATTATGGGATTGCCCCTCAGAAGCACCTACAACCTGTAATTTGTATGCCTTTTGATCAACGGTCCTTGATTAATGGGACAGAATACTTTAATATGATGAGGTACGTAATAATTGCAGACGTAATCTCATCATCATCATCGTTTCAGCCGAAAGACGTCCACTGCTGGACATAGAAGCATCGCCATGGACGATGGGGCCGAAAGTTTCTGAAGCGACCGCAGTGACAATGGCCCCTGCCAGGGCATTGCCACTTAAATTCTACAGTTCTTCGGGTTATGTCGGTTACCTTGCTTCTCCTGAATGTAACCTAGGTAAATACAAGTAGGTACCTATAGTTTTTTTAAAGTGCAAGCTTGTCAATATTGCACTAGCCGGACTGAAAAACTCCAATTACTAAATGGATATTTTTGTATCTTGAATTTTGTTGCTTACAAACTTTGCTGATATTAGCTGAAAGTCTGAAATTCAAGGTAAAAGTGAAAATACAAAATGAGTACATTGTATTTAGTAGGTAAGCTGATTAGCTTTTTTATAGTCTTGTACTTGGGTCCTCCAATATTCGAGAAGTTTTATACAGAGGATGTAGGTAAGTAGTTCTGCAAATATAAATTATGCGGGTACTTTTTTCCAATGAAAAAAAGTACTCGCACAATTTACTTTAATCAATCAATTCAATTTATTTTTTTCCAATGAAAAAAAGTACCATAAAAAGTACCAGTACCAGTTCAGATTTTTAGACTAAAAGAATATCTCAACATACAGAGTTGTGTGAAAAAAATTCAGCCCATGAAACTATTGCAACCGACCTACCATAAAAAATACAATAAACATAGATATATTTAGTAACCTATTCCGCTTGACTATTCTTCAAGAGTCATAAAAAACCCAGTAAGAAATCGACATGTGTTTCACCTCTCAACGCAAAGTGAGTAAAGTTCTTTGTGTCCAGCGCTCGGTGTGGTAACACGTCGCATTCTGATTTGCAATTGGTCAATCGTCATCCTGAGGATGCCGCACACTCAATACTGTTACGTACATACTCTGAGATTTGGAAGCACGTCGTTTCGCCCGTTTTCTATCAAGATATAATACTGTTAATTATTTAAACTGTGCCTGTAGTCTGTTTTGAATTGAATTCGAAAGCATTATACTCATCCAAAACTTATTAGTATCTCAAAAATACGGATACAATCGAAAGCCGCTACGTACTCTACTTGCCAACGGAAGATTTTTTTTTATTGTATAAAGTCGGTAATGGAAATATCAACTTACCGTTTGGAATGGAGACGAATTGATTTCACAAATCAAATAACTGCCGCGCAGCCTTCGACCTACCTCTGTTGTAAGCAACGGTATTTTCACGACTGTTCTGTTGAGGTACTGTGCAGAGATAAACATAATTTTGTGGTTTTGATAACTTACTATGACAATAATATAAAATAAGTGTATGTGTGTTTGTCTAGCCTTTTCCGAACTAAGTTGGGGTCGGCTTCCAGTCTAACCGGATGCTGCTGATGCCAGCTGAATATCACTATTTTATATGGAGCGATTGCCTATCTGACTTCCACAACTCTGGGTATTTACGATACCCCTTGGTAATACTGGTGGTCAGACTTTCGGGCTACTGACGAACCGTAACGACTGTCAAAGATTCACTAATGACTAGTATAAAATACGTGCTTTGATTACAATAGAATAGAATACTCTTTTACCTTAGATTATCTAAGGAATCTGTTGTTACGTTGTATTTTTATGAACAGAAATCCAAAATACGTGAAAATGCACACACTTTCGACTCGATCCTTTAATTGCGTAATACACGATCAATCAGAAATGGAATCGGTTCGAAACAAATGTCTAATCCATTGCTTCATAAGTTCGTAAGTTCGTATACTCGCGACAATCTAAGAAGTCCGTTTTGATGTTTCGTTCTCGTACATGTAATAAAACGTTATGCCTTGAGAATCAGTTTTAAGCAATATATATGTTATGGACCAAGTGATTATTAGGGCATTATAAAAATGCCCGGGCAGTTTGAAAAATGCCCAATATGAGAGAGCAGTATGATAACAACTATTGAAATAATCAAATCGACCGGGCATTTGTTATTATGCTTGTCAACTTTGGGGCAGCACAATTAAAACCAGGTTTTATTACTATTATTTTGATTTCAAACGTAGAATCAATATTTAAAATCAAATAAAATATTTCCATTCATAGACACTGCTGACCTATGATGACTTTACCATAATTAAATACATGTGTACTATTAGATTGCCCAAAGACCACACGGCAATATTTATAATAACGAGGCAATGTGATAAATAAGGAAGTTCAAATTATAATTAATTATTTTGCCCTAAGTAGCTTGTCATTATTCATAATGCGCGGGCATTATGAAAAATGCCCGTGTTTATTACTTGGTCCATAACATATATAAATCGTCGATTACAAACTCTCTTAGTATGTTTAATCGATATGTCTCGAGAATCAGTATATAATTATGAAACCAATTTTATTTTCATCGCTACACAAACGATTTTTATAGCTGTCAAAACGGACTTCTTAGATTGTCGTGAGTCTAGTTGAGCAGATATTTTTTCGAACTTATGAAGCAATGGTTTAAGGCTCCCACAAAACAGGCGCAACGCGACTCACAGCACGATGCGACTTTAACAAAATATTTTGTGAGAAAACTTCACGGTGAACAATGCGGCGGCGCCAGTATGTAAGAGCCTTTAGACATTTGTTTCAAACCGATTCCAATCCCGACGAATCGTGCCTTATGCAATTAGGGTGCAGGAGATTCTGCAAAATGCTATGTTTGTGAAAATGTTAATATTGTTACATTTTAATTATTAATTAAAATGTAACAATATTAACATTTTCATTCTTTTGAGTCATCCTAACTAATATTATAAATGCGAAAGTGAGTTTGTTTGTTTGCTAAAACGGCTGAATGGATGAAGTTTGGTACATGGGTAGACCATGACCTGGAATAGGACATAGGATACTTTTTATCCCGATATTCTCACGGGATCGAGACTTACGCGGGTGAAACCTCGGGAGCAAATTGTATTTTTATATAATGATGAAATGAAATGAACACATTTTTACACGTCAATCATATTTTAAAAACTAGATGAGGTCGGCATGTCCTCTCTAACGACTCTGAGAATAAGGGCAGAAACAAACTCAGAGGTCACAGTCCCCTTTAAAGTCCAGAAATAAACTTGGTCTGTCAATAACTTGGGTGAAGACCATGTAGATTTGTGTCTGAAATGGTCGTTTGAGGAATGAACCACACAGATTGAGCGGACCTGTCCGGTCAGTGCACGCATTTGTCAGTAATCGTGCAGCTCAACTCAGAACATAAGGAGCTCAACGATTCGATGAACAATACCAAAGGACAATTGGGTAGGCCGCTTAAATTACTCAAACTTTATTACGCCAGACTATGATTAAAAAGAAACAGAGAAAAAAAACAATGATTCACATAGTCTTCAATATGTTCAACAAAACTCTAAAATTCTAACTATTGTTCAACTACATGAATGTCACATCACCTTTCATATTCAGTATTTCAATATTGTGTGCTTCAGTAAACCACCAGCGTCTTCTCAGTTCGAACTGACGCTTCCCCGGAGACTGTCAGTGCCAATATCAATAATAAACTATTGAATAATAACACGTCGTAACATATTTTATAGTTTTAACGTTCCAAGACGCTTAGCTATAAAAGCGTTGGTTGACGGAATCCAATCTGTGAGTATGCCAGTTAGGAGTATGGTGGCAATGAGTTCTGGAGTAGCCCTTAGACACTTTTGGATGTGTTCATCCATGAGAGTAGGGTCTCCATACAAACCCTCTCGCCTGTTTTATGACATTAGAGCAATGATTTTTTTACAGTAAAATAAATATCAATTAGTTCTATGCCCCTATGTTTGATGATACATTATCTTTAGGGCAGCTTTTGACCTGCATCTCACGTGGTTCACCCGGAATCCTCAACCACAAAGGGTTTTTAAGATATTACACCAATTTTAGTGTAAAAATTAAGTCCTATTAAATATCAACTAAATCATGGTCTCTCTACCAAGTAACCAGCTAATGTTTGACAATGTATCGGTGACGTTAACGAGCTCTGAATACGTCTGCAAAGTGACGGAATATAAGCTTTATGGAGTCGCAATAAGAAATAATCTCATTTACAGGTTTACAGGGGTTTTGTTGGAAAATATCAGAGTATGTGCTGAAGATTTTTTAATAGGAAAGTGAGATGCTTTACTTTGATACTGATACTAATATACATCGTAGGTATGTCTCGGTTCCTATGTCCAGTAAATATTACCTAGTTATTTTTTACCAATAGTGTTGTTTGGTATATTGGCGTGTGCTAGCTGACATTTTGTGTTGCGTAATGTAAATGATTTTGCATAGAATCATTTTTTTCTTATTGAACAGACAGCTGTGCGGCTGGGAAGTTTGAAGTGCCACTTTTTCTTCCCAGCTAAATGCACCAGGAAGCGGTGAACGGTGGCCGTTTTGGGGGACTGTCTTATGTAATTTTGACGTTGCTGATTCGTAGCCTAGATTAAATAAATGACGTTTGATTTCGATGAAAATTGGGGTCCTAAACTATACCAATCCCAATGGGAATACCAACCAACCAATGTTGTTACCTATTGGTCCCAATTACTACACTGATATCTGTATTTTTTATGTTGTACATAATAAAGAGTATTCTATCTATATATCTAAACAATAAATGACTGCTGTTTTTACACATCATGTCTATACTGACACAAAATGATTAAGTAATCTGCTTTTTATCATTTCGTATATCAGGTAAGATCCGATATCAATATAATATAATTATATTATTTAATTATTTATCAGGATCGCCATACAATGTGGCAATGCTGCCAGCCTTTTGGGCACTTTTCCTGTTGACAGCGATGCAGACGGATGGCCTATGATTTCTATTCCCCCTTTTTTTCATATACTATTACATATTAATAAATATTATCATTTTAAGTTTGTTAGCTTTATGTAAGGTGTATTTATTCATACATGAAATCTCTTAAGAGGTCATTGTACTCATCATTAATAACAGCTTTCACTATGGGACAACGTCGCGAATCGCGAAATCGCGAAAAAAAAAAACAGCAATTGTTCCCAAAATGAAGGGAACAGCTAATTTTTTTTCACTTCTTCAGTTCTTCTTTGAGGCGGAATCCTAACTTTATAACATAATATTATAAATGCGAAAGTGAGTTTGTTTGTAACGCTTTCACGCTAAAACGGCTGAATGGATTTGGATGAAATTTGGCACATTGGTAGACCGTGACCTGGAATTGACCAAGTTGACAACTGACCAAGTTGACGATCAATAAGATGACTGTCAAAAAAGAAATCATCTTTCAAAACACAAGTACCAACTTGGCTACCTACCTTACCTACTCTACCGGTTGGCAACCTCAGCTCCGAGAAACCAATTTACTTATTTCTTCCAAGAAATAACGATTTATCTCAAGTGTTTGTGTCCCAATGAGAATTTGATTCACAATTAAGTTTAAATTGAGAATGATTGAACAACAAGATTCTTCAGTCAAATTAACATTTCTTACCGGTACCTATCCGAGAAGTTTTTGTGAAGTTAATTAGAGATATTTTGCACATCAGACTGGTTTTAAAAATCACACAAAAATTTTTTTTTTCCCTTTATTATTAAGAACTAAATTCTTAGTAATTTATTACAATCTAGCCTAATAGACTAATAAGTAATTTAATTCTAACTTAATATTTTACGAGATAGATTATGTTATAACTAAGATTAGTGTCAATTTGCACTTTTACACAATTTTGTAGCACTTTCTTAGGGTCTGATAATTGATAAAACCACTTTGTTCATGTGTCATATGTATAGCACAGCATTGTTACTATTTATTATGTACCTATTCACTATTTAATTAAACACTACACTAACTCAAATGGTTTAGTTCTCTTTAGCCTACGCACTATGTCCGTGTTGTCTAGCAGCTGAATTGCCTCGACATTCACATGTCGGTGGAGTCTGTGACTCGGGCTTCAGCAAATTTTTGAATGATGGTGCTGACGAGTTCCATTTTAAGGTCACGGTGGAGGTCGTCGTTTCTAATGTACTATGGTGCATTTACAGCATTCCTGAGTACTTTGTTTTGGAATTGTTGAATTATGTTGGCATTGCTTCGTTTAGTACACCCCCAAAGTTGGATGCCATACGTCTAAATTGGCATAAGAATATGCTTGTATAATATAATTTTATTATGTATTAATAGGCAGGATTTCCTTCCGAGTAACCAATACATACTTTTATAACGTATGACGAGTTCCTGTCTTTTCTTTTTGACGTGGCATTTCCAACGAAGATTGGCGTCAAGAGTTATGCCAAGATATTTGGCTTTATTAGCATAAGGCACTTGCATGCCATTTATATAGATTGGGTGGTAATCGCAGTGTTTATTAGTGAAGTCAATGTGAATTGATTTTGATTCATTTAGTTTGATCTTCCACTTTTGTGTCCAGTCATGTACTTTGTTCACAGCTAGTTGAACTTTTTGTACTGCTTCTTTGTGGCTTGATCCTGTAGCCATAATAGCAGTGTCATCTGCAAAGGTCGCAATGGTGTTGTTTTCCAGCTCTGGGATATCACATGTGTATAGCAAGTACAGGATTGGGCCTAACACACTTCCTTGTGGTACCCCGGCTTTTATAGTTTTAAGCTCGGAATATGCATCTTCTTGCCTTATTCTAAACATTCTGTTACATAAATATGATTCTAGAATGTCTGCAAATTCTGGAGGTAGCATGCGTCTGAGTTTAAATACCAGACCCTCATGCCAAACTTTATCAAAAGCTTGCTCGACATCTAGGAAAACGGTGGCGCAAACTTGCTTGTTTTCGAGAGTTTTTTCAATGATGTTAGTTATTCTGTGTACCTGGTCTATTGTGGAGTGTTTTTCCCTGAAGCCGAATTGATGGTTTGGTATTAGGTCTTTTTCTTCTATAATCGGTTTTAACCGTTTTAGTAAGAGTTTTTCAAATAGTTTAGATAATACGGGCAACAGAGAAATGGGTCTATATGATGATGCCTCATGGGGTGGTTTCCCAGGCTTCGCAATCATAATGTCTTCAGCAACCTTCCATGGCTCAGGTACATAACTCTACTCTCAAATAGCAACATGAATGTGATTTTTTTATTTATCACTCGCAGCATACCCAGCACTATAATTGCGTAATACACGATCAATCACAATCTGAATCGGTTTGAAACAAATGACTAATCCATTGCTTCATAAGTTCGAAATCTGCTCTACAACGTAAATAACGCAATGAATGTTGTTGAACTGTCAAAATGAAACAGATTAGTCTTAATCAGTTACGAAAATAAGTTACGCAATTAGATAGCTGGGCAGTGTACCCCGGTACAGTTGTGTGTTTGTAATCCTATATGCCGATACCAGAGATTAGAAATTAGAAGTGTTACATCATTATTAACATTATATCACTTGCTATGGTTATAGCTAAAGTGCTGAACAGTCTGCTGGATACATACATGGCCCCTAGGATAAGGCTGCACGATACACAGTTTGGTTTCAGGCCCGGGCTTTCGACAGAAAGTGCCATTATGTGTCTAAAGTGGACAGTCACCGAGGACCTATGTGATGATTTAGATATAGAGAGGGAGCGTAGGGCGCTGTCTGTTCGAAGTAATATGCTTTCTCGCACGGTGTACTTGTGATGTTAAAATGAGGCTTTTTCGAGCCTATTGTCAGACTTTCTACACCTGCAGCCTCTTGGTGAAGTATACGCAGAAGGCATACAGCGCTCTGCGTGTTCAATATAATAATGCCTTCAGAATGCTCGTGGGGCTGCCGCGGTTTTGAAGCGCGGCGGGTATTTTTACCGATGAGAGGGTAGATGTTTTCTACGCTATTATTCGGAAGCGATGCGCTTCTCTCCGGCAAAGAACATGTTTTAGCTCCCCCAGCATGTTGAGGGCATTGAGTGACCGGTGGGACTGCCCGATGCTTGGCCGATGGGTGAGACTGCACACACAGGTTGGCCCTAGGCTTCTTGTTTATTGTTTTATGTTATTGTTGGTATATGTATTACTAATAATAGTTAAATAAGTATATTTTATGTCATTACTAACACTATGGACTTCAAGGTCTGCCAATAAAGAATCAAATTAATTATTAAGTACTCGGCTCCCTAGTAGTTTTATTGTATTACATTAGCACCGTTGTAAGTCTTTAGCTGTTCTGTGATTTACAATAAGTGAGCTCCCATCGATGCTCCCACAGCTCCCACACATTCAATTTGTTGTAGCCAGCAAGATTGTTTCGTGAGCCAACATTTTGAAGTAGACGAATGTGCAATCGCATACCCCGATACTCGAATGTTACTAGAAACTTAAGTTGGGAGCTTATTTTCTGTTCCAAGACTTAAATTGTGTGCCTAAGCGAACTGATTGTTATATCCAACGCAATGAAAACCAATAGGTATAATCTTCTATGGCTTTCAAGAAAGATGGTATACCTTTTTTTTTTTGAGGCTGAGAAGTCATCGATCGAGAGCGGGGGAGGTCGTGTCAGACTTTTACAGACAAAAACCCACCCGTGTTCCTTC
Organism: Lithophane ornitopus; assembly: GCA_948473465.1. Lineage (NCBI taxonomy): Eukaryota > Metazoa > Arthropoda > Insecta > Lepidoptera > Noctuidae > Lithophane > Lithophane ornitopus. Next base: position 2,762,757 of record OX419629.1, read on the forward strand.
AGTTGCCTGTTGCCAGAGTCCCGGTATCCCTTTCGGACTTTCCCGCAAAAATTGGTATAGGTACCTAATTTTGTCATTTACAGTTTTGAGATTTCACAAACTTTCATAGTAGTTCAGCAATCAACTGAGCCTATCACAGTCCACTGCTGGACATAGGCCTCTCCCAATCTGCGCCACAACACCCTGTCCTCCGCCTTCCACATCCAGTCTATCCCAGCCACTTTTTTAGGGTCGTCGGGCCATCTAGCTGGGGGTGTCCCACACTACGCTTGCACGCATATTAGTTATAATACAAAAAATTTACACTAAAATATTGGAATGCTTCAAGGCTGTTATCTCAGTTAATAGTATCTGCTGGACATAGTCTCCTCCCTAGCAAATGAAATAAAGAGTAACAGCAATTCAATTATGAATTGTAGTACCAACGAGGTAGCTTGGAAGTTGACTCGTTGGTCTAGTGTGGTTGTTTAGAGGAATGAGGAACAGGGTGTCAAGTTCACTAATCCTCCTTAGAAAAGGGAGAACCCTCCGACCAGTCGGGTGTCATGTCAGGTGGGCCATAACTCGACGATTGATGTCAAATTCCCGACATCAATCGTCGGGACTTTGACATCAACCGTATAATTATATGCTTGTAGTGCGGTAAAATTTAATTGCGCGATGCAGGATTTGGGACTTGGTGTGCCGTATTATATGGGTTTTTACATTAAGAATTTTCCCAATTGCAGTCTGGATTCGGGCCCGGTTAATGACAATTGGCTTGTCCCCTATTACTGTGACGTAAACATGGCTGGTGAAATGCGGGTGTTCCTCTACCCTTTCATCGAACCCTGCAGGGGATTCAGTAGTGATGATATGCTAAGTAATGTTAGCTCCAAGTTAGTGAATTGAGTTAATAATCGGTATTTGGTAATTGCATCCATTCACTTCTTCTTAATATAGGGGGCCTAAAACGGCCACATTAGCAAATCCTCTAAAAGCAATTCATTACCTGAATTCCCAGCTGTCATTAGCTGCAATTCCTCTAATTTGATTCAAAAGCAATTCATAATTTGTGGACCATTTTACGAATCTCCATAGAAAACTGTCAAACAGATGAATTATTTCGTAATATGAATTGCACGCAGATGCTATTGTCAGTTTGTGACATTTTATGATGATTCATAATATTTTCCTATTATGATTCTGCCATAGTGGCCGTTTTAAGCAAAATTAATTTAAATAAAAAGCGACTCTTGCTACGACACAATAAAGTGCAATTCAGGTCGCACAGCGCTAATTACCTACTGTATTCACCTAGAAGTTGCCTCTCTTTCAAACTCAAACTTTTTTTTTCTATAGCGTAACTTATAACTTCTGACTACTGAATTTGCCCGACAATATGTGCCCGCCGCATACTTGTATCTTCATACCTAGAATGAGTAGTGCGCCTTCTGTACTATTCTGTGTCAACACACAAAACCATCGATGCATTCAGAAGGAAACAAAAAATATTGCTTAAAACAACAAAACGATCTATAAAACTACTTACATTAATCTTCGTTTCCTGTAAGAATCGAGCTTGTCGTCAAGCGCAATCTGTTATTGATGCGCCGTTACATTTAAAATAGTCTTTCACTGATGCGTTTTCAATCCCAAAGGCAAACGGTACAATGTGATCGCACGGCTTTGGTCCTTTTAAAAACGTTTTACAAGAATTAAATGGAGGCATAGAAACTCTACTTGGAAGCGGTATTTCGATAAACTGGTGTCGGTCTGGGAACTGAAGAATAATATGTTTAGCGAAAACTTGAATGCTTGGTTCATCTAAAGTACAGAAAAAAAGACGTTTTAGTATTTGTGACATCTGTCATTTTTTTGTGCATATTTATATTGTGGTAAGGGGCGCTTCGGCTTACTGGTGATTCGCACGAACTTACTTGGTCGAAACGGGCGAATCGACACTTTTAATTTTTTTTTTTCTTGAGGCGATTCCCATGTAGTATTATTTATTCATTTATTTATTTGTAAGTGAATCTATTTCCGGAGTTGTCGATTCGCCTACAAATAAATTCGAATCGCAACAAGAAAAAATAACATTATTTAAAAGTGTTGATTTCCCGTTTCGGGCGACTAAATTCGTGCGAATCACCAATAAGCCAGAAAAGCCGGCTAGATTTTCAGCATTATTTTATCCGTTCGTAAATCTCTATTGCAAAATTTGTTGCTCGTTGGCTACCAATTCGCATGTTGGTCAATTATCATGAATGTTTTTCATGCGCCCGTCATCTGAACAGAAGGGTGAAATCTCTCATTTTATTATTTATTTTATTCGGGAAACTTACAGCTCACAAATAACGGTGCCAGTGTTCTTAAAAAAAATGAAAAAGGCCATTTACAAGTTTCCGCTAATAAACACAAAAATATAAATGAAAAACGTTGGCACAAAATACCTTAAACATAAATTAATAAAAAATTGTACACGATCGACATACAAACCAATAATCGTTTAAAGTCTGTTTTTAATCCCGTAGACTAATTTGACAGTTGTAAATATCAAACTCCAAATTGAAAAAAAAAACAAAAGACAATCACTTTAAATTTCAAACTAGTCTACGAGATTAAAAAACAGACAATTGACGCAAACAGTAACTTTTTCATGATGAAGCTTTTCACTGTTGGTGAAAATGCATAAGAAACATAGTTGAAATATCCAAATTATGTTCACTAGACAGTTTTAGAAACGAATCATGTCAGGGCAAATTATTCACTTGCACCCACAAGGTTTAAACCAGACCAGAGCAATACTGCGTAGCGTAGTTCCCTCGATTTTTTGATGAGGAGCCCTAAAACTGTACTACTATCAAGCTTGTAACGGCATTTTTCCCCCCCTATTTCCTTGAAATATTCAAAAAAACATAGAGATTATCGTCAGTACATCATTTTATACAAAAATCAATACAGTCATACGTTCACGTGCAAAACTCCCGATAACCGCTAAAAGCTTTGGCAATTTTCATCGCCCTTCCTAATCCAAGCAAGTGTAGTGGTTCAAACTGAGCCGATATCCATTAAATTCATGGGATTAGCGTAGGAATGTAATAGCAATTTAAGCCCCATTCGTTTTGCGGTATGCTGGTCCCTATATGCCTTTGAGTTCTTCTTTGATATTGTAGGCGTATCAACCCTGTTTTGTTTCTGCTCCTATCAATCTGCCTAGTCTTTTCCCAACTATGTTGGGGTCGGTTTCCAGTCTAACCGGATGCAGCTGAATATCTGTATTTTACATGGAGAGACTGTATCTGACCTCCATAGCCCAGTAACTGGGTAAGACTGGTTGACTGTTTTTTTTTTCTGCTCGGTACATGATATTTTTTTTATTTCATGAAACAAAGATAGTTTCGATTCACTTTTGTGAATAGACTGGCGATTTTAATTCTAGCTGAAATTCTGTATAAATTATAATTATATTTTTGTTAAAATTTAGAAGCATCGTACGTGTTTTCTTTCTCAAAAATCTACTTATTAAGAATCTTAAATTTATTCATTCACTGACATCTGCCAGTGAATGAATAAATTTAACACAGCCTAAGGTCTAGAAGTATGAAATTTTGTACTAATGTTCTTTGTACAGGGAAAGTGAGCAATAAGGAAGGATTTTTGAAAATTTGTGATGTTTGCCGAAGAGAAATCCAACGGACACACGGCTTGTCACCAATAATCTGAATCTTTAAAAAATATCTCATGAATGAACATGAAACAAAACATATACGCCCTTCAAGATAAGCCATGAGCGAGATATCCTACACGCTCCGGTAATCCTGGTACTCGTATATTATAATATATCAATCCAAGTCGTTGCTGCTATTGTGAGCCTCGCCGTGCTTCTTCTAGACATAGGTGAAGAAAGATTAAACTTTTTTAATAAACCTACTTTAGAATTTAACGAAAATATAGAAAAATCGTTTGAAGTCTTGTGATCTCATGGTTTCCTAGTATTATACTTAAATTGAAGATGCTTTATTTATACTTCAGAATAGGTAGTAAAATAGAAGAATATTAGTATTATTTTAGAGCATATAATATTTGTTATTGTTTTTGTTATTGTTTTTTTGTTATATATTTTTGTGGTGTACAATAAAGAATATATAAATAAATATTTTTTTTTTTCCGAAATAATCAAATTATGTACCGGAATACTTCTGCCTTCCTCTGAGAAAAGAAGAGGAAAAAGGCATTATAGTAATGACTCTCTGCCAAAATATAACTAAAATAATCAAAACTAAAACTAATTACGCAACTATTCCGAAGAAATAAACTTGGAAAGAAGCAGAGTTTTCTTGAAAAAACTTTCATAATCTTATTCTGATTCAGTGGACGCCTTCGCTTAGGCCTAAGCCAGTCTCAGACAACCTAAGTTTATATATATATTTACAACATTTATAGCAAATCTACGAGGATAAAGAATGTTCCAAAAATGCCTGACGAGAATCTCGTTTAATTCTCTCAGTGTCATCAGTTATTTTGGATTAGTACTTCAAGTTTTCATCCAATGATAAATAATCTTGATATTTATAAATATGTAAAACACCGGTCAAGTGCGAGTCGGACACGCGCACGAAGGGTTCCGTGCCATTATCTATAAAAACGGCAAAAAAATCACATCTGTTGAATGGAGGAATATTTTAATTTAATTATTTATTTTTTAATATATAACTAAATATTTCAAGCGTCTACCTGTTGCCGTTATGAATATCGAGCAAAAACGAGCAAAAAAATCACGTTTGTTGTATGGGAGCCCACTTAAATATTTATTTTATTCTGTTTTTAGTATTTGTTGTTATAGCGGCAACAGAAAAACATCATCTGTGAAAATTTCAACTGTCTAATTATCACAGTTCAAAAGATACAGCCTGGTGACAGACGGACAGACAGACAGACAGCGGAGCCTTAGTAATAGGGCCCCGTTTTACCCTTTGGGTACGGAACCCTTAAAAAAACAGTGCTGATGGTTTTGTCTACCCTTCAAACTGAGCTAATTTGTTTGAATTAGGATAGAGTTTGTCTTAAAATATGTCGTTCTGAAAGCCAATTGTCGTACTTAAAAAATATTCACATTCAAGTTGCAATCTGTCAAACTTTTCAAAAATGTTAGTGAATTGATTGTATTTTTGACAGATTAAACGAGCAAACGAGATGCGAATGCGAACAAACGTTCTTAAAAAATACGGAAATTGCCCCTCAGTTATTTGACAATGTAGTTGTATGCATTAGGTGTTTCTTTCACTCAAATCATATGAGATGATTGTTAATAAGTTATATTAATTTTGGAGGAAACACAGTTACTTAACCAATTATCCATGAGGTAACGTCCAATGTTGTAAGATTAGAAGCAAGGTTTAGGTGGGCCATTTTTAAGACTTCTTAATTCTCCTAACTTTCTTCCATACTATGTAATATTATAAATTCGAAAGTAACTCTGTCTGTCTGTCTGTATGTTACCTTTTCCGCCTAAACCACTGAACGGATTTCGATAAAATTTGGCAAGGAGATAGATGGCATACTTTTTATTGACATACCACGCGGGCGAAGCCGCGAGCTTAAGCTAGTATAATAAAATAATTATAATCCTAACTAATATTATAAATGCGAAAGTGAGTTTGTTCGTTTATTTGTTCCGCTTTCACGCTAAAACGACTGAACGGATTTGGATGACATTTGGCACATAGGTAGACTATGGCCCGGAGAAGGATATAGGCTTTTATCCTGGATCGCAGACGAAGACGTGGACAAAAACGATCACCTCTAGAAACCATTTTTCCAAACTCGGCTAAAACAATATTAAATTTTATTCCTATCAATTAGTAAATCTATACGAAATCTTTGTATATTCAAGATGGCTGATTGAAACATCTTTATAACAGTTCTAAAGAACAAATTGTGCAGCTCAATTAAAATGAACTTATTACAAACTTCACAACTAGTTTGAGCACGTTTTCAAAAATATCTACAACGTAGTTTGTACTGTTATTATTTAAATTGTAAAGAAAACTTGTACTTTTTCTGAACACAGATCGGAATAATTATGAGGGTTTAACTTAAGGTTGATGCGCTAAGGTAGCCCGCGAAATTCAAATATATTTCATTCAATACACTTACATGAACTTAGAGAGTTGTATTGCTGATTGTAATGTTTATGTTTAGATCAAAATACAACCTGATAATGACCTGCAAATTGCAAAAAACGTAAAAAAATTTGAATTTCGCGGGCCACCCTAGCGCATCAACCTTAAAGTTGTTTTATATATTCTCAAAGGTTTTAAAGGGATACCAGCTCGTGATATAGTTAGTACTGAAAATAACACATCAACAAAAACATCACAAGATAAAAATACCTCTAAATCACTAACATTTTTGACATTGATTATCGCTGAGATGCGATCTTGACTAGATTTTGAACGTGCTAACGTATGGGAATTGGCGTTCTTTTTACGAACTGCGCGACGCAAAGGAGGGTAATGTGTTTATTATAAGAAGGGCATACCTTGCGGTCCTTACATCACCAGCACATGGTGTTCACAGCTGAAAATAAGCCTCTCAATGACTGCCAGAACGAAGGATCTCACGAGTTCTTTATTACTACAACTCTTGGCTGAGGGAAAGGCACTGAAGACTTAGATAAAGTGACATTCTATCAGCAATAATCGTAGACAAAGTCTATCAATAACGATGATGGTAAAGTCAAAAATGTATTGTATTGTTTGTTTGTCAGGCACTTAATAGTTTTCTGGCATTTTTGCTAAACTAAGCCTTTTTGGTGCAGCCGTTAGGCACACTCCCTGCTAATTTCTTGCATTGCTCTTTAGTTTTTAACCGACTTTTTCAAAAAGGAGGAGGTTCTCAATTCGTCTGTTTTTTTTTTTTTTTTTTATGTTCGTTACTCGATTACTCCGCCAATTATGAATCGATTTTGATGATTCTTTTTTGTATGGTAGGTCATGCTTCCGAGGTGGTCTCATATTAATTTGATTAACTTTGCTTGCGTAGTTTTAGAGTTAGTTTCAATATTACGTATTTTACCCACTTAGTTTATCTAGACGATGTATTAATTTACTCCTTCACTGTTATTTATATCAGCTAGTGGTATTGGAAATTGTGTGAGGTAGGTACCGCAACTAAAAAGTGAAAAATAAAAACTTTTTACAAAAAAAGAAGTCGGTTTTTTTTTTCTAAAAAGTTTTTTTTATTTGATATTTATTTTTTGCTGATACCTGCTGTATATTTTGTGTCTTTAGTCTATGCTAAATAAATGTATTTACTTTCTTTCTTTCTCTTCTTTTAATGGATTGATATAGCCTGCCGAAAAAAAACAGACTTCCAAAAAAAAACCCTAAAAAGTGAAACATTGCGTTAATTTTGGAACTGTGGTGTCTTTGTTTTCAATTTCGTTTTTTTCCCAGACTTCCAAAATTAAAAAACAACGAAAATATTGATGGACATACATTTAAAAAAAAAACATACGCTGCAAACATAGAACCTACCCCATTTTGGAAGTCGGCAAAAAAAAATCAGTTGCAATCTTATCTAAACCACAATCAATGTCAAAAACTCATACAATTTTTGAAAGAGGAGAACGCGAATATCAGTGGCGTGCCTAGGGGTCAAAATCAGGGCAAACAGACAGGGTTTTTACGATTTAAAAAAATAGCCAAGTGAGCTATTTATGGATTTTCTATGTTGTTCATGGCAACACCATTATTATATAGTGTTATTTTTTATTTTATTGATAGGCTTAATTTTGAAACCAAGCCGGGGTTTTGGGCTTCTATGGAAGGAACGCCACTGGCGACTATTCAGTGCTTAGGGAGTTATAAAAATAGAGGGAGCCCGTAGATAGTATGATACAGTTCTTCTAAAACATCAAAGAAAATCACAACATCCTTACAATTCTAGATCTACGAAAAGTACAGATTATTCTAGAATTCTGAACGAGATTGCAACGCAACGCACAGCAAAAATCCGTATGCAATCGTTTCTATCTGTTTATGGACTGTCGCATAGTTGACTTTGCGACCCGGTCCGATCCATCATCGGTGAGTTGTTGGCTTACTGTTGTATTCTCAAAGCTTTGCCGGTTCGAAATATAGCGTGCTGGTTATGGAGGATTGAAAATTTTGTTGAAATTGAAATCTGATTCAAATTGGTTACCAGAAAAAAACAACCGTCTTCCAAAAAAAACACAAAAAGTGAAAAATAACTTTAATTGCGGAAGTCGGTGTTTTTGCTTTTCAATTTTCGTTTTCATAATATCACGCCTGTAACCCTATCATAATATAATATTATTCATAATGTAGATGCTAGTCCTATAAATACATTACTGCAAAACTCTAAATGTTACTGGCAATCTTTAAAAACCTAAACGTTATTTTAGTCCTTCCATCCAGACATGAAGACAAAATACCGCTCCAAAACGGTCATTTAACAAAATAACATCATATCACAACCAAAAACACCAACACAAATGATTACAACAATAAAAAACAAAAAACTCAAACACAAACTGAAAACAAAAACCATAAGACGCAAAGCGGCACCAATTAAATGTCATTACAACACCTATCTTTCACAAGTAAATAAAAAAAACGCTTCAAAACGAATCAAAACGCAAAAGAAACGAATAACAAAACGCATTCCATGTAAATAAAGTATAACGTTTCACAACATACGCGTATCTATGGAGACGACTCATCACACAATACTGCACAAGGACTCGGGCATTGCACAGGTGGGCTGACCGACCACCGACTACCCGACAATAATAAATAATAATAAACAAATAGCAATTATATTACCCGAACAAAATTATTGGGAAAATATTTGTGGTGTTAATATTTTTTATGTTTTTGCGGGTATTTGCGAGTATTAGTTGTGATTATTATCAAAGGTTTATCAATAACCTATTAATAGTACTACGATACACGTGCGCAATATCCTTAACGACTACACGTATACAATAATTATCCTTTATCAAGTGTGAAATCTGGATGCTAACGCTGCAGCGCGATATGCTTATTATACAAAATAGTCCAGTTATCCTTAATTAAATGTAATTATTATAGGTTAGTGTCTTTGTTCGGCGAGTGGAGACGGCCTTATTGACTGGGCGGCGCCGGTCGCGCGCGTTCGGCCGCTCTCGGGCCTGCCGCTCGGTCGAACTCGGCAAACTTCGCGCCCGCTCGTAACGTTTCACTAGAAATTTAAGGGCTGCGTTAGGGGTATTCCGACAGGCGCGCTGCGTCTGTGGGACGGCCATGGCAGCCGCACGGCGTTACATAACGCGCCGACCCCGATACATGACTGAAAACAATTCAAATATTATTCACCCGATCAAAAACTAAATAAAATAGCTTCTTTTATACAATAAACGACCCGCTCTGGACCCCTGGTCAAAGAGAAAGCGCCGCCTAAAGCACGGCCAATTGTCGTCACGACAAAAAGACGATAGTAGCAATTTCCCTTTGCCGACAACCCTTTGCGAGGCGAGAGGCTGAGCGCGCTCCGGGCACATGGCGGGCGGGGTGGCGCGGGGGGGCGGCTGCGGGGGGAAGGAAGGGTGCGGGGAGGCTTTCCCGGGCCGCCCCGCCTCAGTGGCGGCCTGCAGTGGCAACGACGCGCGTGTCGCCTCCGACACTTCCGCCCCGCGCACCTAATCCGCTCATTTAGCTAGCAAACGCCGCATACGGTGTGGTGGCGTGGCAGCCCTGCGGCGCCGAGCCCCGGGGCCCATGCTCTGACGAGCCGGGGTCTCGCCCGGGCTCCTTCGATCCGCGGTCCACCGGCATGTGATATCGCGCCGCGCCATTCGACAAAATGATTGTGTGTTCAATTGTTTACGTTAACGATAGTTGATAACCGGGAGGCCGACGCTGGCATGCTAATGTGAGTATACACAAACCCGATCAATTTTAACGGCCGCAGACACCACGTCGCGTCCACGCGAGCACGCAATTTTCCCCGTGAATAAATAAGCTAGCATGTAAAGTCGTACAAGAAGACAAAGCGTAGTTAATGTCTCGGAGCGTTTTGGAGCGGTTTTTCTGCAATGCGACAATGTTGGGTTACGAAAAAGTTTTCATACATTATTAACGTGCGAGTGTGATGTACAGTCGACGCGGCGGCTGGTGGCGGCGGTGTAGCTGTCTGAGCATAGTGACGATGTTGTGAATTGTCGGCAGTCGGACTGTTGGTGGGGAGTCGTGGACTGGTTGTCGTGGTCGCGCGGGCGTTGGACGCGCGGATTTGTCGCGCACGGGCAGCTCATCGCGCGGTTCTGGCGTGCCGGCGCCATGCGGTAGCGCGGCGGCGCGGCCGAGCGGCGGGCGAGCACTCGTGCGCTCTCGGCTATGTGCCCCCCTTGCGCTACACTGTAAGTACCATTACAAATAAGCATTTTCATTAAAAAAATAAACAATTTCCACAAAATAACCATTTTTTTATATTTTTGCCATAATCACCGTATTTGGCAGGTGGACTGGTGATTTCAGTGCGCGCGGGTCATGCGCAAAAACATTCACAGTCTGGCTGAATAGTCGGCTCACCTTACTGACATTGGAATAAGCTTAATCATTTCCACTGACCACAACCAATTGATAAACTCGTACATCCACATAATCTGCTGAAACCATCGCGTCAACCACGCAAAGTGGTGCTCACATACACTTAGTACTTTTATGCCTGCTAAAAATAATCCATGTACCGCTACTTACGCGGCTGACACCAGCCACTATTAGCCATTCTCTCAAAATGACCCATAACTTTATTCCCCATTGCCGTACTCCTGGCGTATATTTACGATTACGTAGCGACGTAACTTGTACAGACGTCGTACATAAATTTCGTGCGTACGGTTGTTGCAATTTGCCGTCTCAAACCGAAAGTAGGTTAAGTCAAAAATTGTGAATTTCTCTAAAGTTGGACTGGATGCTCGTTTTAAGTTATGGTGATGAGATTTCTGTGGGAAATGTTTGAGATCTGCGTGAAAATACATTTCAGACTGAATACTACCACGCTTTTGATCATTAGGTTGATTAAAACGTGAAAAGATATGAGGGAAAAGATTTTTTGAAATTATTTTTATTGACACTTAACTACAATAACATTTTTCCCAAGTCTCAATTTCTCAATAATAATTATATTATCAGATAAAAAGTTTCAAACTCAATAAAACACTAAAACACATAAACTTAGTTCAGCCAATCAGAGTCGTGATTGAAATTCAATTCCGCGGATTGGAGAGCACTTACTTTCTCTGTGTCGTTGAGGGCCTGAGCCGTGCACCGTTTTAGCCCTTTTGTTACTATGGGAATTCAACGGCTAAAAGTTTTCGCTAAGTGCTTGAAATATTTTCAGCGTATAGCATTTCAACTGTAGAAAATTCTATGCAACGTGATGAATTCGGATTTTACTACAAAATGTTGGTATTTTGGTACTCAAGTCCTGAGGGCCTAGACAAGTGACAATCGCTTCCAAAGCGTTTCATATTTCTACAACGACTTTCAACAGGATTGACATAAGCTTTTCGATAGCTTATGTCAGTTCTATACATTTTTGCCTTTTTCATCATCGTTATCGTTGATACAATGTCACTTTGTCTAGGGCCTCTGTATTTTCATACACAGGCCCTAGACAAAGTGACATTCTATCACCAATGTTTATAGAAGAAATATATTAAATTATAGGCTGATCTAAATTAAGATCGTTCGATCAGTTTCAGTAAATTTTAATGGAATAAAAAGACACTCCCACGTACTCAATGCTTTTATAATTACTTATGAAACGACGGTTCTTGTTAATTACCTTATATCAACACAAAAGCCTCAATTACGAAGAAATATACCAAAATAAATTAGCTATAATTGTAATGTAAATGGGTATAAAAATTGTCACTATAAATTAATTTACGTGCCACAGAAAATGTTGTAACTTCATGTTAGCTGTGTCTATCGTAACGTAAGTCTCAAATATTAAGAGTAGGTAAGTTGCAGCATATACTATGTATCTGCATAGATACAGATACAGTTGTATACACACTTGTGAAAGTTTTAGTCATGAATAGAACGCGGGCCCCTTATTTGTGCTACCCCATTTACCTCTGCTGCCGTAACTAAGTGTTGTGAAGGAAAATATCGTGGTTTTACATCAAAAAGGGTAAAAATAAATAATTTGAGGAAAAAGGAGTGAATAGAGAAAATGTTGTTTACGGGAAACTGTTCGGTAATCGTGATATGTGGTTACCGACCAATATCAACCGGTACTATGTTTATCACTGAAATTATACCTTGATTCATTTGGGTTTCTGTCAAAATATTCCCGTTGACTGGTAAGATGTACTATGCCAAATCGAATGCCAAATAATCGAAAATCAATTGATCGACCAATACATATAAATCGAACGTCTAAATACTCGAACGTTCATAATATCGAATGGTTAATAAAATGTTTATTTTTTAAGTAAATCTCTTAAGACACTTTTACTTGTTAATATTTCCATTCAATTTATTTCCATTATTTCTCTAAATGGGGTATAAATCTAAAAGGCCTCACAAAACTAACTATTACTAATATTAATTAAAACTCAAATAAACAATCAATATCGAAAATATGTTAATAAATAGCACATACAATACAATCGTACACTCAATACACATAAAATAAACAATCGATATTTTGAACACTAGATGTGTTCAAAATCGATTGTTTATTTGATCGAGCGTTCAACGCACCGCGTTAAAAAATGTTTTTTTTTTAAGTTAAAGTCCATCAGACAATTCTGACTTTAACTTAAAAAATTAATATGCTATAAAGCTTATGCTTTAAAATTGTTGCTAATCACACTGTTATAACTATACTAGCTTTTCTGCTCGCACTGCATCCGCGTGAAATATCTTTTTCCCCCGTCCCACCGCGTCGCATCGCATCACCCGCCCGCACTATTACCTACTTCGACTTCACTTGGCGTTCTTCATACTTTTTTCTTATTGCTAACCCCTAAGGATCATAGCGTAATGTTAAATAACCTTACCCTACAAAAATAACTTTCAAATCCAACTGGTAGTTCTAGACGCGCGTTCAAACAAAAAACAAAAAAAAAACAAACTCTTCAGTATTATTAATATTCGTTTATTTATTTTCTTTTCTATCTAGTTACATTTTTAAATATTTTTATAGAAAAAACATGAGAAAAAACATTTAAAAATATAAAAAATAGAAGTCCGCCGGTGTCGGGAGCAGGGTCCAAGCTACCGGTGGTTAGGGCTGCAGAGCCCTCCTCACAATGCGAGCCGTATCAAGGAGTACTGCCTTCTGAATCAGGCCCTTGATCCAACCGCCTAACGGGAGCCTCGAGAGATGTTGGTCGAGGATTTCGGCTATCAGACCATTGGCCGTTACGACAATCGGCACTATGATAGCCGAGCTCACATTCCACATGTCGACAACCTCGTGTGCTAAGTCGAGATATTTTATTTGTTTCTCTTTCTCAGCTTTCACGAGGTTCACGTCATGTGAGATGGTAACATCGACTATCACTGCGCGGCGCGCTAATCTGTCTATTACTACTATATCAGGTTTATTGGCAACAATAGTCCTGTCAGTAATGATAGACCGAACCCAGTAAAACGTGACATGGTCATTTTCGAGAACTGGGTCGGGCACATACTTGTAGTACGGAACCTCAGAGTCCACAAGTTTATATTTCAAGGCAAGTTGCTGGTGAATTATCCTGGCCACTTGGTTATGCCTGTGCAAGTACTCGCCGTTAGCTAGACGAGAACAACCAGAGATAATATTATGTCTGATGGACTCACCCGGACGGCATGCCCGACACATGTCAACCGTCCCGTCCTTCATAATATGTCTCCGGTAGTTATCCGTCAAGATAACTTCGTCCATAATTGCACAGACAAAACCTTCGGTTTCCCCGAAAAGGTCACCGAAACGTAGCCCGATAGAAGCGCCCATGAAGCTCCTTGCTTTGCCATACCTACTTGCGGTCTTCTGTAGTAAGTACTACAGGTTTGCGCCAGTTGTCATTAGCCATGGAGAGCGGGGTGAGTCCTTTGTCCACTGCCACCACATCGCGGTGCATACCCACTTCGGCTTTAAAAAAATATTCTCTGAGATTGCACACCTCGCGATTGTGGAGGGTCTTCGCATTTAAAAAGCCTCGACCCCCGCACCTCCGCGGGATGTACAATCTCATCACCGATGATCGTGGGTGATGCATCCGGTTTGCGGTCAACAGTGTACGGACCCTCCTATTCAGGGCGTCGAGTTCGGTCTGAGTCCATTTGAGTATGCCGAAAGAGTACATCAGAACCGGCATGACCCAACCGTTGAAGGCGCGCACCCTGTTTCCGCCTGAAAGAAGGCTAATTAATTCAGTATTATTATTATTAAAGATGTTAAACACAATAATAAAAAATGCTAAAAATGAGATTCCTTATGAATAAAATGGCTATTTCGACGATCCGAGGGCAATTTTTTGTTCACATTATGTGATAAAATGTTAAAGATTGTACCTTTTATTATAAAGCCCACCTTGTTTGATTGCAAATCGTTTGAAAAGTAATTAAAACTGTTGGGATCAACGAAATATAAACATTGTAGGTAGTCTGATTGCGGAATATAAGAATTTGCCATATCAATTATTCAGGTCAGGAAATGGAGGATAATTCTATGAATAATGTAACATAGTGAATAAGGTAACCTACGTGAGGTAGATACACTTAATGGCATGTGATGTCAACAAGATCAATAATAACAGGGTGACTGGTAATTTGATCTGTTATTAGTAGAACTCGGTATGTAATACATACTATTTGTAATCCACATCCTACTATCTGAAACGTAGGACGCATAGACAGAGAGAGTTTTGTAATTTTCGCGATTTCTGAAAAATAAATCAGAATTTCTATTTTCAAATTGATTTCAATTTTGTTTCCATTTTGTTAAGCATAATCAGCCAATAACGTTCCCACTGCTGGGACACAGACCTTCTCTCTGTGAGAGGGAGCGGGCCGTAATCCACCACGCGGGACCAGTGCGGTTGGTAGATGTCACATGTCTTCGAATTTTTGGTTCTAGGACATTCCGGTTTCCTCACGATGTTTTCCTTCACCATTTTGAGGTGATGATGAAATAATGTTGTCCTTTACATTAGTACTTACTGAATTTAATTCAAAAAGTTATTTATTTTTATCAATTACTGAATCAGTCAGAGTAATGCGGCATCAATGTCAAAGTAGCTACCGATTCGTTACATTGCCTTAGGGAAATCAAGATCATTCAGAATTTACAGAACTGGAAAGGTTTTCCGTATTTATCATTTGCCCAATATTTTATTTGGCTTTCAATAATTGAATTATTTAAATTAAATGATATGCTCGAACCTATTACATGGGAATTATACATAACTGGCGATATATGTACACCTCTGTCTAACTGTCTGTCTCTGTGTATTGTTCACTTATACGTGGTAATTTTCTATTTAAAAAATATGCGAATTGTTTGTTTATGCTAAACAAAATATAAAATTCAAGATGCTTGCTTAAAAAACTCAAAAAACGTAAACGTTAACGATATCCGAAAATGCGTAAAATCCTATTACTCTCCATTATTCATAAATATTTTCAGTGCGACGTACGTAACCTTATCTCAAAAATGCTGAAACCCTGATGGGTTTCATCCCTAAGGACTGTTTGGCTGAGAACCTTCTCGACGAAATGATTCTTTAGGCGAAAGATGATGTCAATGGCTTATTAAGTACCAAAGAGGAGAAAAATTATACGGTATACCAAGAGTTGTGATAGTATTAGCTGCTAGAGTTCAAGGGAAATTAGAAAAATGATTTGGGCGACTGTATCTTATGTAGGTTTACGGGCTGATTCTAACAAAATGTTTTATCCTTGGAATAAAATTGACGTCTGACAGTTTTTTTATGGAAACACTGACAGAATTTATTCGCAGGATAAGATATTATACTGGGTATAAAAATTTTGGTCGAATTCGCCTGTAGTTGATATTATTTCTCGACCTTATATTCATAATGATAAGACGATGCAGTACTCCAAACTACGCTGACTTGAAACGTTAGAATGTCATCCATTTTTTTTTTTTTTTTAGGCTGGGTAATCCTCAAATGATTTCTCCCGCTCTGGGCGGAGCGAGAGGGCGTGTAAGACTTTTACTGACTAAAACCCACCCGTGTTCCTTCAGTTACCTATTGCCAAGGTTCCGGTATCCCTTTCGGACTTTCCCGCAAGAATATCATCCCTGAAATCAAACATAGTACATAAGTATGTAAACTAAAAATATTATGATCATTTATTCATAGTATTTTTTGTTGTATTTATGACAGTCGACTATTTGGATATGTGATTTTAGTCCGTTGAGGTACACACAGGTTTTTGTATGAAAGAAAATTTAGTCTGGCTCGTTGGTCTAGTGGAGCATGAGATCCTGAATTCGATTCCCAAGTTTGTTGCAAAGTGTTATTGGGTTTTTGTTTATTGAATAGCTCGGTAGCAGCCCGCAGTCTGGATTTGAGCCCGGTTGATGGGAATAGGCTAACCCCCTATTACATGGGACTTAAAAATAACTGGCGAAATGTGGGTGGGTGTATTGAAGGTACATATCTGCCCAATCCTTTGGGGAAACAAGGTGTGATGTTATATTATGTTATGCCCCCAAAATCATCTTCATTATTTTGGTGTAAGTATATATATATATATTTTTATTATTGCTGTGACCAAACTGACATTTTTAATACATTTTTTTTTAAATTCCAATTGTCTGCCACATATTTTTTGATTTGTTTAAATTTTTAATTGTAAACCTTTGCATGCCCACGTGACGGTAAAAT
The DNA here is from genome assembly GCA_948473465.1 of Lithophane ornitopus. NCBI lineage: Eukaryota > Metazoa > Arthropoda > Insecta > Lepidoptera > Noctuidae > Lithophane > Lithophane ornitopus. The sequence continues at coordinate 2,779,657 of OX419629.1, forward strand.
ATGGAGAACTTTATTATAAAAACACCTATGTACCTACTATACCGATGTTTTCAAAGAAATAAATGATTCCTGTACCTCAGAGGTATACAACATTATGTGGTAAAACGGGAATTTTACAGGAGAGGCAATACGCAATACGCGGAGTGAAACTTTGAATGCAATTTTAACATAGTTGTTTTAAAGATATTGAAACTAACTCAACAGTATTGTTTATTATTATTAGATGGAATTATTATGTATTACACATAATTACAATAAAGTTAATTCTTATCATTTTTAACTTTTACGCGGATAGTTTTGCACGCACAGTACGTTACGACGGCGAACGCACCGACGCATTAACTCCAATTAACAATAAAAATTAAATAATCTTATCGTCACTACATTATATTAATCTTCTCGTCATTTGAGGTCCTATACCCATTAGACGTTAGTGGATTAAATGTCATATACGATTGGATGTTTCTTTTCATAGATGTCATAGGACTTAATGTTGTATACCATTTGTAGAACTGGTTCTTGCGATTTCAATGGTGCAAGAAACATATTTTCAAAAACAGTGGAGTTACTATTATACCTCTGAGGTACAGATTTGATTTGATTTGATTTGGTGTTCACCATACTATCGTCAAGAAACCGAGATATCACGAGACATACAAGTATAAATTTAAAACCGACACGAAATCTAAACGGTAGACCAACGCCCCTGCTTCACAATTTAAAATCAGTTAAGCGGAAGCTTATCATGTTATCGCTAAGAGGCAGTTATTGCGTCGCCGTCGCCAAAGTATCAAATATGAAGTTTTTTCAAGGGTTTTTATCTCCTGGATATTGTTTAGTCAGCGGGCAACGTTTATTGTCCGGGCGCCTACAGGATGCACACTTGTTAAGGCTTGATGGGGGAATATCTATAACATTGGCGAATTTTCGCGTCTCATTTTTTTACTTTGTGTTTTTAGTTTGTTTTTGGTGAAAAGGTAGGCTTTTCTTTGAAGATTGATTGAGTTATTGTATCGAGTAAAGAAAATACCTAACTTTTTAAATCTATGTTGTTTAGTTATGAAATGAAAGTGAAATCTAAACAGAAAAGATTTCAAAAATATTTTAGAAAAATAATATTCGACTAAACAGTGTTACCAACAAAACCTCTCCAAGACAGACAACAGTCTACGCCAATCAATACAGATACTATTTTTTTATTTTGTTTACTTGAAAGCTGAAGTTACGTAAAAAAATAATGAACGGCCGATTTTTAGTTTCAAAACTTTTCAACAAGCGTTAGAAAACCAGCGTTATTACTATTCAATTACGTTGTATTTTCGCCTGTTCGCCGTTCACCGCAGATCGACACATAATACAGAGTTCAGGGCTTGCGTCCGTCGTTGGAGCCCAATGGACCTCTTCCTTTATTTGAATATTTATTAAATCATCCCCCCTTTACCCCAAACGATCGGAATCCCCCCCTTAGTGTTGTGACAACGAGTTTTTCCTTCGCGTTTCATTTGGCTTATCGAGAAAATGTTTGTGATGAAACGTTGTTTTTCGACTTGGGACGTTCTCCTTTAGGATCGTAATAATGTATAAATTGCCTTTTTAGTTTTGTGGAAAAATATTTTCGTAGTACCTACCTATTTTTCTATTTTGAAACAATCGCATGTGGAACAACCTGTATATAAAACAAATGTTACAATCTAATGAAATAATCGATTAACCTTTTTTTAAAACATGACTCCAAAAATAATATTTACATTCGAAATAACACCCCTGCGAATAGTCCTACTATCCTACTAATATTATAAATGTGAAAGTTTGTGTGTTTGGATGTTTGTTACTCAATCACGCAAAAACGGCTGAATGGATTTGTATGAAATTTGGCAAACAGATAGTTTATAACCTGGATTAACACATAGGATACTTTTTATCCCGATATTCCCACGAGATCGAGACGTACGCGGGTGAAACCGCGGGGCGCAGCTAGTAAGATAATATAATGATGTAAGCTTGAAAATGAATTTTAGTGAACCCCTTTCTGGAGCAGCAATTTCTTTTTTATTTGCCTGTAAAGTATCTTAAAATCGATGGTAGTAGGCTGTTACACCTAAGCTTATCGACCGAAACCACAGGGACTACACACCTGGCTTCTTCGTTCGTTCATAAAAATGAGTAGTATGTAGTCAGGGGGCTTAGAACGGTCACTTTAGCAGAATCATAATATGAAAATATTATGAATCATCGTAAAATGTCACAAACTGACAATTCATAATATGATCTGCGTGTAATTAATATTACGAAATAATTCATCTGTTTGACAGTTTTCTATGGAGATTCGTAAAATGGTCCACAAATTATGAATTGCTTTTATGTCTAATCAGAGGAATTGCTAATGTGGCCGGTTTAGGCCCCTGATATATCAGTATCACAGTCATATTTATTTTAGTTCAACACTCAGATAACTTTTTTCTAAAGAATAAATATGACAAGCTCACGGTACGTACTTCAGCTTAGTTTTCAAAGTAAGATTTTTACAAAATACATCGCCCATTCGGATAAGATTCAGATTTAAGATTTTTAAAACATTGTCATGTAGTTACACCCCCATCAGTTACTAACTCAAAAAATACTCAACCACAGAGGAACTGGCTATATTATTATCTTACCTCTAACTGCCGACACAACAATGCTGTTAACATTGTTATTATGGCGACGGATTTAGATATGATGGTGGTAGCTAGCCAGGAAGACTTAGAACAAGCCCTACCACCAACCAAACCGAGCAGAAATTTTTGCCCCCAATGGGAATTGAACTCGCGACCACTGGGTCTGAGACAGATGGTCTAACCACTAGACCACAGAGTCGGTAAAAAACTAGTAAGTAACCATACAAAAATACATCTCGCATTTCCACAATATACAAGGTGTACGGGTGAACACCGTTTTCACTCAAACCATGGGTAGTTGACTTAAATATAAAAATTAATGACCGAGTAAGAACAAACAGAAAAGTAATATCCATAAAAAATTAAAAAAGTTTCTATCCGATACAGTGCTCGCAAGCGAAACAGCTGACTGACTGAGGGAGGGGTCGCGCTCGCGGTCGGCCAGGTCACGTCCCGCGCCCCCACTCGTCTTGAGATGAAAGTTCGTTGCCCTAGCGCATAGGTGAAATACTCGAGTGGTAAAATGTAATTTAAAAAAAAGAAAAAAAAAACGTAATTTTCCATTGATTTTACGTTCTCAATGACACCAAACCACTGGGTTCAAGGATAACGGTGTTTACCCTAACACCCTGTATGTAAATTCTGAAGTAAATAAGCTCAAACTCAGTTTAAATCATCAGTCAGCTGTTTATGAGTTTTCATTTACCTACTTATACTCCATTTGAAATAAGATTAGATATTTAAACAAACCTTTTTACAGTCCGTTCAACCGATTTTGACTTCTATACCGTAGGCATTAAAAGCAAAAAAGGTTACACAATACCAACTGTCTACTGCAGCTGCCATTTGTCGTGCCACCAACGCAATAGAAGCCAAAATCGGTTGAACGGACTGTAAAAGAGCCTTATTTTAATGTCTCATCTTATTTCAAATGGAGTATAGTTGAGCCGCTTCGGTGCTCCATGCTGAATATAGACGTTTCTGTGCTAAACAGTTCTAGTTTAGAAAAGCGACACAGATCGATATTAGTTTTAAATATAGAGTACTCCGCGGGCAGAAGCTATGGGGCGTATTTGATTTCGAAAGTTGATGATTAGATTTTTATTAAATCGAATACGGTGTGTCGATAATTCAGTTGTACGATGTTTTATGAGCAGTGGTGGCCCAGTTGAGCAGTGGTAGCTGGTTGAGCAGTGGTGGCCCAATGGTAACGGCCACGACTTACGAGTGGTCGTAGGTTCGAACCCCGACAGGCGCTTTACTTTATGTAAATTATTCCATCGCCACTGCTCTCAAAACGGTGAAGGAAAACATCGTGAGGAAACCGGCATGTCCTAGAACTAAAAGCTCGAAGACATGTGACATCCACCAACCCGCACTGGGCCCGCGTGGTGGATTACGGCCCGCTCCCTCTCACAGAGAGGAGGCCTGTGTCCCACCAGTGGGAATGTTATAGGCTGATTATGATGTTTAATTCCATCGATGCTTTATTGGTGCGATGTAACGTTTGTGCGTTAAATCCTGTTGCGAAAAACCCTACAGCGATTGCTCATTAGTTCGGTAATGTATTAGTTCGATAATATGTCGGTCCGAATGCACGCGGTTTTACCCGCCCGAAGGTTGAAAATTATCTTCTGCGATAAATTCACATTTCATCAAAATCCGTTCAAAGTTAACAGAGAGACAGGTCGACAGACAGACTGAGTTACTTTTGCATACATATTAGTATGGACATATTATATGTATTTTGCAGTTATTTCTTTCTTTTTGAGTACCGCTATTGAGGAGGTTCCAATCAGATCTAATCTATTAGAGTATATATTATATATATGTAAATACCGTATATTAATAAAAACATATTGATGTGCAAATAAAAAACACAAATCAAATGTCATTTATTCAAACTAGGCTGAGAACCAGCACTTTTCGAACGTCAAAAATTGTCAATGATTGACTTGATTTTGTACTGATATAAATCTGCTGTAGATTTTCCTTCTGCTATGCAGTGAAGCGTCACGACTAATTACATCTATCATGATAATTGCAGCACATAATTATGATATTGCCAGTGTGCAAATGATCGACACATTCATGATATTATTATTAATTTCATCTATCAATTAATAATTATGTATTGCGAATATATTCTGTGGATCCTATGCAATAAAATGCTTATTTACAATATATAACACAAATAACTATTTACACTAACTATACAAATAAATACAAAAACAAAAGGACACTGTAGATTATTTTTTCATAAAAATGTAGGTATGTCTAAACAAATGAACATTAATTTTTATTAAGAAATCGATAAATTGCAGATTGACTAATGTATGAGCAATTTCATCCTTGACAATTGCGGATCCAAATTGCAATACCATAACAATTTTATGACATAATTTTATGGCAATATTATAGGACAGTTCCTTCAGAATTTACCTATAATATTGCTATATATTGCGAAGATATTCCTCCATTAATATTACAAAGTTACCTCAAAGCGCCATTTACGACATCCATAAATGTAAATGCAATTTTTGTTGCAACCGCGATAACGAGTGGCTACGAGCTACGAGTGTCGTAGCACTTCTACGAAATTGCTACGCGCTACGTAGCGTGGTACGGATAGTCTACGCCGTAGACACGCGTCTGTTTAAATTGTAATTTGACAGTGAAATGCGTTTTTTTTTTCATTTTATATGTAAACTTATAAATTATTTATGTATTTTTTGTTAAAAATGTGCATATTTTGTATCAAATACGTCTGCAAAGAAAGAGACGAATGTAAATGATCTCATTCATGTTTTCATGTGTCACTAACTTGAATTTAAAAACTGCATCATTCAAACATAGACAATTGAAGCAAAAAAAAAAAAAAATGAATACTTAAACTTCGAGGTAATATCAAAAAATTGTCTCTATGTATTGAATTTTCTTGCTACAATTTATAATGCAGTCTTCAAAACCAAAAGATTTCGTCACCTTTCACCTCTTTTCTAAACCCAGAAATACATTATTAACCTTCTTTCCATAGGCTCCTACCAGCCAATCGACTCCATATACAGGCTTAAAACGGCTACTTTGGCAGAATAATTATAGGAAAATATTATGAATCATCGTAAAATTTCACAAACTTACAATTCATAATATGATCTGCGTGCAATTCATATTACGAAATAATTCATCTGTTTGTCAGTTTTCTATGGAGATTCGTAAAATAGTCCGCAAATTATGAATTACTAATGATAGCTGGGAATTCAGGAAATGAATTGCTTTTAGAGGAATTGCTAAAGTGGCCGTTTTAGGCCAACAAAACCTACCGACATACTATACCATACATATACACCTTTGAATGAACAGTTCAAAACAGTCGAGCCGGATTGTCGGCGAAGGTGAAGAGCCATGGGAAGCGAGTTCGCCGAACTTAACGCACAGATGAAGGGTGCCGAGCGAATTGAAAATTGCTCGCTGTTCCAATCTCTAGTGTTCTTGATTATTTGTGTACGTCCGGGGAATGGCTGCATATTTTGATAGGAATTGTGGATTAATTGAGTATGTCCTTTGGCTTATTGGACAGTGGATTAATGGGGAATGTCGTTTATTGGCTTATTCGACAACCTATTATTTTATTGGTGCAGTAACTTTCCCGTGGTAATCAATTTCAGTAGATGTTATGTCATATTTGGAATATACATTATACATATAATTAGGGTGAACACCGTTATCCTTGAAACCAGTGGTTTGGTGTCATTTATAGAACGTAAAATCAATGGAAAAACACGTTTTTTTTTTTTTTAATTACATTTTATCACTCGAGTATTTCACCCGTTCACCTATGCGCTAGGGCAACAAAATTTCGTCTCAACACGGGTGGGGGTCGCAAGACGTGACCTGACCGGCCGCGAGCGCGACCTCTCCCTCAGTCAGTCAGCTGTTTCACTTGCGAGCACGGTGTCGGATTGAAACTTTTTAAAATCTTTTAATGAAAATAACGTTTTTTTTTGTTGTTACTCGGTCCAGTTAAGTGACAACGGTGTTCACCCTTACACTTTGTATAAGTAATATGGCTGCCTCGTGGTTGCAAGCACTACTGCTGAGCATGAGGTAATGGGTTCGATTCCCAGGTCGGCCAAAATATTATTGGGTTTTCCCATTTGGTATTTCTCAGTAGCAGCCTGGTGTCTGGATTTCTGCCCGGCCGATGGCAACAGGCTCGCCTCCTATTACATGGGACTTAAAAATATAACTGGTGAAATGTGGGTGTACTATAGGTACACCTCTGCCCAACTTTGAGTAAACAAGGCGTGATATATTATATATATTATATATATAGTTAATATATAATATGGCTGCTTATTTTGATAGGAATTGGAAGAAAAAAAAAACCGGCCAAGTGCGAGTCGGACTCGCGCACCAAGGGTTCCGTACCATTATCTATAAAAACGGCAAAAAAATCACGTCTGTTGTATGGGAGCCCCTTTAAATATTTATTTTATTCTATTTTTTAGTATTTGTTGTTATAGCGGCAACAAAAATACATCATCTGTGAAATTTTCAACTATCTAGCAACACGGTTCATGAGATACGGCCTGGTGACAGACGGACAGATAGACAGACAGCGGAGTCTTAGTAATAGGGTCCCGTTTTACCCTTTGGGTACGGAACCCTAAAAATTATCCCATTAAACAAAAAATTGTTTGGGTAGTGACTAACCTAGTGTCAGAGTTTTATGTCCCCCATAGGCCTCTGACTTAGCTTCACATGCCGTCGAGAAATATCTCTCAGGCATGCCGGTTTCCTCACGATGTTTTCCTTCACCGTTTTCGAAGCAAGTGATAATTATGCCTACAATAAGCACACGAATCCGAAAAGTCAGAGGTGCGTGGCTTGGGTTCGAACTCGAGACCTATGACTTGGCTGTCTGACGGTCACATCACTTGGTTATCATTAATCTATTTGCTTATCTGAGAATTGTAATGTTTTTGTTGTATAAACTTGTGTGGGTTGCAATATTGTCATGATTATATTTTTTATTTATTATAGAAATAGACAGTAGTAAACCATCTTTTTGAAACAAGTTTACAACCACTTTCCTTGATTTACACAGTATTTTCAAAATAAGTAAAGTGATGTTACACCGAAAACTATAATTTTCTCTAAGTTGATTATAATATAAGAACGCGGTTATGTAAAAATGATTTTATTTTATTACTAAATGATGTGTGTATTGTTGGAATATTAATACAGTACAACAATTTTCTTAATATCCCTCGACAAACTTATACTATAAACATATCAAACATGCTACCAAGATGAAAATCTAAACACGCACAAACAAGCACTACATTTTATTCACCATGTTTCCTTCAGAATTTTTAAGTTAAAATAAACTATACCTTATTTAGTTTTCAAGAGACATAGTATTATGCAAATATTGTGTGAAAAAAATCAAAGAAACTCTGTTTGTTTGATGTAGGAGTGTTTGAGGTATTCGAAGTTAACGTGACTGAACGGGTGACTGAGAAGCTTATCTTAAAAAGAATCACATTTTTTAGAAAAAAAAATATATTTTGCGTAGAATGCAAATATGATCCTACAGTACCAGGGAGCCTAAACCTAGATTAACAATTCTTTTAAAAGCATTTCATTTCCTGAATCCTAGCTGTCATTAACAATTCCTCTAATTTGACTCACAAGCAATTCATATTATGTGGACCATTTTACGAATCTCCATAGAAAACTGTCAACAGATGAATTATTTTGTAATATGAATCGCACGCAGATCATATTATGAATTGGCAGTTTGTGACATTTTACGATGATTCATAATATTTTCTTATGATGATTCTACAAAGTGACTGTTTTGTCCCCAGACTAGGCTCTGAATTTCAAAGACCTCTTTTCATAAGGCTTTATGGCTATATGGCTTTTCATAAGGTTGCTACTTACGTCAAATCTGCTTAGCCTTTTCCCAACTTGGGGTTGGCTTCCAGTCTAACCGGATGCAGCTGAATACCAGTATTTTACATGGAGCGACTGCCTATCTGACCTCCACAACCTAGTAAGACTGGTTGTCAGATTTTCGGGCTTTTGACGACCCGTAACGACTGTCAAAGATCCACGAATGACAGCCGGGACCAATTGCTTAACGTGCTTTCCGAGGCATTGAGGAGTCTCGGTATGTAAAGATCGTCACCCATCTACTGACCAACCCCGGCAAGCGTATCTTAACCTGATGGATCGACCCGTGCGGGTGTTATTCCTTAGCCACGAGGTCCTCATGGGGTTGTTACATAGGTACGTAATGCTTGAATTTTGTCCACAAAATCATAGTACACACGATAACATTCAAGCATGCTCGCGCAAAATAACTATACTGTGTTTCAAAAGCATTTTATGAAAATGTAAACAAATGGGTCAGAAAACGTACATGTGTATGCCAATTTGTAGCTTTAGTGTTGTCGCGAAGACACGTCACCTGCTGCTGCCTGCAGTCGGCTACGGACTTATACCTTTAGTTGCCTTGTAACATAGAACGGAAGATTTCTAATCCTTATGCAACATTATCATGATCAGTTTTTCTGAATCCACTGAAATTTTTTACGCAAAACCCTCTAAGTGTTGTGTTTATTATAAAATCTCATACAAAAGAAAAAGTCAACTAAAAAGGTATAAACAAGACATCACAGACAGACAAATTAAAAATCCGGAGTCACACGTGTTAGGGGGCATAAATTAAATAGATTACATGTAACTCCGGATTTTTAATTTCTCTGTCTGTGATGTCTTGTTTATACCTATTTTGAAAGAGTTGTGTTTTAGTTTTATAACTTTTGTTTTTTGTTGTTATAGACCTACTATAAATTTGAAAGAATGTGTGTTTATATTATTATAAATGTGAAAGTTTGTGTGTTTCTGTGTTTGGATTTTTGTTACTCAATCACGCGAAAACGGCTGAATGGATTTAGATGAAATTTGGCAAACAGATAGTTTATAACCTGGATTAACACATAGGATACTTTTGATCCCGACATTTCTACGGGATCGAGACTTACGCGTATACATATTTTACAAAAGTGCTAATTACCCATCATTAAAAAGAAAAAACCGGTCAAAATCATAACCCTCCTTTTTGCTTCGCCGTAGTTGGGTAAAAACTATACTACGTTCAGATATACGTCTGTTTTGCTTAACAGAATCAGAATTTACCACACAAATAGACAAATACCTGTAGCATTTAATATTAAGTGTAGTGAATTGACACGTCAGACATGTGTCGGTGTTAATATCATTAGCCTTACGCTATTTGTTGCCAATCGAATACCTATGTGTGGATACATATACGATTAACTGTAATTTTGTGAGTTTACTGGTCATATTAGGTCCCCACCTATGAAATTGGTGTTTTGTATGGGGAATTTTAAAGAAGTTGCATTTTTCATACTAACATTTTCTTAATTTATATAACAATCATATTTACATATATGATTGTTCTACACACTAATATTTAAAAACTTTTATGGACTAATGTTTAAAAACTAAGATAACGTATGCGACTTAGATCAAGCGAAAATATAAGTTATGGCTAAGTTAAAAAAAAGATAGTGGTCATTTCTGCTAACAAAATTAGGAGTCATTTTTATGGTATTTTTTATGGTTTGTAAACTATGAGTAATAAGGTTTTTTTACTATTGGTAGTTGTCCATGATGGTCATTATTCTTTATAATACCAAGCAATTGATAAATATTTTAAATCATAGAAGTGACGAGGTTCTCTATGTGTAAGAAAAAAACGCCAATTTCATAGGTGGGGACCCAATATTTAAGTGGGCTGTCTGTGAATTGGTTGATTTGAGACAGTTGTGTTATTATCTTATTGGTAGTTAATTGATCCAGGCGCTCGGTGTGGCAACATGTTCTTGTTTGCGACTGGTCAATCGTCATCCTGAGAATGCCTGGTTGTCGTTTCTTACAGGGTTTTTTATAATTGAAAAATAGTTTAGCGGAATAGGTTACTAAATATATCTACGTCTATTGTATTTTATCTGATTGGTACAAAATACTGTTGTGTTGAACTTGGAATTGGAAGTAAAGTTTTGTTTGGAATTTTGTGCATCAAAGATTTCTACTAAACATACACCCATAATTGAACCCAGTGTTATTCAAGATATAACTGCACATTATATTGGTCCCTATCGTCATAATACTGATTTTACATGTAGCTGATCCTTAGATTTATCTATCTATGTACTCTATGGTTAACAACTCTGTGGCGGCATCTACATCGCCACATGCGAACTACACATCAAAGACCTGACGTCACATAAATCCTGCATCGCGCAATTAGAGTTTACCGCGCGATGGACATAATATACAAGAATCCAACTTCAATCGTTGGGCAGTTGCCCGCTAAACACAACACATGTCTGGTTGGAGGATTCTCCCTTTTCTATAGAAGATAAGAGAACTTTACACCCTTTTCCTTATACCTCTAAAACTCTACCTTTATTTTTGTTATTTTCTGGAATCAAATGAGTTTTGTAGATAAGAATGATCCCTTGAACATTGTGATATGAGCTCATTTCTTTGCTAGAGTTTGTAATTTTGTGTCAATCCGTAGAATAAAGCATAGAAGCATTTTTCCGAATTTTCTGTTCTTCTCTTGAACGTTTATAAAGCCACAGTCTCACTGTTATCACCACAATCGCAGTAGCTCAACGCCCCTAATTGGCGCGAACGAACGAAACTTCCGTTTGACGGTTTACGATTTCCCTTCTCAAATGAACAGCGATACGTCATTTCCTTGCGCACCGATTGGTTTGATCGCGGTAACGACTTATCCGGTATTAATTTGTTCTGACGCAAACTCGTCATTGACGCGTCAATGGTTCCTTTATGTGTGGTTCCGTTAGGCTGTGGTTTGCGGCGTGTGTGAGTTCGGATTATAGTTTTGTTTCTGTGCCATTGCTTGCTTTGTTATTATTGTTTCGTTTTATTTTGCCGGTTTGCGGGCAATGGATGAGTTGACAGACGAGTTGATAGTTTATTTTTTTGAGTGATGGGAATTGTTTTTATGGAGCAGCATTTTTTTGACGCTTTGTCAATGGTCAAAAATGGTCGATCAAATCTTTGAAAGTTCCATGCAGAGACAAAAATCCGGAGTTATATACAACATTAGTTTTTGTTTATTCTAAACCCGAAAGGGGGTCATTGTACTCATACAGAGTCCAAGGTACAATGAGTAGTACAATTCTGTGGCGGCATCTACATCGCCACATGCGAACTACACATCAAAGACCTGACGTCACATAAATCCTGCATCGCGCAATTAGAGTTTACCGCGCGATGGACATAATATACAAGAATCCAACTTCAATCGTTGGGCAGTTGCCCGCTAAACACAACACATGTCTGGTTGGAGGATTCTCCCTTTTCTATAGAAGATAAGAGAACTTTACACCCTTTTCCTTATACCTCTAAAACTCTACCTTTATTTTTGTTATTTTCTGGAATCAAATGAGTTTTGTAGATAAGAATGATCCCTTGAACATTGTGATATGAGCTCATTTCTTTGCTAGAGTTTGTAATTTTGTGTCAATCCGTAGAATAAAGCATAGAAGCATTTTTCCGAATTTTCTGTTCTTCTCTTGAACGTTTATAAAGCCACAGTCTCACTGTTATCACCACAATCGCAGTAGCTCAACGCCCCTAATTGGCGCGAACGAACGAAACTTCCGTTTGACGGTTTACGATTTCCCTTCTCAAATGAACAGCGATACGTCATTTCCTTGCGCACCGATTGGTTTGATCGCGGTAACGACTTATCCGGTATTAATTTGTTCTGACGCAAACTCGTCATTGACGCGTCAATGGTTCCTTTATGTGTGGTTCCGTTAGGCTGTGGTTTGCGGCGTGTGTGAGTTCGGATTATAGTTTTGTTTCTGTGCCATTGCTTGCTTTGTTATTATTGTTTCGTTTTATTTTGCCGGTTTGCGGGCAATGGATGAGTTGACAGACGAGTTGATAGTTTATTTTTTTGAGTGATGGGAATTGTTTTTATGGAGCAGCATTTTTTTGACGCTTTGTCAATGGTCAAAAATGGTCGATCAAATCTTTGAAAGTTCCATGCAGAGACAAAAATCCGGAGTTATATACAACATTAGTTTTTGTTTATTCTAAACCCGAAAGGGGGTCATTGTACTCATACAGAGTCCAAGGTACAATGAGTAGTACAATGACCCCTTTTCGGGTTTAGCATAAACAAAAACTAATGTTGTATATATTTTTTTTTATGTGAATACATTTACCCCATAACCCCAAGATGGAGATTCTTGAAACCCAACTTTAAACACGATTATTTTCACTGACAAAACTTCAACAAACAAAACCCAACGTAATATGCCATAGACAATCTAACACCATCCCTCCAAAACAAAGTAAAATCGACACGCTTTGCATCTTTTCTCCCCTAACACAAACAGAACCACGGGATAAGACTATCTTTGTAATATAATAGTTATCTTTCGAAAGATCTGTGCAAAGATTCTGTGAAATGTAAGCAAGAATATTATAGAATTAACCGAGATGACGGGTTTGGTAGATATAGATACCTCCAGTTTCTTTTGTTTATGATAGGAGCGAAAGAAGATAGGCATTAAACTACCCGAAATTAAGAATAAGAATTAACATTAAACACGTTGTTTCTAGGGAACAAGGGTAATACGATACCCCTTGGTAAGACTGGTTGTCAGAGCTTCGGGCTTCTGACGACCCGTAACGACTGTCAAAGATTCACGAATGACAGCCGGAACCAACTACTTTACGTGCTTTCCGATGCACGAAGGGTCTCGGTATGTAAAGATGGTTACCCATCCTCAGACTAAACCTGGCAAGCTTAGCTTAACCTGATGGATCGACCCGTGCGGCTGTTATTACTTAGCCACTAGCTCCTCTCTTGAATTCATTAATGAAACTCATTAAACTAATTCTTTAATTAATTAAATTGGATCGTACAAAAATGTGATGACCTTTTATAAGTACTACAAACATTAATTGTATTATTATGTACACACGTGTGCACGTGTATGTGCACGTTAAGCCGTTGGTCCCGGCTGTCATTCGGTGATCTTTGACAGTCGTTACGGTCGTCATAAGCCCGGAACTCTGACAACCAGTCTTACCAAGGGGTATCGTATTACCCAGTTACTGGGTTGTGGAGGTCAGATAGGCAGTCGCTCCATGAAAAATACTGGTATTCAGCTGCATCCGGTTAGACTGGAAGCCGACCCCAACATAGTTGGGAAAAGGCTAGGCATATTGATTGTACACAAATTCACGCCGTTTCCCGAGCAGAAAAATAACTCACGTGGTACGATTCCCACAGACACTTTCATCCCGCTTATCCTCTAAACTCCACCGATATTGACAACTTTTCCCAATACTTACAGGTAAGTAGCTAACTAAAATCTCCCAAAACCGATCCATAACAGGATACTCTTAGCAGACTTAGCCTAGATCCGTAGCACGTCGAGATTATCGCCCGGTCCTCATGCTGTGTGTACATTAGCTACTTTGATGAGCTTATGAAGTCACTTTAGATGCAAAATTCTGTTACGGAACGGCTTTCCGAAGGCTAGTGTGTCGATAGCCTTATGAATTTATGTGTGGCTTCTGCGGAGTTTACTAAATCGTGTATTGATAGCGGTTTTTGGTTGGCTCGGAAGTTTGTAAGCCGTTTATAGAGAGGAGATTCTGTTTTGCATTATTTTGAAGGCTTTGCGTTCAGGCTGCTTATTTTTATACGAAACTAGCTGCGCCACGCGGTTTCCCGTGTAAGTAGTAGAACCTCTGGGAATATCGGGATAAAAAGTATCCTATGTCCTATTCCAGGTCATGTTCTACCCATGTGGCAAATTTCATACAAATTCGTTCAGCCGTTTTAACGTGAAAGTGTAACTCACTTTTTTATTTATAATATTTTATTTATTTATTTATATAAATATACTTTATTGTACACCAGAAAATACATAGCGAAAATAAATAAATTGAACACTACAAAACATACAATGGGCGGCCTTATCGCTTTCTGCGATCTCTTCCAGGCAACCTTATTTTTACCCGACTACGGCGACGAAAAAAGGAGGGTTATAATTTTGCCCGTATGTATGTATGTATGTTCATCTGTTCCCTCCTATCTTCTAAACCACACACCACAGTTTGACAAATGAGTTATCGTTGGACGCGACTTGATCGTCTGCTGGTTATAGGCTATGTGACGTCACGAATGTGAATTAAAAGAGGCGCCCTCTAGAGGACATAAAGTCAGGAACTAAAAAAATATATTGTTTAATAGTACCATGTTGGGTATCAAATGAAAGGGCTTAATGAGCACATTTCAAATATATATAACCCAAAATAATAAAAAAATAATTAAAGTAATAAAAACTAAAACCCAACTACGAGAGAACTTTTTAGTCGTTGTTGGGTTTCAGTTTTTATTACTTATTTTTTTTTTATATGTAGTACTAATCCAACTCTAATTTCTTAATTCATAGCAAACTATGTGAAGAAAGCAAGAAGAACATTTCTCAGCCCCCCATTATCCATTCCCCCAAACATCAGAATAATAATGACAAAATTCACAACCAATTAATTGAATACTCGTGTAAGCATCGTTCGATAACATTTATCTCCCTCCATATTATTACGAACAAAATTCTCGAACATGAAAAAGGTCCATTAATGGACTAAACGTGTTTAAATGAGCGAAACTTACCGCAATATTAATTCCTGTTATATTAAACAGGTACATTTATTTTCACTGTAATCCTACTATAATAATAATATATAATATAATATTATAAATGTGAAAGTTTGTGTGTTTGGATGTTTGTTACTCAATCACGCAAAAACGGCTGAATGGATTCGGATGAAATTTGGCGAACAGATAGTTTATAACCTGGATTAACACATAGGATACTTTTTATCCCGATATTCCCACGGGATCGAGACTTACGCGGGTGAAACCGCGGGGCGCAGCTAGTTATGTATATGTACGACTGTAACTAAAATAATATAAGGCTGTTATCGTTCAAACGCACTATTCGGAAAATTAAGCCTGTTTCTACCATCCATACTTCCATATCCATACTAATATTATAAATTCGAAAGTAACACTGTCTGTCTGTCTGTATGTTATCTATTCACGCCTAAACCACTGAATGGATTTCGACAAAATTTGGCAAGGAGATAGATGGCGTCCCAGGAAAGGACATAGGCTACTTTTTATCGACTAACCATGTGTGCGAAGCCGCGGGCGGAAGCTAGTAATATTATAAAGAGAAAAGATTTGTATTTTGGTTTTGTAAGGAATAAATTCAAAAACTAGTGGATCGATTTTTAAAATTCTTTCACCAGTAGAATGCTATATTATCACTGAGTAACATAGGCTACAATTTATTAAGATACCACGTGGGCGAAGCCGCTAGCAGAAGCTAGTATGTCATCTAGCAAGTAAACAAAAGTATTAATAACATAGGTATCTAAATATTATTTGCGACCGTAGCAAATATGGATTTACAGAATTTTAATCTTTAGAATCAGCAATACAACTCTCTAAGTTCATGAAAGTGCATTGAACAACGAATTCATGAAATAGTCATTCAATGCACTTACATGAACTTAAGGAGTTGTATAGTTATACGGTCGCAAATAATATTTTGATCAACATACAACTTGATACTGACCTGCAAATTGCAAAAAAACGTAAGAAAATTTGAATTTCGCGGCCACCTTACCGCATCCCCCTTAAAGTAAAGTATACACCTTCTTGTGTAACAAGGTAATATACCTATCCATCTTATATAGCTTGCTTCAGTCATAAATGTCACGACAAGAGTCGTAAAAGTAATCAAGAAATGTCATACATGTATGTAATATCACATAGTCAATATCAATAAGTTTTAGTGGATATACCATTACCCATTACTAGAGACGTTACTCCATGGGAGGATCATAAAATATGCCATAGTACGCCATAGTAAGTGTTTCGGCTCCTTTTAGGTGCAAAAGGATAGGTCGTGTGAAAGAAATTAGAATTTCGATTATGGATGATGTATGGGGCCGAGGGGCATGAGACCCGCTTGGGACTGGCGTTATATCTATTCTTAACCTGTAAATGTAGGTTATCGATTTATGAAGCACATATATGGGGCATAATGCACCTATCATGTTTCTTTGAGGAGCTCGTGTCTAAGTAATAACAGCCGCACGGGTCGATCGATCAGGTTAAGCTACGCTTGACGAGGTTGGTCCATAGATGGGTGACCATCTTTACATACAGAGACTCCTCCGTGCCTCGGAAAGCACGTTAAGCCGTTGGTCCCGGCTGTCATTCGTGGATCGTTGACAGTCGTTATGAGTCGTCAGAAGCCCGAAAGTCTGACAACCAGTCTAACCAAGGGGTATCATATTACCCAGTTATTGGGTTGTGGAGGTCCGATATGCAGTCGCTCCATGTAAAATACTGGTATTCAGCTGCATCCGGTTAGACTGGGAGCTGACCCCAACATGTTTGGGAAAAGACTAGGCAAAGGCAGAGATGTTTCTTTGAAGGAATAAAGGGTTTCAAGTTATCTTTCACTTTTTCGGTGTTCTCTGAAAATCCTAACTTTATATTATTTATTACGCTTTCACGCTGAAACGGCTGAACGGATTTGGATGAAATTTGGCACATGGGTAGACCATGACATAAGACATACTTCCTAACTATAATATTACAAATGCGAAAGTGAGTTTGTTTGGTGGTATGTTTGTTACGCTTTCACGCTAACGGCTTTGGTTTTTGGCACACCTGGAAAAGGACATAGGATACCTTTCATCCCGAAATTCCCACGGGATCAAGATTCGTGCGGGTGAAACCCTGGGGCGCAGCTAGTGGTTTGATAATTCTGCTTAGTATGTATAGCATTGAACTTAAAATCTGCAATAATCTCTAGTCTAACTAAAGGATCTTGTATGGAACCCATTACAATACCAAACGATGGAATTATCAAACAATATTGACACAATTTCATTTAAGTGAGTAAAATACCTTTGTCTTGGAACAACCTATACCCTCTCGTTAGGAGTCACTCTGGTGGTGGTGGTGGTGTGCACCGCGCAGGCGGAATGAACGGCGGATTAAGAGCGTTGATTCTAAAAGTTGGCAACATCGCAATGTCAAATATTTACCTGTTTTTACCCGACTACGGCGAAGCAAAAAGGAGGGTTATGATTTGACCGGTTTGTATGTATGTATGTATGTTCATCTGTTCCCTCATATCTTCTAAACGACTCATCACAATTTGACAAATGAGGCATCGTTGGACGCGTCTTGATCGTCTGCTGGTTATAAGCTATGTGACGTTACATTAAATTAAAAATGGCGCCCTCTAGATGACAAAATATAAGGAACTAAAAAAAAAAATTGTTTAATCGTACCATGTTGGGTATCAAATGAAAGGGCTTAATGAGCACATTTCAAAAATATATATATATTATAACCCCAAAAGAAAAAAAAAATTAAAGTAATAAAAACTAAAACCCAACTACGACTAAAAAGGTATAAACAAGACACCACAGACAGACAAATAAAAAATCCGGAGTCACACGTAATTTGTTCGATTTATGCCCTAACACGTGTGACTCCGGATTTTTAATTTGTCTGTCTGTGGTGTCTTGTTTATACCTTTTTAGTCGTAGTTGGGTTTTAGTTTTTATTACTTTATGATTATGAAATATCGCTAACTAACTTACTAGAATATTAGTAATGAATTGCAATTATAACACTGAATTTAAGTTGTAACCGGTTTTAGGTGTAAAAAAGGCATTTGGAAAGTTTCAAAATCCTTCACTCCTAGTCCACTAGTTAGCCATATTTCATATTTCCATACAGTTATATTGCCAAATTAATCAAAACAGCGAAATATTTGACATCTATTTGCGACGTTGCCAACTTTCAGAATAAGAATAAATGCTCTTAAACAAATGTTCGACACGTTTGAACTTGTCCGGAGTGTGAGCAGGCGCGCACACTTCACGGCGCATTCTACTGGCGGATGCGCTCATCAATATGCGTATTATTTCAACTTTCCCCTGTGCACTAAGGATAGGGATCCGACGTGTAATCCGCTATCCGCCATACGCGGTACGCCGTCACTCAGGACTCAAACACAGGCGTTTGTAGCTGCGCCACAGTTTTAACTATTGCAGCTATAATCGTGTGACATTGTTTGTCTTTGTACAAACGGCTTCCAGTTTATGCTGATCTCGCATTGTATAGAATTTCCGTACAATACGAGGTCAGCTTATACTGGAAATGTATAGTTTGATGTGTAGCCGTGTGTAGGTGTGTACTAATTATTTGTTTTTTGTTCCCAATAAACGATTTAATAGTAATAAAAATTCTTTACACCAACATTCACCACTCAAAATCCAACACGTTAATGTAATTAATATTTAATCAAACTGAACGTTTTTAATCACCAAAGAATAAAAGAAAATGTCAATATTTTGTATAATTAATAACTTTAATTAAAATCCGCCACATCCGAAGCCTCCGAAATACGCTGAAAATTTTCAGTAACAGTTAATCTCTCCAATTTATAAGCCTCGAGGAAGTGTGGTCGAAAGACAAATACGGAATTAATAAATATAAAATCGGAACTTACAGGGATGATCCGAATAACCAGGTGATTTTTAATATGTCCAGATGCTTGATTGGTAATCTACTAAATCAAATCAAATCAAATGGTGAAAGTGAGTTTGTTTGTTTGTTTATTTGTATGTTACGCTTTCACGCTAAAACGGCTAAACGGATTGGGATGAAATATTGGCACAGGGGTAGACCTTGACCTGGAATAGGACATAGGATACTTTTATTCCGATATTCCCACAGGATCGAGACTTACGCGGGTGAAACCGTGGGTCGCAGCTAGTTTATCAATAAATGATACATGTGAGGGAGCCAAATATAAATTTATTATCATAGCACTCTTTTCTTAAACTAATAAAAAAATAAAGATACCACTTGTGAAAATCAAGACATACAATATTGAAGGGAAATCAAATCAAAATTAAATCATATTTTGTAGGTATACAAAAATGTTATGAAAAGTATCTAATTATTCTTCCTCACAAAATTTTTGTTTAAAAAAATATTTCGAAGTACAAAAGTACCGCGTCGTGTAGCATGTGGGACGAAAATTAGCAAATGCAGAGACAACGTTACTTTGAACGGAGTAATAATACATACACACTTGGGTGCTCAGTAAATTATACAAATGTACAGCATTATACTAATATAACTTTTTTGTACAAAAATGTTTACCTAATGTCTATGAAATTATACAAACAAAAATTGTTACGAGTTGGGTTTTAGGTACTAGAATACAAAATGCTGTTTTTAGTCGAAATTTTTCGAAACATGCTTTTTAAATGTCAGCATTTGGGCCATTCTAGTTATCTTCCGATAAAAAAATATTTACCCTAAATATGTACGACTTTGTGTAGGCGTCCGAAGATGAAATCCTTTGCAAACGTTGCCACTATATACTTGTAGACTACGTCAATAGCTAAAGCACATCTCGACAAATAGTTACAGTGAACAGCGGGGTTATAGCGTAACACAATTGCAATGGCTTTCATTTTGTCAGTTCCACAACATTCATTGCGATAGTAATGTTATCTAGAAGACGAATTTTTGTGATATACGAAGCAATGGATTAGGAATTTCCTTCAAAATCCTTCGGTTTGTGAAAGAAACTGTTTTACGTAATGGGGGTGCTGATCTTAAAGCTCTTTTTCGGTTAAATATCTATATGATATCTCTCTATCTCTATTATTAGGTACTCTAATATTTTATCAAATGTCAATTCATTACACAGTTGATGTACGGCGGTTATGGCCAATTAACCGTCAAACGGGCACTATTGTTTGATGCAGTGTGTACACATTTGAGCTCAAGCAAGCTTGCATGACGGTAAATTTATTGAATGATATTAATTTAAAACATACTGAGTAACTTTCTAATTATACATACTTGCTATTCAATGGTACCTTACCTTTGATGTATCGATGTAAAGCACACGTAAAGTCACGATTTTTTACCTATTTATTTAACTGTGTTTTTAGTGACAAAAATAAAAAAGTTAAATTAAAAATTTAAAAAACCCCCGACAAAAACAAAGCATTTAAAAAGTAAAAAAATAATATGTATTGGCCCTTTAAGTTTAATATAAAAGTTGTAGGTAATATTTTGATCCAAGCGTCGTCGCGTCGGGGGACGGCTCATGAAAATAGGACATTAACAGCAGCTATCCTTTCTACAATAGCATATATTCATTATTCCTAGTGTATGTTGGCATTTTCATTAGCCGTCGTATAACACACCTTTTTCAGTCGGGGGTTAAACATAAAAAATCACGGATACTCAATTATTATCCGATCACTAAACGAGCGCTATTTTTACATTTTGTGTTTTTAAATTGAGTTTCATAAAACGTTTTGTTTATTTGTATCAGCTTAGATGAAATTCAAAAATCATTTATTACAAATAGGCTGAGAATCAACACTAAAATAGATATTAAAATTTACAAAAGACAGCCCCTAACGTGCTCATAAATCTCCATCTTTCTCTTATATGAGCTGGAGCAGCTATAACCTAACTTGTTTAATAAATTGTGTTTCGGACTGTCAGTTATTGTAAACAAAGTTTAAATCTCTTTTACACCTTTCTGACATCGTAACTTGCATGTAAATCATTTACCGTTTCTGATAATAATAAATAAATAAATCATTTATTTGGACCAAACATTGTACATTTTTTATAAACCTACCAAACTGCGTGGCAGTTTGTCGGCAGGATTAGCGCTCGTCTTAAAACCATTTGGTTTACACGATCTAATTAAACATCTAAGTAGGTACTTAGGTAGAAACATATTTTACATAGTATAGGATAGTAGACAGCTTAACTCACGTGCATGTACCAGGATTGCATACGGGCAGTGGCGTTCAAATTGCCGTACTAAAAATAATCAAATATTGCCGATGTAAACCGATGATGGATCGCAGTGCCGCGATAGTGATCGGGTTTGTCGCGCTTGTGATACTGACATCCGTAAGATGCATGGGTAGGTTTTTTGTGAAATAAGTGCTGATTATGTTGAAATATAGCCCCTAAAAACTTGAATGATATTAACAGTTTTAGAATACTGTTAACTGTTATTTTTTACTTTCATGGTGATCGAATACGAAAACAAGGTACGCCTATGTCGCCTATCTTTAACATGCGTACCCTTATATTCCTAAACTTCTTTAAAATTTAGATAGTGTATCTCATTTTATCGATACCTACTAGCTGCTAACCGCGGCATAACACGTGTGGACTCTAATTCTTAAAAAAAAAGTACTACTACTTATAACTTCAACTCGAAAATCAGTTGAGCCGTTTTGGAGATATGTCGGCAGACAAACAGACAGACACAAAAAAAAACTTACCGAATATGCTATCATATTTTGTTTATTTGTGTGTATGTATGTATGTCTATTACAAACAGACACTTCAATTTTATTATAGAAAATGAGAAATACAAGCAGTAATTTTAAAGAGTTATGGAAATGAATGAGGAGAATGCGTATCGTAGAGTTTTAATGTTCTACTTAAGATTAAAAACTAAGTACCTATTAAAACTAAAGAAAAAGAAACTTCATAAAACTGCCTTGTATATTAACTTTTCAGTAATCTAGACGAGCCTTATAAGGTTTCAGGAAACGCCGGCGAACTCCTGAAACTGGGAAAATCCTCGTTTAAAACAAAGAACGGTTGGAGAAATAAAATGTTTTAGTCTAACCATACCTTAAAGAAGCTGTAGGAATGTGGGGCAAAGTTTTGAAACGAGTACTAACGTGCCCAGTTACTCAGATTAATGTATAGTTTATCCACTGAACTAGAGGGAAGCCTTCAGAGTTACCTACTTTAAAACTGTGTTTAAAAGTTTCTTGAAGGCAGGAGGTACCTTAGTTTCACATTTGTTGCACTAGTAAAATTGGTTGATTAAACACGTTTCGATTATCAATATCCAGGGGAGCTCCAAATGTCATTAAGCCAGGTGCCACGTTAATGCGCACGGGTTGTAGAACTGGCATTGAAGACATTCCACCGATAAAATCCTGGTATCAAAATCCATCCACAAATATGTTACCCATGTTAACATGATACCGTGTATCGAGAAAAATAGTACATCCGATGTTTATTTGTGTATAAACAGCTCATTATTGTCATTTTGACAGCATTATAGGATTCTGACCACATGTAATACTTTGTGTACTCACTTAAAATTCATGGTTGTGACATACACTTCAGTTTTGTATTTATTAAGTTCTTCAAAAAGGAGGAGGTTCTCAATTCGCGATTTTTTTTGTGTGTTTTTACGCCGTTTCTCCGCCAAGTATGAATTGATTTTGATGATTGGTTTGGTCATGCTTTAGAGGTGGTCCCATATAAATTTTATTAACTTTGCTTGCGTAGTTTTTGCTTTAGCTTCCATATTACGTAGTTTTCCCACTTAGTTTAAATAGACGATGTTTTAAGTTACTCCGTCACTGTTATTTACATAGCAGGTAGTGGCATTCGAGCTTCTGTGGGGTAGGTACCACAACTAAAAAGTGAAAAATAACTTTAATTTCGGAAGTCGGTGACAAAAAACGAAAATTAAATTATGATTAATTAAATTATGATTAATGATTATGATTGATAAAATTTAATTGAATGACTTCCGAAATTAAAGTAATATTTCACTTTTTTGTGTTTTTTTGGAAGTCGGTTGTTTTTTCTGTAATTTTCAAATAAATAATTCTTGTGTTTTGTGAAGGAGCTCATCCGGGAAAGTACCACTATAACAATTTCCGCATACAAGTATGGATTCCAGTGTCATGATAGCCATTTCAGGCATATTAAATACTGACTGCCTCGTTGGTCTTGTGGTTTCGATTCCCGGTTCGGGAAAAGTGTTATTGGGTTTTTTATTCTTGAACTCTTCAGTAGAAAAAAAAAAAGAAAAATGGTTTATTCTGCACAAATTAAATGCACATTAGATAATAAAAAATTACATTCTATTCTAAGTACAAATTAGCCAAACGCCTCGTAGTCAATAATAAAAACTTATAAAAGTTTGACAAATGTGCGTATGTGTGTTCATGATTTTTTATCCTCTTGACGGCGCCATATTCAATTTAATGTGAGGTGAGATAGACGATCAACATACAATGTAAGTCAAAATCATAACCTTTTTTGCTTCGCCGTAGTAGGGTAAAAAAAAAATGCACAAGAAAAAAAAAAGGATCAATTCCACTGCCCCACATTCCTTCCGCAATCTAGAGGTTATTTTTCCGTCCACGTGTCAACAATAATCGTGACAAGTTACCTTCGCATTGTACCGTCAATTCGTTGACAATGGGAGTGTCCCACAGTCCCAAACAGTCCCAAATCATCTATTTGTCACGCACCGCTTTGTAACCGAAACCCTTTTGGTGCTGAGTCGAACAGGTGGCATTTAATAGTTGTGTCAGTTTGTTTACGGATCTTTGTTGACTGTTTGTGTTGATTCAAAATGACAGTTGTTGCGGTAAGACTGGGGGTGTTATGGATAGAATGGCGTTAAGTATTTATTTCGCTACAAGTTATATTATGGACGCATTATTGTGTCTGCTGATGCCAGTGTTCTAAAGTAGAAGCTATTCGGAATGATTATGAAATCAATAATTATTTAATATTTTTTATAGTGAAAACTTCTAAGCTAATATCAGTTTTTTAGTGTTTAAATTCTGTCGGCAGTCCCTATGACTGCCTATTTTTTTTTTACTATTTGACAACCTCTTTTTTAGATTTATTGGGTGAACTACCTATGAGTAATATACAAATAATAGGTACAAGTCGTGAGTTTGTCTCAAATCCAAAGTTATACAGGAAATTCATGGACAAAACTGAAATCCTGAAAACAAAATCAATGATGTTTTTTTCTGGTCTGGCTGGTCCTATAGTGAAAATTGTTCATAATGATGAGTACAATGACCCCTAAAGAAGATGCTCATGAATTAAATTTCACCCTGTATACAAGTATGACATAAAAACCTACAAATTATTATGTTCTTCTAGACTGTTTCACCTTAGCTGAATTCAAGAGGATCATCATTCTCTTGCCCTTATCCCAATTTATTTGGAGTCGTGCTTAATTCTCTAATAAAGCTTGACCGAGACCGCTGTTCCGCGCTTTAGGTAGGTATGTGCGCGGCGAGACGCAGTGCATGCTGTTCATTCGTCAACGCTCACGGCGCGTTTCTAAAGCGCGGAACAGCGGTATCATTCAAACTATTGTCGTAATTTTAGTAGTCACCCCCTTTTCTAGTCATATCATCTTCCATACAGTCCATCCTTCGATTATTTTGTCTTCCCTCTTCTTTATACAGTATTCAAAGTCAAACCGGTATCCAATTTACCATTTACGTTACCGATATCAGGGACATCAAGCCCATCTTACGAGTAATTTCAATAATGACGCCATAATCGGAGTAATTAAGTAATTATCCTGCTTCACAAGGTGTTTAATCGCATTAGGCCATAACTGTAATATCATTCCAGAGTTTATGGCGAAATAATTAGATTACTACCGCAGATAAATGGTATAATTTTGAATTATGTTTGGAAGTATTCATATAATGTACCTTTAACCCAATTTGAAGCTTGGAAAAATTATTTTTATATATATTATATATACATAGAATTAAGAAACCTAAGGTCTGTTCCATAAAAGTCTGACAAAAGTGTAAACAAACCCTGTTCAGGTTAAATATTCATTTTAGGGAATTAGTGACACATTCATCTGCATTTAGAAGGTTACATCAATTTATTTGTCATTGCTCCATTTTTAATTCTTTTTACAAATTGTGGTACAGTAATCGTATTCTTGGTGCATCGTATTCACATGTAATTATAATTGATGTATACAAATTATTGTAAACCATTTTTTTTAAGAGTAACGGTGGAGTTTCTTGCCCATTCTTCTCCATACGAAAACTACCTTTTGCAACTAGAATCAGTTCTATTTCTTAGTATTTTTGACGTTCAAAAGTGCCTTTAATGAGCCTATTTGAAATAAATGATTTGACTTTGACTTTGACTTTACAACTGACCAATTATTCTAGCAATTGTTGATTGATTAAAATCACGAGATCACATCAAAAGACGGGTTGGCGATTTCAAACTTATATTAACTAAGTACCCTACAAGTCTAGGTTTCCTCACGAAGTTTTCCCTACAGAGATGCCAGTAATGACCAAGATAAACACAGAAATAACATGTTAATTGAAAAATTCACATAAGTAGGTACTTGCCCGGAATTGAACTCACAACCTCGTACCTACATGTTCCTAATGGAATAACATTCTTCAATTGTAATTGAAAAATCATCACGAAAATTGAGGTTATACAACAAAACTAAACTGGCAATTGGAACAACATGTACTGGTAAAACATGTTTAATGTAATTTAAATTTAGAATTTCGGGTATTCAAATAATCAAATTAAAGCACTCAATTTCTAAGTGGCACTAAAAACTGGCATCCACAGATATATTTTCTGACACATTTGTTTACATTTTCATCGAATACTTTTGGAACAGACTATACACTCGGAAATAGAAATCATTTATTTGCATTTTATGCCTTACGGCATGTAAAATTTTCACACAGTTAAATATAAATTAAAAAAATTGGGTGAACATGAGTTTAAGAAGATAGGTACCTATTCATAGAAAGAGTATTTGTTACTGTACGGTAAGAGGTAAAACATAATAATTTTGCGATAAAAATAAGAAACACAGAAGAAACCCGAGCAGAAATCTTTCAAAAGTTAGTTGGAAGCTTGGAACTTGGAACTTCGTCAAATAAAGTAGGTAGATAACAAAACAGGAGTTGTATGTTAGGATTACGTACCTACGTTTCACCGAGAGTTAGAGAGTAAAAACAACATGCTTGGAATAAAGATGGTAACCAGAAAGTTTCAAAAAAGAAGTTATACAGGATGATTGGAAGCTGGGTGCAAGGCCTTAAGGGGTTGACAGTTGACACCCTTTGGAACATGTTTTTAAAAAGGTTTGAACGAGGGCTATTTTATAAAATAAAAAAAATTACATAGACCACGCAAATTGTTCATATATGTATTCTCCGACTTCAAAAGTGTCTAGTATTTTTTTCAACTTTAACTGGGGCACTCATTGTTAAAAAAAATTAAAAAAACCTACTTCGTCTAAAACAAGTATGGCTCAAAATGCTCAAAATTGTGTCAAATATCACCCCTGAAGACTGCACCTAGCTTCCAATTGCCCTGTATATGTCACCATGTAAGATTGTGAGCACCGTTAGTTTAAAATCTATCTGGTGAGATTATAAACTACAGAAAAATGGAGAACTGTTACAGTTTTATATCTGACCTCCAAAACCCAGTTACTGGGTAACACGCCCCACCCCTTGGTAAGACTGGTTTTTAGACTTTTGGGCTTCTAACTACCCATAAAGACTGTCAAAGATCTACGAATGACAGTCGGGACCAACGAGCCACAGTCGTAAAAACCGTGCGAAGCTGGGGCGGCCGCTGGTAATCAATAAACTAAACAAATCCACAAATAAAATACTACAAGAATCAGCAAATACTACAAAACAATACAAATAAAATATACCTTCTTTGTCCACACAGCAATCAAGAGTATTAATATTCTTATGCCTAATATTGGCATACCATTCTGACCTCATTCGTCGCTCGCCAGTTATATTCCGCCCCATATACCGAGCAGTAACTATGCTAACAGCATAGGTTATGGCTCGACCGACAATAAATATGATAAACAGGGCGTATTTATACAAATGTTTTACAAACAAAGTAAAATGATATGTGAAGGGGCTTTTCGGGGGCGGGCTGTTAGCTTGAGTGAATAGTTCGTTTGAATGCGTGATGCTGTTATGTTTTATTACCCGACTACTGCGAAGCAAAAAGGAGGGTTATGATTTTGACCGATAAGTATGTATGTATGTATGTTCATCTGTTCCCTCATATCTTCTAAAGGACTCGTCATAATTTGACAAATGAGGTATCGTTGGAAGCGTCCTCATCGTCCGTTGGAGACGTCACATTAAATTGAATATGGCGAAATTAATAATAGGTACCTACCATGTTGGGTATCACATGAAAGGGCTTAATTAGCACATAAAAAATATATATTATACCCCAAAAAAATTAAATTAAAATTAAAGTTATAAAATTAAAACCCACCTACGATAAAAAGTTACAAATTAAAAATCCGGATTTTTAATTTGTCTGTCTGTGATGTCTTGCTTATACCTTTTTAGTGGATTGTCTTTTTGTCGTAGTTGGGTTTTAGTTGTATAACTTTTATTTTTATTTCCAACTTTTGTCTGAATGCCTTCTCTATTGGAAAATGGCTCGCTTTGCTTATCAGCATTTTGATATTACCCAAAAGAATTTTTGAACATATTCTGTAGACACTTAACTGCAAACTAGCCTTTGTACATTTTCAGCCATTGCATTATGTAAGTTATAATTCTTGTAACTTTAAATACCATAGGCAAAGACCAAATAAAAAAAACAAGACCGAGCGCTGTCAATAGTGACGTAGGGCTGGTTTTGTAAACACGTGTGCACTTAGTGAGGTGTAGTTTGATTGTAAACGTGAACATATTCGTGAGAAGTTGGCAGAATCTTTGCGGCGCTGATTTGCCGGGCTTGTTTTCTCCTCCACCGTTATTTTTTCCTGACAAAGTTTATTCTGTTTATATGTATGTATTTAAGTATATATGTATTACTATTTATCCTTTTTCGAGTTATCTATCCCTTCTGTTGCACCTGCCATGTTTGTCTCTGCATCACCCTAAGGTTGACTGGTAGAAAATGCCTCAGGCATTAAGTCCGCCTTTGCCAGTATTTTTTTTTTTACTTGTGCCTAAAGTTTTAATAAATAAATAATAAATAAATAAATAAACGGTTGTAAATGTGTGCGTGTGAGCATGTTTGCACAGAGCGGAGGTGTATTTTTGGCATGCTTCCCTGTATTGTTCACAGCGCTCTGTTTTGGTTTTTATTTGGTCTGTGGTCATAGGAAAAAAACCGAAAACTTCGCAATAGAATACTGTTCTATGTTCCACGGAAGATATAAAAAATTTAATCAAACTTTAAATCCATAAAAATTTCGCCAACATTCTCAATCAATACTAAAATTTTAATCGTCATATCATTTGTGAAGCGTTGACAATAAATAAAATAGGTGTTTAAAAAACGTACCCGCAAAGTGCAGAGGCTGTTAATACCGAAAATAAACTTAACGCTTTAGGTCGTATCATAAAAATAAATGGGTTGTTGCCCTTGCAAATATTCTGTTTCGACCCTTAAAAATTTGCATAAACAGAACACCCACTCGAAAGATTACGGTACAGGGTGATGCGTAAGCATAATTACTATCAGTCTGTACCTACAGGGTGTCGTTCTATTAGAGGCTAAGACGGTCAACTTCATGGGTGATCTTGTGAATGTCGTTCGAATTGTTTGCTTGTTAGAAGGATCTATAGTCACTATTAATAGCGATAAAATGTTGGATTTTTATAAAATAATGTACCTACCCGATCCACTAAAAGTTCGATTAAGAATCGTGGCTTTTATCCATACTAGTCCATACTTATAATATAAATTCGAAAGTAACTTTACCTGTCTGTCTGTTACCTTTTCACCACTGAACGGATTTCGACAAAATTTAGCAAGGAGATAGATGGTACCCTGGGGGAGCTACTTTTTATCGACATACCGCGCGACCGAAGCTGCGGGCGAAAGCTAGTATCTTTATAAGTATCCTAAGATTCACTAGTAGATAATTATTTAATAACCCCAACATCAATCCCCTTACTTATAAACGGCTTATAAACGTTGCTTAAAGTTTAGATAAGCAACGTCAAAAAATTCATAGTTACACTGACTTTAATCAGTGAGTCACTGATTTTGAGAGGAGCTCGTGGCTAAGTAATAACAGCCGCTCGGGTCGATCTATCAGGTTAAGCTACGCTTGCCGGGGTTGGTCCGTGGATGGGTGACCATTTTCACATATCGAGACTCCTCCGTGTCTCGGAAAGCACGTTAAGCCGATGGTCCCGGCTGTCATTTGTGGATCTTTGACAGTCGTTACGAGTGGTCAGAAGCCCGAAAGTCTGACAACCAGTCTAATCAAGGGGTATCGTATTACCCAGTTGCTGGGTTGTGGAGGTCAGATAGGCAGTCGCTCTATGTAAAATACTGGTAATCAGCTACATCCGGTTAGACTGGAAGCCGACCCCAACATAGTTGGGAAAAGGTTAGGCAGATTGACTGACTTTAATCATACACTCATGCACTCACACCTTCCCATTGGGGTAAGCAGAAACAACAGAACTCGGCCTGCAACGATCCTTACAATTTTTTTGCATCGTTTACGTTCAATTTATTTATAACCAGCTTTTGCCCGCGGCTTCGCCCACGTGGATGTCGGATATCGTCTCACGGGAACGTACTACCGGGATACTTAAGAAGTGCTGGGTTTCTTACAAAAACTTCAATTCCCTATATCACCCCCTATAGGATTATTTTTGAAACAAAAACTAGCATATTATGTCCTTCCCCAGGATGCCATCTACCTCCTTGCCAAATTTTGTCGAAATCCGTTCAGTGGTTTAGGCGTGAAAACGTAATAGGTATACAGACAGAGTTACTTTCGAATTTATAATATTAGTATGGATTAGATCATATTAGTAGTAGGTAGTATTAGTATATTAGTATTTGTATAGTATGGAATAGTATAGAATATGGATTTAACCTTAAACAACGTTGGATAATTATATTAGTGTATTATATTTAGAAAGACTAAGTTAATTTCATCGTCACAGTATTTGCAGTTGATTTGTATATTCAGTCTGCCCCAAAATATTATTAGATTCCACACATAAATAATTATTATGTTATAAAAAAATACAACATCCAATTCCACAATCAAATATTTAAACATAACAAAATGTATAGACAACGCGCAATGTTGCGTTTGCGCTGAGCAGCGACTTTCAGCGCAGAGAAGTAAATACGCGAATAAACATTAATAATTTAAGGTTATATCTGATACATCGGGGCTTGGACGATGCTGGCGAACGTTTTCTGTAACAAGGATGTGGTGCAAGTGGATGAAATAGTGCGGGAAAGCGTCTTAATTGATAATTTTCTTAGCGTTGGCAAAACTTTTCTGGTTGTGAGTACCTAATTAGAACTCAGTGTATATACCTTCATTACATTTATCTATTTTTTTTAGTGTGGGTAATCATCAAATGACTTCTCCCGCTCTGGGCGGAGCGTGAGGGGGCGTGTCAGACTTTTACTGACTAAAACCCATCCGTGTTCCTTCAGTTGCCTGTTGCCAAGGGTCCCGGTATCCCTTTCGGATTTTCCCGCAAACATATAACTAACATAGGAATCGGTTATCGGAATAGTTGGGAAAAGGCTAGGCAGATGATGACGATACGAATTTGTCATGTCATTTTCAGTCCACTACAATCTTTTCTTCTCAGAGCTTTTCTTTTGATAGTTAAATGCGTTAATAAGCTGGCTTCATTAAAATTTATGCATAATTTCCTAAAGAAGAAATATGTTCATTTTTACTTAGTCAAAACTGCCATTGACTATACTACGACTATATTCGAAGACATGTGACATCTACCAACCCGCACTGGGCCCGCGTGGTAGATTACGGCCCGCTCCCTCTCACAGAGAGGAGGCCTGTGTCCCAGCAGTGGGAACATTATAGGCTGATTATGCTATTATGCCCACTTCCTAACCAAAAGCGACTGTCGCGCGGGTATGCGTACGTGTATATGAATTATGAAAAACAAACGTGACTACGCACACGATCAATCCAGCGTGCGTACGTCATATACCACCGTCAGACAGTATATTTTGTCTGGCATTAATGCTGAAATGAACCTTTTTGGCGCAGCCGTGAGGCACACAATTTTTGTTGTAAAAACATTAAGTATTTTTATTCTTTATTTTGTTACCAGCTGTGCCCCGCGGTTTCACCCACGTAAGTCTCGATCCCGTGGCAATATCGGGATAAAAAGTATCCCATGTGTTAATCCAGGTTATAAACTATCTGTTTGCCAAATTTCATGCAAATCCATTCAGCCGTTTTTGCGTGATTGAGTAACAAACATCCAAACACACAAACTTTCACATTTATAATATTAGTAGGATTTGTTTTTTGTGTTTCATGAACTGTGTCCAAATAAACGTTATTCTGCTTCTTCTTCATATTTTTACTTAAAAAGCTTTCGGTAAGGACGCGGGGTAACAGCTCCGATCCTAAATTCCTGTCAAACTAAAATCAAAATAAGAACTCAGTCTCTTATAACTTGCACCACACTCCCTGTCGGCGTACGGTCACGAACTACAGCCCCCTCCCACACAACAATGGGCGCCAGAAAATGGCTACAATAAACTGATGGGGGGGGAGTGGATAAATTTTGTCTTACACAGTTTTCGTGAACACTTTTAAGCGCGAAGTTACATGCGACGGTTTTAAAGGATGTTGCTTAGGTACTGTCACCTGTGAAAATGTTTATGAAGTTGAATTAGCAACACATATTTTTCTTATCACATTATAATGCCGCTTATGTCAGAACACGACAAACTCATAAACTACCGATCAGATTTTCATACGGTTTTCACCAATGGACGGAGTGTTTCATGAGAACGGTTTAGGCGTATAATTTTTTAAGGTTTTGGGCAAATTGGCTGAAATACGATGATTGTTGGACATATCGGAGAAAATCATGCTGACTTGGGAGCTTTACCAGCTTTATTTGGAACCAATACATATTTTCCGACATCTTCCGATATTTACCGACATCCACGCGGGCGAAGCCGCGGGCAAAAGCTAGTGTTACATAATCCTCTAAGCTTGATCGTGCTAAGCCCACAGGAAAAAAAGTTTTTTTCATAAAAAAATATACAAAAATAAAACCAACAACGGTTCCTGTTATCATAAACCAACACCTCCCCAGACATTTCCACCCCATATTTAAAACAGGCTCATCACAGGCTAAACACACAAAACTAACCTACTTTCAGCGTTACAACTAGGCATAAAACAATCCCACCCGACCCTAACTTCACAGCAATGGGCTCCCACGCCAAGAAAAAATAGAAAAAAAAGAAAACACATTCGCTCATTTATTTACGAGTGTGCCTTTGGCTCGCCTGCCCCAAGCCATTAGCAGGACCACTATATCTGTCTCCTTCTATCTACAGCAGGCTTATATTAAGCTGTTTCGCCAAGATTTTCCAGCACTATTACTGCACGGGTTAAAACACTTAAACTTTGAACTGGAGAAAATTGTACGTACGTTTTTATCAGTGTTCGAGATTTTTATGGCGTGTTCAATTGTTTTTTTTTGTGAATTTAGGTAACGTTGGAGAGGAGGTAACCCAAATATGGGTAGTATGGGTACCTGCTTTTTATAAATAGGTCTGCGGCAGAGAAGGTTTAATATTTTCGGTAGGCAACGTATGCGTCCTTTGCAAGTCGTTTAACCGTTATTAAGCGTGATGAATTTTATTTAGAGCTTTTTATTTTTGCGCTTGAATATTTCTCGTGTAGGGAGAAATGAACAATTTTATGCAAACTACCAGTTTCACAGTGTTTGTGTTGCCCTTGTTTAGTTGTGTTCATTCAAGTATTTGAGCATTTTAATGACGTCACCACTGTCTAGTAATTTTCTTTACACACAATGTTTTTCAATTCAAGAAAATGTTCATTTATTGCACAGTTTATCCAGGGGGCTTAAAACAGTCACTTTGGCAGAATCATAATAGGAAAATATTATGAATCATCGTAAAATGTCACAAACTGACAATTCATAATATGATCTGCGTGCGATTCATATTACGAAATAATTCATCTGTTTGACAGTTTTCTATGGAGATTCGTAAAATGGTCCACATAATATGAATTGCATTTGTGTCAAATTAGAGGAATTGCTAATGACAGCTAGAAATTCAGGAAATGAAATGCTTTTAGAGGAATTGCTAATGTGCCCGTTTTAGACCCACAGTTCATTTGTAAATGCATCAAATATTGCAAACAGAGAAGTTTTAATAAAAAGCTAGTCCCCACATGGTGGGTTACATTTTATTTTTAACCGACTTCAAGAAGGAGAGGTTTTCAATTCATCCTTACGTTTTTTTTTTATATGGACGATGTTTTAAGTTACTCCATCACTGTAATTTACATAGCAGGTAGTGGTCTTCGAATTTGTGTGGTGTACCACAACTAAAAAGTAGTTTTTTTACACTTCTTGGTGGTTTTAGCGAATATCCGCAATCAAATAGCGTTAGTTTTTATACACAAACATTAAAGTTAATCACAGCTTTAAAACTGCTGAATCGAATATCCATATACATACATATTATAAATTAAAACCGCTTTTCGTGTATGTGTGTCGTAAAAACCGCGCGAAGCAATGTCGGGTCGCTAGTAAACAATTAAATAGCTATATTCATGGTTCTGTATAAAATTGTATAGTAACAAATCTCCAAGGAAGCTTTAATTATAAATTAACATCGTATTTCTCTGTTTATTATAAACTTTACCTTTTAAAGGCTCGTCATGGGATTAGCCTGGCTTCGCCTTATTCAAATATTTATTTTCCTTTTTTTACTTTATTTATTTTTCTGTTAATAAGATTTGATGATGAGTAAAGGGAAAAATGAAGGGAAACGAAAACTGCGAAAACGACGAATACCTGTTATGCCGACTGTACAGTTCGTACTTTAAGCTTATCACAGTTATTACACACGGGGAAGTTTAATCAGTCTGCGGGATGCTCCGTCTCATTCGCGCAGTAAAATATTTATGACGTTAGAGAGGAAGAACATGATTCGGATGAAAATATATATTTAAAGTTGGTGTGAGTAAAGTATTGGGTGAGAATCACAACAATAACGGTTGTTTGTAAAATAAAATAACATAACTTAAAACATAATTCATAGCTTCCGTCAGCAGCTTCGCCCGGGATGTCTTTATAAATTATAGCCTATGTTACTCAGTGATAATATAGCATTCTACTGGTGAAAGATTTTTTTAAATCGGTTCACTAGGTTTGAGTTTATTAATTACAAAAAATTCTATATAATAAATTATTAGTGTACATGACGGAATCACGGATTTCGGAGTAGTGCATGGCTATCCCTTGAGTATTGCGTGTGTGTTCATTCATCATCATCATTTCAGCTGATAGGCGTCCACTGCTGGACATAGGACCCCAAGCAGCGGCCCTCCGACCGGCGCTTCTCGCATCCAGCGCATTCCCGCGGCCTTCACCGTGTGTGTTTGGTGGTAACTTTCCAAGAAAAGACCCATAACTTCATAAACAAATGTATAGAATAAAAAAAAGAGGATTTATAGGTAAAATAATATGAAAAACCGGCCAAGTGCGACTCGCACACGGAGGGTTCCGTACCACCGTACAATATTTAGCAAAAAACGCCGAAAAACACGTTTCTTGTACGGCATATATAGGTAAGCATAATCAGCCTATAATATTCCCACTGCTGAAACGCAGGCCTCCTCTCTGTGAGAGGGAGCGGGCCGTAATCCACCACGCGGGCCCAGTGCGGGTTGGTAGATGTCACATATCTTCGAGCTTTTGGTTCTAGGACATGCCGGTTTCCTCACGATGTTTTCCTTCACCGTTTTGAGAGCAGTGGTGATGAAATAATTTACACAAAGTAAACCGCCTGTCAGGGTACGAACCTACGACCTACAACTCGCAAGTCGCGGCCGTTAACACAGGGCCACCACTGCTCTCTCTTCTTGTATTAGGTCCTTTAATATTTAACTTCATTTTATTTTTATTATTGGTTGATACAGATGCAAAAGAAATACATAATCTGAAAATTTCAACTGTCTACCTATGACGGTTCATGAGGTACAGCCCGCTGATAGACAGACGGAAGGATGGACGGTCAGCGGAGGCTTAGTAATAGGGTTCCGTTTGGCACCCTTGAGTACGGAACCCTAAAAAAAAGCCCATACCTACTCTTTTAAAGCTGGAAACATTTCAAAGACCCTTTCCGGATATCAAAATTCACAGTAATATTTTTCTTTTGACCGTGGATCAGCAGGGAATATACAAAATCAAAGAAAAACTACTGTTTGTTCCCTAACAATAAAATATTCATCTCGAATACCGGTTCCGAAACGCTAACGTTTTCTAGAGATCAATATTTCATCACTCAAAAAGTTAGATACTAAAAAAGGGCCCAGAGCATGTCAGAGTTGATTTCGCTGTGTGGATAATGGATAACAAGTTAACTTCGATCATCAGTTAATACATTTTCATATCTTCAATCTCTTTTGGGCATGTTTCTTTTAGAGGTAAAGTCAGGAAAATTAATTGTTTATTAAATTGACTACCAACTTAAATTGTTCCTATAAACGTCAAATGTCAATTCTTTATAAAATGGCTTAGAGATCTCGCGCACTAAACGGCCACGACCGACGGTCACTGGACAGTCGGTCGTGGCCGTCGTGGCCGTGGCCGTAGACTCTAAGTCTGGTCGGGACGACCAGTGGTCGCAGCGACCTGAGGGCCTATAATATCTAATTCTATAAGCCTTCAGAGGGCCTAGACAAGTAACAATTGCTTCCAAACCGTTTCGTATTTCTACAACGACTTTCAACAGGATTGACATATGCTTTTCGATAGCTTATGTCAGTCCTATACATTTTTGCCTTTTCGATCATCGTTATCGCTGATAGAATGTCACTTTGTCTAGGGCCTCAGGTAAACCATCGAAACCGATACGAATCGCGCACTTGGTCGCAACTGCAAACTAGCCGCAAACCATACAATACCACTATACTCCGTTTGAAATAAGATTAGACATTTAAATAAACCTTTTTTATTTATTACAGTCCGTTCAACCGATTTTGACTTCAATTGCGTTGGTGGCATGAAAAATGGCAGCTGCATGAGACAGTGTATTGTGTAACCTTTTTTGCTTTTAATGCCATCCTTATACCTACGGTATAGAAGTCAAAATCGCTTGAACGGAGTGTAAAAAGGTTTGTTCAAATGTCTAATCTTATTTCAATGGACGGCCACAACTGGCCGGAGTCTAGTGTGCGAGATCCCTAGAACATGGTAAATTATTGACGTAGTTTGTTCGGGGTCCGTTAGGACCGATGCCTGCCAGGGTTGCGGAATAGTCCGAAAGGGATACCGGGACCCTGGCAACAGGCAACTGAAGGAACACGGTTGGGTTTTAGTCAGTAAAAGTCTGACACGCCCTTCCGCTCCGCCCAGAGCGGGAGACGTCATTTGATGAATTACCACACAAAAAAAAAAAAAAGGGCGTTAGTGAGAAGCGGGCAGCGAGTATATATTATGAGCTTTCAATTGCTCATTTGAGGGTAGTTTTGGATAAATTATTTTACACATTATACTTATTTATTCCTTTTTCAGTACCAAATTTTTACAATTTTAAAATCTTTTTATAAAAAACATTAAAAAATATACATTTAAAAATATAAAAACTAGTAGCCCATCGGCAACAGGATCAGGGTCCAAGCTGCCGGTGGTCAGGGCTCTAGAGAGAGGAACCTCCTCACTATGCGTGCGGTTACACATTATTATTATTATTGTTTTGTATTTTTTTTGAAATAGATTTGTTTGTTAATTGATTCAGGCGTGACTTTGCGGAAATCCATTATAAAATACAATAGACGTAGATATATTTAGTAACCAATTCCGCTTGACTATTCTTCAAGAGTCCTACAAAACCCTGTAAGAAATCGACACGTGTTTCACCTCTCAACGAGGCATCCTCAGGATGACGATTGACCAATTGCAAACCAGAACGCGACGTGTTACCACACCGAGCGCTGGACGCAAAGACAATTAATTTTCTTGTTCTTCTAAAGTGTGGATATCTATTCGATTATCTGTAATTTTGTGAGTTTACTGGTCATATTTCAGTGGGCTGTCTGTGAATTAGTTGATTTGAGACAGTTGTGTTATTATCTTTTTGGTAGTTAATTGATCCAGGCGCTCGGTGTGCGCTCGGTGTGGCAACACGTCGTGTGCGGTTTTGCGACTGGTCAATCGCGTCATCCTGAGGATGCCTCGTGAGGTGAAACATGTGTCGATTTCTTAAAGTGTTTTTATGACTCTTGAGGAATAGTTAAACGGAATAGGTTAGGTACTAAATATATCTACGTCTATTGTATTTTGTAATAGATTTCCGCGAAGTCACGCCTGAATCAATTAACTATGAGGTAGTGGTTAAACCCGAAACTATCAACAATAAAGAAAAATATGGATTCAATGCGCGCTTTGATGTTGAATTTTTTTTACCCATAACTGTGACGGTTTGGCAATAGTATGACCACTTGAGCTCATTGATACAAGACATTCACATCCCGCTCAATTGTCGATTAGCCTTTAGAAGGCGATAACAATTAAAATTCTATAGTGTCTCGTTACTGACAGTTGGAGGTTTAAGCCACTCTCCCTGACCAATCAATCAATCTGCCTAGCCTTTTCCCAACTATGTTGGGGTCGGCTTCCAGTCTAACCGGATGCAGCTGAATACCAATATTTTACATGGAGCGACTGCCTATCTGACCTCCACAACCCAGTAACTGGGTAATACGATACCCCTTGGTTAGACTGGTTATCAGACTTTCGGGCTTCTGATGACCCGTCACGACTGTCAAAGATCCACAAATGACAGCCGGGACCAGCCCGGGCTTAACGTGCTTTCCGAGGCACGGAGGAGTCTCGATATGTGAAAATGGTCACCCATACACGGACTAACCCCGGCAAGCGTAGCTTAACCTGATGAATCGACCTGAGCGGCTGTTATTACTTAGCCACGAGCTCCTCTCTCCGAGTTCCACACTCCCTGACCCACCACCCATAAAAAAACAAAAACAAACAAATAAAACAAAACATACTACCAGCCAAATACTTCCTTTTCTGCTAATCTTTCATCGTTTACTCCATAATACCATTTATTTGGCGATTCCTGCTTCCTGTTTGTACGAATTCAGTGACTCCGCCCTCAGAAGGGATACATGGGGATAAAATAAATCTAAAACCAAATACTCTTCGATAGCAGTAATTACGGTCCGTAAATATTGTTAATACCGTTTTTTTTTAACTTCTTTTGTGGACTCTCCCAAGGCCTTGGTAAAATAGTTTAAGTTTATATTGCTGACTGTACAAAATGGCGGCTGTTATATGATACGATTATTGTTATTGAAATTAAATAAGTATAATCGAAGTTCTGCCTAACCCCATGGAAAAAAGGCATGAGTTTATGTATGTATTGAATTATTTTG
The DNA here is from genome assembly GCA_948473465.1 of Lithophane ornitopus. Taxonomy (NCBI): domain Eukaryota; kingdom Metazoa; phylum Arthropoda; class Insecta; order Lepidoptera; family Noctuidae; genus Lithophane; species Lithophane ornitopus. The sequence continues at coordinate 2,818,832 of OX419629.1, forward strand.
TTTACTATTCAGAAGGAGACTAAAAGCACACAGAGTTAGGTATAGATTCCAGAATATAATATAAACTAAACAGGGAATAACTAGAAGACGACCACAGAGTACTTTACTATGAAGACGACAAGACCATAAAATTGACATGACATAAATTTTTGACAACTATTTCTTTTCCTTTTTATTTTCTGTACAGCCTGTATTGTATACGTATGCATGGACGTATGTACCCCACATATGTATGTTGTCAAAAGTGATAAAACAATTACGAGGTCTCGTATACCAACTTTTTTTTTATTAGGTTGGGAAATCATCAAATGTCTTCTCCCGCTCAGACTTTTACCGACTAAAACCCACCCGTGTTCCTTCAGTTGCCTGTTGTCAAGGGTCCCGGTATCCAGGTCTCGTATACCTAAGGGCCGATTCACACCGGAACGGCAGAAGGCGGCAGCCACCGGCAGCGACGCGGTGAGGCCTCGAGCTTTTCAAGAGATACTAGTCTTTTAATTATGTAGATAAAGTTTAAAATTATTTCACACTGAAAGTGCTCGCTTCGCCGCTGCTGGACGCTGCTTTCCTGGTGTAAATTGAGCCTAGCTATCGGTTAAAGATTTCTGGTGCGTAAACAGTGTCAGCTCACTAATTGGCTTCTGGCGTAGTAACCCGTATGCTCTACGATGTGTATAATATTCAATATGATATTCAGGGTCACAGCTTCCCTTCATATCGGTTTTGTGTTAGCGATAAAAGGTTCTGTGTAGGAGATATGGAAGGTTGTTTGTTGGATAATTTCAAGAGCATGTAAACAGAGATTAAACTACAGTTCCTCGGTGATTATATGACATATTTATGTCGGGATTGAGAAAGAAGCTATCACGCTTAAATGATTATTCGAAACTATAAATAAATTCGGCTTTTTAGAGGACAGTGGCGAAATTTTTCTATTTCTTGATGGGCCATTTTTACGGTCACGTATTGTAGTAACTTACATGTATGCAAGCTCATAGAAATACGTTTATTTTTACCCGACAACGGCAAAGCAAAAAGGAGGGTTATGATTTTGTGACCGGTATGTATGTGTGTATGTTCATCTGTTCCCTCATATCTTCTAAACGACTCGTCTCAATTAGACAAATGAGGTATCTTTAAGGTTGTCTGAAAGAGATCGCAGAAAGCGATAAGGCCGCCCATTGTATGTTTTGTAGTGTTAAATTTATTTATTTTCGCTAAATTCATGAATTTTCTGGTGTACAATAAAGTATATATAAATAAATATCGTTGGAAGCGTCTTAATCGTCCGCTGGTTATAGGCAGACAAATTAAAAATCCGGAGTCACACGTAATCTGTTCGTTTAAACACTTATTTTATGATCCCTAACACGTGTGACTCCGGATTTTTGTACCTTTTTAATTGATTGACTTTTTTGTCGTAGTTAGGTTTTAGTTTTACAACTTTTATTTTTATTTATTTTACTGATTGATGAGTCAGGTGAAGAAAAAAGGTAATATTTGAATAATTGACAAGGAACAGGGAGGATTGAGCAAGGAAAACTCGATATAGGTAGCTGGCTACCTTAGGTAGGTAGGTACCTACCTATATCGTGTTTGCGGTCACCGTGAACTTCCCTTGGGAGGCACGCAATGCGCTTGATTTAATATTATAACAGCGCTGACTACGCTTTAAGGTACGGTGAGAGGTAATTCCGACGTGAAATGCAGTTTTTGGCTGAAATACACTGTTACCGTAAAGTACCTGGGCGACCAAGCTCTGCTCTGATGAAAATAGAGAATGCTCATTTAGTATTATAGGTTAGCTCATACTAATTCCATGTAGTATATACTAATTCTACGCTGCCATGTCATTATTCTAAGGTAGCCATCTGTTCTAAACTTTGGGCGACCGAGCCAACCGAGCTCTTGGGGCCTAAACCGGCCACATTAGCGATTCCTCTAAAAGCAGTTCATTTCCTGAATCCCAGCTGTCATTAGCAATCCCTCTACATAATCAGCCTATAATGTTCCCACTGCTGGGACACAGGCCTCCTCTCTGTGAGAGGGAGCGGGCCGTAATCTACCACGCGGGCCCAGTGCGGGTTGGTAGATGTCACATGTCTTCGATTTTTTGGTTCTAGGACATGTTGGTTTCATCGCGATGTTTTCCTTCACCGTTTTGAGAGCAGTGGCGATGAAATATTTACACAAAGTAAAGCGCCTATCAGGGTTCGAACCTACAACCTACAACTTGTAAGTCGTGGCCGTTACCACTGGACCACCACTGCTCTCAATCGCAATCCCTCTAATTTGACACAAAAGCAATTCATAATGTGTGGACCATTTTACGAATCTCCATAGAAAACTGTCAAATAGAAGAATTATTTCGTAATATGAATCGCACGCAGATCATATTATGAATTGTCAGTTTGTGATATTTTACGATGATTCATAATTATTTTCCATTTATGATTCTGCTAAAATGACTGTTTTAAGCCCCCTGCTCGAGTGAAAGTAGAGAAAACGAATTTTCCCAGGTATGAGACCTAGCTAGATCGATTCTTCGCCCCTGTAAACCGAATATTGCAACTTTCATCGAAATCGTTAGAGCCGTTTTTGAGAACGTGATTACAAATTGCTCATTTAATAGTATAGGATAGAATATTTTAATAATCAACAAAGAAGCTGACTGAGTACGACTGACGGAAAGTTTAAAATGTCTATTTTGGGATCAGTACGCAATAAGCAGCGCTACCTACGCTTGCACAAGACGACGGTAATTCTGATGTGAAATATTGCAGATTTTAAAAGGAAGACTCTGTGTCTGTAAATGATTAAACCGTAGAAGACCAAACCAGTCTTTTTAGCACAAAAAATTCATTTCACATCGGAATTACCTAATACCTGTCCCCGCAACTTAGAGCGTAGTGAGCGCTGTAATATTTATGCCTCCCACGCATCACGGAAAGTTTACGGTGACCGCAAAAGGTGCCTATATCGGATTTATTTGCAGTATCCTCACCGTTCTTTGTTCATTATTAATATATTACGTACTATTTTTCGTCTGCCTCGTTGGTCTAGTGACCGCAAGCGGTACTGCTGGGCATGACACCCTGAGTTCAATTCCCAGGTCGGACAAAGTGCAACCACTCCCTTCGCCCGAACCGAGAATCGAATTTCTCCGTATCGGCCCGGTATTACCATCAAGAAAACAAAATATCAACTTGCTTTTTGCAATAGGCTCACTCCCTCAAACGTGGGACCTACCGTGCCTACTATAGGTAGGTTCACACCTCTGCCTATCCCTTCGGGGAAACAAAGCGAGCTGTTTTGTTCTTACTTTTTAGTAATAAAATTAAAATAAACCTATTTCTAAAAGAGCAAACCAGTTTCAGTCCAAAAATTGCATTTCAGGAATTACCTAATACCTGTCCCCGCAACTAAAAGCGAAGTCAGCGCTGTAATATTTATCAAGCGCACTGCGTGCCTCCCGAGGGAAGCTCACGGTGACCGCATTAAGAACCTATTCGGGTTTCTTTGCTCAATCCTCTTGAAGTCCGCTGCTTCGGTAATTATAAATGTGCTCGACTGAAATGAATGTTGTATTACCGTTTTATGGCCGTGTTTGGACTTTATTTGTCTAAGTTATACCGACTGTTTGTTTTTTATTGATTTTGATTTAATTTTTTTTATAGGTAAACAAAATAATTATGTACATGTTATTACGCTGTGAAGAACAGTGGTGGCCCAGTGGTAAAGGTCGTGACTTACGAGTGGTTCGAACCCTGACAGGCGCTTTACTTTGTGTAAATTATTTCATCACCACTGCTCTCAAAACGGTAAAGGAAAACATCGTGAGGAAACCGGCATGTCCTAGAAAATTAATGTCAAAAATTCGAAGACCTGTGACATCTATCAACCCGAACTGAGTTCGCGTGGTGGATTACGGCCCACTCCCTCTCACCGAGAGGCATGTTTCCCAGCAGGAACATTATAGGCTGATTATGACGCTATGTACAGACTTGAGGAATCATAGAGATCCGCTAGCTAGAATGTAAACTATGTGGAAATCCAGAGACTAGAATATGATGTGTTTAATGTTAAGATATTTTATTTTATAGGTATGTAATGTGGTATTTAAAAAAAACCGAGTAACAGTCGTAACACCTTAATCATAAAAGTATTTAGAAAATGTTATGAATTAAAAATACGCAATTCTATTGGCAATTTACAATCATTATTATTTAATTTAACATAATTGAAAATCACACACGTGAACACGCACACATTACACTTTACAAAAAGACCCCATACCTAAGCTTTATGAGACACACACTGTCACACACCCCTATGATCCAAAACACACACTCGCACATCCCCATTCACTCACCCAGGAGCCATTGAAGTACAAAAAAGAATACCTAAAGCATTTCTATATTTAGTCGAACAATGCTAAATTTAAACCGTATGGCATTAATTCTGGCGCGGGATGGCAGATACCTGACAAGACTGGCGCCGCCCTGGCAATTTTGAATTGGTGCCAACGCCATACAATACGCGTGTATTTCTTGGTATACAAGTCTTTGTAATCAATGGTTTGTCTTCCAGTTTTCCTGGAACTAAAAGTATTATGAATGCTGGAAATAATTATCGTGTATGTGTGGAAAGACTTGCATTTTCGATGCAATTCGTTATTAATTGGATGTGTTAAACATTAGAAAATGACATTGAATTTAGGTGATGCGTTAGAAAACTCAAATTAGACAAAGCATTTATTGCAATTAAAGAATTTGTGATTATAATGATTCTAATGTTAGCTCATTGCAATATGAATAATCGTGCAGATCGTTACAAGCAATTTTTATGATATAATATTTTTTCATAACTTGTTGAAAAGACATTTATATGGTTTGATGTACCGCTGATTTCCTCGGTTCTGCTTCATTTATTGTAGGTACATCTGTCTTGATTATATTTTTTTATAACAAAAACAAAAATCTTGATGCTGCAGTCACTGGTATTAAGGCCGTACCCTACCTCAGATTTTATGCGGTTTTATGTCGCTCACACCATAGTGCGATAAAACCGCGAGTAGTATCAAAATCAAAATATTTTATTTCACATAAACCTACATGGGCACTTATGAAACGTCAGAAGCTAGGTGCACGGTTCCAATTGGTCGTTTCCTATGGAGAAGAGCCGGCAAGAAACTCCACGGTTACTTTTTGAAAAATAATTGGCTGTTACAATATTTTCGAATTACAGTGTTATTAGGTATGGGAGGACAGTGTAGGCCTTTCAAAAAGTACCAGGTAAGTACTTAACAAAATAGAAAATGTTCAACAAAACTACTACAGTCCACTAAGCCTACATCGTTCTCACATTCACAAGATGAAAAAGAATCTATACAAGAGATAAGTAAGATAATAAAAATAAAGACCTATTCAAACCAAATGACATGATTGCTATTACAACTGTAAAAAATCTAAACAATTATCATGTCCACAAAAGCCACTATTATAGACTTGAAACCAAATTGTAGGTATACAATGTCAAATAATAAGATAATTACGGCAAGGTGAATGTAAAAAAAAAAAACATGGTAATTTGGGAGCAGTTAATAGACTCGTACATAGTATGCTACTCGCGGCCCGAGTGAGAGCGAGACGGAGTAGAGTGCTGGCGGCTCTCAAGCCTCGAATAGTTTAGGTATTGCTTTTTAAGGTAGAAACATAAGACCTGCTTTATAGTTACTTCTGTTACTCTGCAAAGTTTCATGATCTAATTTGAAGTATTTTTTTAATACCAGCGGTATATAGTTCGGTTTAGAGGTAACTATGGTTTTTGTTAATCATTATTATCAACGCATTCACGTTGCCGATGGGGTTCCCTCGATCAACAGGATCCTGTCCATGGTAGCAAGCAGGCTAGATTGTGCGTTTGTGAGCCACTGATCATGAAATAATTAGCAGTGGTAATTAAATAATTATTATTTCATTACCACTGCTCTCAAAACGGTGAAGGAAAACATCGTGAGGAAACCGGCATTTCCTAGAACCAAAATTCGAAGACATGGACATCTACCAATCCGCACTGGGCCCGCGTGGTGGATTACAAGCCCACTCACTCTCACAACAGAGGAGGCCTGTGTCCCAGCAATGGGAAAGTTATAGGCTGATTATGATAATGATTTTACTAACACTATCGAGTCTTGTTTCTTGAATTAAATGATTAAATAAATAAATAAATTATAGTTTGTCCACGCGCCCCACCGCATTGTACAAGTCACGGCGCCGTGTACGCAGAGTGGGGCGCGTGATTTCAAGTTGTAGATCAGCAATAAAAATCGGAATCGTATCTCTGTAATCTACATTATCTTACTACAATATTAAAGTGTACCTAATTAAACATAGATGTAACCGCACCTTGGCTCACCTACAGACAGGCTTTATCGCGTCGAATCAATAAGTATTCCGTTTTATGATTCTGTGCGGAACCTTATAAACGTTATACTCAATTCAACGGAAAACATTTCGGCCCCTAATGTATACACGCTCCCTTTTTCTCACACTCCAAACGTTCTTATTCGACATTTTTCTTTCCCTTACTTCTGTACTGGCATTTTATTTTTATAGCCGTGTCTTGGAATATTTCCAGTTGCCTAGCCCCGGTGTAATAACAAAGAATTTCTAAATACTTGCCGCTGCCTACGAAACCGATAGTTCAGAAAAAATAACACGATAAAAAAAGATCAATAATTTATTGGGAAAATTATGCAATCACAGCAAGGTGACACGGTTCGCTTCCAAGATACTAGCAAGCGCGTTATTCTCTTTAGGGTAATCCACGGCATTGATCATGGTTTTGAGTTTTTCCCTCAGTTCGTTTGTAAATAAAACGGTTTCGTAGGATATCGATCTCTTCACGCGCAGCAGATTAGGTAATATACTTTCATTGACCGCAAGTTTTTTGGATTTAGCTCGAACTTGTACTGGGATTCCTTGATGTTCCGACAACACCGTCAAGCTAGCAGCGTAATCAAGTAGAGCTCTAACGCCATATATTACCACCACCAAGAACAGAGAGAAACCAGCAGTGATATAGTTCTTCTCGATGGTGTGCAGCAGAGTCATCTTATCGTGTTCGTGTAGATGATCACAAAATATCAATTTGTGGACACTTTGAAGAGGCAGATACATGCCGAGGTATAGAACAGATGTGAAGTAAAATGCAATGAAGACGAAGTAGGTTCGTCGGTATCCCTTCGTTATGTTATTGATAAACTGTGTCAGCTTCATGACATCATAGATAGGGTTAAGCATGATCAAAAGCGCGGTCATTTGAACTAAAAGCAAGGATGTCAGTACCATGCAGCTGGATGCCATGATCTTGATCTTATTAAAAATAGCTTGGAATATTATGTTTCTACGGCATTTTACTCGTGTAATCCTTTATTTTTGCTTTACTTTTCCAGTTTTTCTACATTAGTCTGATACGTCCACGTCTAGTCTCATGACAATTTATTGACAAGTGCATGACAACTTAACAATCATTTGTTTTGTGAATTTATTGTTTTATTATTTTGTGGTTCCCGTTTTGTTTGTTCGTTTTGTGGACCAAAACTGCTTGATGCTTTAACCTTCTTATTTGCTTTTAATGTTTTGATTGGTTGGAAATGTATTAATGAAATGGACACTTTTCTCATTTTATCGTATTAATTAATTGGGTGCCGTGTTTGAGAAGAAACTTCTATTGAATTACTATCACTTGAACTGCCATATTTATCAATGGATTTTAACACATTTGTCATAACAACTGCGGTGTATGTGACCTGTGTGGTCTCGTCTTTAGTTAAAACGGCATGTCTGCACATAAGTTCAAACTCCAGTAGCCGTGCAATCCTTATCAAGAAATGTACTAACCATTCAATCAAAAATAAAAGGTACACCTGCATAATGAAACAAGTATGGCATAGTGAAATTTTGCTTGCATAAAACTCCAAAGCGAGATCTGTATTCACAGCCTTCAACAATGGGTAATGGGCATGACTATCTGAACAAATTTCAACAATAGTGCCTATAAGCGAGAGAGCAATAATCAACGCAATGATTTTTGGCGGTTGATGATACTTATGTTTAAACTTAAACCAAAAATCTCTTAAAAAACATGGCTGCTGAAAAGGTTTTAAAAGTGCTATTACTACAACTAGCTCCACGAAGAGGGAGGATCCCAGAAACATGCGAAATAAACTTATCATTCTAGGATTTTTCCTTTTTCTCCCCTTGAATATCAGATAATATATCTAATGATTTTTGTGAGACCCTTATTTTTGGGTGTAACTCGTCTGGTTCAATGACAGTTTCACTCTCGTTATCATGTATATCTTCGCCTACTTCACTCTGCTCAGGAATAATTAACAATGACTCGTGCTGTATCGTAGCATACGCATGAGTTGTTTTTTCTAAAAACTGTTTTAGTAGTAAAGTTTCATTTGAATTCAAATGAACTACTAAAGGCCAATTTTCAGGATCTTCATCAAAATCATCGCTGTCCTCTTCTAGTATTTGTAGCATTGGCTGATCATGTTCGTCATCATCAATTTGTTGAGATATCGCTATATCGACCAAATTGTAGTGTCCCATCAAATCAGAAAATTCGTGAAGTCTCGCTGAAAATATTATTAATTCAAGTAATCTCCAAAGTACCAGTAGAAAGAAAAGTGAAAAACATGCGAGCAAGTAGTTTCTGTTCGCATTTGTAATTGCTATAATACGTTTTACATCCTCTGTTGGTGTTCCAACTGGTCGGATACTCTTTGGTATTCTAAACTGAAACAATGTTTGCAATGGACTATATATACCAGATATCCCTACTATCAAGATATATATCAATGCTATGGCGATGAAATTGGGATTTGTTAGATTTGTTTTCAACTCTTCGTAGAATTGTTTTATATATTTGGATATGGTAACAATATCAGTAATTGGAAACATCAGACACGCAATTAGTGACATTTGCGTAATATTAGTTACTAAGAGTAATACCGTGGAAGTATCAAAATATGTATACATTTTTCTGTAAAATTTATCCCATGTTTACTTTATAACCAAATGTTTTTGTCAGAATGACTCGAGTGACAGAAATATTTACAGATTAAACATCAACCATAGATATTTGAAAACTCTGCCATAAATTCATTGCGATATTCCTTTTTGGTGCTATCGAGGGACACAAAAATCCCTTTACGATCGTTTCCTTGAGGCGTATGAACGCAAATTGCGTCACCTACTTCCCCATGATTGAATTCGTTATCAAACGCCGCCTCACAATGGCGTATCGAAATCGAAACTTGTAACAGAGGCCTATTTGCGTACGTACGTACCTATGAAACAAAATAACGGGACTGTATGTAGCATATATATATATTTAGATGTGGAACATATGTTGCGCCAGACTTCAGCCTCGGCACGCACAGCAACGCTACCTGTAAGCACGCGTATACGTCAGCCATTAGTGTGACAGAGAGAGCGTGTTGGCGTCTCGCTCGCACACTTTCTGCACGTGGTTCCCCCTTACAGGTGGCACCCACCTTCCTTTATCACAACCATTACCTTACCTATGTCGATTCAATTATGCTGAACTGTTGACTTTGCGGACACGGATATTTTGAACGGTTGTGTAACAAGCTCTCGCTGAGGAGCCCAATCTGGTGTCGATAAAATCTTTTAATTAATTACGAAAATGATACGATGCCATAACTTAAATAAGTACACACATTCAGTTTGCATGTTTGCCATGCACGGGATCGATTGTGTTAGGAGTCCCTCAAATAATATTTAAGAGCAAATGAATGAATATTGAAATATTGACTCGCGTTCGTGGCGAAGTATAAAAGCCGCACGGGTTGATCCATAAGATTAAGCTACGCTTGGCAGGGTTGGTCCACGGATGGGTGACAATCTTTACATCCGAGACTACTCTGTGCCTCGGAAAGCACGTTAAGCCGTTGATCCTTGCTGTCATTCGTGGATCTTTGACAGACGTTATGTGTCGTCAGAAGCCCGAAAGTCAGACCTGACAACCAGTCCCAAGGGGTATCGTATTGCTCAGTTACTGGGTTGTGGAGGTCAGTTATGCAGTCGCTCCATGTAAAATATCGGTATTCAGACTGGAAGCCGACCTCATGATTGGCTCTCGTGTTTTGATCTGGACCCGTATGTTAGTGTAGGACTGGTTAAACGCAGGATGTTGATGCATTTGAAGAAATTTTATGTTTAGGTAATCGTTGAAGCCATATTTGTATACTCGATTAATCCTTTTTTAAATTAACTTTTTAAGAACTTATCTACAATTAAAGTTTAAATATCTTAGGGCTAATTTCAACAAGGAAACTGTACGCGATCGGCACATAAACGACGTTTAAGTGCTGTCAGTGTCATTTATTTTCTGCGGAGTATTGATATTAATGGCTGTTGAAAGCAAGATGTGCTAATGATCAGTTTCATTGGTGAAATCAACCCGTAGACTATCATAGCTAATGCTGCATTTTTTTTAATGACGTTTCCTTCTCGTACTTGTTATAAAACGTTATGCCTTGAGAATCAGTTTTTAGCAATGTGGATAAGTCGTCGATTACAAATTCTCTAAGTATGTTCAATCGATATGTCTCGAGAATCAGTTTATAAGAAACCAATTTTTTTTTTCATCGCTACACAAAGCATTTTTATAGCTGTCAACACGGACTTCTTAGATTTTCGCGAGTCAAAGTAATTTATTTTTTTACTTATTCTAAAAAAAAATACGAGCATAATAAAAAATCGGCTAATTTAACAGTTTTCGTTGCAAATACAAGCTTAAATTTTAATTACTTCATGAAAATAAAACGTTATTTGATTGGCTTTTCAAAACGCAAACTATAGAACTGGGTATATGTAGAATTGCACTATTCAAGTGGTACACACATAGGTTCCATTCCTAAAGCACTGTAAGCACTTTATATTTTCCAATGAATTACCCGAGCAAATGACGTAGGTATTTAGTAAACTCCACTACTAACTCTCAAAGATTAACAAGCTATTTTAACTGTTATCTCTGTGGACTTGCAATTAACTGAATACTTCACTGGCAGAAAATGTTCTGCAAATGTTTGGACATCGTAAAACGTTGCTTTAGGTCACTAAAATACATCTAAGATTTTCAAAAGGAGTTCGTAATGTAATGAAATGTATCTTGTAGACAAACTTACAATTTGGTAGATATAAATTTTTAATAAACTAAATTAATATAATTTTGCGAAGGACTACTAGTAGACAACCTTTTGGTTCTGAGGCTCGATGAGAACTTAAAAACCGGCCACGTGCGAGTCGGACTTGCGCCCGAAGGGTTCCGTACCATTATCTATAAAAACGGCAAAAAAATCACGTTTGTTGTATGGGAGCCCCCTTAAATATTTATTTTATTCTATTTTTTAGTATTTGTTGTTAAAGCGGCAATATAAAATACATCATCTGTGAAAATTTCAACCGTCTGACTATCTCGGTTCATGAGATACAGCCTGGTGACAGACGGACAGACAGACAGACAGCGGAGTCTTAGTAATAGGGTCCCGTTTTACCCTTTGGGTACGGAACCCAAAAAACTAGACGACACTACAAACATCATGTTTCCATTCCATTCCGTTAGCAACAAACCAGGGGGCCAAATCTACTAATTTACAAAAGTATCAGTGGTCTCACAATGATCAGTTTTTGACAGATTTTGTATGGCATATCTGTCAAAAACTGATCATTGTGAGACCACTGACACGTTTGTAAATTAGTAGACTTGGCCCCCAGTAGTTTTCGGTTACCGTCAAATGAAATACTTTTAAACTTTATGAGTTCACTGATACAAAAACCATTTGACTCAAATCCCATACTTTCAATTTTATAGTATTTAAAATCAACAAAACTTATTATTATTTTGGAATCATTACAGTAGATATTACTGTAATGATTCCAAAAATTTTTGTCTGTGTTAGCTAGTAAATATTTTTGTCTGTGTATTAGCTAAATGTTGTGAAATGTAACGTGTCAATAATTCATGCGATAGTTTTTATTTTTTATTGAAAATATTGTGTATAATAACGGAAACAAACTAATAAACATGCATTGTAAACAAAATTAACACTTGTCCCAGGCGTTATAATAATGAAGCTTTTATAGTATCTCGTTCAGTGCCCATAGATGCTTTAATTAACAGCATTTTACTAATTTGGTACAGAATTTAAACAAAAATAACACTGAGATTTGCATGTGTATACATTTCGAGGGATACCGAATGCTACGCTAGCTATTCGGCAAAAAAACTCAACGTGATAACTTTGGTGAAGTGAGCTGTAATACCACCTCATGCTAGAGATTGACACTATTGACAGATAACTTCAAGCTCACTTCACCTTTTTTTTTTTTTGATCTTGGTATATCATCTAATGATTTTTCCCGCTAGGACCGGAAGGGCGTGTCAGACTTTTACTGACTAAAACCCTCCCGTGTTCCTTCAGTTGCCTGTTGCCAAGTTCCCGGTATCCCTTTCGGACGTTCCCGCAACTCTGGCAGGAAGCTCAAGCTCACTTCACCTAAGGGTCAGTTCACATCCAATTTATTTAACACTTTGACACGTGTCAACCCTCGCGTCGCTTCACGTCGCGGTGTGAACTGATCCTAAGTATTCATGGTGACATTTTAATTCTACGGCTACATTGTCGCGATAAATCGAACTACACTTCACGCGCTCCTCGCTGTAAACAGAGAGCGCGCAAAGTGTAGTTCGCATTAAGACATCGATTCCGGAAGGTTTATGTGTATTTTTTAATGTTACATATAACTAAGAAATCTCAATGTTTTATCAAGTCGTAAAAACCGTGCGAAGCAGGAGCGAATCGCTAGTGTAGTAATAAATTACTAAAATATTAATCTTTTCGACAAATTAGGCATACATTAACATATACTTACATAAAAAATTCACAACACGTCAAGATCAAAACTCATGTCATTCACCTTGATCTTGTTAATACTGAATAAGTTAATATTTAACACATAACATACATAGCTAAGCAGCCTATTCGTTGTTTCAGGTAAGTTTGGACCTCCATCAAAACGGACCTGTGGACGTACGCATTTATTTACATTACTAGCTTTTGCCCGCGGCTTCGCCCGCGTGGATGTCGGAAATTATCCCACGGGAATGTGCTACCGGGATAAAAGTATCCTATGTCCCATAACCCACGTGGTCTGTCTAGGCGACCTAGGCGTTACGGCGTAAAAGTAACAGACATGAGACAGCCAGTAACTTTATATATTAGTGGTAGTCCATATCTATATGTGGTGATAGTGTGGATAGTATGGACAGCAGTATGAAACTGTCGGAAAGATTAATGAAAAAATATTGTATGAAGATTAATGAAAAAACTCTGGCATATTGTATGGACGATGGAAACTAAGGCGAAAGCTTTGCGGGAGCCTGCGAAATTCAAATTATCTTATGTTTTTTGCTTTTTACAGGTCAGTATCAAGTTTTATGTTGATCTAAATAATGAGTCGCAGTTGTTTTAAATATTTTTTTATCTAATCTAACTAATATTGCAGGAGTTGTATTCCTGTATCTAATGGTTATTATTCTGTAAAGCTACTATTTGCTACGATCGCGAATCATATTTTATTCATATTGACATTCGAAACTTACCCATTAAACGATTTAAAAGCTGTATTAAAACCAAACTTTGTAAAAAAGGGTACTATACAATTTCAGATTATTTAGAAGACAAAAAGCATGGGATTGAGCTGCTCGCTCTGCTAACATTTTGTCATTTTGGCATTGTGACATTTTGAATAAGTACTATGGAAAATCATCAAAATATACCTACCAGTTTTATATACAAATTCACATTATTGAATATTATATGTAGGATATTGACAAATGATTACTTTGTAAAGTATTGAATTATTGTGAATGTGAGGATGAATGTGAATTTTCGTTCTCAGTTAGTTTTAACAATGGTCTGGCAATTTGAGAACTTTATGCGGCCTACACAAATGTCCTTTCTTTGGTATTGTTCGTCGAGTCGTTGAGCTCCTTAAGTTCTGAGCTGAGCTCCACTATTACTGACAAATGCTTGCAGTGACAGGACAGGTTCACTCAAATCTGTGGGGTTCATTCCTCAAAAGACCATTTCAGACTCTAATCTACATGGCCCTCATAGGGCCTGACCAATATGCCAATATCTGACCTAGGTATGTCCGGACTTTAAAAGAGACTGAGTTTGTTTCGGCCTTTCTTCTCAGAGTAGTCAGATAGGAAACGCCGACCTCATCTAGCTTAATTTTACATTTTTTGATATTATTACGACGTGTAAAAGTGATTCCAATAACCTATTTACAGAATAAACAATTTCATTTTAACATACAACCTGTCTGACACTGACTTGCAAATGGCAAAAAACTTCAGATTTGAATTTCGCGGGCTACCGGCGCATGCCCCTTAAGAAAATCGCATCATTTGCACAACGCCATCTATCGAGTAAGTACTCACTGCTAAACTCAAACTCTTCGTTCCAAGCCAAGAGCCAAGTAGTAATAACTTTTGATTGAGTGGACAGATTCTCAAGATACGGACTATGACTATATTCTCAATCCCTTAACGCTCTTGAAGAGAGTCCCGCAAAAATGTCAATAATAAGTACTTACATGTGAATTTTAAAATCAAGAGGGTAAAGAAGGGTTTTTACCCTCATGAGGGATGATTTTAGAAGAACATAACTCTTTGTTAGTTACAAAAAGCATAAATTTTCACAGCCCTAAGTTAAAAAAAACTGGCCAAGTGCGTGTCGAACCATGCACAATGAAGGGTTCCGTAGTTGGGATGAATTAATTTATCAAACAAACTTTCGCAAAGTTTTATTGTCATTACGTCTATGGGCGTTTACTGTCCCTCAAAGTGTAGTTAAAAAAACATTGTAGTTACAAAACTTGTTCTCGCATACAGAATGTTTGGGTTTTTGCAACTGCACATCTAAGTGGGTCGATTAAAAGTTTTTGAGCTAAGTCGCGGACAGACAGACAGACAGACAGACGGACATGGCGAAACTATAAAGCTTCCTTGTTGACTGCGGAACTCTAAAAATGATAGGTTTCCCATAAAAACTTTCATCCCCTATATCCCCCCCCCCCTTAAATTTGTTTTTGAGAAAATAATTGCTATGCTATGCTATGTTCTTCGCCCTGATGCCATCTATCTCTTTACCAAATTTTATCGAGATCCGTTCAGTGGATCAGGCGTGAAAAGGTAACATACAGAATTACAGACGGACAGACAGACAGAGTTACTATCGAATTTATACTTTTAAGCATCGATTAGTATGGATTATGTGTTCAATTCAAAATGAGCCAAACACTCGATAATTATGAATTCGGCGAAAGTCATTCTTCTACGGAGACTCTTAACACCGCGATTCAGAAAATGACGTTAAATGAACAACGCCATCTATCGAGCACGAAGTGATACTGTCAAAATATATGGGAAAACGTTCGAACACTCTGTAAGGTATGTAGAAAAGATGTAGGGTTCCATGACTGACTTGACCTGACTTGACTTGACTTGACTTGACCTGACTTGACCTGACTTGACCTGACTTGACCTGACTTGACCTGACTTGACCTAACTTGACCTAACTTGATTTGGATTGAGTTGAGTTAACCTTGAGCAGGTATATTTTATCGCAGCAGGTACATTGGTAGTTGAAAGAAAAGTAGATTACGTACCTTGCTAAAGTGAGTAATTAATGCACTCGTGTTTATTTATTAAGAGCGTTCGTGCCTTAATTACTCACTTTTTGCTCGATGTAACAATCTACAATTTTTAAGAAATTAAAATTTATCACCATTTTTTCATGATTAATATTTGTATCATGATTTAAAAGATAGATAGCGCCACCTATGGCACTACTACCAAAGAATGGATTTGGAAAACTTGAATTAACCAAACTTTAGATTGGGTAAATTCACAATGTATCGCGTTATGTTTCCGCGCGAAGTATGTGAACATATGATGATTATGATCGTGTGTTACACACGTTCTCACAAACCTACCTGATTTTACGCTAGTGTCATTTTACGACAATAGATTTCGTTACGTGTATCTACATTACGTACCTACCTAATGAAAATTTCTTCTTGAATACTTTAAACTCTTATATCTTTTGATATTTTGAAGCGATTGCGATGAAACAAAAACTAAATGAAACATCGAGTTACACACAATATTTGAGTTTATAAGTTAACCATATTGATTTCGTACTTTTTACGTGATACTGGAACAATCAAACAAACGAACAGACAAACAGACAAACAGATAAACAGACAAACAGACAAACAGACAAAAATTCCAAAAATGATAGAAATGGCATCTGTTGGTTATTCTTGAACACTCCAGCTAGGTTTCTTTTTTTTTTTTTCATTGTACAGAAACGCCTCGTCTACAGATTTATTATATGTATAGATATAGATTTGCGTAATCGGACCTTTTGCAGGCTGTGACCTCCTTAATCAGGATGTAAAGATATGCCTACACGTGTTAGATACTGTGTAGGATGTATGTCAGGATCAAACAATAGTAAGTAACATAACATCAAGCCTGTAATCCCTGAAGGGTTAGGCAGAGCTGTACCTATAGTTCACTCGCATCTCGCATTTACGCCCCAGTTATTTTTAAGTCCCATGTAATAGGGCTTATTGGTGACTCGCACGAACTTACTCGCCCAAAACGAGCGAATCGACAGCTTAATTTTTTTTTTTTCTTGAAGCGATTCGCACGAAAGTAGTTTACTTGTAGGCGAATCGATTTCTGGAGTTAACAAAACACGGAAAGAAAATTTTTTTCCTGATTTTATTTTACCACTTTGTCGGCATGATTAATTATTAATGAATAAAATGAAAAAGCGTTTAGAATTTTCTTTGTTTTAACAAAGAAAATTTAATTCTGTCAAACTGTAAAGCTATAATTTTAATTATGTACTTTTCCATCAATAGGTGCCTACTAAGCATACATTTACCGCTAAACATTACCTTATAACTAAAACACATGTTTTATTTGATTTATTCCATTCCAACACCACTGGCAATATGCTTTTTAAATTCATTTCACAAAATTACAACAATTTGTACAAATGCAAGCAACTATTAAAATACTGGAAAATGTGGTAAAAGCGTCTTAGCTTGCCACTTTGAAGCCGTTTATGTTTTACCACCCATTACATTCCGAGGAAAAAATGGCAAGAAACTGAAAGCGATTATTATTATCGACAATTCCCTTCTTTATTGAACACCCTTGTTCCACAACTTTGAGCTCTTTGTATTGATTTTTTGGTTAAAAAGTTGGAAAAGGGAAACCGTTTTTATATTGGGCTCTAGGAAAGTAATATTTAGAGGACCGTTTTTAAGGAAAGTTTAAATGAAAAATTGAATAGGTTCAGGTGGTTCGACTGGGATAATGGCTAAATCAGTGAGGCAAGAAAAATACGCTTTGCCTGTACTTTCTGAAGGTTTCGATAATCAGATTGGTATTATAATAAAAAAACCGGCCAAGTGCAAGTCGGACTCGCGCACGAAGGGTTCCGTACCATTATCTATAAAAACGGCAAAAAAAAACACGTTTGTTGTATGGGAGCCCTTAAATATTTATGTTATTCTTTATTTTAGTATTTTTTGTTATAGCGGCATCAGATATACATCATGTGTGAAAATTTCAACTGTCTAGCTATTACGGTTCATGAGATACAGCTTGGTGACAGACGGACAGACAGACAGTGGAGCCTTAGTAATGGGGTCCCGTTTAACCCTTTGGGTACGGAACCCTAAAAAGTAGTCGGGTGATCCATTTTTTTTAATCCCAACAGTGGGCAAATCTATAACTACTAGTAAAAAAATTTACAACGAAAATATCTAATGTTTTTTATCTATACCTACTACTTTTGAAGGGTACAATAACCTAAACCTTCCTACCTAACCCTTCGGTGAATACGGGCGCCATGCTCTAAAAACATATTCTACCTATCTATCCATCAAATGCTTCAGGTTATCGGTTAGTTTGGCTGAAAAAGTATCGCAATTCGTTGAAAAAAAAACAATTTCACCCAATGTCAACTCGACTTCCTAACTATAATATTATAAACTAGCTGCGCCCCGCGGTTTCACCCGCGTGAGTCTCGACCCCATAGGAATAACGAAATAAAAAATTACATCTAAATCCGTTCAGCCGTTTTAGCGTGAAAGCGTAACATACAAACAAACTCACTTTCGCATGTATAAATATTTGTTAGGATGCGAATGTTTGTTTGTTGCGCTTTCACGCTAAAACGACTGAACGAATTTGGATGAAATATGGCAGATGAGTAGACCATGACCTGGATTAGGACATAGGATACAGGATACTTTTATCCCGATATTCCCACGGGATCGAGACATACTCGGGTGAAACCGCAGGGCGCAGCTAGTAATTAAATAATTACGACCGGTTTGTCGCTACAGAAGCTACACTAGTGCGATTGTAACTAATTTAGCAGCTCATTTATATTAGCAGATAATTAATTGGCGGCATGCGGGCTCTATCAGAGGGAAGCTAGTGTAAACGTGTAAACTCATGATCAATTGGATAAGCCCTTTGTAATTGGGGAATTGATATTGTTCGTATTGGAGGATAACAATCATTCTCCTCTTGAGGGTTTTAGGGAGTTAGGTACCTATAGGTAGTTAATTGATTCAGGCGTGTCTTTGTGGAAATCCATTATAAAATACAATACAGGATGTAAGGGTTAACACCGTTGTCACTCAAACCCCCAATATGAGTAGCTGACTTAAATATAAAATGACCGAGTAACAACAACAAAAAACGTTATTTTCATTAAAAGATTTTTTAAAGTTTCTATCCGACACCGTGCTCGCTAGCGAAACAGCTGACTGACTGAAGGAGGGGTCGCGCTCGCGGCCGGGTAGGTCACATCCTGCGCCACTGACCCGTGTTGAGACGTGCCCTATCACCCTAGGGTGAAAGGGTGATATAAATTGTGGTAAAATGTAGATTTTCTTTTTTTTTTAAAGTTGTCATTTTCCATTGATTTATATTTCAAGGATCACGGTTTTACTCTAACACCGTACTCTAGCTCCAAGAAATAGGCGTGACAACAGTAGATTATGTCAATTGAGGTGTCAAACCGCTTTGATGCGCAAGAGTGTTTATTGCATGGGCCCAATTATTTCTAATAAATTACCAAGAGATTGGAAAGATTTAAATGCTTTGCTGTTTAAGAAGAGACTACGTAAATTTTTGATAGATAAAACGTACTACAGTGTGACTGAGTTCCTATCCGAAAAAAATATTTGTTGACTTTTTTTTATTCGTTTTATGTATATATAAGGAACTCTAATTTTATTGAATAATGATTAATTTAATGGTATATAATTTAATAATAATTGATCTAATGATAGATAATAATTTGATGTAACTATAATATAACTATGATAATAATTTGTCGTAAATATTTGCATGCTGAATGGCAAAATATGGCTGATCTTTCTACTGTACTAACACCTATTGATGTATCATCTACCCATATTTGCAAAAATAAAAAAATCTTATTCTTATTCTTACCGTGTAAGAAATCGATACGTGTTTCACCTCTCAACGAGGCATCCTCACAACTCCATCACCGTGATCTTGTCACGGTGATGGAGTTAGGTATCTTTTGTGTTAAGATTCTATATAAGTTTTTGGGTTATAGCTACTTGTATCGGATTTTATAGGTTCAAATTGTGTTTTTTTTTATTTTTTTTTAATTTCTTTTCTTTTTTATAACTTCCATATTTTATATAAAACATATGTACCTACCTATTTCGAAGTTATTAGGATGAACCTAGAGTATTATTTTTATTGTATTATTATTTTAGATAGCTTATGCCGTAGTGATTAGTATTTAGGCAGACTGCAAGACTGTTAGGTAGATACTTACTTACCTAAGGATGGATTGTTTAGTTTACTAGAAGATTCCTTCTTAACTTTTTAACTATAGAAAAATAGCATGACAGCAACTTGCACTTTTACACTAATCACTCTATTAAAACTCCACTCAAAATTATGTTCAGGGGGCCTAAAACGGTCACATTAGCAATTCATTTCCTGATTCCCAGCTGTCATTAACAATTCCTGTAATTTGACACAAAAGCAATTCCTAATTTGTGGATCATTTTACGAATCTCCATAGAAAACTGTCAATCAGATGAATTATTGCGTAATATGGATCAGCACGCAGATCATATTATGAATGGTCAGTTTGTGACATTTTACGATGATTCATGGTATTCTCCTATTATGATTCTGCCAAAGTGGCCATTTTAATCCGCAGAGTTCTTGTTACTAACTTCACACATAAAAAAGCACCTTTAAGGACCCCCATGAAGCCCACCCATCTACAATTCTGTAAAACATGGCTCCAAAAGTCCAAATCAATAGCCAAAGAACCATAATCAGTTCGTCCTAATTTTTCTCCAAGAACCTTTTACCGAAGGCTATTGAAAGTCATTTCGTGGGAACTAAAGGATAATAACAATTAAGTTAAATGAGTCACCATTACTGGTGCCCTTACCTTAGTATCCCGGACCAATGGCGTGATCAGGTTACTCTTTGTACTTACATGTGTACCTCGTTAGGGTCATTACGTCCACTATTGTAGGTACCTAAGGTAGAGTTTTGTTTTATCGTTCGAGAATGGAGAAATGGGGAAGAATGGTTATATCTAGAATGATTAATTTATGTGTACTGTATCAGTTTTGTTCTTCGTCTTTTCGTGTAGTTAGTGACTAACCTAGTGTCAGAATTTTTTAAAGTCCTCTTTTTTTTTGAGGTTGGGAAATCATCAAATTTCAACAAAAAAAACTCAAAGCATTTATTTCAATTAAACCATTTACAGGCACTTTTGAATCGTCAAAGAGTCGGTCAGTTAGTCAGAGAGTTGAAGCTAGTTGAAGCTAGATCTCTTGATTCATCTTGATTCATCAAATGACTTTTCCCGCTCTGGCCGGAGCGGAAGGGCGTGTCAGACTTTGACTGACTGAAACCCACCCATGTTCCTTCAGTTGCCTGTTGCCAAGGTCCTGGTATCCCTTTCGGACATTCCCGTACCCTGTCAGGCATCGGTCCTAGCAGACCAATTGTGCTGACATCTCTTTGAGGCGCGCGTGGAACACGACGCGCCATCGACCCGGGCCTGGTCCTTATTGGACGGCGAGCTACAGATTGCTCGCCGTCCGCAAGCCCGCGCCTATGGTGGCCGGGAATCCGCCTGGAATTACCCCCCCCCATGGGCCTCTGACTTTTGGTTTTGGTTATTAGAAGCAAGGATCAAAAAGTGTATGGAAATTGGCAATTTTATTATTGGCATCATATACCTAATTAACGGTTTTCCTAAAATGTGAATGCAATTCGTAAAATGGTCATAATTTTTATTTATTTATTAAAACTTTATGCACAAGTAAAAAAATACTGTATAAGAACGGACTTAATGTCTGAGGCATTTTTTACCAGTAAAAAACTACTTACTACTTAGGGTAATGATTTTTTGATGCTAGAGATAGTTTGATTTACAATCTGATGAAACATAATTTCAGTTGGGACTAACCTCATACTCTTCCATTGTAATTTAATTATAGAAGTATTTGATGAGAGCAAAAAACAAACAAAAGCATTTCTGCGCAAAAATATGTACGCAAAAAAGTATTCCATAATTACTAAATATCAGTATCTTCAAAAGCGAAAGATGAAAAATTTAATTAAAAAATAACACTGGCCCTGCGGCCGCGGCGCTAACCACCGCTATCAATTTTATTTTAAAAAGTTTTCGCTCGCAAATTCATCTGATTGCGACCTCCTTAGGTTTACAAGAGTTTTTAAACGCTTTAGGCTGCGTTCGTCTTGATGAGTTCAGTGCTGCCAATAAAAAAAATGAATTTCACAGGATTCGTTACCTTAGGTCGACGCTGTACACGAATTTGAAATCGGAATACAAGTTCCTCGACAGCATCACGATATTGGTTTGGTTTTATTCGAAAAGTTTGCAGTTTCTGATTATTTGAATTTGGAATAGGACCTACTGGTTTTTGTAGAGGGGAGATTTGATCACGGCGGCGTAATTTGCAATGAAAGAGCTGAACTAAGTGTATGATTTTGTTATTATGTTCACCAAATAGCTTAAAAGGATTTTTCCTCCGGTACGATAAAAATCGGGTTATTATTTTCGTTGCTTAGTTCGAGTGGGCTTTGTGATTTAGAAATACGTATGGGAGGCCTTCCTTTTGTTGTGGTTATTACTCTTGGGGATCAAGTATCGGCAGTTATCAGTTATTACGTCCTGAGCCATGAATTATTATAAAAAGGGTGTGCTACATATTTGAACAACAATGGTTTTTTGTGAAAATATTGATAACATTTTTTTCATAAAGAGAGTTTAATGAAAAAATTCGCAATATTCTCTTTTAGAGACAAAAATTGAGACAAAGGGTGTTTAAAATAAATTTAGTAAAAAATACACAAAACTTTTATTTTCGGCTAAAATAAAGCCACTATGATTGCTAAACTATAGGCTCGTAAATTCCGCCGACGAAGCCTTTGGAATCAACATATTTCACGTACTTAACAAATTTTATGTACGTCACGTTCAAGCCGAATTCCAGCGCCGAGTTTACAGTGCCTACTAGGCTAATTCAGTTTCAGTTGCTTCCCTTTGCCCACTTCAATTCACTTCGTACATTCGCTTTCCAGAAATGTCTTTGAAATTTTGTTTAATGTTGGCCGTTTGGCCCAATGTTTGGACCAATTTACCGGATTTAGTAATGTGTGTTACGGAATTGGATGTAATTTCGTTAAATTGTACAAATAAGTGGGTTGATTCTGGAATTGGTTATGTTTCTATTCCAGACATTTTCGGTAGGTAGGTTAGGTACTTAAATACATTATGGTAGTTTTGAATTTGAAATGAAATAAATTAATTTGAAGGTATTCCCCGAAAGTTTAGGCAGACGTGTATCGATTTGCGTGAAACATATTGTTTTGTAAAATCGGTCAACGCGCCTGAAGAAGTTTTCACTTCAAAAAACGACTAGCTGGAGTGTGGCATATCAATAACAGCTACACGGGACGACCGATAAGGTTCTTTACATACTCCGTGTCTCCAAAAACACGGTAAGCCGTTGGTCCTAGCTGTCATTCGTGGATCTTTGACAGTCGCTACGGGTCGTCAGAAGTCCGACAGTCTGACAACCAGTCCTACCAAAGAGTTATCGTATTTACCAGTAACTGGGTTGTGGAGGTCAGATAGGCAGTCGCTCCGTGTAAAATACTGGTGTTTGCTGCTTCTGGTGATACTGGAAGCCGACCCCAACAGAGTTGGGAAAAGGCTAGGCAGATGATGAAGTATAACAAAAAAAAAAAAAACAATTCAGTAAATAATGGGTACACATCAAAATTAAGATGCATCTCGTATTATAAACAAATATGACTAAAATTCTTAAGGTTTTTCTTTAGTTTCTTTCCAACCTAAACCTAAACTTTCCAAATAAAACACTCGCCCAATTTTAACCCGACTACGGCGAAGCAAAAAGGAGGGTTATGATTTTAACCGGTATGTATGTATGTATGTATGTTCATGAGGTCATAACTTCTAAACTACTCATCATAATTTGACAAATGAGGTATCGTTAGAAGCGTCTTGATCGGCCGCTGGTTATAGGCGGTGACGTGACCTCACATTAAATTGAATATGGCGCAATCTAAAGGACAAAAAGTTTTTAATTATGTCTCGTGTTTGGTATGAAATGAAAGGTCTTTTAGCACATTTCAAATACATTATAACGCCAAAAAAATTTAAATAAAAAACATTACCCACCTTTTGGAGCAGTCGGGTAAAAACAGACAGACAAATTAAAAATCCGGAGTCACACGTAATCTGTTCGATTTATAGAACCTTTTTTTTTTTTTTTTTTTGTGTGGGAAATCATCATATGACTTCTCCCGCTCTGGGCGGAGCGGAAGGGCGTGTCAGACTCTTACTGACTAAAACCCAACCGTGTTCCTTCGGTTGCCTGTTGCCAGGGTCCCGGTATCCCTTTCGGACTATTCCGCAACCCTGGCAGGCATCGGTCCTAACGGACCCCGTCAGGTGTGCTGACATCTCTTTGAGGCGCGCATGGAACACGACGCGCCATCGACCTGGGCCTGGTCCTTATCGGACGGCGAGCTGCCCTTTGCTCGCCGTCCGCAAGCCCACGCCTATGGTGGCCGGGAATCCGCCTGGGATTCCCGACGCCCAGGGTGTCTCCAGCGGCGGCGGTTAGGGGCGTGAGGGCGCAGGCTTTGCCTCTCCCTCACGCGTTCCGCCTCCTCCTTCGCGAGCATCACTGCTTCGCAGAAGGAGGTGACCGCCTCCCATGCCCTCTCGCTCCGTACCATGGCCTGGACCAGGGCTGGACGCGAGAGGTCAGTGCCGCCAATCGCCTCCACGAGGACACGGCGGTGCTCCGCCCAAGCAGGGCACACCTCCACCGTATGCTCCACCGTGTCCTCCGGACGATCCGCACAGTGGTGACACCCAGGCGTTTCCTCCCGCCTTATCCTGCACAGGTACCTCCCGAAGCTGCCATGTCCGGTGAGGACCTGTGTCAGGCGGAAGGTGAGGACGCCGTGGCGCCTCTCCAGCCACTCCTCAAAGAGGGGACTTATCGCCGCAATTGTGGCGTGCCCAGCACTGGGTTGCGACAATCGCACTCTCCATGCCGCCATGAGATCCTGCCGGAGCTCTGTCCGCTGTGCCGCGATTTCTCGCGGCAGCGGAGTTACGCCCCGGCGCTTCATCTCCTCGCGCCACTCCCAAATGTGCGCGAGGACCTTCGCCTCCAGATCCCATGGCGGTAATCCGGCAAGGAGGCTCGCCGCCTCACGAGAGACCGTGCGGTATCCCCGGGCCAGCCGAATGGCCATGACCCTTTGGGACGCGTTCAACCGGCGGGCTGGCCGCAGCCTAATGGAACGCGCTCACACCGGTGCCCCGTAAAGGGCCATGGACCGCACGACCCCCGCGTAGAGCCTCCGGCAGGAGGCGTTTGGCCCCCCAAGATTGGGCAGGAGCCGCCCCAAGGCGGCCCCGGCCCGGTTCAGCCTGGGAGCCAAACGACGGAAGTGCTCCACGAAGTTCCACCGGCTGTCGAGGACGAGTCCTAGATACTTCATCGTCGACTCGATGCCGATGTGAACCCCTCCTACCGTGATTTGGGAACCCGACAGTGGCGCGTTCCGAGGGCCATGAAAACACATGACCTCGGACTTGTGCAAGGCCACCTCGAGTCCCAATTGCCGGATTCTATTGACGATTGTCGCAACCCCGCGTGTCGCGAGTTCGGCCGCCGCCTGATGCGACCTTCCTTGCGCCAGGACCAGCGTGCAGCGTGCAGTCGTCAGCGTAGCATGCTACGCTGACGCCGCTAGGGAGGTCGGCGCGCAGCACCTAGTCGTATCCGATGTCCCACAGATGCGGCCCTAGGACCGATCCCTGTGGGACACCGCACGACATCTCTCGCCGGTTCCACACTCCCTGGTGACCGGGGTAGATGACGGCCCTGTCCGTCAAATAGGCCTCGACTACACGACAGAGGTAGGTCGGCATCCGGTGGTACCGGAGTGCCTCCCTTATGCAACTCCAGGGCAGGGTATTGAAGGCATTGGCGATGTCTAGAGACACCGCCAAGACGACCCCACCCCGGGCCACAGCATCCCCCGTCGTGAGGGCCCGTACGCGCATGATGGCGTCCACCGTAGAGCGCCCTCTGCGGAAACCAAACTGGCTCTCCGCCAAATCCGGCCCCACGCGCACCAACCGCCCGACGAGGCGGTTTGCAATTACTCTTTCAAAGAGCTTGCCCACCTCGTCGAGCAGCACGATGGGCCGATAAGCGGACGGAGAGTCCGCAGGGCGCCCCGGCTTCTTTATGAGGACCAGTTTCCCCGTCTTCCAACGAAGTGGGAACTGGCCCCCTCTCCATGCATGCGCTCAGGAGACCCCTTAGTCGAGGCCCGAGAGCCTCCATGGCCAGGACCCAGGCCTTCCCAGGTAAGCCGTCGGGTCCTGGGGCGGTATTCTTGGCATTCAGCCTTCGTACCGCCACTCTCATTTCTGCCTCGGTCACCTCCGGAGCATCGTCGTCGTCGTCGGCAGTGTGGTCCGCATCGAGCACCGCATTAGGCGGAGCCATGAGCGGGGAGGCATGTTCCCCTCTCGAAGGGAACAGAGCGCTCACCACGTCCTCCACAAGCTGAGGCCGGAGACTCTGCGTCAGCGGGGGAGCCCATGGGCGGAGTTTCTCCCGCACCATCTTGTATGCGCGTCCCCACGGATCTGCGTTCAGAGTCTCCAGCGTTTCCTCACGGGCCAGTGCCTTGGCCCGCAGGATCTCCTACTGGAGGGCGGTCTTCGCCGCTCTGTACCCCTCGTACAGCTCCGCCTGAATGGCTTCCGTATCCGGAGGGCGGATACGGAGCCTGCGGTGCCTGGCGTACTGGCGTCGCGCAGCAACGCACGCATGGCGCAGAGCCGTCAACTGCTGCGACCACCAGCTCACCTGGCGCGAAGCACATCCGGGCTGGACACGGGGCATTGCCACGTCACAAATATTGGACATGGCCTCCCGGAACCACTCCGCCTCGTCGTTGATGTCGGCAGGCCTGTCCGGTGATGACACCCAGGCCTGCACGATCGAGGCTTCCAGGAGAAGCTCCCGGTCCAGCTGCTTCAGCGCCCACCGCGGACCACTCGGGGCCTGTCGGACCGGCGCGCTCGAGGACTGGGCGGAGACGTCAAACCGGATATACCGGTGGTCGGAATACGTCTCCACCCCCTCCATGACGCGCCAGTCAATGACACGTGGAGACAGAGCGGGGCTGGCGAACGAGATGTCCACCACCGACTCACCCCGTATCCGCACACACGTGGGGACAGAACCCCGGTTTAGGACGACCAGGCCTGTCTCCAGAGCCCAGTCCTCCACCATCCTGCCCCGCGTGTCCGTATACCGGGAACCCCAAGCCATATTCTTGGCATTGAAGTCCCCGAGGACGAGCACGGGGAGGGAACGGAACCCGACGACGACGACTTTCAACTCCGCAAGGGAGTTGTGGAACTCGGCGAGAGTTCGGTTCGGGGAGAAGTACACCCCTACCACTACAATCTCCCCGAACCGTGCTGCCACGCAACCCCGTCCTCTCTTGACAGCCTCGAGGGACGGGGTACCGGCGGCGGCCGACGAAATGAGAGTCACTGAGCCGCTCAGGTCCTCCACCCAGTCATCCCTGGGCGGGACAAAGTACGGCTCAGCAACCACGGCGATATTAATCGACCACTGCGCCATGCTCTCGAGCAAAAGATCCTGAGCGGTGGCGCAGTGGTTGATGTTCGCCTGGAGGAGGCGAAATGGGGCCATTATTGGCACTCCATTTCAACCCCCTCCCGAGACCCATGCGAGGGCCCTGCCGCATTTATAGAACCTAACACGTGTGACTCCGGATTTTTAAATTGTCTGTGGTGTCTTGTTTACATCTTTTTAGTTGACTTTTTTGTCGTAGTTGGGTTTTAGTTTTATAACTTTTCTAACAAAAGTATAGTCCACGCAGATCCTCACCGATGCAAGGTTTACCTTTGTGCAAAGTGTTTGTGTTGCCCTTTTCCTTTCTAGTTTCAAAGTTTAAGTTTATTTTTGGTAACTTCGGATATCGTCCCCCGAAATCCCGAAGGTACATGTATATCGGTTTCGCTTTCATCCCTCTTGGGGTAAACCGAGCCTTTCCCACCTTTTGAAGACGCATTTATCAAGACCGGAGGCAAATTATGTAATAATCTGCATATTTTATGTAAAAACTAGATTTTGCCCGAGTTTTCGTCTGCGTTTACCGGGATAAAAAGTCTCTTATGTCCTAATCCAGGTTATGGTCTACCCATGTGCCAAACTTCACCAAAATACTTTCAGCTGTTTTAGCCAAACAAACAAACTGACTTTCGCATTTATAATATTAGCCAGCCAGCTATGTTCAGCCAGATTCATCATCATCTGCCTAGCCTTTTCCCAACTATGTTGGGGTCGACTTCCAGTCTAACAGGATGCAGCTGAATACCAGTATTTTACATGGAGCGACTGCCTATCTGTCCTCCACAACCCAGATTCGTTTAGCTAAATAAAAAACCAATGATAAATAAAAAACAAATGAAAACCCAACTATGGCAAAAAACTCAACTAAAAAGATATAAACAAGACATCACAGACAGACAAATTCAAAATCCGAAGTCACACGTAATCTGTTTGATTAATCCCTAACACGTGTGATTCCGGATTTTGAGTTTGTCAACTTGTGATGAGTAGTTTAGAAGATATGAGGGCACAGACGAACATACATACATACCAGTCAAAATCATAACCCTCTTTTTTGCTTCGTCGTAGTCGGGTAAAAAAGCCTTTTGTAAAAGATATCAGTGGTAACTTCAATTCATAAGTTCAAGTTGTTGTTCATTCATTTGATGTTCTAAAATAATTTAATGGGAATTTTATTTAGTCACTTGTCACGTAAACGGGCAATTAGATAAAGCTTGGGTTTCCACCGTCATGAAAATCGGTAATTTTCATCAGTATTTGTCATAAAACGCTCGGTATTCAGACAGCCGTTATTGTGTCGGAGCCAGCCGACTTACGAAGGATCGAAACCAAGCAGGCACTTTGTGTAAATTATTTCATCACCACTGCTCTCAAAACGATGAAGGAAAACATCGTAAGGAAACCGGCATTTCCTAGAACCAACAATTCGAAGACATATGACATCCATCAAACCACACTGGGCACGTTACCTATATTATTATTCTAGCGTATGACACTCGTGGGTTGCAGCTGAAAATCAGCGTCAGGTGGTATACTTTGTGTTGCCATCTGACAGTATGCTGAGCTGAGGCCCTTTTGGCATTTTATTTATTGTTTCTGTTTTTATAGTTTTAAGGTGTATTTTTCTGTTAAAATGCCAATAAACGCATTTTTCTTTCTTTCTTTCTTTCACGTGTGGTGGATCCTCTCACAGAAAGAGGAGGCCTGTTTCCCAGCAGTGGGAACATTATAGGGTGACTATTTTACTGTGTGACCGTTCACAGCTTTCTTAGGAAACCACAAAGCTTTAGCAAAGTTTAGAGTTACGAAAAGGAGTAGCTAATGAGAAGTACCTAATGCGTAAAACATTGCTTTACTACCAATGTTTAGTTTTATATTCAAAGTCCTTAATAAAATAGTTATTTAATAACATTCGTTCGCCGTCTCAGAAAGGGTAATTGCATTTACCAAAGCAAACAACATTTGCTCAGAAACTTTTGTCAAGATCGAATTTTTTTCTTTCTCTATAAATATTGAGTCGGTGTAGCAAGACAAAAAAACTTTGCCTGGCCAATAGTCTTTTGCGGACGTTGATTTTGATGTGGATTTAACCCTTCAGCGGTTGTGAGCCAAAGTTTCGTCATGTGGGTGTAATCCTAACTAGTATTATAAATGCGAAAGTGAGTTTGTTTGTTACGCTTTCCCTCTAAAACGGCTGAACGGATTTAGATGAAATTTGGCACATGGGTAGACCCTAACCTGGAATAAGAAATAGAATATTTTTGTTCCAATATTGCCACGGGATCGAGATTTACGCGGGTGAAACCGCAAGGTTTAGCTAGTTAATAATAATCAGCTTGAGTAATATTACCAGTAATTATTTTGTTATTTAGGGCCACTTTAGGAAAGTATGTTTGTAAAAATAAATGAATTAAAGCCAATTATACAATGAAAATTTTATTTTCAGTTGAGTATTTGTGTGTCTGAAAAAGTGAGGTCCTTCGGTTATTTCCGAGCAGTTATATCAGACTTAGTCTTTTCAAATATCCTAACTAATATTACAAATAAGAAAGTAAGTTTGTTTCTTTATTTGTTTGTTACGCTTTCACGCTAAAACGGCTGAACGGATTTAGATGAAATTTTGCAGATGGGTAGACCATGACCTGGAATAGGACGGACGGATTTTTTATCCCGATATTCCCATGGGATCGAGAC
The DNA here is from genome assembly GCA_948473465.1 of Lithophane ornitopus. Taxonomy (NCBI): domain Eukaryota; kingdom Metazoa; phylum Arthropoda; class Insecta; order Lepidoptera; family Noctuidae; genus Lithophane; species Lithophane ornitopus. Next base: position 2,848,999 of record OX419629.1, read on the forward strand.
TTACGCGGGTGAAACTGCGGGGCGCGGCTCAATAAAAAACCAAAAAAATATTTTAACATCACCAATTTTCCTGATTGTCTATTTTCTTTCCTTCCAATATCCAACTAACATAGAGAATCCAATCTAACCCGACCCAACATAAAATAAATTCATTAATATCGTTTTATTTAATAGAAATTTCCTAGGGACCCTCGACATCTAGTTATTTAAAAGTAAATAAGAAGCTATTCTTAGCTAAATTAACCCAGAAAACTGTTTACCTGGAACTAATCAAGGGCTCGGGGAGGGTCTTAAACTCAATAAATGTAGATAAGTTTTTAGAGTTGTGTACGTGCGTTTACGCGATGCAAATTGGTCTGTTGCGAGAGGGTTACAAACTTGTATTGAGTTGGTTTTGGTTGTGTTGTAAATACAATTTTATGTAGTATTGCTGTGTTCGGAAGGGTTAGGTAAAAGGAGAAGGAAGGGGAGTCTTGCTTAGTTGACAATGATGTAGATGTGCTAACATTTGGCCGGCTGGCATTACTCAGTGTTGCCACACTTAAAATTAAATAAGTTAAAAGAAAAGAAGTGTTTAAGTACAAACTATCTTTTAAGCACTTTTATAGATAAATAATATGTGATCTTTAATTTTCGTGTGGTTAGTGACAAACCTGGTGTCAGAGATTTTATGCCGCCCATGGGCCTCTGACTTGGCTTCACATGCCGTCGACAATATCTCTCAGGCCCCTTCACCGTTTTTGAAGCAAATGATAATTACACAATACTCACATGAATCTGAAAAGTCAGCGTGGCTTGGATTCGAACTCCAGACTTATGACTTGGCAGACCGACGGTTACACACACAAATCGACTAAAATAAAGGTTGCATTTGCCCTTTCAGATAAATTAAATCACTGAGTAGCTTTTAGGTTTTCACAAGCTCTTTACCCGTCCACTTAGTTTCGCACGAACGGATTACCAATTGTTCATTGCAATAAGGTTGTATTTAGTCTAAATAGGATATATCGAAAAAATAGACGTGTGATTGTCGCGAAGATTTATTTTTAACTAACTAATTTAAAGAGTGTGGACTGTAAATACATGCATAGGTACACATGAATAGCTATGTATAGGCTACAAATATCATTTGTTGTGGCGCTTGGACATACCGCCCACCAAAGGATCTATCCTTTTCAATATAAAATCAAAACAATAAAATAAAATACTACACAATGTTAATTGAACAACGAAAGAAATCAGAAAAAAAACAAAATAACTTTCATCCCTACAACTATCATAATATAGATAAGGGTTATAAAAGGTAAGAACTAACGTAAGTAGGTCAGTATTACTATAGATAATGTCTTAGGCATACGTACATCCCGCATCACCAATATGCTACACAACTAGATATCTAAGTAAGGTATCTAAGTAAGTACAACATGGCTTAACGTAAACACTTTTTGTTACAAATAAGTAGGTAAGTTTTAGGTTCATGGATTCCTAACTTCTGACCGCCCACCGTTCCAATATTAGTTTTATCCGTTGTAACAAAGTAAGTACGTGCACACATACAGGTAGGTAGGTTGTATGAAGTTAGTAATGCGCATCCCAGTTTATTCACTACATAAACAATGTAAACATATTGTAAGTTCTCAAATTACGTAGGTATACATTAGGTAAGAGTACATAGGATGAAAAAGAAAAGAAATAGTAAATATACAACGCTATAAGTTAACTAAGTACGTTATTAGGCAAACAAGAATAGTTTTCAAATTAATAATTATGCTTGTTAATGAGACTTTTGTTTAGGTAGAATACATAATTTACTCGTAGGTCGTTTATAAACATTGTTTTTACATTTAACTGACACCACACGAGTTATGCCATCAGGGCCCACATGTTTTTCAATTATTTTGCCCAATATCCATTTACTTGGAGGAATATTGTCTTCCTTTAAAATTACTACGTCATCGATTTCTGGCTCAGTGGTTTTGGTGTTCCACTTGTATCTTTGGTTCAGATTGACGAGGTATTCTTTATACCATCTGTTCCAGAAATCGTTGACCATTTTTTGTGTTAGTCGCCATCTATCTAAACTAGAAATATTACAATTTGTATAATTTTCGTCAGTTAAGTTTAACAAAGGCTCGCCAATCAGAAAGTGGCCCGGTGTTAATGGAAGGGGGTCATTAGAGTCGTCACTTAGCACAGTTATGGGTCGGGAATTCAAACACGCTTCGACTTGTGCCAGTACTGTGGCTAGTTCCTCGTAAGTGAGGGTAGCATCGCCAATTACTTTTTTAAGATGAGTTTTTGTACTGCGCACTCCAGCCTCCCATAAACCCCCGAAATTGGGTGCATGAGGGGGTATGAAGTGCCACGTAGTACGTTCCAGGACTAACAACTCTGCTACTTCCCCAGGAATCGAAGATTTGGCACTGTTGAACATATCTCTGAGTTGCTTGTCGGCTCCCACGAAGTTTGTGCCATTGTCACTATAAATATCGCAACAATGACCTCGTCTCGAGGTGAATCGCCGGAAGGCCGCGATGAACCCCTTCGCAGTCATGTCGGTGACAGCTTCCAGATGTATGGCACGCGTTATCATGCAGATAAACAAACATATGTAGCCCTTGTACGATTTAGCTCCTCTACCTGGAGAGAAACGAATATTGATGGGACCTGCGTAGTCCACACCAGCTGATTTAAAAGCTCGGTCGGGTTTTACTCGCACTTCTGGCAGCTGCCCCATCAGTTGCCTGGTATTCTGTTTTGAATACCTGATACACGTAACACATTCTCGATAGGTTTTCTTAGTTAGATCTTTGGCTCGTAAAATCCAGTATTTTGTTCTCAAATAATTAAGCATCACCTGAGGACCACCATGCAATGTCCTATAATGAGCATCCCAAATTATTAGGCGGCTAAGATGACTCGTAGCGGGTAAAATTATAGGGTGCTGATTATCGTAGGTTGTTTGAGACTTTTGGATTCGCCCGCCAACTCTTATAATCCCATTATTATCAATAATGGGACAAAGATTGCGAAGCTTACTCATTTTAGGTACATAACCTTGCGAATTTAACTGCTTTAACTCCTCTTTGAAATCAATAGCTTGTACTTGTTTAATACAATTGTTTAAAGTTTCCTTTATTTCTCTTAGTGTAATCAATTTTGTAAAACATTCACGTTTTTCTTTAGGTAACTTAAAATTAATAAATCGTCTGCAATATGAAATGACTCTCAACATTTTTGATAAAGTAGAATACCTAGTCCAAAGAAATTCCTCATTAATATTACTTATAGCAGCCAAAGATCTCACACGTTCTTCTTCGTGTGTTTCAACTATATTAGGAGCACTAATACTCATGTTTAAGCTAGACAACCAAACCGGTCCACTCCACCATACTGAATGGTTTAACAACTCTGGACCCTGTAAACCTCGTGACGCACAGTCAGCTGGGTTCGTATCTGTAGACACGTGCCCCCAATGCTCGTAATCTACAATGTTTAGTATGTCTGACACACGGTTGCTCACGAATGTGCTCCATCGGCTTGGTCCCCCTCTCAACCAAGCTAACACAATGGTGGAATCGGTCCACGCAAATAAGCTATCTTTAGGTATACCTAACACTTGAGATGTTTCCGACACTAGTTTGGCTGCCAATACGGCACCACAAAGTTCCAATCTAGGGATGGAAACTTGCTTTTCGATTGGAGCCACTTTTGTTTTGGAGGATATTAGGCTCACGTAGACTCGCTCTTCACTGACGACTCGCATGTACACTGCTGCTCCGTATGCGGCTTGTGATGCATCTGCGAAGACATGCAACTCAACCCTTGATAGACGGGTGTAGTACAACCATCGTGGTATACTTAGGCCTTTGATGTGCATTAAGTTCTCTCGATATCGTAACCACTCAGCTTGTAAAGCACCATCAATAGGCTCGTCCCAATCTAGCCCTGTCTTCCACAATTTCTGCATTATCATCTTTGCTATTACCACAATGGGAGCTATCCATCCTAAAGGATCATAAAGCTTGGCTATTTCGGAAAGAATATGGCGTTTGGTTATGGGCTGCTTAGGTTCTGGCAGGTTGACAGTATATTCAAAGGTGTCGGCTTCCCTATTCCAGCTTAAACCCAATACTTTAACAACACTATTGATCTTAAAGGGCAACGCATTATCAACTCGCTTAATTTCTCCAATGTACTGTAACAACGCTCCACTATTACTGCTCCATTTTTGTAGTTGAAATCCTCCTGAGTTCATAAGGTTATTCATCTCGTTATAAATATCGACAGCTTCTTTCTCTGTATCGCACCCTGTGAGGAGATCGTCCATATAGTAATCAGTTTCAGTAATAGTTGCAGCAATAGGATACTTTAATTTCTCGTTGTTAGCAAGTGTCTGAAGTGATTTTACAGCAAGGTACGGCGCACATGCTGTACCGAAAGTCAATCTCAAAAGTTTAAAGTGCTTTACTGGCTCATGAGGTGCAGACCTCCATAATAATCTCTGGTAGTCCGTATCCTCTTCCGCTACACGAACCATTCTGTACATTTTAATGATGTCTGCTGTAATACAAATTTTGTGTGTTCTCCATCTCATTAACGTGTGACGTAATTCCTGTTGTAGCTGAGGACCAACACATAAGTCGTCATTTAAAGAAAAATTATTAGAACCCTTGCACGAAGCGTCGAAGACTATACGAACCTTCGTGGTAGTCTTATCTTCTCGAACTACTGCGTGGTGAGGAAGATAGACAGCCTTTGGGTTATCAATCTCTGAAGAATGAACTTGTACCATATGATTAAGGTTTATATATTCCTCCATAACTTTATGGTATTCCTCCCGAAGCTTAGAATCTTTTGACAACCTTTTCTCTAAAAGGTTAAATCTTTTAGCTGATATTTCCCTCGACCCAGCATATTGACATTTTGGGATCTTCCGTTTGAAATGGTAACCTTACCACGAATCTTCCTTCTTCATCTCTTACTGTAGTGGCTTCATAATATTCTTCGCACCTTTCTTCTTCCTTTGAAAATATCTTTCGTATGCTATTAGGTTCCTTTTCTATCTCCCAAAATTGTCGTAGTAGCTCGTCTTCCCTAACTTGAGCATGTAAAGTTGTGACGTGTCTCTTTGCTGAGGCGGATGCTTGTAACATCCTTCCCGATATCACCCACCCTAGGATTGTGTTTTGTGCTAATAGGCTACTCACAGGATGCTTGATAACGCCGTCTAACAAGACGTCGCTGTACACCTCAGCTCCAAGGAGAATGTCTATTCTCCCTGGTGTTGCAAAACCTGGGTCAGCCAGCTCCAAGTCTTTTAGATCTGACCACTCCGGAATACCTATATTAGTGGTAGGTAGCATGGTTGTTAGTGACCGCAAAACATATGCCTCTACTCGCACTGACGCATTGGGATTGTGACATGATTTGACGCAAAGTGTAACCCTGTGTTTGATTCTCGTTTGTCTCTCTCCCACACCTGACACCCAACCACTCACTGATTTACGATGAAGATTCAATAATTGTACAGTTGCCTCTGTAACAAATGAAGCTTGTGACCCTTGGTCTAACAAGGCTCTCACAACGTATTTGCAACCATTCCTACTATCTACTAATACATTAGCAGTAGCTAATAGGACACTATTGGATTGTATATGTTCACTAGAAAAGTTGGTTACAATATGCTCATCATTAGATACGGAAATCGGCGTACCTGTAGATTTGTCGTTCGCTATACCTGTAGTTGAAGTTTCACCTTCCTTCGGTTTCTCGTTCCGTTGTCCTCTCTCGAAGTGCAGAAGGGTATGATGCCGCCGTCCACACTTTCTACAACACGATGACTGTCGACACTTGCTCACGGAGTGTGTAGGCGCCAAGCAATTGAAGCATAACTTGTTCGTCTGTACAAATTCCTGTCTTTCATTTGGAGACTTATCTCCAAACTTCTTGCACGAATAGATGTAGTGGTCGCCACTACACAGAGCACATTTTGTTTCAGGCTTTTTTCCGTCGCTGCTGGTAACATTTGAATGGAAAACCTTAGGTTTAGCTACTGGTTTAGGTTGCACCGTTTTAACTTTAATACTTTCGATCATTTCTAAAGCTCTGAACCGTGCTTCTAAAAAATCTCTTAATTCTGACCAAGTGGATATGTCGTTATTACATGTAGCACTAATTTGTTGTTCCCACAACTTTATAGATTCAGAATCTAACTTCGATACAACTAAGTAGGTAGTAACCATATCCCAGGTATCAGTCTGCATACCCATGTTCTTCAAAGCCTTCAAACAAGTCGAAGTTGTGTCTACTAGTTGTTTAATTAAACTAGCCGATTCCGTCTGCACAGGTTTTTGCGTAAATAATATCTTCATAATTGCGTTGCTGTTGAACCTCGTATTATTGTAACGTTTTATTAATTGGTTCCAGGCCTCATCATAATTTGCATCTGTTATAGAAAAGTTACGTAATAGTACCTCAGGTTCTCCAGATAAATTGCTTTTTAGGTAATGCAGCTTCTGTACACGTGATAGATGTTCATTGTCGTGAATTAGAGTACGGAACAAGTCGTAGAATGGTTGCCACTCCTCGTACTTTCCCGTGAATGTGGGTATTTGTATATTGGGCAACCTAATTCCTCGATTCTTGAAATCTTGTGCGTCGTTAATTGAAGAGGATTGAGATAAAGCAGGTTGAAATTTTGATTCTTCTAAAAATGGCTGAAGAGCTTCTCTTAATGTTGATTTGTAGTTTATGTATGTTTCTTCAAATACCTCATAAATATTCCTTATATACTCTTCTCTTTCCTCATCTGCAACTTTTATAATAATACACTTGTGACCCTCCTTGAACTCCTTCCACAATTCCTCTAACAAGTCCAACCTTGTTTCTAAATAAGGTCGTTTGATTCTGTCTTTTGGCGACTTCCTATAGTTTTTTTCGGTCTTTTTCAAGTTTTCCAGTAGCTCGTTCTGATACATAATCAGATCCTCCATTGTTATATTTGTTCCGCGCACAAGAAACACTAATTATCACAATATTATGCAGATAAGTTCACCGTAGTTATGCGTTTTATAAGTTCGTAACACGTAATAAAGTCTATTTATTTGAATTCACTAATAAGTTTTTAAACTACTTCACAGAAAAAATCCTTATCGCTCAGGAATGCTATTGTTCTCACTCACGGCGATCGCTCGCACCTGGGTCGGTCGATGACTGTATCCGGTTCGATTTAGGACCATATGTTCATTGCAATAAGGTTGTATTTAGTCTAAATAGGATATATCGAAAAAATAGACGTGTGATTGTCGCGAAGATTTATTTTTAACTAACTAATTTAAAGAGTGTGGACTGTAAATACATGCATAGGTACACATGAATAGCTATGTATAGGCTACAAATATCATTTGTTGTGGCGCTTGGACACCAATTCACTCGCTATTACCAAAATGACAACATTCTTCTCAAAAATCGTTTTCCCTCCTCTAGCTGTACCAGGGCAACATTTAAATGCTAGAAACGGCTCCGCCACAATAATTAATTCAATCTTTGTACGGTCGGGACACGGACACCGCTTACTCCAATAGACATTCACGGATCAAGAATTCACTTTGCAACTTTTGCTTCCGAAATTTCTTAACTCGCAAAAACGTTTAGAATACAGTAACGAAGTGGAAAGTTTTCTTCAGTATCACATTGATATTCTAACGATACAAGAACTTTGGCCAGATAGACAGGAGTTACTTTTAGTCTTGTTTTTTCAAGGTTTTTTTTTGTTGGTGAAGTCAATACGGGCTAACAAAGTGTGCTTCAGTAGACTTTCTGGTAACTACGTAGATTTGGTAAATAGGGGTCGATGGTAAATAAATTGTGGTGAATTTGGCAAAGTGTAGATACATTGAGATAGATTTTTATCATCTTCAATCTGCCTAGCGTTTTCCCAACTATGTTGGGGTCGGCTGCCAGTCTAACCGGATGCAGCTGAATACTAGTATTTTACATGAAGCGAATGCCTATCTGACCTCCACAACCCAGTAACTGGGTAATACGATACCCTTGGTAAGACTGGTTGTCAGACTTTCGGGCATCTGACGACTCGTAACGACTCTCAAAGATCCACAAATGACAGCCGGGACCAACGGCTTAACGTGCTTTCCGAGGCACGGAGGAGTCTCGATATGTGAAAATGGTCACCCATCCACGGACCAACCCCGGCAAGCGTAGCTTAACCTGATGTATTGACCCGAGCGGCTGTTATTACTTAGCCACGAGCTCCTCCTTAAGATTTTTATCATCTTATTTCCTTTATTTCATATAGACACTAATAAATTACATTTTTAAATATCCTTATATAATTATAAAACAAAGTCCACCGCCGCGTCTGTCTGTCTGTCGTCCTGTACGCGATAAATTCAAAAACTACTGCACCGATTTTCATACTGTTTTCACCAATATATATAGATATAGTGGTTCTCGAGTAAGGTCTTAGTATATAATAAACGACATCCACGCGGGCGAAGTGGCGGGCATCAGCTAGTTAGAATATAAAAACATAAAAATTGTAGCCACCGGGAACAGGGTCCAAGCTACCGGGGTCAGGGCTCCAGAGCCTCCTAACAATACGGGCCGTGTCCAGGAGTACCTTTTTCTGAATCAGGCCCTTAACCCAGCTGCCTAACGAGAGCCTCCATAGGTGTTGGTCGAGGCTCTCCGCTATTAGGCCATTGACCGTAACGATTATTGGTACAATGATTGCAGAGTCCACGTCCCACATGTCGACAACCTCGTGTGCTTAGTCAAGATACTTTATACTTATCATCTTTATTGTTTTTTTTCTTGAGCAGGTCTAGTTTTGTGACCGTCAGGTTCAAATGAAAATGCTTTAAAAAGAATACTGGTACTTATAAAACACAATTTTATTTATATTTTCGAGCTCGATTCTATAACGTATAGGACACATCACTTACGTTTTATTCAACTATGTCGTTTTATGTCAAATGTTTAGAAAAAGTAACAAAAAAATCAATCCGCCACATTTAAAAAAAAACAAAAATACTTGTACAAAGCCACACTCATACTGTCACAAAAAGCAGCTTTGTGCAAAAAATAACGCAAAAAACGTTCGCAAAAACCGTACACGGACGAAAATGTCCAAGCCAATGTATCCTATTCCGCCCCACTAGTTATATACTGATAAATGATTGTGGGTGATATACTGTTTTGTGGAAATTGTGCCTTTTTTGTTTCAACATTTTCTGTTTTGTGTGACTACGCGTTTCGGTCGGGTTATACGGGTTGACTAGTGATTTTAGTGGGGTCGACTTCGTGGCGGTGAAAATCATTTTTGTATTACGTATCTAATCTCGCTTTTTTGTTTTGCGGTTAAAGTTAATGGGGTGGATTAACTGCATGACTGTTTACACGGCGTGTTCCCCTTCGTGCATTTTTTTTACTTTATTTCTTTTGGCGAGATGACGTGAAGACGCATACCGCAAGGTCGAGGTGGCCCTGGAAAAGCATGCTTAGAGGGATTTGGGGGAGGTTTTTGCTCAGCAGTGAGACAGGGTAGGCTAACTTAAAAAAAAAACGATTCAAGGTTTTCCTTGAATTATCTTTTAGGAAGTGCCTCCGCTGCCGGCCCCGGTTGCTGAATTCGTTGCCGGCGCTGACTTTGGTTGTCAGTTTGGCGTATGGAGTAGATAGGCATAATTTAAAAAACATGTTATAGATTTTTTTTTTGCATATTCCTGTAATAAAGTCATAAACCCGAAACCGAACTAGTAAGATTAGGTTTAATAATATTAATCGCAAAAAAGGTTAGGTTAGAACTGTGCCCCCTACACACGACCCGATCGAGCGTAGCGAGCGGTGCCGCGGCAGCGGCTGGCGAGTGCCAAAAACGACTAGAATATGCAGAAAAACATATTTTAGTTACGGTTAGTTAGAAGGGGTTCTGAATAATGGAAGGGTTTCTATAAACGCCACGAAGCCGGTGTCCATTATGGGAGCCGGCGGTGCCGGCAGCCGATGTTTTTAATCTCGGCTGCCGGCAGTAATGTCATTGCCGGTTCCCAATGGCGTTATTTTTGGGAGCCGGCGCCGGCAGCGGAGGCACTCCCTATCTTTGAACACATTTTTTTTCCATGGGGATAGGATCAATCTACAGACAGAAATAATACTTCCCTACATCCCAAGAGATTCGGGGTAAAATAAATCTCTCGTCCTCTTCGTGACGTAAGGCTTCCGCTGAGAGTTTTGGCGCATTCTTACGTAGAATACCAAAAAGGAACTCATTGCATTTATTTCAGTATGTTTGTGAAAGATAACATGAGCATCAAAATAATGTCTCAATAAGGATTTTACTACTAATGCTTGGACTCATGTTTCATTACTTTACTAATGTTTTTCGCCACACATAAGAGAGTGTTCATTCCCTACTTAGCCTTAATAACTATTTAACTACTTATGTAATTTTAACCATTTTAACCTTGTCACATACCTCATTAATCCGGTCTTTACGCCGGTAGCACACCTCCGCCGCGAAATCATAGCAGTTAAACGGTAGTACTTGAATTGTACTGACTTGGGTCATGTTCCGCTACGCGAATCCTATTCGAATCAAAGTTAAAGTCAAATAATTTATTTCAATTAGGCGCATAAAAGGCACTTTGAACGTCAAAAACAAAGAAATAGAACTGATTCTAGTTGCCCCTTCCAAAAGATAGTTTTCTTATGGAGAAGAATGGGCATGAAACTCCATCGTTACTCTTTTAAAAATGTTTTACAATATTTTGTGTACCTACATCAATTATATAATTATACAACTAAATTAGCAACCAGTTTGATTTTGTCTAGATAACGGAATATGCAATACAATTGAACTATTATTGCGGTTTCGCGGCGGAGATGTGCTACCGGCGTTAATACGAACATTAACCTGTGATCCCATCGTAAAAAATTACTAGAACTCTTAATTCAGTGCCATAAATTCGTCCGACATCATTTGTTACAACGACCCTATAAAAACTGCGAATAATCGTCCAAACTATTGAAACTAATTCCATCGTTACATACAGTCTTACCGTAGTTTAAATCGTTCGTATAACTTTAATAGATTCTTGAGTTAGAGTTAAAACGACCAAGAAAGAAAGTCTGTGCGAAGTAAGGGCTCGCTCAGACAGGACTTACTTTTGGACCACACAAAGTTACCACGTTTTTGTGGTCTTTATGTACCAAACACATCACATTGTTTGTGGTTTGCGTTTATAACACCTGTAACCGGTATGTGAGTAAGATTTTGACTACAATAATTGATATTGACTACAAGCTACCACAATACGAAAGGAAGTGACACAATGGAAGTGACACTGCAATAAAGATGATTAAACCTTTATCAAAGCTTTGAGACAAACAATATTAATTTACAATAAAATCCGTTGAATTCACACGCCTTAATTCATATATATATAACAAAAAAATATAATTTTGCCACCATACAAATCAACATTTGAGATGTACCACAGTTTTGTCGTCCAAAAGAATTTTGTCCACAGTTTTGTGGTCCAAAAGTGGTTGTGTCTAAACAAGTCCTAAGACTTTGCATGCAAGCACGAGCGTGTACACACGGTTGGCTAACTTCGCGTACACTCGGCAAAATTCAATTTCCTATTTACGCTGCATCGGAAAAAGTGTATAACTTGAATAATGTAACGAATGTTCCAGAAGTATGTGACAAAGTTGTCTCGTCGACTGCTTGGAAATGTTTACGCAGTTCTTCGAAGTAAATTTAATATGAACAGCGTATATTTTTAAGTAATTTGTTTGATGGAAAGTTTAATAAACGGAAATAATTGGTGAAAATAAATTTTTGAGTGAGTTTGTGTAATATTTATGTGGTTGAATTCCGGTCCGATTGATTGTAGCATTTGTCAGTTGACTTGGTCCATAATCAACAAAATAAAATATTCCAAAGGGGACTTCGTTTTATTAAGGAAATAGGTTAAAAATTATAAAACAAAAATATCAAAAATCAATCTGACCAGCCTTTTCCCAACTATGTTGGGGTCGGCTTCCAGTCTAACCGGATGCAGCTGAATACCAGTATTTTACATAAAACGACTGCCTATCTGACCTCCACAAACCAGTAACTGGGTAATACGATATCCCTTGGTTAGACTGGTTGTCAGACTTTCGGGCTTTTGACGACCCGTAACGACTGTCAAAGATCCACGAATGACAGCCGGGACCAACGGCTTAACGTGCTTTCCGAGTCAGGGACGAGTCTCAGTAAGTAAAGATGGTCACCCATCCACGGACCAACCTGGCAAGCGTAGTTTATAAAACAAAAATATAAGTAGACTAAATTTAATTCTTCAAAAGGATTATGAACTTAACCAAATTCACTTGTCTGATTACTCTTTATAGATTTTAGTTAAAAGTTAGGTTGAAAAAGTATTTCGATTCTCATACAACCTTATCCACAAATTCAAGCTACATACATCCATTCATTCAGCCTTCAAAAAAATCCAAGCTACGCACTATTCCCCAAGCTCATACAACAACAGCAGCACCCAATGAATAAATGTATTTTCTTTCTTTCTTTCTTTCACCCGTTGTATCCGACAGCCCATTCTTTCCATCCATCTGTCAAACACGTCTGCTTTTGACTTTGACTCTGCCATCAATTAACGGCCCAGCGATTTGTCAATTAATTCCCGTCAAGAGGACAAAGAACGCTATTGTAATTGCAAGATGTGTGGAGCGCCCTTATATTAATGGATCTCGAGGGACAGACGCTGATGGATAATTGCTTAGGCTGTTATGTTATCATATAATTAGACTGGTTATCCACATTTGAGGTTTCAAATCTCATGCAGTCGGAGGCAATAGGTTATTTTTTTTTCGCTGGCCACTTTCGGTTTTTGGACCGACTTTGTATGAAACGTGATGCCTCCGACTGCATGATGTTGTTTATAGCATTAAAGTGGGATTGGAGACAGAGATACATTTCCATCTTTTTTGAAGTTCACTTTTTACGCAGTCGGGTTTTTGATTTTTTAATTTACTTTTTTGAGCTATAGTCGCTATAGTATATTTGCTTTTTTGTGTAATCGTGTATATGTTATGGACCAAGTGATTATTAGGGCATTATAAAAAAATGCCCGGGCAGTTTGAAAAATGCCCAATATGAGAGGGTGCAGTTATAGAGCAGTGGTGGCCCAGTGGTAACGGCCACGACTTACGAGTTGTAGGTCCTAGGTTCGAACCCCGACAGGCGCTTTACTTTGTGTAAAATTATTTCATCACCACTGCTCTCAAAACGGCGAACAAAAACATCGTGAGGAAACCGGCATGTCTTAGAACCAAAATTCGAAGACATGTGATATCTGCCAACCTGCACTGGGCCCGCGTGGACCACTCCCTCTCACAGAGAGGAGGCCTGTTTGGGGCAGCACAATTAAAACCAGGTTTTATTATTAATATTACGATTTTAAACGTAGAATTAATATTTAAAATCAAATAAAATATTTCCATTCATAGACACTCTGCTGACCTATGATGACTTTACCATAATTAAATACCTGTGTATTATTAGATTGCCCAAAGACCACACGACGAGGCAATATGATAAATAAGGAAGTTCAAATTATAATTAATTATTTTGCCCTAAGTAACTTGTCGTATGCCCTACGCATTTTTCATAATGCGCGGGCATTATGAAAAATGCCCGTATTTATTACTTGGTCCATAACATATATAAATGAAATGGACTATAAGTTCCGAAAAAAAGTTTTTTTTAATAGTTTAAAGATATTCTTAACACCGGTCCGCGCACATCCTTATAGATTTAATAATTAAATGTTTAAAACTATTAGTTGCACATCATAATAAATTATTGTTTACAAGAAAATGCAGTTAGTAGAAATTAATAATTATAAGAAGCGATTTCCTCGAAAACATCAAGTTAACTATTCTAAGATTTTCTTTACAAGAAAGGTAAGAGAAGACTTGTTTCTCAGTAGAAACTCTTGTTTAAGTCTAGACAGGACTCATCACTCGAACCTTTGTATTCGCTCCTTTATTTTTGTTCCCTTCATGCTTGAACTAAGGCGGAGTCTTCACATCCCGTATTCACTGAGAACACGTCCTATTTGATTACTGGAAGTTATTTTTAGTTTTCAGTTCGACCTCCTTTTTCGTTCCTTTTGCATCGTGACTATTTTACGTGAGCTTCCTTGCAATGAATAGCGTTTATGGTAGAAATACCTAATAGTAAAATAGGAATTCGATTTAGGCGTCTAATCTTGAAAACAGATATAATTATAATGAAGAAGCCCTGAAAAGCAAGATTAACGCCATACTATGGATTTAGAAATAAATAATACTTGACTATGAAACTACAGCAGTGTTAGCCTAGTCGCGTGACCGTCAGACTGCTAAGTCATAGGTCTCGAGTTCGAACCCAAGCCACGCACCTCTGAATTTTCGGCTGACAGATATTTCTCGACAGCATAGAAAGCCAAGTCAGAGGTCCATGGGCGGCATAAAAACTCTAGTTAGTCACCAGGTTAGTCAATAACCTGCCGGTTTCGCGGGAAAGTACGAAAGGGATACCGTGGCCTCTGGCAACTGAAAGAACACGGGTTGGTTTTAGTCACTAAGAGTCTGACACGCCCTCCGCTCCGCCCAGAGGGGGAGAAGTTATTTGATAATTTCCCACCCAAAAAACAAGGTTTGTCAATAACCACACGAAAAAGAAAGAACTATGAAACTGGATAAATCCAATAAAAATGCAGCTGCCAACTTCATTCGCGGAATCATTAATAACAACAGAGATGAACTGTACTGAACTGTCAAAAATACCGTAAACTGATATTAAAACCATGTAATCCCATAAATTCCTCCCATCCCCATACAATATTCCTATTCATTGAAGTATGTCAGGATTTTCTAAAACACGTTCTGGGTCAGTGATCAGTGACACCCCCTGACTTGTGACTCGTAAGATTGGATCCAAGATTGAGGCCAATCTTTTGACAAGTCTCGCGAGCAAACCCATTCAGCCGTACCATAGGGTAAAGGTTGCGAACAAATAAAATATCTTCGACTATGAATGTATAAAGATGACTGGAATATGAGGCAAGTGAAACAAAGGCAGGTGAGCGTGAAGACGGAGGATTGGTCTTGGAGATTGATGAAAATCTAACTGATGTTTATGAATGTTTGTTTAGAAATGGGTAACATTTTGTAATGTAACCTGTAATATTTGCAAACCAATACCATGTTTTATGCAAATAATAAATATTATTTATATTTCTATTTATTAATACTTCAAGCACACAAAATGTACAGAGGCGGACTTAGTTCCATAGGCATTTTCTACTCTATAGAAATCTCTATTTTCGGTCAATGTTCCATACAATTTTTGACAAGAACCAGAGATTTCAACATGTTTTATTGTGAATGTTTCGCCAGTTCAAACGCACGGTTATGACGAAATCTAACCAATTCTGCGTAACCCTTCAATTAATTCAAAATTTGAAATGTTTTAAACAAATATACGACATTTTAAGCTCCACTTCTCATACAACAAAATAAAGTATTTAGTTGTATTGAGATTTGGAGAGAGACAAAAGCCCCCAAAACAAATGTTTCTAATACAACACGAACGAATTCATTTGACTACAAAATGACCGGCTCTTACTTAACATTGTACCCTCTCAGTTCGATATTGAGATACACGAATTCATCATGATTTCACAAAGACTTGTCTTGTTGTAAGCGGAGGAGGTAACTGGTAGTGGTGCAAGTGATGAGATTAATAGATTTGATATTTTTTCGTTAGGAATTTTAAGTTGTTAATTACACCACCAGTTGTTGTTGTTGTTATTATTGTTTTGTTATTGTTGTTATTGTTAATTATTAGAGTGTTATCACTTTGACGATTTGACAGCGTATTTGCAATGAGGCTATTTGTGAAAATGCTCTCCGCAGGTGCGAAGCGAGCCAACAGCGACCACGCGACATGTTTCACGCGTTTTTACAATATTATCCACTCGTTTATTCTCTTTCTTGTACACTCACGTCAATCACTCTCGTTCCGCAAACGCAGCGAAAACGGTGCGCACACGTGGCGTGCTGACTACCCACATGCAGCGAGCGCGTAAAACAATCGCCTCGCGGATAGCACGCTGGCATATCGCCAGTGTGATATGACCCTTAGAACCTCTGCTGCTTCAAAAGTTAAATGAAGATGTCTTGTAATCGCTAATATTATAAATGCGAAAGTGAGTTTTTTTGTTTGTTTGTTACGCTTTCACGCTAAAACGGCTAAACAGATGTGGATGAAATTTGGTACATGGGTAGACCATAACCTGGATTAGGACATAAGATAATTTTTATCCCGATTTTCCTGCGGGATCGAGACTTATGCGGTTGAAAGCGCGGGGCACAGCTGCTCTTCTATACATTGTAACAGCAAATCAATTTTTACGACTCTCCCTTAAGAGCTAGGCCAAATATTTTTTGATATTCGGATAGCTCATGACCTAAAGAAGTGCCTTAAAGAATATGAATTAAAAATCTCGAGTAATTAAAATGTTATGCAACAACGTAAAATTTCGCGGGTATACTGGCTTCACTAATATTTTAGAGGTCAAGTACAGCCAATATCAATGTCGAATCCTACTATCCTACTAATATTATAAATGTGAAAGTTTGGTGTTTGTGAGTTTGTGTGTTTGGATGTTTGTTACTCAATCACGCAAAAACAGCTGAATGTAATGAATACTTTTTATCCCGATATTCCCACGGGATCGAGACTTACACGGGTGAAACCGCGGGGCGCAGCTAGTTATGCCTAAATCAAACACAAATGAAGTACTACTCCTAAGGCTAACAATAACCGCTGATTACTTAAACCGATTCCTATACTATCGAACACCGACCAACTCAGGCTTTCAAACTTCGGTTGCTAACTGGACGCATTATCTACACAGTGAACTTATCCCACGAGATTCAGTGAATCAGCTGGAAGTTAAGTGTTTCAGTTACATCTTGATATGGATTAAATGGAAACAGTTGACGGCTCTGCTGTTAAACAGCCAGTTAGTTTTGTTGGAAATAGATGTGACTTCCAAGTGGGAGAGGATTTCTTTTGAAAGGTGAAAAAAAAGATGGTGTGAAGGATAGCTTCGCAGAAATAGTTCTTATACCACCACTCCCACTCCCTCTCACAGAGAGGAGGCCTGTGTCCCAGCAGTGGGAACATTACAGGCTGATTATATACCCTCGTACTTTACATACTCCAGCATGAATTTCACAGCTTATTCAGTGAGGAAACCAGTAGCACTAACAAGACGCATTATCTATCCCGGAGACTCATTCCCACGAGGGCTGTGTGTTGAATCAGCTGAGTCAACCGTTTCTGCTCCAATTGTATTGAAATTGAACTTAGAGACTTGGTAGCTTTATCCAGCGCTGCTGCATGTAGAATTCATTGTCTATTGTCAGTTTGATCGTCTGTTAGTGCGTGTCCTTTAATATTGATCCGTTTATTTAATTTTGAGTCTTATCTATTTAACTAAGTTCTTGTATCAAGTCTAACATCATTCGGTAGGTACTTCGTTACGTTGCTTATTTTTTTATTGTGAAAGAAATAATTTTAAAATGAACAATTGGTTGAAATAGAATTTAAATTGAGCACATCAATCCTTTATAGATAAAAATAAGATAGGAGCCTCCTTTCAAGTAAAAAAGCCTGTATTAGGAGACTCCGCTCTTTCATAACAAGATAGTTTAAATTTTACATTTACTTTTACTTTTTATTTTTACTTAAACTTTTATTTTTACATAATTCACATGATTGTGATTATGTGTGTAGGGATGTTTGTGTGTGTTCTGTGCGTTGTGTGTAGGTGAGTGTGTGTGTAGAGAGAAACGGGTGAGTTAAACCATTGTATTGCAAGAGGTCCTCAGTATCTTCATAAGTAAATGGTTTTATCCAAATTCTTAGTACAGATTTCTTCTTCAGCAGATTGCTTTTTCAACTCTTATTTTTCGGAAAATGGATAATTATGCATCCATCAACAATATTGACAGAACAAAGTGGTTTATGCCACTTTTGCTCTTTCCAAAAACGATAACAAAGTAAATAATGACAAAACTTCAACCCGAAACCCTGATTCAAACACAATATCACTTGACGATGACGTCAACGCATATCTTTCGCCTTGGGAAGCCATTCTGTCGCTAACGTGTTTAAATCGAGGGCTGCCCACTAGAACACGTTCGTCGGGAAATGTTACAGAACGCTTGTTTGATCTTAGAGTTTCTGTTTGGTTTAGTGATTTCTGTATTTTGGATAGTTTCTAATTTTAGATTGTTTTATTTTGATCTGTCATTATTGTAAGCTTTATTAAATTTATCCTTATCCATCCGGCTGCATCCGGTTGGACTGGAAGCCGACCCCAATATAGTTGGGAAAAGGCTAGGTAGATTGATTTATTAAATTTATCCTTAACATTTTTCTGACTTTTAGTGCGCTTAAAGATTAAGAACCACTTATTTGATTTATGAATTTATACGATTCTTGTTTTAACTCATAGATTGATTTCTAGTTAGAGTAGGTACCTAAATTTATTAAAATTATCCAACGTTACGTAGTGCTACAGTAATGTTATAGGTATTTTTATTCACCTGAAATGTATTACTATTCCACAACAGTAGGTATTCAATCACGATTTTGTTATTCAATTGAGAATCAACACCGCTAAAAATACTCAAAAAAAATGTACAAAATAAGAACCTTAATCAAACCATCAATAAATAATTATAACCCATTCAAAACCTCCGAAATCTATCACAAAAATAAATAAATGCCTCTTACATATACGAACAAAAATCAATTATTCTCTACGCTACGTGCTGACCACAACTGGTCACAGTTATGTGGTACCACACACGATCAGGGCACAGCTCGGTCATCGATACGGTGCGGGACCGCAACGGGAATGAAACGTTGTGATAACGTAGGCACATGTTGACAAGCCACGTATTGTTTTTAAAGGAGTGAGGGGGTTGTAGATTGGAAAAATGGAGATCATGCGCCTTTTACTATAAATGATTGGTGGGAATGATGAGGAGTTTTGGGAATCCTAACTAATTTTATAAAATAAAATAAATACGAAAGTGAATACGTGTGTTGGTTTGTTTGTTACGCTTTCATGCTAAAACGGGTGAACGTATTTGGATGAAATTTCGCACAGGGGTAGACTTTGACCTGGTGAAGGACATAGGCACATACTTTTCTTTCTGAATCGCAGGCGAAATCGCGGGCAACAGCTAGTAAAATAATAATCACCCCTAAATATAACTTCATATTGAATACTTTAAATACCCGTAGCTCCCAGCTGTCATTCGTGGATCTTTGACAGACGTTTGAAACATAGTTTATCGGATATTTTAGGTTGTTTAATATTCATCATCATCGTTCTCCTGTTCTTATCCCAATTTATTTGGGATCGGCGCAACATGTCATTTAATTCCATACTTCTCATCATCGTCATCTCAGTAATCATATTGCAGGTTGTTTATCCCTGATAAAAAGTTTTTATAAATCTAACTATAATTACGTAGGTAACTACGCTTATTTTCTGACTGCTTTAGCGATTTTGCTATTGATATATTGTGTTAAAAAAGGGTTACCAGAATGTTAAACATACTAACGGTAAAACGCAGCGACCTCTCAAGCGCGATAAGTGTTTCTTGAGCGACCAAGAAAAGCAAACGTGTAGTGATGGGAATCCACTCTAACTATAGATATTGTAAATCAGGAAAAAATATCTTGATACTTTCAGAAGCTAATGTGAATACTAAGCCCAATACTGATTTAATCCATGCAATTGGTATTTTTGTACCAACTACACAAGGTTACAGAAGAATATAAGAAAGTTGAAACTCCATTTTCACCATAACATTCTCAGTCTAAAGGGTTCAGCCTTTTACACATTGCTAGTTAGCTTAGATAAGCTATCTGCGGCTGCTGAGACCCTCAAGTGCCGCAAATACTGTAATCTTATGGGCAACTACAGTTTTGAGCCGTTTGGTGTCGAAACGCTCGGGTCATGGGTCCCGAGTGCGCGTCTCCTTTTTATTAAGGCGACACTTCACATGACCAGAGGGCTGGCTTGATCTTTGGCCAAAGAATTAGCATTGCCATTCAACGTGGCAATGCTGCCAGTCTTCTGGGCACGTTTCCGGATGACAGCGATGCCGACGAATACTTCGACGCCTAAGGGTCCTTTTGTTTTTATTATTATTTGTTTCGTTTACTTATTTTATTTCTTATCTATTTATATTTTTAAATATTTAAAAATAAAAAAAATAGAGGTCCGACGGTGTCGGGAGCAGGGTCCAAGCTACCGGTTGTTAGGGCTGCAGAGACAAGAACCTCCTCACAATGCGAGCCGTATCAAGGAGTACTGCCTTCTGCCGACCGCCTAACGAGAGCCTCGAGAGATATTGGTCGAGGCTTTCGGCCATCAGGCCATTGGCCGTTACGGCAATTGGCACAATGATAGCCGAGCTGTATTTATTAGTATACAGTTAGTTCGTCCTTTTAGTTAATTTTGTATAATATGTTTACCCAATGTATAGGTATATTTTCTCGTATTATTAAATATTATTCGTATTATTAAAGACCTTATTCCAAGCCAATAATTACTAAAGACATCAATAACAAATTGTTTTCAAGGTCAAAGTCAAATTCAAAAGCAATTCATTCGAAGTAAAATCACAACGAACAATTAATTATTGAAATATTGACAATCGGAAATACAGCAATTTCCTACAAAATACCGCCGTAAAAGCCAATAATGACGTCACTGTGGTCAACCACAATATAATATAATATAAGCTGATATTAATTTCATACTTCACGGAATGGCCGATCGTATGCAGTTATCGTGCAACCGATATTTTAATTACCTACCGTAATTAATGTTTATATAACTTCTCTGAGCAAAACATTTAACAATTGTATGTTTCTTTAATATAAGTGTTCATTCAGTATGTAGGTAGCTACGTTTTCAGGATTTGTAATTAATTGCAAATAGACAGAACTCCAGTGCTGGTTCAGTTGAATACAAATATTTACAATATTGTTTTTACTCTTATTTGTACAAGCTTATTGAAGGTTTGTTCAAATTATACTTGTAACTGGTACCATTATTGATTTACAAAGACTCATCTTAAGCAATCATATTATGTAAAACATAGTCTCCATAGAAATGCATGAAACACTTTCACACCCCAATTTTCTCACTATTTTTAACTGACTTCTTCAAGAAGGAGGAGGTTCTCAATTCGTCTGTATGTGTATTTTTTTTGTATTTTGTTACGCGATTATCCGCCAATTATGAATCGATTTTGATGATTCTTTTTTTGTTTGGTAGGTCATGCTTCCGAGGTGGTCCCATATAAATTTTATTAACTTTGCTTGCGTAATTTTTGAGTTAGCTTCAATATTACGTATTTTTCCCACTTAGTTTATCTAGACGATATCCTGTTTGACTCCTTCACTGTTATTTACATAGCAGGTAGTGGTATTCGGATTTGTGTGGGGTAGGTACCACAACTAAAAAGTGGAAATAAAAACTTTACAAAAAAAAAACATCCGACTTCCAACAAAAACACTTTTCACTTTATTAGTTTTTTTGTTGGAAGTCGGTTGTTTTTTTTTTGTAAAAAGTTTTTATATTTATACGTCATTTTCTCTTTGAGTTATTTTTGTGAGCCTGTTCAATTAGCTACCAAAATATACTACTAATTACTTTAGCGTTTAAATAAAGTGTACAAAGCAGACAGGAGCTCGTGGCTAAGTAATAATAGCCGCACGGGTCGACCCACCTGCGAGCCTCGGAAAGCACACTAAGCCGTTCGTCCCGGCTGTCATTCGTGGATCTTTGACAGTCGTTACGGGTCGTCAGAAGCTCGAAAGTCTGACAACCAGTCTTACGAATGGGTATCGTATTACCCAGTTACTGGGTTGTGGAGGTCAGGTAGGTAGTCACTCTTCAGGTAGCTGCATCCGGTTAGACTGGAAGCCGACCCCAACATAGTTGGGAAAAGGCTAGGTAGATTGATTGATAAACTAGACATGATCAGGCATGATTTAATACAACTTCTCCACAACACTGTCGACCTAACAACCACGTTTCAAATACGCTACAGAATTTAATGCCACATCACTAAACATAAACAGGCCGTTTTAGATTTCAATAATGCCATAAGCGGGCCAAGGACGTGTTTCACTGATCCAACCACACACTCCACCATACACACAGTTATTTTTATTAAGCTAGCATAATCATAATCAGCCTGTAATGTTCCCACTGCTGGGACACAGGCCTCCTCTCTGTGAGAGGCAGCGGGCCGTAATACACCACGCCCAGTGCGGGTTGGTAGTTGTCACATGTCTTCAAATTTTTGTTGATGTTTGCCTTCACCGTTTTGAGAGCAGTGGCGATGAAATAATTTACACAAAGTAAAGCGCCTGTCAGGGTTCGAACCTACGACCTACAAACTCGTAAGTCGTGACCGTTACCATTGGGCCACCACTGCTCTCAAGCTAGCCAGTGTGTGAACTCATGTATAATGCACCCAGACTTCAGATATAATTTATAACGATTTATTCCAAAATTCCAAAACTTGTGTTATTAAAGATTCGTGGACGTATTGGATTACGTAAAGTCTGATTCTGACGCTGCCTATTCATGTGTAGGTATATGGTTTGAGCGGCTTGAAATCTGATACAAGGACGGTATGATAGAAGTATTGAAAGAGCTTATTTTTGGGAGAGATTTTATTCCGGCAATCCGGAAAGATTTCTGCTGCAAAATGTTTCTAAGCTTACACAAGTCTGATTGAATGGTGGAATATTATAGAGCAGGTGTTTAAACAAACCTGTGATTCTAAATGTTTTCAAAGTCTATAGGACAAAAAATCTGCCTAGCCTTTTCCCAACTATGTTGGGGTCGGCTTCCAGTCTAACCGGATGCAGCTGAATACCAGTATTTTACATGGATCAACTGCCTATCTGACCTCCACAACCCAGTAACTGGGCAATACGATACCCCTTGGTAAGACTGGTTGTCAGACTTTCGGCCTTCTGGCGACCCGTAACGACTGTCAAAGATCCACGAATGACAGTCGGGACCAACGGCTTAACGAGGACATAATAAGGGACAGACATTGAAAAACACTAGGTTTCAATTCAGATAGCGTAATATGGACCCAAGGGGATCGTACTCATAAAGGTTTTAGCAAGAACATTACCAACCCACATAACATTATGTACTACAAGCTCACGTGTCTCTAAAAAGAAAATACCACACAATGGCATACAATAACAACAGTACGAACATTAGTTGAAATTCAAACACGACGTAATGATTCCTACCTGAAACTGTACGATAAAATTAAACATAAAAATTCTAAGCGTTCACCAAACTTAAAACACAATAAACAGAAGGGACAGAATCGTTTTCGTTCACCTCACAATAAAAATATCATAGGACCGCTGGAATGGTCCACGTATATAAAATAAACAATGTCTGTAAAGAAGTAAAAAGGTATGAGGAGATATTTAGGTTTCACGTCGAAAGTTTATGGGGTAATATCGTTATTTCTCATGATTGCGAGTGAAATTGCCTTTTTGGGAACGGTTAGTTTCTGTACGCGTTTTTTTTCTTTCATTCGTTCTTTTTTCTCCAATTATTTTTGGGCCACGGCAAGGAGTTATTTCATAGAAATAATTCAGGGGCTCATGAAGGCTCCCGGGAGTTACGGACAATTCTATCAAGAAAGGGACACGGACTCAAAATGATTTTTTGTGGAAACTAGCCGGTTATCGTTTTACTTTATCGCTGGCCTGTTACGTGGCTCTCACGAGTTTCTGTTCGCCTGGTACTTTCTATTGGGCTTGCCTTACTGCTTAAAATATAATTCGCTCGATTGAATTTCGCTATTTCGGTTCGATTACCTATCGATGGCCTAGTTGGCTTGGTCTAAAACGATTTCGGAAACATATTTCGTTTTGCTTTTAGCTCAAAAGCGATGTTTGTAATTCTAGTTTATCCTTGGCTGCATGTCTTATTTCAAATTTATCTGGAATAGATGAACAAGCAGTATTTTTTCATGAAAAATGTGCATTGGACCCGCATGGCATGGCAAAGCATTAACAGTTGTTATTGCCAAAGACTTGCGTGGCATGCCGCAGCATCCCACAGTATGCTCAAATCCCCTTGAGTCGATATCAAAGAAATGTGAGTGCTAAGGGTATGAAAATAAGATTACAAATCATTCCCGCTTAAGAAAATCCTTTGCCATGGGTCTTATTCAGGCCTAATCCAAGTTGTCATTGCTGGTGAAAACAAATTAATAACACTTTACATGTTTCAATACTTCGATATAATATGTAGACATTGATATTAAACTCATTAAATCCACACTCGATTGTCGATGAAACCGTTGTAAACGAGATATTTCTATTCAAAAATAATTACTAATGGAATGTGGTTTGTGGCCAACACTCGAGTGTGGCACAGCTGTCGTTAATTATACATGAAGTATTAATTCGTCAGTATTATTTGCTAGCTTTGAAATGTCAATCAGTCAGTAAGTTATGAAATTACGAGTATGTCGGTACTTGGTACATGATGGATTATTTTGGGTATGTGCTGCGAAATTGGTGGTTAGGAATGAGTTCATGTTGATGATTTTAGAGCAGAAGCATAGCAAATTCAGAATTTTGTTCATTCACCTAAACGATCTGATAATATTGGCTGAATAGCGGTTTACGAAAAAAGAATGTTTCGGATTGATTTACTTAGTGTATTTTTTTATTTTTTTTATTTATTTATTTGGTACACCAACAGCAGTTTGGTACATTTACCATGTACAAACAATTAAAAGAGAACAGTAAGATACAAAAATACTGGTATGAATGCCTATTATAGGTATACACAGCATTTGCCACAAAACAACATAGTGATAAAAAAAAAAAAAACTTAAAGAAACATAAAATACAATAAGTAAACAAAATACAAAACAAATAGATCACTTATAGTACTAAAAAATATATATATAATGTTGTAAGAAAAGGAGGAGCTCGTGGCTAAGTAATAACAGGCGCTCGGGTCGCTCCATCAGGTTAAGCTACGCTTGCCGGGGTTGGTCCGTGGATGGGTGACCATCTTTACTTATCGAGACTCCTTCGTGCCTCGGAAAGCACGTTAAGCCGTTGGTCCCGGCTGTCATTCGTGGATCTTTGACAGTGGTTACGGGACGTCAGAAGCCCGAAAGTCTGACAACCAGTCTTACCAAGGGGTATCGTATTACCCAGTTACTGGGTTGTGGAGGTCAGATAGGCAGTCCCTCCATGTAAAATACTGGTATTCAGCTGCATCCGATTAGACTGGAAGCCGACGCCAACATAGTTGGGAAAACGCTAGGCAGATGATGTTGCCAGAAAAGGTGGAAGGAGAGAGAGTGAGTGATAACTAAGATTTTTAATGTTTTTTTCATTTTTTCTATGAATATAATAAGAAGTGATATTTTAAACTAGCTTTATCGAAACACAGCCGAATCAATCCAACCTCAAAACAAAGAATGTTCATGATAAAATACTGTAAGATTTTTTTCATGAAAGTATCTTTATCAATTTTCTCTACCATTCTGGCTCAACTTTAAACATTAAATCCTAATTTTCCAATATACTTTTCTTTTATGTCTTAAAAGAATCAGAACTTGTGAACCATCAACTTTGCCTCAAGTAACTTTGTCTCAAGACTTGCCTCTGTTCCTCATGATCGATGGACTGTCAATTAAGGCACTGGTGTGACAAATATTTTGCGATACGGAACTTAGGTACTTTACGCTTTAAAAAATCTGGCCTTCTCCTTTGTGACAAAGATTTGCTGATGTTTTATTTAATAATGTTTATCAGCAGTTATATTTTGAGTTAACGATGCGGAAATATTGAGACAGTGGACTTTTTTATATAATTAATGTTTTGTTACTTTGAATTTTTTTTTAGTTACAAGGTTTTTAATATCACAACAAACTTTTTATTTTGCTTTAGAAAGCCAAGTGGGTATTTAATATAGTACCTTCATTACGAAATAATTATTGTTTGGCCTGAAGCGTCGCCCCACTACGCGAAACAGGCCATTTTCCACTTGACTCTTTTCTAGTTCTAATTGAACGGGACATGATTTTCAAAAAGTAAAATAGTCACACTTTCAAAACATTGAGCATAAACGTACCTATATATTATTTCCGTCACTTAATGTATGCACTTCGTATTCGTATATACATTGTGTGATACTATACAACGTGTAACGTTAAATGCGCAAAACCTCTGACAGCCCAACCAATACAATTGACCTATTTCAGAGAGAAAAAAAAATATTAAAAAAAATGTAAACGTTTTATTTATGTGCTGTTTTAGTTTTGGAAGATTCGTATTTGCATTGAAATAAAAACTATAATTATCCCGCTTAAATCGAATTTACATGGTCCTCATATGGCTTGACCAAGATTATGTCTGGACTTTAAAAGAGACTGTGACCTCTGAGTTTGTTTCGGCCTTTCTTCTCAGAGTACACAGATAGGACACGCCGACCTCATCTAGCTTATTTTTAATATTCTTTAATATGACGTGTAAAAGTGATTCCAATATCCTATTTACAGAATAAACAATTTTATTTCATTTCATTTCACCATCGTTTAGAGTATTCCGGAAGGTTTTTATGTATACGTTAGTATAAAAGTTACATATAACTAAGAAATCTCGATATTTTGTTAGGTCGTAAAAACCGTGCGAAGTAGGAGTGGGACGCTAGTGTTACATAATAATGTTTTTTTTTTCTTTTTTCCAGGTAAGTCTCGATCTGTCGATGACGCAACCAAGGAGGACCCATGTCTTACTGGTAGGCCTCAAATATTTTATTTAATATTATTATTGTACATACAAATACTTATGTGCCACATTGATACGAATAGTGGTGTGTAGGTATATTAATACATATGTTTTTTTTTTGTTTTATAAACATCCGTTGATCCAACTTTGTTAGGGTCATGTTGTGTTGTTATCTACTGTAAACGTCTAAAAATATTGAGTCGACGTTGTATTTTTAATAGTGCCTGTATTTAAAAAATATAAATTAACCAACCGTATTGTAAAAAATACGTAAAGTTACTTCACCAAAGCATGTACGAATTTGTTTTCAAAAATGTATAATTCTTTCATATCAAAATCTTTTAGATCAAAATGATGTAAATGGATTTATGTAGAAATAAAGATTTATTTATTTATACAGAAAAATTCTTGCGTTTTCTGAAACAATTTCTTTTAAATAATTTTTACGAACTCAATTCAAAGAACAAACATAATACGAAGAAAATAGCATTAAAATTATAAACCTACTTTTACGGCGTCTTTAAATAAAACTTTTCAACACCAATTTTAAATTAACAACTTTTAAGCTGTATTGTAATAATTAATTCCTGTAAAACTTTGGCAACTGGTTGTACCACTTAGACAGTCATGGTTCCCATAGGCACGCGTTCATCTTTCGAGTTACGAGCTAATTACAAGCTAGCTTTCCTGCGAACCTTTAATAAGTAATACTACGCTACTACGCCCCCGGTTTTTAGAACCGCTGCTCACACCGACGTCGTTTGTAAAAAATGCGAAGCTGTATTTTGTTTGTGTGTGTGTGTGCGTGGTCCGTGGACGCTTGACCATATTTACATACCGAGACTCCTCCGTGCCTCGGAAAGCACGTTAAGCCGTTGATCCCGTCATTCCTGGATCTTTGACAGTCGTTACGGGTCGTCAGAAGCCCGAAATTCTGACAACCAGTCTTAGCAAGGGGTATCGTTTTTCCCAGTTACTGTGTTGTGGAGGTAAGATAGGCAGTCACTTAAAAAAATACTGGCATTCAGCTGCATCCGGTTATACTGGAAGCCGACCCCAACATAGTTGGGAAAAGGCTAGGAAGATTGTTTTTTTTTGTGATTTTTAGCTTAATTTTTCATAATGAAGATTATATACCTCAATATTCATAGAGATATCTCAATAGCACTTTAACAAAGTATTCCTCAAAAATATGCATAAGTTTTCACAAAAACTGAAGGCGAGATAAGCAAGCAGCTACATAAAATACAAATTGCATGTTAAGTTTTGCATACCTAGGTAGCATATCTCTAGCAAAAAAAAACTAAGTACTTACTCTATTATTTGGGCTTGACGAAGGTAGGTAGATATTCGATAACCAGATAAAATAGCATAGATTAAACTTTGGTTTGGGAAATCTTTTCGGAAACTGTGAATCTATTGCGCTTTGTGCCAAAATATTATAAAAAATTCAAAACATCCACCGATCCTACATCTATTACAAAAATAGTTTACCATTACACGTATTCCGTTTAGTCCATAAGAACCTTTTTACCTAAACGACCTAAAAGACATGTTCGAACGTGACCTACATTCTAGTACCAATAAATAAATTCCCACGTTTGGTACGGTGTGACACAGGATTAACTTTAATATGAATCGAGCCTAAACAACGGGCTTTTAATAAAACAGCAACACAGCGATAGCTTGGCTCATGAAATTTATATTAACACCCGAGATTGTCCCGCGATCTTGCCAGTACAAGTGTTTTTTTTTTTGCTTTTAAGGCGAGCTGGAACAAAAAGAATGCTTAGTAGGTTAAATTAAATTCTGCAATGACTGACTCTCTGTGATTTATGTGAGCCTGGTAGCGGTTGTTGACCAGGAAATGATAATCGTTGATCGATTTTTGTCATGCAAAGAATTTTCTATGTGAGGGTTTGGACTAGGTATAAAAATTTTAGTAATGCATTTTTATACGGAAATAAACATAATTTATATTGGTCTAACTTGGCTGTCATTTACATACCTAAGAATATATCAAACTAATTTTGATTCAAGAGTTTCAGTCAGAATCAGTTTTAAATTAAAAGACTAAATAAGAGGTACGAAACGGGTTTTACCTAAACTATATTATATTTATGAAACGTCTGAAAAATATGTTCTACGAGGTATTGTGTAAAATACCTACAATAAATTTTAATTAAAGGTCAATAAACTCACATCGTCCAAACAATCACTTAAGCAGATTGAATTTAAACCACGTAATCGCTCTTTTTGATTTATGGAATCCTGGTACCATCAGTTAGTTACGTTGATCAGGTTCTTACTTGACAATATTGATTGATGAACAATCTCTCATGAGGTTTCAGACTTCGCGTCAATAATCTTGAGAAAAATAACAATGAAGCTTTGTTATTCTTACATATTGGTGTATTATTTGTTGAATACTTTAGTTATTTATTAATCTTTTGTATAATATAAAATATTACTAGTATATACATACTATCTTGAAGAAAATCGCGTTATAATTTTAACCATTTCCTAGGAATGCTACACAGAAGAGCAGAGATTTGTTTCCATTTTACGATTACTTAATGAATATTCGAAAGCACTGTCTAGGCTTCAGCAATCTGAAGCCACTTTATGACTCAGCAAATCGATTCCCATAAAACCACTATTCGTCCACATACTAAGCTCAGAACAATACTTACGAAACGTCAATAATTTTGACTGATGCCTAAACTTTCGACCATCCACTAAAACAAATCCAATCATCTTCACGCCATTGCACACACAAGATAATAATAGGAACGACGTAAAAACTTGTATAAAACACCAATAGCCGGTATCGAACTCTCCTAGTACTTCGTCCAAGTTCCTAACTAACTTCTTTCGTTATATTTTGCTTCGTTCGTGCCATCGTTACTGGCGATCGTGACTGCGCTGATTAATTCATTCCTAGAGAGGGGAAGGAGGGGGCTATTGTTTTTCCCTCTTTTTAGGTTATTTGGCTTTGATAAATGAATGGGAATTTGTCTATTGTGGTGTAGACGGGAGATAAATTGTAAGGTTCTTAGTAACAGCCTATTGATGTCCAGTTAAGACAGTTTTGCTGTCCGTACTTATTTGAGAGTAACTTGGTATTGATGATTCGTTTTATATGGTTGAACACTCAATTTACGGTTTATTTTGTCTTTCCTTTTTAAGGCTCTTTTAGGGTCCTTTTTTTTAGAGGCTGATCTCTATTTTGTCGTAGCGGACTTTGTTTTATGAAAAATACATATTACTCCTTGTCTTTTAAACATTCAATAAACTTAGTAATCATAGGCTAGGCTAATAATAATGAATCATGTTTCTGTGCCTTTTTCCTATCATACGGATTTATGTCTGCATGCATGTCTGGCCCGTATGCACACCGCTCGCATCCTGTCGTTCCCCGCATCCAGCTAGCGTGGGGCATGCATGACAGGAAAAGTATTAACTTTTCCTGTCATGCACGCGCTCGGTAGGGTTTTAGATTTTTTATTTCATCAACGATCCCTAAATCTCATACAATTCATCAAAGATCTACCAGGAGACCATAGCTCAATAGCAGTACGCATACGATTAAATTAATTCAGCATGCTACCCTTATCGACACTACCTTTGTCAAGACCCAAAATTTTCCGACTAGCCTTCTACTAAACCGTAAAATTTATGTTACTCAGAACTGAATAGAATACAAAGTTAGATTCTCTTTAGAAGTAGGTAGTAGTAGAACAGATCCCTATTGAGATCTTCCGCGTTTTCTCACATTTGTATTCAAATATTCTACCCTTTGGGAATACTTGTCCAATGGTTGTAGATTTTGAATTTTGTGAAGTTGGAAAGCTTTAATATGATTAGCCGTTGTATAATAGTGTCACTTGTTGTTTGAACAGATATTATCTTTGTTGTAGAATTTTATGCTTTGTTTGCTGCAAAACATTGATATAAAAATTTATTTAGAAAAATAGGTTATAGAAGAGAGTCAAGTTATTACGTAGGTACATAAAAGTGAACTTATTGGTATACAGCATTATTTTTTCTTTATGCTAAACCCGAAAAGGGGTTATTGTACTCATCATTTTCAACGGGACAAACATGGAAATCGCGAAAAAAAAATCAGCTGTTCCATACATTTTGTTGATTTAAGTGAACACAAATGTAGGGAACAGCTGTTTTTTTTCGCGATTTCAATGATTGTCCCATAGAAAAAGTGTTCAAAATGATGAGTACAAGACCCCTTTTCGGGTTTAGCATAAAGAAAAAATAATGTTGTATATGTTCTGTTTGAATAAATTCCAGCAATTGCATTTTATGTGACTACTTATCTTACTTTTACTTATATATTTATAAATATCTCGTTGACACACTTACTTATTGATATGCGACCGTCACATTTAATACACTATAAGTGTGAAAGTTTTTGTAACAAACAAAAACTTTCATATTTAAAAAACTCAATCACGCAAACAAGGCTAAACGGATTTGGATGAAATTTTATTTTATTTTATTTATTCGGTAAAACAAACAATTACACTATACAATTGCAAAAAAAAGATAGGATACAGAAATTATAAAAACGTGAAATCAACTACGTTCTCCACAGATACACAATGAGACAATTTGGTAAATGTTATTTAATAAATTTGGCACAAAGGTAGTTTATAATCTGGATTGATGAATGATGAATGATGAACACATAGGATATTTTTCAATCCCGGAATTACGTTCCCGTGGGATATTTTCCTAAATCCTAACACCACGCGGGAAAAGCTGCGGTCAAAAGTTAGTAAAATTATATAAAAAATAATATACAAAAAAGAAATGGAT
This sequence comes from Lithophane ornitopus, assembly GCA_948473465.1. Classification (NCBI taxonomy): domain Eukaryota; kingdom Metazoa; phylum Arthropoda; class Insecta; order Lepidoptera; family Noctuidae; genus Lithophane; species Lithophane ornitopus. The sequence goes on from OX419629.1 coordinate 2,880,815, forward strand.
AATTGGTCAAAAATGCTGTACCAATAATTGTACACAACATGCCATAATCCCACAATATGCTGAATCATATTTTGCTGCTCAATAAAAACATCAAACGAAACGAAATATATGGTTTCCAACAAAGTCCATTGTTCCATCATTGTCTAACAAACATAGGTACTGAAAAATGTTCATCGAAAAACAATATCCGTCAGCGAAGGCCTATTAAATCGTGGTCCTAAGTGCAAATATCAGCTATGGACGGTTATGCCATAAAAACGCCAAGCAGCATGACGTATGGTGACTGTGTACGACCAGTATCATATGATGACGTATAACAGCGGCAATGTAAACGGCGCGATATTTAAATATCGTTTGCGTTCCTTTTTTGTTTTTTAGGTAGCCCAATATTTGGGTTTTTGAAATGTTTTATTGTTTTAGATTTTAATGGGACTGCACGAATTTTGTTGTTACAGCAATTGCTATAATAATAACTTAATTATGATTTTCAGGAGAAGCTGGATTTTGTAGATTTTCTTATCAGAAAAAAAAGTCTTTCGTTTCTAGTAAAGATGCCTGGATAACACGGACGATCTGTTTATTTTATTCTTTAAGCTTTTTGGTTTATTTTGTTTACAAGGATAACATAAGAAGTAGGTGCAGTTACCTAATTGAGTCAAATCTCATTCCATTTTATATTCTCAATCTTTTATTTAACACCTTCGCTGTCAATACTCGTATCTATATTATTCCACTCAACATCTTAAAAAAACCCCACAAACTTTCTAAGAATTACTCTAGTTCACAGAAAATCAAATAAAACTGAACAGATACGTTCTGTAGGCAAACAAAATCTTAAACAGTCGAGTTTAGTAACCTTTGTCAAAGTAACTCTGTGAACGCTTTGAACTCGACTAAAACCACATCCATCATTTCATTTCACTTGTATTTGTAGTATAAACCTCTGCGTAGTGATGTACAAGTTTGATTAGTCGATGTTTTAGTCGATATATTTGTTTTTTTCGTATTTTTGCTATATGATTTTTTTTGTTGAAAATTGAGCAACTGGTTCTTGTTTCCTCATGATTTATAAACTGTTGCTACGGATAAAGAATAGGTCCTAGAAGGAAGTTGGGTAACTGTGTAGCAATAAAAGAGCCAATAAAAGTATCTACGTGAAATCGTCAGTAGATATCAATAACTAAAAAAATAATTCAAATCAGTTTAAATTAAAGCAGAAAGTAGCTGATCCCTAATCAAACGTTTATTTTACAGCATTTTAACTTAAATTTCAACACCAAAAAAAACATCGTTCCAATTAAAAATTTAATCAAAACTCAATTCAATTAAAACAATATTATTCCAAATGCGAGAGTGTTTTAGTATAGTATTCGATATATGGACATAAGAAAGCAATTTTTTTTTAATTTTATAAGATCGAGATTTTTTAATTTTTTTATTACAAGACTAGATATTTTGAAGTCTCTACGTTCACATGGAAAATATACCTAAGCACAATTTTTTTTTTTAAGTATTTAATTCAAATTCAAAAACACGAAACGTCTCAATAAAATCAAGCTCAAATCAATTCTAAGTTTAACATTTGTAACATTAATTGGCTTTATCGATTACTTCGATTACAAGACCGTACTCGATAGTCGGCAATGAACTTCAAACGCTAATTGGGCCATCCCTACTTAGTAATGTTCGTTGCGTGGGAGGGGAGGGCCTCTTACGTCATCCACAACCTTCACCCAGGTATAAGCTTCATATTAAATTTATACAGAGTAGGATAATATATTTTTTTATTTTATTTAACGAGGTGTTCCTCTGCCGTTTATTATTGTTTTCAAAACGTTATTAGTTTAAATGAAAAGAGTTTGGTTTATTTTTTGTTATTAATTTAATTTTTGGATGGATTGTTTTTTTTATTCCTTTTTTGACGTAGTGCTCAATATCCCCATTATACATAATAATAAATACACATACAATATCTCCAGCACCCTTCCAACTTCTCTAATTGCGTGATATCGTGTTACCAAGTAACATTGTAAAATACTGGTATTCAGCTGCATCCGGTTAGACTGGAAGCTGACCCTAACATAGCTAGGAAAAGGCTAGTCAGATGATGATCGCAATATCCCCATTAATTATACTAGTTTCATCTTTCAAGATAAGAAGTCCAAGTAAACAAAAAAGAGATCGAAACGACATCGCTAACAATAGATACCCGAGTACAGGCTTAGAGCTAATACTATTGATCTTCCAACCTTCGAGATAATTCCCAAGAACGACACAAAATAAATTCATCTCGTACATTTCCACGATATGTCGAAATATGTCGTGTTCCCCGAAGCAAAAATACTGATCGAATATACTTGAAGCGACACGGACAACGAAACCGAATTAGTAAGAGACAAGACACAATCACTGAATAAGGAAAAAGAAGTTGAGCTAATCAAATTCTAGATGTTTTATTTATTGAATGACACACACAATGATAAACATGTTCACATAGACTTGTGAACATGTTTTTCTGTTGACAGATTTGGAAATGTAACGTCATCTACATCATCACATGCAAACTACGCATCACACTGACGTCACGAAAAATCTTGCATCGCGCAAGCAATGTTTACCGCGGGACTAGCATAAGTACAACGTCCCGGCATTAATCGTCGTGTAGTTGCCCACAACTCCCGTCTGGACGGAGGATCCTCCCTTTTCTATTGAGGATGAGTGAACTTTACACTCTGTTCCTCATACCTCTATACTGGGGTCCCCAAACATGAAAGTAAGCGCAGCCTTCGTGCTCAAAAAAAATCAAAAGTCATTTATTCAAACTAGGTTGAGAATCAGCACTTTTCGAACGTCAAAATTACATAAGACAGTCCCCCAAAACGCCCACCCTTCACCACTTCCTAGTGCTTTAGCTGGGAAGATGAAGTGGCGGAACAAACTCCCCAGCAGCACAGCTGTCTGTTTAGTTAGAAAAAAAAAGATTCTAATTGATTCAGGCGTGACTTTGCGGAAATCCATTATAAAATACAATAGACGTAGATAGATTAAGTAAACTTTTCCGCTTGACTATTCTTCAAGAGTCCTAAAAAACCCTGTAAGAAATCAACACGTGTTTCACCTCTCAACGAGGCATCCTCAGGATGACGATTGACCAATTGCAAACCAGAACGCGACGTGTTACCACACCGAGCGCTGGACGCAAAGTGACACGTGTTTCACCTCTCAACGAGGCATCCTCAGGATGACGATTGACCAATTGCAAACCAGAACGCGACGTGTTACCACACCGAGCGCTGGATGCAAAAAACTTTACTTTTGGTTTGCAATTGGTCAATCGTCATCCTGAGTATGCCTCGTTGAAAGGTGAAACACGTGTCGATTTCTTACAGGGTTTTTTAGGACTCTTGAAGAATAGTCAAGCGGAATAGGTTACTAAATATATCTACGTCTATTGTATTTAAAAAAAGATTCTATACAATAGTATGCAAAATCATTCACATTACGGAACAAAAAAACATAAATGTAATTGCTACTTCAGCGTTTCGTCATACTATGCTCGATAAAGAGTTACATCGGTGTGGATGTACCTATAGCCTAGACACTGAAAACAAACGCATAAAATTAAAGTCTATCTAGATTCTATAAGCTAGTAGATCGTCGCGAAATAATCTACCAATAAAATAAAAAAATAGAATTATAAAAACAACATCATTCAAATATTCTTCTCTGTAAAATACCAATGTAGGGTACATTGGTACACACAATGTAAGGTAAACAATGACAGAAAGAAGAAAATATAAACTCAACAACATACATAAAAGTTATAATATTATCCTTCAGAAACACACACGAAGTAAATATACTTAGACGGTAGTAGCACATTCCCTGAGGAGAGGACTTATAAGGATAGTTTGTGGGTGACACCTCGACGACCAGGACCGGAGGTAGTGCGAGATTTAAAATATATTGACATTAATGTCAACTGAACAACCTGAAAATTCATTTTTTTTTGTTCTGGACATAAATGACTAAGATGTGACCATAAAAATGTTAATCCTATGTGTGAAGGGGCTAGCATAATAAAGTTTTTTAAACGTTTATCAAAATACTCGAAACAATATTCTGGCTACTGACAATTATTGACAGAATTTTCAAGTAAAAAAAAAAGCGTAAACAATGTAGGTAGGTACATAAGAAAGAAACTTGGTTAGATGATTGCATCCAACCTAAGAAGAGTATTACTACTTACTTGAGACAATGTTGTAAACTATTTTTAAAACTCGTACTTTCTTTCTCATTCTATTTCTTTATAAAATTTTACAAAAATCATTTAAACTAAAATTTTGGAATAAAAAATCACTTCAACTCCAACAAAAAATACATGCATATGTTTTTTTAATATTTTTATTCGATAGTTTACATGGCGAAATAATAGTAAAATAAATTCGACGGAATGCAATTTAAAGTACTTAAAAAAAAGTTAAAAATAGCCAACCGACCCGGGCTTTTTAAACGCCCTCCATTTGGCGCGCTTGATGTGGTGACTTCACAGTCTATGACAACAAACAAACAAGTGTCAAGTCAATGTCAAACACTCCTACAAAACACATTGTCATTTTAATTGTTGTCATAGATTGTTACGTCTCATTAGCTCTGATCAATGGCGTCGCTTTTCAAGTATTTGATTTTCCCACAGTTTTTTGGCACTTCTTAAAAATTAATTTCTCGCTCATAAAGAAATTTTATTAAAAAAATACTTCACCCTTATTTGAATCACATGCATATTCTCTATTACTACCAGTCAGACCAATTAACTTTCAATCAGCATCAATATTCCTTCACAGCACTATCTAATGCACCGCTTTTAAGTACGGCCCTGCGCCTCTTTGTACGTTAACGGGCTAGACTGCTAGAGCATACTTAAATCGAGGCTCGATTCTTATCCAAAAGTTCTCAACTAAAGGTGTTACTTACTCTTCAAGTGTTTAGAGTGTATAAAAGCAGTTTTATTTTACACGGCACGAAGTGCAACGTCAATAATAGTTCATTCGTTTATTTTTATAGTCTTGGACGGAGCTTGGCATTATATTTTGTGTTGCTGTGATTTTTACATTGTTTGGTAAAACATTAAATAAGTTTATGAAGCGTTTTTATTTAATCCTACCTTTTGCCAGCGGCTTCGCCCGCGTGCATGTCGGATACTATCCGACTGGAACGTACTACCGGGATAAAAAGTATATATTATCCTGGTACAGGTCATGGTCTACCCGTGTGCTAATCCATTGCAAGTTTCATCTAAATCTGTTCAGCCATTTTAGCGTGGAAGCGTAACTAACAAACTCACTTTTGCATTTATTATAATAATACTAGCTGTGCCCCTCTTTTTTTTTTTTTTTTTGTGTTTTAAATCATCGTATGACTTCTCCCGCTCTGGGCGGAGCGGAAGGGCGTGTCAGACTCTTACTGACTAAAACCCACCCGTGTTCCTTCAACAACAGGCAACTGTTGCCAGGGTCCCGGTATCCCTTTCGGACACGACCGATTCTCAGACCTACCGAATATACATACAAAATTTCATAAAAATCGGTTAAGCCGTTTCGGAGGAGTATGGCAACTAAAACTGACGCGAGAATTTTATATATTAGATAGATAGAAGATTAAGTGAGCGTCGTTTGGAAGATATAAGAGTCGAGTCTCGTCATAAGAACCACGAAGAGTTTATTATTACGTAGTATATTAATTAAGTAGCAGGCTCAACGTCTGTGTCATTAGCACCATTTTTGAAACTAGTGCGATAAATAGAAGATAAAAATCTTAAGATTCAAGAACTTTACCTTTTAAACTATGACGACAGCCAACGAAGCCGCAAAGAAAGTTCTAGATTAAACTAGAAAATTCAACGTAACAGAAAACCTAATTATTCCTTCGGGCAATTCAGCAAAAACATTCCTTGTATAATTTATTCGCTCCGATAACTCTGCGACGAACCAAATTTGGTGCAAGCGTAAGCCATGCACCACTTTTGACAGTGTGCCAACTTCGGAAACCGGTTCAGACCGGTTAAATTCGGATATAACCAGACCAATCCAATGTAACAATGCAAAACTTTGTGGATATAAAAACTATAAAAAAGGTTTATTTAACTTTTCGAGTCGTTTCAAATTAATTTCTGGTTGTTATTTTTGGCAATATAGTGAATTTATTGTTCGTGTTTATAGTATTGGGTATAATGGAAAATACATTTCAAGTGGCATTTGGCTATCGCGATCAAATAGAGTTATTGTGTTCATTTGTTTCCGTTTTCCCATTACTATATTTTCTGCCTTTTTATAGGCCTATTTGAGACGTTGCCGTTGAGGGGTTGTTGACGTTGTTGTTGACAAGTTGACGAATCACTGAGCTCTCGCATCACGTCACCGCACTCCGCCCGCACCGCGCAGCAATGTCTCAGAGCGGTTGGCTGTAGTTAACTTCCCCTAAAAAGCTCATTCAGATAACTTTCTCCTAGGTCATTTATACCCGACCGCCAAGAAGGGTTATGTTTCCGCGCATATCAGCTTCGAAGTCAGTACCGGACATTTGTTGCAGTTGTTTCTCCTTGATAGTAACGCGCATGCGTGACCATTCCTAACCACAAGCAATACAAATTACCATTAACATCCCTTAGTGCGACACTACACCTTTATCACTTAACCTAACCTAACTTCCCACTCACACCACCATATTTATTTCAAGTAACATTTAGTAAGAAAGTAAACAAGCAAAAAGTCTCTAAGAAAAGTCGATAAATCCAACTTAAGTTTACATTGACGTTTTTATATGAGCACGGCCTAAAGAGGGTTAATGAAACTCCAGAGAACTCGGATAGAACTTTGTTATTGGCCATACTTCATGATTAGTCGGGAGCGAAGGGGATCAGGACTGTCACAACATAGATAAGATTTCATCAATTGGCCTTCTTAGAGATTATCCTGAGTTTAGACAAAAGAATTTTGGTCGTGGATATTTTATTTAGGAAGGTATTATGTGACTGGTGATGTGTGGAGGAGCTCGTGGCTAAGTAATAACAGCGGCACGGGTCGATCCATCAGGATAAGCTACGCATACCGGGGTTGTTCCGTGGATGGGTGGCCATCTTTACATACAGAAACTCCTCTGTGCCTCGGAAAGCATGTTAAGCAGTTGGTCCCGGCTGTCATTTGTGGATCTTTCGACTTTCGTCGCGGGTCGTCAGAAGCCCGAAAGTCAGACAACCAGTCTTACGAATCATGGGTTTGAACCCAAGCAGACACTTTTTTTTTTTTCCAAGCCTATTCTGTCCCACTCCTGGGCAAAGGCCTCCCTCCACTCCTTCCATCGTTCGCGAGCCCGCGCGTCCGCTTTCCAGTTTTGATGGAACCTATCCAACTCGTCCCGCCATCTCCTACGTGGTCTGCCGCAACCCCGTCTCACTGTCTCAGGGCAGTTCTGTGCTATTTGGGCCCACAGTTTGTCCGGCATGCGGCAGACGTGTCCTGCCCAGTCCCATTTAAGTTGGGCAGCCTTTTGAGCCACGTCAGCTATCTTTGTTTTGGAGCGCAGTATTGTATTACGAACACGATCCGTTAATTTAACACCTAGTATACTGCGCTCCATTGCTCGTTGGCAGACCTTGAGTTTGGACTTCTGGATGTTAGTCAAAGACCAAGTCTGTGCACCATAGGTTAAGACGGGAAGAATACATATGTCCATGAGCCTGCGTTTCAGTGCCATAGGCAACTCACCCTTAAATAGTTCCTTCATGGACCAGTAGCTCTTTCAGGCGTTTTCTATTCGCCTTGCGATTTCTTTATCTTGCCTCGCCTGGAAAGAGACTACTTGGCCCAAGTAAAGGTATTCCTAGACATGTTGTATTGTCTCCCCGTCTACTTTTATGCTTACAGGTCAAGCAGACACTTTACTTTGTGTAAATTATTTCATCACCACTATTCTGGAAACGGTGAAGGAAAACATAATGAGGAAACTGGCATGTCCTAGAACAAAAAATCGAAGACATGACATCCACAAACCCTTACTGGGCCCACGTGAATCTGAATCACAGGAAGAGGAGGCCTGTGTCCCAGCAGTGGGAACATTATAAGCTGATTATGCTATACATATAAATCTTTTCGAATAAATTCTATAAAATGATGGCGGAACCCGCATCAAAATCCGATCAAACACGAAAAGCGATTTTAATTTATAATATGTAACTATAGATAAAGAGGACTCAAAGAGCATTCATAAATATGCTTTCAAAATTAATAAGGCGCCACATATATTTTAAGAGGTGTTTTTAATACACTTGAAAGATAAGGAAATTCCGTAAATTTATAAAAAGCCCGTCACATTTTCATCGTCTTATGTCTTTTATGAATAGATCATGTTTTCTGAAGATATTATTTATGCTTGTAAATTGATGCCAAGCAAAGCGTTACAAAAGGAACATTTTATTTCTCAGTATCTTTCTATACGATGTAAATCAAAGTTTAAAAGGCCTGTTTTCCTTTTTGTAGGTAGTTTATCAAAGCTATTTATGTTTTTTATGAAGATATACTAATTTGATTTCCTTTCACAAGTAAAATAGAAATCTGTCATCGTTAAAAGCGAAACTGAAACTGTTGAAACTGTCTACACGAAAAGCCTTAAAATTTGCGAAGGTCTAACGTTGTCTAATCCCAGCTCATCTCCAGAACAAACGTAGCAAAAGTTATTCCTATAGATTTCCGGAAAATAAAACAGCATTACTGTAAAGCTGGGTCCGAATATGGGTAGGTACCTAATTACGTCATCGGGTCGCCATAGCTGAAAGCCAGCGATGCGTGAACACCGTTGGACAGCAATTGTATCCATTGGACGGACGAATACCGGATTTTATTCCGGCTACGTGTTAAGAATGTTTCTTTTCCTACTTTTTGTCTCAAGCCATGTCGGATAATATTAAGGATTTTTATTGAAAAAGGTTATTGTTCTCTGGCGTGAGACGGCACTTCGCTTTTTGATACGAAAGGTGTTTTAGGAGCCATAACTCGGGGTGGGAGCTGGAGGCTTGGTGATGTGTATTTTATTGTGATCGCTGACATTTCTTAGAAAAATTAATACTAAAACGTACATTTTGTTTTTTTTTTATTGTTTCTGTATGACAAACACTATGATCGGCGTCGTAAATAATTTTTGTGTTTTTTTTTGGAAGTCGGTTGTTTTTTTTAAGTTTTTTTTTTCACTTTGTAATTGTCGTACCTACCTACACAAATTCGAATACTACCTGCTATGTAAATAACAGTGACGGAGTCACTTAAAATATTATGTACATATAAAACGTGGGAAAAATACGTAATATTGAAGCGAACTCAAAAACTACGCAAGCGAAGTTAATAAAATTCACCACCTCTGACCTACCAAACAAAAAAAAAGAATCATCAAAATCGATTCATAATTGGCGGAGTAATCCCGTAACAAACATATAAGTAACAAAAAAAAAACTGAGGAAACTTAGAACCTCCTTCCTTTTGAAGAAGTTGGTTAAAAACAAAGACAGTTTTCTCAATTTTCGACACATACAACCATTACCTACTCTTTTAACATCAATATTCTCTAAAATTCCTTAACCTCTCAAACACACAATTTTGACCTCATCAACGATACAATTAGTTCCAAATGTCGGAACACAGACGATCCATCTCCACTCATTTTTCTCCGCCATTTTCAATGTTCCTTACTCCGTTCTGTCAAAGCAATTTATTGAGATGTATAGGCCTTAGTGACGAACCACCAAGACTTATAGTTTGTCGTATATTTGTGTGAAAATGTCCTTTTTTACGTCAATCCATAACTATTTGGGTTAGTAAATGTGTTTTGTACGCCTTCTATTTTTTACAGTTCCGTACCCAAAGGGCAAAACGGGACCCTATTACTAAGACTCCGCTGTCCGTCCGTCTGTCAGTCTGTCCGTCTGTCACCAGGCTGTATCTCATGAACCGTGATAGTTAGACAGTTGAAATTCACAGATGATGTATTTCTGTTGCCGCTTTATCAACAAATACAAAAAAAAACAGAATAAAATAAATATTTAAGGGGGCTCCCATACAACAGACATGATTTTTTTGCCATTTTTATAGATAACTAGCTGCGCCCCCACATTAAATTCTTTGCGAATCTTTTTTCAGTGACATTTACTCTCAGGCGGATTTTTTCAATCGGTTTTCCGGGAATTTCTCTGTCACATTTCCTATCCTTTTAACCAAAATATCCTAGGGATTATGTAAGTAGATTTTAAAAATTGTCGCTTAAACTCTGATTTCAGAGATCACAAACGTTTTTACACTGGAATTGTATTTTTTTAACACATAAAATAGTTACCTATATACTTAATCCTTCAATAAAAACCTTTAAAGTTAAAAAGTTTTTATATTTAATGGTATTCTTTATCCGACTTTAATTCCTTTCTTCTGTTGAAAAATAAAAACAATGAATTTCGACGTAATCTGGACAAGATCCAAGACAAGTGAAACAAAAGAGAGGTCATGCTTTAGAATCACAGAATCTGAACGTCGAGATAAGAAAGCATTTCTTCTTGTAACCCATTTACTGACTACTATTGTATCTTATTAACAAATCTGTAGCTTAACGAATAAGTATTTACGTTTTTTTTCTAAAACTGTAAAGTCTTAAAGTTTGTTGTGTAATTCCTACTACGTCATACGAGTCAACATTAAAAAAATTAAAGTAATAAAAACTAAAACCCAACTACGACTAAAAAGGTATAAACAAAACACCACAGACAGACAAATTGAAAATCCGGAGTCACACGTGTTAATAAATCAAACAGATTACGTGTGACTCCGGATTTTTAATTTGTCTGTCTGTGGTGTCTTGTTTATACCTTTTTTTTAGTTCCTGATTTTATGTACTCTAGAGGGCGCCATTTTTAATTAGTGTGACGTCACATAGCCTATAACCAGCGGACGATCAAGACGCTTCCAACGATACCTCATTTGTGAAATTATGATGAGTCGTTTAGAAGATATGAGGGGACAGATGAACATACATACATAAATACATACATACATACCGGTCAAAATCATAACCCTCCTTTTTTCTTCGTAGTCGGGTAAAAAAATGCGTGATCTAAGTTTGTCAAATGGGAGGGAAAAATACGTAAGCGAAAAATCGGAGGCAACGGGTAAGTATAAATCATATAATTTCCAAGGATACGAATCCAACACCAAGAAACTATTATTCCAAAACAAAAATATCCTCGCATGCATTTGTTTTCCTTCCCACCAATCCGAAACGGTCCACTCAAGTGAAACATAGAAAAACAAGCGTCCTAGGAACGCGTAACTAAAAATCAGTTGTGTTGAGCACCCCTGATGTACAAAGTCACGTTGGACAAACAATGGGCACCCCTGCTGTGGATTTTTATACACCTGCGGGGGTCGTTGCCCTGGCTGTTGAATAAGAATGCCTATGATACACAGAGGTCTGTAAGTTGGATGATTTTTGCTGTTTGTTTTGGTTGATAATATTGATTCGGTGATTTATACAGGGTGTAAGGGTAAACACCGTTGTCACTCAAACCATGGCATGGGTAAGATAACGGTGTTTACCCTAACACCCTGTATTTATAAGTAAATAATTATGTTTGTATGTCGTGTGCTCGTGGTATGACTATCGTATATTTTGCCTGTTAAACGGTATTTTTATCACAGCTTAAAGTTTTCTATTTTCATATCACTTGATCTTCGGTTAGAATTTAGAATAGAATACGCCAGTTCATTTATTTAAAACTAGTTTCCGCCTGTCGCTTCGCCCGCTTGATATCTTTGTAATTTATAGCCTGTTCCTCAGGGATAATTATAACATTCTACCGGTGAAGAATAGGGATAAGATTTTTTTATTCGTCTAGTAGTTTTTTTAATTTTATTCATCATAAACAAACAAAAGTTCAAATCCATGCTAATAATATCAATTCGAAAGTAACTCTGTCTGTCTGTATGTTAACTTTTTAGGCCTAAACCACTGAACGGATTTCGCTAAAATTTGGCAAGGGAATAGATGGCGTCACGGGGAAGGACATAGGCTACTTTTGATCAACATACCGCGAGCGAAGCCGCGGGTGGAAGCTTGTCATATATAAAGAGAAAACTCTTTATAATATTAGTACAGATAAAGCTCTGGCCAAACTGAAGCCAACCTCGCACGGTACACCGCACGAAATTTTCTCGCGTCGGTTGTGACAAGTAATTTCTAATATAGAGGTGTTCAAACTTGCGCGAATAGTCGCGTGACTTCCCCAGTCCTCATCATGAAAACGACGCGTGCAGTCACGACCCGCATCTCGCGCGGGATTCGCTTTAGTGTGGACAGAGCCTAAAGCTTTCAAAGTGTCGAATAAATAAAGCCTCTCTTACCTACATGACTTTTGAAACTTCATTAATTTGAGTTCTCCAATACCTTTGTAGCCATAACTAAGAGCCACATAGACAAACTTTCTCCTACAGATAATTAGATCGATGCCGTAAATAAGGAGTTTATTTTACCGGATAAGCTTATCGGCCGTGTGTCCCAGCCCTATGAACGGCGAGACGTACGAAAATAGGATGCGATGCAAACACGTCTGCCTTAGTGCACTGAACTCCACAGATATCTATTTAAGATCTTAGTTTCGGTTTTAAAAAGGGCTGTTTTTAGTTACAGTTGGGCTTTATTTTCGAAATAGTGTTATTATTAATTATGCATACAATGTACATTATCATACTGTTTGGATGGGATAAAGGTAATAAAATGAATTTTATACTTTATTATTTGACGTCCTCAAAAACACGTGATTTTAATGCGAAAATCCTCAAATAACAAGAAAAAATCTGTTTTGGCAGTAACTGTCATTCAGCTTCAGCAAAGTTTGTGTGCAGTATTGATCTGTCCAACTTTTGCCGGTATCAATGCCGGCTGCGTTTTATTCAGACCACTATGCTACGCGGCGTAGCGCTACGCAAATTCGTAGCACTATTGCTACGACGTAGCAACAATGTAAGTTTTACGGACAGCAATGTTCCTCTACTTTATTTATTTATCTACTTTTGATTTACTTCAAAGTAATAAATAAACTGTTTAGAAATCTGCTTATCAGTAAATAAATACTCCTTAATAAGTACCTTATTTAAAGAAGGCTTCTAATTTCATTACTCATTGAATTTGCGCGAAGTCAACCCCTTTCGTTGGTATTCCGATAATGAACAGACGCCATTAATTAGGTGTTAGATCCTCATCAGGTGGTGAATAAGACTTTTCGTAAATACCTTTGGCCTAATTGAATAACTGGGTGATGAGGGAAAATTTGTTTTTCAGGGCAGTTAGGTTTTTCTTCAATAAAAATTTTTTTGGAGTTCAACAGTTTTCTGAAATGGCAGCTTTGGTTTATTCAGAAAGCGGTGAATGGACACACAATACTAGTTGTCCAAATACAGAGCGTTGTTTGACATATTACTGTCAAAAACTGGTTAAAATGACAGATTTTCATGCATGACAGTGTTTTTTGTAGGTTCATTTCCGCCACGACACGACGTATTGCCACACCGAGCGCTCCAGCCAGAGTTCCAGAGTTCTCTGCGTCCAGCGCTCGGTGTGGCAACACGTCTTGTTCTGGTTTGCGACTTGTCAATCGTCATCCTGAGGATGCCTCGTTGAGAGGTGAAACACGTGTCGATTTCTTACATGGTTTTTTATGACTCTTGAGGAATGGTAAAGCGGAATAGGTTACTAAATATATCTACGTCTATTGTATTTTTTCCAAATAAACGTTTTTATTTCTTTCCTTTTTTATGACATAATAGTTTGAGGACAATTTGTAATTTCAATAGCCTGTAAAAAAATTGCATGCAAAAATAGTTAGTTACAAAAATTTTCTACAGCATGACAGACTGAAGGGTAGGTAAATAGTGAACCCAATATTTTAACATACCTCCGAATGACAAGTACTCAATATTATTTCCTTGCCGCTGGAAGTTACTACCGGTCTAATATAAAATTTATGAGCCATAAACCTTAGAACGGGTGTAATGTAAGAAACGCCCACAAGATTGATTGAAAAAATGGCTCACAATCAATTAAATTGGTTTTACGGTTCCTTAAATTTTATGTGAAGGCCGCGGAAGACTTTAATTCACTTCATAATAATATGTAATGGTAATTTTCTTAACATAAATAAGCAAATTGTTTGGAAGACTCAGAGGGTTCTCGTTGCAAATTTCAAAGCGTCAGAATAACGTACTAATTAACGTCAGGCTCCAATAACCTCTAAGAAAGATACACATTAAATCAAAGCAATTAACAGCCTCAAACCATATTTCAAAAACGTACCGCAATAAAACCTATAAGCTTGAGAAGGAATGAGAAAATTCAAAGTCGAAGAACACCGTCATTACTTAAACTTTAATGTTACAACGTGGACTTCGCCTGTGAAACATTGCCACTTAGAAAGGGGCTGAGAATTTCAATTTTAGGTCAGACCGCCCTCGAAAGGGATTAGACAGGCTCCTCGGAGGCGCTATTACTACTACCCTTCACAAACAACGGATTCGTCCTTTTCTCCTATAAAAGTAAAATATGAGACGACTGCGTGACCTCCTCGACGTTTCTGATCTCCTGGTATTTTGGTCCTCGTAATGGCTGGTGATTTAGAAGCTTGGTGCTTTACATTTTGAGCTTTGTAGGAAGATTGGTTCTGTAATTAATAGTGCTTTACAAATTAGGGATAACATCGCACTGGCGTAAATAAAATAATTTTATCTACACCCATGGTATAAATCCTCTATAAAAGTTTCTGAAACAGTTAGCTTATTGCCAACATTAAAACACTGGTTGTTTTAATGTTGTCATAGTAACCATAATATCATCCAAACGGGTGTTACAATGTTTTACTAAATTTCATAATACAACTCATTTAAAAAAAAGAACATTGTCATGCAGTTGCGTTTCACTAACAAAGCAGCGTAATTTAAAACAAAAAAACATCTACGTTATTCGAATTCGAAAAATTCGAATTCACGTGCGTCGTATCTCTCCATTTTTGTTGATATTAGTATTGCAAAGTACCTTTTATAGAGGATTCATATCATGGGTGTAGATAAAGTCTTGTATGCGACTGTAAATAATGAGGTATTAAAACACCCCTTATTATATAACAGTTGCATAAATAACTATTAAATGAACAGAATTATTGAAATACTTTTGGAATAAATATGAAATCATTGACTACAAATCCGCTCAGCTGTTGATTGGCCTTTTAAAGTACGATCACAATTAAAATTATATTGTGTCTCGTTAGTGACAGTTGGAGGTTTATAAAATAGGCTTTACCAAATTCAATGCCGTGGACACTGAAATATATCTTCAGTAAACATTGAAGTTTTAATAATACAGTAAAATATTGTCTCAAATTCAATTCAAGCGTACAAAATCGTAACTCGCCATATACACAAGCATCTTATTTCCGCTCCAAAGACGCTAAATGTTACTAAGACCTTGACAGCCAAACTGTGAGGCGAAACACGTCGAAATATCGTCGGTTCGACTGTTCCAAGCAATGCTCGAGCAGATATTTTAAAAATGTCTAGAGTAAACCGAAAATTCAATTTCCACTACCATCGCTTTCATAAACTGAGATACTAAAAGACATTGGAAAGGACGCTAAGTCGTAAAGTCGCAACGTTGGGTGTACACGACAAATGTCAACTTTTGGCTTATTTTTTTGAAAATGCATTTACTTCGTGCTGAAGCTTTTAGTGCGCGATGGCGCAAAGGTTTTGAAAATGCATTTGACCATGCGTTGTGAATGGATGTGCGATATTTTTGGGTATTTCGTATCGTACTTGAATTTCTTCTGTTTTGTTTTGTTGAACAAGTGAAAATGTACGCAATGTACACATAGGTACAATCACGAGCAAAAAATATATTACTATGCACAGCTCAGCAATAATATCGGATCAGCCTATAATGTTCCCACTGCTGGGACTTGGGCCCCTCTCTGTGAGAGGGAGTGGGCCGTAATCCACCACGCGGGCCCAGGGCGGGTTGGTTACGGATTTCATGATTCATCCATTAATATCTGTCGTCAAGATGACGGCAAATATATGTGATCATTTCTGGAATGCATATAGAAAGTGGAGACGACAATACGACAAAAAATGAAACTCGTATATATAATGACGTTCTCGGTCTACATACAAAAAATTAATCAAATATATCCAATAGTTTAGTTACGATAGCTAGTCAAAGATCGGCAAATCCCATACTTGGCCCAGCACTACTATTTAGTTTGTTAGAAAAAATGACTTTTTTAATTTCGATGTGCATTAGTATTGCCAGTTCTTTCATTTATTGTTGTATGGTCGTCTCCACATTGTATAAGTAGCAGCACACATGTGACATCGAAGGAACACCAAAACTAACTGAGAAGACAAGGAATGACGCCAAAATCTGGGATGCTGCATCACCTTTAAAGAGATGTATCATCAGAACGTAGATATATATATTTTTTTAATTATTTTTATTAAAAAAATAACAAAATTCTAAAATAATTTATTTTTATCCATTTGAAATAAAAATAGTTTTTTTAATCACAATAAATATATAATAAAAATAGTTATTACATATATACAGACAGACGCGGCGGACGACTTTGTTTTATAATATTATTATAAAACAAAGTCCTCCGCCGCGTCTGTCTGTCTGTCGTCCTGTACGCGATAAATTCAAAAACTACTGCACCGATTTTCACGGATTATTATGCTAAAACCTTACTCGAGATAGAGTGGTTCTCGAGTAAGGTTTTAGCATAATAATAACCAACATGCAGGCGGCCGGAGTCGCGGGCATCAGCTTAGTTATAAATAAAATAAAAATTATAAAATTAATTAAAAATCATAAAATAAAATAAAAATGATTAATAATACGCCATAAATAATGCTTTCGTTCATGATTTTATGGATAATCTTTCTGAGTTCAGTACACATTATTAACTCTTAATTTTCTCTACCACGACCACACTTCCAATTCAATAAAGGTAACCCCAGGAGTTTAGGACAGTCCCGTCCAAACATTTAATCAAAAGAAACCGTTGGCGTAAACAAGGTAGGATATTTATAGTGACCATCTTCCTACGCCTACAGCTAGGCTAGGCTAACTCAAACGTAGTAATTGGCCTCGGTCCAACAGGGGTCTTAAACATAAACTTAAGTTTTTGTTAGGTTATCTCCGTTAGCTTGCAGAAGAAGCAAGACTCCGGGAATGATACTGCAGTTGCGGTGTACTTCGTTTGTTTGTCTAATTTAGAGAGTCTCCTGGGATTTGAGAATATAATTAAAAGCCTTGGGAAGTATTTTGTTCAGCCAGATGGTATGAAACAATACAACACTATAGTATGAAATATACGTGCAGTCACGAGCATTATTGTCGAAGTAGTGTCGTCGAAGTCACATAATTTCGTATTTAAGTCATGTCGAAGCAACGTTTTGTCGGAGTAAAGTAGTGTCGGACTTAAGGCATGTCGAACTAAAGTATTGTCGTAATAAAGACGTGTCGGAGTTCCGTAATGTCGAAGTAAAATCATGTCGTAGTACCGTTTGTCGAAGTTCAGTTTGGTATCCAGTCAAGAGCAGCGACTAGCGGTAGCGGCCGCGACTT
The DNA here is from genome assembly GCA_948473465.1 of Lithophane ornitopus. Classification (NCBI taxonomy): domain Eukaryota; kingdom Metazoa; phylum Arthropoda; class Insecta; order Lepidoptera; family Noctuidae; genus Lithophane; species Lithophane ornitopus. Next base: position 2,898,518 of record OX419629.1, read on the forward strand.
GTAATTCTAATCCTGGGGTGTTTTACTTTGTGTAAATTATTTCATCACCATAGCTCTCAAAAATGGTGAAGAAAAACATCGTGAGGAAACCGGCATGTCCTAGAACCAAAAATTCAACCAAAAGACATGTGACATCTACCAAATCACATTGGGCCCGCGTGGTAGATTACAGCCCACTCCCTCACAGGATTTGATTTTGATTGTGTTGCAGCAGTGGTAACATTATAGGCTGTACCTACTAGCATAAATTACACTTACGTTAATTCAAAAGCGATTTTCTCCTGAAGTATTAATATTTTATGATGTTATGATTAGCGTATTATCGAATCCATACTATTATGAAATACATCCTATCTCAAAGTTGCAATTGTTATTTCAACGTGCTTTAAATTTTTCGTGTAGGTACGTATGCTTATCTCATTACTGTACATTTTAACCAATCAGAAACACCAATTGGTTAAAAGTATCAGTATCAAACTGCAATACTTGTAATACTTTTTAACATCTAGGGCGAATTTCACCAATTTGAATGCGAGCAGCACATCTAAATCGTTTCAAGAGCTGTTAGTGTAATCATTGTTGTGGAATATTGAAACAGACATTTCTTGAACGTGGTTTCATTGGTGAAATGCGCCCTTAGTTGCATGCACTCCAATAATTACCTACCTACTGTTAATTCTTTGATGTTTTAAAAAGGTAAAAAACGTCCACTGCTAAATAGGCCTCACCTAAGCTTTGCCACAGCGACCGATTTTGGGCTGCTCACATCCAACCATTTCTTAAGCCTTATTTCGGAAACTGTTTCCCATAAAAAAAAACCGACTTCCAAAAAAAAAGCTTTTTGCCACCGACTTCCGAAATTAAAGTTATTTTTCAGTTTTGAGTGTTTTTTTTTGGAAGTCGGTTTTTTTGTTTTGTAAAATGTTTTATTTTTCACTTTTTAGTTGTGGTACCTACCCCACACAAATTCTAATACCACTAGCTGATGTAAATAACAGTGAAGGAGTAAATGAAAACATCGTCTAGATAAACTAAGTGGGAAAATACGTAATATTGAAGCTAACTCAAAAACTACACAAGCAAAATTAATAAAATTTAAATGGGACCACCTCGGAAGCATACAAAAAAAGAATCATCAAAATCGATTCATAATTGGCGGAGAAATCGAGTCACAAACATACAAAAAACAGAAGAATTGAGAAGCTCCTCCTTTTTGAAGAAGTCGGTAAAAAACTCACATGCACCAATGATCACCATCATTTAAGCTGAAGCCGCTGGACATAAGCCTCGGGAGCAAGCACCGCCACTTCGACCGGTTCTGTGCTTCTCGCATCCAGCAATGCATTAACCAATTTAAAGAAAAAACTTCCTTTTAAACTTTCAACTTTAACACAGCCTTCTGAAATTCCAATTCAAATATTCAAATAGTACAGAAGTGAGTCACCATTAGTCATTTCTTAGAAATTACTTCCAAAGTCGAACTTAACGATTTATGTGTTGAAATACTTGAAGTCAGCGAAGCGTTGTAATAAGGCACTGTGGAAGTGAATAATCTTTATTGCCAGGCGATAAAACTGTGTTTGAATAGTACTTAGTATGTGTGTAGTACGTAGTGTGGTGACCTCATTTATGCAATTATATTCGGAAGACGTTACAACGTATACTGCTTTTGCAATTTAATTTCCAAAAAAATTAAAGTAATAAAAACTAAAACCCAACTACGACTAAAAAGGTATAAACAAGACACCACAGACAGACAAATTAAAAATCCGGAGTCACACGTGTTAGGGCATAAATCGAACAGATTACGTGTGACTCCGGATTTTTAATTTGTCCGTTCAAAAAGTACTCGCGATACCTTTTTGAACGGATTTGGATGAAATTTCATACCATATTGCGCATACATATCGCATATCGCCATACCTTCCTAGGCACATGGGTAAACCATGACTTGGGTTAGGTTATAGTATACTTTTTATCCCGCTAGTCTCACGGGATCGAAATTTATACGGGTGAAACCGTGGGGCGCAGCTGGTTATAATTATAATAACAAAAATTTTATTAAAAAAATTAAAAACAAAAATATGATGAATGAAATGAATGATGAAGATAAATAAATGTTGTTCTTTAATTTAATTTAGGTATGTATAACCAAATGAAATCTGGACTATAATTTTTTATGTCGCACTCTTCCTCCGCCTTTAAGTATCTTGAAAATCGCTTTAATATTCACCATTACCATATTTTCCCAACAAATAATGAGTTATAGCCTCAACCCTGTTTTGCGAAAGCATTAATAAGTAATATACGCGTCACGACGAAGTCAACAACCCCATAAACTCCCTCTAATCTGCTAATAAAGGACCAATTTTATCCAGAGACGAATTTACGACGTCAACCAACTTCATATATGAAGAAAAATAAATCAAAATACTGGCCTAAAAAAATAGAAAGGGCCGAGTAGAAAATTCTAGAACGAATACTTCTTCGGATCAATACAATAAAACCTATTCGTCTGGAAAGAGAAAACAAGGTTAATAAAGTAAAGGTACCTTCAATAATTCGTCACCAGTTTCGTGGGACGCAAAATGCTGAATCGTCGTCGACAGCACATGTGGTGATCGTAAAATGAGCCAGGGGCTCACGTTTGCCCTCCAATCGAACAATGTTAGGGTTGCAAGATTTAGACAGATTTATTGGAACACTTTCAATATTAAAATTAAGTTAATGCCATTAAAGTGTGAATGATAACCGTTAACTTTGTCTTGATCTGTAAACTTTAGGGTTACTTCTTTTGTGGTTTTCGTCAGAATTTAGGAGAATGTGGCAACATTAAGGGAAATTATGTTCTTTTTAATGTTTACAAAAAAAACTTCGTTTTTTACACCTGAAATAAGCTCATGAGGCATGCTTCTTTTTATCAAAATCTAAACCAAATTAATGATAACCAAACCTATAAAGTTCAGGATTTTTTCTTATTTTTTAAAAAAATATGGTATTATTCCGAATTATAAACGCCCCAAAAATTCTAGAATCGGCCCCAAAATTTTGGCCAAACGAGCAGCCCTGGGTTAAACGCTCTGGTCACGGCTTCCCTCAGTAATTTATTGCTTTTATTGACCGTTAGCGCTGTTAAGTACGACCCTGGAGTTCTCTCAAACGTTTTCTTAGAGTATTAACTTGTTCTAATTTAGTGGTTGAGTTTTTACGCGAATAGGATGTGTAATAAAACATATCGGCTGTTGCCAACTTTCCGAGTAGGTCGAAACTATGTAAGGAAACTTTTTGGAATTCTTAAAGTTTTCGAAATGTCCTACATTATGTTGATGGATCGATAACTCATCGATCAGGTGGCCTAAAGAGTAAAGAAAAGTATATGTTTTTTTTCACCACTTCTGGATGTGTAATTGTTGCTAATATCGTCTGCCTAGCCTTTTCCCGACCAACATAAGGTCGGCTTCTAGTCTAGCCGGTTGCAGCTAAATACCAGTATTTTACATGTACTGACTGCCTATCTGAACTCCACAACCTAGCTACTGGGTAACACGATACCCCTTGGTAAGACTGGTTATTAGACTTTTGGGCTTCTAACTCCCCCGTAACGATCTACAATGACAGCCGGTACCAAAGGGTTAACGTACTTTCCGAGGCATATGTTACTGATACCTTATTCACCAGATAATTTCATACAACTTTTGTTTATTATTTTCCAATTAGTAGTAATTTGATAGACTTAGGAGCGGGATGGGAACATTCTGTTCCCATCCCGCTCCAAAGTCTATCAAATTACTATCAATAATGATTTTTGATGATCTAAACAATTTTGTTTTTTGTTATTTGGAAGTTTTTTGTTATTATAATAATGGTGTTTTACCTCTCGTGTAACTCAAAAAATACGCAGTTTATATTTTTTTGTATTTTTTATTCAATAATTATACTCTATACACGGCCAGAGTCAATCGATTGGTTTGTTCGTGGCTATTCTTTGTACAATAAACTCAAAACTCAAACTCAAACTCAAAGCATTTATTTCAAATAAACCAATTACAAGTACTTTTGAATTGTCAAGGGGTCGGTCAGTCAAAAAAATGAAGCTAGTTGCCCATTCCAAAGCGTAGTAGGTTCCTATGGAGAAGAACGGGCAAGACAGGGCTGGAGCAGCGCTAAGCCAAGCATTTTTGTCAGCGATGTAATCCCCCAATTTATAATTTATAATAGTAATTTATATCTTAGGATAGAATGTTGTAAGATTCGGCATGCGGATGTGTACGAAGTAAACAAGCTCGTCTGCCTATAAATCAACATCCAAGATCAAAGGATCAAGCACTCAAACCCTCAGCTACCATAAACTTCAAAAACAAAATCTGTCCAAATCGAATCGCCATCAAACTTTATCTCGCTTTGATACCGAAAGATTTAGGGCCTGAACAAATATTTTGCAGATACGTACGTACAGATACCGGGTTTTATCACATTGCCAACATGTGTGTTAGACTCATAAGCCGTGGAAAGTAGCGTAGTGCCGGCTCAGAGGCCTATAAGTCCGGCCGGTCAACGTCCGTACTATTTATTGTTGCTCTGTAATGGTTTATTGCAGATCGCCTTTATCGTAATATATTGCTTACTTTGCTAGTTCCGAAACGAAAGTTTTAGTGTACGGATGTATTGGAGTGACCTTTGTGTGCTGTAAGGCCTCAATCCTGGGCTGTGTTGCGCGAATTTTGTGACGATAACATCAAAAATCTTTCTTCCTTTTCTGAGATAGAAAGTACATTTTCGGATCGATATTTTAATTAATAGTTTTGTAACCGTAGTATTTTCCATAGTGTCTTAAATAATCGAAATATACAAATTACACAATCTGAGCAGAACTGTGAATAACACATCATTTATTGCTCAGGTTTAGTACTAACTTAGCTAAGTAAGTGAGCTTATTCGAGACAGTTAGAACGTCCCCGGGCTTTCCTCAACAATTTAGAGTAATCCTTTTACTGGAAAGAACATTGTTATACCAAGGCAAGGATCAAAGATCCAATTGTAGTTAGGAAATCCGTAAATGCGTCTTGTCGGTGCAATAAGCAATGAGAGTAAGATTGCTTTGCAGGAGACGAGTAACAAAGCTTCTACCTGGACTATTTTCTCTTTAAAATACAATAGACGTAGATATATTTAGTAACCTATTCTGCTTAACTATTCTTCAAGAGTCATAAAATACCCTGTAAAAATCGACACGTGTTTCACCTCTCAACGAGACATCTTCAGGATGATGATTGACCAGTTGCAATCCAGAACACGACGTGTTGCCTCACCGAGCGCTGGAAGCAGAGAATTATTATTGTCTCTTTAGCTTTAAGAAGAGATAAAGTACTTATTTTTGGAATAAAACCGAGGGTGGATTAATTATGCAAGGGTTTTTTAAGTACAATCTTCTTAGAGGTCCCATTACAATGTTTAAGCTTAAATGTTTAAGTTCGGGGAAAGTCAGACTAGCTGTCTGATATTTTTACCACAGCGTGAGCAATTATTTTAAGGGAATTCGGCACTATGCGGCTATGAACACGACCAGTCGTAATCGTGGTCGCTATCTTGGTCGGAACTTCTGCAGCCCCTTATAGTTCCTGCCAATGCAAGAAAAGAATTAACTATTCCACAACGTAGCATTCGTTATTCCAGTCTGTATTTTTTTTTTAAACAAATATAGTATAAACATTTTCATTTATTCGAAAAGAATCGTTTTCCAACTTAGAATACAGACTACATCCCTTTGTAGCCGCCTCAATGATAGTCCAATTACGCATTTACACAAAAAAAGTCAGAAATTCACAAAAGGATCTTATCTAAGTAACGTTTTAGGAGTTCAAAAGGGAAGACGCATTTTAAATCTATTGCTAAAAATTATACATGGAATTATTCATTTATAAAACCGGCCGGACGAATGAAATGCTCAATTTTTTTTCAGTCCCAAGGGGAATCGCTTTTCATCTTTCCTCCTTATCTTTTAAATAATTAAAATATTTGAGCGGCCGTGCCTGTGTATTGGTGATATAGGATTTACGGCGTTATCACTGGCTTTGACATGTATTTTGAATGTGAATGGAAAATTATGTGTAGGAGGTACATCGTGACCTTTTTTCTTAAAGGTCGCTCGAATTAATGACGCTCTTTTAACGGCACGTGATACTTTAATCTTATGAACAAGTTTTCATGAATTTTGATTAACTAAAATAATTCTAAACGCAGACCAGGCCATCTAGTCGGCATCAAATCTAAAGCCATACGCTATTCAGAAACAACTATCAGCAACGATTATCTACAAAAAACTTCACACAGCCCAATTACAACTCCACACAAAAAAAGCATTTGACATAAGCGAAACTTATTCGAAAAACATCACATAGTTCAAACGAGCTGTGAAAAAACGGGTCGTGTTTGAAGCACCCGCGAAGTAGAGGAGGGGAGCGGCTCATCACATAACTTTGTAAGATTTCGCGAAAGCACTTCTTTGTAAGTAGCTGCTTTTGTCATCCGCCGTCGCGTAGTTCCGAACTATCGTTGAGCACGAATACACTTGTTTTTGTTTCAAATATACGTTAAGGAATCTTTTGTTGGTGTCGGATAAGTCAGCCTTAGTTGGGATTTAGTTTGTAATTACGTTTCCTTGGCTTAAAAGATTTTCGAATTTTTCGTCGAAAATTACTATGGTACTTGAAGTCTATTGTGAGATATGATCCGATTTTATTGTTGAAGGTGAGCTTACGTGAGGGTAAGATAGCCTTGTGAGGTAAACTAAACCGCTTAGTGTTAGACCATGAATGGATACCACAGCTATTCATCCCTAGTTCAAACAGTTTGCTATTAATTCCGTTTTCATTCTATTCAGTATGAATACAATCTGGATCAATATGGATTCGCATTGTGTTTACGAAAATAAACTTGTTTGTCTGAAACCAATGTCAAAGGTCATATAAGATTTTGCTGTTCTTTTTTTAGTATCTTACTTTGTTAGCAGCTTATTGTATCTTAAAACCCGTTTGAAATTTGTCGTTCACTGCTTCTTCATCACCTTCAATATCTTCACGTTCTGCAATAAAATCACCAATGGAAAGTACAGCATCAATTATAGTCACACTAACATTAATTTTCCTAGCTTTCACTTGACATGCAAAATGATTTCCTGGTTGCGCAGTGGACAATCTAGCTAATTTCATGTTGGCTACTAAAACAGTGTAAATATTTAATGCCACCACAGCAGGTCAGCTTTTAAATGGCGGTGAGTTGATGGAAATGAGCGGATTCTAGCTTATAATGATTCTCTTTAATAATATTTTAGAACAGAAAATATACGAAGACAAACGGTTTCGGTGTTAGGTTCTGTTTGTTCTTGGAACTATGAATACTCAATACATATTAATTTAAGGAACACTAAATTTCACAGAATAGTGATCAGAAATTCAAATGATTTAGTTTAGTTATATCGCATTTACAATGGCGGAGTAACTGTATACTCCGAAACTTTCAAATGAATTTGTAGTTGGTTGAAATATAGTCTTGCGATAAGGCTTTATTTAATGCATGTGGTATTTCTAGTAAAACCACATGAGCTAAATCCGTTCTAACGTGTGTATCTGATCATGACACCCACTTACCTCTTGTGCCCAGCCCTTAACATAAGCTTTTAGCCTCAGTTTAAAGCAAAATATAATCTGTTACGTTACTCACAGGCTTCATTTTCCAACACCCTAGCTAGCTTGCCTCTAGAAATGTTCATACAACTATATATAATAAAATGCAGCGATAGCATCAGTGGATTAACTTTATATAATATCTCATTTTGAAATGGAATACATTATTTGATGTGACAGATTTGTTAGTGTGAAAATTAATTACGAACCGTTGTCTTCTGTTGTCAAATCTGACGATACTGTTACGACTTGATAAGAGTTTAGATATCAAATTTAGTTAGTTGCTCTGTAGCTAGTAGATCATACTGGCATGAATCTTGCTTGAAGTAACTTATATAATTTTAATATTGTGAATACAGTTTTTATTAAATCACGCATTTGATTTTAGCTACTATAATTATTATGAGCAATAAAACATGTGGTTACATGCAAGTACCAAGAATACACAAAACTGATACAGCTAAATGTCACAAAGATTACCTACATTACGCCCTACAAGTCAAAACTCTTGAAGAAAAACATCAACTACATGTTTACTTAAAATTAGCTGATAGAGTAACCGCTGATCACTTAGTTGTGCACAACATAAAGGATCAAGATCGTAAAAATAAATTCCTTCGTATCCATCCAGCAGTTTATTACTATCATCATCCCGTATTTTATGTGCTGCCATCTAGCCTCCAAATTCCCGAACCTCTCGTTACGTCATAGGGAATCTTGCGAAGTTTTATTTGTAGAAGGATTAAGGAAGGATATTAATCCTCCCAAGTTTGAAAGCGGATTGTGAGATGCAACGGGAGCTTGTAACATTTTGCTACCAAGATATTTTCTTTTAGGATGTAGTTTGGTGGAGGAGTCGAAAATTGGAACAGATTGGAGCATATATTTATATCTATCTATGGTTCTTAGCCTGTGATTGATGATGAGTAAAACATAATCTTCTAGTAGAACTACATTGTACACATTAAGTAAAAAAAAAGTAACTGGCTTTTTTATGTTAATACGTCATTTCTTTGTGCGTACAGATTATCGCCAAACAAGCTAGTAACAATCCATAATCCCCGTTGATCATATATTCAAGTAATCCTAGTATTGACCTATCGTGATACCCCCAACATCCCACCTTACTACATTCAACCAATTTTGATGTGAACCCAATACATCAAAATTGGTTGAATGGAACCCACCATAAGGAGACCTCTTCAACCTCATTTCATTAACAAGTACGTCCCACCAAATCCAGGGATCCCCATATTTAAGAGAGATCATGTTTCCTGGCCAATTTCAAAAAGAAAGCCAGATTAAATAGACCTCTTTGACCATGAACAGTGTTGGTATTTACAGGTCTTACGACTGGTCGTTTACAAAAACTGGGCAGTGTAATATATAGGTCAAATATATTTCCTGTTATAAGTCAGTAGAGCGTTTTGCTGAATCGCTTCACTAAGCTTAGGACTGATTTATGTTGGGCGTTGGCCGACAATAGCGTAACTATATGGATTTCTATTTATCCTAACTTTGTAGATCTGTATCTATTTATTTTTTGAGTTCGGCAGTATATTTCCATTACTTAGTCTGATCTTTTTCTATTGATTCGAAATGAATTTTGCCTAATTCTTCTTTTCTGTAAATGTCAAATGTAGATTTCTTAATATTTTCTTATTTCACATCTTTCATTTAACTCGAGGAGCTCGTAGCTAAGTAATAAAAGCCGCACGGGTTTATCCATAAGGTTAAGCTACGCTTGCCGAGGTTGGTCCGTGGATGAGTGACCATCTTTACATATCGAGACTCCTCCGTGCCTCGGAAAGCACGGCTGTTGGTTCCGGCTGTCATTCGTGGATCTTTGACAGTCGTTACGACTCGTCAGAAGTCCGAAAGTCTGATAGCCAGTCTTATCCAGGAGTATCGTATTACCCAATTACAGGGCTGTGGAAGTCAGATAGACAGTCGCTCCATATAAAATACTGGTATTCATCCAGTTAGACTGGAAGCCGACCCCAACATAGTTGGGAAATGTTTGATTTTTTCATATCTTTCACTTCTAATTTATGCATGTTTCCAGTCTAAAACGTTTGCTACAATCAGAGTAAAATAATAATTATGATCATTTTACTGAATTCCGTCACAAAGCAGGTACTAATTTACATTTGTCCCCACGGTCTCTCTTATATCTGCATGGTCCCCAAGCGATAGTTGGCAGTCAAATATCCTGCCATATATTAATGGTAATGATCCCTAATAATGTAATGAACGGTACATGTTAGCGCGGGATTGGCCCGATACACCCAATGCGGTGAATTATACTAACATTTGGCAATTTTGTACCGTTAATTATTTGGTATTAAAATTTTGAAATTCGCATGCAAATTCTGACTGTAATGCTCGAGTTGTTACGTTTGAAATTGAGTGTGGAGTACGGCAGGAGTTATATAACAATAACAGCTTGAATGCATTTTGTTGTAGTATAATTTGTAGAACGACGCTTTTATTGCATTCTCTAATTTAGGTGTTTGTTTATAAGTATTTGGTATCGCGTATAAATCTTATGAAAGAAAATAATTGTCTGTTTGTATCGCTTTAAGTTCACGATTGTTTTTGCTTTAGGCGTTATACCATCATCTTCTACATCCTTAGTAACTGTTGCTACTGTTTTATAAGACCCATTGCAGGATCCTCAGTGGTAGGTAGATTAGTTCGCGTTCTGGTTTGCAATTGGTCAATCGTCATCCTGAGGATGCCTCGTTGAGAGGTGAAACACGTGTCGATTTCTTACAGGATTTTTTATGACTCTTGAAGAACAGTCAAGCGGAATAGGTTACTAAATATATCTACGTCTATTGTATTTTATAATGGATTTCCGCAAACTCACGCCTGAATCAATTAACTAGGTAGATTAGTTATTATTAATTTTGTTAGTACGCAGGTGGAAGTCGTTGGCCGTCTTCCTAATGTCTAAAATCCCTTAGTCGCTCCTAACGACACTCATGGGGAGTAATGGAGTGGTCTTTGTAGCCCTGGGCTATTACCCTTTAATAGCCGTGTGCTCTTGCTCTAATTTAATGGATATAATTAACCATGGGACAAATAGGTTGGAAGCATTAGGAATGTGTTCTGTCTGTTAAATTATTGTTTTTAGTTTTTGGAGAATTTGGTTTTTAGTGTTTTGTCCATAAACCAGTGACACTGTATGTTGCATCATGTGACAGCTTACAAATTATTAAAATACTGCTAATCCATTATAGTTCCAATGGTGCATTATTGCTGTAGAACAATGTAGTATGCCATCTGTTTCCCTACATTTTGGCAGTCGATATCAATAACGGAAATTCTTATAACGTGAAATCGTCAAAAGCCAAAAGTAGTGCTGCCATCGAACTAAAATACTTTCTGTTTTTTTTTACTACTTTAAAAAGAAGTCTTCTCCTGTTGTATCTACGCGATTTATACATAAAACGCTTGCGGGACAAAAATTCTTTATTTAAATTTCGTTTGGATTGTCACTGTTGGCTGTTGGCTGCGTCGCCACGTCAACAGCCAGTCTGACCCAATGCATTAGATACAAAATAGGATCCAAAGTATGATCCAGCCAGGAAGATGGTAGCGAGGCTAACTGCTCAGTGGTTACTTAGACCTTGAGCTAGCGCCTAGTCGGTACGGAGTTTAAAGAATTAGAGGCCAGCTTAAACTGATTTTATAACCACTGACTTGCGGCCTCCCGTACAAACAAAATTCATTACTATCCTGGAGTCTATTTTATGAGTGGATTCCTGTGGCCTTCACCAGGTCATGGGACCATTTTGTGGGAGACCTTCCAACGCTACGTCTTCCGATACGCAGTCGCCGCTCCAGAACCTTTCAGCCCCATTGGCCATCTGGTCTGCGAGCAATGTCGGCCCACTGCCACTTAAGTTAGCTAGAACAAAATATCCCAAAACAAAGCTTGTGGTAATTACCAACTATAATTCGATTTTATACTACCGTGATGAACGTGTGCCCAAGGATATAGTTAACAGGGGAAAAAAATGGCACAATATATTAGTTTTATATGTCTTCGTTCCCCAACGGGTCGTATTTACGCGATATCACAGGAAAATGGGCCTCAATGAGATTGTCCACTGCTTTCAAACGATATAAGTTTATTTATTACTATTTTTATGTGTGCTTCTATGATATTTTCATTTTAGTGGAGTGACCGTGCTTGTTTTGTTTCAATTTTAATTATTGGGTCGAGTATATTACACCGTTTGAGTATGAATTATATGAAAAAAAAAAATGTTTTTCGTCTCCATAATAAGCATATTTGTAAGTTTTAATAAAAATATATACCTGTCTCCTTGAATTTAGTAATAATAAAAAAAAACATTATTTTAATAATGTTAAGCTCAATGGAATTAAGCAAAATATTTACGACCATTATATCTGTTTCTATTACACCATGAAAGTTATAAACCCGAGTAAACTCCAAATACAGCACAGCACATTCCGTCAAATACTACAATCAACGCCATCTAGCGGCGCCAAGCGCAACACACACACATTTCTTACCTTTTAATTAATTCCAACGCGCCCGTTGTCAACATCTAAGTAAAATAAAGCCTTCCAAAATGAAAAGACGTTTCACATAACCTGAGCGATATTTCCTTACAGTTTGCGCAGTACTGTGAAAATTTTCAATTTTCTCAAACAATGTAACCGCGTTGAGTTCTGTGTTTACAATTTCGTGTGGTGACATGGCGACAAAGCGACATGTTGCTGTTGTTCTGTCAAATAAATTCTTTTACGAATAAGTGTTTCGGAAGTGGTGTATTTTCTTTGTTAGTTCGGTTGTTGAAGTTATTTGACACGGTGGATTTATGTTTGGTGTTGCTGCAGAGTTTGGGCTTAGCTATGGAAATGGTAAAATTTTGCAGTAATATGCATGTTAGCTAAATTCTGTAGTAGATTAGTTAGGTATTCATTCTCTGACTTAATTTGTATTTTTAACCGACTTCTTCAAAAACGAGGAGGTTCTCAATTCGTGTTTTTTTGTAATTTTTTACTTGATTACACCGCCAATTATGAATCGATTTTGTTGATTCTTTTTTGTATGGTAGATCATGCTTCCGAGGTGGTCCCATATTAATTTGATTAACTTTGCTTGCGTAGTTTTTGAGTTAGCTTCAATATTACGTATTTTACCCACTTAGTTTATCTAGACGATGTATTCATTTACTCCTTCACTGTTATTTATATCAGCTAGTGGTATTCGAATTTGTGTGGGGTAGGTACCGCAACTAAAAAGTGAAAAATAAAAACTTTTTACAAAAAACAAAAACAACCGTCTTCCAAAAAAAAAACAAAAAAAGTGGAAAATAACTGTAATATATATAACAGTTTTTTGTAAAAAGTTTTTATTTCATTTGCCTTTTTTGGTTTTGGTACTGTTCTCACAGTATGTATTATGTAGGTACTTAAAAGTCTTAATTAAATAGATGTTTTTGGTCAAATACAAATTAGCTAGAGAAACTCCACAGAGGTCATGGGTATCGCTATATAAACATTAAAATACAAAAAATAGATGTTTTTTTTTGGATCATCGACTGCAGTGATCTTGAAATATCAATTTAAAAAAATCTGTTTTTTTGGGCAAACTCAGACGACGACGTGATGGAAATTGATATCTAAACACGATTTAAAAAAAAACATTTGTCAACTCATACTTCAAGTACCTAACAACATTTACGACTGCGTCCGTATCCATCACAACTGCAGTTTCGCTTCGCGAATTTTATTTGGCCCTGTATATTTTTACTACTTTGTTGCTGTCTGATAATTATAACACACAATCTTATCACTGTCATCATCATAAAAAATGCTGTGCATTTTTTTAACACGCGACAGTGATGATCAAAATTTTACCTTCTTCTCTGACGTGTTAAAGTTCATTTTACTGTACTTAACCAACCACTAAACTTCTCCAAGCCTTTCACGTCACCACATGATGTATTTACTCCTGAATAGGATATATTATAAGTTGGAGAATTCTAACATCCAACACGTGCAAATGACGAATTAGAAACTTTGTTTTATATAACTTTTGTTGCAACCACAAGCACTCAAAGTGCTTCGTCATTAATTTGTTGTGCTTAAAGGACAATTTTCGTAATAGGAAAAGTTTGGGCGGGCCGGAATTGGTTAAAAATTTGTTTCATTTGTCTTTCGCTGGTGAAGGAAAGAGTGAGGGAGTGAAAGGTTTATAAAATGTATAAACCTTTATAATTATAAAGCTATTTAATTAATAGCTAAAGAGTTAGGGCAACTATAAAAACTTAGACACTTGTTCAACGCGTGTTGTAATGCCAGTTTTATGTCAAACTCCATACAGAAATGTCATCTTTAAAAGGTGTTTAGTCTAAACAACTGATAAACACGAGTTTGTGATAATAAGGTTATAATCCTAAAAGCCACCGTTTAGTCAAGCATCAGCTAAAAGTAATCAAGAAACAATTATTTTCTTTAGAACATTAATACTCTTCAAACATCAAAACAAAAGATATAATTATAAAACAATATCCATAAATAAAATACAAATAAATGTTGACCAAAGATAAATAAGCAAATGTCAAGGAAAATTTTAATAGAAAAGATGAGAGAAAAATGTCCTGTAAATATCCTTTAAGAATGTTTTGCTAGGGGTAGCAAAAGAATATCTTTATTTCGACGAGGGAATACCTTCATTTGCACTTAAAAATAAAGACTTGAGACGTTATTGTAAAATTTAATGGAATTTTAAGTTCGTCTATTATGAAAAATAGTGATTTTTTATTCTGTTATCTTTCTTCGAAGTGATTTTAGTTACGAAGATTTTTCTTGATGTGGCTTTTAAATTAAATAAGGTACGTTAGCACTGATTTTATATACCTATTTAAATATTTTTTGGTTGAAGTGTAAAAGTGTTTTTATAAACATACTTATAAAAATAAATGATTTATTACTGCAGTAGCTAAAATAATAAATTTGTGTTTGCTGTTTAGTAATACTTAGCTTAAAAAGTTTCAAATAATGATAGCAGTAGTAGTTCTAAAGGCGTTATGTAACATGTACAGAATGCGGCGACCGATGAATTTCCCATACAAACGTAATACCTAAATCATTTGCAATTTTAGCATATTTCCACCATATTAATTATGTTCATATTTGGATTTAGACAGTATTTATCTAGGTTCCTACATCGTTTTTTTTCCCAAAAAACTTACCTAAAATGAAGTTTGAATTGAATTTAATTTCGCTCATTTTTATAGCGTAAATGACATGTTTTCATATTGTTTTTTCTGTATTCAAAACAACAACTTTTATTGTTACGTAATATTGTTTCAGCAGAAACATAGCTTATATTATCAAGTAACAAATTCAATCCGCCTAGCCTTTTCCCAACTATTTTGGGGTCGGCTTCCAGTCTAACCGGATGCAGCTGAATACCAGTATTTTACATGGAGCGACTGCCTACCTGACCTCCACAACCCAGTAACTGGGTGATACGATACCCCTTGGTAAGACTGGTTGTCAGACTTTATCAAGTAATAAAGTATCGAAAAAAAATTGAAAAACCTTAAGTTTCTATTCATCATTTTAGGTATTACGGAACATATCCAAATTTATCACAAATTTTCAATAGCTAGTAGTGCTTTCGCGTCAAGCAATTAATGTCATGTCAATGCCAGTTCACGGTAGCTGTGTGTATCCCTCCGACAGGCACACTAGCGCAACATTTGTAGCACTCGATTTGTAGTTGCGACCGATGCTCTGCCGACCCCTTAAACATCAAACGCAATCCAAACATTGAACGAAAATTAAAAATTTCTTCAGAAAAATCCCGGAACAGACAATCCACGGAAACTAAATCCGGCGTTTCGAGGAATGAAGTAATAACGTGTCTACTACTAAGTACAAGAACAGAAAAATTTCTCAGCGCAGAGTCGGGAAAATTCCCAGGGAATAGGCGAACGAGGAATTCCGAGGGAAGAATGTTCCCCATTAACGCTAACTGCACCAGAACTGCCCAGTTCGGGGAGTTACTTAATTTCGCGTAAGCTCTAAGGTGTTTCTGAAGTGCTGGTACTGCGGGTTTTAAGGGATTCGTAAAGTGTTTACGAATTACTGCTGGGTTCGGATCGATGGAGGGTTTTATAGCCTTTTTGGAGATGGTAAAATTTTCCTAAATAAATGTAGGTAGTTATGTACTAAATGACTGCCGAAACTGCTTTTATTTGCTATTTTATTTATTATTTAGTTGTTTTTTAAATATGCCATGTTGTATTTAACCAAAAAAAGTTGCGTGAGTACATAATTTAAATAACAACCCATTAACTGTAATATTTTCACGTTTGCGGCTGTATTTTCCAAGTTTGAATTTTAAATGACTGATTTTTTTAAGATTCTGAATTACGGTTTTTTTGCGAATATTCCAATCAAATTATTTTCCCATTAGATGTATCGCACTAGTACCTACCTAAAGTGATGGATTATAAACACATTGATAGTATGGTAAGAAGTTTTGTTAATGACTTATTGACAAAAAACTTAAATGACAAATTCATCTATAACTACGTATCAACAGTCCCCAAATTCTTCCACAAAACCGCATCTTTCTTCACCGCGAACCCATTATAGCAGTATGATAATATAACTATACATTTTTAATTACATTCTCAAGACGTAAAGCCAGCATTAAGCAAATCTTACATTTCTTCATGTATCCCTGGTGCGCATTACCGCAAAAACTTACATAATTACGGAAACCTCAGACTGTCTAATATAGTAGAACGTGTTTTAAGACCTTTCAGATGGTAGCTAATCGAAATAAGTCCTTGTGTGTCTCATTGCTTGGCAATTTCGTTGTAGTGGTTTTATCCCGCTATTATTTATCTCTAATCAAATATGAATGTGTGTGTTTATTTGTAAAGTATGTAATTATGTGTTATATACAATAGTTTATTATTGTACAACTAAATAGTTTCACCAGGTACTAAATTAAAAACAACTATGCAAATATATACCTACAAATAGTAGGTACATTACTCTCGCGGTCTGCAACTGGTGCATTGATGGACGATCGTGAAAATGTGAGCTGAGCCGAAGCCGAGGCACACATACGTGAGTCCATCAATGACTTTAAAGCTCTATTTGCAAACAAAGCCGAAAATAAAATAAAATCTTTGATAAGTTACCTAAAAAGTTCGTTCCATTTTTAAATAACACGGCAGATATGAGTTTTCATACAAATTAATTTGGCCGCTATACACGACAGATATGGGTTTTCATAGTAACATTGCCGGCCGCATCGTCACTTGTTTTTGACTAGTACAGCAATTTCGATTTATCACGAAGAAGGTTCTCAAAGTAATGCTGAAATTTTCAAGCATATTTGAGAAAAACAAATATAATGTATGTATTATGTTTTCAAATTTTCATTTTACCTAGTACTCGGTTTCATGAGAAAAGTTTATGTTTTTCCCTTTTTAGTCTGTCAGATAAATTATATCTTAGTCGCAGATTCTAAGCTAACTTCACACTTCTGTGTCCAATTTTTAAATTCATTGAGCTGAAAACCGACAAAGGAAAAATAAAATGTCCCTTCTTCTGCAACGAGTAAAGCAAATTAAGTACATAAAAGCCAAAATGGGGTCGAGAAGTCTGTCAATGCTTGCGGTCGCTTGGAAGTTGATTCAAATTTGATTGCTGGTAATTTTTTACCCGACTTTTAAAAGGTCGGCAATGCTACTTACATGAAACAAATGAAAGGAGGAGAGTACTGTTTTATGAATATTCATTTTGATTATAAAGTTTTTGTTAAATTATGTTACGACCTTTGTTAATAGAGTTTAATTGATTTCGTCTTACTTCTCCAGAAATATTGTACCAATATCAATAATAATTGTTGAATTATATATGGAGACGTTATTTTTGTTAACACCTACATTGTGATAAACAAAAGTTCCACAATAAACACAAAATGAAACGAACAATGTCCAAGCACGGCCGTCAAAACAATTTGTCCACTTTTCAAAATCCGTACTTTTTCAAGCTCGTTCGAAGGCTTGTGACAAGAACACACAAGCTCGGATCACGCTCTATTGGGGCTCCGGCTACCACATTTAGGAGCCAGTGGTATAAATCAAAAGGTTTGGCTGCACGTTACCGATTGCTCGCTAAGACTTGTATTGGTTCGAGTTTATTGTTTGAAATTTTATTATTTGCTGTTGTGTAATATTTTTGTTTGGTAAGGAATTTAATTTGGTTCTTTATGTGAAGGTAAAATGATCACTTTGATAATTTCATTTTCTTCAGCTTCATCAGTGATAATTAAACTTAGGAAGGTACTTTCTATTTTTTTTGCTTATAGACCTACGACAAGAACCCTAGACGCCTTAGGTTATAATTATGCTAGCCACACGTAACGATTTACTTGCGCAAAGCTTGCGTAAACTTATCATTACGTGTGTTGGAAGAAATTTGCGCAAACACACGTACATTTTTTTTACATCACACGTCACGATAGACTTGCGCAAGCCTAAATTTGAGCAAATAAATAAAACATGTTTTAATAAAAAATATAGGTAGGTATATTCTATGAAACTTGGCAATTAGTTTCTATCAATGAAAGATTTTTTGTAATCGAATCTCAGACCAAATAAAAAACCAAGACAGAGCGCTGTCAACAGTGACGTGAGGCCGGTTTCGTAAACATGTGTGCACATATTTTGGTGTAGTTTGATTGTAAATGTTTGTAAATGTGTGCGTTTGAGCGTGTATGTACAGAGCGGTAGTGTAGTTTTAGCATGCTTCACTGTATTGTTCGCAGCGGTCTGTCTTGGTTTTTTATTTGGTCTGAGAATCGGATAAGTATCTACTTCCAGAGATTACCTTTTACAAACAAAATAAACAAACAATTTCACCTCTTTAAAATATTAGTTTAAATCATTATATCAAAACCACTCAGAAAGTCCACAGAACATGAACTCTTAATTAATTATTCTCCTCAGATCGCAAAACTATAACTGTTAAGCAATTTACACTTCTCGAACATGTTTCTGAACTAACCAGTACCCTAATTGCATAACACACTTTGAAGCATAATCCGAGAGTTTTGAAGGATATTGCTAAACCATTGCTTCTTAGGGATAAAAAATTCGCAATGGACGTGGATGAACTGTCAAAATGAAACCCATTGCGATCAATTACCATTTTATGTGTGTTTCGCAAATATCCCGCAGATTATAAACTAAACCCATGAATGCAGTAATGCATGATGTGTGTGTGCAGTAATGTACAAGAGGGTCTCAGATGGTTGCCATGGCAAACCTAGTTTGCTCTATTGGGTCCTATAACTTGTATATAAAGGTTTAGAAACAGTTTAACTGTAACAGTATCTTTAGATAGAAATATAATTTAAAGACAAGTTTTAATTGGGTCGATTTGAAGTTACATAATATTGCGGGAATGTTTTGAAAAATAATGGCTGACATTGCTATTACAGACTCAACCCTGGTTTCTGAATTGAGAATTTGAAGTTGAGAACATGTCAAACTCCACTTTAGTATTACTTAAGTCGTAATTAAGCGGGCTTTCACCATAAGTACCTAATGCTACACTCAAGTTTGACAAATGCTCAACTCCAAATTCACATTCGGAATACGGGTTTATTTATAATTGATACAATCTTTCGTTTTTGCTCTGGTTACACAATACATTGCATGGTTTAGATAAAAAAATTGATTAAAACTATTTTCTTCTGCTAGGGCAGACTTCAGCTGCCCATGCAACTTTCTACCCAAATTATTGCCAAAATAATGACACCAACTTAAAGTTACTTTGGACCTTTCAATTAAAAATGATCCCAGATCTCATAAGGCGGAGATATCCAGTAGCCTCTATTTTGCCCCTTTTTGGAGGCAATCAAAAATCACCGACGGCAAAAAACATCTATAAAGTCAGATCGGTTGTAAAATAGAGTAGAGGAGTACCAACAAACTGACACATGAAAGCAAATTTTTCCAAACTTAAAGCAGAGACGCTTCGCTCACTCGGTCAAATATCAATAAATCGATCTCAAACTCGAACAACACAGAAAATTACACGAAAAATTTGCCAAAACATAGTCAGCATAATCCCCCCCCCCCTTGCATTGTCCCCTTCCCCAAACTTCTGAGATAACAAACAGCGTTGACATTGTGACAAGACAGATTCCGCTGAAGAATTTTTGTGCCAACTCACTGGAACCGTAAATAGATTTATATGAAAATATATACGCAGCCGTTAATATGGCACATCGAGGAACAGCAAAACCTTGGCTTTATAAAGCGTCCTCTCTGTCACTCTTAACTGTGACATAATCTCTTTCTAATTCTCGATGTGCTGTATAAACACCGGGTACAGAATAGTCACTGGTACTTATGATGACAGTACTGAGTGACGTCATAATGACATGCAGTTTCCTTTCAATACTGTAGATATTGTTTTGTTTTTTGTGGTTTCTTTTGTTAATTTGAGGGTGATGATGTAGCTTTTATTTAATTCATGGTGGTTGAAATTGAAGCTGATCTTGTTTTTTTTCGCAGTATTGTTGTCTTTTTCTGTGTTTGACTTCAATTCGTACGTATGTAACAGCTTAGTTGATTGTACATTTATTAGTACTTATTTTTTTTTTTCTTACCTATTTACATTTTTAAATATTTCTTAAAATAATTAAAAAATCGCGGTCCGCCGGTGTCGAGAGCAGGGTCCATGATACCGGTGGTTAGGGCTGCAGACAAGAATCTCCTCACAATGCGACGCGTGTCCAGGAGATAATGCGAGCCGTGTCCAGGAGATAGTACTTATAATTAATGTACATTTATACAAAATATTGTAAAACATTATAAAAGAGTAACGGTGGAGTTTCTTGCCCATTTTTCTCCATAAGAAAAATACGTTTGGGAAGGGGCGACTAGACTCAGTTTTACTTTCAAGAAACAGTACCAGAAACAGGTATTCGTATTTTGTTTTATACCGTCATAAAAATATATATTTAGACTAGCTGCGCCCCGTGGTTTAATCCGCGTAAGTTTCGATCCCGTGGGAATATCGGAATAAACAGTATCCTTTGTCCTATTCTCGGTAATGGTCTACACAAGTGTCCAATTTCATCCACACACGTTCAGCAGTTTTAGCGTGAAAGTGTAACAAACAAACTCACTTTCGCATTTATAATATTAGAAGTTAGGATTATAGTTAGAATTTTACATCAGTGTGTGTCTGAAGACCGAGAGTCTTAGACGAATAATGCTAACTGGCGTAATGGTGTACTATAGTGCATCTCTCTCTGTCTAACCTTTCGGGTAATTAAAGCGTGATATTGTCTGACAAACATTAACACAACAGTGATAATATTTGTCAGTTTTTAATTGAATTATACCAGATTGAATAGATATATCAAATAACAACACAATATCTCTATTTATCTACCATTGTTCAAACAAAATACCTAATTCATTAAAATCAACAAAAACATTTCTACCACAATTTTATACAAATATTTACTTATACAAGAGTTCGAAATCAATGTTCACGGTACATATTGACAACACGGTCCATTTGGTTCAATACTCGTACTGTCCTCCGTAAGAACAAATCATGGTCACTTTGCAGAAATGAAATGTCTCACACAAAGCTTCGACAATGCTCGGGACATTTTGTCTTAGTTTATGACACGACGTATTTTTCTCGCTTCAACTTTTTATTTACCGCGTTGAGTACGTCTTTTGTGTTCTGAAGACATATTATGGGTTTTCTAAGTTTAATTCTACTTTAATTTATTTATAGTGGATTGCTGCTCTCACTAAGTACTTATCTACGGCTATTTTAGGTAATTGTTTTACACCTTGGGTTAGATTATTGGAGTTTTAGTAAGGAACCCTATTTAAAAATATATATAATGTAGCCTATGTCAGCCGGGGATAGTTTAGCTTCCCAACAGTGAAAGAATTTTTCAAATCGGTTCAGTAGTTTCGGAGCCTATTCAATGCAAACAAACAAACAATAAAATCTTTCCTCTTTATAATATTAGTATAGATATAAATCATCGAAATTATATTACCTTATTACAACAAATAAGGTAATATAATTTCGATGATTTGAGAACTCTTTTTCATGAATATAGTTTTTTAAAGTTTACTGTAGAAAACATGCAAATATGGAAAATGACTCTTAAACGTATCCACTTACTGCTGCGTATGAATTAGTTTGTTTCTCTATTGTTGTTTCTACTAAAATTACTTATTTATTTATTTATAACAGACTTTTAATTACAATTTGCACCACATATACACGTACATTTATCGGTCAATATTTTAGAGCTCTAGGTACTCACAGTACGTGTATTATGTATATCAATGGAGATTATTGAAACAAAAGTGCACAAATCCTAAAACTTAGACAAAATTGGCCCCAACACAGCCTACTCTTATTTGTATAGTAAACATTGCTCTAGTTGAGGCATAAATGTTACTGAATACGGATTATCGGTACCAGGACAACATGACGCCGTAATAACCTAAGCTGTAGGCTACCGTGTTAATCGACTATCAAAACGTTGCAGCTCTCAATTCTTGTTGTGCGCCTAGTACTAGACTGTGTTAGTTAAATTGCTTAACAGGATAATAATTATATTGTATGGCAACAGTATTGTTCGTTAGTAAGTTAATATCTAGGAGTTAAGCAAACTATCAATGTGCCTAAGGGTAGACATTAATATTAGGTCTTTACCTATGAAATTGCCGTTCTGCAGTACTGGCCATTTCAAATCAAAATAATTTTTGTTTGGCTAAGAATTCTAATTTCAAATTAATTTTATTTTAAAAACATGGATTTTTTTTTCCAAAAGTAGTCATTTCTTTATTGATTAGTGTTACATTTTCATCGCATTTCAATCTTTTTCGTCATCATGGATACGTTAAAAATTCGAGTAATTATGGAATATGAGTACCGTCGTGGCAGCAACGCGGCACAAGCGGCACGCAACATCAACGACGTTTACGGAGCTAACACTACAAACCAACGCACCACCTGTTATTGGTTTGCTCGCTTCCGTTCTGGAAATTTCGACCTGAAAAATGAACCTCGCGGTCGTCCGAAGACTTTGGTCGACAATGACGAATTAAAGGCGATTGTGGAAGCTGATGATACACAATCTACGGCTGAATTAGCAGCAGCTTTCGACGTTAGCGTCAAAACAATATTGGTCCATTTGCGTCAAATTGGCAAGGTAAAAAAGCTTGACAAATGGGTGCCCCACGAACTCAATGATCGCCAGCGCGAAGTACGCGTCGAGACGTGCCTTGCACTGCTCAACAGACACACAAATGAAGGAATTTTGAACCGCATTGTTACCTGCGATGAAAAATGGATTCTGTTTGATAACCGCAAGCGCTCAGCAAGTTGGTTGGATCCTGGTTCAGCACCTAAACAATGCCGTAAATGAAAACTTACCCCTAGAAAAGTGATGGTCACTGTTTGGTGGTCTAGCGCCGGTGTGATTCATCACAGCTTCTTACCAAACGGGGTGAGCATTACTGCAGATGTGTACTGTGAAGAACTGAACACAATGAAGGAGAAGCTGGCGCATCTTCAACCAGCATTGGTCAATCGCTCGTCTCCGCTGCTCCTGCACGACAACGCGCGACCTCATACTGCACAGCAGACGGTCTCCAAGTTGCAAGAACTGGGGTTGGAAGCTCTCCGTCATCCGCCCTACTCACCAGACCTTGCGCCTACAGACTACTACTTTTTCCAGAATTTGGATAACTTCTTGGCGGGAAAAAAATTCAATACCCGAGAGGCAGTACAAAATGCCTTTGAAGAATTTGTTGCTTCCCGTCCAGCTGATTTCTTTAAGAAGGGCATCAATAAACTGCCACTGCGATGGCAAAGATGCATTGATTGCATGGGTGATTACTTCGATTAATACAAATAAAAAATTCATGAAAAAAATTCGTTTAAATTTTTTCATACAAAACGGCAATTTCATAGGTAAAGACCTATTAATATTTTTATTGCATTACTAATAAATCTATAAACAGGTTGATTTATGTAATTTATGCCCAAATAAATCTCATCAAAAATACAACGCACAATGCCAGACATCATTCAACAATATTTCCAGCGTGCATTTTCGTAAAGGTCTGTATCCACCGCCCCGGTTTCAGCTAACCGAGCCTAAATTTAGCCTGGGGTTGCAGCCAGTAACTGTCCCGATATAATTAATGTAAGCCGGCATCTCACGTCGCCGTCGTTGGCACCATCTGGACGAAGCTAAAGTGATGTCAAAGCGAATGCAGTGAAAGGACTATTTTGAGTCGTGTATGCGGGCACTAAAGCGAGAACTAACTTTGTACACGGCTGCTGAAATGATTTAATTGGTAAAAAGACGGTGTTCACGTTTAGTATGTAGGTTAATCGTTTGTAAGTTCAATTTGCAACTTTAAGGTTGTATTTGCGTAAGGTGTGCAAAGATTCTACTAGGAGTATTTTGAGTAAAATGTAGTCACGCGTTTCAAATTAATTTATTTAATATTGAATGATATACAGGGAGTAAGGGTGATCACCGTTGTCACTCAAACCATGGGTAGTTGGCTTAATATGAAAATAAATGACCAAGTAACAACAAAAAAAAAGTTTCTATCCGACACCGTGCTCGCAAGCGAAACAGCTGACTGACTGAGGGAGAGGTCGCACTCGCGACCGGTCAGGTAACGTCCCGCGAACGCCACCCGTGTTAAGACCCAAATTCGTTGCCCTAGCGCATAGGTGAAAGGGTGAAATACTCGAGTGGTAAAATGGAATTAAAAAAAAAGAAAATTCGTAGTTTTCCATTGATTTTACGTTCTATAAATGACACCAAACCACTGGTTTCAAGGATAACGGTGTTTACCTTAACACCCTGTATATTAAAAAATAAAAGAACGTTAAAAATTAAATTAAAACAAACTTTTTATTTTTTTAATATTATACTAAAATGCAAAGACACGATACTTTTAACCACAATACACAATATTCAATCTAACGTGTCTAAAACACATATTTACAAGAATCCCGATGAAAATATGAAATTAATTAATTGTAACATTGTATGTCCTGACCTACTTGTAACTACACCCCCGGGGGAGCTCGAGATAGCTGACATGAAACCAAATAACGCGAGATACGAAACAGATGAGCTTTGTACTTTAAATTAAACAACGATTCTTAGTAACGGTTTGATAAAATAACGTGTATTTGCTTATTGAAATTCTCTTTTGAGCTGTAGAATATTATATATAGAGAAAAGATTAGAACGGTCGCTGTGGTTGCGTTTTTAAACAAGAATTATTATGACTTTTTTTAAGTCTTAAATTTCTCTAATCTAAGACTACTTACGGTCTTACCTACTTAGGAGCTCGTGGCTTAGTAATAACAGCCGCACGGTTCGGTCCAACAGGTTAAGCTATGCATAAGGGGTTGGTCCGTGGATGGATGACCATCTTTAGATACCAAGACCCCTCCGTGCCTCGGAAAGCACGTTAAGCCGTTGGTCCCGGCTATCATTCGTGGATGTTTGACAGTCGTTACGAGTCGTCAGAAGCCCAAAAGTCTGAAAACCAGTCTTACCAATGGGTATCGCATTACCCAGCTAGTGGGTTGTGGAGGTCAGGTAAGCAATCGCTCCATGCTAAATAGTCCAGTTAGACTGAAAGCCGACCCCAACATAGTTTGGAAAAGGCTAGGCTGTTTGATCTAAACTTACTTACGGTAAAAAAAAACTGACAAGAAAAAAGAAAAGTGGAGTTTTGTTTTCTACTTCGCCCTATTTTCCTCACTTGAATACAATGTTACCTATTCGGATTTAGATAGACCAAAATGTAGATTTGAAACCAGACGCTTTGAGTGCAATATGTTCCGGAGGTTTTTGAGTGTGCGAGAGGTTACCTTGCATGAGGGTAGTACTAATAAAGTTATCCTGAATACTACAACAACGGTAGTAGTTGGTACTGAATCTGTTCAGTTTAGAGATGCAGATGTATGCAGAGTGACTATAAAGACTTTGACACAAGCTTTCAAATACAAAGTCAGAATTCATCAAACACAGAATCAAATGAGTTTGCTTGCAAATGGAATTGAAAAATAGTTTCCAGAGCAAACTCATTTGATTTTGCGGATTAAACGTTGGTTTAGTTTTACTTAAAAACACTAAAGCACTCGAAATTCTTTCCTTCTTTTTTGCAGTGTACATTTCGACAGAACGGAGATACAGAAACAAAATTACGTTCAAAATCTTCGCAGTAGCAGACAAAAATAAAAGAACGTCTGCTAGTGTCGCAACTTCTACATTTTGTACGGTCGATGCAGTTGCGCCCTTACTAACGCCATACGTCGCTATAAAGTACATCGTGCCACCGGTTTGGCACTAAGCCGATAGTACATCGAGTATTCTGTGGTGTTTTTACTTAGGAACATGTCAATACCGCAAATATCAAGATTTTCTCTTCCAGATTTATATGCTTGCTTATTCTTATGATACGTTTTCGAGACTTGCATTCGGGTTTCCTGCTTTCTTGAATGTAGAATTCTGAATTTCTGAATGTATTACTTGGAACGCTTTGTGAATATTATTTGAATAGTTCAAGCCCATGTGCGACTCTAAAGCAGTTTCTTTTACGCATTTCATACGGAAGAGGTACCTACCAAATATAGAATTTTAAATTGCATCTTGGCGTTCAAGTTGGCAAGGAATACTGCAGTGCTTCTACATAATATTGACTACCATGCTTTTGCTTGTTATATTTTTTGAAACAACAACTCTGACTAAAATAACAATGTTAATCAGTCACAAAATTAATGAAACCAATCATCTAGTTAAAAACTAATTTGATATGCCCGAAGAAATTACAAAAGCTATCATAAAAGATTGTAGAATATATCTTTATACAAGTCAAGAACATAAAATGAATACTAAACAAGCCTCCTAATTAAGTTCCTTAATTGGTGATTCGTCCCAATTACAGGAGAAGGAAAATTGAGTTTTTGAAGGCGTCCAAAGGACCACATTTTTAAGAGAAATAAAATGGCTACCGTTATATGCTAATTACGCAATCATAAATTTGAAATCTCCCACTGATTCTCCTCTTTTTTCTCCTTTTGAATTTTTATTATCCAATTGAATTTCAAATTCTACCGAGCATAAAAATGTCCACCATCGTGATTTTACACAATTCATGGAGAATTTTATGTGGATCGAAAAATATAATTTCCATATTGGAAAGCGAATTGAATGAAAAGGGAATGCGATTGATTAAGTTTTTGTCATATCGAAGTGTCCGAAACGGTCAACAGTCTGCTAATTGACTTCCATTCTATATATTTATATAAATCTTTGCGATGACATTTTCATCTATATGTTCACTGTACAAATTAAAGTACCTATTACAAAATTATCCAAAGGATTAATCTGATATTTGTGTTTCTAATTGGACGCACAAAACAGCTAATGACATGGCGAAGCTAAAAACTTCGCGAAAATAAAAAAAATAAACTACAAAATGAGGAAGACTATCATAAACAGTATCTAACTCCAAATCGCGGAGGGTACAAAACTCTTGACAAAAGCGGCTCTTATCTTAAACTTTTCATGGTTAGGAATACAGAATGATCGACCATCGTCACTCAGTTTTAACGGTCATGGAATTGATTAAACTCCGCAGCACTCAACCTCGTTAAGTCCAAACTAAGTTGAGTTTTTATTGTGAAATAAAATGGTGGAAAGTTTTACTTAGGGCGAACTTTTCGCTATTCTATAAAGTTAACGAAGAATCGTTAATTCCGTCTTTCGGTTATATTTATTGTTATATTTTTTGTTTTTGTTGTGTTTTTTTTTTACTTTTACTTGCTTCTTGTTTTTGTTTGCCTTTGAATAGTTATTCACCGTCATCTATTCTATTGTATTCTAGCATAATATGTAGCGTTTTACATTCTTAAAGTTGAAACATTCTAGTGATCAGTATTTATATCTGCCTTATGATTCCCAACATATAAAACTATAAGTACCACTTCACAACCCTGTATTCAGATTTACTGTCATGGCTGTTGACATCTCCTTAACATCGCAAATGTAATTTCCGCCTTCTACAAAGTCACAATCTAATAATACAAGTCTCAGCCGTATCTGCCAATAGCATTCGGTTTTATTATGGCCACATTATAGTGCCACGTTGCACAGACGTAGCCACATTATAGGGCAACGTTGCACAAACGTCAATGTTATTTTGTAAAGTGCAGTAGACTTGACTTTATGTCGTCTGCTACATGTGGATGATCGTAAATTTAACATTGTACAACTTAGAGGTTTTGGCTTCGATATATTGAACGATAAATAAAGCTAGTTTCGTGTGGAGTGTGTGGATTTTGACGTTTTGTAAAGTGAAAGATACCCAGTGTTGCAAAAGTGAGTTTATTTGTTTGTTTGTTACGCTTTTACGCTAAAATAGCTGAACAGATTTGGATGAAATTTGGTACATGGGTAGACCATGACCTGGAATAGGACAAAGGATACTTTTTATCCCGTGGGATCGAGACTTAGGCGGGTGAAACCGTGAGGCGCAGCTAGTATTGAATAAAAAGGGTATAGATCATCTAGATAAAGTCTGAAAATCTTATGAACTAGTATAAAGTAGTAATAACTCACATAAAGCAAGATACAGTTTCTAACAGCGTAAGTAGTAAGCAACATCCACATTGACACTTCAAAAGTCGCCTAACAGAGCAACAAAAACTGTCGGAGGCCCTTTACAAAATATTCTAAAAATGAAACGTTAGCAAAGTGCTAAAAGTTTTCGTTGGGACAAGCCTCTTTTTGACATGTCTGACGCCGCCCCAGTGTTGCGAGTTCACGGGACATGTCCGATACCTATTGTGTCGGATGTTTCATAAATGTGTATTTCAGTCGCTGGCTGTTATTTTAGTGTGTTTCGCGAATTTCAACTGTGGTAGACGTTATGAAAGAGGCAAAATGAAAATAAATTGTATAAATGTTACTCAATGTTCTGTCGCCGCATTAACAAGCATCAATACTTAAATAATTCAAAATTCTCATATCTGCCTAGCCTTTTCCCAACTTTGTTGGGGTCGGCTGCAGCTGAATACCAGTATTTTACATGGAGCGACTGCCTATCTGACCTCCACAACCCAGTAACTGGGTAATACGATACCCCTTGGTCAGACTGGTTGTCAGACTTTCGGGCTTCTGACGACCCGTAACGATTGTCAAAGATCCACAAATGACTGCCGGGACCAACGGCTTAACGTGTTTTCCGAGGCGCGGAGGAGTCTCGGTATGTAAAGATGGTCACCCATCCACGGACCAACCCCGACAAGCGTAGATTAACCTGATGGATCGACCCATATAAATATATAATATATTTTCATATAAATGTAATAAACAATAATAAAGGTACCCAAAAAAAATTTTTATGTTATAATGAAAATTGATTAAGCTTCCATGTCTATGAAAACATACTCAACACGAGTGAAACAGAAGAAATTAATCCTCCTAACATTAACATCGATACACAATACAAATTGTACCTTTTAACAAAGAATATAATAATATACGATTCCGTCGTTCAAATATTCTATTATTATGTAAAACCCAGTAGCCACCGTCCTCTGCAAATATAATAAAATCATTAAGTGATGTTAATTCGCTTAGTGACCACGGTAAATATGATGAAAATATGCTAATGTCCAAAGTTGGGAGGTTGCTTTTGTTAAAATAAATTGCGACTGGGCTGGTTGTTGGGGATTTGAAGATGACAAAACCTGAAATTTATAGCTGTACACTTGTTTTTGGGGTGGGGCAGAACCTTATGTATTATGAGTCAGTTTGAAATCAAGATCTTTGATGATTATTGTTTTCTTGTCTGTAACGATACAAGCGCTACTAATTTAATGTTTCCTTTAAAATAATCAATGTACATTCAATTATTTAACATCCTATACTTCATTATTATCTTTATTTATTAATTCAATAAAATCCCCATTAAGAGACTCAACCATAATTAATTGTACTACAATAGTCCAAAAAGGCATATCAGTTTTTCATTTATTATAATGAATAAATAGCCATGTTTGTGATTAATTGGTGCAGAGGGTAAACGGCATTCATTACGTAACGAGATATTTCGCAATTAAAGATTTTAATTTCGGTAACACGGTGAACAATGACTACTGCCAATTACGTCACTCCAAATTTCATGGCGTAACTCCGAATTTTAAATCTGTTTATCAGAACCTATCTGATTGTCTTTTGAGTTTACTATTTTGTGCTACATTAATTTTCCCAACGAGTGTATTTCAATGGTAATATGGCTTCATAAATAAGCATATATTATTTAGTTCATTTCTTTTTTCATTCTTCAATCTCTCCATTTTATCACATTTTCTCACTCTCTTCTTAGAGTAACGTTAACTTTGTTTAAAACTTCAACACAACCGTTCCCAACTTTTTCACATTAAAAACTTTTGTCATGACTAAACTGTTCTTTATAAATATGCGTATTCATTCCTTCCTTATTCTTTACATGATCATGGAAAGACCTCACAACTGCTGTTAGAAAACACATCACTCACAATATGAATTCAATATGTCCCATTGAATATATCTTCTACCATAACTCGCGACCAGCGACTTTATTAAAGAAGTTATTGATGTTAAATTTTCCCTATTCGACATAAAAGGAGACTTATTTCCCTAATACATCGCTCCAGCGGACGTAACACTTAAATATGATGTCATAAGACTCCATATTTATGATATGCGAGATGTAACAGACAATATTTAACGTTTAAGGCACAATAATGTTGATGCTCTTCGTCGAAATTGGTTCTTGAAAATGTTTCTAAGTCACCCAAGTATCCATAAATGTTTATGACCTCAAGTGAAAGACCAAAGTAGATAAGGAAGATCTTTTAATCTCTGTAGATGGGAATTTATTTAAGATTAAAGTAATTCTCGACGCAATTAAAAGCAAAATCTTTTACGTTCATTATTGGCCGGGTCGGACAAAAAAGTGTCCAAAAAACTGACCCGTCCCTTTCTGCCTTTTTCGAATAAAAATGCAAATCCACCTTTGCGTCGTCCTACGGTGTTGTAATTGCAAAAAAAAACTTTACCAAAAGGCTACTATGTTGGCCATGGTAGAACAGGTGCTTATATAGAACCCAGTTTTGCATCACAAACGTGTTGACATCCAATTTATTTTAACTAAGGTCTGAACTAGCGCAACCAACTTTTTCGTTCACAGTTTTTGTTGATTTGCATATTTTCACTTTAATGAAAGTTGGGAGTTCTATAACGTATGTAAATACATTAATATTTATAGTTGATTACAATACAGAACCTTTGGGACAGTCCACACGGAGGGTTCCTTTGAAACGATTTGGTTTTGTAATTAAGTTAGGATTTGATTATTTGCATACGAGTGGTCTACTTAATTTATACAGTGGTTCAAAGGAACACCTATTTTTAATACTGTATTAATAAACGTAGTGTCCTACAAAGTATTAACCATGACATAAGTGGGTTTGAAATCCACTTATGAGAATCTACATATTAAGTAATAAATATCTTAATTTCATTCATTCACTGACAGACAACGCACACCCTAAACCGTTGGGTTTAGAAGCATGAAATTTTTCCAAGTTCCTTTTATAACGAAATAGAGCAAGAAAGGAGTTTTGAACATTCATCCCCTAAAGGGGTTAAATCGGGGATGGAAGTTTGTATGGAAATTCTTCATTTTTGCGGATGTGAATGCCATCGGACACACAGCGCGTTACATAATAAACGGGATAATGATGGAATATCGTAAGCGAAAATATCGTACGAGTAAGCTAGAATATCGTTAGCTAGAATACCGTAAGCTAGAATATCGTGAGCTAGAATATCGTAAGCTAGAATATCGTAAACATCGAGAGAAGGTCGTAAAACACGATTCTGCTCAATGCTTTCGAAGAACAATATTCACTGTTTTAAAAATCCAGCGTAGGTAGGCTTAAGCCATAAAACGAAATAAACAAAACAAATTCATTTAATTCTCAATGTCTAAAAAGTTTGCAACACTTTCTGCAAACTCCTCGTTCATTGAAATTTCCGAGGATTACGTCATTGCGTAGAGTTTTAAAGTCAAGTCAACCGAAATCTGGGTCAATGCTAATAAAATGTTTAAAAAAATTCAAACTCTAGTTAAAAGACTGGTGTTATGCCCACATTATAAAACCAGCCTATTTGTCCTTGTCTCGTTGCAGGGTAAAGACCTCTTCTGATACAGAGAAGACAAGGACATTTATCACCACACTTGCTCAAGAGGGATTGGATATTTTTGTACATTAATTTTATTATAAGTCCAGGTACTACACATTATTTAAGGAAATTGCGTTAGCTAGTATCTCATTAGTATTACGTTGAGTGGAATTCGCAAAAATGTGATGGTAAAATAATTTTGGCGTAATTTATTCGCATATGCAAGCTCTACACCTGAAGGACCTCTTAACATTCCATCACGGTACCCGTGGCAAACAAACTATTAAAATATTCAAAGTTACTTTGCGTGTCTAGTAACATCAAAATTAGCGATATAACTCAAAAGACTTCATCTTCAGAAAGCATCAGAAGAAAGTAGGCAAATTTAGTCCTTTTTCTCGTCAAAATTTTCATTTCATTTAAAGCCGAATGGATCCCGCAAATTACTGAGGATTCCTTTTTTTTTGGCTTTTTGTAAAATTGCCTACGTCCACTTAAAGATATTAAAAGGGGAGACAAAGAAGCAACTGTATCTATACTCCATTTGAAATAAGATTAGACGTATAGATAAGCCTTTTTTACATTCCGTTCAACCGATTTTGAATTCTATTGCGTTGGTGGCATGACAAATGGCCGCCGCAGTAGATAGTTGGTATTGTGTAACTTTTTTTGCTTTTAATGCTATCCTTATGCCTACCGTATAGAAGTCAAAATCGGTTGAACGGACTGTAAAAGGGTTTGTTTTAATGTCTAATCTTATTTAAAATGGGGTATAAGTTAATCGTGAGAGGTATTCGTGTTGCTTAACTATGCTAACGGTTCCGTGACCGTACCCATTATTATTTTTATGACCCGATTAAATTTCACCTCGTTAAGCATCTCTTGGTTATTGCTACAAAGATAATATAAATCAATAACACCGTGCCTTTTTAAATTGCAAAAACAATCGTAGTATTGGACACCAGCCAATGCAAATTTTGAATTAGTCCGGACAGCTCAAGGGTGGACAAAATAGAAAAACTTAATAACTTTTTCAATGATATTGCAGTTTTCTGTTTGACCGCACCTGAATGGCAAGCTTTATTAGAAATGGCTGCTTGTAAAAACAATTTGGAGCGTAATATTTTGCCTTTCTTTGTTATAAATGTCTTCAAATGTTTAAGAAGACTTCCATCCTAAAATAGGTAAACAATGGATACTTAAATAACAATAAGAAGCTTAAAATCCACAAACTAAATGAAAATGTCATCACGCATGTCATCAAACGGTAGGTAGATACGCAGTGTATACTAGATATTATGTATGTACACCCACTATTCGCCCCATATAAAAGGTTAGTCCCATATAAGAGGTTAGAATAGAATAGAATACTCTTTAGTATGTACACCATTAAAAATACAGATATAAATGTAGAAATTTAACATTTAATTTACGGTTAATCTAACGGTTAATCCCATATAAGAGGTTAGTCCCATATAGGAGGTTGCGAGCCTATTACCACTGACCGGGCAGGCATACACTGCTGTAGAGTTTCTAATGGAAAAACCTAATAGCACTTTACTGCGGGATCGAACCAAAAATTTTATGCGTAGCAGTCCCGAAAGCAACCATGTACAGCGTGAATCAGAAAGGAGTCATATTTAAGGATGTTGTATGTAGGTAATCGCAAAAACATTATCAACTTCAATACCTACTTGACCCAAATGTACGGGACGAATGATTATTTTTTCACGATTACGTGGTTGGTCCCATGAAGAAAGTTGTTCAGATTAATGGTCTGTCCCACAGTCTTAAATATGACCACACTTTTTTACCCGACTACGGCGAAGAAAAAAGGAGGGTTATGATTTTGACCGGTATGTATGTATGTTCATCTGTTCCATCATATCTTCTAAACCACTCATCACAATTTGACAACTGAGGTATCGTTGGAAGCGTCTTGATTGTCCGCTGGTTATAGGCTATGTGACGTCACATTAAATTAAAAATGGCGCCCTCTAGAGGACATAAAGTCAGGAACTAAAAAAAAAAAATTGTTTAATCGTACCATGTTGGGTATTAAATGAAAGGGCTTAATGAGCACATTTCAAAAATATATATATATTATAACCCCAAAAGAAAAAAAAAATACTGGCAGGCATAGCCCAGACATTAGATATGATGATAATAAAAAAAAACAATCAATAATTCACTTATGTTAAAAAAAAATAGAAGTCGTTTGTTTGTGTCGTTTCGGAACGTGTTCTGTTGTTTGTTTGTTTCACCAAGATAACGCCCCCGCGCACAGGTCCAGAGTTGCGATGGCTGACATTCAAGAAGCTGGCTTTGAATTGATGGAACATCCTCTATATTCACCGGACCTCCTAGTGATTTACTATTTCCGCGGTTAAAAGAAAGTCTCAGGGGCCAGAAATTTGAAGATGATGACGCAGTTATAGTCCCCGCCGTACACGACTTTTTAAGATTTTTATAGAAAGGGAATTTTAAGTTTACGAAAAAGATACACAAAGTGTATAACCTGAAAAGTTGACTACGTTGAAAAATAAAATAATAGATAATTGCGAGATTATCACTTTTTTTTAACACCCCTAGTACTAACGAAAAAAACTGCAATTCCTGCTTTAAATACATCAACATCGCTCTGATTCAGATTAAATTTTCCGCCCCGTAGATTAACTGTAAACAATAATTTTGATGCTTCAACCAATTTCAGTGTATATGTCGTGGATAAATTTTCAATTACAGCAGATATGGGTAATGAATGCCGTGTGACAAAATTGTGTCAATATTAAAATTAAATCAACACTGGACACAAACGGGATTATATTGGATAGCAGTTGTCGTATGTAATTTACGTTTTGCATTTACTTTATGACATTTAAGTAAATAATTTGATTATGAAAGCTTTACCTACCTTTGATAAAACGAATGTTAATTTAATTTACATTTTATGAAACACATTACAACTCACTCACAAAAAACTAGTTCATAAACAACTAAATAATGAATAAAAACAAGGAGAATAAAATCCTAAAAAACCTAAAGAAAGAATAAAAAATATATTATTGGTGGTGAAAGTTGGACATTACAGCATTGAGCATATATTTAGAAACTTTACAAAATAGTTCAATTCCATATTAGTAATATTATATTTTATGTAGATAAGCTTCTAGCAAGCTTGAATACACACTCGATTCAAGGCTATCAATGTTGTTCAGCAGCTGACGAGAGGACCAGATGCGGGAGGGTAAACGTTCATAACACGTGATGTGACTTCACTAGCACAGTGTGATTGACAACCAACCGGATTATGTGCAGTGTGAGTTCGATCCGATATTTAGTATTAAGTTTGGTTCATACATACTTGAAAAAGATCGCGATATGCACTGCAAGGTAGGATACATCCATAAGTAGCAACAAGAACAAAAACATAACATTACGCCTGAGTACACCCACATTTCACTAATTATGTTTAAGTCCCGTGTAACAACGGGTGAGCCTATTGCCATCAACCAGGCCCAAATCCAGGTTGCTACTGAAAAATTCCAGTTGGTAATACCATATAACACTTTTCCCGAATCGAACTCAGGACCTCATGCTCAACAGTAGCGGTAGACTTAGTAGCAGTAGTTTAAGAATAAAAAAATAAAAAAAAACAAAACAGCTGTCAAATTGACCGCCATTTCTCAAATATCGTTTATATATTTCGTAATCTATCAATACAGGCATAACACCAAATAATACGATACAAACAAAACGTTATATAACAGTTTCAAATAACACAAAAACATATTGAAGTGCACTGTTTGAATTTGCAAACCGATATTGCAATAGGGTTGAATTGAAAAAGGTGTGAAATACAAATAAAATTTTAATACCGGCCGGATTTAGAGTTATCATCGGAATTCGGAACGGTTCGGCAGGTGTCGAAACATCCGAACCGAATGTGGACAGTGTAAACGTTCATTATAGTGTGATGACGTCATTCGGTCCATGCATTCGATGCCGAACGGATTTAGATGAAAGGTTCAATTTGGTTAATGCCAATCACTTTCCAGAATTGAAATGCGATTTAAAATAAAATAGGAATTTGTGTGAATGTGTTGTGAATACTTGTGCCTTCTCTGAATGTAAAGGACTTTTTGCCATGCATTAAAACAAAGTCGTTCTAGAAGTGTCTATATTTGCTTCTGACAATTTTTCTTTCTTCTTGCATTTTTTAAATTAATTTATTATTATGCCGTATTGTCCCACTCGATCCAGAGCTAATATGGATCAATCCATCATTTAGGCTCGGCGCAGCGGCAGTGACTTAACACACTTTTTCATATATTTTGTATAGACGCGCAACACACGTGTAGCCGGTGGCGGCCACTCGAATGAAAAAGTGTTGCTGGCCACCAGTGGCTGTGGTCGGCGGCCCATTTGCGCCGAGCCCTAAGCGTCAAGTTCGTCCCGCCATCTACGCCTCGGTCCTCCACGATGCCGTTGGACTGGTCTTAGCCCGCAGTGCATCCGATATCCGCCAAACGTGTCCAGCCCAGTCCCACATGAGCTTGGCTGCTTTTTGGGTGACGTCAGCGATTTGTGTCTTAGAGCGCAGTATCGTGTTTCGTATGCGTTCGGTAAGTCGAACTCCAAGGATACTCACTGGCAAACCTCGAGCTTGGTCCTCTGTTGAACTGTCAAAGATCAGGTTAGAGTGCTGTAATGTAAGGATAGGGAGAATACACATTGCGTTTATGGCTACTATCTCCCCTCATAAGTGTTCCCAACGACCAAATAGGAAAATCTTTTTCTTCTTTTCGTGTTAGTGGTTCGGGTTAGTGACTAACCTGGTGTCAGAGTTTTAAAGCCGCCCAAAGGCCTCTGACTTGGCTTCACATGCCGTCGAGAAATCCCAAACTCTCCGGCATATCTAGTTCTATGTTAGGGGTTTGGTATCCGCACTTAGTCCCTAAGGTGAAACATTGTGCGTGAAAATGGCCGGCATGCCGGTTTCCTCACGATGTTTTACTTCACAATTTTTAAGGGGTATTATACAATACGCACATGAATCCGAAAAGTCAGAGATGTGTGCCTTGGGTTCGAACTCGAGACCTATGACTTGGCAGTCCGACGGTCACACCACTAGGCTATCACGGCTTCAATAGAAATACAACAACTACGACTAAAAAGGTATAAACAAGACACCACAGACAGACAAATTAAAAATCCGGAGTCACACGTGTTAGAGCATAAATCGAACAGATTACGTGTGACTCCAGATTTTTTATTTGTCCGTCTGTGGTGTCTTGTTTATACCTTTTTAGTCGTAGTTGGGTTTTAGTTTTTATTACTTTAGTTTTTTTTTATATCTTTTGGGGTATACATAATACATATATTTTTGAAATGTGCTCATTAAGCCCTTTCATTTGATACCCAACATGATACGATTAAACAATATTTTTTTTTTAGTTCCTGACTTTATGTCCTCTAGAGGGCGCTATTTTTACCAGCGGACAATCAAGAAGCTTCCAACGATACCTCATTTGTCAAATTGTGATGAGTCGTTTAGAAGATATGAGGGAACAGATGAACATACATACATACATACCGGTCAAAATCATAACCCTCCTTTTTTCTTCGCCGTAGTCGGGTAAAAATGAATGTGTGTGAATAAGTATCTCAAGATAAAATAAGAAGGTAAAAGCCTCAATCGTTTTACTTGCCCGTTAACTGGCATTTCACACCACGTTCCAATCTGTCAAAAAAATCTCAAGACACGATATACCCACCTCCAATTAAAACTGTGCACTGAAACGGACATGACGTCATATAGAGCACTGTCCAATCAAACAAGGGAGTTCATTTGGCATTGTCCGCCATATTTGCCTTTCATGTCACAGGATTTTGATTTATGCTATCTGTCTGTGATTCAGCTATTGTTGAATTTCAAATGGTACTTGATGTTTACATACATTTTCGGTGATACCTGTTAGTCGTTGACCTTCCCAAATTCTGAGTTAAGCTACACGATTACTGACAAATGCGTGCACTGACTGAACAGGTCCACTCAAATCTGTGTGGTTCATTCCTCAAAAGACCATATCAGGCATGGTTTTCATATGATCTGACCAAGATTACATCTGAACTATAAAAGAGAATGTGAGCCCTGAGTTTGTTTCGGTCTTTCTTCTAAGAGTAGTCCGATAGGAATCACCGAATTCATCTAGTTTTTAAAGGAGTTAGGTTTTTTTAAGCAGTTTACATAATTAAATATCAAGTAATAACGTGACATATTGTGTTGTTACTAAAAGATGTCAGCAGAACTTCTAACCTAATTGGGTACGTAACATATACCTACTTTCAATCCCAATTACAATATTTTGAAGGAAATTGCTAATACATTGCTTCATTTTTTTTTTTATTCATTTGATCTACATATCAATCACGCAATGATTGTTGTTGTTTTTGAAGCACGTTACAGCGTTTGTCCCGGCTGTCATTCGTGGATCTTTGACAGTCGTTACGGGTCGTCAGAAGCCCGAAAGTCTGAAAACGCGGTCTTGCCAAGGGGTATTGTATTACCCAGTTGCTGGGTTGTGCAGGTCAACCAAGCAGTCGCTCCATGTAAAATACTGGTATTCAGCTGCATCCAGTTAGTCTGGAAGCCGACACCAACATAGTTAAGGCTAGGCAGATGATGAATGATTGTTGTTGAATTGTCAATATGAAAAACAATGCCATTATAAGTGTGTTACGCTATTACCGCCCAGAATAATTGATTACACTAAACGTGCTTGCAATATGTAGTAATCGCGTTACAAAACCTTATTACTTTGCCCACCATCTTTAAGTCCAACCCTTTATTTACCACCGCTAAGCTCTAATCCTATACCGAATTGCCTGATAAATATTCATAATTTATAAAAGAGCGAGCGATTAACTAATTTAAATCGATTTGTATCGCTTGCGAAATTGAAATTTTGATGGTGGGTCTAATTAAATAAATATTTAATTTGGTGGCATTAAATTTGTGAGGGTGGATGAGCGTTGGGAAATTTAAGATTTTTATTGATTGAAACTGGGAGTAAACCTTTCGAGTGGAATTACATTCTCATAGAAATCTGTGTCCGTTATTCATAAAGCCGTTTTTACATTACAACATTAATAAATGGCATGGATGGTAAAATTATTAATACGAAACTAGTTTCAATAACAGTGCAACTTGTATCGTGACATCCACAGTACAGTGACGTTGACGGGGGCCATAATTTCGGTGGTAATCACCAAAATTATGGCCCCGTCAACATCAAAGTACAATAATTATCGTACGAATATGCTTTCGGGACACTAGTTTCAAGTTGCATTTGACCGCGAAATTAGTTGCGCGACATTACTTATATCTAAGATCGCGCTTGGCACGAAAGTATTTTGACTTCATGATTATGCTTTATGAAGTTTACAAATGAAATTGTTAATTAAATTAATGTCATGAAACTAATTTTATGTCACTAATGTAATTTTGCCTTTAAATACTTTTTTTTTTTTTTTTAATGATGGGAATTAATCCTACGACTTTTCCCGCTCTGGGCTTCCCCTTTAAATACACCTCTAATTAGAAAATTCGCAAACACTGACAACATATACATATATTTTTTAAAGTACCTATCTATACAATCATCCAGTTTTAAATAACCATGTCTAGTGTGACCAATTATAGTTGTATATAATTTCCCGTATTCTACTAGTAAATAAAATGCTGTTTCGGAAATTCCTTTTATTAGATGTGTCATTCATTAATCGTGTCCGTGTTTAAAATTATACAAAATTCTATACCCAATAATGCTACTCATCTTAAGCGCAATTAATATTTAGGTACCAGAGCACCATATCTGCACACTGCATTGCGGTTCCACTCTCTGAGACTTACTCTAAGCCATTTAATCGCTCTGTGCACACTAGGCTATGCCTGGATTGGATTTGCAAAACGTTGTCCAAAGTCAGTTACTGCATGTTATGTTATGATACCATAAATCTATATCAGTGATGTATGTGTTTTATGGTCACAGCTTCCTACCGTATGAGTTTTCTATGGCTATGGTATATTGACCGCTCTATCAGTTTATGGGTTTGCAGTCTATATCCATCCGTCGATAATAATCAATGTCCTGGAACGGTTTGCGTTTGATTTTAGTGCGATAGTGGTATAAAACAAAAGCGGAGATTGAATATTGTGGATAGAGGTGAACGCACATTATTCGAGCCAAACGCGTCGAACAAACCGAATGAAAGAAAATTTAGAATTCTTTATATTAAATTCTATGAAACCTCGCGCACCAGCCCACGTCGAAACGTCCGAATCTGGAAGACCGTTTCTAGCGTTCTCGTTGACTTCAATTCGTTCGGCTCGGATAAGAGTGTATTCACCTTAAGAATGAAATCAAATAACATTATACGGTTCGTGTAACCAAAATTTCACCCTTACGAAGTAGATTGGCATACAGCATTTTTCAGAAAGATGTGGTGATGGGGTGATGGGACCAAGAAGGTTATCGCGAAAAACAATTATTTGCTCTGCTATACATTTGGGTCGAGTAGGTACCTATTGAAGTTTTGTATGGGACAGCTGATGATTTTATGTATGCGATTAAAATGTCGGTCTCATGGAGAAAGTTGTTCAGTTTGATCGTCCTTACCCCAACCTTTAATGTGACTACACATTTCTGAAACGCGCTTTATATTATTGTCTTTTATTCAAACGTTTCAAAAATACCTTCCTAAAAACGATGTCAAAACAAATCAGTATAACATGACAAGTTAAATTCTCATCCAAAGCAACCATGTAGCTAATACCAAGAACGTTTCTCTTAAATCTCAAAGAAAATATTAAAAATCCCCTTTTCCCCGTATTAGCGGTAGAAGCCGTGTTGAACAAAAATGAAGGCAACCCCTTAATGCGACATCCAAGTCTTAAGTTATTAAAAGGAGTTCCTTTCTCCGCTTTTACAAGCTTTGTGTCTTGACAAATTCTTTCACCGTGTTTCAAAGTTAATTCATTTTTTCCAACAAGATTATTACGTCATTACAATCTATTTCATTAACCGTGATTTAGCAAAAGTCGAAGCCATTTATGTCAATCTCACAATGAGATGATGGATGACGGCAACTCTTTCATTTAGCTGTTCGTGGACAAGCTAATTATTATAACGACCTGTTTTTATTTAGGTCTCTGTTAAATTAACATTTGGATTTTAATGAGTTTTTGAGGTTTCTAGTATATTGTAATATCGTTTTATTTTATAATGGTATATGTGTCTGTATATAGTTTCTTGAAACCTTTTTTTTTGCTTTATTTGTCTGTTTAGTTTAATATGTTGTTACTTATGTAAAAAATATAAAAATATTTTTAATGTTTTCTCTTTCCTTTTCAGGTAAGTATTCGAGCACAAAACGTAAAAAAAAGCAGTATATTATGTAAGTAACAAAGTGTATATTTTTTTTTAAAGCTACGAGTTATTATTTTGAACAAAAACTTATCATGTTAAATGGTAAATCAAAGAAAAGGATGAAATTCCTCACATTCTCACTCAAAACAGTTTCTTCTGTTGAATACAGAACAGTTTTGTCTAAAACACGAACGTCAAAAAACTTTTGCTGTGAGTGTGAACGGCATCATTGTTTTCATAGAACGATAGTATGTTTGAAGC
Organism: Lithophane ornitopus; assembly: GCA_948473465.1. NCBI lineage: Eukaryota > Metazoa > Arthropoda > Insecta > Lepidoptera > Noctuidae > Lithophane > Lithophane ornitopus. Next base: position 2,940,241 of record OX419629.1, read on the forward strand.
GCCCTGTAAACGATCACCCTGTACACTGTTTGACAAACGCGTCAAACAAAGTTACATACTATCTAATGATTTGACAAACACGTAAAAGACAAACAATTTAATCGTTTACTGGGTGCATTAGTCCGATTTGCCAGTTCATCATTTTAAATTTGGTCATTCGATTCATCCCTATCATATTTAGTACCTTCTTTGTTGTTTTTATTTTAATCAATTCTTGTATTTACAACACACCTTGCAACTTTTTTATCTTCAACCTTCTTAATTTGTTCATAGATATAATGCCTATCTTCATCAGTATCTACATTGTTTTTATGTGAACTCTAATCTCTTTTATCAACCAACTCTTTTTCATCGTCGTTAGTTTTTTATCCTTCAAAACATGAACCGTCAATATCATAATACGTAAATATTTTACGACGTACAGTAACGTTGGCTAAACTTTATAGACGAGCCGTCGGTTCAAAATTTACTGTGTGGGCCCAAACCGCATCACTTATAAACTATACTTGATGCCGCTACTTGTTTTTGATAGCTGCTTCACAGGAATTTTAGTGCGGTACTGTTGATTAATTTTGTTGATAATAACTCGCTTATAATGTTATTTTAGTTTCGTATACATTTTGAAGTATTGGGCGGTTTTGCTTTTAATGTTTTGTGTTTTAATCTGTTAAGAGAGGTTGAGGCTTCTATACATATTATGAAAGTTGTATTTCGTATTTGTCTGTATGTCCGAGCTGTTCTTCTAAATCATGCAACAGATTTTGACGAGGTTTTCACCATCGTTTAGAGAATTTTATGTGTATAATACCTTATATTAAAGTTACATATAACTAAGAAATCTCAATGTTTTATCAAGTTTTAAAAACCGTGCGATACAGGAGCAGGTCGCTAGTAATATAATAAAGTGATATTGTTTTTGTAACGCAACTGAGAGAGCGGTGGTGGCCCAGTGGTAACGGCCACGACTTACGAGTTGTAGGTCGTAGGTTCGAACCCTGACAGGCGCTTTACTTTGTGAAAAAAATTGTAAGGAAACTGGCATGTCCTAGAATCAATAATACGAAGACATGTGACATCTACCAACCTGCACTGGGCCCGCGTGGTGGATTACGGCCCGCTCCCTCTCACAGAGAGGAGGTCTGTGTCCCAGCAGTGGGAACATTACGCTGATTATGCAAAGCAACTCAACAGTTCCTTCTTGATATTTAACACCTGGGGATCCAGGTACCAAATATGATACCTAATTATAGTCATAGACATTCAATAATAGGTAAACTTTGATTCAGCATTACAAAAACGTGCCAAAAAGCGAGACTTTTTAAAATGTTATGCTCGCATATTCACAATAACAACTCTTTTTATTCTTGCTAACGTCATCACGTCACGTTTGGTTTTTTGCTGAAACGTGTATTATTCTAAATAATGTTAGGTCTTCAGTCACCTACACTCCGTTTCACGATACGATATTTTTTTCTAAAAATAAAATCGTCACCCAAACAGAATTTTCATACTTCTCACGCCTCATCTTTTATTCAGTCCTCGTTTAAAACTCCATAGAATGTTTAAGACAAGCTACGTCATCTACAATTCTTTAGGTCGTACTTCTTAATATAATAATCGCTTGAATTTTCTGATACTGGGAGTCGTTGAGGAGCTGAGTTATCTCGGTACACTCCATTATGGTACTTGTCACAACCCCGTTCCGTTATAATGGAATATTAGATTCTCCATAAACCCGACGCGACCGATAAAAGTTGATCTTTAAAATTCATAGTTTCCCCCCCGTCTACTTCTACTCGCCAAAGATGACAAGGAAGCGAGGTAGGTCATCTCAAACTGGTGATGTTAAGCAATGTGTTTGCTGACGTAAACACCGTTGTTGAAGGGAAATTGCCGAAAGATGTTTGCTTCTACCAAAGTGTTGTTGAGGCCCGAGGGGCGCAAATAATTGGAAAATTCAATCTAAATTCGTTCAGATTTTGTTTCCAATCAAACATAGGAGGAAAGGAGTTTATTCGATAGGATCAGATGCTCCAGTAATAGGAATCAGGAGAGCGGAAAGTAGTGTCAATTAGATTACCGGAGCTGACTCCGTGGAAGCAGCCTCCATTCTTGGTTTTGCTAGAGGAAGCCATTTACTTCCTTTTTGGTGTAATTTTGACAATAATTATTGCTAATGTAAACCGACATGGAGGAAAGGGAAATAAATCTTTTGTCGTAAAAACACGAATGTTCGTTGTTTTTTTATACGCCACGTTGTTCGCAGTTCCTTTTGTGTTTGTATAGTTTTATGGTTGTATTTGTATTAACATGTAATTTTAAGGCACTAGAGAAATCATTATGACTGTAACTTGCACTTCTTGGTTATAGTTAACAGTTTTATCAAGTAGGTACTTGTTACCATTTTAACGTCACATTTTTGGAGCTTCTTAGTTTTACAACGTTATTAGTTATGTTTGTAATAATTACGCGTAATTAAAGAAAAAAATATCACTATGATTTGCACTAGTTTTAGTCACTAGACTAAAACTAGTGCAAATCATAGTGATATTTTTCAAGTGACAAGTTGTTGGGAAAACTATGTACCAAAAATAGGTTTTTTGGTACATAGTTTTCCCAACAACTTGTCGGGTTTTTCATCTCTATTGTAGTATAATTATTTTAATAAATAGTACAAATATCATTAAAGAACATAAAGAATAAAAATCGTCATGACTGATGTGTGTGATTTTATCATGATTTTTTTAGAAAGCATAACAAATCTCACGATGAAAAACAAAAAAAAAACAACTGACTTCCCAAATCGTTTAAACGTCAGCTTCATTTACCGCATTTTTCTTTATTTCCGCGAAAACAAAAAAAGAATTTTACAAGAAAATACGCTCATATGACGAAAGCAGCCCCATATACTTTCTCGTGTAAATCTCTTAAGCCGATGCCCATATGCGCATATTTTTTTCATAATTTATGACTTTATGTGTTCGCGTTGGTCTTGAGTAATCTCATACATTCTAGGACATGCCGTAACTTAGAACAGTGTTATTTATGTACTTGTCATAACGTGTGTGTGAGTTATATGTGGGTTTTTGTACTTTTAGTTTATTTCCTTCCTGAGTAGTTACTGGTTGTAAGTGTATTTAGTTGAAGAGGTCTTGTAGAGTACTTACCGTTTTTCTTGTTTCTTGTTACTATGTTTTTGTTAACTTTCTTTGTCATCTTAAGTTCACTGTGTGTGAACCTACATAGTCTCCTTGTAGACTTTATAGTGCATCCATTCATCGTTATATAATTTGGAATTTAATTCGTTCCGTACAAATCTTTTTCATCTCAACAGATTTGAGACTGAAACATTTTCTAATAAAATAAATGCGTTTCATTTAACATTTTAGAAAGAAAGAAAGAAAGAAAAATATTTTATTTGGGACACGCACAGGAAAAACAAGCAGTAACATAAAGTAAGAACTAAAATTAAAATAAAAGAACAATCAAAACTAACAAACTACTTAGACGACCTGTGCGAGGCCAAAAAGGCCCCTATCTCAGCATAATGCTGCGATATTTAAAAAAGAAATTTGAAATACCAGCGCTGCGGTATTTACCGCAGCGCTGGTATTCTGATAGGGCCCGCTGTGATGCCACGGACACGCCTACAGACACATAATAATAAAAATCCCATTATGGGATAACAACATAAATAAAAAAAACAAAAAAAAAAATAGGTACTTAAATAAAAACCGTAACTATAAACATTAGTGCATGAATCGACTCACGCCAGACGTTCCGAAATCACTTATCCTTGGTGACAAGCGAAGGGACGCCGCGGTGCGCGGGCGCATTCACACATTCCGAATCTGCGATGCATTTAGCTGTCAAAATGTCATGTCGTACAAAGAAGTAAATATTATTATGGAACAACAATACGTGAAATACGTACACTACCTCATCCAATAATGTTCTGTCTAAACTACACTACGCATTAATACGAATAAAACAACTAGGTTCTATGGCAAGAAAGCGGTACAACAAATATTATCTAGGTGGTGTGAGTTCTACGGGTACCTAGTCTTTTGTATTTCTTTTCCCGACTTGATTCGATTTTCCATAGGTAGGTAGTTTTCGTTTGTTTTTATTTCAATTTCAATAAAATTTCAATACAATTTTCATTTCCTTCCCCAAAAACATTCCAACCGAAAAAAAAAAATTGCCCAATATTCACAACAAGCAACAATGACCTACTTTCCGACCCCCGGGAAGTAGCAGCTGTATCATTATTTTCCTTCAATTCCCATGCAACAAAACCATGAGTAAATTACAAGTACAACAACCGTACACAATGTTGCCTAAGATAACATGTGAGGAGGTAGGTAGGTACGTTAGTTGTCAACCGCTCACATAGTCATGGAATATTATATGTCCGTTAACTAGAATTCTTGGTTTAACCGATTCTGTCGTAGTGCTTGATCTTTTGAGTTAGTGCTAGACTTTAACGTTAATACAGCCAAGGAAATAAATTGTTAAGCAAATTGACACCCGACGCCAATTTGGAAATTTCTACATTTACCTATATCTGTCGTTTTTATGGTGTTCATAAAGAGTATTCCAGCTATTCTATCTATCTGTCAAAGATTTGCAGTTCTGATTTGATTACGGACAATTTAAGTTGGTTGCTTAGCAATTAATTTCTCTGACTTTCCTAGGTATACTTTCTGCATTTTGAAGTCAATTTCATTATGTGCATTCTGTCCGAAGATCTTTCGTCATAAAGTTTCGTCTCCCTTTGTCTTATCTTTAAGGTCTTTTGAAGATACATTCTAAGGAATTTGAGCGTCTGGATTTTGCAAATGCTGTGCGCTTTATGAAAAACTAGCTTTTGTTCGCGATGCCGTCTGCGTGTATTTTTTAGTTCATCTTTTTTAAATAAATGTTCCAAGATGAAATGTGGCCTGTCCTTTTCCAAGTCGCACGGTACCTTTATAACAAATTTCATAGCAATCGCTTCAGTAGTTTAGATGTTAAAACACACCAGTTACTTTCATATTAAAATGTATAATATTAGTATGGATTACTGGCCTTGTATGATAGTCCACGTCTATACGATATAACGGATACACATTATTATTATTAAGCACACTGATTAAAAAAGTCATATAGGATCTTGATAGCTCAGAATAGTAGCAAAATAACCAATTTATTAGTCTGAAAAAATATCCAAACCACAGTCTAATAAAGTAAAGGTATTATGTCTCCGCAGTGACCTTAAAATAATTGCCTACGGCCGCCATGCGTAACTGCCGCACTCAAGACTGTTGCGTACTGATATAGACTGAGATTTCTAAGCGCGTCGTTTCGGCCGTTTTCGATAAAGACATAATAATAGGTCTTTACCTATGAAATTGCCGTTTTGTATGAAAAAATTTAAACGAATTTTTTTCATGAATTTTTTATTTGTATTAATCGAAGTAATCACCCATGCAATCAATGCATCTTTGCCATCGCAGTGGCAGTTTATTGATGCCCTTCTTAAAGAAATCAGCTGGACGGGAGACAACAAATTCTTCAAAGGCATTTTGTACTGCCTCTCGGGTATTGAATTTTTTTCCCGCCAAGAAGTTATCCAAATTCTGGAAAAAGTAGTAGTCTGTAGGCGCAAGGTCTGGTGAGTAGGGCGGATGACGGAGAGCTTCCAACCCCAGTTCTTGCAACTTGGAGACCGTCTGCTGTGCAGTATGAGGTCGCGCGTTGTCGTGCAGGAGCAGCGGAGACGAGCGATTGACCAATGCTGGTTGGAGATGCGCCAGCTTCTCCATCATTGTGTTCAGTTCTTCACAGTACACATCTGCAGTAATGCTCACCCCGTTTGGTAAGAAGCTGTGATGAATCACACCGGCGCTAGACCACCAAACAGTGACCATCACTTTTTTAGGGGTAAGTTTTCGTTTAGGGCATTGTTTAGGTGCTGAACCAGGATCCAACCAACTTGCTGAGCGCTTGCGGTTATCAAACAGAATCCATTTTTCATCGCAAGTAACAATGCGGTTCAAAATTCCTTCATTTGTGTGTCTGTTGAGCAGTGCAAAGCACGTTTCGACGCGTACTTCGCGCTGGCGATCATTGAGTTCGTGGGGCACCCATTTGTCAAGCTTTTTTACCTTGCCAATTTGACGCAAATGGACCAATATTGTTTTGACGCTAACGTCGAAAGCTGCTGCTAATTCAGCCGTAGATTGTGTATCATCAGCTTCCACAATCGCCTTTAATTCGTCATTGTCGACCAAAGTCTTCGGACGACCGCGAGGTTCATTTTTCAGGTCGAAATTTCCAGAACGGAAGCGAGCAAACCAATAACAGGTGGTGCGTTGGTTTGTAGTGTTAGCTCCGTAAACGTCGTTGATGTTGCGTGCCGCTTGTGCCGCGTTGCTGCCACGACGGTACTCATATTCCATAATTACTCGAATTTTTAACGTATCCATGATGACGAAAAAGATTGAAATGCGATGAAAATGTAACACTAATCAATAAAGAAATGACTACTTTTGGAAAAAAAAATCCATGTTTTTAAAATAAAATTAATTTGAAATTAGAATTCTTAGCCAAACAAAAAATATTTTGATTTGAAATGGCCAGTACTGCAGAACGGCAATTTCATAGGTAAAGACCTAATACTATTACTTATTTATACTGTGCCCAAACTCATTCAAGTTCTCTTGTGAAAAACACCCATTAAAGAGAGAGTATGACGTGTCAATCATGGATCATATCGTAACCTATAAAATCCATTAATAAACCTCTATAGATCCTCCACAAATACCGGCAATATCATTACCGCAAAACACAAACAGAAAACGCAACTATAAAAACGTATTATGGCTCATAAAGTCATTTTATTCGATTCTTACTCATTTATGACATGTCTAAGAACCTACATACATAAATTAGTTTATCTACTTTTATTACATATACTTTATTTTACCACTCTAAGATATTATGGTGGGAATGACCGCCTGGCGGAGGGAGGGTCAACTTATATTGGCTTTTATGCTTAATTTTGGCAGACCATTATAAGTTGGACCTCCAGCAATTTGCGATTGTGTATTATTTTCTCCAGTTTGCGTTTTAGTTATTTATAATATTGTTTGCGATTCCGCAGTCTGAAGTTCGGTTGTCTAATATTTGAATATTGTTAAAGTTAAACAGTAAAATTATCTGAAGTGCAACCATTACCGTTTGTGTTGCCATCTTAAAATGGGGGAACTATAGCAGTATTCGGAATGCTTACTTCCTTCTGAATGTGAAAACATTCAGAATGAAATTCATTTACTTCGCAGAAGTAGTTTTGGTATTAAAGTAAAATAACCGTGAAATAGTCAAATTCTAATAACTTTAATTGCTTATTTAACTAATTAATAAAATTAATATAAATAGCTATAAAATTAATATAACGAACTATAAAATTAATTATTTAATTAATAAATTAAATTATTAATTGCAACATTTTGTAATACTTTGGCATCCACACTACCACAGATAATTATAAGATTAATATAGGTAAATTACTATAAAATTAATTATTTAATTAATAAATTAAATTATTAATTGCAACATTTTGTAATACTTTGGCATCCACAATACCACAGATAATTATAAAATTAATATAGGTAAATTACGATAAAATTAATTATTTAATTAATAAATTAAATTATTAATTGCAACATTTTGTAATACTTTGACATCCTCACTATCTACTAAGTCAAATCTTTCCCACACACTTTCGATTCAATTTTTTCCTTCAATGAAAACCATAAAAACATAAAAACCGAAAACAAAGGCTGCGCATTACTGCGGTCAGCCCCAATTCCCACACCACACATCGCAGAATAGGTCAGTAAAAAAAAAAGAAAATCATAAAAAGGAAAAAATCCCGCCCTTTTTTCCCGCGTTCCGTATCGTAGTTAGTTTTTCACAAAGATTAACGTTCCTGGCGTCTGTTTGGCTGTTTGTCGTTAACCTTTGCCACTATTTACATGTCACCACATTTTGAACTGAACTGAGAACTTCTTTAGACGCGCTGAGCGATTTTTGGTAGGGAATAAACTTATGGATTCGCGTCACCGACATGCTCGCGCCGTAGTGTGCTAATACAGAATATAGATACTAATAATAATACTAGTGCTAGTACCGTTGGTCCCGGTTTTCATTTGTAGATCTTTGACAGTTGTTACGGGTCGTCAGAAGCCTGAAAGTCTGACAGCCAGTCTTACCAAGGGGTAACCTGGTTGCCAGACTTTCGGTCTTCCAGTAACTGGATTGTGGAGGTCACATCAGTCAGTCGCTCCATGTAAAATACTGGTATTCAGCTGCATCCGGTTAGACTGGAAGCCGACCCCAACATTGTTGTGAAAAGGCTAAGCAGATGATGAGTAAATTGCCACTAAATTAACTTCCATGCGATTGAACATCAAAATCAAACGACAATACGCTCAAACTTTGCCCATATTAAATTTCCACGCGAAGAGAGATTTTAACAAATAAACAGCAATTAGTCGGATATCTTCCTATCTCTACAGTATTACAAACATTACCATCGGAATTAGAATCTGCGAGAACATGTCACATTGAAATCTCACGTAACATTACCCTTTCATTCAAAAGTCAACCCTAATTCGATCACTCTTTAGTCCAATTCACCATGTCACCTTTTCACAGGACCCTTTAAGGTAAAGTGACACATCAATTCTTGAGAATAAGGTAGGAAATTGTATGTTTTTGATGGATAAAGGAGTTTTGCTTCGTAGTGACATTTGTAATGAATTCGTCGCCGTTGATACAGGGCCGCAATCAGTTCTGGGAATGCAAAATGTTAATGATATAGTAAGTTTAATTAGATTTGAATAGATCATGTCTGGCTTTCATACTAGTGTGGTGAGAAATTGGGTTGCCTTGAATTAAAATAGAGAACGTCTGTTCCTTTGAGAGCTGTGCTTTTCGGTCGTGGTATATATCGTGTGACTATGTAAAATAAATTGACTTTGAAATGCTGAAAAAACCTTTTCTAACTAAATGCAAGCATACTGTTCAAATAATGCATTAAAATAGCAAATGTGAATTCTAAGCCTTACCAGATTCGAGTTAGCATTACTGCAATCACAATTAATCTCACATGCTCTTATTTTCATAAAGACTATCTAGATATAAACAAAAAAAAAAAACATTTTTCTGTGATAAAAAAGATACTCTCAATAATCTTCTGAAAACATTCCTAAAAATCTCTTCACCCCAAATGCCCCCCTGGTAGCTGCATGCGGCGTTCATTTAGAAGACACCTCAGTATCAAGTACTTTGCGCGTTGAAGTAATAATTACTCCTGATTCCCTCGCTAAATTACACCGCGCAATTTCTACCGGCACTGCTGGAGACTGTTTGTTAGGTGGTTTCATAATTGTACTGGTTTTACTAGAAAAGGAAAAGTTCGTGGAGGTGCTTTTGGTTACTTCTAAATCTCTCATGTTAGCCTAGTACCTATGTTGTCACATGGATACATTTTCGCTAGCGTTCAATAGTTCTTCCTCGAGAGAGACGGAGCTATACAGGACCGATAGCACCATCCTTTTTTTGCAATTGGATATACGGCCCGAAACTAGAAGCAGACTTAGGTACTACCTTGTTTTTAACTCGAAAGAAATTGTGAGAACCGCAAAATCAACCATTTCACCAAAGTAGGGTAAATGCATTTCATACAATTAAATGACTTGAACCATAATCATAATTATTAATTTTATCAATTTAAGTCAGTAATAAGTTCCTAATACATAGTCAGACATAATTATGACATACAAAACATTATAATTTATTTAATGCTAGAGTATATTATTCATGGCATGATTTAAATGTTTCTATTATTAATTAATACTACAATAAATTTATTATTAATAATTATAATCGTCACATTAATTTGATTTAAAACTGATTATTTAATATTATTAATAAAACCGTTTTTCGAGCAACCATAATTTTAATTTTATAAAAAATAATTTGTTAGGTTAGTAACTCTTTTTCATCATCAGAAATCAATCTCCTATCTCAACAAATATGTCCTCTTCATGATTCACATAATTTACACCATTCACACAAGCACAGAACCTACCGAAGTTTCAAAATGGCGACTCTCAATCAAACATAGAGCAAGTTTCTTGATTATCGTCAACTTATCTGGAACTAAGTTTCTCTCGCCATTATACCTATTTCCTCGTCCGTTGAAGGCAAACAGGCTGATCAATATCATTATTTGAAGTTAACCCTAAATGGTTGTGATACTTCTCGTGGCTAAATGATAACAATCGCACATGTGGTTAAGCTATGCTTGCCGCGATAGGTTCTCTCCGTGCATCGGAAAGCATGTTAAGCCGTTGGTTCCAGCCGTCATTCGTAGAGCTTTGACAGCTGTTACGGGTAGTTAGAAGCCCAAAAGTCTAACAACCAGTCTTACAAAGGGGTATCGTGTAACTGAGTTGTGGAGGTCAGATAGTCGGTCGCTCCATGTAAAATACTGGTATTCAGTAGCATCCGGTTTAGACTGGAAGCCGGTCCCAATATAATTGGGAAAAGGTTTAGCAGATTGTAGTGTCGGATTCTGTAAAAATCTAACCGTTGAAACTTAGATGAAGCGAGATTGACGTGGGCTGTCATTCCAGTGACTCATGGTAGTGATTGACAGTATTGACAGTTCACATCACGATCACTTTACCTAAGTTTTCACGGTGAGTTTTTACAGAATTGACAGGTCGGGGAAAGAGCAATGTTTGAAGTTATAGTGGACTAAAGGTTGGCGAAAATGTTCTACGAAAAACTTTTTACAAAAAAAAAAACCGACTTCCAAAGAAAACACTCAAAACTGAAAAATAACTTTAATTTCGGAAGTCGGTGTCTTTGCTTTTCAATTTTCGTTTTTTGCCACCGACTTCCAAAATTAAAGTTATTTTTCAGTTTTGAGTATTTTTTTTGGAAGTTGGTTTTCTTTTTTTGTAAATAGTTTTTATTTTTCACTTTTTAGTTGTGGTACCTACCCCACACAAATTCGAATACCACTAGCTGATGTAAATAACAGTGAAGGAGTAAATGAAGACATCGTCTAGATAAACTAATTCGGAAAAATACGTAATATTGAGCTAACTCAAAAACTAGAGCTAACTCAAAAACTACGCAAGCAAAGTTAATCAAATTTATATGGGACCACCTCGGAAACATGACCTACCATACAAAAAAAGAATCATCAAAAACGATTCATAATTGGCGGAGTAATCGCGTAACAAACGTACAAAAAAAAAAAAAAAAACATACAGACGAATTAAGAACCTCCTCCTTTTTGAAGAAGTCGGTTAAAAATGCATGTTGAGCGTATGAAAATTGTGAATATAAAACGTGAGTATATGGCTGATCTTTGTACTGGTGATGTATCATCTACCCATATTTGCAAAAATAAAATTATTCTTATTTTTATTCTTGAGTGAACGCGTCCATGGTAACAGACTGCCATTGACGGCGCCTTTATTTCGTAGCTGTAAGAGTGATTTTGGGTAGTTCAACTGTTAACTCGTGCGATTCATCCTACCATTTATCGTTGGAATTTTACACGTCATTAATAAAAATACAATTGCTTTACAATTTGAAGTACCTAAAGTAGATTTTCATGGAAAACACCCGTTTGGAACGAAACTTTCTTTTGCACACTTTTGTGACGTAACAAAAGTGTCGCGACTTATTCGCCAATTCGCCAATATTGTGCAGAGTATAACGTCCGGTAAGGAACATCGTTCCAAAATTCAACCAGCAACAATTGCGTAACACACTTTCAATCACAATCTGAATCATTTTGAAAGGTATTGCTAATCCATTGATTCATATTCTGTTCGAATTTGTCTGCATAAATAACGTACCTAATGAATGTTCTTGAACTGTTAAAATGAAAGTCATTCCTACTGTTAACTGTTAATGTGTTACGTAACTACCCCGCAGTTCTGTTCAATTACGGAAATTAATGCTTTTTATCTTCACCCATGCTATAAATCCTCTATAGAATTTTCTGAAACAGTTAGCTTATTGCCAACATTAAAACAATCAATGTCATAGTAACCACAATATCATCGAAACAAGTGTTATAATGCATAATGCAACTCATTTAAAAAAGAACATTGTCATGCATGCGCGTTTCACTACCAAAGCGCCGTAATTTAAAAATAAACTTATAGGATAATCGAATTCGAAAGATTTAAATTCACGTCGTATCCCGCCATTTTTGTTCGATATTAGTATTACATAGAACCTTCTATAGAGATTCATAATTATCATGGTTGTAGATAAAGTCTTGTATGCAACTGTAAATAATTAGGTATTAAACACTCGTTTGATACAATTATCACACGAGGCGAAGCCGAGTTCATGCCCACATTCGTGTTTTACCCCTTATTATGTAACAGTTGTATAAAATAACTATTATACAACCAGAAAATAAGATAGTAATAATGTTGTTTTCACCTCCAAAGAAAATAATTAACTTCAACGTTTTGCATAAAATTGATTATATTAAAGATTGACCCAATAACTTTGATGCTCCTTGCCTCTTGAATATTCTTTTGAGTAAGCTTTCTTTGATTAACTTTGCTGGGAAAACACACTGAAATGGATATTTTATCAAATAAAGGGAATTTTTGGAGTCTAATGTCAAATAAACATTATACGACGTAATTTGTTTATTTAATCCAAAAGTACTCAGATTTTGTGAAGATAATTTTGTCATTACAGATTCCGGTGTTGTTGTTTTTTGTTGTGTGGAGATTTACTTTATTCTAATGAAATAATTTATGAGCATGAGAACATAAAAGAAGAAAATTGGTGTTTACCACAATAACAACAACTTTAGAGCATTGTTTATCATCAACTCAAGGTTGGTTTAACTTACATTTTTTTAATCAGAGTTTTATTGCTGTTCGTTTTTATGTATTAAGATAAATATAACACTTATTTAACACATACATAATCACCAAAAAGTTCAACAATCTTTGAATCCAACACATATTGCTGACATTTTTCAGCCAGCTCTGTTACTTACAGCCCGTGTTCATGAAAAAGCGAGTCCCGACAAGAATAATAGGCGTGAAAATCACACCGACACGAAACATCCATCATAAACACAAACAACATCAAATCACTTTGTTTCTTTCGAGAACAAAAACTTTTCAATTCGCCCCATCCGCGACATTTCTAAAGACAGACGAAAAAAATAGGGGCGGTGAGCATATTTTTGCGCTCCTCACCCCTATTTTAAGCATCCGTTCTCTATTTGAAATACAAATAAGCGGCATTAACTGCATGTCGGCATTCGACCGACAATTATTCTCTGTCTGGCATTTACATGTCGTTATTTTTCCGTACTGTAATTTCGACGTCTGCTGTTTGCATTCACCGTACGTATAGCGAAGTTCTGATAATTTATTGCACCGTATCCACATTTATTGATAAACGACAGCGCGAATCGTGACGCGTTCGTGCAATAACGATTTAAAGCCGAAGCCTTTTGTTCGTAGTGAATTTATTGTATTGTGAACTGTACGGATTGCGTTCGGTGCTAAAAATTTTTGGTCCTGAAGTGAAGCTGAAGTATGGTAGTTGAGTTCTATTGTTTATTGGGTTTGTAGTTACCATCTGTTTTGCTGAAAGTGGGGTTGATAGAAGCTGAACTTTAGTTTGAAGTTGTTGAGGAAAAAAGAAAAAAAAAGCAGTCGAACTATACTAGCAGCCGAATTATTCTGCCTGACTGAGTGACAGAATTATTCTGCAAATAAAAATCTTTTTTTTTTTAATGCTGGAATGTGTGCCTCACGGCTGCGCCAAAAAGGCCTAGTTTAGCAAAAATGTCAGACAAATAGTGCCTGACGCTGGTTTTCAACTGGACCTGAAATTGTGAGGTATTGGATATAAACCAGTAAAGAACTTAAAAGGGAACTTCCTTCAGGATTGTTTATGTCCAGTTATATTGTAAAATCACTATGTACCTATTTTGCGACACACGTCTAGAACGAAACCATTTCAAACTCAAAACCAACTCCATTTAGATCTTAAAGATTACATGTCCAAAGCTGACACGGCAGTCAAATGGCCCCTTTTGAAATTCCACACAGCCAGTACCAAATTCGAAATATGAAATTGACAATCGCACACACCGCATTGTGCCCAAATCTGGGATAGAATCGATGGATCGTAGAACCGCAAATCTGGTCAGTGTGGAGTACAGACTACAGAGCTGTCTAATGCATACCCCGGTTTCGGCCAAGAACATTGGCCTTATCCGCTCGCTCCATTTACCGTTCCGGTATTCCGCCACCAATGTCATCGGTCTTTGACGATCATTCACAGGTTTATTGGAGCTAAATCTGACAGCAGCGTTTATTACGATTGGTTCTTGTTACAAATGGTCGTAGTTTTAATTGAGTTTGCAACTGAAGGAGCGTTTGTGCCTGATTGTGAACAATTTGTGATGAACGAATGGTAACTAGTGACGGTGGTTGCGTATATGAGGTCGCCTATTTGAATTTGATTGAAGTAATGAGTAGTAAAATTGAGTTTAAATATTAATGTTGTGGTTCAATTCTGTGCCTCCTGTGATGAGCGATTTTAGTCGAGTTGTACCCTTTTTGTGATTTTTACATAGAATTAATCAGCTGCTTTTTTATCTTTATTTATCGTCTAACTCACGTTCTTTTATCTGCTTTAGTTTCGGAGATAGTTGGGTGCAAAAGGATACTGCCGGGATTTTGGCCAAAAAATCGTGAATTTAGATATATGTTGTAACCCCTATAAGTAATTGCTCCACACATTTTTTTTTCGTGCTTCATGGTATAAGAGCGATTATATTAATTTTCAAATTTTATTTTTCAGTATATTTGTCGACAACTTCTAGGTGCAACATAATATAACTGTACTTGTATCATTTATAACGTAATTTTAGCACATATTGGAAATACGAAAAGGTACAACTTACAGGTTTTTCATAAATTACTTTAGAACTATAATATGTAACATAAAAATTAAAATGCACAGTGAAAGTGAATGTTTTTATCTACAAAATAAGGTAATTATGTCTAGCCTAGACCACTTTGTCCACGAACTGGAATTTTTTAAATCTTGTTTTTGTTCTCCTGTAAAGTGTTGATTTTTTACTTGTATCACTTGAAACAGGAGGCACAGAATTGTTTAGTTATGTGATTTTATCTTGGTTTGTGACGGTAAAAGAGGCAGTTTTACCATAGAAATAAATGTACTTGATCGGAGTGGTAAAATATTTCAGCTCATTATAAATATTTAGTTTTCACATTACTATCTTGTTATTTACCTTATAGTCATCATCGTTTGTCAAACAGGATAGGCACAACAACAAAGATATTTATTATTTAAAAGAAATACGATTCCGACACATAATACAAAAAATACAGCACATAGCATAGAGAACAAAGTATTTAACAGACAACTCACTATCTTCACAAAAAAATTCAAAAAAGAATATCTTTAAGAAAATATTTTCTTTTATTGTGTAGTAGGAAACACGTTATACTTTATTGACAGACACCAACAGGTGTTACTACCCTAAATCCATCACAGCTTTGACAATGTCGAGTAAATATTGAGTTATCATTTTGAGACGAAAAAATATCAAGGTACCGCTGTTATTGAATATCTGTGATATTTTTTATTTATGACTTTCTATACGTATGTATTTTATAGGAGCTTGGGATATCGGAAGACACATGTCCCTGGAGTATGAGAATATGGAAATCGGATTGCGATGAGATGATAAAGCATGTTGGTAATTTCTATGCAAACGAACCTAAAATTACTTTCTATTACATCACCAACATTTTCGTAGAAAAATATAATTGAAAGCGATTTTAACTCCATAGGGTTGGGCAGAGGTGTACCTTTAGTACACCCAAATTTCGCCAGTTATGTTTAATTGAGTCTCATGTAAGGGGAAAGCCTATTGCTATTAACCGGGCACAAATACTCCGGGTTGCTACTGAGAAGTTCCAGATAGAAAACCCCTGACCTGGGAATTGAACCCAGGACCTAGCAGTAGTGCTTGTGACCATTGGACCAACGAGGCAGTTTGTTGATGTCGATATTATGATACAATATTCAAAGAATCGTCATCAAAACCACACGTGTGTGCAAAATGTTAACTCAGTCGAATCGGGTCGCGGAAAGTGGTGCAAAAGCCAATCGTAATAATCCTACTAATATTATAAATGTGAAAGTTTGTGTGTTTGGATGTTTGTTACTCAATCACGCAAAAACGGCTGAATGGATTTGCATGAAATTTGGCAAACAGATAGTTTATAACCTGGATTAACACATAGGATACTTTGTATCCCGATATTCCCACGGGATCGAGACTTACGCGGGTGAAATCGTGGGGCACAGCTAGTATTGAATATTATTCAGTTCACGTTTACGTACCTAGACCTAACTGTGAGTGTGAAACTGGACAAAATCTATACTTCTATAAACATCCTAACATATTAGAAAACAAAGTCCCCCGCCGCGTCTGTCTGTCTTTCGTCCTGTACGCGATAAACTCAAAAACTACTGCACCGATTTTCATGCTGTTTTCACTAAAGGATAAAGTGGTTCTCGAGTAAATAATAATAATAACTCGAGTATATAATAACCGACATCCACGCGGGCGAAGTCGCGGGCATCAGCTAGTACACAATAAATTGAAGTAGATTTTTGTGTTTACCTGTATGTCCGCATTGTTCTTCTAAACCACGCCATCAAATTTTGATGAGGTTTTCACCATCGTTTAGCTTTAGAGAATATATTCCGGAAGTTTGATGTGTATAATAGGTAACTATTAAAGTTACATAATTATAACTAAGAAATCTCGAGGTTTTGTCAAGTCTTAAAAACCGTGTAGGGAGTCGGGTCGCCAGTAATAAATAAACTTTATAATATCAACTCACTTATTCTTTATAATATAAAGAGAGCCTTTATAGTATAAAGAGAGTGAGTTTATAGTTAGGAGGTAATCTTCGAAACTACTAATCCGATTCCAAAAATTCTTTCAATAATGGGGACATTATCGCTGAGTGCCATACGATATTTTTTATATTTAAACGAGAAACTTCACGCGAACAAAGTTGCGGGCAGACGCTAGTCGTTTATTAAATATATTGAAAATATGAGAGTCCGGAGAAAAGACAAATATAAGTTTGTATGTACAAAGGAAATAATATTGTAATGACATAGTTTCTGCCCACTACTCCACGTGGAAGTATCTTGTTTTAAAATAGAACATAATGTCCTATGGCATTTGGCAATAGTGTTGTTTTCTACTAGTGAGAGAATTCTTTCTCTCACAAACAAACAAACTTACAATACCTCTTTATTACAATACTAGCTGCTACCCGCGGCTACACCCGCGTGGACCTTAATTCTTTTTCTACAATAAAAAGTTAACCAGCCTTAGTTATTCCTTTAACAACAGCTAACTGCCAGTAAAAGTCTTTGAGTATTTTTGGAGTCTAATGTCAAATAAACATTATACGACGTAATTTGTTTATTTAATCCAAAAGTACTCAGATTTTGTGAAGATAATTTTGTCATTACAGATTCCGGTGTTGTTGTTTTTTGTTGTGTGGAGATTTACTTTATTCTAATGAAATAATTTATGAGCATGAGAACATAAAAGAAGAAAATTGGTGTTTACCACAATAACAACAACTTTAGAGCATTGTTTATCATCAACTCAAGGTTGGTTTAACTTACATTTTTTTAATCAGAGTTTTATTGCTGTTCGTTTTTATGTATTAAGATAAATATAACACTTATTTAACACATACATAATCACCAAAAAGTTCAACAATCTTTGAATCCAACACATATTGCTGACATTTTTCAGCCAGCTCTGTTACTTACAGCCCGTGTTCATGAAAAAGCGAGTCCCGACAAGAATAATAGGCGTGAAAATCACACCGACACGAAACATCCATCATAAACACAAACAACATCAAATCACTTTGTTTCTTTCGAGAACAAAAACTTTTCAATTCGCCCCATCCGCGACATTTCTAAAGACAGACGAAAAAAATAGGGGCGGTGAGCATATTTTTGCGCTCCTCACCCCTATTTTAAGCATCCGTTCTCTATTTGAAATACAAATAAGCGGCATTAACTGCATGTCGGCATTCGACCGACAATTATTCTCTGTCTGGCATTTACATGTCGTTATTTTTCCGTACTGTAATTTCGACGTCTGCTGTTTGCATTCACCGTACGTATAGCGAAGTTCTGATAATTTATTGCACCGTATCCACATTTATTGATAAACGACAGCGCGAATCGTGACGCGTTCGTGCAATAACGATTTAAAGCCGAAGCCTTTTGTTCGTAGTGAATTTATTGTATTGTGAACTGTACGGATTGCGTTCGGTGCTAAAAATTTTTGGTCCTGAAGTGAAGCTGAAGTATGGTAGTTGAGTTCTATTGTTTATTGGGTTTGTAGTTACCATCTGTTTTGCTGAAAGTGGGGTTGATAGAAGCTGAACTTTAGTTTGAAGTTGTTGAGGAAAAAAGAAAAAAAAAGCAGTCGAACTATACTAGCAGCCGAATTATTCTGCCTGACTGAGTGACAGAATTATTCTGCAAATAAAAATCTTTTTTTTTTTAATGCTGGAATGTGTGCCTCACGGCTGCGCCAAAAAGGCCTAGTTTAGCAAAAATGTCAGACAAATAGTGCCTGACGCTGGTTTTCAACTGGACCTGAAATTGTGAGGTATTGGATATAAACCAGTAAAGAACTTAAAAGGGAACTTCCTTCAGGATTGTTTATGTCCAGTTATATTGTAAAATCACTATGTACCTATTTTGCGACACACGTCTAGAACGAAACCATTTCAAACTCAAAACCAACTCCATTTAGATCTTAAAGATTACATGTCCAAAGCTGACACGGCAGTCAAATGGCCCCTTTTGAAATTCCACACAGCCAGTACCAAATTCGAAATATGAAATTGACAATCGCACACACCGCATTGTGCCCAAATCTGGGATAGAATCGATGGATCGTAGAACCGCAAATCTGGTCAGTGTGGAGTACAGACTACAGAGCTGTCTAATGCATACCCCGGTTTCGGCCAAGAACATTGGCCTTATCCGCTCGCTCCATTTACCGTTCCGGTATTCCGCCACCAATGTCATCGGTCTTTGACGATCATTCACAGGTTTATTGGAGCTAAATCTGACAGCAGCGTTTATTACGATTGGTTCTTGTTACAAATGGTCGTAGTTTTAATTGAGTTTGCAACTGAAGGAGCGTTTGTGCCTGATTGTGAACAATTTGTGATGAACGAATGGTAACTAGTGACGGTGGTTGCGTATATGAGGTCGCCTATTTGAATTTGATTGAAGTAATGAGTAGTAAAATTGAGTTTAAATATTAATGTTGTGGTTCAATTCTGTGCCTCCTGTGATGAGCGATTTTAGTCGAGTTGTACCCTTTTTGTGATTTTTACATAGAATTAATCAGCTGCTTTTTTATCTTTATTTATCGTCTAACTCACGTTCTTTTATCTGCTTTAGTTTCGGAGATAGTTGGGTGCAAAAGGATACTGCCGGGATTTTGGCCAAAAAATCGTGAATTTAGATATATGTTGTAACCCCTATAAGTAATTGCTCCACACATTTTTTTTTCGTGCTTCATGGTATAAGAGCGATTATATTAATTTTCAAATTTTATTTTTCAGTATATTTGTCGACAACTTCTAGGTGCAACATAATATAACTGTACTTGTATCATTTATAACGTAATTTTAGCACATATTGGAAATACGAAAAGGTACAACTTACAGGTTTTTCATAAATTACTTTAGAACTATAATATGTAACATAAAAATTAAAATGCACAGTGAAAGTGAATGTTTTTATCTACAAAATAAGGTAATTATGTCTAGCCTAGACCACTTTGTCCACGAACTGGAATTTTTTAAATCTTGTTTTTGTTCTCCTGTAAAGTGTTGATTTTTTACTTGTATCACTTGAAACAGGAGGCACAGAATTGTTTAGTTATGTGATTTTATCTTGGTTTGTGACGGTAAAAGAGGCAGTTTTACCATAGAAATAAATGTACTTGATCGGAGTGGTAAAATATTTCAGCTCATTATAAATATTTAGTTTTCACATTACTATCTTGTTATTTACCTTATAGTCATCATCGTTTGTCAAACAGGATAGGCACAACAACAAAGATATTTATTATTTAAAAGAAATACGATTCCGACACATAATACAAAAAATACAGCACATAGCATAGAGAACAAAGTATTTAACAGACAACTCACTATCTTCACAAAAAAATTCAAAAAAGAATATCTTTAAGAAAATATTTTCTTTTATTGTGTAGTAGGAAACACGTTATACTTTATTGACAGACACCAACAGGTGTTACTACCCTAAATCCATCACAGCTTTGACAATGTCGAGTAAATATTGAGTTATCATTTTGAGACGAAAAAATATCAAGGTACCGCTGTTATTGAATATCTGTGATATTTTTTATTTATGACTTTCTATACGTATGTATTTTATAGGAGCTTGGGATATCGGAAGACACATGTCCCTGGAGTATGAGAATATGGAAATCGGATTGCGATGAGATGATAAAGCATGTTGGTAATTTCTATGCAAACGAACCTAAAATTACTTTCTATTACATCACCAACATTTTCGTAGAAAAATATAATTGAAAGCGATTTTAACTCCATAGGGTTGGGCAGAGGTGTACCTTTAGTACACCCAAATTTCGCCAGTTATGTTTAATTGAGTCTCATGTAAGGGGAAAGCCTATTGCTATTAACCGGGCACAAATACTCCGGGTTGCTACTGAGAAGTTCCAGATAGAAAACCCCTGACCTGGGAATTGAACCCAGGACCTAGCAGTAGTGCTTGTGACCATTGGACCAACGAGGCAGTTTGTTGATGTCGATATTATGATACAATATTCAAAGAATCGTCATCAAAACCACACGTGTGTGCAAAATGTTAACTCAGTCGAATCGGGTCGCGGAAAGTGGTGCAAAAGCCAATCGTAATAATCCTACTAATATTATAAATGTGAAAGTTTGTGTGTTTGGATGTTTGTTACTCAATCACGCAAAAACGGCTGAATGGATTTGCATGAAATTTGGCAAACAGATAGTTTATAACCTGGATTAACACATAGGATACTTTGTATCCCGATATTCCCACGGGATCGAGACTTACGCGGGTGAAATCGTGGGGCACAGCTAGTATTGAATATTATTCAGTTCACGTTTACGTACCTAGACCTAACTGTGAGTGTGAAACTGGACAAAATCTATACTTCTATAAACATCCTAACATATTAGAAAACAAAGTCCCCCGCCGCGTCTGTCTGTCTTTCGTCCTGTACGCGATAAACTCAAAAACTACTGCACCGATTTTCATGCTGTTTTCACTAAAGGATAAAGTGGTTCTCGAGTAAATAATAATAATAACTCGAGTATATAATAACCGACATCCACGCGGGCGAAGTCGCGGGCATCAGCTAGTACACAATAAATTGAAGTAGATTTTTGTGTTTACCTGTATGTCCGCATTGTTCTTCTAAACCACGCCATCAAATTTTGATGAGGTTTTCACCATCGTTTAGCTTTAGAGAATATATTCCGGAAGTTTGATGTGTATAATAGGTAACTATTAAAGTTACATAATTATAACTAAGAAATCTCGAGGTTTTGTCAAGTCTTAAAAACCGTGTAGGGAGTCGGGTCGCCAGTAATAAATAAACTTTATAATATCAACTCACTTATTCTTTATAATATAAAGAGAGCCTTTATAGTATAAAGAGAGTGAGTTTATAGTTAGGAGGTAATCTTCGAAACTACTAATCCGATTCCAAAAATTCTTTCAATAATGGGGACATTATCGCTGAGTGCCATACGATATTTTTTATATTTAAACGAGAAACTTCACGCGAACAAAGTTGCGGGCAGACGCTAGTCGTTTATTAAATATATTGAAAATATGAGAGTCCGGAGAAAAGACAAATATAAGTTTGTATGTACAAAGGAAATAATATTGTAATGACATAGTTTCTGCCCACTACTCCACGTGGAAGTATCTTGTTTTAAAATAGAACATAATGTCCTATGGCATTTGGCAATAGTGTTGTTTTCTACTAGTGAGAGAATTCTTTCTCTCACAAACAAACAAACTTACAATACCTCTTTATTACAATACTAGCTGCTACCCGCGGCTACACCCGCGTGGACCTTAATTCTTTTTCTACAATAAAAAGTTAACCAGCCTTAGTTATTCCTTTAACAACAGCTAACTGCCAGTAAAAGTCCTGTCAAAATCGGTCTAGCCGTTTCGGAGATTAGCCGAAACAAACAGACTGACAGACAAAATTTTAAAAATTGTATTTTTGTTTTATGTACCTTAGATACTTTCCTAAGATTTAGTAAAAGAACTGTAATTTTGACATTACAAACAGACACTTCTATTTTATTTATTTGTATATTAATAAACTACCTGTGCCCCGCGGTTTCACCCGCGTAAGTCTCGATCCCGGGTCGAAAAATAGATTACGACCGATTCTCAGATCTACCGATTATACATTATACATTATTTAATTTCATAAAAATCGGTCAAGCCGTTTCGGAGGAGTAGGTATGGCAACTAACACTGTGACAGGAGAATTTTATATATTAGAAAGAAGATAATAAGTATATACATTATTATTATCTATATAGATTATGTATAATAATTATGTATACAGTATAATTTCACCTGTATCACAGTATACTGTGCCGGTAGGTATAATTAAAATTTTACTATCTGCTCACACTCAAATGTCAAAAATCTTAAACATCCAATACCGCAAACTCACATTCCTTCTCCGTTTACTTCTATTTCCCGTCGAATATTGAACGAAAAACTATTTCCTTAGTAAAATTATCCCGTCGTGGTCCTAAAGCTCACGTAGTGTATAGGGCTGTGTAAATAACGGTTTAATGGATATTCTGGCTCGGCGCGGATACAGGGCCGTATTCCGAACGAAAGTGGTGCTAAATTCTCATAATATCCGCTACTTGCGCGCGGTATGACAGATGTGTTTCGGGATTAGATAGGTAGTTGTGTTTTGTTTCGTTTTTTTATTCGTGCTATTTGTTTTGTTTATGTAATAAAAAAGCGTTATTCTTTTGTATATCACTTTTAACGATACATATTTTTGGAAAAAATCAACATAATTGCCAAAACTAGACGAAGGTCGGTCTACCTTACAAAATAGACGGAAATAGATAGGATACGATAACGTGAAACCGAGGACAACGGTGTGATTATGAAAAGAATAAGATTCTCATAATTAAATTTACCGTTTTTATATTAAAGTGACAAAACATAAAACATCGTGATTAATTAAAAACCAATACACCCACAAAAACGTAACCTCATTTACAGAAGCACCCCAATGGGTGCATTTATATCCGTCCGTCCCTGTATCCGTATAAATATCCGTATCCGCACCGACTGAGCTACGTGACACGACGCAACACGTCTCCAAATTCGTATTGGGAAAATACGAACGGGTATTTCAATTGGTTTTGCGTATTAACGTCACTTGTCTTCCCAACACTAGTACATATGTTTATTAAATTAAGTACAAAGGGTTCAGATTCGATCGATCTTGTATTATTCAGAGATGGGGGGAAGGGAGGGGGGGGGGTATAATCTTTGCTTTGATGGTATTAAGGTATAATCTATAGATGTGATGTAATATGTACGGGATGTATTGCTAAGTACTGGGTGGATAATAGGCTGAGATATTATTAATATAATAATAATAATTCGTATGTACCTAAAGGAATGATGATGATAGTCATGTCATGACTATTTTGTGGTCAATAACTGAATATTCGACCTCACTTCATAACCAGCCTATAATGTTCCCACTACTGGGACACAGGCCTCCTCTATGTGAGAGGAAGCAGGCCGTAATCCACCACGCGGGCGCTGTGCGTCTTGGTGGATGACACAAATGTTTTCGAATTTTTGATTCTAGGACATGCCGGTTTCCTTACGATGTTTTCCCTCACCGTTTTGAGAGCAGTGGTGATGAAATAATTTACACAAAGTAAAGCGCCTCAGGGTTCGACAACTTACAACTCGATAAGACACGGCCGTTACCACTGCGCCACCCCTGCACTTTCAGCCTTCACTGCAGTATTTAAAAAACCCAGATACATTGAAAATTCGGTGCTAATTAGCAAACTCATTTAAAGGTAAACAAACACATAAAAATATTAAAAAAACAAACTCACAAACCTTATTTCGAAAATAATGTGGCGTTCATAAATAAGACGGAATACAGAAAAGTTTTAATGCAAAAAATCCAACATAATGCAACTTTCACTCGGCGACAGTCGTTACGCTGTTGAATAAAACATACGAAAGTATTTCATTTCACTATTTCATCAGCGCTCGCTATAAGGGGTGAAGGAACTGATTCAGGGCTGCTCGCTTCTATTTATAGCTACTTGTCGCCTTTTTTTTTAGAAAGGATTGGAAACGTCAAGTTTTAGAAAAAAAGATGCAGCCACATTTGATGATATCCTCGAACGAGATTGTATTTTAGATTCTTAAAACGGAAAACATGAATAACTTTCATCTCTTGTTTTGAAAACTAGAGTATAAAATTATACTATCGATACATTTTCACCGTTCAAACTTATCTATTTATCCAAAAAAGACTCTGGTAACCCTAAGACGTTTAGTTCGAAATATTCATAATTTTGTATGGCCCAGGAGCGTCAAAAGAAGCCTTCGCCGGGACTTTACATATTTATCAGCGTACTTCGCGGGCCACGGGCAAACTCTGGGAATTCAATTTGGCGCGCTGGTGTGACGCACGTTCTTATACCAATTTAAATTTTTGAGACACTGCTCTCTGTGTCTCATCGTGGTCACCTTAGTGCATGACCTGGGTTCAAAATGTTTCCAGTTTTGAGGAAATGTGTGTGAATTTTTATGTTCGATGAACGTTCGTACACGTTATGTTAGCACTTTAAAAATATGACACTGAATGTATTCTTATTTTAAAAGTAGCTGCAAATCGTTTTGTTTTATTTAATGTTACATTAAATGATTTTATGAGATTTTCAATCGTAACGGGTCGTCAGAAGCCCGAATGTCTGAAAACCAGTCTTACCAAGGGGTATCGTATTACCCAGTTTTATTTTATCTTAAATAATTTGATTACCTATTGATTCCTTATTATTTTAATTTAATTTTTTTTAGGTTTTTTTATTTTTATGTTGTACTAGTTTAGGGGTTTATACTGTAATGATTGCAGGATGATCTTCTAATTCAAACTATGCTTTATTAGGAGGTTTACGAGCTGTAGAGAGTTTGTGGAGGTCAGATATTTTAAAGTAGCTGCAAATCGTTTTGTTTTATTTAGTGTCACATTACATGATTTTATGAGATTTTCAGTCGTAACGGGTAGTCACAAGCCTGAAAGTCTGACAACCAATCTTTCCAAGGGATATCGTATTACCCAGTTACTGGGTTGTGGAGGTCAGATAGGCAGTCGCCCCAATAAAAAAACTGGTATTCAGTTGCATCCGGTTAGACTGGAAGCCGACCCCAATATAGTTGGTAAAAGGCTAGGCAGATTGATTAAATTATGACATTTTAATTTCACATACGACGCTGAATGATTATAAACAAAAATTTGGCGTATTCATAGCCATAATATTGGTTTCATAATCCGAAAATTTGCCCTAACAAAAATATACCTAACACTCATCCCTATTAGGGCAACGAGTTTAAACAGATCCTTTGTACCACAAACAGAAACCCTAGAGCAATTAACCTTAATATATTAGAAACAATTACGACCCAGAGTATAAAATACGCATAATATTAAGCTTCAAAACAATTGGAAGAATTCGGGCGATAACTAACAAAAACGATTTTGTGATATAACGAATAGACTCTAAAGTTCTTTTTCAGTTTCAGGCTGTGAAAAGTTTTTCAATTAAGAGTAAAACGATCGCTTTAGACAGAATAAAGGATTTCTAAAGACATATTATTTAGGTTTAAGTTGAAGTCATGCGACCATTTGTAGTGATTGAATTAGGGACCGCCTTGGAATTTTGGTACTATATTAGGAGGTACTATATTATATAATGAGACGTAGGTGTGTGTGTTCTACTATACTTAGATACACGTTATCCAGGTATGTGAACTCGTTTTATAATCAACAGAATGCCTCCATGAGTTATTAACGCGATGGGGTCATAAACAAAACTTTGAGCTGGCCACCCCTATTTCATTAACATGAATTTTGCTGCAACTACCCCTTAACATCTTTGGAGTTTGGAACGCAGACTAATAATTAAATTATGTGTTGCGAAGACAACATGGCTGCATCCTGTTATGTATAATAACATCATGTTTCTCCCTTAATGTAATGATTGGGTATACGATTCTAATTATATATTCCTGTTATCCTTTAAAGTTAACGCTATTTATAATTCCTATTTGTATGCTTTGTTAGCAAAGAAACATTTCACAATTTTATGTTTCGTTCTTTTATCATTCAGTTGGTTTTTATCGTAAAAATGTTTTTTTTTTAACCATAAAACAAGTTATGAATTTATAATAGGCACCCTTTTTTTATTATTCTTACGATGAAAACCCTTGATGGCCCTTTTGGCATTGTAGTGATTGTTTTCTTGTAACAATGTCAAAACAATGCCAATAAATGCATTTTTTTTTCTTTCACCATGAAAAATACTGAAGCCAGTCTTAATTTTCTAACAAAAAAAAAAATCGTTACCTCAATGAATATTTAATTTCTAAAAGGAAGAATTTTACTAAATCCCTTTCTGCTTGCCTATAACATGATTGGGTCCGGTGTTACCGATTAAATTTCCGGTGATTTAATTAAGCTTAAAAACTTGGTAGACTTTCGATTTTCTCCTCAAAATTATTCATGGTAATCTTTAAGTCCTTGTAACTAACGATTTTGTTAATAAACATTAAAATCTGACTTTAAAGTTCCAAGCATAAATCCAAATCCGTCCATTTAGGACCTTTGTAGGTTCACAGCACTACTCCAAAATAACGTAATATAACCGCAAATCATTAACGAGTAGCCAGAATGTCACAGCACTAGTATTTCAATGGCGGTTCGTGCAGGTGCAGGGCACGACCAATCATAAAATAGTTATTACTAAAACCTACGGCCTTTTGGCAGACTGTCGGCCGATTGTCGGCCGACTGTCGCGCGTATACACGATCGTTCGAACTTTTTGATCGGTGAACCTGAACGTGTAGTCGCGCTGGCAGAGAGCGCTTTCCGATTTTCCGAATAAAAAGTGTCTTAATATGCACGAGACCGATAGTGTATTCGCGTGACGATTGCTTTTAATTAGGACGCAGCTTTAACATAGTTATCTGATTCAGGCGACTTTGCAGAAATGCATTTTATAATACAACAAGGCTCTAGAATTTGAAGGACGATACACCTAACTACCACATAATAATTAGCCTATAATGTTCCCACTTATCTCTGTGAGATCCGTAGGCCGGCCATAATTCACCACGCGGGCCCAGTGCGGGATGGTGGATGTCACATGTCTTCGAATTTTTGTGTCTACGTCATGCCGATTTCATCACGATGTTTTCCTTCACCGTTTTGAAACTAACTAACACAAGTACCTACCACAAATCCTTGACTTGACAATGGATCAGAATATTTTCATTCTGAGTAATTAACTTAAAGCGAGATAACTGTTTATAATTTCCTGTCTGCCTAGTATCTACGTATCAGCACAGCACTACGGTCAATTCATACAATGGTATTGTGGCGGCATGTGCATAGCCACATGCGAACTACGCATCAAAGACCTGACGTCACATAAATCCTGCATCGCGCAATTAGAGTTTACCGCGCGATGGATATATATACAAGAATCAAACATCAATCGTTGGGTTGTCCGCCAGACACAACACCTGTCTGGTGGGAGGATCCTCCCTTTTCTATAGTGGATTAGCGAACTTTACACCCTGTTCCTCATAACCCCCTTTTTTTTTTGAGGGTGGGATATCATCAAATTACTTCTCCCGCTCTGGGCGGAGCGAAAGGGCGTGTCAGACTTTTACTGACTAAAACCCACCCGTGTTCCTTCAGTTGCCTGTTGCCAAGGGTCCCGGTATCCCTTTCGGACTTTCCCGCAATCCTGGCACGCATCGGTTCTAGCGGACCCCACCAATTGTGCTGGCATATCTTTGAGGCTCCTCATACCCCCTAAAGTATCGTTTAACTTTAAAATACTCACCGTACCACCAGAGGTACGGCTACGGGTGGGTCTGCAGTGGTATCTTCCTGTGTTAAAGTAATCACGATCAAAACATTGGGGAATTTATGTCAGATTTGCTCTCAAAAGTAAGGATAATTGAATTGGTGTGTGTCTTCTAGAAGATTTATTTGTACAACGACTCTTTGTTCTTATTATGTCGTTTAAATATTGTATGTTATTTTAAGAAAACGTGCATGTTGTATGTTTTTGTTTTTATATTTTACAACGTATTTTTTTTAAGTGTAGGTACTAATCTATTCATAAAAAATGGCGCCCGTATTGAATATTATGTAACTGACTTTAAATCCATCCAGCTGGGTGGACTTAAACAAATTGGAACATCTACCACAGGCGGCAATTTCATATCCGCCAGTGGCAGAAAAGAGAGTTGCCAAAATTTATAAGTTTTTCATAATCAAATTGGCAAACAATTTTGCATTCACGCCAGAAGCTTTTATTGGCATCATAGTTAATGATTCTGAACGAAATAATTAACAAAGGAACATTAATTAAATTGAATTCTGCGTCTGTATTTGTGATTGTTGTAATGATAATGTTAATTTGGTACAGATAGCAACAAAGTCGTAGACAATACTGATTCTGACCAGGAAATACTGAAAACCAATGTATGTACATTGCTGACCGGAAGCACATTAATCATTGGGTAAACCTAATAAACCTGTATTTATAGTGTATTCATCATCATCAGCCTATAGCAGTCCACTGCTGATCATAGGCCTCTCCAATTGCACGCCATTCAGCTCGATTCTCGGCAGCTCTCATCCAGCTGCTACCAGCCACCCTGCGAAGATCGTCGCTCCACCTAGCCTGAGGGCGTCCTACCTTACGTTTGCCGATTCGCGGTCTCCACTCAAGAACACGTCTACCCCAACGGTCATCGGTTCTACGGCTAATATGGCCGGCCCAGTGCCACTTCAGCTTGTTTATTCTATGAGCTATGTCAGTGTATTTATAACCCAATCAATATTACAGTTTATTAAGAAGTTTATAGACGGAAATATAAACAGATATTTTTCTATATTGTATCTTGAAAAAACGATACTTAAACTATATACATTGGAAAAACTTATAGTAAAGTTTTACTACCTATAAGTTGGCAAGCAAATACTTTACATAAACAACACCAATTCTTAAATCGTAAATGGGATAAATTAATCCACACGATTATTTTCTTTACCTGAATGAAGGAATATGTAGTTCATTCACTTGAGACAATAAACGCTTATAAGCTTCTTACAATAGCTGTAGAATCCAACATAAAAGCCCTTATAGGCACAGACTTATCATCTGCCTAGCCTTTTCCTAACTATGTTGGGGTCGGCTTCCAGTCTACCCGGATGCAGCTGAATAACAGTATTCTATATGGAGCGACTGCCTATCTGACTTCTACAACCTTGTTACTGGGTAACACGGTACCCTTTGGTAAGACCGGTTGTCACAATTTCGGGCTTCTGACGATCAGAAACAACTGTCAAAGATCTATAAATGACAGCCGCGACCAACTTTACCTGCTTTCCGAGGCACGGAGGGGTCTTGGTACATAAAGATAGTCACCCATCCACAGACAAACCCCGGCAAGCGTAGCTTAACTTGATCGATAGAGCCGCACGGCTGTTATTACTTAGCCAGAATCTCCCACAGACATAAGGACACTAATAATGATTATTCTTCTATCTAAGAAAAGTATTAACAAACTGCAATTTTATTGTTTCCCTGTTCTTGCTCTGTGAAGTGCCAATCCTCTGTTACCTTTGCTATGGGAATATTGCCAGTTGAGTTTTATTGTTAACTCTTTATTTTACTCCAGGAATATTTCAGCCTTCCTTTTCATGTTTATCATTGACTAGCTGTTGCCCGTGAGTTCGTCTGCGATCTAGGATGAAACAAATGTCTTTTGACAGGTCGTGGTCTACCCCTGTGCCAAATTTCATCCATATCCGTTCAGCCGTTTTTGCGTGAAAGCGTAAAAAACAAACAGTCAAACTCACTTTCGCGTCGAAACTTAGTCAAAAGTAGAAATCCTTACTTAATTAATTAATTTTGTTCCTTATTTTAAAACATAAAGTTGCCTTACTGGGCCATTGGTGATTATAGGTATCCTAGATAGTATGTACACCATATGAATTGCAGATCTATATAAAAGTAGAAATTTTACATAAGGTCACACAGTGGGCAGCCTTATCGCTAAAAGGTCCACCATATAATGAAATAGGTATACTATTCTGAGATTTCGTTTTATATTAACCCACTTTCCTGTTTAAATCCAAGCAAAATATCGCACGGCCTAAAAAATAACACCCATGTACGTAATGTACGTAGCCAACGTTTATAAAAATAAGCCTCCTCCAAAAACATTTATTACCATCTCTTTTTATTTTTCATTTAGCGAGCTACAACCGTTTTTTGTGGGTGTGAATATACAGATGGAAGTTTGACCCCTCCCTTCACCCCGTTTCAACCCCATCGATACAGATAAAGACCACTTTGACCCGTAAAGATTTGTGGGGGATTATCTCTTTTATCACATTCAGTTCGGGAAAAAAACAATTTGCCTGAAAACAATCCTGTTTGAAATCGATTGTTGAAACCTACATGGACTGTTTTTTTATGTGACATTTTTTTGGTAGATTATTTTTGTTTTTTTATGATTATTTATTTATATAATT
Organism: Lithophane ornitopus; assembly: GCA_948473465.1. NCBI lineage: Eukaryota > Metazoa > Arthropoda > Insecta > Lepidoptera > Noctuidae > Lithophane > Lithophane ornitopus. Next base: position 2,971,364 of record OX419629.1, read on the forward strand.
TATTATTTATGTACACACAGTAAAATACATAGAGCGTATCTCTATACCGGACATAATTATAATATGAGTACAAATGTACTGCTTATTTCTTTTCGTTTTACCTAAGTTTCATTTTCTTACCGTACTCATACATCGAAAGGAAAAAAACGGATCCCTTACAGGATCAATTAGTTGTCCGCCCGTCCATCCGTCTGTCTTGTTATCTGTCAAGACCCTTTTTCTCAGGAAAGCGTGAAGGTATAAGTTGAAATTAATATCAAATAGGTAGATCTATGATCCCTTGGAGCTTTAAAAATTAATAAATTACAGCCATTTATGCGACGTATTTTAATACTCGCTAATAAATCAAAATTGATGTAGAATAATGAAATTTGGCAAGAAGCAAGGTCTCACACACCATAAGTAAAAGAAAAATCGTTCATTTGTAGTTGTCACATAAAAAAAATACGTAGGTATACAGGGTTATTGATAAAACACCAACAACCTCTTAAGGAGTCATTGTACTCATAATTATGAAAAACTTTTACTATGGGAACAAATATGAAATCGCGAAAATAAAAACAGCTGTTCCGTACATTTTGACGAGCTATGCGAACATAAATGTACTGAACAGCCTTTTTTTTCCCGCGATTTCATGTTTGTTCCCATAGTTAATGTTGTTCATAATGATGAGTACAATGACTCCTTAAGAGGTTGTTGGTGTTTTACCAATAACCCTGTATATGTTTGCGATTACAAACTTACATTTGCAGTTGGAGAACGTACCGCGACGGATATCAGTGTATGGGAGAACATATTTTCAACATCAAGGTTAAGTTTGTTCTTGGCATAAATTCACCCCAACTATGGAACCCTGCATTGTGCGTGGTCCGACACGCACTTGGCCATTTTTTTTTAACGATGTTTTGAATGCATTTTTAATGCAACAAAATACACAAATTAGTTTAAAAAGAACCCGTAATCACAATAAACGAAAGTTTTTTAAAGTAAAAGTGAAGTAGGTCTTAAAGAAGTAGAACTCAAATTACTTACCCTCTATACAATAACACAAACGATGTACAGCCCGCTATAATTTCTCTCAACCACTACTTCACCCCCACCCAACACCACTCACTATCTCCTGTTTTGACGCTGTTTTTGTACAATAAATACAGAATAATCCAGTGCGTGAATAAAAAAGTAAAAAAAAAAACCATTTGCGACGGCCATTATCCTCGGCCAGCATGCTGACGTAAGCTCGAATTAACTGCCTACCCTAGTCAACAAGCGTATAGAAAACTGGGCGAATAAAATGGCGCTCGCTGTACATTTTTACCCGGTTCACCCCTAATGGGGCAGATTGGATGTATTTTATTAATGACACTTTTTAATTTGATTTTCGTGTTGGTAGTTGTTTTAACTTTATGTTTTTGGTAGGTTATATGCTGCATGCTGAGCACACCACGTGTGTGTTGCTAAGTAGGTAATGATATTCTTGTAACATTTCAGTATGATTTTAATTTAATGTTATCTTGTCCGGAAACTGCTGGACATTTTGTCTATACCAATTAACCCCTCTAATTTATAAACGTTGCTTAAAGTTAGGCAACGACTGTTTAACCATACATTTTTTATGTTTAAACGGCTCATAACGTTTAAGCAACGTTTATTAATAAACCTCTTAGAGTCTTGCCCACGATATTCTAATTTAACTGTGTGCCTATCATTACGTACTCATCTGCCTCTTGCTTAGGAACAATACCAATACAGGTTGTTAGGGTAAACACCGTAATCCTTGAAACAAGTGGTTTGGTTTCATTAATAGAACGTAAAATCAATGGAAAATGCCAATTTAAAAAAAAAGTAAATCTACATTTTACCACAAGAGTTTTTCACCCTTTCACCCTAGGGCGCTAGGGCAACGATTTGCGTCTCAACAAGGGTGGGTGGCGCGGGACGTGACCTGACTGGCCGCGAGCGCGACCCCTCCCTCAGTCAGTCAGCTGTTTCACTAGCGAGCACGGTGTCGGATAGAAACATTTTAAATTTTTTTAATGAAAATAACGTTTTTTTTTTTATTGTTACTCGGTTATTTATTTTTATATTTAAGTCAACTACCCATGGTTTGAGTGACAACGGTGTTTACCCTTACATCCTGTATAAATTAGAATAAAACCGGTCTTATACTAAAAATAATGCATTCCTAGGCGAGATAAAAATGAAATAATACAGCATCAGTAATATTATAAACACAACTTATTTGTATTGTGTGAGCGGATTTAACATCACTGTAACTCCCTTTTGTGACCGTTATATAGCCTCATCCTATTTTATGGAGTTCCTGCAAACAGTTTTATGTATACTAATCCAGTTAAGTGACTGTTTGTTAGCGATTTATGGTTGTAAACAAGAAGACACGAATGTGTGCTTGAAAAAGCAGCTTTTTTAGACTTGATACCTAATCTAGCAAACATTTTTTGCTGTGGCTGTGTAACTAACATAATTAATCGGTCTTATAAGAAGTATTACTGCATAGAAAAAATTAAAAAGAGTGTATTGTTAATATGACTAAGAGTAGAATAGAATACTCTTTATTATGTACACCATAAAATATACAGATATAAATGTAGAAATTTAACATAGGGTGACACAATGGGCGGTCTTATCGCTAAAAGCGATCTTTTACAGACAACCTTTGGATGGATTAAAGCGAGAAAGGAGAGATAATACTGCAGGTTGTCAGTGGTATACCATTTACATATACAAAATTAAAGTAATAAAAACTAAAACCCAACTACGACTAAAAAGGTATAAACAAGACACCACAGACAGACAAATAAAAAATCCGGAGTCACACGTGTTAGGGCATAAATCGAACAGATTACGTGTGATTCCGGATTTTTAATTTGTCTGTCTGTGGTGTCTTGTTTATACCTTTTTACGTAGTTGGGTTTTAGTGTTTATTACTTTAATTTTTTTTAAATTTTTTGGGATTATAATATTAATATTTTTGAAATGTGCTCATGAAGCCCTTTCATTTGATACCCAACATGGTACGATTAAACAATTTTTTTTTTTAGTTCCTGACTTTATGTCCTCTAGAGGGCGCCATTTTTAATTTAATGTGACGTCACATAGCCTATAACCAGCGGACGATTAAGACGCTTTCAACGATACCTCATTTGTCAAATTGTGATGAGTCGTTTAGAAGATATGAAGGAACAGATGAACATACATACATACATACATACTGGTCAAAATCATAACCCTCTTTTTTTCTTCGCCGTAGTCGGGTAATAAACATGTAACAGGAGGAAAGAGCTATATTTAATTTTTTACAAGAATTTTTAAAAGTGGACAATGTTGAGTTCTTAGTAGTATTAATGTGAAAAACCGACCTTGTTAGAACCTACTAGTTAATAACACAGTACTTCCAAGTATCTGCCAACTCTACTCACCCCATCAACGTAATGAACGAACGTGAATTCATAATTCAGTAGCTAGCGTAAAATCCTATTAAAATCTAGAGGAAAGAATACGCCTCCAATTTTTCTCCTAATTTAAATGAGTGGCCGTCTCCCACTAAAATAAATTGGCAACATTTTAACGGCCCTCGGGGTCCAAACACGATAAATTCTAAATGAACCCGTAAATTATCTTGTTTAAACTCAAAAAAGGTAAAAGTAAATTAATTTCCAAACCGACCACACATTGCAAAGGTGTGTTATGGGTAATTGAGCAATTCTTTACAAGGCTCTTGTTTTTTAGAGATTACTTTAGCAGCTTTTATGTTGCCTACTGTAAAAAAGGTAAAAAAAATTGGGGAAAACATGAGACAAGCAGTTTCATTTCGTGATAGTTTATCATTCTAATTACATGAAGACATTACAATATCCTGAGATAAATCGCAAGAAAAATCAGACCAATATATCTTACGGTTTCCAAATGGTCCTGATACAGCGACAGTTCCGGAAGGTCTAGGGCGGAGTTTATTGGATGTTTTGTAATGGAACACACATAAAAACATCTTATCCGATTGGTATAAATCCTTAACTACCGGATAGCCTATAGTACCCAGATTGCCCTAGGATATTTACGATGGTCATCCAATTAAATGACTTTGTTCGCGCTTCAGCCGATCAACGAGGCCAAAACCAGAAAGAGCCATTGTTCTCATGACGATTTACTAAGATTATGAGTAATATTTCTTCACCTTCTTAAGGGACCGGCGGAGCATCGCTCGCAACTACAAATCGAGTGCTACAAATGTTGCGCTAGTGTGCCTGTAGGAGCGATATACACAGCTACCGTAAACTGTACTAACACGCACACATTGGCTTTGACATGGCATTTGCTTGATACTTAGCACTACTAGCTATTGAAAATTTGTGATAAATTTGGATAAGTTCCGTAATACCTCAAATCATGAATGAAAACTTAAGTTTTTTCAATATTTTTTTTTCGATAATTTTTAACTTGATAATATAAGCTATGTTTCTGCTGAGACCATATTACAAATATTGTTTTGTATAATGCAGAAAAAACAATATGAAAACATGTTATTTACGCTATAAAAATGTGCGAAATTCAATTCGCTTAAACTTCATTTTAGGTAAGTTATTTGGAAAAAAAAAGTTGTAGGATATATACTGTCTAAATCCGAATATAAACATAATTAATGGTGGAAATATGCTCATATTGCAAATAATTTAGGTATTACGTTTGTATGGAAAATTCATCGGTCGCCGCATTCTTAAGGGAGGGAATGACTCGTCGACATTATCAGACACAATTACAGGGTCTGGCTGTCACGTCAGTGGAACTCATAACCTCAGATCCACGTTGTTTGAATGTTGGTAGGTACCTCACTTGTGTTCAGTAGAGTAGGCACATTGTCTTTATTTCGTTTGAATTCTAAGGCCCAATTTTTCAATCTTCAGGTAACTTCTGAGTAATAAAAACAACGGTTTGACACCTTTTGTACAGAAAATAGCCAAACCGTCATATTAATTCTGCAGGTAAAAAATATCTGATGATTTAAGAATCAGGCCTTAGTGTAGGAAACATCATTCTCAGCACCGATGAAGCGATTAGAGAGTTACGCGCGTATCCTAGAACGATGTTCCACCACGAGTCTCGATAACAGATCTGGTCAGGTCTCGGTAAGGAACGTTATATCCCATTCAAATCTAGAATACAGAAAAATGTAAGTACTCTGTACCTCTTCTGTCGTTCTCTCGAGGAAAAGGTTTCATTCAAAAGAATTTTCTGATAGATTCGTGCATTCAAACGGTCCTCCTGTCCGGTCCAGCCAGTTCCAATTTGCACAGAGGTTTCAAATCGCAGCGATCTGCCTGCGGCACGTCCCCACATCGCTTGGACAGTTTTTGATTGATTTTTTATTCCTATCTCGGTAGTGATTCCCTTGTTTACTTTTAGCTGGTGTTTGTCTTATGAAAGTACTGCGGAATTGATTTGAATGTTTTTTGTGAATTTGTTTGTGTGTCTATGCAAGAGTACTTTTTGATCAAAGATTTTGGAATGGACGGAGTTCTATTCTGAAATTATGGACGTTAATTTTAAATCTGAATAGTTTTGTCGGTCGTTAACAGCATCTGGTGTCGAACAGCTATGAAAATCGTTCTGCTACAATTATCATGTTTAGAAAACATTAGAACTTTTGTGAATTGACTTTAAGAGCGTGCACAGCATTCTGAAAGTGGGCAGCGTCGCAAATAGCTGTCAAAAATTTCGCTGTTTTGAATAATTGCCAGATTATTCAAAACAGCGAATTTTTTTTAATACTGTACTAGCTGCCCGCCCCGGCTTCGCACGGGTAGCAATAAGTACTTATCTACGGCGCACCTACCCTACCTACCCTACCTACCGACCCTGCCTACCTACCCTACCTACCTACCCTGCCTACCTACCCTACCTACCCTGCCTACCTACCCTACCTACCTACGATACCTACCTACCCTACCTATCTACCCTACCTACCTACCCTGCCTACCTACCCTACCTACCTACGATACCTACCTACCCTAACTATCTACCCTACCTACCTACCCTGCCTACCTACCCTACCTACCTACCCTGCCTACCTACCCTACCTACCTACCCTACCTACCCTACCTACCTACCCTACCTACCTACCCTACCTACCTACCCTGCCTACCTACCCTACCTACCTAGTCTACCTATCGTACCTACCTACCCTACCTACCCTACCTACCTACTCTACCTACCTACCCTACCTACTCTAAAAAAAAGTCTCCTATGTCCGTCTCCTGGGTCTTAAATTCATGCAAGCCTAGTACTTTTTGTTTGTGCCTTTCATCCAAATCTTATTAGTGGGATAATAGTAATGATTGTAGTACTATCTTGAATTCATGCAAGCCTAGTACTTTTTGTTAGGTTTTGATTGAAGGTTTATGAAACCAATATTTTGTTATACCACGTTTTATGTCACGTCCCACGGGAACGTGATAAAAAGTCCTATGTCCTTCTCCTGGCTCTAAACTACCTCCCTGCCAATTTTCAGCTAAATCGGTTCAGCCGTTCTTGAGTTATAAGTGGAGTAACTAACACGACTTTCTTTTATATATATAGAAGATGGAAATATGAAATATCGCTAACTAGTGAACAAAATAATGATTATCAGCATCAGCATCATGCTGAGTGGAAGCCTTCTTGTCACAGTCATGGCGTGCCAATTATTTATATTTATACTCGTGTTCTCATATTTGTACTTAGACCAATTTTGTTTAATATTGTTGATTACTGTTATCTCTTTTTAAGTACGTGTTTCTGTGACAAATAAACCTATTTTTATTTCTTTCTTTCTATTATTGCAATAATTAATCCCACCAAAAACATTTTCATGTAAAATGTTGCCAAGGCGAGAGGATAGTTAGGATTCTTTTAGCCGCAAATAAGATTATTGTGTTAACTTGATGATGCGAAACGGAGGACGAGTGATGTTTCTGTTATTACTTGTTCCTTCCCTTGCGTGCACTGACCTAAGGGCGAAAAAAATACGATATATCATCAACTTTTCTTCTTGTATAAGTTCCGTGGATTAATTGAGGAAAATGATATAATATCGTGAAAAACACAATAACTGTGTATTCGTGAATGTATGATCTTTGGATCAAGAGTAGGTAGGTATCTGATAATGAATCATCACCATCGTACTACGTACATTTATAAGGAGTTTATTTGTAAACGTTGTTTAAAGTTAAGTAGGTAATGATGAACATCCTTTCTTTTTAACAGACTTCTTCAAAAAGGAGGAGGTTCTCAATTCGTCTGTATGTTTTTTTTTTGTATGTTTGTTACGCGATTACTCCGCCAATTATGAATCGATTTTGATGATTCTTTTTTGTATGGTAGGTCATGTTTCCGAGGTTGTCCCATATAAATTTTATTAACTTTGCTTGGGTAGTTTTTGAGTTAGCGTCAATATTACGTATTTTTCCCACTTAGTTTATCTAGACGATGTTTTCATTTACTCCTTCACTGTTATTTTCATCAGCTAGTGGTATTCGAATTTGTAGGTACCACTACTAAAAAGTGAAAAATAAAAATAGGTGTCTTTGCTTTTCAATTTTCGTTTTTTGCCACCGACTTCCGAAATTAAAGTTATTTTTCAGTTTTGAGTGTTTTTTTTGGAAGTCGGTTTTTTTTTGTAAAAAGTTTTTTGTAAAAGGTTTTTTAGAAAAGTAAGTATCAAAGCAAAACACTAATCCTAGAAAACCTGCTCAGACGGTACAAACTGTCAAAGGAAACAGCAACCCTGTCAACGAATTTATCTCATACTAGCTGCTCGCCACGGCTTCGCACGGGTAGCACTAAGTACTTATCTACGGCTATTTTAGGTATTTTTTTTACACTTTGAGTTACATTATTGGAGTTTTAGTAAGGAGCCCTAATTTTTCAAATCGGTTCGGTAGTTTCGGAGCCTATTCAATGCAAACAAACAAACAATCAAATCTTTCCTCTTTATAATATTAGTATAGACTAGCTGTTGCCCGAGACTTCATCTGCGATCCATTAAAAAAAAGTAGCCTATGTCTGTCTCCAGGTCATGGTGTACCCTTTCATCCAAATTCGTTCAGCCGTTTTAGCGTGAACGCGTAACAAACAAACTCACTTTTGCACTTATAATATTAAGTTAGGATCTTCAGAAGGTATTAGACGACATATTAAAATATGAATTCTTTACCACCCTGCTTGCTCAACTTAAGAAGTTGGTTTCAGGATTTAATTTTTATGATGACTTTATGGCGAAGTTTCCGTATCATTTTTTTTTCAAATTCCCTTCATGTTACATACATGCAATTTTCATAATTATTATTTTGTTCTGTAATTAGGAAATGAAACGAAAAATGGTTTAGAAATTGACCCACCCTGTGACGGATTTTTTTCATCAAGCAACTTACAGTTATCGTGTTTTGAACAATTAATTTCCCTAAAATAAGGATGTATCTATGCCATTTAATTTTTTAATTACCAACATACACTAATTTGACTACTTTTATCTCAAAAACTAAAAATCTTCACCTGATCTTTTGATGAGATACGATAAAATTGCAAAATGTATTTTTGGATTTTTTTCATTGAGTCATAGAATCATAATAAAATGAAGTCGAGAAGAAGTTACTACTATTTTCTTTCGTTCATATATACTTAACCCTAACATGTGCTAACAAGGTTGAGTTTAAATTAACAAATCAACCAATTTTTTTGAGGATATTATGAATAATAATATACTATGAGTCCACGTTCCGATTAAGTTATAGTGCCAATAGAATACGCGGGTTGAAACATATACAACTAACTATAAAGCTAACTTCGCCACTCGCAAAAGGAAAGAAGATGACCCAACTCATAAATCCAACTTTTTGACAATGGCGAACTCTTTGGCGAAAAACATGGCTTTCTTTCACCCCAAAAGTCCCTCAGATAGAGAATGTTGACAATGATTTACAGTTCGTGCTTACATATTTAGCAGTTTGTTTATTTATGATGAGCGACCCGGAGTAGCGGGGTATTATTTTGTAATTATTTATTCATGTAAATGGGGTTGTGTTGTTTTCATAGACTGTGTCGTGTTTACAACAAGTGTTATTAATTAATTAATAAAAAAAAAGGCTATTATGTAAGGGTTTTTCCTTTATGATGTCCTCGCTATTCGTTTACTGAAATTGAATGGGTTTACTGAAATCTAACTTAATAACACGTTTGAATCTTTATTGCATTATAAATATACTAGAGTCAATCTGCCTAGCCTTTTCCCAACTATGTTGGGGTCGGCTTCCAGTCTAACCGGATGCAGCTGAATACCAGTATTTTACATGGAGCGACTGCCTATCTGACCTCCACAACCCAGTAACTGGGTAATACGATACCCCTTGGTTAGACTGGTTGTCAAACTCTCGGGCTTCTGACGACTCGTAACGACTGTCAAAGATCCATAAATGACAGCCGGGACCAACGGCTTAACGTGCTTTCCGAGGCACGGAGGAGTCTCAATATGAGAAAATGGTCACCCATCCACGGACCAACCCCGGCAAGCGTAGTTTAACCTAATGGATCGACCCGAGCGGCTGTTATTACTTAGCCACGAGATCCTATAAATGTACTAGAGTACCATGGGTTAATTTTAGGAAGAATTAAACCACGGTCGTATGGCGCTTCTTCTAAAGGATTAGAAGAAGCGCCATACCCGCACTTAATGGATATTCGTCACTATCAGTTTAGGATTATAAGCTACATTGACAAAATTTTTCCTTGCCTTTTATTTTGTCGTAAACCCAACAAAGTAAGAATGTTACAAGCACTCGTGTGAAACCCGATAAACAAATTTTAAATCTAGCGCCACAGTTTAGCGCGCCATCAAAATTTAATGACATCAAACTTCATTGTTTAGTGAAATAAAAAGTGGCGAAGTACCACCCGACATTATGGTTGATGGTACAGCCACCCAAATGATTACATTGTATGGTAATGTCCAAGTAGGAGTAAATGAAAAAGACTAGCAGATGGTTAAGAAAATGATGCAAATAAGGAGACAAGAAATACTTCTTGTCTCCTTATTTGCATCATTTTCTTGTAAACGAATTTGTGCTTACAGTTGGTTATCGAACACGTGTGTTTTGAAATATTCTGAGAATACATAGATTGAGAGAACAGTTCGATGCAAGATTTTTTTTAACCTATACTGTATATTGTCAATAACTAAAAAATTCTGATTGCGTTTTGTTTTCTCTTATTCTGATTTTGGTGTTTATAAAGAGAGGACTCTAGCTCTTGTAATACAATTTATATGAAGGAATTAATAACAAAGACTTTACCTTGTCAAACTTATGTTTTTTACAAGCATTTTAATTGAAAACTTCGGCGGCGGCCTGCCGAATGTTGTATTCTATTTTCCAAAAAAAAAACCTTTAATTGTTCATTCCGGAGCGACATCCCCAACGCGGTACCTACCTATGTGTTTTTAATTAAATTTCGCTCCCGAAATCTTTTCCATTTCTTTTGTTACGGTGAAGTTAATAATTGCTTTTGCAATATGCGAAAAACAAGTGGAATTATTGCCTGGAATATTTTGGTCGCGATCGTGTTTGGGACGAAATGGTATGTATGTTATGTTGCATCTATATTAATATAATAAAGAGTTTTTTTTGTTTTTTTTAACGCGCTTCACGTCTGGAACAACCATTTAAAAAAAATGTTTTTGCATTTGATTGCCCAATTCTTGAGAAAGACTATATTTTAATCTATTCATCACGCTGTGACCCATAGGAGCCGAGCAAAAATAAAAATCTGTCAAAAAGAACAAACTAAGACGAAGTAAAAGCACGGGCGGGATTCTGATTTCCACGCGAACGAAGTCGCGGGCAAAATCTAGTGATTAAGCAAAATTTGTCAAAAGACTAATTCGCGTCTTGCTTGCTGTTTAAATTCGCAGATTTTTGATCAAAAGTAGTTTTCAGCTGACCATAAAGATTAAATTCGTAAAACGTGTATTCTTTTATATGTAACTGACAGGTGTCAAGAACACATTCTCTCGGCAACCGGACTTTAGATCTTATAACCAGCTAACTAATAAAACCGGCAACAAAAAATCTAGCTTCACTTCTCCGCTTCACCGCTTAGCAAGCCATGAAAGCGCTGTTTAGTAAAATAAGAAGAAAAATACCATATTACCGTAACGGCGGCCAGCCCGGTGGATTACATTGTACCAGAGATATATTGTAGATTGATGACAGAAATGGGATGTAAATTACGTTAGGTTTCGCTTTTTTTCACAAGATGGGAATTTAACGTTATTAGAACGCTGATTGGACTTTATAGTGGATTGGGAGTGAACTGAAATTGTGCGGTGTTTATAGAAAAATGTTGTGTTTTTATCATGTTTTAGTGGCTAGAAAACTACGGGCGATGCTTGATTGCTAATAATAATAACGTCTCTGGTTGGGGAGCTGGATTATGGGCCCGATTCAGAAAGTGGTATTCCTGGACACGGCCCGTATTGTTAGGCCTGACCGCCGTAGCTTGGACCCTGTTCCCGATAGGTACCGGTGGGCTACTATTTTAAAATGTTTTTCTATTTTTATATTCAATTATTATTGTAATTTGTATCGTGTCTATATGAAATAAAGGAAATAACAATTCTAAACTTTCGAAAACCATTTTAAAAGACGCATAATTTTTAAAAGAAAAATGTTTTAGTTCGGAATGGTTATAGATTTCGTAGGTCTATGGAAATTTTGAACTGCTGTAAATTGTCATACAGTATTGGACAGCTTGGTACTCAACGTTTGAGTTAAATGGTGCGTCAAATTATTCATGTTCTTGTTACAATTCTATTTCAAGTTACCCCCGAAATAGATAAGCAAAAAGTGGCAGTTACAAGCTGATGACAGTTCAAACATACATATTACTGAATACGATTCTATCAGTCGATGACACGATCTTTGATGTGTCAAGGATTAAAACATTTAATCACTTTAATTTTTTATGTTTATACTGCAAAAAGAAATCTCAAACAGATTTTTAACCACAACAAAATGAAGTTGTAACATTTACGTCGATAGTTTAAACAACGCTTGACTCACTCAAACGTTAACAAGTTTGAGGGATGTGCAGGCAACGTTGCATTGCACGTTTTATGAGGCGTAAACGCGCAACAAGCCGTCCTTGTCTGATAGTCTAAAGGAAACGGTATATTTTCATGTAGGTTTATAAAGCTTTCACGTTTTTTCCCATGCTGGTCTTTTTTCCCATGTTATTTAATAAGCTAATTAAAATTGCTTATTAGTCTTATAGACTAGATTGTAATTAATTATTAAGAACCTAGTTCTTTTTAATAAAGGTTTTTTTTTTTTTTAATAAGCTTGTCTTTTAGTGCGATGCAACTACTTTCCTTTCATTTTTTAACCGAATTCTTCAGAAAGGTGGCGGTTCTCAATTCGTCTGTACGTTTTTTTTTAAATGTTTGTTACGCGATTACTCCGCCAAATTATGCATTGATTTTGATTATTCTTTTTTTTGGTAGGTAATGCTTCAGAGGTGGTCCCATATAAATTTTACTAACTTAGCTTGCGTAGTTTTTGAGTTAGCTTCAATATTACGTATTTTTCCCACTTACCTAGTGAAAAGTGAAAAATAACTTTAATTTCGGAAGTCGGTAGAAAAAAACGAAAATTGAAAATCAGGGACACCGACTTCCGAAACTAAAGTTATTTTTCACTTTTTAGTGTTTTGTTTTGGAAGTCGGTTGTTTTTTTGGTAAAAGTTTATATTTCATTTATCTTTCTTAATTACATCTTTTGAAACCATTTTCTAAATCGTCTACTTTTGTGACTGGGGTAGAAGCGCCGGATAAGTGGTTTTGCGTTCTAATTTTAAAGAATACATAGTAATTTAAAAAATCCCTAAGTTCCAATCGTCGGATGTTCATAAATCCACAAATTGCCTATTAAAAACACCTGCAAAGAAAAATCATCCTACACCCAAAAATAACCCAGCAATTTTTCATTAAAGGCGATGAAATATTCAGACTCAATGATGAAAGTACCAGGCTCACAAACAGGCGAAGCGGTCAAAACTGGAACACGAGTGAGCTCAGTATGAAATAGTAGAATTGAACTGAATAATCTTATGATCCCTAGATTGAAATCGTCCGATGTTCGTGCCCTCACATGGTCCTCGAGGGAAATAAGTGAATAGTTTCCTGTTTAATTTACTACAGACGGGAGTTCACAGTACCCTGACTTTGCTATATTAGTGGCCCGCATTCACAACGTATATCTAAATATGGTTCATGATAACGGCAAGGTCTTTTGTTACGATGTAATAACGCTGATAGTTCTATATTTGGACGTTTTTGTTGACCCGGGGTTAATATTAGATCCGTTTATATGAAGATACAGAAACTAAACGCCATATTGGAAGTATTGGCTACTGTAAATGGGATACCATGTGAACTCTGTTTGCCAATGGAAACTTAGAGACATTGTGAGTTGTGCCATTGTTAGTACCAGTGATTACAAAACATGCCATGATTATACTTTTGCTAAAATAATAGGAATATAAACTCACTCTCTTGATAAACCTAAGTCACTTTTTTTCGACTCCCTACAAAATATAAATCAAAATCAATCAATCAATCCACCTATCCTTTTCCCAACTGTGTTGGGATCGGCTTCCAGTCTAACCGGATGCAGCTGAATAACAGTATTCTACATGAAGCAACTGCCTATCTAACCTCCGCGATCCAGTTACTGGTTAATACGTATACCCCTTGATAAGACTTGTCGTCAGACTTCCGGGCTACTGACGACCCGTAACGACTGTTAAAGATCCACTAATGACAGCCAAGATCAACGGTATGTTAAGATGGTCCAAGGACCAAACTCGGAAAACAAAAACAAAATATAAATGCGGCCTGTAATTTTATTATCGCTGTCGGAAACAACACGCCAGGAGACGTCTTTCAATATTTCTTTTATGAAATTTTATAAATTTTAGGTCATGTCAGTCAATATTACGAATGAAGAATGGGTTCTAATTTATCTGTTCGATGGACATTCTGGTAAATTTAATTTATTTATTTATTATTACGCTCTTCAACAATGAGTACACTATTACTTCATAATTTGTACGTTGCAAACATAAGTCTAAGCGCCTCATTACAAAACCACAACATGCACTTCATTATACGCAGATAATAACACGTTAAAAGTAAGAAATATATTATTAAAAGCTAAATTGATTATTAAAAGCTAAAAAGATAAATATGCGAGGAGAGAGAGATATCTTCTGCATACGCATCTTGTTTAACAAGCCACGTGGCGTACACCACAATATATCCATTTCCTAGGAAGTTAGTGGCACTAAACTAATCCCATGTGTCAACTATCCAACAGTGCTAATATTATGCTGATGATCTTATCACAAAGTTCAAAGTCCAAGGGACAACTACCTACCACAAAAGATCGACTGCCAGCATCGAGGAAGTACCATGACATTTATTTACTTCAGTCACAATACTCGTAACGATGCGGGGTACGGATGCGACATACATTAGCGGTTATAAATGACGTAAGTTGAGAATTTATTTGGAAACCACGCAATGGAGAGCACGGAAAACGGACTGCATTAAAGTGTCAAAGACAAAGTCAAGACAACCTCAGGGCATGAATTCATTTCCTTGTTGCGAAGGAGAATATCATGAACTGTGACACTAACAAAGTTATTTGCGATTATTGCCAGCATCTAGTTTAAGTCTTGGCCTGACTAGATAGGATTCAATGGCGAAAATATTGGACCTGGAGGAGATTATAGAATAGAATATTTATTTAGTATTAAAAAATCGGTAAAATATTAACATAAAATCTTAAAAATAATTTACAAAGTGACGTGACCAGAGGGCTAGCCTATTCTTCGGCCAAAGAATCAGCATTGCCACACAACGTGGCAATACTGCCAGCCTTTTGGATATTTTTCCTGCTGACAGCGATGCGGACGAATTTTTTGAGGCACTTTATTTCCCCCCCTTTTTATATACTTGTACGTATTTATTTATTTTATTATTTATGTACACACAGTAAAATACATGGAGATACAACATAATTATAACATGAGTACAAAGGTACTGCTTATTTCTTAAGAAATTTCTTCCAGCAGACCTGCGAAAGGACAAAAAATGTAGACAATAGTGTGTGAGAACAAGAAGAGAAAAACATGATTATGCAGTGTTAGATGTATAATAATGTATTTATTATTGAATTACTGTAAATAAAAATAAACCATTTACAAAGGTATTATAATGTTAGATGCCTGTACTAGATAAACCTGTATCACAGGCGACATGAGCTCACACTTTATGGTAATTGTAGGACAATAAAATTCTTAACAATATTTAACATTAGAAGTCTTCAAATAATTACGAAATTTAATTATCTCATTTATTATTTTATACCTAGTTTACTTAAATGCTATTAACCTTAAAGATAAAAGGCACAAAAATAGTCTTAAATATGTAATTTCTTACTTGTGTAGTTTTGATAAGTCAAAATCAAAATAATTTTTATCAAATTTTTAACCTTTATACTCATATCATATTTATGTCATATCTCTTTGTATTTTACTGTGTGTACATAAATAATAAATAAAAATAAATAAATAATAAAAGGATATTTAAAACATCTATTTATTTCAGTATAAATTGGAATTTCAGTTAATAATTTGCTGCAATTATTCATTTAAATTCGTGTGTTAGTGAATGATTGTAAAAACCGCGTGGTTGAATGATAATTATGGATGTTTGTGAAACGTTGAAACAAGAACTTTATTAAATCACTTTCTTACTTTTATTTAGTGATGATCAATCGCGTTAACGACCACTAACTTCTTTTATAGTTTTGTGGTGGCATCTCCATCACCACATGCAATCTACGCATCTCACTGAAAAAATCAGCATCGCGCAAGCAGGGTTTACCGCGCGACCGGCATATACAAAATTATTTTTATTTAAAAAAACTCTGCTTTTCTCTACATTTGTGGAATGGAACAGCTGATTTCTTTTTCGCGATTTCAATGTTGGTCCCATAGAAAATGTTGAATAAAATGATGAGTACAATGACCCCTTTTCGGGTTTAGCATAAAGAAAAAATAATGTTGTATAAAACGTTCCGACATCAATCGTCGGGCTGCTGCCCACCAAACACAACACCCGTCTGGTAGGAGGATCCTCCCTTTCCTATAGAGGATGAGTGAACTTTACACCCTGTATCTCATACTTCTATAGTTTTTACATCGCAAAAAAAAGGAAAACAATTTTTATTTCATAGATTTCAAACATTGGCGCTAGGTTTTTGTTTGTCGGGTTTCACACGGATTGGAGTGGCATGTCAATGGGATTTCGTGCAACATACCTCACATAGATTGGGTTTCTAGTCCCCTATACGAATTTTCCCCATTTTTTTCGTAGTGAGTGGGAGTCGCGAGTAAGTCACTCTGCTATCGCTGAAAGTTGAATATTATTCACCTTGTGCCTTGTTTAACTAATTTACAATTTATAGCTATACGCTCTATTCATCATCTGCCTTGCCATCGGCCTTTTTCCCAACTATGTTAGGGTCGGCTTCCAGTCTAACCGGATGCAGCTGAATACCAGTATTTTACATGGAGCGACTGCCTATCTGACCTCCACAACCCAGTAACTGGGTAATACGATACCCCTTGGCAAGACTGTTTGTCAGATTTTCGGGCTTCTGACGACTCGTAACGACTGTCAAAATTCACAAATGACAGCCGGGACAAACGGCTTAACGTGCTTTCCGAGGTACGGAGGAGTCTCGATATGTAAAGATGGTAACCCATCCACGGACCAACCCCGGCAAGCGTAGCTTAACCTGATGGATCAACCCGTGCGGCTGTTATTACTTAGCCACGAGCTCCTCCACGCTACGCTGTATTATCTTAGCAGAACTAATTATTCATCAATAATGTGCTCTACCTCTCTACATAGAGCTTCTCTACGGAGGTAGAGCATTGTTGTGCGTTCATGTGCAACGTTGTAGAGTTCAATGCACACATTAACGTTGATTGTATGCGTTTGTGATGCTCTACATGCCGATGAGGATTTTTATAACCAAATATTATGAGTAACGTAGTTTACAGCTCAGAGAAATTGTGCTCAAAACTATATTTTATATACATTTCCATTAATATTAAGCATAGGTTTTAAAATAATATTTCAGTAAACAATTTTGGTAGCAAGGCTGAGTCGAACCAATTTAAGTTTCATTACTGGTGGAGGCGACCCAATCTATTTTCTTTGACTTGAATTCTTTTCTAACAAACGAAAAATTTCTGTGATCGTATTTGAAATCTATAATAATTAAAAGCTCACTCAATAGAGGTATAACACTATTTTGTTATCCATACGTTGAAAAGTGACAAAACATCATTATTTTGTCCTACCTGTCAATTGCCACTGTAAGTAATTTTCCCTTACCGTAAGGTCCAATTTAATTATGCCATGACCTCCATTGACCCCATATTGTGACATACATCCTAAAACAATCATCAATTTTCACGAACGAATTTTCGCGACTGGTATGTCGTGACAGATGTGAGTGGAAACACTGGGAGAGGATGCCCTAGAAAGACTTAGTGACCTTATTGGTGATTATGTGCTTCAGAAAGGTCAGAGGCCCTGGACGAAGTGACATTCTATCAGCGATAACGATGATGGAAAAGGCAAAAATGTATAGGACTGACATAAGCTATCGAAAAGCTTATGTCAATCCTGAGGGCCTAGACAAGTGACAATCGCTTCGAAGGGTTTCGAACTTCTACAACGACTTTCAACAGGATTGACAATTGACATAAGCTTTTCGATGGGTTATGTCAGTCCTATACATTTTTGCCTTTTTCATCATCGTTATCGCTGATAGAATGACACTTCGTTTAGGGCCTCTGTTGAAAGTCGTTGGTAGAAATACGAAACGCTTTCAAATTCATTTTATTGGTGTGATTTTTGGTACATTTTACACGAGAACTTAATAGTAAATAATTAGTTCTTCAAAAATCTACCCTAAAGGTGCTTTCGAAGCGATTGTCACTTGTCTAGGCCCTCAGATGCGTAGTACTTGCAACCGGTGCGGCGTGATGTATGAACGTAAACGAGGCAAAAGGAGTATGTGAGGATCGTAGCGGTTGGCGTTCTGTAGTATCTGCCTACCCCCATGGGGAGAAGGCGTGAATTTATATGTAGTGTGTGTACGTAAAAATAATTTAAATTTATATCACGTTTCCCTACATACCGTTAGACCTTTAAATCATGGGCCAAAGATAAAGGTCCATTCTAACTCACGTCGGCTTAAAGGCTTCTGCGGGCTGAAATCAGTTAGCACAAACCTGCGAATAAGCTTCAAAATGGCGGCCATTAAAAATATTTTTAAAGACCTCTCTCAGACTGCAGATTAAGTCACGGGTGAGTTATTTGTTAGATAATACTGTAAAACGGGTAACCTTTTTGGAAATATTTCATCTGCTTTCATAAAAGGCGGTAAAACGATTATGAAACAACTGAAATGTTCAACTCTCGAAGGTTTTAACTGTTTTTTTCTTCGAGATTTTATTTTTCATAATTTAATTTAATTGTTTTTAAAATATCGTGGTCGGAAATCTATTTGGAAATATTTGAATAAAAACCGGCCAAGTGCGAGTCGGACTCGCGCACTAAGGGTGCCGTAGTATTATCTATAAAAACGGAAAAAAAAATCACGTTTGTTGTATGGGATAAACCCCCCTTAAATATTTATTTTATTCTGTTTTTAGTATTTGTTGTTATAGCGGCAACAGAAATACATCATCTGTGAATTTCAACTGTCTAGCTATCACGGTTCATGAGATACAGCCTGGTGACAGACGGACAGACAGACAGACAGACAGCGGAGTCTTAGTAATAGGGTCCCGTTTTACCCTTTGGGTACGGAACCCTAAAAATTCGGTTTACCTACTGAAAAGTACTTTGTATCATGTCAAAATATCCTTATCAGCAATTCTATTACTAGGTATTTTATGCTTTAACGATATCAATTTCTGTAGTAAACATGTTTTGAATATCCAATCTAACATTATATTTCTCTTGTTACAGGTAAGCATCACAAATCGACCTGTCACCTACAAAACACGATTCGGAATGGGTCGCAAGTCGCAACATGTCAACCGTCACAGACGGCCGAAAATCCATATGCGAATTCTGGAACGTTGACCAGAAACTCATTTTCACATTTTGTTTGCAAATAGTTACACATACCGCTACACGAATTACATTTGAAATTCGAACACAACCTCTCGTTCGGCACGTTCGAGTAGAATTTCAATTCGGCATGTTTCGCCTTTGCTCGGCTTTTGCCACGTACGGCCACGAGTTAAAGATGAATTTTAAATTAGCATTTCGAAATTTAAAAAGCGAACGTTTAGTTTTAGGAGTGAATGAATTAGTTTTGCCTTATTAAAGAAGGTTGGCCATGACCAGGCATCTTCTTATTCCGAATTTGAAAATTAACCTAATTTTCAAATTCTGATTGAATTTTTCGTCTATTCGTACTAATATCAAGCACTAGAGTCTTTAGTTTTAAATATATTGGCTGGCGTGCAATAGAGTTTTTCAATTTAACCAGCAATTTGAATATTTCACCGCATTTCAGCGGCAGGGCAGCAGTATTTTACGACGACACTGGTAGCATGGAATACGATTTTGGAACTAGATTTATTTTATTCAGTCAGACCGGCTGGTTTTTATATCTGACGGAAGATTCGATTTGGAAGTCTATTTATATCTTGATTACGTCTTTCGCAGCGTCTGATCTTGTGAGTTTTATATTTAAGGCTCAATTTGATTGATTCACATAAGAAATTGCGGAATTTTAGAATATTCTTGTTATTTTTTCGTGTGGATAATTTTAAGGGTCGGTAGTCGATCAAAGTGTGATTGAGTTTTCCTGTTAGGATATAATCGATTATTATTAGTCCCGAGGTGGATATTACCTGAAATATTGTGATGGATTTACCGTCATGTTAAGAATATTCAGCAAACTAAGTCTGAAAACTTACCAAAATTGCAGATAAGATAAAATAATAATATTAAATTAATATTAAATAATATTTAATCATATGGAGGAATCTATCCCACGGGAAACCTATGTCCTATTCCAGGTCATGGTCTACCCCTGTGCCAAATATCATTCAAACCCGTTCAGCCGTTTTAGCGTGAAAGCGTAAAAAACAAACAAACTCACTCTCGCATTTATATTTTATTATTTATCATTATGATATACTTTTAAGAAAAAACAGCGAACAAAAATAACAAAATTTGCCTACCTTTGTACTCATATTTATAACAATCTCGTATCTTTATGTATTCTACTGGGTGTACATAAATAATAAAATAAATAAATTTTCACAAAAAAATATTTTACTATAATCACCTGAAGAGCCGCAACTAAAAAACCAATTAAAACCGAGCTCAAAATTAAACTACACGTATAATAACATCGATACGCCTCACCGGCAGAAGATTAAAGCGAAATAATCCTTCAATCCTTACTGTAATGGAACGACTATGCCGTTTTGTTGGAATTCTAGGAATGAAGCAGAACCTGGATGATCACTCTTGACATAGTCGTAAGACTATACACTTGATACATAAGGCAATATCTACATGGTTAAACCAAATTGTACTACTTTTATTCACAGAAACAAATGCGTATGATTTGTTCCAAAAGTATTTGATAAAAGTGTAAATAAACCCTATGAAACTCATTACAGGTAAATAGTAACACATTATTTTATCTGTATTTAGATTATTTTATTTACATTATTTTATCTGTATTTAGATTATTTTATTTACATCATTTTATCTGTATTTAGAGGAGCTCGTGGGTAAGTAATAACAGCCGCATGTGTTGATCCATCAGGTTAAGCTACGCTTGCCGGGGTTGGTCCGTTGGTCCGTGATGGGTTATCATCTTTACATGCCGAGACTCCTCCGTGCCTCGGAAAGCATGTTAAGCCGTTGGTCCCGGCTGTCATTTGTGGATCTTTGACAGTCGTTACGGGTCGTCAGAAGCCCGCAATTCTGACAACCAGTCTTATATATAGGCAGTCGCGTCATGTAAAATACTTGTATTCAGCTGCATCCGGTTAGACTGGAAGCCGCCCTCAACATATTTGGGAAAAAGATAGGCAGATTGATTTTTATTTTATCTGTATTTAGAGGGTTTTAACTATACTATTTCACCACTTTTTCCACAAATTATTGTTTGAATAACATGATTAAATATTGATTCCTCTTGAAATCAATTCAAGGTATACCTAGAATTTCGTAGCGTAATTGAGCAGCATAGCGGGGCAATTCCCTTATTTTTAAGAACGTTCACATTCGCATCTCATTCGTAATCTGTCAAAAAACCATCAATTTACCAAAATTTTTGACAAGTTTGACAGTTTGCGACTTGAATGTGAACGTTTTTTTAAGTAAGAGAATTGGCCCTCAGAATCGTGATAATCAAAATCCTATCGCAACAACGTCTCAAAACGTTATATAACTTTGGCTTAGCAAGTGGATTGGTAAATATTGGCTTAGAAAAACTATTAATTAACCCAACTTCAGGAATCAAAATAAGCTTGCACAAAGACTCAAATCCCGATTCTCTCTCACCCGATTCCAATTTACAAACTTCATTCCAAAAGATTAACATAACCAACCAATATTCAAACGAAATTCGCGAACACGAAGCGTTCTGGAATCTATTCTAAATTTCAAACCATTCTAGAATTGGAATCCATTCTGGAACAAAGACTGATATTTGGGAATCCACTCCCTGACTCCATGTAGCGGTACAAATGCCGCCGATGGTACCGAGTCGTAACAGATACAGGGCGGAAAATCGGCATTTCCTTATCTGAGACTGAAAGTGAGAAGCGATGAGCGATGCTTCGTTTAAAATAAAGTTATTTTTAAAGTAGTTCCCTATCTCAATCATGTTTATTGATACTTTAGCCACATATTAGGGAAATTATAATGATAATAATGACAGATGTAAGTTGGAAAAACAAAAAAAAATTAAGATGACACCAGAAAAGAGCAGAAAAATATAAAGTTACATTTGCACGGCACGCCGACAGACGTTTGTTTTGACATAAAAACAGAGCACTTGAAGTTGTTTTGAACAAAAATATACGGCGTCCGAAAAACATTTTTTGTTACAATTGGCTTTATTCCAATAGTAAGTTGGCTTGTTGACATATCGCTTGTATCGTTGAACTATACAGCTTACAAGTTTTAGGACTTGTAGATGATAAGCAGCGACATATTTTATGCTCTATATAACTTCTGGACCTTGCCAAAAACTGACTCCTGATTTGTCATATTTTCGTTTTAAATTAGTCGTCTTTGTAACATTTAATTTATTTTCACGTTCAAACATTTTATGTATCATCAGTGTTGTTTGTCAAATCAATTCTTGTAATATTAATATTAATAATTTTTTCAATAATGTTGTTTACTCGTTCGATTTACTATTCTTCCTTAATTTCGATTTCAATTAACGATTCTGTCTTCTTCATGCTATCTTCCTCTCCTTACTTACGCCATACTCCAACAATGCCTAGGATTGTATGTAATTTGAAACTTGATCAATGTTAAGCTCGATAGCCGAAGATATCTCCCCTGCGTAAATCCCTTTTAGTTGACTATTAGTTACATTCGTACTATTGTCTCTATTGGCTACTTTGTCTTATTCAGGGATGTTGTTTATAAGGAAATATACTGTTCTTAATTGTTTATCAGATTTCTTATTAATTTATTATGGATAAGACTTCTTCCTCTTATCACCGAGGATAGATAATTTATTTACACGAAACTAATTTTAGGTTAAAATAATTGATAATTTATTTCATTTACTTTAATTACAACTTAATAGTTACCAATAATGCATCACCCATTATTGGTATCGTGTAACCGAGTAACTGGGTTGTGGAGGTCAGATAGGCAATCGCTCCAAGTAAAATACTGGTTGGATATTTGGGAAACGGCTAGGCAGATGATGACTAATTACCATTATTGGAAGCACAGTCTACTTTAAAACTATTTACTACATCTTAGTGTGGGAAGTCTGTAGGTATGTCGATTCTGTAAAATTCAAACAACAACGCGCATCTCACATCGCTATTCACTCTCACTTCGAATTTTGAATCGGTTTCGAGAGCGAAGTGAGCGTCGAAGTGACGGGGGAATTACCTTACTGAATGACATCTCATACTTTATCCGTCAAAATCTTACCCCGGCAAGCGTAGCTTAACCTGATGGATCGACCCGTGCGGCTGTTATTATTTAGCCACGAGCACAGGGGCATTTGCGCTATAGAATTGGGTAGATGAGTGTTATCCTTTGTAACTGTATCTAATTACTAACAATAGTTTGTATCCTTTGGATCTATACCCCATTTGAAATAATATTAGACATTAAAACAAACCCTTTTACAGTCCGTTCAACCGATTTTGACTTCTATACCGTAGGCATAAGGATAGCATTAAAAGCAAAAAAAGTTACACAATACCAACTATCTACTGCGGCTGCCATTTGTCATGCCGCCAACGCAATAGAATTCAAAATCGGTTGAACGGAATGTAAAAAAGGCTTATCTATACGTCTAATCTTATTTCAAATGGAGTATAGTTGTCCCAAAATAAATAATTTTGAATTTAAACGGGCATTGTTTAATATTCCCTAGTTAAAGAAATAAAAGGCTTTAGAACTACCTTTCTAGGAATTTAACTTTGATGTTAGACTTAAACAAAAGACTTCTGGGTTCCATGAATTTCTATTCAAGGACAATTTTTATTCCAATAAATTAAATATTTTACTTCCTTCATCCTCAGACCAAATAAAATACCAAGACAGAGTGGTGTCACCAGTGACGTGAGGCCGGTTTCGTAAACATGTGTGCACATATTTTAGTGTAGTTTAATTGTAAATGTGTGCGTGTGACCGTGTATACACAGAGCGGAGGTGTAGTTTTAGCATACTTCACTGTATTGTTCGCTCTGTCTTGGTTTACCGTATATACACAGAGTGGAGGTGTAGTTTTGGCATGCTTCACTGTATTGTCCGCTCTGTCTTGGTTTACCGTGTATACACAGAGCGGAGGTGTAGTTTTGGCATGCTTCACTGTATTGTTTGCTCTGTCTTGGTTTACCGTGTATGCTCAGAGCGGAGGTGTAGTTTTAGCATGCTTCACTGTATTGTTTGCTCTGTCTTGGTTTATCGTGTATGCTCAGAGCGGAGGTGTAGTTTTAGCATGCTTCACTGTATTGTTCGCTCTGTCTTGGTTTACCGTGTATACACAGAGCGGAGGTATAGTTTTAGCATGCTTCACTGTATTGTCCGCTCTGTCTTGGTTTACCGTGTATACAAAGAGCGGAAGTGTAGTTTTGGCATGCTTCACTGTATTGTTTGCTCTGTCTTGGTTTACCGTGTATGCTCAGAGCGGAGGTGTAGTTTTAGCATGCTTCACTGTATTGTTCGCTCTGTCTTGGTTTACCGTGTATACACAGAGCGGAGGTATAGTTTTAGCATGCTTCACTGTATTGTCCGCTCTGTCTTGGTTTACCGTGTATACACAGAGCGGAAGTGTAGTTTTGGCATGCTTCACTGTATTGTTTGCTCTGTCTTGGTTTACCGTGTATGCTCAGAGCGGAGGTGTAGTTTTGGCATGCTTCACTGTATTGTTTGCTCTGTCTTGGTTTACCGTGTATACACAGAGCGGAGGTATAGTTTTAGCATGCTTCACTGTATTGTTCGCTCCGTCTTGGTTTACCGTGTGTACACAGAGCGGAGGTGTAGTTTAGACATGTTTCACTGTATTGTTCGCAGCGCTTTGTCTTGGTTTTTTATTTGGTTTGAGCCTTTACCTCATAATGTTCTTTTTACAAACTCAATAAAACTGCAACACGAGAACCAGTTACTAAAACTACAAATTAATCAACTACACATCCTCTACGCGTAAAGAGAAATCCGACTCCAAACGTACAGCAAATCGTCGATCCTGGTTCGGAAAAGCATTAGAATGCCAAACACTGTTTACTCGCAAATGTAACGAGAACCTAGATGATTAATAGACCCGTATTTGCTGTATTTCATCAAGCCTAGAAGCTAGAGCAGCGTAATTATGTGTTACGGATCGACCAGTCAAAGACGAGCGTTTGAAGTGTGTGTGTACATACGTACTCGGTTGTATCTATGTGTATGTGTTTGTACACGCCACAAGCAGGCGCGCTGCGTTCCGAAATTGAAATTTGAACAGCGATTTAAACTTGTTTTTTTTTTTAATTTGATACGTTTACGATACGTTTTCCTCGTGTTTGGATAAATATCTAGATGTCAGTTTTATGTCAAACTCCTTATAGAAATGTCATGTTTAAAAGGTGTTTAGTAACAACTAATAAACACGATTTTGTGGTAATAAGGTACAAGTTTAGTCACCAAATAGATTTCAAAACATTGGCTTTAAAGTTCAATTAATAAACATATAGCTACAAAAAAATTGAAGACAGTCTTTCGTCTTTAAGCAGTACCTAATAATTATTTAAATAGCAGTTCACATCGAGACGCGACGCGATGCGCACTTTTTTATGATCGGATACAATATCGAATTTATTTACTACACAATAGGTATAAGGTACACTTACACACGCTGTGCAGCACCGCGCATCTCAGCGTCCTTTGACACGTGTCAACCCTCGCACTGAAAATATACCTTTTCGTGAAGAAAATGAATTCGATAAATTATTGAAAAGTGCGCGCAGCATCGCGTCGCTTCATATCGCAGTCTGCATAATCAGCCTATAACGTTCCCACTGCTGGGACACAGGCCTCCTCTCTGTGAGAGGGAGCGGGCCGTAATCTACCACGCGGGCCCAGTGCGGGTTGGTAGATGTCACATGTCTTCGAATTTTTGGTTCTAGGACATGCCGGTTTCCTCACGATGTTTTCCTTCACCGTTTTTGAGAGCAGTGGCGATGAAATAATTTACACAAAGTAAAGCGCCTGTCAGGGTTCGAACCTACGACCTACGACTCGTAAGTCGTGGCCGTTACCACTGGGCCACCACTGCTCCCGCAGTCTGAACTGACTCTAACTAACACACCAACACAGACACTACAGCAGTGATACCCTAGTGGTGTGTCCGTCGGACTGCGAAGTCATAGGTCTCGAGTTCGAACCCAAGTCACGCACCTCCGACTTTTCGGATTCATGTGCGTATTGTATAATTATCACTTGCTTCAAAAACGGTGAAGAAAATAACGTGAGGAAACTGGCATACCTGAGAGATATTTCTCGATGCCATGTGAAGCCAAGTCAGAGGCCCATGGGCGTCATAAAAACTCTGACACCAGGTGCCGTATTATGAAGTTTTAATGCCACAATTTTTTCAGTGTGATAGAGAGAGATGGGGCTATACAAGGCCGATAGCACCATTTCGTTTTCGCGGTAGAATAATGATGTTATTAAAACTTCATAATGCTACCCCAGGTTAGTCTGATAAAGACCAGGTCCGGGTCGACGGCGCGTTGTGTTCCACGCGCGCCTCTTACTGATGTCAGCAAGGAGTCCGCTAGGACCGAAGCCTGCCAGGATTGCGGGAAAGTCCGCAACAGGCAACTGAAGGATGGGTGAGTTTTAGTCAGTAAAAGTCTGACACGCCCTCCCGCTCCGCCCAGAGCGGGAGAAGTAATTTGATGAATTCCCCACAAAAAAAAACCGGCTAAGTGCGAGTCGGACTCGCGCACGAAGGGTTCCGTTATCTATAAAACGGCAAAAAAAACACGTCTGTTGTATGGGAGCCCCCCTTAAATATTTGTTTTATTTATTTATTTTTAAAATGAATATATAACTAAATATTCTGTGAATATTTCAAGCGTCTACCTGTTGACGTTATCAATATCGAGCAAAAACGAGCAAAAAAATCACTTTTGTTGTATGGGAGCCCCCTTAAATATTTATTTTATTCTGTTGTTTTGTATTTGTTGTTATAGCGGCAACAGAAATACATCATCTGTGGAAATGTCAACTGTCTAGCTATCACGGTTCATGAGATGCAGACAAACAGACAGCGGAGCCTTAGTAATAGGGTCCCATTTTACCCTTTGGGTACGGAACCCTAAAAAAGGTTAGTTAATAACCACACGAAAAAGGAAGACCAACAGTATCCAAAATATCATCAAATACTCATCCAACAATCACATTACAGCATGCAATCATTCATACTTCCGCTACAAATTGGATTCCAACATAAAATAATAATTCGATTACGGCCCTGCATTTCGCGCGGTATGTAATTCGAAGTCAAGGGGAAACTTTTGCTACGATATGTGTTATGTTAACGAATTCACGTTTATTTCTCTTTCTCTGGAATTTATTATAATTTCTCATAATTTTATTAAGTTTACTGAAGGCTGCACAGTTATGGGATCCATCGAAGGGGTACTAATGTTACCGTTGGGTTATGAATTTAGGCTTTGACGGTTACAATTCTAGTATTATGTGTCATTATTGTAATATTACTAGGGGATTTTCCATGTGTGGCTTGTGGCTAAGTCATAACAGCCGTACGGGTCGATCGATCAGGTTAAGCTACGCTTGCCGCGGTTGGTCCGTGGATGGGTGACCATCTTTACATACCAAGACCCCGTGTCAGTGCCTCGGAAACAACGTAAAGCCGTTAGTGGTAAAAATCCTAATCCTAACTATCCACACTAATATTATAAATTCGAAAGTAACTGTCTGTCTGTATAACCTTTTCACGCCTAAACTACTGAACGGATTTCGACAAAATATGGCAGGAAGATAGATGGCATCCTGGGAAAGGACATGGCTACTTTTTGATTCAACAATAATCCTATATGGGGTGATATAGGGGATGAAAGTTTGTATAAGAAACCCAGCATTTCTTAAGATTCCCGGTTGTACGTTCCCGTGGGACGATATCCGACACGGGCAAAAACTAGTAATATTATAAGTGCGAAAGTGACTTTGTTTGTTTATTTGTTACGCTATCACGCTAAAATGGGTGAGCGGATTTGGATGAAATTTGGCACAGAGGTAGACCTTGACCTGGAAAAGGACATAGGCTACTTTTTATCCAGGATCGCAAAAGAAGTCGCGGGCTATTCGAAAATAAATTTAATTTGGTTTTAACGTATTTTAAACTAGAATTGTCATCTATAAAAAAAAAGTTTTTACGATTTGTTTACCTTTAGTTAATTACCTAAACAGAAGGAGTATAGGTACTTAAAAACCTTTTAAAAAGTTCCTTCAATAATGGCATACGAACTTTCTGGTTTTAATCAAACCGCATACCTTTATAATTAGTTCTGTACATATAATTAATACGTTTTTCATCGACGGTTTCACATAACACGTAAGCTTAGCTCGGAATTATGTTGGAATTTTAATGATATCGACCCAAGAGTGTTAATTGAAAAAGTTTCGCTCCTCCACTGTAGAATGTGCTAGCGATGTGTTGAATTAATAAACAGCTCTGTCAAACATTCCGATTGAATAATTGACGCGTGACGTGAGTTCGGAGCGAGTTTTAAATGAGTTTTCTTAGTACGACCCTGTATTCCATGATTATTTAAATAAGAAATGTCACCGTTTGAGTTGAGATGGCGTTAATCATAATTTAGTTTGATAGAGGACTAATATGCTTTTAGAGAGCCATTAGTGTTTACATGAGTACTTCATTACAGATGAAAATTATGACGACAGATCTTGAGTAGAATCGAGTTATGAGTAAGTTGATAATATAATGGTTAACAAGAAAGAGCTAAGTGACTCTTTTTTTTTCCTTTTATGATAATTCTGGAAGCCTAACTTTTTTATTAAATAATCCTTTACTTGTTTATTTTTTGCGTGTTTGCCTTTTACACAAAATAACAAAAGTAAAAGTTGCAGCGCTGAAATGAAAAAATAAATAATACTTCACGCACAGTGTTTCAAAAAACAAATTTCGTAGTCAAAATATTGGTGACGAGGAAACAATAAAAATTTACTTTTATCATCGAATTTTCCCGGACATCCGTTAAAATGTAGCGGCTGCTGGCAATGTTTATACATGCCGGGAATTTGACAAATCGTTCCTTTGATTAATTAAGTCCATTTGTTAAATAACACGACGTCCGGGCTTTAGCCATGTACCTACACATTTTTTTTGCTAAATAATAATTAAATAAAATGAGGTAAGTAATCTTTCATTTCTAAATTATTCATACTTTGTATATAAAGAACAACTATCCTAATTAATTAATAAAAATAACAATATAATATCCTAAAACTATTAAAAAACTAAAATTATGGCGTTGAAAAACTCACCCGCAGTTGTTTAACCCGTTTTACTGTTGACGCCAAAATAAAATAATAGATACTTAACTGTAACAATATTCACATTTAAAATAATATCTGTGAAATCAGTAAAAAAAAAAATGAAACAGAACACCTCCAACAAAACGCAGTCTTTCCAAAGACAGGCATATCGTCACCTTCCTATTATTTATGACAGCCTAGTAACTTTAATAACGTCTCACAACATATTCCTTTACTAAAATATCCTCTCAAGTCTGTTATATTGCCGAAATAATATTGGAGCTAATATTTCATAAACTGGCCGCTACAGACAGAATAAATCAAAATAGTTTTTAATAAAACTATGCCATACTTCATGAGGCGACGTACATAAAAGTTACTATAAAATGGTATTTTTGACGTTTATATAGGTAACTTTGTACGTACCTACTTCAACACTTTATATTTTCTGTACAAAAATTACATTTGATTTACTGCAGTTATGCGAACTGAGTTTGTTCTATGTATATATCTTTATATGCGTCGCCGTTATTTTTGTTTAAATTTTAACGTTAACATTTGTTTAAGTTAGATGTCTTGTTTATTGTGCAATGTGGTGTATGCTGTGTTTTGTAACTGGTGTTCGTACTGGTAACTTTAACTGCATTAGTGGAATGGAATTAGGTTCGTCTAGACCAGCATTTATTCGCTCAAAATAACAGAAATTAACTTGTGTTACACAATGAAATTGTAGTTGCTGTGATGAATAATGTTGACTGCGAACACATTAACATTAATAAAGTACATTAAAGTGTAAATATAAATATTAACTTACTACAGGGTGTTAGGGTAGACACCGTTATCCTTGAAACTAGTGGTTTGGTGTCATGTATAATGTACTTTTTCTACGGGACCAACTTTGAAATCGCCAAAAAAAATCAGCTGTTCCATACATTTTGTCGATTTAAGTGAACACAAATGTACGGAACAGCTGATTTTTTTTCGCGATTTCAAGGTTTGTCCCATATAAAAAGTATATTATAGATGACACCAAACCACTAGTTTCAAAGATAACAGTGTCTGTGATTTAACATTGGAATCTGAAAACAAACAAAAACAAGATAAATAAATTCCGTTTAATGTGCTGATAAATTATTTACCATCATTCAAATTATGAACCAAAAAAAACAAATTCTATTTTTTCTAACTCGCAAAAAGACCACTGGGGACAGAGAATTCATAGCGAATGTAAAACAAGAAATATTCGCGGCAACTTCACTCGTCTGATTAATTAGGCAAACTTTAATTAGCGAGCACACCATAACTCATGACGTCACGCGCTCATCGTGACGAACCATTGAGATATTATGTTTTATATAGATGTAATTAATTACGAGTCAGTTTTTGCTTGCTCTTGCCACCTTTTTGGAGCAAAATTTTAGGTTAATTTAGAAATTAGGGATGGTTGAAAGTGTTTATGTGTGTCACACTGTGGTCAATTTATAGTTGGAACTCTAAAATAAAGAATCAAGCGCTTATTTTATGCGTTCGAAAAGCGATTTAACGATTATTTTTTTCAAAAGCTAACATTTCTTTCCAGTCGTCATTTTACGGTAGAGGAATATGAAAAAAAAAATGCTAATTATGGTATGGTAATTGGCACCATTTCAAATACCCATTTCTATTTAATATGATTATCAAATGAACAGTGATATAACCTTACCCAATCAAAGAAAGTAGGTACCTAATCAAAATATTATGTAACTGAATTTATTCATCTTTTTCTTTAACAAAATGAAGGCCAGCTTGCACCACAAATCGCTAAATACATTCATCGCTAGATAATTTAAAACATCGTACTATTTCATGTTTTTTTTTAAGTTGACTGAGGCAAATTTATGTTTTGAATACGTATTTAGTGTCGTATGTAGTATCGTTCTATTTCTGACAATCGTTTGATAATGACAGTGACAGAATGATGTTTTAATTACGTGTAGCGCTAAAAGTATAGTGATATTTGCTGGCCTTAATCTTCCATAATAAGAAAATTGATCCATAACTCCGATTCAAAATTCGAACGCTTGCTTGCTATAAACTGCAGGTCTCTGTGGATGGTATACCCAATTTACTATGGAATATTCAGCCAGTCCCAAGCGTGTAGTCGCTTCAAAGATTCAGACCTGACCCGTTAGACTAGAACTTAGAATTTAACTGGAAGGTTATCTGAATACGTTTTCGGAATAACTTTGTGGAGTTTTAAACAACTTTGAAATAATACCTATTTCGACAATTAGGTACTATTTAAAATGATCTAACTTGCAAAAGATCTTACCAGGATTGAAGTATAGTAGGTACTTAGAACTTAATAGAACTTGTTTATCAAGAAGTCTCACAAAGTTAATCGTAAGAGATCATAAAAATAAATAGGTAAATCATGAGCTGGCTAGCCTTTTCCCAACTATGTTAGGGTCGGCTTCCGGTCTAACCAGATGCAGCTAAATACCAGTATTTTACATGGAGCGACTGCCTATCTGACCTCCACAACACAGTCACTGGGTAATACGGTACGCCTTGGTAAGACTGAGGAGCTCATGGCTAAGTAATAACAGCCGCGCGGGTCGATCCATCAGGTTAAGCTACGCTTGCCGGGGTTGGTCCATAGATGGGTGACCATCTTTACATACCGAGACTCCTCCGTGCCTCGGAAAGCACGTTAAGCCGTTGGTCCCAACTGACATTCGAGGATCTTTGACAGTCATTACTGGTCGTCAGAAGACCGAAAGTCTGACATTCAAACTTACCAAGGGGTATTGTATTTCCCAGTTACTGGGTTGTGGAGGTTAGATACTGCTGGGGAGTTTCTTCCTCCACTTCTTCTTCCCAGCTAAAGCACTAGGAAGTGGTGAAGGGTGGGCGTTTTGGGGGACTGTCTCATGTAATTTTGACGTTCGAAAAGTGCTGAGATTGCCTAGTTTGAATAAATGACTTTTGTTTTTGGTTTTGAGATAGGCAGTCGCTCCATGTAAAATACTGGTATTCAGCTGCATCCGGTTAGACTAGAAGCCGACCCCAAATATAGTTGGGAAAAGCCTAGGCAGAGTAATTTATTTAAAAGACTGCCAAGATATTCTCATAGTTGATGCCACAGTTTTAAATTACCACCGATTCATAATCTTATAATACCTATGTATATTGTATTAGCTTATACAACGATGTTACACACATTATACCGTTCAATGGAGCGGCGACTCGATGAAGGTACGTTGTGCAGCGTGACTCATTGTCGCGTGAATAGGTAGTTTTCTAGACCTAGATAGATAGTTAATTTTCTAGACCAAGAAGATCCTAGGCTTCAGCCTAGGAGTAAAATAGATAAGTATAGTAGTAAAATAAATATATTAAGTATTATAAAAGAAAGTCCCCCTGGCGCGTCTGTCTGTCTGTTTGAAGGCCATAAACTCAAAAACTACCGAATGGATTTTCATACGGTTTTAACGGACGGAGTGATTCATGGTTTAAGTGTATTGATTGTAAGATAAAATTGTGATTACATTATAAATCTACGCACACACAAAGTCCACGCACACGTATAAGGGGTCCAGCGTTGTAGGTACTTATTTATTTAGTTTATTATTTATGTACACACAGTAAAATACATAGAGATACGACATAATAATAATATGAGTACAAAGGTACTGCTTATTTCTTAAGAAATTTCTTCCAGCAGACCTGCGAAAGGAGAAATGAGAAAGAAATGTGGACAATAGTGTGTGAGAACCAGAAGAGAAAAACATGATTAGGCGAAGTACTTCGTCCATTTTTGTTTGTTTTGCCTGTACAGAGGAAGTGTGACTGTAAACAAAGATAGCAGCTATTTATTATGAACCTGCCAGGGTTGCGGGAAAGTCCGAAAGGGAAACTGCGACCCTGGCAACAGGCAACTGAAGGAACACGGGTGGGTTTTAGTTAGTAAAAGTGACTGATGAATATCAGACAACTTTACATGTTTAACACTTGTATCTTGATTAGAAAAATAATGGATGGAACCATTCACACAAATGTATTATTTACCAAAAAAATCTCAAATATGTAAACGCAGTCTTCGTCATCCCAGCTTACTTGTCCTGCCAAGGACACGTACAAATTATGCTAAAAAGAATATAACTTATGAAGGAGTACAATTTTATAATAACTTACCATCATATTTAAAAAGCATAAGCTCTATCGATGGTTTTAAAACAAAACTATCAAATTATGTAATTGAAACGAGTCACTAACAATGTTACAAATTGAGAATAAAACCGTTTTACGTGTTAACCTAACTAAACTAACCTAACCCAATTAATTTAAAAAATTAAAATAACTATTGTAAGTAAGATTGTACTGAGGAGCTCGTGGCTAAGTAATAACAGCCGCACGGGTCGATCCATCAGGTTAAGCTACGCTTGCCGGGGTTGGTCCGTGGATGGGTGACCATCTTTACATATCGAGATTCCTCCGTGCCTCGGAACCATGTTGGTCCCGGCTGTCATTTGTGGATCTTTGACAGTCGTTATGGGTCGTCAGAAGCCCGAAAGTCTGACAACCAGTCTTGCCAAGGGCGTATTATTACGCAGTTACTGGGTTGTGGAGGTCAGATAGGCAGTAAAATACTGGTATTCAGCTGCATCCGGTTAGACTGGAAGCCGACCCCAACATAGTTGGGAAAAGGCTAGGCAGATTGAAGTAAGATTGTATTGTATCGGTGACCGCTACCTAGAATAAATTTATTACACTATGTTATCCTATTTTCTCATGTAAGTGGCTCTTTTGTATTTTTTGAGAATAACGTATTTAAACCTAAACCTAAAAGTCTGATACCCCTCACCACCAAGCCCTCCCGCGCCGCACAGAGCGGGAGAAGTCATATAATGATTTCTCACCTATTCATATTCATTTCAAGCTATTCATTATGACATATTATAATGCGGGAATATGATAAAATAATC
Source organism: Lithophane ornitopus (assembly GCA_948473465.1). Taxonomy (NCBI): domain Eukaryota; kingdom Metazoa; phylum Arthropoda; class Insecta; order Lepidoptera; family Noctuidae; genus Lithophane; species Lithophane ornitopus. Next base: position 3,005,765 of record OX419629.1, read on the forward strand.
ATAATATTCAGACTATGAATAGGTAAGTACTTCCAATGTTTCCTTTCAGCAATTTCGCAGTTTCAAAGGACCCTTATAATTTCGTCATGTCCGTTCCGTTCTGTCCATCCGCTGGCGTTTCCGTCAGTTCGTTTTCGTGCCAGACCTTAGTAGATTATCATGACATCTCATCATGTGAGGAAAAGCTTTCAGAATAGAAAACGTAATAAAGATAGAAAGGTTATTTTTAACTCCACTCTCGTTTACTAATACCTATTAGGTCAAACTCAAACTCAAAGCATTTATTTCAATTAAACCAATTACAGGCACTTCTAAATTGTCAAGGGGTCGGTCAGTCAGAAAGATGAAGCTAGTTGCCCATTCCAAAGCGTAGTAGGTTCCTATGGAGAAGAACGGGCCAAGAAACTCCACGGACACTCTTTTAAATCAGAATATTGTTACAATTTGTTGGTTATTAAGGTAATCCAGGCCAGAGAACATATTTATCTTCAAAAACACGTACACTGATCGGTGCATTGGTTAAAATAATTCTAGTTTTTATGCGTAATACGATAATAACATACAGACAGACAGACAGGCGATGTGTTTTGTAATTTGAAGTCTTGCCTTGACTATTCAATTTTCTTGATAATCAAAAACGCATTTTCCACTCGAACTTCGCCTCTGACCTAGGCATAATAATAATCTCTGAATGAATTTTCGAACGTGCCACTGTTTAAATATTCTTCCAAAGCCACCATAGACTAACGTCAAAAGAACAAAAAGTATTTACATGCACTGCATGGGCCTATCAATCACTCGACCTGCGCTCGACAGTATTCATCAGAGATGAAAGAGTTAGTCGAAAGGCATACCTGTACAAGTGTACACAGATAGATCTAAATTTACTGCGGACGGAAAAGTTAATTGTTATAAAAACTATCAAAATGTTCGTACGATTTTACGTATACCTAACTGCGAATATTGTTGCAAAAATGAATAGCACCATTTCGTTCTAAATTAATTTACTGAAACTCGAACCATTTTGTAAACTGAATTTAAAATAATGCGACTTTAATAATAATAATTAAAAACGGATTTCCACGTACAAAAACCAAACTGACGATTAAAATTCCATGCGCTAGATTTTTCATTTCAACGGAAAAAAAAAAACAGAATCGATTCAAATAGAGAACAAATGCGCATTTAACGGGAACGTTATGCAAATGAACAAACGCCCCCGCCGACGTATCGAACGATTTGAAATTTTAAAAAGTATTCATTGAATTTTATACTTCGTAAAATCTAGTATCGCATTTCATAACTGAAATTCCATAGTTAGAAATGGAATTTTTGAATTTACGCATTCTGGTTGAGACGCGCGTGTCGATTGGACGTATTTTGACGTTGAATTAATTGGAAAACTTTACTGTCAGGACTTCAGGAGTTATCTTGTTGGGCGTGCCATTCGTGAATTTTTAATTTGAATGCTTAAGTTCGGCGCCGTTTGATCTATGTAGTAGGTTTGCGGGTGTGTACGGGACTTGTTATAATTATATTTTGGGGTGTCATGATGATGTAGCGAGTTTGGAATTGATCAAATCGCTATGAAATATATATTTATGTTCGAAGTTGGTCTTGGCACTGTTGTTGATTTATTAACTTTATAATCTCAGACATTCATAGATACATAAATAATATAACCTTAACATATGCTTTGAATATTTTTCTCTTGTAATAGATGTTTTTTTAGAAATAATTTATTGTTTATATATAATAATAGATTGTTTTTAGAAATAAATATCTAGACCTACCAATTATATATTCCAGTTACTAGAGCACCAATCAACGTAATTAAAATCACCAACAGATCATACCCGAAAAATAATTACTCGGCCAACAATAGGGTAATTCTCCACCAAAATATAGGCAAACATAGGCGAGGGGTTAATTCGCGTTACGTGGACTAAAATGACATTTAATTAAAATCAGAAGTGGCCCAAGAGCTTGACAAATTGCCCTCGACGTCGGCAGCAGCTGAGTTTAAAACAGAACGCGTTATAAGACTAACTAGCGTTGATTTGGTTTAGGATGTATTTAAATGAATTATTTTGTTGGTTTTGTTTGCTTTTGTACAATTTGATTTTGAGTTTGGGTAAGAAGTGAAGAAGAAGATGTAGTTTGGAGAGCTTGATTACAGTATTTTCAAATTATTTTTTTGAGCACCATAAACCAATTCCGCGAAGTTTAAGATATCGTTGGAAGTAGGTGCCTTAAATTACTGTTGGAAAGAAAATATAAATAAAATGCATATAAATAATGGTGAAGATTTTTATAGATTTCTTGTTATTTGGTATTCCATCGGTTTGAACTCCGGTTTGTCCATTTGAAATAAGATTAGACATTTAAATAAACCTATTTTACAGTCCGTTCAACCGATTTTGACTTCTATACCGTAGGCATAAGGATGGCATTAAAATCAAAATACAGGTTGTAACCACTTTTTTGCTTTGAATTCCATCCTTATACCAACTGTTTACTGCAGCTGCCATTTGTCGTGACACCAACGCAATAGAAGTCAAAATCGTTTGAACGGACTGTAAAAAAGGTTTATTCAAATGTCTAATCTTATTTCAAATGGAGTATAAATATCGTGATTTTTTTTGGCATTTCTAAATATTTAATACATTTTCAAACCCAAACATTACCTCCGTTAAAACCTCCACCTACATTATTAAAACCTGTACAAACAAAATAATTATTTTCATCGTTCTTAAAACTAAGCCCCAAGTATAACCAAAAACTGTCAAGCGTTTTAGAATGTTCGTGAAATTCAAAGGCAAATTTTAATTATGCTTTCGAAGCGTATGCGGCCTTTCTTTGACAACACGTCATGGCATGAAGAAAGTCATTATTTCGTACTGGGACATGTTCAAGGTAGAGACGTAAGTACGAATGTAAGTATTAATTAAATTACTGTTGGAAAATGTACTGAATGTGAGACTGATGGAAACGTTTTTGATGATGATGTGTAATTAAATTCGGAAAGGAATCTTATTAGTTCGTGGAGAAGTGCTTTTGTGGTTTTTGTGTCTGTGATTCCTCAAACGACCATTTCAGACACTAATCCACATGATCTGACCAAGAATAAAACGTCTAGTCTAAAAGAGACTTCGAACCTTTTTTGAGGGTGGTAAATCAAATGACTTCTTCCGCTCTGGGCGGAGCGGAAGGGCGTGTCAGACTTTTACTAACTAAAACCCACCCGTGTTCCTTCAGTTGCCTGTTGCCAAGGTCCCGGAAACCTTTCGGACTTTCCCGCATCCCTGGCAGGGGACTTCGACCCCTGACTTTGTTTCGCCATTTCTTCTCAGGGGTACGAAATGAGATGAACTTGGGTAGATACGAAATGTCGACACCAACTACTTTTTTTTTTAAATATGAATAGTAGAAGTGATTCCTTGATCCTATTTACAGAATTAACCATTTCATGTGGATGAAATGCAAGTCACAAAATAATAACAGCTCTCCGCAGACTGATGGGATGAATTCAGTATATCATACTAAGATTAAAAAATTATTTCAGGAATTCAATAAACCCGATTTGTTTAATAACCTCACACGCAATATATCGTTACCGTGGCCAAATGCACGTAGCCGAACTCCCCGTGGCGGGGGGGGGGGGGGGGCGCGCTCGCGGCACGTGATTTATCAATGTAAATTCTGTGCTTCACGCGTCGTTCGCTATAGTATTTTAACATCCATTGCAGAATTTTTATTTTAGCTGTTTTATTTACAGAGGTGAATGCCCCCTGTTAATTTGCGGAGGGCTGTCCCACCCTTTATAGGTTTATATTATCATTATAGGTAAGTACTGGACTAAGATGCAAGTTTTATTATAAACTGTAATGTGTGTAGAACCATTTCCCTTGTTGCCAACTATTTTATTGATAATGCAATAAAACAAGAAGAAGATAGTGTAGCAACCAATTGAAACAAACACAGCAGTTGACACAAAATATATGTAGTTGAAGCTATAAATCTTATCAATAATAAAATAAAACTACAAGAAACTCGTGACTTTAAAACAATCTCAACAATATCTCTCTTGCCTGTAGAAAGTGAAACGTCAACTGAGTTAAATATTCAAAATGGTACCATCTACATACCTCGTCCAGTCCAGTCGTCGAGATCTCCTGAATGCGAGCATTCGGTAAATTTATAGCTTCAAGCAAAAAGAGGTGTCTGCCAGGCGCTGGAGTTGTTATATTTATGCTTGTGCTTGGTTGAGTTGTAAGGTTTTGCACATTCAGTTTTCCAGTATCTCTTAAAGTCTATATTTCTTTAACACGCAAAGCTAGAATAATAATAGATAACAAAATAACAATTGTATTGGAAAGGATTTTTGATTTTGTACTTTACTAATTTATTGTTGGATCAGGGGGGATTAAAACAAATAATTAATTTGTGATAGATTTAGCTGGATTAGTAATTATTATTTTAAGACTATTTCCTTCACATTGCGTAAATATTATCGTCGAAATTCATATAACTATATATAAAACAACTAACTATTTACACTCGGTACCAAATTAATAGCCTAACTTACTTACTTTAATACAAAATTATTGGGAATTATAATTGTATACATTTATTTAGGATTATTTTCACGCTAACATTATAATGAATTCAACTTTAGTATTAGCAAGTAAAACTAAATGTTTCCATACAATTTTAAATAAATTATAAACGAGTATTCCACTTATAGTAATAATTGAATTAAAAATTCAACATCGTCCAGTCTACATTCTCGAAGCGGCACGAACGAATCTCGTGAATGCTGCAGCATTTGCCAAATTTATAGCTCACAGACCAGAAGACTTGGAGCTGGGTTAAAATTTAGTTGTTTTTGAGAATATAATACTTGAATATAACCTTTTAGGAGAGCTACAAAAGAATATGAAGGCGCTTTTGCTCATACATATTAACATTGTGTCTGACTATGTTTTCACGGAGTGTGCCAAAATTAAAAAAAGAAGATTATGAAAAAGTGGAGTTCCTGACTAGTAAAATAGAGTGGAAATTATAAGAAAATCAAATCACACATACAAATCTTATAATGCACTCCCCAGTCACAACTAAATTAATAAATCTATACCATCAACAAAAAAAATTATAGGAAATAATTAATAATACGTGTAGAGTTAAATATATCTATCTAAAATTATTCTCATCTCTTGCGTAGATCTGTATATCCTAAAGAAACAAAAAAGAAAATACATTTATTTAGTACAGACTAAAAGGCACACAATATAATATATACACATAAAGAGCATGAACGGGAGATAGAAATCGGAACTGCGGAACTAATATCGGAATTACACCTCTCCGTTTAATTCCCAAATTCCGGTGAAGATGATTAGGAAATTAATGCAATTTCCAAATTGATGTTAGGATTTCGATGTATCAGTTGTTGAGCTTCCATTTACTGCTGTATTAGTTTTGAATTTGTAACTGTTTAGGTGAATAATTACGTTTGTAACAAGTAACATTAATTCATAAACAATTTTGATAGTTATTAGCACTTTAGCACACAAACGCTTTCAAATTAGAAAAAGCTTCGCAAAAAATTTAAAACCTTTCTGATACTATCTTTTATTTAAGAATCCGGGCCAGGCTTATTAATTTATTCATCTTCAGCCCTCCATTTATAAATTAAAAGTACAGATAATAGATAGATGTATAAATTAGTTTCTTTGTCTAGATGTTTTGAGACTGAAAAAATAACTGACAGCTTATGAATTTCGTTTTATCTTATTTTAACGTTTGTTACTTTATTCATTATGCCAAGTTTGGTGTTCTCCGTATCTTCTTTCGTTTTTTTAATTAAACTTGCATTAGGCTTGTCCACGTAACATCAAAAATATTTGCTGTTCTACTTATTCTATGTAAATATTTTGAACATATATCTTTAAGTTGTTTACCTGTATTTGTGTGGTGTATTAATCTATAGTTTGCCATTTAACTAAACTAGACTATATATTTACCTCTTACTTACTTCCTCTACTCTACTTTAATCTTTGCAGGCGTTCTTTTAGTCTACTTAAAATTTTACTACTTACTAAAGATCTCAAAATTGAACTTTATCAAACCCATTACACTTACGAATCAAAGTCGTTCCATTCCAACTACACACAAATCCACCACATGATAGCTCCATTTTCTACAATCGGGCTCCATTCTACCAAACAATTCGACCATAAAATCCTAAATCCCGTGTTTCCTTGATTGGTTCATACAGTGTAATTCCGTGCAGACTCGCTCGTTGCCCGCCCGTAAGATAACCGCCGGTTGCATAAACTTCGTCTGTGTTGGTTTTAACAAAGATTTATACTACGTTGTCCTCCGCCGTAGATTCCTCTATGTATATTTTAAAGTTGAATGTGCTTTACGCTGTTCTTTTGTAGATTATTTCAGATATTCTTATTATCGTGCTGTTTTTTGTGGAGTGAAGAGATAATGTCTTAAATTCCAAGGCTTTTTCGCTTTTTGTGTTTCCGTGCCACTGTTATTGTTGTGTACTTAACGTGAATGCAAAAGAAGTATAATTGCGTAATAGATTTTTATGAGAAAGTCTTCTCGTATTCTCTCACATCATTTGCGGCTGGCTCTTTTGAATTGTATGCAATAATTACAATTTTATACCTAATGTAAAACTGCTGCACGCCAACCTAGAAGAAATGCATCCTTAAAAGCAAAATCTTTTGAGTTATTTTTATTACCGACCTCAGGTACTTGAATGGCCTTTTTGATTATGGGAAATCACCAAATGACTTCTCCCGCTCTGGGCGGAGCCGAAGGGCCTGTCAGACTTTTACTGACTAACCCGTGTTCCTTCAGTTGCCTGTGGCCAAGGTCCCGGTATCCCTTTCGGACTTTCCCGCAACCCTGGCAGGCATCGGTCCTAGCGGACCCCGCCAGTTGCGCTGTCATCTCTAGGTAAATACCTAGAGATGACAGCACAACTTTTTCGTTATTAGGCCATTCAAGTGAATGGCCAAATAACGAATTCTGTTAAACACACATGACTTATAAAATCCCAGAAAATATCAGGTGCCATTTGGATTGCGTTTCAATATTTGAAGAAATCGAAAATCTTAGAAATCTTCCTACATTTAATTTGGAAAATTCCCTTTTCCCTTCAATCAGTCTTCTGAATTCAGTTCACGTAATCAAATAACGTCTCATACAAATTCCTATTGTGTTAATATCAGAAACAGGCCTATATTATATTATATGTCATCTGACTGGCCATATATTTCTGTTATCATTCTTGGCATACTGCCATTTTGGTGGAATTCTTTCAAATGTTAAGACAAGATAGGGAGATTGCTGGTTTTGCCGGATGGAGTCAAATTAAGAATTATTGGGGTTTAGTTAAAGCTGTTATCTAATTGCGTAACCGATGAAGACTAATCTGTTTCATTTTGACAGTTCAACAACATTCATTGCGTTATTTACGTTGTTGAGCAGATTTTTTTTCTAACTTATGAAGCAATGGATTATACATTAATTGTTTCAAACCGATTCCAATTCTGATTGATCGTGTATTAATAAGTGATCAGGGTGCTAACTGTGGAAGTCATAGAAATGTCTTGAAGTTTAGTTGAAGATATCCTATTGAGATACTTATAAAAGTGTTTCCTGGCCAAGTTTATCTTTGAGAGGGTTTAGTCCATGTTCACCCCTACAATCTTTACCCCCAACCATGTTGAACCCTTATATGTTGCTTTTAATTTTGAATGTTTTTAATCCACGTTCAACCCTCAATGGACTGTAAAACACATAAGTTTTTCTCATCTATAGGTACCTACATATAATAAAATCATAGGGAAGTCAAAACTATACATACATATACACAGAATATTAAATTGAAAAAAAAAAAATGGCTGCTAGGTCTGGGATCGATTCTAATGCCGAATATTTTTTTAGTATAACGTTCCCCATTTTAAACTTTTATATCAGTTTTCTAAAAGCTAGCTTGACTAACAATATTTCTTTAAAAAACATAGTCAGACTCACTTGATGTATAGCTACAAACAAACAAAGTACAGACTCTTCTAAAACATTGATTAATCCTAAACCGTCTGCAGAAAGGTAGAAAGTAAAATAGTTTTGACCTACATCTACATAGCCTGGTTTATTAACAAAAACACGTTGCAGCCGATAGGCCATAAAGCCTATATCAGAAAGGTAGGACAAATTCTTATAGGGTTAAACGGTTCTCTCGACCTGCGACATTCAACCTTCTTCCTTCGATTGGATCGCTATTGAACAAATATGGATATTTTTTTTCCTTCGCTTTTCCAATAAAGTATTGCTCTTTACGATGTCTCGGTAAAAAGAGATATTGAAATTATGAATATTTTTTCTCGAAGAATTTCAAAATGAGAATCTTTGGTTTCGTCTTTGATATATTTTCATATCATTTTGGTGTAGTGCCTTCTATGAAGGAGAATTCTAAGAATTACGAAATAATATATAAAAGCGTTTGAAATAACATGATTTCGTTTACCTTATAACTCAAGCTTCCTCTTTCATAAGTAAATAATATTATATAAGAAATTTGAGGAAAACCTATGAAATGAAAACTACACCACCAATATAATACGCGCATAGACGTTCTCGTCAACATAGTACAGCTCATTATCTTACTTGCATATACGATACATTGCATTTAATGAAAAATTTATAAAACGCTATCAATAATGATAGTTTTGCGTCGATCATAAACCTACAGCACATTGGCAAACCCACTGTGATAAAAAAAGAAATAAGTAGGTAGGTACAGTAAGTCCTTTCAATTCGCTACCCCAACGCCATCTAGTAGCAGACAGCGCAAAGCGTATTTACAAAGTCCACTGTTTACACAAAACCAAGTGTACCACTACAAACTACACCGTCTCTCAGCACAAATAAACATAAGGAGATGTATGTATGTATGTGTGTGTGAGTTACATTATATTTCCCAACATCAGTGAGTCTCGAGGACCGATACCGGAAATCAAATGAACCGGTCCATGTCGAGCGGATCTTCGCAGATGATGTCATTGACAGACTTCCTGAGAACTATGCGGCGACGTCTTGAATACGGATAGAAGGATAATGTTTGTTATTCATACTCGTGTTTGTATGTTAGAAGTGCAGTTTTGGTTGTTTTGTTCCATTTGGGGTACAGTTGGGACAAATGTGGCACGAGGAAATAAGGAGAGAATACAAATGAAGATATTTTGACGCTGGTTTGAAAAATATATATCTGCAAAGAATAAAGAAGCCATGAAATAGTCAAAATATTTTTCGGTGGAAAGAGGAAGGCATTCTCTCGAATACCAAATTGAAGCATCAATAATTCTAGTCACTGTGACAGCTATTGTATAGGTTGAAGATAAAAAGAAGTGGTAAGAAATTAACCTAAAACAAATATATTATTTTTAGAAATATAATCATTATAATCAGCGGGTCGATCCATCAGGTTAAGCTACGCTTGCCGGGGTTGGTCCGTGAATGGGTGATCATCTTTACATACCGAGACTCCTCCGTGCCTCAAAAAGCACGTTAAGCCGTTGGTCCCGGCTGTCATTTGTGGATCTTTGACAGTCGTTACGGGTCGTCAGAAGCCCGAAAGTCTGACACCCAGTCTTACCAAGGTATCGTATTACCCAGCTACTGGGTTGTGGAGGTCAGATAGGCAGCCGCTCCATGTAAAATACTGGTATTCAGCTGCATCCGGTTAGACTGGAAGCCAACCCCAATATAGTTAGGAAAAGGCTAGGCAGATGATGATGATGATGATGAATCATTATAATCTTGCCCTTGTCCTAATTAATTTGAGGTCGGCTCAGCATGTCGTCGCCTTCCATACTTCTCTATTAATCATCAGCTTAGTAGGCAATTTTTTTTAATTAGAAATATACAAACATATTTACACCGACGCCTTCTCCCCATGGTGGTCGGCAGAAACTACAGTAGGGGAGTACTGTAGTTTTATATTATAATGATTCATCATCATCATCATCTGCCTAGCCTTTTCCCAACTATATTGGGGTCGGCTTCCAGTCTAACCGGATGCAGCTGAATACCAGTATTTTACATGGAGCGGCTGCCTATCTGACCTCCACAACCCAGTAACTGGGTAATACGATACCCCTTGGTTAGAATGGTTGTCAAACTTTCGGGCTTCTGACGACTCGTAACGACTGTCAAAGATCCACAAATGACAGCCGGGACCAACGGCTTAACGTGCTTTCCGAGGCACGGAGGAGTCTCGATATGAGAAAATGGTCACCCATCCACGGACCAACCCCGGCAAGCGTAGCTTAACCTAATGGATCGACCCGAGCGGCTGTTATTACTTAGCCACGAGCTCCTATAAACATACTAGAGTACTATGGGTTAATTTTAGGAAGAATTAAACCACGGTCGTATGGCGCTTCTTCTAAAGGATTAGAAGAAGCGCCATACCTTGCTTCGATCCTTACATACTCCTTTTGCTTCGTTTACATTCATAAATATCTGGCCATACACGCACCCCGGTTGCGAGAAATATCATCATCATCTTCCTGCCCTTATCCCATGTTACTTGTGGTCGGCGCAGTATGTTTTCTTTTTCCACTCTCCCCTGTCAACCGTCACGCTATCATTTACTACTTCATATCATTCGCCACATAATCCATCAATTTTTTCTTTGGCCTTCTGCTCCCGCTCCATCCATCAACATTTATATTCATCACTTTTTTAATCACATGCGTTTCGTCCCTCCTCATCACATGCCCATACCAGGCCAAACGATTACCTATCAACTTTTCCATCACTGGCGCCCCTTTTAAACTTCCCCTTATACACTCATTTCTTACTTTATCCATTTTCGTCACGGCATACATCCAAACGCGAGAAATATAATATTCAAATATATGCAACCTCACATCACCGTTGCATCAATGAACAAACACTAACGGATTATCATAAATGAGTTATCTGCGATAGACAAACACAATACCATTCCGGAATTCATTAGCAAATAACAGTGGCAAACAACTTTAGCTATCAACGAAATTGATTGTGATTACAAACTGACCGGAACGTCGATCAAATTATGAAGCATTCTACGATGATTGCATTTCTAAATGGAAAGAAATTTAATAAACTATACAGGGTCTAAATTAAATCAGCCTGTGAAACTCCACAGACGGTGGGTATCTATCTTTTTTGTTTTCTTTGATGTTTTTATTGGGGGAATCATCAATATTTTTTTTTTTTTTTTTTTTGTGTAAGCTTCACAAACGTTATGTGTATCGATATCTCAACACGATAAAACAGATTTTATCAACTCACACGTCAAGTAACGACCAGCGGTACTTAACAAAAAAAAAATTGTTTTGTCGTGTTTAGATATCGATTCCCCCCTCACGTCTGCGGAGTTTTGCTAGCTAATTTAATTTGACACTTTAGAATGGTAATTTGTAGAGAATTGAAAATTTCCTGTCGTTGATTTCGACAAACTGATGTCAGTTTAGATATTTATTGATGGCCAGTGATCAAGGCCAAGATCTCACAACTTAGTGACTTTTGTGGCACAATCCTAATCCTAATTCAAACTTAAAAATATTATAAATGCGAAAGTGAGTTTTTTTTGTTTGTTACGCTTGCACGCTAAAACGGCTGAACAGATTTGGATAAAATTTGGTACATGGGTAGACTATGACCTGGACATAGGATACATTTTATCCCGATATTCCCACGGGATCGAGACTACGCAGCTAGTTTATAATAATCATAACAATTAGCAACAATGGTAATTACAAAACGTCTGGTAGGTGAAAAAAAAAAACTGTAAGATAAAAATAATACCTACGTATGGTTTAGTTTTGATACGATTGAAGGCTTTTCGTACCGACTTTACCAATTACATATCATCATCTCTGCGTTGAAAGTATTCATCAAACTTGCCTTCATTTTGCATAGTCCCTTAAGTATAATAAATAAAATAGTCACATTAAAACCGCAGCCTTAAAATTTTTCAATATTTGTCGTGAAAAGCTTTTTGCCATTCGATAAAGGGTTCCCCAGAATGTGTACCAAATTCGTGATTCCTTTGTGGAGCAATTGAGGCGTAAGAATCCAATATAAATCGGTCGGCAGTTCTCTCGCGCTGTACATACACATCAGTAACACAATTTTATATAAAAAACTATTGCGAAATCAGATAAAATATATTGGAGTAATTTTATATAAAATCTGCTAAGCTAGAGCTAAGTAGTAAAAAGTCGCGTAAGCACCTAGTTCCAGTTCATTTCTGCTTTCCTGGTAGTTTGAATAACTGAACAATTAGGACAGTTGAATTTTAAAACGTCTATCGATATCATTTGCTTACGAATCCGTCATGCTGTTCTCTATACAGGGTGTAAGGGTGAACACCGTTGTCACTCAAACTATGGGTAGTTGACTTAAATATAAAATAAATGAGCGAGTAACAACAAAAAAAACGTTATTTTCATTAAAATATTTTAAAAAGTTTCTATCCAACACCGTGCTCGCAAGCGAAACAGCTGACCGACTTAGGGAGGGGTCGCGGTCGCGGCCGGGTAGTTCACGTCTCTCGAGGCAACGAACTTGCGTCTCAACACGGGTGAGACGCAAGTTCGTTGCCCTAGCGCATAGGTGAAAGGGTGAAATACTCGAGTGGAAAAAGTAATAAAAAAAAAAATAAAAAAAAAGTCTAAATTTTCCATTGATTTTACGTTTTATTAATGACACTAAACCAATGGTTTCAAGGATAATGGTGTTTACCCTAACACCCTGTATATTTCATCGTGTCATCTGTACTTTAGTTGCGCTTCATTGGTTGCGTTTTGAGGAATACCCCAAAAAAAGTAGCAATATGATTCACTTAAACAACTCTTACCTACCTATACCTTTGTAAAAATATTGGAATGAAGCGTATTCGGATACTATTTTATTAAGGTCAAATAAAAATGTTAGAAAACAAAAATGTGATTAGGTTTGACGGAGCTGACTGTACCAAATTCAAGTTGTTAGTATTCGTTTGCACATTAAATTAAATTATTTAAAGAGTGGTATCGGTACGGAATAGAAAATAAATATGAGTTCCAAAAAATATCAGTGGTATTCGTTTTTGGTATTAGAATGGAATAACTCTTACATTCGGCTCCGTTTGTGTGTTTTCGGTAAAATTTTTTACTGCCGAGTCCCCTGTAGATATAGGACAATGATTACATTTTTATTTGACTAAGGGTTACAGCTGACTTTCCGGGAAGTAAGGTAATAAACTTTGATTAAGTTTCAAAGACTGTTGTAAGATTTTCGTAGAATCCTAACAGTGGAATTTTTTTGTTACTTAAATGTTTTTTTTTTTTTTTCGTCTTCGAAAATTGACGTGACTTTTTCTTGCACGTGGAGCTTACAGTCGTCATTTATTTTGAAAAAATATTTATTTCGGAATTGAATTAAATAAACAGAAATACAACTAAACAGAATGATTCCAACCGTGCCAATTTCAAGATGTCCCGTTATTTATGCTACCTAATTAAAGAAAAGGTCCATTCAAATTTGTTGGTTAACTTGAAAGTGTGCGTCAAAACAGGCTGCCTTAATTAAACAAAGAGGGTGGAAATTCAAATGTTGCTTTAAATAAATTATTTTGTATAATATAGATTGGGCTCGCTTTCGACTTAAAGTACTGAAATCAGCAAAAATAGTTCGAAATACTGTTAATAATCTCATAATGATAAGCTTATCTCATAATTTGTCCGATTCCAATGAGAGAATTAAGTCATAAAATTACTTAATAATATATTTCCTTTTCTTATTCATATGAAACTAAAACACCCAACAAACACCTATGCATAATTTTTGTGTAAATTACCGCTGGTAGTGTTGTTACTTGACTTGTGAGTTGATAAAATCTGTTATATCGATGTATCGATCACGTTTGCAAAGTTTACAAAAAAAAAACTGATATTTCAAGAAATTAAATTGATGATGCCCCCAATAAAAACATCAAAGAAAACAAAAAAGATAGGTACCCACCTTTTGACAGGACCTGTAAAAAGTGTCAGAGTGCCTATATTTTCTTTAGTCGTGACCTGACGTCGTGGACTTTTGACGTCTCAGTGCTGCCACCTACTGAACGTAATTTCGGAAACCCATCATTCCACACATCGTCTCTAACGACAAAATTAATTGATAAACTATCTAAATAAACAAATGACTATACTCGAGTAAAGCACAAAATTACAGGCGCCATTTCACGATAGATTTTCAAACGATAGAAATTCAATTTACCGGCTATAAATTATTGTCATGTCCTAAGGAAAGCTATTACAATGAATTATAGGAGTGCTTGGGAACTCTGAAGATTCTGACAGTGATAAGACGATACAGAGATAAGAGGTACTCGATTATATGTTGGCACCTTTGATATACTATCGCGATGTAAGGGAAAATAATGGAAGAATGATAATCTGACAGTTGTTTTAGTGTGTTAGATAAAAAAATATCTGCAAGATAAGATTTTATTTAGTTCATTTTTCGTGTGTAGAAACAGTTCTTTTTACGATTAATTTTTTTAGGTTTTTTGCAATTTGCAGGTCAGTGTCAGATTGTATGTTGATTAAAATATGATTCGCGACCGTAACAAATATGGCTTCACAGAATTATAATCATTAGAATTAGCAATACTTATAATGTCCAAGATAAACTACAAACTTTATATAAAAAAAAAACTTTAGATTTAAAAAAAAATCTCCATGTCTTCTTTCTAATTATTTGTTCTGCAGAGGTGTGTTAATCATTGAATGCATGAACGAGTTTCTGTGTTAAAAGACAATTCAAATAACAGACTTTCTGAGAAACAAGATGAGTTCCGAGAGTAGATAGGTAGATACAGAAGGTGTTCTCGGAAAAACCTCATTTATATAAAATTAATTATCCTTGAAAAAAATTAAGAGGCACTGCAAAATCAAATTTTTCCAGTTACTGAAATGAGAAGAAATAAATAACATCACATAAAAATTATATCCCATACGAAGCGTATTCATCATATCTATATTTCAAAAAGAAAAAATATAAAATACATTCACAAAAGACTTCCGAGGGACATCAAATGGCATCCGAATCTTTTCACCACAATAAAAGGTTCCTTATAAAAAAATCGTCTGCAATTTTATTAAAAACTCGTAATTATCACGTGTATTTGGGGTTCTCCCTTCCCCTCACCCCTCGTACCGGATATTTTAATTCTAAACGAGGGGTTTTATGGTCTCAAGTCGGTTCGGGTCCTATTTCTGACGTACTCATTACCCTGGCTTAAGTCAGGGGCTTTCGCGGTCAATAATCCTTCTTTATGGTATTTTTGTCGGCAATTGTTGTTAATCGGGTACTGTTGGTTGTAATTAGCGGCTTCAGATTGTTGAGATGGTATTAGGCGTTGCTATTTATGATGTCTTTTAATGCTGTCTAAAGTGTTGGGTGGTTTCTTTCTACTTCTTATTATCAGTAACGTTTTTTTTATTTTTTTTGAGGTTGGGACATCGTCAATAAACGACTTCTCCGGTCTGGGTGGAGCAGAAGGGCGTTTCAAGCTTTTACTGACTAAAACCCACCCGGGTTCCTTCAGTTGCCTGTTGCCAAGGTCCCGGTATCCCTTTCGGACAAAGTACATATTTCGGACAAGTTATTTTCAGTACATACACGTTAAATCAATGAGGTCTCGAATTCCTGAACAATTTTCTTCAATTACATGGATCAGCATGAGCAAGTCTTGGGCTAAATACAATTCACTGTGAATTTTTTAAATAAACAAATAAAACAATGAAAAAAATATGTGTATAATGTGTGATGGGTGTGTGGATGTAGGTGTGTGAATGTGTGAGTTAATTTTTATTACACCTTTATCAGGTGAATAGAAGGTTCTACTACTAAAATAATTACTGAAATATCCACTGAAGCTGAAGCTCAAGTTCTTAATTCTCTTTTGTACCTTCGCATAATCTATTCACTCGTGTGAAAACGTAACTTTATATTTTATTACTCATTCGAATAAGGCTCATATTCTCTCATTTGTACCACGCATCATTCCAGCAAAGATACGTAGGTACATACGATCCCCGATCTTCAAAATCACATTCCTCTTATTCAACTAATCTTCCCAACGTGTCTTCTGAACCAGGGCGACGCTCAAAGCCCCCGGAACGCCCATTCATATTTAATCTTTGGTAAGCCGATTTTCATTTTAGTAATCCCCGAATTCCAACGATTGTACTTCCTAACCTAACAAGGGCAGTAATTAACAATAATTTATAACGGTAAATGAACTTATTTTGAGGTTTTGAACTTAAGCGGGAACATGAGACCCTTGGAATTGAGCTCGGGGCTAGTAAATAATTCTGCACTGATTAATCGTAGTTTTGATGGGAGCTACCTGAATAACAAAGGTTCAGGATTATCTTGGTGCCCACTTTGTGGTGTTTTTAACTCGGGTACGTCAGTATTGGAGCGTTCGTAACATGTCAAAACCTCCTCACAGATTATGAAGTCCTGGTAGCTTTGTGAATTACTTTGACAGTGGGTAGGTACCCACAGTCAAAGTAATTGCAAATAGGTATTTGGGCGACCGAAAGTATAACAAAGCTGGCTGAGAATATATTTTATGTACTTCATTGTATATTTACGTAGGTCAAATAGCAATATAATTATGTGTAAAATACATTGATTAGTATACCAATGGTCCTGCCAGGGGTTGCGAGAAAGTCCGAAAGGGATACCGGGACCCTTGGCAACAGGCAACTGAAGGAACACGGGTGGGTTTTAGTCAGTAAAAGTCCGCCACAGAGGGAGAAGTCATTTGATGATTTCCCACTAACAAAAAAAAAAGTATACCAATGGTAAAATACCAAATCCATATCTATTTACCATACCATACACGAAAAAGTTCGCAATTACAGATTTTTTCATTACATGTTTTATTCGGTCCATGTTAGCATAAGCATAATCAGCCTATAATGTTTATTTATTTATTTATTATTTATTAAAACTTTATGCACAAGTAAAAAAAAAAATACTGTACAAAGGCGGACTTAATGCCTGAGGCATTTTCTACCAGTCAACCTTAGGGTGATGCAGAGACAAACATGGCAGGTGCAACAATGTTCCCACTGCTGGGACACAGGCCTCTTCTCTGTGAGAAGGAGCGGGCCGTAATCCACCACGCAGGCACAGTGCGGGTTGGTAGATGTCACATGTCTTCGATTTTTTGGTCCTCACGATGTTTTCCTTCACCGTTTTGAGAGCAGTGGCGATAAAATAATTTACACAAAGTAAAGCGCCTGTCAGGGTTTGAACCTACAACCTACAACTCGTAAGTCGTGGCCGTTACCACTGGGCCGCAATGCTCGGTCCAAGTTAAGATTCCTTAATTAAATTATTATCAA
The DNA here is from genome assembly GCA_948473465.1 of Lithophane ornitopus. Lineage (NCBI taxonomy): Eukaryota > Metazoa > Arthropoda > Insecta > Lepidoptera > Noctuidae > Lithophane > Lithophane ornitopus. The sequence continues at coordinate 3,023,251 of OX419629.1, forward strand.
CTGAAAATGATCAATGGTAATATAATATTAATATTGCAAGACTTTCGTAACAGAAAACGTGTTATTGGCGACGGCAAAGAAGATTGATGATAATGCACTTTGTTCTTTTGAAAGACTTTGATTGAAATATAGCTTCCATGAAGTCGGAAGCTATATTTCTTCTATGTTGAGCGAAATCAGGAAGTTTTGCAAGGTACATCTAGTTTTCCCAGTGAAATAAAAACGAATAACGAATGTAATGGAAGTCAAAAGCAATGTTTTCGAGATATCAGTGTGAGATAATGTTATTATTATGAGAGGAAAACAAGATGCTAGTTAAAACACCTTTCTGTATATGTGACGTGAATGTTTCGCCAGTGCAAACGTACGGTACGTTTGCACTGGCGAAACATTCACGTCAAAACATTTTGAAGTCTCTAGTTCAAGTCAAAAATTGAATGCAACAAAGAAAGATGTCTTTATGATATATAAGTTTCATCATATAAAAGTTAAGGTATATTTTGTAAACGCATTAGTAATTTTCGTTTTCTAGACGAGGGTCTAGTTGTTGTGTTCTCTTTAAAATCTAACGATTCTATTAGTGAAATAACGCATACACCAGTTTTATAAACCTACAAATTGACATTGTTGAATATTTTATACAAAATGACATTATTACTTTGTAAAGTATTATTTTATTTTAATTATTGTGAATGTGAGGACTATGTGGATCATTTTTATTATCTCTTTTCTCTCTTTCTTTAGTTTTAATCTGGCAGTTTGAGTACTTTTAGCGGCCTACCCAAATGTCCTTTCTTTGGTATTGTTCGTCGACCGAGGAGCTCTGAGTTGAGCTCCTCGGTTACTGACTAATGCTTGCACTGACTGGACAGGTCCACTCAAATCTGTGTGGTTCTTTCCTCAAAAGACCATTTCAGACTCTAATCTACATGGTCCTCATATGGCCTGACCAAGATTATGTCTGGACCTTAAAAGAGACTGCGACCTCTGAGTTTGTTTCGGCCTTTCTTCTCAGAGTAGTCAGATAGGAAACGCCGACCTCATCAAGCTTATTTTATTTTTTTAAACATGACGTGTAAAAGTGATTCTGATATCCTATTTACAGAATAAACAATTTCATTTCAATTACATTTCATTTCGCCAAATTCCAATACAACGTATTTTACATAATATTTGTGATGAAAAATATTGCACCAATATCCAAATAATCTTAAACTTTAAAAATAATCCCTGACGCCGGTGGCACACCTCCTCCGCGAAATCATAGCAGCGAAACCGCAGGCGCGGCGGAGGTGTGCTACCGGCGCAAATGCTACCAAACCAGCAAACATTAACAAAACTGGAATTACTCTTGATTTAATAAATACATTATTTCCGACCACTTTGGGACTAAAAGCCAAAGGGAAAGACAACGTAGACCGACATCTAAATAGAATTTGGTTTTAGTTCGTCTCGTAAAAATAAATCAAACGACTTTAAAATCAGGATTCCACGTAATCTCTCTTTCTATTACCTCGAAGAGTTCCCGGTCCGTTCGAAAATAAACCTTGAATTTATGGCTTTAAGAATCAAAACGGCTCTACATGACACCGATTCAATTTAGCTCGAAGGAAAATGCTTAATCGCAAACAAGCCCCTATTTTATAGACGATAAAGTTTAACTTTGAATATTTTGGTTTGAAAATGTATCATTTTGTGAGTAAATATTTTTCTTGAATTACCTCATCTTTTATATAGTCAATAAAAAATCTTTGTATATATTAAATACGTATAAACTTTATGTACCATGGTACATCATTTAGATTTAGGACAGATTAAGCTTTAAGATTACACTAGAAATGATAATTTTCACAGAATTTAACAACGAAAAACATCGTACAATTTTTTTTTTTCTTAGCCTATACTACGTGTGCTCCCCAAGACCTCCCAGAAACTCTTTTCCCGCGCCACCTCGAACCAGCTGTCACAGAACGCGTCCAGTGCCCTGTTTATGAAATGTTACAAGTCTACACGTTCACAAGTTACCATGAATGTTAATTTTTCGTTAAATTCATAGTTCATCTCTTTATTCTTAATCAGCCTTAATGTTCCCACTGCTGGGACACGGGCATCAGGTCGAAAATCAAATAAAAAAATTGATTGCGGTACTAAGCACGACATCTTGTAAACTTGTAAGACGGAATATAGAGTCGCCGGACACTCTCAGGATTTGCTATGATTTTCTACAAGTTGTAAATTGACAGTTGTAACTGTCATTATTCACAAGTTCACAAGTACTTATATTTATATAATAATGAAATTTTTTACAGGCAAAATGCTTGTAATTTTGAAAGCTTGTAATAATTTTATATTTTATATTACCACAACTAAAAAGAGAAAAATAAAAACTTTTTACAAAAAAAAACAACCGACTTCCAAAAAACACTAAAAAAGTGTGTGTAGTAGTGTTTTTTTTGGAAGTCGGTTGTTTTTTTTTTTGTAAAAAGTTTTTATTTTTCTCTTTTTAGTTGTGGTAATATAAAATATAAAATTTATATGGGACCACCTCGGAAGCATGACCTACCAAACAAAAAAAGAATCATCAAAATCGATTCATAATTGGCGGAGTAATCGCGAAACAAACATACAAAAAAAAAAAAAAAAAAATTACAGACGAATTGAGAACCTCCTCCTTTTTGAAGAAGTCGGTCAAAATAGATCATCGCGCCACCTCTTTTTGGACCGGCCTCGGCAGTGCCGTCCATCTTCAGCCACTTTTACAGCGGTCATCGTGAATAAACTAACTTTTAAAAAAATGGAGTCAGAATCAAAAAGAATGTCTAAGTATACTTAATTCTATTTCCACATTTCCACACATTCCTTTTCAAATTGCGATAACACCACATAATACCTTGACGCAGAACGAAGTAAATGCAAAATAAAAAAATAAGCTCCTTACAAGAAATATGTACAGAAGATCCCTGAGTTATGTATGGTGCTTAGCAACGTTTTTTGGCAAAGGAAAACGTTAGGTGAAAAAAAGAAGGTATAAAAGAGTTTATTTGTGTGATATACAGGATGTTACTCTGTTATAACGGCTTCGTACGGTCGTTAGTGAGATCCCACCGCACGATATGTTTAACGTAAATAAAATTACTTAAACAGCAAAACTTGGTTTAGTACTGTTTTCATACAATATGTAGGTAGACAACATGGTTAGAACTGTGTGTGAAATATATTGTAGGTATGTAGGTACTGTTCTTGTATTTAGAATAAAGTGCTGAGAAAAGTCTAAAGAATTTTGGAATACACAACATTTATTTGTAAATTAGTTGTTAGTGTGCTTTATGAATCAATGAATTAAATACTGCCATCAAACGTGGTAATGCTGCCAACCTTTTGGGAACTTTTCCCACTGACAGCGATGCGGAAGAATTTTTTGACGCCCTATGAGCTCTTCCTTTATATTTTATTTTTTCCCATTGAACATAATGTTAGAATTAGATTGTATGTTTTATTTAAAATTGTAAATAAAATATTAGTTAGGTAAATACTTTCGTATAGTTCCCAATACTGTGTACAATATTGACTTGATATTAATTGAAAAATGTTATTACACAATTGACGACTTCCATGAATCACTGACCAATTGATATGCTATTTATTCCATTTGACATTTTCTGCCTTCTTACGGTTTGACATTTAATTTGTAAGTATTTTTTTATTTAAAACCGACATTTGTGTGTAAATTAAATATGATTTGCATGACCGGTGATGGTAGAACATGGAGCACTATTATAAAAAGGGTAAAAATCGATCTTACCATGTTTTCAAACGAGTAAATCATAATCTTATTTGTTTTGAATATTCTAAAGTTTATTCACTTTAAAAACAATATCATTATTATACAACTGACTATTATTTAACGAATTAAATCCTAAATAAAATTAACTATACAAACACGATGCCAGCCTTTTGGGCACTTTTCCAATTTGACAGCGATGCGGACGAATTCTTTGATGACCAAGAGCATGCCCCTCCCATGCTCCTCCCCTTTATTTTTTCTTTGTAATTTTGTTATATAATTGTACATAGGTACATAACGTGTTTGTATAGTTAATATTCTAAATAGTTAAAATATTAGCTTAAGTTTTTGGTAACCGTCGTTGTTGGCACAACGCATGTCGTCATCTTCTCTGTTAGCCATCTCATAATCTCGGTATTCACGACGTTTTTACCCGACTAGGCCGAAAAAAAAAGGGGGGGTTATGATTTTGACCGGTATGTATGTTCATCTGTTCCCTCGTATCTTCTAAACCACTCATCACAATTTGACAAATGAGGTATCGTTGCAAGCGTCTTGATCGTCCGCTGGTTATAGGCTGTAACGTCACATTAAATAAAAAATGGCGCCCTCTAGAGGACATAAAGTCAGGAATTAAAAAAAAAAAATTGTTTAATCGTACCATGTTGGGTATCAAATGAAAGCGCTTAATGAGCACATTTCAAAAATATATACAAAACAACCCCAAAAACATTAAAAAAGAAATTAAGTAATAAAAACTAAAACCCAACTACGACTAAAAAGGTATAAACAGGACACCGTGTGACTCCGGATTTTAAATTTGTCCGTCTGTGGTGTCCTGTTTATACCTTTTTAGTCGTAGTTGGGTTTTAGTTTTTATTACAATTTTTTTTTTACCGATATCATCTTTCACGCAATCCATCCGCCATTTTTGGACTTCCTTTGTTATTATTGTATAAGTCCTCTATAACCTTCCTCAAAGGAGTTGAGGACACAAAAAACGGGACAACTAAAATACACGCCAATTTTCCTCACCCACTCTAAAAACAAAACACTATCCGAGCTCTTTTATCTAAGTTCTGTTGGATTGATTTATAGAGGTACGTTTTATTGTGGCTTATCCTTCTTTATCCCGTAATTAAGTCCGACTCTGACCGTAATCTGGGTACTACAGAGCCAACCTGTCTCTTTGTTAGAGTTCCAATGATATTGAAAACGGAAATCAAAAAATAAACTAACTAGCTTTGTACTGATAATGATGTCCTCATCTTTATGTATTTTACTGTGTGTACATAAATAATAAATAAAATAAAAAGACAGAAAGTTTTTTTGGGACATGCATAGGTAATAAAACCGTAAAAATATTGAAAACTAATAAAATTAACAAAAAAAAACTAAAAAAATTGGAACCTATAAAAAAATTACGACCTATGCGAGTCCAAAAAGGATCTTAACTCAGATTATGCTGCGATATTTAAAACAAATACCGCAGAGCTGTTATTCTGATAGAATTACTCTCAGAGTTGCTAGAATTAGCTGATGTGTGACGCGTTAAAGAAAATTCTTAATGTTTGTTTAATTAACGGATTATTCAGCTGCATCCAGTTGGACTGGAAGCCGACCCCAACAAAGTTGGGAAAAAAGGCTAGGCAGATGATAACGGGTTAGGTTGAAATAATTATTAGCAGCAACGAACGTAATTCCTTTTGCTCTAGGTAGGACTGCCTCGTTGATCTAGTGGCCGCAAGCGCTACTGCTAAGCATGAGGTCCTGGGTTCCAATCCCAGGTCGAGCAAAGTGTTATTGAGTTTTTCTATCTGGAATTTCTTAGTAGCAGCCCGGAGCATGGATTTGTGCCCGGTTGATGATAATAAGCTCCCCCTATCACATGGGACTTAAACATAACTGGCGAATTGTGGGTGTACTATAGATACACCTCTGCTTAACCCTTCAGGAACACAAGGCGTGATGTTATGTAGGTACCATAGGTAGGTACCTACTTTTTTCGTAAGTCGTTTCTATGTTCTTCAATAAATAAGACTGTCTATTATTTAAGGCAGAGCAGAAACTTGAAAAACATCTCAATTCAAAAAAAATTGTTGTGCTAATTTTTGATATTATAACAACAACCCAAAATTAAAACAACAACAAACAAACAGCAACAAACAATCTCACTTTTACATTTAAAACTGAACAACTACAAATTATTAAGTACTTTCATCAACATTTCTTCAATATAACTTTGATTATTATCTTAATTTGAAGTTCGTTCGTTCTAATGGTTCTCAAATCGGAAATACCTGTTAAATAACCGGGGAATACTGATTGTTTTCTACTGGAAAATTAACAATTACATAAATAATAAGTTGAGAAGGATGATAAAAGCTGCCTAATAAATGAGTTTTCCCCGGAAACAAATTGGTCGAAGTGAAACAATTTGTTGTTGCCTCTGATAAAGTATGTATTATTAGATACTAGCTGCCCGCCCCGGCTTCGCACGGGTAGCACTAAGTACTTATCTACGGCGCACCTACCCTACCTACCTATCTACCGAGATATCAAAAAAGCCATTCCATACAGAATGTATGAGAAAATGAATTTAGTTCTTTTTATTTTTTTCGTGAATTCTTCCGATCCTTTAATAGTTATTCTGCTATTCTGGGCGGAGACAAATCCAACAAATTAAATATCATCAAAATCGGTCCAGCAGTTCTCGAGTTATAACTGCTTGAACCAACCCGACTTTGTTTTATATACACTTTGATACTCTGTTGAGGTATCGGAATTACGTAACTGAAAGCCAGCTAAAAACGTAATTTAAAGATCTATTACGTGAAAATTGAATTCTTCTTCTCTAGTTTTGCCACAACTCTTCCCTTATTACCACAAACCCGATTTTATCAGTTGTTTAGCTTAAACAGCTTTTAAACACGACGTTTATATAAAGAGTTTGGCGTAAGTAAAAGTTATTTTTCACTTTTTTAGTGTTTTTTTTGGAAGTCGGTTGTTTTTTTTTTTTTTTAAAGTTTTTATTTTTCACTTTTTAGTTGTGGTACCTACCCCACACAAATCTGAATACCACTATCTGCTATGTAAATAACAGTGAAGGAGTCAAACAGGATATCGTCTAGATAACTCGGAAGCATGACCTACCAAACAAAAAAAGAATCATCAAAATCGATTCATAATTGGCGGAGTAATCGCGTAACAAACATACAAAAAAAAAAAAAAAAAAACATACAGACGAATTGAGAACCTCCTCCTTTTTGAAGAAGTCGGTTAAAAATCGAAATGAAGAATAACCGAGCTGTATTTTTATATAATTGGATAAAGCAATTCATTTTCAATTTATTACAAGTAACCATGACTTATTTGTTAGTATAGTAAACTTATCCTATGTTAGTAAGTAATCCATATCCACAAAAGATTCCAACCAAACATAAAAACGCAAGCGTTCTAAAATCGCACTGCTTCCAAGTCCCTAAAGGCACGAGCAAGCACAACTACTATAACGATATTTCCTAGACACTACCTGTACGTGTACGCCACTGTACATAAACTGTACCTATGTGACTTCTGCATACGACTTCATTCAGTATTGAATCTGCTAAAAGCTCTGCTCATGAGGGAACTCAAGCGTGAAAGGCAAGTGTGTGTCCCGCAACGATGTCAATGTGCTTACTTGTACTTGATTGTGAACAAAAGGTACTCTTACTTACGGGGTGGGTAAAGATGCGTTTGAATTTCGAAGTATTACTGTTATTATTGTAAATAAGGAGAAGGAGCTCGTGGCTAAGTAATAAATAACAACCGCACGGGTCGATCCATCAGGTTAAGCTACGCTTGCCGGGGTTGGTCTGTGTATGGGTGACCATCTTTACATACTGAGACTCCTCCGTGCCTCGGAAAGCACGTTAAGCCTTTGGTTCCGGCTGTCATTCGTCGATCTTTGACAGTCGTTATGGGTCGTCAGAAGCCCGAAAGTCTGACAACCAGTCTTACCAAGAATTATCGTATTGCTCCGTTACTGGGTTGTGGAGGTACGATAGGCAGTCGCTCCATGTAAAATACTGGTATTCAGCTGCATCCGGTTAGACTGGAAGCCGACCCCAACATTGTTGGGAAAAGGCTAGGCAGATATATACAGGGTATTAGGGTAAATACCGTTACCCTTGAAACCAGTGGTTTGGCTTCATTGATTGAACGTAAAATCATTGGAAAATTTAAACTTTTTTTTTTAAAGAAAATCTACATTTTACTACATGAGTATTTCACCCTTTCACCCTATGGCGCTAGGACCACGAACTTGCGTCTCAACATAGGCGGGGGGTGCGGGACGTGACCTGACCGTCCGCGAGCGCGACCCCTCCCTCGGTCAGTCGTTTCGCCATTGAGCACGGTGTCGGATAGAAACTTTTAAAAATCGTTTAATGAAAATAACGTTTTTTTTTTGTTGTTACTCGGTCATTCATTTTTATATTTAAGTCAACTACCCATGGTTTGAGTCACAACGGTGTTTACCCTTACAGCCTGTATAGAGTATACTCATATAACTTGGTTACTTGGCTCAAATCAACATTATGGTTCAGCATCAAAAACTCTTTGGTAGCACTGTATCATTTTGTTTGGAATTAAAAGTTTGTGCTTATAATAATTTTGTTCGTTTCTCTAGAGTACACGACTAAACTTACCAATGAATTTCACCGCTTTTTGACATTTGGTGACACCTAAATGAATGCCTATATTAAAACGTAATATTGGGGTTTCAAGCCTCGTTCGTTTAGGTATTTCCTAGTGTTCGTAAAGACACGCAAGAGTCTTACATTTGGCTCTTATCACGTTATGTATGGGCTGATTTAACCAAAGCCAGATGTCTTTTATTCGGGGAACAAAATTGATGTCTGACAGTTTTTGTATAGCAAATCTGTCAAAAAATTTATATTTATTTTATTTATTAAAACTTTATGCTTATGTAAAAAAAAAAACTGTACAAAGGCGGACTTAATGCCCGAGGCAATTTTTACCAGTCAACCTTAATCGCTGGATTAGACTTATACTAGGGATAAAAGTTTGGTCGAATTGGCCTTAAAAGATATAAGATATTGACCGGTGATAAAACAATCCTGACAAAACGACTGCCATCTAAATGATAAGTAAAAAAAAAAAAATGCACCCCGTACGAGTGTCTAGAACTTGCCAGGCTACTTTAGGTATGGTATGAGGAACAGGGTGTAAAGTTCACTCATACACCATAGAAAAGGGAGGATCCTCCGACCAGACGGGTGTTGTGTCTGGCGGGCAACTGCCCAACGATTGATGTTGGGTTCTTGTATATATGTCCATTGCACGGTAAACTTTAATTGCGCGATGCAGGATTTATGTGACGTCAGGATATTTGTGTCGTCAGGTCTTTGATGCGTAGTTCGCATGTGGCGATGTATATACCGCCACACTACTATAATTTTCTTTTCCGTTGTCTGACAATCTAACCAGTTCTCTCCTTGTTCCAGGGGTGGTGTTAGCCTAAGATGGTGTTGGCGTTGGTGGTCGGAGTGCTGTGCGTGTGGGGCCGCCTGAGCGACGCAAACCCTGAAGCGAAGCGGCTGTATGACGATCTGCTTTCCAACTACAACCGTCTGATCCGGCCCGTTGGTAACAACTCTGATCGGCTCACGGTCAAGATGGGGCTTAGGCTTAGTCAGCTCATCGACGTTGTGAGTACCTTTTTCTACGACTAAATCCTTTTATATGTAAGACTAGCTGCACCCCGCGGTTTCACCCGCGTAAGTCGGATTCCGTGGGAATATCGAGATAAAAAGTATCCTATGTGTTAATCCAGGTTATAAACTATCTGTTTGCCAAATTTCATCCAAATCCATTCAGTAGTTTTTACGTGAAAGAGTAACAAACATCCATCCATTCATCCATACTTACAAACTTTCGCGTTTATAATATTAGTTAAGATTTATTCCTTAGATATAGGCCTAACATAAGTTTAGGTACCGATAGCAGCGAAATAATTAGTCATGGTACCTCCTCGCGAGTGACTTCGTGTGGTATTAAGGCTCTTACACACTGGTGCGATATGTAGCGCGACGCGACGCCACCGCATTGTTCGCCGTGGAGTTTCCTCAGAAATTGTTTTGTTCAAATGGCGTCGCGTTGTCGCGTCGCGCCTGTTTGTGGGAGCCTTAAATCTTCTTTCTTTTTCGTGTGGTTCTGTGACTAACCTGGAGCTAAACCAACTCTTAGAGCAGTATTATTTTAACGTCAGTGTGAGAAAGAGAAGGAGCTATACAGGACGGTGTGTTGTGGTTGGCCCCATGGTGTTAGAGTTTTTATACCACCCATGGGCTTCTGAATTGACTTCACATGCCGTCGAGAAATATCTCTCAGGCATGCCGGTTTCCTTCAGCATTTTTGAAGCAAGTGATAATTGAATTGATTGGTATCAATTGAAAGCCATGGGTGTGCTTCAATAGTCACCTCACGAAAGCTCTCACCGATTTTACGAGCATAAAGGAGGACACAACGAAGATTCCAGTAATTCTTGCGTGCAACCATATTAACCATAAACCTTATCTGAAAACGACGAAAATACACGTACACATCGTATAGGTATTTATAAAATTACATTCAAAATAGAGCAAACTCTTTTATGAAAGTAACACAAATATCAAACAAATGAACTAAAAAGGCAGGTATTTTTTTTCACTTGAAAAAAATCATGTTAATTATTAAATTCCGAATAACATCACATTTCATTTACTAAAGTTAACTAAGTCCATCCAAATGAACCAAAAACCTTCAATTACCCTCAATCCTTTTACAATTTAATTTAATTTATAATTCGTTCACGTCTCCCGCTAAATTATTTCGGAATGTGATAGCCAGCTTATCCGGACATGTACGTCAAATCCTTTCATTTAAAACAGGCTTAGCTACACTATCGTGTTTAGTTTCAGTGCTACTAGATACATTTTGTATGATATCTGAAAGGAAAATTCTAGAATACTGGGATATTGTTTTGGGGGTTAATGGTATTATTGATAAAGAGGTCCATGGAGTTTTTTTCCCGTTCTTCTCAAGCTTCGTCTTTTTTACTGACTCTGACTGACTCCTTTGACACATCAAAAGTGCCTATAAATGGTTTAATTGAAATAAGTTATTTGAGTTTTTTGTATGTTTATTAACTAATTATTATTTGTGTAGTTTTATTTGTACACACAGTAAAATACATAGAGATACGACATAATTATAAATTTGAGTACCTACAAAGATGATAAAAAAAAATTAATAAAAAAAATCTTTTAGCCATTGTAATTTGAGACGATGGCCAAGGCTCAGACTTGTTTTCTCCGTAAATCGAAAACTGTTAATCTTAGAAAAAATTGCACAAAAACAAAAATAAAATAAAAATCAATTCACCTATTTACCATTCCACGCAATGTATTAATTCTGGATGGACCATACACTTGAAGCCAAAAAAAAGCCTAATTTTTTTTTTGGTGTGAAATGTACTCTTTTTTATCTTTTTCACGCCTTATCAACTTCTTACGTTTTCTTATCTTAATACTTATCAAAATATTCATCTAAAACAAAACTGAGTACTGCATCCAAACGCTTTCATTATTCCAGCTCTTTCCACAAGTATCGGAAAATATTTGGCGACAGATTTTCATGTAGCTCTGTAACTTTTGTTCACATAAAGTTATAGGTAACGTTTTTGATGGAAACTAGTTCAACGAAATTCGGTTTATTTTTGGGTTTTCAGTTTTCAGTCTAATAAACAGGTATAAACTTTTTGTGGTTAGGAAATTCCAACTTGATAGTTCTTCTTTTTCATAAACCGACGCTCTTTGATACAGGATTTTGTGCGGGCAGGCGTCACTCACAGGCCAGACTTTTCAAGTGTTTTTTTTAATGCCTTTTGCGATGAAAGAATTTGTATGTAACGGTCAGCGTATAAAAAGACCAATATGTTATCGTAATCGGCCATAGTTTGTTTATATTTTGTTCTTTTTTCACAAACAAGCTTTTGCAAACGGCTTCGCCCGCGTGAAGGTCGGAAATTATCCCACGGGAACGTACTACCTGGATTCATTCATTAATATATTTATTCGTAAACAATTTCCATAGTTTTGAATCCAGGCACATACATGCAATTTACATACAAAAAAAAAATACAACTATGAATTACCAGTTAACATTCAGATAAAGTGTCAAACAGTTTATCTTGATAACCTATTAAGCACCTTTTGCATGGCACATCATTCCATTCTGTATCTGGAGAAGGTCGTTGTGAAATAAACTTTTTATTTTGCATTTTTTTATTGTTTCGTTCAAGCAGAAACAGTCGGAGCCTCACAAATGAAATTTCAATTAACACTAAAACCAAATCTATCGGTTTTCAATCACAACAAATCAACACATGACATAATCAATCTAAACCATTCTAATCCATAAAATCCAGAACAACATACCTAATTCCATTCCAACAATTTTCGATTCTATCAGATTCCATTTTAGTTGGCTGTTGACACATGGGCAGAACTCATTTAACTAAGCCACAGCAATTTAAATCGAACGCGGCTATCGCTGCATTTATTGATAAATAAATTGAGAACCCAGAACTAGTGCACGTACATGTATTGTTTCTGTTCGATAAAGTTTAGTTCCGTATCGCTCGATAGATGGCGTTGCGCCGTTTAAATGCAAGCTATCATTAGCTTCACGGCAAACCGATTAGTGTTTTTTTGAATTATTTTTTAATACAGTTATTTCCACAAGTACAAAGTGTAGTTTCATTAAACATTTGGTCCTTCGAAGTCGGAAAAAGTGAAAAAGTGAAGTGAAGTGAAAAAGTGAAGTGAAGAGTGAAAAAGTGGAAAAATGAAGTGAAACAAAAAAAAAAAGTGCAGTGTAGTGGTGAAGTGTTTAAGTGGGTAAGACATTGGATTGAACTCTGTTGGGTAAGACTGTGAACATTTACAAGTGAATAGGGACTTAGTTTTGGACACTTGGAAATTTTAACTTCAGTGACATAGCCAATTCATACTGGTTTACGAACTTAGAAAATTCACACTAGTTTTTTAACTGTTATAGTTTTTGAAGCAAATTGATTTGATTTAACTATAAACATGTCGCAATTGTGTACGGCACAAAAACAATTGAGTGAGCGGATTGCTAAGTTGTATAGCAACACAAAGAAAACTTCAAAGTCGCGTTACACCAGAGGTTATTTAGAAACGAGATTAGACACATTGGCTGAATATTGGGATACGTATAATAAACAACACGACGATATTTTGAAGAGTGTTTCCACGGAAGTTCTAGAACAATTAAAGTTTGATCCTATTGCAAATTTTGATGCGACCGAAGAAATTTATCTTGATTTTAAAACTGCGATTAAAGAATGTTTGATCGAGCTGACACAAAAGGAGTCACAGCAGTCTATAACTTCGGTCATATGTCCCGACGAAACAACTGTAGGGATAAAAAACAAAATGAAGTTACCGCCGATTAACATACCTAAGTTTTCCGGTAACTACACTGAATGGTTCAGCTTTAGAGACATCTTCACATCCCTTGTTCATAATGATAATAACCTATCAAAAATTGAGAAACACCATTATTTGAAGTCCAGTATTACGGGTGAGGCTGAGCAGCTATTAAAACACTTCACACTTACCGCAGCTAACTATGATAAGGCTTGGGAGACACTTGAAGACCGTTACGAAAATAAGCGGATAATTGTCAGTAACATCCTGAATCGTCTTCTTTATCAGCGTAAAATGACTAACGAATGTGCTCAAAGCCTGAAAGGCATTCTAGACACCACACGCGAATGCTTGAATTCGCTAAGTAATCTTGGTATCGAAATAAACAAGTGGGATGCTATAGTAGTTCACATTGTTGTCTCTAAAATTGACATTGAAACTCACAAACTTTGGGAACAATCCCTTAGTTCATCACGAGACATACCAACCTTCGAGACTTTAGCCTCACTACTAGAAAGCCGATTCAGAGCCATGGAAGTTATTAACAGTGCTAGAAAGGATACAACAAAAAAGGATTCAGTGAAACCCACTTCAACCCAAGCAAAATATGTTCCAATGAAATCGTTCGCCACTGAAATTGAAAGCACCTGCACTTTCTGTTCACAACACCATTACATTTGCCACTGCAAAGGATTTTCTGAATTGGAAATCTCACAACGCTATGATTTTGTCAAGTCGAATAACATCTGCTATAACTGTCTTGTTAAGGGTCATTCAGTGAGTCATTGCAAGCAAAGCACAACCTGTAGGAAATGTGGTAGACGTCATCACACACTCTTGCATTTTACGAACCCGGCCCGTGCCAAGACAAGCACAGCTACAGAACAGAGTGAGCCAGAAACACGCGAGGCTGTCACCATGAAAGCTGAAACAAATAATGTACAACAAGTTATTTTAGCGACAGCTCGTATTGTTGTTATTGCTAAAAATGGATCTACTCACCAACTTAGAGCCTTGATTGATCCAGGATCCCAGGCATCACTTGTGACTGAAACAACTGCGCAACTGCTGCATCTTGATCGCATTGCTGTTAATGGTAGAATTACTGGGATATCAAACGAGAAAACAATAACAACCAAGTCGATGGTCAACCTTGAATTTCACTCTATTTATGATTCTTCACACATAATTACTACACAAGCTTTTGTACTCAAACGATTGACGTCATTATTGCCCGCACATGAAGTATCTATGGATTCCTGGCCTCTTCTGAGTACCATGCGACTTGCTGATCCACAATTCCACAAGCCAGGGTGTATAGATATCTTGTTGGGGGCAGAAGTACACTCACGATTAATGCTGGATGGTTTACATAGACACAACGCAATGATTGCACTTAATTCACATCTTGGATGGTTGATTTCAGGACAAACATGTAATGATGCCTCACAAAGTTCAAATCATGTTGTTGTCTCACATACTAAATTAGAGACTGACCAGTTGCTCAGGAGATTCTGGGAACTGGAGGAACACACACAGACTAAAAGACCGCTTACACAATTGGAAACTCAGTGCGAAGAGCATTACAAAGAAACTCACACTCGGAACGCTGAGGGTCGTTACATACTTCGTTTGCCTTTCAAGAACGCGAACCAACTAGGTGATACAAAGGGTTTAGCAATTAACCGTTTAACTCAAATGGAGAAGAAATTCAAGCACAAGCCTGAATTTAGGGAAGAATACTGCAAATTCTTGAGGCAGTATGAATCACAAGCACACATGGAAGTCATCCCTGAAAAGGAAAGAAACACAAATAATAAATACTACTTACCTCATCACGCGGTCTTGAAGGAGTCCAGCACTAGCACGAAGCTGCGCGTAGTCTTCGATGGTAGCGCCAAACCTGGAACAGGAACGACCTTGAATGATGAATTGATGATCGGTCCACCCTTGCAACAAGATATAAAGGATTTAGTAACGAGGTGGAGAACACATAAAATTTGTTTGGTAGCGGACATTCAACAAATGTATAGGCAGATATTAATTCATCCTAGTGATGCAGAGTATCAACGAATCGTGTGGCGAGAGAAACCAGATGAAGCAATTAAAGAATACAGGTTACTTACCGTCACTTATGGAACATCCTGTGCACCTTACCTTGCAATTAGAACTTTGCATCAGCTGTCCAATGATGAGAAGGAAGAGTTTCCTATTGCAGCGCCGCTACTGCGTACAGATTTTTATATGGACGACTTGATGTCAGGGACATCCAATGAAGACGACACAATTACTCTACAAAAACAAATAACTGAACTATTACAAAAAGGTGGATTTTTGTTACACAAATGGTCGTCAAACAGTGCAAAGGTATTGTCACAAATTCCAAAGGCCGATAAATCTAATCAAACTGTTGTTAACATACAAATGAATGACGCTATTAAAGCTTTGGGCATTTCTTGGAATCCGCACAGTGATAATTTTGAACTAAAAATGTCTATTGATCCTCTTGATAGTACTATTACTAAAAGAACAGTGTTGTCTATTATCGCTAAAACATTCGACCCACTAGGTTGGCTCGCTCCTGTGGTCATTGTGCTAAAAATCTTCATGCAAAAGCTGTGGTTGGCTGGCCTGGACTGGGACGATGTTTTGCCTGACAACTTGCGAGTTGAATGGTGTGCTTTTCACAACAACGTAAAACACATGAATACTATACAGCTTCCTCGATGGCTTGGCTTATTACCTGCTAAATTGAATATGGAAATTCATGGGTTTTGTGATGCTTCTTGTGCTGCATATGCATGTGTTGTTTACCTTAGAGTTCTGGACGATGATGCTATCACAATGCGTCTTATCGCGGCTAAGTCAAAGGTTGCTCCAGTCAAACAAGTTTCGCTTCCTCGCTTAGAGCTCTGCGGTGCAGTACTTCTGGCTAAGATGTTACTTGATATTAAAACTAGCATACCAATTGAACAAAGTAAGATTTACGCGTGGACTGATTCCACTATAGTGCTGGCTTGGTTACGTAAACATCCTAATTCGTGGACTACTTTTGTTGCTAACCGTACCACTGAGATTTTAAATGTCACTAATAGTAGTCAATGGCATCATGTCAAGTCACCTGATAACCCAGCGGACTTAGCTTCGCGGGGTATGAACCCAAACGAGCTGAAAGAGTCAACACTATGGTGGGAAGGACCGCAATTTTTAAGAACTCAATCTGAGTTTGTGTATTCTGATAACTTACCTGATACTGTTTTAGAGTCTAAGTCTAAAATTGCTTCTCATGCCACTATTAACAATCAAATTGATGATCCACACTCACATTTAAATCGCTATTCCAGTTTCACTAAATTAGTACGCGTTACCGCTTATTGTTTGAGATTTGCGCAAAGGTGTAAAGAAAGGGCTTTTAAAAATGATACAAACTGGACAAGCTTTTTAACTACAAATGAATTGTTAAACGCACGTAATGCATGTATCCGTTTGTCACAGTGTGTTTTTCAGCCTGAAATTGAATTATTGTCAGCTGGTAACCCACTCTCCAAATCTAGTAAATTGTTTTCCCTTCAGCCTTATATTGATAACCAAAATATATTAAGAGTTGGTGGCCGACTCGCTAATGCTCAGGGTGATTTGGATTTTAAGTCACCAATTATCCTCTCAAGTAAATGCCACTTCACTGAACTTATTGTCACAGATGCTCACCACCGAACGTTGCATGGTGGATATCAATTAACTCATAATATATTAAACTTAAAATATTGTATTATTGGTGGTAAGAGACTAATTAAGAGTATTATTCGAAAATGTATTCCGTGTTTTAAACAAAGGGCCGCGCCAAGACCTCCTTTCATGGGAAATTTGCCTTCGAATAGAGTTAAACCAGCACGTCCATTTCTATCCTGTGGAGTGGACTTCGCGGGACCCTTCTCGTTGAAATTGTATTCTGGTAGATGTACTCGCACCAGTAAAGCTTACATTAGTCTCTTCGTATGCACAGTCACAAAGGCTATTCACTTGGAGTTAGTCGAAGATTTAAGTACTATGGCCTTTATGGCGGCCTTCAAGCGTTTCTCTGCTCGTCGCGGGCACTGTAAAGATATGTATAGTGACTGTGGAACCAACTTTCAAGGTGCCTCAAGAGAGATAGCGCTCCAATTTCGAAACTCTAAAGTTGATTTGGTTCACGAGATATCAGAATTACTTGCTAATGATCACACGACCTGGCATTTCATCCCTGCCGGAGCTCCACACTTTGGAGGATTATGGGAGGCCGGAGTCAAATCTGTAAAGGGACACCTAAAACGCGTTATTGGTCAAAGTTGTCTCACTTTCAACGAGTTTTATACTCTCCTCACACAAGTAGAAGCATGTGTAAATTCACGTCCTCTTACTTTAATTGATTCGTCCTTAAGTGAACCTCCGTTAACGCCTGGCCACTTCCTTATAGGGGAACCTCCCATTGTAGTTCCTGATGAAAGATTAGAGAACACTTACACCCCGCACCTTAATCGATGGCAAGTTGTCCAGCGTATGCTGCAATCACTCTGGCGACGTTGGCAAGCGGAGTATTTGACTACTTTACAGCATAGATACAAATGGAACAAACAACAGCTTGATATTGAAGTGGGTACCATTGTGTTAGTTAAAGACGAACGACTACCTCCGGGCAAATGGCTCTTGGGACGTGTGCTTGAAAAACATCCAGGCAAAGATGGAGTGACTCGTGTTGTCACTTTAAAGATTAAAGATCATATCACTAAGCGACCAATAACCAAATTGTGCATATTACCCTAATAAGTAGACTTACGTTTGTGTTCAATTTATAACCTTTTTTTGAAGGACTTGCATCGTCCTTGGCCGCCAGAAAATTACTTGCTAATGATCACACGACCTGGCATTTCATCCCTGCCGGAGCTCCACACTTTGGAGGATTATGGGAGGCCGGAGTCAAATCTGTAAAGGGACACCTAAAACGCGTTATTGGTCAAAGTTGTCTCACTTTCAACGAGTTTTATACTCTCCTCACACAAGTAGAAGCATGTGTAAATTCACGTCCTCTTACTTTAATTGATTCGTCCTTAAGTGAACCTCCGTTAACGCCTGGCCACTTCCTTATAGGGGAACCTCCCATTGTAGTTCCTGATGAAAGATTAGAGAACACTTACACCCCGCACCTTAATCGATGGCAAGTTGTCCAGCGTATGCTGCAATCACTCTGGCGACGTTGGCAAGCGGAGTATTTGACTACTTTACAGCATAGATACAAATGGAACAAACAACAGCTTGATATTGAAGTGGGTACCATTGTGTTAGTTAAAGACGAACGACTACCTCCGGGCAAATGGCTCTTGGGACGTGTGCTTGAAAAACATCCAGGCAAAGATGGAGTGACTCGTGTTGTCACTTTAAAGATTAAAGATCATATCACTAAGCGACCAATAACCAAATTGTGCATATTACCCTAATAAGTAGACTTACGTTTGTGTTCAATTTATAACCTTTTTTTGAAGGACTTGCATCGTCCTTGGCCGCCAGAATGTTCGATAAAGTTTAGTTCCGTATCGCTCGATAGATGGCGTTGCGCCGTTTAAATGCAAGCTATCATTAGCTTCACGGCAAACCGATTAGTGTTTTTTTGAATTATTTTTTAATACAGTTATTTCCACAAGTACAAAGTGTAGTTTCATTAAACAGTTTCAGTTTTGATAAGTTGGGTCTGTTATTTTGACTTGTAGTGTATGTTGTCTGTTTTGAGGCACGTATTTTGTTAGTTGAATCTGTTTGTAGTATGAAGTGGTAGTTTTTGTAGTTGAATCACCCCATCAGCTAGCTTATTTCTCTGATTCATTATTTATGCATGTCGCACCTCCGCTCAAATAGTGTCGTAAGTCAAAAAATCAAACTTTCGAGAAAAAGAAAAATTTAACTTTACAAAGAAACTTTCATTGAACAGTATAATGACACTGGTGTCATCTAGGGATAAATATTTATACCATAAGTATGACACTATCTGAGATAATTTGATGAGAGATTTTGAAGTTTTCTGAAACGAATGGTACAATAAAAAAGGTTTTTAATTTTTTTGAGTTGTGACACTATTTGAACGGAGGTGCGATGTGGTGTTTACCTATAAGTAACAGATGCAGTGCTTTTTATTTTTTTATTTTTTTGTGTTTGTATCAGTGTAGTCAATTGTTGGTGAACCTAATAAAATAAATCAATCAATCCACCTAGCCTTTTCCCAACTATATTGGGATCGGCTTCCAGTCCAACCGGATGCAGCTGAATACCAGTATTTTACATGGAGCGACTCCCTATCTGACCTTCACCACCAAGGTACTGGATAACACGAAACCCCTTGGTAAGACTGGTTGTCAGACTTTGGAGCTTCGGACTACCCCTAACGACTGTCAAAGATTTACGAATGACAGCCGGGTCCAAAAGCTTTTTTTTTTTTGAGGTTGGGATATCCTCAAATGACTTCTCCCGCTCTGGGTGGAGCGGGAGGGCGTGTCAGACTTTTACTGACTAAAACCCACCCGTGTTCCTTCAGTTGCCTATTGGCAAGGTATCCCTTTCCCGTACTTCGGACTTTCCCGCAGGGTCCAACCGCTTGACGTCTCGATATGTTATGTTATGGATGGTCAACTAACCACGAACTGACCGCGGCAGACACGTGCGGCTGTTTAGCCAGAAGCCAAAAATTACCTGAAATGAATTTATATATACAGTTCTATTCTATAGAGTGCCTACCTACCTACTAAGAAAGGGTAGAATTTGATGTCTGCTATAGTAGTATTTTCTACACACACGATCTTTTAGAAACAAAATAAATAAATAGGTATTTTTAGAACGAATTTCTATAACGCGGCTTGCGGTAGGAGTAAATTGGTAGAAATTGCACCTAACGAAAAAGCGTTATACTCCCTCTTTGTAACTTTGGAAAGTGTGAATTTGGTCAAAATGAAAATTTATTTATTTAATTTAATTTATTTATTTAAAACACATACAACTATCATCACAGGCTTACCTAATACAATAGTGTAGTTATACTTAATACTTTACAAAGCTTAGACTTAGGTACAATATAATTATTATTCTGAACAACTAAGAGTAATTTTATACAATGCGGCCCGTGTGAATTCACTCAGAGTACAATTGAAACAGTCAATCTGTTGTGACACCATATTGAGTGTACGCAGAGCGCGCGTCAGCGGCGCGTGCTGCAGCAGGTTGGTGCGAGCGGGCGGCACCCACAGCAGGGGCGGTCGCCTCCGTCGCCCCACGTGCCCATCAGGTACACACAACCCAACCGTGCGTAGAACGCCTGGGTTGTGTATTTTACCACGCATAATCTTAAATAAGTAAGTGGCGAGAGCTACTTCCCTTCTTACTTCTAGTTTATTATAGCCTACCATGCCCAGCACAAATAGAGTAGGATACAACAGCAAAAAACATACACAACAACAACAAAAAACAACACAACATACAACAGTAAAAAATACAACATTAAGATATCGGCTGCGAAAATTTTCTATTTTGTTTTTTTTCTATTTTTTGTTTGTGTGAATATTTTGTGCCTTAATTACTTCTTTCAAAATTATAACATAATTCTATCAGCATACGAGCAATGTATTTCAAAATGTTATTATCGGCACATTGAATTTAGTAACTTGTTGCGAAACCACAATAATAACATACCTAAACTCGCGACAATCTAAGAAGTCCGTTTTGACGTTTCGTTCTCGTATATGCAATAAAATGTTAAGCATTGAGAATCAGTTTTAAGCACTGTAGATAAGTCGTCGATTACAAACTCACTAAGTATGTTCAATCGATATGTCTCGAGAATCAGTTTATAAGAAAGCAATTTTTTTTTTCATCGCTACACAAAGGATTTTTATAACTGTCAAAACGGACTTCTATCTTTCTTGTCGCAAGTCTACATAGGAACCTATAATATTGTACTCATGATATAAATGAGAAACTCTTGAACAACTAGAAATCAAATACCTATTCTAAACCATGGTTACATTATTGGCATCGCTAAAAACAAAAGAATAAAGAGTCAGTATTCCAATAATCGTAATCTTTCGAAGTACAATAAAAAATATTTTTGTTTACATTCTCAACAGCCCTTCGCTCAAGTTTCATTTGAGCAAAGTTCGGAATCAAATAAAAACAAACCTCTTTTACTTGAAGCAGTATCGTGTAAAATTACAAGGAAAAGATGTCATATAAGTAAGTATGTGTTTGAGTTCGTACGATATTACTGATCCACGTGTCATGTTCGTGAACGGGCGCCGTCAGTTGAGACTGGTCACCTCTTATTTGCCAGAGCTTATCTTATATTTTGAATTGTTTTGATTATTTTTTGTTTTACATTGTTCTCACATATAGAAGCAACAAGAATACCGTACCCAGGATTTTGTAATATCTATATCCATATTTAAAAGAGTGTCCTTGGAGTTTCTTGCCCGTTCATCTCCATAGAGATCTACGTTTTGGAATGGGCAAATAGCTTCAACTTTCTGACTAACTGACCGACTCTTTGACAATTCAAAAGTGCCTGTAAATGGTTTAATTGAAATAAATGCTTTGAGTTTGAGATTACAATTTTCAGGAATCCTGAAGATTGTGGTCCTTCGAGGCAAATGCGAGAAAAACCTCCACTGCAAGTTACCTTTGCTCTTTGGGTAGATTGCATTCCTTTTTCAAACAAGCCTTTACACTGATTGGGCCTTTCTTTCAAAGGTATCGGTCCGATTGGTTGGTTATTTTTTGTACATCTAGCGTTCTAGAATCTAGTTTGAATGTTTGAACATTTAACGGAATTTTATGATTACGTAAAGGAATTCGTTTGAGATCTTTGTAAATAAAAATGCTCGCTATTTCTTTTGCTTCTAAGAAATAAATTGTGTTTATAAATTAATAACAATGCCTTGGGGTGTTTCTGTGAAGTTCAAGCAAAATAAAATATCGATTGCCATGTGTCTTGGCTTTTACTACAGTGTAAGTTACAAATAATTATCGAAAACGTATTTTCTAACTTAAAACTCATGTAGTAGGTAGGTACACAAAATGAATAATGAAAACGATGGCAATGATGTTGCAAAATAAATAAGAAAATGATTCCTAATGACTCTGCTCACCTCATTAGCCACAAAAAGAACTCTTCTTTTCATTTCAAACATTTCTAGTAAATGACCTTTTTCTGGCCACTATGAACAGATCGCCTCTGATTCGTCAATTTGAATATCGATAAAAACGAAGCTGCGATATTCCAATTTTAAAATTCATCACGTTTTCCCCCCTTTCTTGTCGTCCTCGGGGGCGCAGTCTTTGTCTTTTTTACTTTTTGATGCAAAGTGACGGTTATTTTATTATCACCGTGCATAGTTTATTTGAAATAAGATACCTACTACGTTAGCATTTGATAGTTTTACTCAATTATTTTTTGAGGCGATTGTTTGTTCTTTATTTTTGGGGTTATGTCGATCGACTTGGATATTTATTATTCTTAAACGAACATTATTTCGCTTTATGCCAGGATTGTCACTAATGGCAGCTCAATTCAAGCTCACTTCACCTACACTCGCGACAATCTAAGAAGTCCGTTTTGACGTTTCGTTCTCGTACATGTAATAAAACGTTAAGCCTTGAGAATCAGTTTTAGGCAATGTAGATAAGTCGTCGATTACAAACTCTCTAAGTATGTTCAATTGATATGTTTCGAAAATCAGTTTATAAGAAACGATTTTTTTTTTCATGGCTACACAAAGCTTTTTTGTAGCTGTCAAAACAGACTTCTTAGATTGTCGCGAGTCTAAGTGAGATTTTCACAGAACAGATCGGCTTGTACTGCTTCAAGTTCTAAAATATTTCTTGAATGTCTATTGCGCAAAAACATGGCGGGAAAACAATCAATGTAAATGTAAAGTTACTGTTTTATATCCACAATACAGTCGCAATTCAATACATAGATACCCTACATGGAAGCAAAAAGTAAACACCATAAATATTATGTAAATAAGTGGCGCTCGTTACAAAGCTTATTGAAATAAAAACTAGAGATGTTACTTACGAGATTTTCTTAACAAAGGGGAGGACGATTTAGTTTTAAGCACTGCACCAATTATATTTTACTACAGCTAGCCAGACATGGGGCTACGAGATAAGCGTTTTATTAATTAGGTCCATGTCTTTATTTATTTATTCTTTTGTTCAAATAATTAATACAAAATATGACAAATCTTTAATATAATATACATTTTGACATTATTTATATTATGTACAAGTATATCAAGGGAAAAGGAGCTCACTGGGTATCAAAAACTTTGTCCCCATCGCTGTCAGTGCTGCAGGTGTGCGTGTGTGTGTGTGTCGCTGTCAGTGTTCAGTCCACCTTTGTACCTTTTTTTTTGGGTGCGAAAAGTTTAATTAAATAAAGTGCCCAAAAGCCTGGCAGCTTTGCCACGTTGGATGGCAATGCTTATTCTTTGGCCTGAAAATAGGCATGCCCTCTGGTCACATGAAGGAAGAGTCGACCAACCACTTGGCGATGTCCCTAAAATTTATTTATATAATTAATATTTTATTAATTGTTTTTATTGATGCGATCAAAGAAAATTGCTTAATTAATGGAATTGGCTTTAATGCTTTCATTTTTCATTTTTCCTTTTTTTTTTTGCAATACTATGCAGCAGTTAAGTAAACTAGCGGAAAACTCCCTATGATGATCTCCATGATAAAAAAAATGGATTCACCATCATGAATCCGATCTCTAATTAATATATAAGTTTTTTTTTGTTAGAATTTATCCCAACTAATAAATTAAAGCCATAAAATATAATACAAGAACGCATAGACTCCCATCTCTTCTTCCCCACTTTATCGCTACCAGATACCTCCCCCGCTAATTTTGTGGCTTCATAATAGTCGTACACTAACCCCCCATTTTCCCGTGGATGCTGAAAGCGGGACATTTGTGTAATTACACCCAAATGTGCTGAATTTACGCTGGCTGTAAAACTGAACGGACGCAGGTTACTGCAATTAATATATTCATTTTCAAATCATTAAAAGATGGAAGGTTTTGCATTTAATTATAATCATTATGAAGTTAGAAGCTCGTGGCTAAGTAATAACAGTCGCACGGGTCGATCCAACAGGTTAAGCTACGCTTGCCGGGGTTGATCCGTGGATGGGTGACCATCTTTACATACCGAGAATTCTCCGTGTCTCGGATCTTTGACAGTCGTTACGGGTCGTCAGAAGCCCGAAAGTCTCTGACCTTCACAACCCATTGGTTTGCACTGTCGACCACAGAAGAACTGGCAATGTTAAAATGGTCACCCATCTACGGATTAACCGCGGCAAGCTTAGCTTAACCTGATCGTCCGTGCGGCTATTATTACTTAGCCACGAGCCCCTAAAACAACAATGGCCCGGACATGAAGCAATAGACAAAATTGACAAACTTACTTTGCTTAATAAGAGGCTTTTGGCTGCTCTGTACGTGTATATTTTTAACCGACTTCTTCAAAAAGGGGTTTTTTTTTTTTTTTTTTTGTATGTTTGTTACGCTCTTCCTCTGCCAATTATGAATCGATTTTGATGATTCTTTTTTGTTTGGTAGGTCATGCTTCCGAGGTGGTCCCATATAAATTTTATTAACCTTGCTTGCGTAATTTTTGAGTTAGCTTCAATATTACGTATTTTTCCCACTTAGTTTATCTAGACGATATCCTGTTTGACTCCTTCACTGTTATTTACATAGCAGGTAGTGGTATTCGGATTTGTGTGGGGTAGGTACCACAACTAAAAAGTGAAAAATAAAACTTTTTACAAAAAAAAAACAACCGACTTCCAAAAAAAACACTAAAAAAGTGAAAAATAACTTTAATTTCGGAAGTCGGTGGCAAAAAACGGAAATTGCAAAGCAAAGACACCAACTTAAAGTTATTTTTCACTTTGTTAGTGTTTTTTTTGGAAGTCGGTTGTTTCTTTTTTGGAAAAAGTTTTTATTGTAATGTGCCTTTAGTTTGTGCAGAATAAACAATTTTTCTTGCTTTCTTTTTTTTTCCCTCCTTGGGAGATAATTGAAGCCCACGTAGAGTAAAAAATACTAGTATTGCAGCAATTACATCCAACATTGCTCGACAAATAAATATCTGCTTTAAAAAAAATTAAAACATTAAAACCACTCAAACTGCAGCCCATTCTTTCTTCTTACTTCTTCCATAAAATGTAGCACCTAAATAGAATGGGTGCATCATAAACTAGCTTCGAGTAGCACCTGAATAAGAGATCTTCTTTAAGGAAAGTGCATGCATTACTATTCAGGGAACTAACCGTGCAATGAGTGGAAAATATTGGCAGGGTCAATCGTTTGCAGTGGATTTAATTTTAGATTTTTGGGTTTATCTTTGACTAGTGAATCGCTCCTGCTTCGCACGACTCTTACGACTTGACAAAATATTAAGATAATTTACTTAATATTTATGTAAGTTCGACACACAGTTTCCGGAATACATTTTCTAAATGATGGTGAGGACCGCATCATTTGTTGCGTAGCTTAGAAGAATCATACGCTCACAGAGACAGTCACGAAAAGTGACTGTATTTTATAATAATTATGTAAAGATATACAGCTTGTTAAAAAAAACCCTGTATGAATGAATCCCACGAGTCTATTTATGTGGCTTTGGGCATTTTTTTAAAATGGGGAATTATTCCCGGGTGGTCATGAGGCGCGGGCGGCCGTCGACTGGCGGGTGCCTACAAGTCATAAAATATGATCTTTGTAGAAAATTTGCTAATTTATAATGAAATTGGGATAACTTAGGTACATAATACAAATGTGAATTTCAAATTGCAATAACTTTTTTATTGTACATATAGTAAATGTCACTCATTATTTTGTATTGTGCGTTTAGTTTGTGCAGAATAAACCATTTTTCTTTCTTTCTTTATTTCCAATTTTTTTTTTTGGTAATTTTTTTGCAGTACCGATGTGCCCCTTTCAGATCGTAGAGAATTTTTGTAACATGCTGCATATCGCGTATTCATATGACGATACTTTCTATTAGGACTACCTTAGTATTAGGACAGGGTCATAAGGTTTAAAATCCTCATATCCTCATTGAACATGTAGTTGTAGAGTCAGTTGCGTCAATTTTATCCACAACCTGCCTATGTTTAGGAAGCGGAGAAGATATTTTGATAGAAAGTTAACCATATTTAGGAAGGAACCTACTTTCTTCCAATTATCGACAACTCTTGCTTTTTTTTTTTCAGAAATACTGTTTACTAAGAACTTACTTTTTTTATGTTAACCTACACAGTCCCACTGCTGAAGAAATGCCTCCCCGAAATATTCTTCCGTAGACTACTAACCCGTTTCTTTGCGTGCTGGGCCGGCCCCGGCAGCGCCGTCCATCCTGAAACACCCATAGTGTGGAAACTGTTGCCCAGCTGTCGCTATGAACTTACTTTAGAAATATCAAATCTACCAATCTTACTATAATAACATTTTTATCCCACAAACAAACAAAGAACCTGAAACAATTACTGATATTTTTACTACCTACCCACAAGACAAGACAAGATATGATTACGTCACATAACATCGCCAGGAAGACTTGAAACCCATTACGAAGCCTCTCGCACTCGTCCCCGCTCACACGAATAGGATAATCCAATAAGACGGAAGCTAAAAGAAAGTTTTTTTTTTCTTTTAGAGAAGTTCCTCCATTACAATGTGGTTCACGGTAAAGTAAACGGTAAAAAGAAACTATGGTTCTCGTGTTTTCTTGACGGTTTTTTGGTTTTCTTATAAAACAAAGCCATTAGCGACCTTATCAGTTTTCATCTTTGATGAATTAATACACGCAATAATTATTGTAATGTACCTACTACTCAGGATCAAAATAATTTAACTAGCGAAACTCCGCTAATGTGACGGGTATCGATATCTAAACATGATACAACAAACAAAAACTTTTTTTGGGTCACCGACCATGTGAAATGTCAGTTTAAAAAATCAGTTTTTTTGTGGAAACCCAGTTTCGCTAGCTAATATAAAGTTACCATGTATTAGGCGTCCATCATC
Source organism: Lithophane ornitopus (assembly GCA_948473465.1). Classification (NCBI taxonomy): domain Eukaryota; kingdom Metazoa; phylum Arthropoda; class Insecta; order Lepidoptera; family Noctuidae; genus Lithophane; species Lithophane ornitopus. The sequence continues at coordinate 3,050,654 of OX419629.1, forward strand.
ATCTGCCTACCCTTTTCCCAACTATGTTGGGGTCGGCTTCCAGTCTAACCGGATGCAGCTGAATACCAGTATTTTACATGGAGCGACTGCCTATCAGACCTCCACAACCCAGTAACTGGGTAATACGATACCCCTTGGTAAGACTGGTTGTCAGACTTTCGGGCTTCTGGCGACCCGTAACGACTGTCAAAGATCCACAACAGCCGGGACCAACGGCTTAACGTGCTTTCCGAGGCACGGAGGAGTCTCGGTATGTAAAGATGGTTACCCATCCACGGACCAACCCCGGCAAGCGTAGCTTAACCTGATGGATCGACCCGTGCGGCTGTTATTACTTACCCACGAGTTCCTCCATGCATTAGGCGTCCATAGAACTCCTAAATAATAATTATAGTACTAAAAAGCAAGTATCAGAAAGGTCTAGTCATATTTACGGGTTCGGTACAGACCATCAAACTGAACAAATTTCTCTAAATAACCATCATCGTAATCATGAAAAAGTAATCAACTGTCTCATACAAAACAACAATACATACTTGACCCAAAAATATGGGCCAGCTAATAATTTTACCGCACCCTTAAAATATGACTACACATTTTTAATACACTACACGCTGTATAACTTCTAGCCACTTTAGTGGATCGTTTTCCTATTCTATGCCACTACTAGGTATAGACCTCTTCTTCAGCATGCCATTCACTCCGGTTCCATAAACTCAAACTCAAAGCATTTATTTCAATTAAACCATTTACAGGTACTTTTGAATTGTCAAAGAGTCAGTCAGTCAGAAATATGAAGCGTAGTAGGTACCTATGGAGAAGAACGGGCAAGAAACTCCATGGACACTCTTTTAAATCAAAATATTGTTACAATAATATTGGTAACATCATTCATGTTGAAATTATACATATGAGAACATACCAGTCGCAATCAAGTGTGCATTATAAAATACAATAGAGATTCCGCTTATATTATTCTTCAACATTCATTAAAAAAACCCTGTAAGGAATTGACACGTGTTTCAAATCTCAACGAGGCATCATCGGGGTGACGATTAACCAGTCGCAAACCAGAATACGACGTGTCGCCACACCGAGCGCTTGACGCAGAGAAAAACTCAATGGTCGTTGGTTTGCAACTGGTCAATCGTCATCCTGAGGATTCCTCGTTGAGAAGTGAAGCATGTGTCGATTTCTTACAGGATTTTTATGACTCTTGAAGAATAGTTAAGCGGAATAGGTTACTAAATATATCTACGTCTATTGTATTTTATAATGGATTTCCAAAAAGTGACGCCTGAATCAATTCACTATCTGTTCATTAAATACAAAAAAATATATCTTAAAAGACTTGACGATACAATTTTCCACTTTCTTTGAAAACTACTACTTAAAATAATGACCAAAATACGGTAAAATAGAACAAACAAACCAAAGAAAATAGGCATCGTTTAGTGGACCAGAGCTCGTCTCCTTTGATCTTTACTAAAAGAATAACATTTATTTGGGAAGGACAATATTTGTTTGGAGATTATTTTTGTGTCCTGTGTCTGTCAGAGGGAAATAATTGGTAGCGTTTACAATAATAATATTTGTTTTTGTAAATTAGGGCAGTTGTGCTATTCCGTAAAAATATCACTTACTCGCTAGAAAACTTAGGTGAAGTGAGCGTGGAGTGAGCCGTCACTATCATCGATACCTACTGAAGCTAAGGCAGTGACAGTTCACTCGAAGCTCACTTCACCTAAGTTTTCACGGTTAGATGGTTACAGAATAGCATGCTGATTTTAGGTTAATGAATGTCTGAATTATATTAAAACAGTACGGACCACAGTTGTACAACTGCAATAGGGATGATGACAACTTTCCGTTTGGTAGATTATTAAAAAATATTGGACACGTATTTTTCTTTTTTTACGTAATCAAAAGATTAAGATTAGCATGACGTCACGCTTTGGTGGATTTTATACTGAGTTGTGACTAGCGAGCCCACACTCCCCAGCTTTAATGCGTTTTATCTAAGTATTTTTTTATTAAATTTATTAAAGCAAAAAATATGTGTCTAATATTTTTGTATTATCTGACCGACGCCGACGGACTAAATTGAATTTATTTTTTACCCAGGCATTATTATATTATATTATATTTTATTTTATTTTTTATTAATTAAAGAACAAATCAAAATATTAATAGAAACATCACAGAAACCTCAATAAGTTTGTCCAGATGTTGAAACACTTTTAAGTAATCTAATATCTACTAACGAAATATTATAATAAGTTATGGTTAAAACATAAAAAAACATTGTGAGGTAGTATTAAGTAGGTATTGGAATAATTGATTTAAAAAAAAAGATAAAGAACCGGTTTATGATGAAGAAAATCCCAATTCTGGAATAAATATTTAAAAAAGAAACTGAACTTTACACTGAGGCTACACCGATTCACCATGAATAGATGATGGTATAACGTCAGCTTTTTTTAAATAATTTACCTATTTAATTTGATTAGAAAAATCTCTTTTTTTTAAAGCACTCGTAGCTAAATGATAACAGCCGCATGGGTCGTTCGAAGGTTAAGCTTGCTACGGTCGGTTCGTAAATGGGTGATCATCCATTACATATCGAGACAATTCCGTACCTTGGAAAGCACGATAAGCCATTGGTCCCGTAATCTTGAACAGTCGTTACGGTTAGTTAGAAGCGCAAAAGTCTAACAACCAGTCTTACCAAGAGCTATCATGTTACCCAGTAACTGTGTGGTTGTGGAGGTCAGATAGGCAGTCACTCTATGTAAAATATTGGTCTTCAACTGAATCCGGATAGGGCTAGGCAGATTGATTGATTTTATTATATTCTTTTATTTCATCCAAATATACTAGCTCCTAGAATATAAATCGATTCCACCTTTATGCTCAGCTGTAACCGGTTAGACTGGAAGTCGACCCCAACAAAGGGCTAGGCAGATTTATTGATTCAATAAAAAGACACATTATTCTCATTTCTAATCTGTTGTTATATGCTGGTCTTTCATAAAATTATAAGTGAATAACACAGTAACAATTCTTTTGTAAAACCACTACATTATCCTCAACGACAATTCAAAGCTAAAATACATAATATAATGGACCAATTCCATTCCGTCCGCATCACCAGCTAACGAAAACCTTTCTTCGGTGCGCGTGACTGCGAATAGCAATGTATTCGCTGCGCTGTGGCTATGAAACCCGCTAATTTGTGGAGTAGATTCTAGTATAAATATTTAAGAAGCTATGTTAATTCGTTGGAGTGTTATACTGAGGAGAATTAAACTGGTTTGTGAGGTTTTTCATTTTATCTTATAAGCTGTTGGAAATATATAGCATCGGCATTTTTAAAGCACAGTATAATTACTTATTAACCTTTATTGGAGTAGGTATGTATTGCTTGTTTTTTTTTTTCGATGGCCATATGCGTAAGGCAAACTCTGCAGTTTGGTAAGAATAACTTTGAGAAGGAGGCTAACAGAAGAATTCAGCTGGGCTGGGCAGCTTTTGGGAAGCTCTTTCGAGCCTTTCGTCGCGTATTCCACAAAGCCTAAAGATTAAAGTCTTCAATCAGTGCGTCCTGCCAGTTATGACTTACGGAGCCGAAACGTGGCCAGTCACGGTACGACTGGTCCATAAATTTAAGGTGGCTCAGCGAGCTATGGTACGAGCTATGCTTGGAGTATCTCTCTCGGAGTGGCTGGTAGCAGCTGGATGAGAGCTGCCGAGAATCGTGCTGAATGGCGTGCAGATGCCTATGTCCAGCAGTGGACTGCTATAGGCTGATGATGATGATGATGATATGCGTAGAGGAATACCAAATAAACGATGAATGAACTGTGAGAAATATGATATAGCTAGAAAGGAGTTGACTACCAAGATGACGACTAATGTATGAAACATGTTTCACTGAACCCAGATAAATTGATATAAGAGCAAGAGAATGATAACTGAGATATCAATTTATTTAAATAGGTCAATGTTATTTTAATGTTAAGTCGTACAAGCCATTAAACTGCAGTCATATACGTACCTCACTAAGAATTGCACATGAGTGTAAAATCATTTCCAAAACGCTTCACCATTTTTTAGCGCATGAGTTTTTAGTAGCAAATTGCAAAATATATTTTGCAGTCCATTAAAATACTTACAATTTGTTGCATAAAAATTTCAAGCACGTGCACAAAATATCGCCAACATAAAACTAACAAACAAATCGCCCGCTTCCTAGCCACACAAATTCACATGCATTTCCTTATCGGAATTCGTGCGAGTTTCGCGTGAAAAACTACCGTCAGTTAACTGAGTAATGGCACTGTACATAATGTGGCGTATGTTCGTACTAGATAGATGAGCAACTTTGAAAAGTGGAGGGAATTCGTCGAAGATAGAATGGTCATTTTATTCTGTTTGAGAAGCAGATGCGACGTTCGTGAGGTTATTTGATCAGTGTAGGTACACTAGGTACGTACGACCGTACGTGGATTGTAAATTATCTGTGTGATAAAATAAGATGAGTTATGATTCTTCTTGATAACTAAGTGTAGTTATCAAGAATAATACTTACTTACTTGCACTTATTTATTTATTAAAAAAACCCTGTATGAAATTGACACACGACAACCATCAACACGTCGTGTTCGGATTCGCGACAAGTCAATCGTCATCCTGAAGATGCCTCGTCGAGAGGTGAAACACGTGTCGATTTCTTACTGGGTTTTTTATGACTCTTTAGGAATAGTCAAGCGGAATAGGTTACTAAATATATCTACGTCTATTGTATTTTATAATGGATGTCCGCAAAGTCACGCCTGAATCAATTAACTATCTGTTTGTCAAAAACAATGTCTTAAAACTGTTAACGCTACAAATTTCCACTTTCTTTGAAAACTACTACTTAAAATGATGGTGTTGTTAACTATTCCTGATAAGCGGAATAGGTGACTAAATATATCTCGTCACGTCTAATGTATTTTATAATGGATTTCCGAAAAGTCACGCCTGAATCAAGTAACTATGAAAATAAAACAAATTATTTAAAAAACAAAAAACCCGACTGCAAATACATATCATCGAAAAAAGAAAAACAAGCATTGAACTTTGTTCTTTGTAAGGTATTGCAGGCGGGGACAAACCAATAACCTGAAAATGGTGTAACTTTCTTTTTTAGTTTTTTAAATAATTTGTTTTATTTCAAGCTTTTTAGTTTGATTAATTACTCATTAGGTACTAGCTTTTATTTGATACCAATATTATTGTATTATTTTTTAATTTAAACCTGCCCCTTCCTTTTTTTTTGTATTTGCAGATGAAATATATAACAAAATTATAGCCTGTGTCACTCCCACAATTAAGACGACCCCAATGACACCTCACATGTTAAAATCCATCCAGCCATTTAGGCTACAGAGCGTGCCAAAGAAATAAACATACATACATAATCTCGAAAAAAATTACCCTCCTTCTGGGGCAGTCGGGTAAAAATGGTCAATATGCAACGTAGGCAGTAAGTTGTGGATGAAGTTCTTATAATGCTTCCCCAGACCCCTAAAGCCTTAGAAATCTGGAAAATGAAAAAGAGCTATACGTATGTGGTTAAGTAATCTTAACGTTTATGAGTTGAAGCAGACCCATTTATTTTTATACCATATAATGAGGAGTAACAATAATAATTGTGCAACAATATTAGCCATGCATGATAATTGCACGGACCAGGGAAGCATGGCACACAAGGGCCTTATACTCAGCAGTGGGTGGAACAAGGCTCCCGACGATAATGGTGATATTAGCCATGTAGATTACATTACAACCTTAACATTTATATCGTACTTTACCATAACAGATTTCATATTTCTGCAGGAACAGAATTCAGATTTGGGAATAAAGGTAGCGAAATGTTACAGCTGGTTGCTTTCAAAGCATCGTTGTAAAATTTAAAGGTTATGGCAATATTATATTCAATGCACACTATCTATTGGATACCTACTACGCATCGAATAGAATCTATTCTGTATTTATTATCCATTAAGATTATACCATATACACCTTACTTAATGATATTTATTTATGAAGTATGTATAAATAAATAAATAAATAAAAAATAGTTTATTTTCTCCACAATATTACTCTTAATTGCTAGCCTTATTTCTACGGTAACATATTATAGGGGTATTATATTGTGGGAGACTGGTGCCTAAACTAGGCTCAAGGCCTGTATTTCAGGTCACCAGGACTCCTTCATTTAAGTTTAACAAATTATGTTATGTACTCGTACAAATGGTATGCAATTAGGGAAACGTTAACATACGTATATAAGTGTATTATCTTATTTTTTAATAAAGTGAATTGTTTTTGATTTTATCTATTTTAGTTTCTCTCGAATCATACACACGGTGTCTAAATCTTATTATCTATTTTCCTATCGCAGGTATGCTGGAAGAGATTTCTTTAGAAATAAGCATCTTTGTACATATGTTCTTTTCGTCTTGTCTGTATACTATGTGTGTACTTAACTGGTTAAAGAAAAAATAAATTAAAATTACTTTACTAGTATTAACATAGACATAACATCGTTGAAAGTACCTTCAGATTTTACATCCCAGAAATCGTACATTTTCCCTCACGACCCATTACCGCCAGATTTGTTAACAAAAATAAAAATAACGTATCTATCCACAATGATAAGATTATGTAAATCGGTTCCGTTTGCGATAATAACAACAGTAATATATAGAATTTAATACGAAACTGTATCGGATACCAGATGGTACCGCTTACAGATATATATGACTGTAGGAGAAATAGGGAAGTCTGTGCTAAAACACGCTGTAGTAAGGAAACTCTGGCATGTGCTGCGTACGTTTCCGCTGTAGATATTATGTCATATTGATATTTGAAGGGATATATGGCGATATATTGTAGGTGCTGCTAAGCTTGGTAGTGCGTGCTTGCGAGTTTTGTTGCGTAATGTTCGTTTCATTTAGTTTGTCTTCCGAAAGTACATAGTTATATTTATATTTGTGCTAGCTTCCGCCCGCGGCTTCGCCCGCGTGGTATATCGAGGAAAAGTAGCCTATGTCCTTCCCCGGGATCTTCCCACCATCTATCTCCTTGTCAAATTTTATCGAAATCCGTTCAGTGGTTTAGGCGTGAAAAGTTAAAATACAGACAGACAGACAGAGTTACTTTCGAATTTATAATATAAGTATTGATAGAGATGGAAGTAACCTCACTAGAGCAGATGTTGGTATATTAGGGTGCATTATAAAGCCTCCTTGAGTTACGGTTATCATCATGACTGATCATCATGGCATCCTTTGGTATATTAAGACAAGCTGTAAGTACAGGAAAAACTCATCCGTGGAAGTCACCTCCTTCCAGCCATATCATCTTTTATATAGTCCATCCATCGTTTCGTTGGTCTTCCCCTACTCCTATGGTCATCTACATTCATACTCTAAACTTTCCTCACGACATTTCCCTCCTCCGCATCATATGCTTACTATAGAAGTAACTTAAAGTAACAATAAAACTTTCTTTTTCAAAAAATATTAGTCTTTCATTTGCACTGTGTGTGATCATTTCCATGGGATGAGCTTTGCCTGTACTTACAGCTTGTCATATTATACAAAAGGATGCCACGATGACCCGTCATGATGATAATATATAACCGTCACTCAAGGAGGCTTTGGCACTGTTATGGATACTGCTCTAGTGAGGTTACTTCCAGGCATCCTTACACCGGAAAACTTGTGCCTTCAATTCATATTTTCTAAACTACTTCATCTTAAAGCACACATTCTGGAAAGTTCTAAAGGAAGTACATCTAATGGTATTAAACGACAACGGAGCATAAGCGAAGGCCTTGCTTCCAAATATTCTGAGGCAACGTTATGCAAAATGCAGGAACTCTACACCTATTTCGGTAGCGACGTGAATAGCTATTGAATTTACCATTGAAAGCACTTAAGATACTACTTCTATTGAATCTGAATAAGGAACTTTTATATTCAAATATTTTCGGAGTTAACCTCAAAATATCAGGTCTTGTCTATTCTTTGGAAGTTTCCTTTAAAGTTCACTTTAATTTAATTATAGTTTCAGATTCTGTTCGGAGAATAAACTCTTTTACTCTTTTTTGTCTCAAACAATTTGGTTCGTTTATTTGTTCCTTATTTGTTTTGGTAAATTGTCAGATTGGAAATTATTTTCCTTTTGTAGACCTTCCTTCGTAATCATTTGTTGGCCTGGTTTCTTTTGTTCTGTTCTGCAAGTTTTGTCATTGTTGTTTTTAACTGTAGTAGTGTTTATTAGAACAGTTTATTTTTCATACTAGGGCATTCAAAAGAATACTAGGCACTTACGTGGATCGCCTCCGTCGAGGGACACTTACAAACTCAACACGGGGCTTGAGACATTTTAGCTTTTCGTAGTACATGCCCAAGTGGGGGAGGTGGTGAATATGACATGACACAATTTCGTAAAAGAGCACCGAGTGAATGTGTGGCCAATGGTAACTCGTATGGTAATCTTTTGAGAATACTTTTCGGAAGGGCTCGCAAAATTGAGCGGAGAAGATTCGTAAAGATATTTGATTGCGATATAAAAATACAGCAAACGACGACAAACATTCTCTAACTCTAGTAGTCCCAGTATATACTTCTATTTCCAAGTCAAAAATTTAAGTGATCATTTGTCCGAGTCATTGCGAGTGAAATATTACCTGTCTTCAAAAGCAATTTCGAGTTACATGAAAAATACAGTGTGGTACTTTGCCGGTTGGTATCACCGGTGTCATGTACGAAGCCATTACTTAGTGAAATGCAGCTGTTACCCCACTTGCAATAGCAGAAGATACACGTTTTGAAGTTTCTGTACCTTCTATACTACGTGTTAGAAGTTGCAAATATGTTAACAGGTACATCGATCTTCTAGTTGGGTGGTCTAGGGAATTGCTCGGTTGGAATTTATTAGGGGCTTGTTCTCCTTTGGGATTGTTTCGTGTTTAATAAGTTGTAAGTGGGACTAAAGTTTTTGTTGTAATTAGTTCTTGTTTTTTAGGCTTATGTGTTCGTGAAGGTGTGGATGTGAAGTTTTTGTTGTAAGCAGGCTGCATTATTAAGGCATCTGTGTCTGGAAAATTTTGTGGCGAACCGCGCTCGTAAACCGTCCGGTTTTTTATTTTTTATTATTACTTTTTATGTTTTTTTTTTTAAAGTAAGATAAACTGGACCCACGAAACCCATAATTAATTCTTGCACAATTTTAGAAACGTTTCCGGTTCAATATGAAAATATCTCGCAAACAAAAAGAATTTATGATTTTAAGACACAAAAAAAAAATAGCAAACTAATATACAGTTTAAAATTGCTTGCTCCTTAATTACAATAATAAAGAAAGAAAAAAATGCTATGACCTGTCAATGTAATGACGTGAAGTGTCAAAAGTTTATGTCAAAAGCAAAACGTCATTTTGTCTCTGTCTTTTTCTGCCGTTGAGCATCTTGCGAGGTAAGTGTGTTGAGAAAAAGCTCCCTTTAAATCTTTGCCTATCTGCGATATCTGCCTATTATTAACCCATAATCCATCAAGGATTGGTGTAAATTTTCCAACTCGAGATAAAAAGAACCAACAATAAGAATTTTATACCCCTGAAGACGAACGGCGACTGATGTAAGAAAATAAATTAAAGCGAAAGATAAATTAGGTACTGCTACATCATAAAAACAGAAAGTGATATTTTATATTAACGATTTTAAGTAAATTGGGTACTTTATGATCCTGAATATTTTATTTGGCACATGATAAATTAGAATAGTATACTCTTTATTATGTACATACGAATTACAAATATAAACGTAGAAATTTTACATTGGGTGACACAATAGGCGGTCTTACTATCTTTTGACGACAACCTCTGGATGGATTTAAACAGGGAAGACACAATACAGGTAGTATCTGGTGTGCAATCCTAATATTATAACCTAGCTGTGCCCCGTGGTTTCACCCGAGTAAGTCTCGATCCCGTGGGAATATCGGGATTAAAAGTATCCTATGTGTAAAACGGCTGAACGGATTTGGATGAAATTTGGCACAAGGGTAGACCATGACATAGGACATACGATACTTTTTATCCGAAACCACGTGGCGCAGCTAGTATATAATTATATACAATAAACAAATATACTTGCATAAAGCATACTGATACATATTTACATACAAAAAAAAAAATTGTACGAGAGTAGCCGCAGGGGCCGGTTAAAAGTTAAGCTAAGCTTGCCGCGGTCGGTTTGTAGTTGGGTGGCCATCCATTATGTATCGAGATCCCTCCATGGCTCAGAAAGCACTTTAAGCCGTTGGTCCCGGTGTCATTCGTAGATCTTTGACATTCGTTACGGGAAGTCAGAAGCCCAAAGGTCTGACAACCAGTTTTACCAAGAGGTGGGTATCGTGTTATCCAGTTACTGGGTTGTGGAGGTCAAAAAGGCAGTCGCTCTATGTGTAATGGGTATTCAGATGCATCCAATTAGACTGGAAGTGGATCCGAACATCGTTGGGCAAAAGGTTGTGCAGATTGACTGATAAAAGATCTATTAATGGATTCTGCGAATTATTTTGAAAGTTTATTTTAAATACCACTGAACCCGATGAGCAAGCAAACAGCGAATCAATCTCATTACACAAAATTGGATTCCAAACAAAACAACATCAACAAAAAAAACAGCGCTCAAAAGCCAATCAAATTGGGCACACATTCGAGACATCAATGAGATAATGGCAAACTCAACCAAAATTAACTTTAGTCATTAAACAGGACATCGGAGTATTTGTCACGCTCAATTTAACTACGAAAGGGTAGGCAGGAAATAGATTGTATCGATCGAGGCTGTACCTGTAGGGTTTAAGTTTAATCAAGATAAGTGTTTCGTACTGATAATAGACGATAAGGCTGGTCATCTATTAACTGCAAAGGTAGGTTGATTGTGAATTTGATTTTAGAATAGGCGAAAGATATATATTTTTTTTTTTATTAATAATTCGACACTGTCGCAGACATTATTATGACCATAAAGAGTACCTAGGTAAATGAGGAGCTCGTGGCTAAGTTATAACAGCCGCTCAGGTCGATCCATCAGGTTAAGCTACGCGTTCCCGGGTTGGTCCGTGGATGGGTGACCATCTTTACATACCCAGACTCCTCCGTGTCTCGGAAAGCACGTTAAGCCGTTGGTCCCGGCTGTGATTTGTGGATCTTTGACAGTCGTTATGGGTCGTCAGAAGCTCGAAAGTCTGACAACCAGTCTTACCAAGGGCGTATTATTACGCAGTTACTGGGTTGTGGAGGTCAGATAGGCTGCATCCGGTTAGACTGGAAGCCGACCCAACATAGTTGGAAAAAGGTTAGGCAGATGACGAAAGAGTAGGTAACTATAGTAACCATGAATTGTATAGGCCTTTCTTCGCTATACGAAATAAAAATATACATTTTAGAACGAGCAATCAACTTTTGTACTGATTTTCATCCTGACAGCTCGATGATGGCCGTAAATGGCTTAATTGAAATAAAAGCTTTGACTTTACACTGAATAGATTTATTATTTGAACCCAACATTTCCAACCTCAAAATATTTGGAAAGGTCCGCGCCAAAAATACTCCACACAAAATTCACGGTCCAAAATCCAATGACCCGCATAGAGTAACAGTTGGGAATTAATTGAGAAATTAGTTCGACGGTCATTAAGAGTATATAAACTATACATTACATCCGGATGTTAGGGACAAGATTAATGGCGTGTCGCGTGGCTCCTCAGATTTAGTTTACTAACAAACTGAGCTTTATGTACAGGATAACGGTGGATATGAGTAAGTTGCTGGTGAAACAGGAATTAATATTGTCTGGTTTATGTAATATGTATAGCGAATATGATCCAAAGTTGCATTATAAGGAAGGTTTTCAAACGTCTACTTGGACTGCAATAAAATAGTCTCCTTGCAGTTATTTTAACAACAGTATGAGATTTTTAGAGTATGGAGAGCGACCGCAACTTACGACTTCTTGTAGGTCGTAGGTTCGAACCCTGACAGGCGCTTTACTTTGTGTAAACTATTTCATCACCACTGCTCTCAAAACGGTGAAGGATAACATGGGCCCGCGTGGTGTATTACGACCCACACCCTCTCACAGAGATATATAGCTTGTGTTCTTGCAGTGGAGAACGTTTTAACGTGCTTTCTACATTGTTCTCACATGTTTAATTTCAACATGAATGATGTAACCAATATATTTTAACAATTTTTTTATTTAAAAGAGTGTCCGTGGAGTTTCTTGCCCTTTCTTCTCCATAGGTACCTAATACGCTTTGGAATGGACAACTAGCTTCATATTTCTGACTGACCGACTTTTTGACAGTCCAAAAGTACCTATAAATAGTTTAATTGAAATAAATGCTTTGAATTTGAGTTTGAGAGCAGTGGTGATGAAATTATTATTTCATTTGTATTTTATTCGTAAATCACAAAAGACATTACATTTATCAGTACGAATTTGTTATCGACGGCTATTCCCATTACGACAATACCGTTAATTTTAATCGCATTGTTAAAAGCTGTCAGTGACCATTAAAAATTTACGAGAACAGCTAACGAAACCACACAGTTATTTAGTCAAAACAACCGACGCGGAACATAACTAAATGCGGTTAGCACTTTAAATATTAAAACTAAATTTAGAAACTTTGCTTTTAGGTGTGTCCATGTTTAATGGTGCCTACCTTCCTATGTTTAGGTTAATAATTTGTTTAGCAAAGTGAAACGCAACTGAATTTCAATTACGGTAATAAATAATGATATTTTATCGAACTACAAATACATTAAATCGAACTAAAAATATAATTGAACGCTTTAATTAAATGATTGCACCTCTTTTTGTGAATTCCTATTTTTGAGAACTAAAATTACTAAATAGTCAAGTAACTACGACAAACTTGGATATAGCACTCGTCAGCCGCTGCCGCGGCTCGAGCAGTGTTTCGCTCGCTCGGCTCGCGCGCGGTATTCAAATAGACTCGTTTATTTAAAAAAAAATGGACATCATTAGAAGGTCAATACTCAAATCAGTTAAATATTTCCCCCTTTATAATAGATACTTATTAGGTATCAGGCATAGCTACTATGCAATCAATTTATCTCAACAAGTTTATTTTGTACCGATCCGGAAATAAACGTAGTCGATAAATATGGATGAGTAAATACTAACCTATATAAATAACTAGCTGTGACCCACGGTTTCACCCGCGTAAGTCTCGATCCCGTGGGAATATCGAGATAAAAAGTATCCTATGTCACCAGCTCCAGCTTATAAACTATCTGTTTGCCAAATTTCATCATTCAGTAGTTTTTACGTGAAAGAGTAGGTAACAAACATGCATCTATCCATACTAACAAACTTTCGCGTTTCTAATATTATATTAGTTATATTACATAGATAAATATTTGTACGAAGTAGAAAAACACAAGCATAGGTATTCCACTATAATGTTTAACACTTTAAGGGACACTACACGCTCATAGGCTTTATAAAAATAAAACTTCTACTTTCTCTTACACAAGGAACAATATTTTGTCGCGTTTAAAACATTTTACTTTCATCTAAAAACGATTTAATATCCTTTTACCTAAAACGTGGAGACCCAAGTTTCTGCCTTTGATTGCAGATAAACATTGTTTAACAAAATTAAAGTATCTGAAACATTCATTTCGCCCATCCGCATTTATTTTACTGCCCAAATATCTCTTTGATCTGTTATTTGACGCTGCGCAAAAAAGAGAAGCCTTTAAACAAAGTTAAATATAGCCGAAATCCTCGTTTTTTTTCATTACAGAATGGAAAATGTAAACGATTTTAATTATTTTTCTAAGCCTAGATGAGACAAGACATAAAAACATATTTGGGATGAAATTAATGAAGATGTAAGTATTTATTTTAAAACTAGCTGCGCCCCGCGGTGTCACCCGCGTAAGTCTTCACCCGCGTAAGTCTCGATCCCGTGGGAATATCGGGATAAAAATATCCTATGTTCCGGATCATGGTCTACCCCTGTGCCTAATTTCATCCAAATCCGTTCAGCTGTTTGTGTAACAAACAAACAAACTCACTTTGACATTTATAATATTAGAAAGGATAAGGATTATTTTTTAAAGTGTATGGATTATAATCCAGGTAATAATCCTACCAATACCGAACAATAACACTTACTAGTAGACAAAAAACCCGTTTTAATTTAATAACGCTGTCCAATGTTTGCATAAACATCTACCAGGGGACCAGAAAACTGACGGCGGTCGATAGATACCGCCAACACTTAAAGCCATCATATCGTACAAGCTCCAGTCAATTTCGATAGTTAACGTATTCCCAAGCAGGACATGTTCGTCGTAGTTAACAACGTCTGCGAGTTCCCACGAGACATGTTTGGCAACAGCATGTTTGACATACGCCATTCATAGACTGGCTTCAGTTATGTGCAATACTAGGGCAACAGTATTATAGAGGATGTTTACTTTTGTCAGGATTGATAGCTTCAAAGTTTCTGATAATCGTCAAGGTGTGTTCAAGGGCAGTTCTGTTAGGTACTTCTTATGGTAATGCTTCTTCTTGAAATAATAATTCTTAAGAACTTTTCAAGAACGATGATCATTACAAAACTGATAGATGTCATTCTAATATACAACGTGTTCCTTTTAATGTCCCATAACTCTAAGGTTATAATTATGCTATAAGTAAAAATAATACAAAAAGTACTAGAACAAGTGTTCCAAAAACACATAGTTTCGAAGATAAAATAACACTAGACTCTGAATGTGTGTATCTATGTTTCATTGGCGATTTGTGTGTATAAAACTAAGAAAATGCGATGTATTCATTTTTTTTATGGACAAAATATAGTCTGAAATGTTTTTTTTTAAACATTTTTCGTAAGAGTGTTTTACAAAAATAATCATGACCTTGACGAATTATTTTGTATCAAGATGAAAAAAAAGAAAATGAAAAATAAAACGAAAAAAAATCTAATGAATTATCAAAACGAACACCTTGTGTATACTCAAACCTAGTTTTCGATCGAGATCGTGCTAGAGCTGTGCTAGAATACTCATTACAACGCAAGTCTATATAGCCAGAACCTCATAAAACCGATACCGTATCATAAATGAGGTGGTGTAACAGATAAATTTGAAAATCCACACGATCTAAACACCAACATCAGGCAATGTTAAGAGCTACTGTCACGGAATAGTTTACTCGACGCCAATATCAGGCGACCGCGGAGCAATTTACTATGTATGAGACCGCGTTCAAATGTGTACAGTCTACCGCAACTTTAAAGTAGAAACTTCACTTTTGTGAGGGTTCCTCGGATGGGATTTTTATTACCTTTTATTTATCAGCATTGATATACCTTGGCAGAAGTTTGATACTGTTGTAACTGTCGTTGTTTGTGCAACTTTTTCGAACAAGAATATTGTTGTTTCTCCGGGTACGTGCAGCGTTTCTTCAATGATGTTATCGTTTTTCAAAGAAGACGTGTTAATGCAAAGGGATTGTAACTCTATTGTGTTGTGTTCCTAATTATCTTCTTGTTTTGTATTTCTTTTATTGTTCGACTCACGAATAGGTGGTTTGTATTCGTAATGGGTACTTTTCCTATTGCCAGATGTTTGTCGTTCTTTTATAGGAATACTAGCTGCGCCCCGCGGTTTTATCCACGTAAGTATCGATCCCGTGGGAATATCGGGATAAAAAGTATCCTATGTCCTATTCCAGGTCATGTTCTACCCCTGTGCTTTTCATCCAAATCCGTTCAGCCGTTTTAGCGTGAATATGTAACAAACAAACTCACTTTCGAATTTATAATATTAGTTAGGATCTTCAATGTTCAGTGTTGTTTTTCTTATGAATGTTCTAGTTTCGCTTTCCCAACAGAATTATATGAATATTTAAAAAAATCCTAATTACAGCAGAACTTAAAAGCCTGCTAATTAAACAACAACTTTTAAATATTAACATAATGAAGAAGATACTAAAATATATACATAAAGTTGACATTATTTTTCAAATAAAATGTATTAACTTTAAGAACACGATTCAAATGCCTTAATAGTAAATCAATGAAACATCATTAATATAACCATCAATAACACATATCTACATACATCAAGTCTATAGGTACACCTCTCCCTAATCCTTGGGGGAAGCAGGCGTGATGTTATATTATAAGTCAAAGATCACACGTAGAATGATCTTTGTTATAGCAAAAATAAATCACATTTACCCACTTAAGTGAGAACTTACGTGCGCTCTCAGACGTTCTTGTACAAGTAATCAAAAGAAACATTTTCCTTATTGTACAGTTTGTATGTCTGTATGTGCATTGTCTTCTGTCTTTAGTGCTGAGCCCCCTGTATATATCATTCGTTATTTATTCACGGTGTTCTCTATGAAAAATATGTATATATATTATTGGATATTTGGAGGAACAGCAATGGCAATATAAACATTTCTGATAACAATGCTAACATTTTCCCAGCATTAAGCCAATACACACATTCTTCTTACAATGCATTCTAGAGCATTCACATGGTACGTGTTTCGTAGCAAATAGCTACGCGCTACGCGAAGTTCGCTACGTATGCGTAGCAGTTTCAAAAATTCTCATAAAACTATCGAGTTTATGGATTCTCTCAAACATCTACATTTTCATAGTTTTCTTTTTGTATATTAAGTTTTAGATCTGCTGCAGAAAATTTCCAGTATGCGTTTACGTTTGAGAGACCGAATCAATCTGCCTAGCCTTTTCCCAACTATGTTGGGGTCGGCTTCCAGTCTAACCAGATGCAGCTGAATACCAGTATTTGACATGAAGCGACTGCCTATCTGACCTCCACAACCCAGTAACTGGGTAATACGATATCCCTTGGTTAGACTGGTTGTCAGACTTTCGGGCTTCTGACGACTCGTAACGACTGTCAAAGATCCACAAATGACAGCCGGGACCAACGGCTTAACGTGCTTTCCGAGGCACGGAGGAGTCGCGATATGTAAAAATGGTGACCCATCCACGGATCAACCCCGGCAAGCGTAGCTTAACCTGATGTATCGACCCGAGCGGCTGTTATTACTTAGCCACGAGCTCTGAGCACGAGTTTGAGAGACCGAATACCATAGAAAATTACCCTAAGCCAGCTCCAAGAGTATCGAGGTGAGCAATTGATTTTGACATACTTAAACTGCCTTATTCCAACATTCACTATCACATAATAATTTCCAAGATACGTGCCAACAAACCACAATCTACCCTAGATGCTCTTTTCATACTTTCATAGTAGTAGAGTATTACGTTTTATTACTTGTTGGTAGCAAACATTTCGCGGCGCGAGTTTCCTCACCTCACGCCGTAATTATGAAATGAAACTTTAAAACAACTACTAAGAAATGTGTCGCAGTCTTAGCATGATGATAGTCTTTTGTCTTTTGTGAGAAAGGCTTTCATTTGTTTTGTTAATATATTTTTTATTTCGTTGATTATTTAATGATCTTGTTCTGTGTTAAGAGGGTCACATACTTAAACCAAATCGACAATCTACTGATGTGGCGACATCGTAAAAAATACTAATATTGTGAAAATAAAAATACTAATAATTAGTGCTAATATTTAAGTGAAATATGAAAGCATTATTAATTTATCGTAAACATTTAATTCTCTGAAATGGTGGTGCGAATCGCATCCAAAATCCATTGAATGAACGGTGAAAAGTCACCTTATTTTATACTAGCTCCCGCCAGTGCCTTCGCCTGCGAGATATCATTATAAATTAAAGTCTGTGTTACTCAGTGACAATATAGCATTCTTGTGGTGAAAGATTCTTTAAATCGGTACACTAGTTTTTGAGTTTATTCATTACAAAAAACAAAAATCTTTTTTTTTTCTCTTTATATCATTTCTTATTTTGTCTTTTTCTATTGTGTATGCGTTTGGTTTGTCCAGAATAAACATTTATTTTTATTTTCTTTCTTTCTTTATATAGTGCAACTGTAGACTATATACAGATAAAATAATTATGTAATAGAACCAAGACATTATCCCACTTCTCTCCAGCCAGTATTCTAGTCACACTAACTCCACCTCGTGATAAAAAGCTACGTAACACTTACTTGCCTTATTTTCTGAAGTTAATGAGAAAATGTACGCGTCTGAAACTTTACCATCCTACTGTTTTATAGTTTTAAACGACTTAGCTGACTCCGTAATTATGACTAAACAAGCATCCTTCGCTGCTTTGTCTACATTAGTGTTAGAATTTAAGTTTGCAACTTTGTGGAAACGTTTTTAAAAGGTAGAAGAAGGGTTAGGAGATTTTTAATGTTGATGTATGTGGAAAAGATTATGTAAATATTTAAAAAAGGGTTAGTGTTTTGGAATTTGGAATAGATTTACTGTACCGACTATACAAAAGACTTTTTTATTTGTCTTTTAAATGCCGTAGTTATTCTTACACAGATCGCGAATGAAAAATAAATGCTAGTATGTTTTTTTTATCACAACCTGCTTGTCTACATGTGTGTTCTAAGAAACGGCATTTCCATATTTTTTTTATGTTCAAAATAAGTATCTTACCCGAATTTTAGCAGCTTTACCAACACTACAAAATCAGAACGCGCTAAACTTAACGAATTTCGCCAGCCAACATTGCATAACCATAACATCATGGATGAGAGAACTAGCCGGCGACTCGCTTAAGAGCATTCCACACCCAACCTCGCAAGTTTGAATTATGTCTTAGCATAAACTAAGACATAATTCACGGGTTAGAGGAAATATGTTGCTTAGACAACTCTCAAGTTATTCGGAACGTCATGTCTCTTGAAAATAATTTACAGCAGCCATCTTATTTGGAGTCTGTGGATATAATAACTTGAAGATGTCAGTATTGCTTGACATTGTATGCGTTCTGAGTATTTGTAGAGGGGAAACATAGGGGATTGTTACGAGTACGTTGCCGTTGCATTTGCATAGCGATTTTGAAGACGATTTGATGTTTGATTTTCGAGTTTTGGAATGCCATTGATTCCTGTGTGTAGCAGTATGTATTATTAGGTCTGATTTAGATATTATCATCAGATTTTTAACATGCTCTTCTTAAAATACAATAGACGTAGATATATTTAGTAACCTATTCCGCTTAGCTATTCTTCAAATTACAAGTTACATTACGACCAGTGAGTTTTTCTCTGCGTTCAGCGTTCGGTGTGGCAACACGTCGTATTCTGGTTTGCGACTGGTCAATCGTCATCCTGAGGATGCCTCGTGGAGATTTCTTACAGTGTTTTTATGACTCTTGAAGAATAGCTAAGTGGAATAGGTTACTAAATATATCTACGTCTATTGTATTTTATAATGGATTTCCGCAGAGTCACGCCTGAATCAATTAACTATTTTGTACTGAAATACTGAATTGTACCCAAATATTCTTCAAAAGGCGAACCACTCAAAATTTTGCATTCAAATTCTCATAACCTATATATGAAACCTAAAGCCGCTACTCCTAAATCTGTACACCTGATTTTAATACACAACAGCAAATATTTGCCGTCGTCAAAATTGATGCTCATATCACACATCGCGATGGCACCGTACACAAAATACAGCCGTATATTCCACACATTTGCACCCCTTGGGCCATATTCTATACAACAAACAATGTATATGAGATGCATTCCTCATTCTCCTTGTTGATTCAATGGAAATTAGGGTCTCTGCTGGTTTTAATAAAGACGCTTTCGCATTATGCAAGTGTTTATTAATAGTGATGTCATTTGCATCCCTGGAATGAGGTTTTGGTGTTTGGCACCCTTTTTTATGGAAATCGGCTTCGAATAAATTGATTTTAGAGAGGTTTAATTAGGAATAGATCTGGAGATTCTTTAGGAACTCTTCAGGCATTACGGTTCTCACACTGACCGCTATCTGCGTTAGACGTGTTATTTCATTATTTTCATTATCTAAATCGTGTTTTGCAATAATTATTTTCAATAATGGGTCATTATTATGCCAGAAATTATTAATGAAAACAATTTTATTGTACAGCTGTTTATTTTTTTACTACTTTTTCCCCGACGCTTCTAAACAGAATATTCAGCGTGTTTACAAAAAAATACGTCCAGAGAGGCGAGCACGAACTAGCATGTGGCATTGTGGCATGCCTCGAGTCACACATAATTTTATATGACTAAAATGTGTGACTCGAGCCATGTCACACGGTCGAGCTCGCCCCGCAGATAGAGAAAAATCTTCCCGAGTCGTTATTTTTACTTATCGCTGGATGCAAGCTGCTTATCTTATCTCGGAACAGCTTCTTCCTCTTCCACTTAATTCGTACTTTTTACAAAGGGCTCAATGTTAAATAGGATTAATTCCACCACATAAATCCTAGTTAAGGTCAGAGACGGATGGCGGATTAGAGCAAAAGATATGGAAAACCATTTTATCTTGACCTGCCGCTCTTTGGACTTGCTGTGATTCGGGTAATGTGGACATTACACCTTGTTTGATTACCGCGTTGATATTTGCTTTTCTTGGTTGGATGTTTGATTTAGCATTTAACAATACCTACTTTTATTATTGACTAGCGAAATGCTCCTGCTTCGCACGGTTTTTAATTATCAAAATATCGAGATTTCTTAGTTTAAAGTAACTAATAGTAACGTATTATACACATAAACCTTTCGGAATCAATTCCCTAAACAATGGTGAAAACCTCAACAAAATCTGTTTAAAAGATCAACGTGGACATACAGACAAACACGAAAAGCGACTTTAATTTATAATATGTATAGAAGACACTTGATACTATTTGTTGGCTTTATACAAGAAAGCATTTATTTATTTGAATCATGGGTGTATCGCAATATTTTAATATGACCGACGACCGTACTTTGTAGCATGCAATATGTATGCATTATAGGCAAGTAAATGCTGGAAGAGATTTCTTTAGAAATAAGTATTGTCTTTGTACGTATTTTACTGTTCCTTTCTTCTTGTCTGGTTATATGTGTGTGAAAGAAAAAAAAATACGTTTATTTGGACACAGATCGTGAAACACAAAAAAAAACACAAATATAAAAAAAACAATAAAAAAAAGAAAATCAATCCATCAATGACAAAAAAATGATGTCTATTTATTTGACATAAATGGTTAAATAAATAAATGTCCTAGGAGTATTTGAAAAACATGGCAGTTTTACATTCTTCACATCTAATTAATTTGCGGCTCATACTGTAATTATTTACCCTCAGTCATAAAAAAACAGGTCATAAAAAACGCAATAAACCGCAGCAGTACAAGATCCCTCGTGAAACACCCTTAACCACAATGGTCCGGAAATCAATGGGACGATATGGCTCGGTCCGCTGACGTCGATCCCGTGTGACAGTACCCTAATTAAACCCGATGGCTTCGCTTTCTATTTGAACAATTGTAATTGTTTTACTCAGTAATATTTCGTTTTAATGTACCTCTTGTGTTCTGACCCGACGTAATTAGATCTCTGATGGTAAAGTAGGGTTGCCATAGTGAAAACTATTTGCTTAAAATGTATGGCTGTCATTCATGGATCTTTAACAGTCGTCAGACGCCTGAAAGTCTGACAACCAGTCTTACCAAGGAGTAGGTATCGTATTACCCAGTTACTGGGTTGTAGAGGTCAAATAGGTAGTCGCTCCATGTAAAATACTGGTATTCAGCTGCATCCGGTTAGACTGGAAGCTGACCCCAACATAGTTGGGAAAAGGCTAGGCAGATGAATGCATCGGTAAATAATAGCGCAATTTTACAAAAGGCCACTTTTTACCAGGGACCTATATTTAATAAAAACCGACATGGGATAGGTGACAGGTGGCAGGCGACAATCCGACAATCAAAGTTTTTTCATAGATTTCTGTTTTATTAAACAGTACCGTGTCGTGAAAATGTGACTATATTATGTAAAAAAAAAAAAAATGTCGCATTTTCTTTTGGCATAAATAGGGCCTAGATTAATCGACGCCATCATTTACCTGGAACTACAAGAAACATTAGCGATAAATAAAATATCTAACAAAATGAAACACAATCACGTTTTAAAACAGTGTTTAAAGCAGAATACCTTAGAGCAGTTTATAACTAAACCGTGTTCAATATCTGTTACTTAACTAGCGTTCAAGATGCTAGCGTAGTTACCTCATAGTTAACAAACTTAGTTCAGTTAACTGCAAGCTGTAAAGGGATTGCTTTAATGTTTAACTTTTAATACTAATCAAGTGGGATTAAATGTTTATGTGATTCATTACATCGTCTTACTTAATTTAAACGATTATCATTTCGTAAAGGACGAAACTGTTGTAATGTATTTCGAATAGAATAAGGTTTAAGGTGTTATGAAAAAAAAAACACGAAAACCATGATTGGCAAACAGAAAGATTACTGCGATTAGCATACATTTGCCAAGGATGGTTCTCTCCATCTTATTTATTTATTTTATATTTCAAGCACACAAATTTACAGCGGCGCGGCATATCTACTTATAAGCTAACCTTTTTTTTTTTTTTACGCTTAGAAATGCATTACGCATCCCTGCTCGTGGGAGACGAGTCTGGGGTATGTGGGACTCCTGTCGCTAGCGACAGTATACCCACTAAAAACCAGCGGTGTTCTCACATCGCCGTGATGGGAGGGCCATGGGAAACCGGCTCAGCCTTTACATCCACAACCCTCCCGGCGCATGCCCGCCTAGCTGGCGGGCCCCGTATGCCCCCCAGTTTGGGGGGCTAACCTAACCTAACATAACACACAACCTTTGGGTGATGCAGAGATAAAAAGTGACAGGTGCAATTTTGAAAGTTAAAGAATAGGTAAGGCTTGTCTTTTGGATTGGTGAGGTGGTGATATCATTAAGCCTACCTAGTGATATTGGCAGAGCAATAAGCAGATACACGTTGAAACTAACAATTGAGCATCAGTACAGATTTTCATCACCACTGCTCTCAAAACAATGAGGAAAAACATTGTGAGGAAACCGGCATGTCCCAGGACCAAACATTCAAAGATATGTGACATCCCACTCCCTCCCATTACGGCCCACTCCCTCTCACCGAAAGGTGGCCTTTGTCACAGTAGTGGGAACATTATAAGCTGATTTTGATGACAGTTTTTGCATGTTTACCTTGACTCGACCATAATGATATTATTATCTCGTCTACAATCACCATTCCTCTACGCAACGACCACAATAATTAACTACATTCACGGTACCCCAAAAAATTATTATTTTTCAACAAAAAAACAAAACTAGGTAGAGAAAATTCGTAGCCAAACTAAAGAACGCAAATCAGCTTGTTTCCCGCGGGCGAACAAGACCCGTATTACTATTTATTTTCGGATATTTTAATCAACCCTATCTACAAGAAAATATAAGTAAAAATATTGTATTTTAGAAATTGATGAGAGGATGTTGTTCAATCTGCATTTTGATGGATGGGTTCAGGATAGGCTTTTTAAGGCAAAATATTCATGAGTTTGCGATATTCTTACCAGTTTGCTTCCTGATTCCAACCTATATTAGAAAGTCCAACGACTCTCTGGCAGTCTTTTAGAGTACTTATGTCTTGAGAATCATTAATCCGATTAATTATTTTTTGTTTATACATACTTAATTAAAATCTACATCGCCATATGCGAACTACGCATCAAAAACCTGTTGTCACACAAAATCCTGCATCGCGCAATTAGAGTTTACCGCGCGATAAACATAATTATATATAAGATCCCGACATAAATCATTGGGCCGTCTGGTCTGCGGATCCTCCTTTTCTATAGAAGATGAGTGAACTTTACACCCTGTTTCTCATACCTCTAAACCTACATTTAAGAAAGTATGTACTGTACGTAGGAGTATTTCAGAATAGTGGCATGCGTGGTGTTCTGTGACTTAAAAAAAAAGCCAACGTAGCCACATTAAGAAACTTTTAAAACTTTTTTTATTTGATTATGTAAACTGAGAGTCTGGCGCATTTTTGAATCCTTCTTATAAACCACGATGTCCTCTGTTTAGATCTTTAATTTGAAGTTGAAAAGTCACCGAACGTAATTTTTTCACTCTAGACCAACATTTTGATAACTTTCATCACAGTTACGAAGCTGATTATTGTATGCATGAAAGTAATACTAATTAAGATTCAGTTGCAAAAAAACTCAACAAATTCTATTTTAAGTTGGTCATATCGAAAATTCACAAAAATTCAGAACAAAAATCATAAATCGAAAACTATGAAAAATCGCGGAACATAAATGGGGGTGATTCGGATACCCCACGACACGAGGGACCTAAATATTTTTCATTTTAATATGACATCAATGTTCCGGCCACCCTGTATAGATTGTTTTTAGTCTTAATTAAGAATTGCCTCTCACGGTCAACTGCTAAAACATAGCCTTCGAATGACTCCTGCAATGAAAGGTCACCAACAGCAATAGACGAATTGGTAACCGCAGTTAGTTGTTACTAGCAGAATGGAGCTTGCTACCCACCTCTTTCCGTAATCCCTCCGTCGCGTTTACGACACCCACGGGCAGCCGGTGGCCTAGTCTACGCGGAACAATAAGAATCAATTTAAAACCTTCAAACTAGGTTAACACAAAATTACTACTACATAGACAAGCTTTATAAAATAAAGGTATATTATTAAAGGTGTATCTACACCGTATATGCGCGTAATAAGAATTCGGCTACGAGCACATTTGTGGTAGGTAAAACTAGCATGTGAAAACGAAGTTTGTTAGATGAGGAGATTCTAGTGAGCATTCCCCGTTCGAATTAGGTACTATGATTAGTAATCATAGATATTCACGTTATTTTTGAACGACCTTATAGCTGAATACTTATTAGTTCGCTCTATAATTAATTTGCTAGCAACTTGATTTGCTATTTTTACTGACACGTGAATGCTCGCTTTGCAATGGTCGCTTTCAGAAAGCCAATTCCAGTATCCAAAAACGTTCAAAATGTAGGTGCGATATCTCAGCGACAAATAATGTTAAAATGTAGGAAAAGAGATCGGCTGTGCAATTTCAAAACCTAGCAACTGACATTTCTAAAAAAATCGGTGTTTTTGCATATTTTGACTTCACAGATCTATCAAGATCTTTGACCGATTTTTTGAGAAATTTTAGTTGCTAGATTTTGAAATTGCACAGCCGAGATATTTTTGACAGACTGAGATTAGAATCCGAACATTCTTAAAAATACGAGAATTGGCCGTCAGATGTCCGCTTAGGAACGCTAACGAGTATTGTGTTCTCAGTGTGGACACACCTTTAAACAAGTTTCTATTTCACAATCCCTAGAGGAAAACATACAACCCATGTACGGCTAAATAGGTGTAAGTAACTTTTACCCGGCTTAACAGAAAATATCGACGTCTCTAGGCACTCGTAAATTCTTACAGGATTCTCAAATAAAATTAGTGGGATATAATTCTGGACATAGGTAGGTATGTTATATAAGCCCGTGGCTAAATAATAACAGCCGCACGGGTTGATCCATCAGTTTAAGCCACGCTTGCCGGGGTTGGCCCGTGGATGGGTGACCATCTTTACATACCGAGGACCGAGACTCCGCCGTGTCTCGGAAAGCACGTTAAACCGTTGGTCATTTGTGGATCTATGACAGTCGTTACGTGTCGTCAGAGCCCGAAAGTCTAACAACCAGTCTGACCGAGGGGTATCGTATTACCCAGTTACTGGGTTGTAGAGGTCAGATAGGCAGTCGCTACATGTAAAATACCGTACAACCGGTATTCGGCTGCATCCGGTTAGACTGGAAGCCAACCCCAACATAGTTGGGAAAAAGCTAGGCAGATTGATTGAGGTAAGTATTTTATGGACCGGTGTTTAGCGCATATTGTGTTCTAGTAATATCGACGCATAAAATAATTTTGATATTTGTACTTTAACACATCGAGGTCGTCTTGACATTTCATTAAAATATAATTTGCCATTTATGCCTTTTTAAACTCTGATCAGCGGGGTAGTTGCAAAGCACACTACACTAGCAATGGCCTTCATTTTGACAGTTCAACAACATTCATTGCGTTATTTATGTTGTTAAGCAGACAAATTGTTCGAACATATGAAGCAATAGATATCCTGCAAAATCATTCAGATTGTAATTGAAAGTCGCAACGTTACGCAATTACGGTGCTGTGTCTGTGATTTTCATGGAAGTTATTTATAAATTGTTGTACTTATTTTATAAGGAGTAAACCTCTTAAAAGTAGTGCAAAGGTTCCTCGTAGGTTTATGGTATTTTACATAGCGAAAGTAGTGCTGAAAAATGCTCGATATTTAAACCTTTAGTTTTTTATTTCTGTACCAAAACATTGAGAAAATTGCCTTCGTCTAGCAGTACATTCCTCTATACATCACAACATTCGCGAATACTTGGAATATTGCAAAAATCCAAGATGACATGGACTTAATTTTGACATTTTAAAGTAACGATTACCTAATTACATTATAAAAGAATACCTACTAATTCTTATTGGACATATTTGTCAAGAATGACATGTGAATATTTGTACACCATATATTTTGTGGTAGAATGTAAGAACTAACAAAAATACTAACACCATACTATGTAATACTACATTCTTACAAATAAATAAATTTACAAAATCTAAATTCTTTTATTTTTTCAACATTAGCAACTAAAACTCGTGACTGGTCGCAACAACATAAAACAAAGAATTCTCTTTGAATCTCGTCCACCGTACATTTTCTCGACGATCGAATCCTTAAAAGTAGGACAAACATTCCTTTGCCATTCAAACAATCGAAATCACAGTAACGCGGCATACCAGGATACCAGGAATTCTTGAGTCTTCGCTCTGCATGCATATTCAATATTCGAGAACAAAATAGGAAAAAGGAACAAAAATCTCCTTTCAAACAAATCGTTCCCGTTCAAGTCTGCATAATGGGAGGTCGTACAATGGTGCAATTCTGGCACGACACTGCCACTGGTGGCCTGTTTGACGTACTTGTTCAAGAAAGTTCTGTTGCTAAGTATTTTTCTGGTTGTCTTTTTTTGTTTATTGTGTAGTTGTTGTTATTATGATTCAATCTTGGTTTCTATCTGGATCTTCGTGGGTAGCTAAGTAGAGTGGAGAATACGTTTTATGTTTGGTTTCTTACGTGTGTTTAAATAGTCAATTATAGGAGTCAGAAGTACCCAATTTACACAAAGTATTTTTGACGTACAGCACTTTATCATCAATTGTCCTAACAAGATAATTATAATCTGTAAACACCTCACCGTGAAAACTAAGGTGAAGTGAGCTGTCAATCCCTAGCGTTAGGTGGAGTGACAGTGACAGCTAACTTCACCAAAATTTTTACGGTGAATTTATTACAGAATAGATACTACTATAAGACTTTAACTCTCAAAATTTCATTAATTTAATACATTGCCTCCAGCATGTGCATGGATTGTGATTTTATTTTTATTAAAGAACTTTATTTAAAAACATATCTTATAATATTATTTCTTTACGTACGATCTCTTGTAGTCTCGCAGGTTGTCATATCAGACGCTACGGATTATTATACGAAAAAATAAATTGATGAAGCCTCGGAAAACACTACAACAATACATATCCGTTGTCACCCAATTCTCAATCTTGTCACCCCTTCAAGTCAGCACCGAAAGCCAATATCGATTGGCTATATCGCCCCTAAGGTGAAACGACCCCACAAAGATACAAGTTTCAATTTCCCATCCCCTTCGAGTACAACCCATAAATAATATCCAGAAAAAAGTTATTTAACACATTCTCAATAACTCCGGGTTGGTGAGCGGTATTCGTTGCCAATTCTCCGGCTTGCCTATGACGAATGAAGCTGGAATCAAGCCAGCCTATTCTACGTACAATGAAAAATCTCTTTATAGCAAGCTTCGTGTACACTCGTATGAATTTAGTTATGCGAAGCGTTATGTGGCACAGTTCTTTATGGGCCCATCTTTTTGAGGTTAGCTGACCTGGACGTAAAGGAAGTTTTTGGGTGGATTTCAAAAATGTTGGCGGTATTGCATGTCCATTAGCTTAGTTTTTTTGAAAGACCTGTGGCCAGCCTGATATTGACTAGCATTTTGTATTGAAAAATGAGGTTAGAGTTGAAACAGTCGTTGAACTTTTATTAGTGCCAAAAAGTCCATATAAATTATAGAAATATGATACGACGATAATCACATGATAAGGCCGAGATTATTAAGATTGTTAACGACACAATAAAAAGAACAGAAGACATGATAAAAGTATTAAAAAAATACTACCACATATCTTTAACGTTTCTTTCAATGTCTCTACCAGCCTATAATGTTCCACACTGGGACACAAGCCTCCTCTCTCTGAAAAGAAGTGAGCCATCATAATCCACTACGCGGGTCCTGTGCGGGTCGGTTGATATCTCCTATTAATTTATTTTCATTCCACAAGATGCAACAATTCATGAAAATCTCCAACAATTCATGAAAATGAAACTTTGTAGTCGAAAACGCAGTTCAAAATGCTTCTTTACAAACAACCATGATACGCGCTGTCATCGCTCAAACACCTTTGTGATTCAAAACAATTGACAGCTTTGGATATTCAAAGGTTATACCGTAAACCAAAGCAAATGTGACATCACAAACGCCCTGTCCATTCTTCGTCGAAACACCGCGAACTAGTGTTTTGAATGGTTTGTGAATGTTTCTATTGGACTGAGGTATTACGCCATTTTCATCGGATACATAAAGCTAGGAATACAAATGATAGTAACTTGCACAAAAGCATGCAAATAGCTTGCATGCCATAAATTGTGGCATATATTTTATCGAGCCTCAAATAACTACCATTTTGCTTTCCTAAAAATATTATTGACGACTCTAATAAAATGAACGCGCCTTTTGTTGTATACCTCTACTAATTCCTATTTTGCGGTCCTAAAAAGTAATTGCAACCAACTTGTATTTAGCGCGGTTGGTTCTAACCTAACCTATGTTAGGTCGGAGTGCTCTGGCTTAGTTACTGCGACCAATTCGCCTCGCCCCTGGTTGTTCTCAGTTCTAACCTAGCCTTACCCGTTCGGACGGGGGAACCCAGGTTTGTTACTGTTATCAACTGTGAGAAAAAGCGAGAAAAAAACTCATTTATTTTTTAAAGTGTGTATCATTATAAGCAAAGTGTTCTTAGAGATTCATTCATTTAAAAAAGTTTTCATCATTACAAAAACAGTCAAATTTAATTTTCCCTTAAATTGCGACACAGCTCCGACCCATGCCATGTTCTAGACACCGATCAATCAAGTTGGTATGCAAGTTACATGCATTTTTTTAATGCATTTTTTTGTGCAAGTAAATGGTATGTGTATTCCTAGCTTTACTTCTGCAATCGTGGGCGGCATTTAGGACTGTACCCGTTCGATTCGGCTGGGCCCATGATCGGATTATGCTGCGGTAGCTTACATAATGTACTAGGGTAGGGTTAATTGATTCTATTGAGTTACAATAGCCTCGCTTTCTATCACATTTAACCTCATATCGTCATAGATGAATTTTGGATGGCCATACCTACTGCAAATTTTCGGTGATTGGGTATCGCTTTGTGGCGGTATCTACATCGCCACATGCGAACTACGCATCAAAGACCTGATGTCAGATCAATCACCTCATCACCCCGACCCACTGGGGAATCACCGCAATCACCTCAATCACCACAACCGCCGCAAAACAGTTCCGACCCACTGCGAACGATGCGGCACCCGGTTCCGACTCACTGGAACCATAACTGGCACTGGCAAGCATCGCAAGATACAAGACTCAGCCCACTATCGACCTCCGGTCTCCGGAGGGGAGTGATGTGGCGGTATCTACATCGCCACATGCGAACTACGCATCAAAGACCTGACGTCAGATAGACGTCACATAAATCCTGCATCGCGCAATTAAAGTTTACCGTGCAGTGGACATATATACGAGAACCCAACATCAATCGTTGGGGCAGTTGCCCGCCAGACACAACACCCGTCTGGTCGGAGGATCCTCCCTTTTCTATGGAGTATGAGTGAACTTTACACCCTGTTCCTCATACCCCTAAATTGGTGACCCCGAATATGAACGTCAACGCAGCCTTCGTGCAACTACTACAGCGTGACGTCATCATCATCACTCCCGCAAGCTTTCAGTGAGGCGAGTCACACAGCCAAGCCAACACCCGAGGCGTCAACGGGTATCCTGACCACCAGCATGCAGCGAACGCGCATTCCTGGTCATCACCCTCAGCCTCATCACCCCGACCCACTGGGGAATCACCTCAATCACCTCATCACCCCGACCCACTGGGGAATCACCGCAATCACCTCATCACCCCGACCCACTGGGGAATCACCGCAATCACCTCATCACCCCGACCCACTGGGGAATCACCGCAATCACCTCAATCACCACAACCGCCGCAAAACAGTTCCGACCCACTGCGAACGATGCGGCACCCGGTTCCGACTCACTGGAACCATAACTGGCACTGGCAAGCATCGCAAGATACAAGACTCAGCCCACTATCGACCTCCGGTCTCCGGAGGGGAGTGATGTGGCGGTATCTACATCGCCACATGCGAACTACGCATCAAAGACCTGACGTCAGATAGACGTCACATAAATCCTGCATCGCGCAATTAAAGTTTACCGTGCAGTGGACATATATACGAGAACCCAACATCAATCGTTGGGCAGTTGCCTGCCAGACACAACACCCGTCTGGTCGGAGGATCCTCCCTTTTCTATGGAGTATGAGTGAACTTTACACCCTGTTCCTCATACCCCTAAAGCTTTAAGGTTCAGTTTTATCGAGTTTTTATACGAGGTGTAATTTAAATAACTGAAAAACTCATAGATTACATGGTCACCTGGGTCCCACTCATCATTATGACGAATTTTTACTATGGGACGAGAACTGAAACCGCGAAATTTTTTTTCAAGTTATGCGAACATAAATGTATGAAGCAGCTCACTTTGATGGTGATTTCAGATTTTGTCCAATAAAAAATACCTATATAAATATTGAACGGAGGCATCATAGCCTGTTAAGTTAAAAAAAAAAAACTAAAAAGCTTTTTGATAAATAAAGAATACGTTTTTCTTTATTTATTTTTAAATTAGTTTAATCATTTTTAATTTTATATTGTTTAGTTTTTATGTACTTTACATGCCGAAAGGATATAAAGTATCGTGGTACCAAGACTGTGATATATAATAATTACAGTAAAACATCTGCACATTGTTTACCCATATTAACAAATAAATTATTTAGAATTTGAAAAAAAGGTATCCACAATGATGAGTTGTAAGTATGAGGTTTTCAGTTATTTATATGGTGTAAATCGTCACTTTATGAGGAAAATTCTTTTCCCAAAAAGACCATCACCTTGTTGAAACCACACCCGAGTATTGTGTTTTGTCATTTAGACCCGAAATACTAAAAAAGGCCGAGTCCTTTGTCGCAGCCTTTTTTATGTCCAATATAAGAAGATCCCCACTGTTAACCTATTAAAAGGGATTTGGGGGTCCTGTTAATCTGGTGGTTATAAACTACAGGCGGTCACGTGTGCAACAAAGGAAACTATGATGGAGGTCTCGTTTTTATTAAAATGTCCAGCCCTCTTAAGCCGATTTTATTTATACCCGCTCTTACAAAGTTATTTGGGAAAAGTTTGCGCAAAATATGGAGGGATGTATGTGCCTTCCCATTTTGGGAACAATTGAAACGTATTCGTTTCTATATTTTTGTTCTGGGTAACAGGGAAAAGAAAGAAATGTCTCGAAAAAGTTGTTTCAGCGAAAAACAACACGCATGAGTTTCGGTTATGCAAAAGATGCAAAAATGATTGATGCTTTCTAAGCGTTTTTATATTTAGTTATAACATAACATAGGTACACAGTAACAGGTACCCTGGCTCCCAAACTAGGTTTATTGCCTGTGACTTTTTTTTTTTTGAGGGTCAGAAATCATCAGAGGAGTAATAACAGTCGCTCGGGTCGATCCATCAGGTTAAGCTACGTTTGCCGTGGATGGGTGACCATTTTCACATATCGAGACTCCTCCGTGCCTCGGAAAGCACGTTAAGCCGTTGGTCCCGGCTGTCATTTGTGGATTTTTGACAGTCGTTACGAGTCGTCAGAAACCCGAAAGTCTGACGACCGGTCTAACCAAGGAGTATCGTATTATCCAGTTGCTGGGTTGTGGAGGTCAGACAGGCAGTCGCTCCATGTAAAATACTGGTATTCAGCTGCATCCGGTTAAACTGGAAGCTGACCCCAACATACTTGGGAATAGGCTAGGCAGATTGATTGGTCAGAAATCATCAAATGACTTCTCCCGCTCTGGGCGGAGCGGAAGGGCGTGTCAGACTTTTACTGATTAAAACCCACCCGTGTTCCTTCAGTTGCCTGTTGCCAAGGTCCCGGTTTCCCTTTCGGACATTCCCGCAACCCTGGCAAGATTGCTTGTGGCTTGGGAGTAAGTTCCACCAGAAATACTTATTTACATAAGTATGTTTAGAAAAATTGACTACATAGATAATTTATTTATTAAAGGTACTATAAACAATATATTATACAACTAACTATTACTTAACCAATTAAATACTAAGTAATATTAATTAAACCTAATTATACAATCTCTTGGGGACATTACCAGCCGACAGCGATGCGGAGGATTTTTTCTCGCCATATTTTAGTTATTAATTGTTTATTTGTATAGTTAGTTTTGAGAAGACGTTAGATGGTTGCAATCATAACAGTTAAGTACGTCGATTCTCTAAAATTCAAACAACAACTCGCATCTCACATCGCTATTCACTCTCACTTCGAATTTTGAATCGGGTTTGCATGCGAAGTTAGCGTCGATGGGACGCGGGAATTACCTTACTGAATGCCACTTCTTGCGTCATCTCATACTTAATTTGTCAAAATCTCACGGTCAATTTAGTTTAACTCGCTGACACGTTCTCAAGGGTAGCGCTAGTGTATCAACCGAGTTTTTAGAATGCCAATCAAGAAACTCACAGCGGATTCAGATTCAAAGTTTAGAATGAGGTCTTACAGGATCACACCCAAGGAATCAAGGAACTATTTCGTTATCTTTATAGGGGTATATTTCAAACGTGTTGCGTTACGAAACTGATTATAAATTGCACATTCACGAAACTGTGAACATTAAAATACACCTATCTGCTCTTCCTAGATGTCCTGAGATCCGATGAAACGATCATTTTGAATTTGCAAAACCACACCATGATATAATTCTTCGAGATTCAACGATATCCTACTTCTTCTTGACATAGTAGCCGAACCCTTAATATAAGTAACACTACTGTTGCCTCCTTGCCTAAAGCAACAGATTCTTGCCTTTATGTAAACTAAACAAACAATATAACTTCTAAGAAAATATTAATACCAAGCTTCACTATTAATCCCAGCTCAACTATAACACGAAACGCCTACCAACATTAAAGGTAGCACACCAACATAAGACGCAGCGTGTACCAACATTAGACGTAGCGTACCAACATAATACGTGGCGCGTACCAACATAATCTCGGAATCCGGAATGCTAAACAGAGATTTGTTTGTTGTCCTCAATCTAGCGTTGTGTAACTAAATAATGTTATATTATACAGTATTCTGCGTTATTCCATTAAGTCTGGCTTGTGTTGTAAGTTAGATTTCAAGGTTTCAAGATAAGATAGTTCAACACTTGGGATAAACGTCGAATTTAGTTTTAAAATTTCAGCGTCTTCGATTTGTATACTACGTTTTTCAAAAATGTCACGTGTTTCAAATTGAGAACATAGTTATTATTAGAAATAGTGCCTCCTCACAAAGTTACAGCGCCCATTTTCTATCATTCTTCCATACATTTCTATTTTTCCAACTATTTTGAATACAATATCCGCTCCGCAACAGGCGTACGTAAACACAAAATACAAGAATAGTTCATTCACAACAATACAGCAATCAAATGCTTCAAAAGCAAATAAAAGCTGGTTGTAACTCAAAGTGAACGAATCATAAAATACAGCGTATTTATTACCTTTATCGAATAACAATAATTCGTTAGTTCCTTTAAGAATTACAAGTTTATTACTATTGAAATTACTAGGTATAAGCTTTACTTAATCTATGTCTGATCGATTATTGGTATTAAACCTGTTTACTAATGCTGTGTGGGTATTAAGTAATAGGGATTAATTCGTAAATATTACCAGATTTTGTATGGTGGATTAATTTCCATTATAGATGTAATGTCTTTTATTATTGTTACCTTGGTATATGGCTTATATACCGAGTTCCAAACGTCGAGATTCGAAGACGAACAAAGGTTTTAGATATCGTAAAACGACTTTTGGAACTCAAATGAAGTTGGGCAGGACAACTGGCAAGGCGTAGTGA
Organism: Lithophane ornitopus; assembly: GCA_948473465.1. NCBI lineage: Eukaryota > Metazoa > Arthropoda > Insecta > Lepidoptera > Noctuidae > Lithophane > Lithophane ornitopus. The sequence continues at coordinate 3,085,254 of OX419629.1, forward strand.
TGACAGGTAAAGTAAGGCAGTGACCGAATGGCGTTTAAGGACTAGAAGACGAAGTGTCGGTCATTCGGCGGCGAGATGGGTGGACGACATTGTTAATAGTGCGGGTAGAACGTGGATGAGGCTAGCACAGGAGCGTGGAGACTGACACAAGAAAAGAGATGCCTATGCTCAGCGGGGGATGAATTCCGGCTGTGGATTATGATGATGATGATAGATATTTAGCCTCACTTTGAATAGTTTTACTCATTTAAGTATTCGTACATATAATAAAGTCATGTCATGACACCTTTTTTTTTGTTGTTTAGGTTTGGATATCATCAAATGATGAATGAATCTCTAGGTGGAGCGGAAGGGCGTGTCAGACTTTTACTGACTAAAACCCACCCGTGTTCCTTCAGTTGCCTGTTGCCAAGGTCCCGGTATCCCTTTCGGACTTTTCCGCCAATGTCATGACACCTTTTTTTTGCTTTGGGAAATCATCTAATGACTTCTCCCACTCTTGGCGGAACGGGAGGACGTGTCATGACACCTGGCAACGAGAAACGGCAATTAAAAATGTGTACACTTAAAGTGCTAAAGGCAAATTTTTTCAAACTCGAAAAACTTAATATGGACATCACGATGAGGTATAGTTTCACCCCTCAGGACACTAGAAATGTAGATGTATGAACGTATTATGTTTGTTATATAACTAGTGAGTAAGTTCATCAAGAGTCAGCCACTTGATCAGGTATACAAGCGCTTTACGATACAATATCTACGTAGCAATTAACTCGATACCTTTAAAACGGTGTTATCTACAATATCCACAACCTATACCCTCGTTGTTTCACTATGCCACGATGGTATCCCCGCTCGTCAGTATTTAGGCCACAATAATCTGGCTATTATGCCGAAAACAATGGGATTTAATACAACCTATTCGGCTATCTATGTGACGGGATCTTGGATTTGTAATATTATGTACCAGCTGCTGACTTACAATGTTCATTGTTATGAATACCAAACTCAATTAATACAGTTTGAGTATGACTAAGTTGTAAGTTGGGTTAGAGAATAAATTAATTTTCTTTATATTCTCAGTATGTTTAAAACTTGTTACATGAAGTACATTATTTGCTAATTCTACATTGACTCTCATCTTAGTGCCGTTGCTAGGTTGAAACATGAAATACAATTGAACGTACAATAGAAGATTTTCCGTATCTTAAAAATACCTTCGTTCACAATTCAAAGTTCTAATATCCTAATCACCTGCTCAAACCCAGATGACAAAGAAACGAAGCGGTTCAAAACGGCGATACAGATCCACCGCCTATTTGCGATAACAAACCCTACAAAAGATGACTTGGCCGAGCCATTGTTATTAAAAATGATGTCAACTTTACTGGCTTCGTTGATTTATGATATGCTTTTGTGGCACATAATAATGGGATTGTGTTATGTAACGGCTAAGAGCTCATTATGGCCAAGTAATAATAAATAACGTTGGAAATTGGCCGAAACACAGAAGTTTGGGTACTAACCCGGGATCGGACGGTTTTATGCTCATTTTAAATGGCTAATTGCTGACTTTACCAAGGCTGTATGTGAATATTTCACGTGATTAACAACAGAGATATTTCTGCAGTCTATTTGGATAATTTTGCCGGATCTCTGCTGCTTCTGTTTGACAAATACGAGTCGGAAAAGCGGTCGCTGCTAGGACTTAATTAGCATTTTTAATAGAACCTGCTAGAGCACACACCTATTGGAATACTGTACAGACTGCACTACTGTTTCAATTTGCATGCGTTTCTATCCGTTTTCTTTTCAGTACGTGTTTAGGACTGGCTTTTACCATTAACTTGTTAATTAACTTGTTAATGTACACATGTAGGTAACTGTTTTTAAATTGGATTACTATAAACTCATTGCATTTCAGTTTCAATTTTGTTGAATTTCAATTCCTAGGTAATGAAGATTAAATTCGACCGTTACTTGTTTCGATTGTGTTTTTCTACTAAAGATGAGTTGTCCAATAGATGGAGAGGGAGGCCAAATAAAGTGTGAGAGGAATAATATGAAAGATAAGACGGGAGTGAATGATAGCGTGACGGTTGACAGGGGAGAATGGAAAGAGAAAACGTGTTGTACCGACCCCAAGTAACATGAGACAAGGGCAGGAAGATGATGAGCTGTCCAATACAATCCTGTGACTTGCGTAAAAGAACTTCATTAAGCGTATCACCAAATACATCTGTAGCCTCATAAGCATAAAGTTCTACAGAAAATATCCAGCTTTTAGCTCAAAAGCAAGAACTGTATCATTAGCTGAATCACAACTTTGAAACCAATTCCAAAAGTTACCATTTTGTTAATTTATAACTTTATTTTGTGAACCTTTGTCGTCTTGCTAATCTAATATATTTTTCGCACCAATCTCTATGGTGATTACTCGCCAAAATAGCGAAATGACTTTAGTAGTAAGTCAGAGTTGGTCGGTGTCGTCCAAACCAATTATAAAGTTTAATTACTCATCGCTCCGCGGACTAGTTCACTGCAAACAACAGATGTTGCTAGTCATCCTTGTTACTTGTATATGTACGTGGGTGCAGAGGACAGTGTAATGTTGTCCATAGTTGATGTTTATTATATTGAAAACTGGTGATTCTGTTGATAATATCCGTATTAATTGAATTCCTAATTTCACTGACTATATTGCCAGCTTTTACACTTCGTTGAAGTTTTTCGACAAGTAGCTTTTGTTTTGTAACCAGAAGAACAATTAGAATATTCTTGATTGTTTTTCCAAAACATTTGTTATCTACTACGAGTTAGTTTGTTTTTGTTGGGAACCATGGTCAATTTTCAATCCTGTTTTATGGATATAATTTTGTTATATTGCACTATATTTTTCTTCAATTTACGTAACGCCATCTAAAAATATTTTTATTTTAAGTAAAACTTTCTATACTTACTCTTCCATCTTCAATATCGATCATTTCCATAATCCCAACTTTCAATTTACCGCCCAAACAATTTTTATTTGGTCTCAGAACATCTAAAACTACCTCTTATGACGCACCAAACTAAAACTCGCATCCAGTTATTCGCTGAAGGATTTTATGAGGTCATATATAACCACGACCTAAATCTCCTTGATCTCGATGGAAGAATTGAGTAGGGTGTGTGACAGTTCGGATTATGGGAAACCGTCAATGTATAGTTGACGGTGGGGTGGCGCGATGCAGGAATTCATTATGCGGCTCGCACTATCGTTGGTGGAAGATGATGAAATGTGTTATTTTGCATTAACTTGCAAAGAAGCATCCAGAATATAAAATAAATAAATTGGCGATGTCGATAATTATTCTTACTTGTTTTATTTTTCTTTTAGGCTTTTAATTAAAACAATTATGAAGGATATAGAATTCTACGATATAGATTAATAATCCTTACCTCTATAGTTGCATAAATCTGCTTATCCGCACCAAAATCGAGTCTTGCTGAATCGTTCAACTGAATTAGAGACTTAACTTTGAACAATTCAAAAAACTATCCTTACCCCTTTTAAAAGGTAATTAATTAATAATGCTGTAACTGTCATATTTGTCACTTTGTCACCAGCAGCGGGCGTTTCACCTGTGACCTAAATATTAAATATACATTTAGGCACATTATCTTCAATACCTGCGATATATCTTAATTTCAAAACCTAATTTGCATCCCACAGCACATCTGTGCGACAAAACTGTGATAACTCAGAAACAGCGCGAAGTATTTTCTAGTTCGTCGCCTCTACGTCGCTTCGAAGCCAATTATAAAGTTTAATGAAGCGTCAGGTTGTCCCTTTTACACTTGCACAGTTACTTTACATTATACGAATAGTTAAGGTTACGAAATTAATGGGATCTAGCTTATGTAACAATGGAATTAAGTTGATGTTTACACTTGTGTGAGTCGCTGTTAGCTTCTTGATCTGAATTGGGAAAAGAAAATAAATCAACCTAAAAATGAAGTGTTAAATTACCATCAAAATACTTGAATCTTTACTTGAAAGGAAAAATTTCATATGAGGGCAAATAGCTTCATGTAGAATACGAAAAATCTCATATAAGACAACAATGCAATAAATATGCAACAACTAGCGACATCTAGTAATTCACCATCATGCAAGGTATCAAGTGTAGCTTTAGAGTTGCGTTTCAGTCTTTGATTCGTCTCAATATCTGCTCACAGCGACATCTAGCCGCTCTATCAGTAAACCACAACATACTGCATATACACAAGTGGTGAATTAAGTTGAGAAACATGGTTCCTGCAACCTGTTGTTCCGTTGCTGTCAGCATGTTGCTGGCAACATTATTATTCGGTAATTTTACTTTTCTCTTGATTGCTTTTTTAACTTAAAAGAAGCTGCTTTTAATTTATTTAGTCTATGACATCTTTATGCTTTTACCGAACTATTTAAATAATTTTTGCTTATTTTGCTAATTTCTTCATTTCTCGTGTTCTATTTTATTTGTTATTTGCTGTATATTATATATTTAAAACTGTTATATTAAAAAATGGATGGGAGCACGTGAACTGCCGGTGCCATGCAGACTCATGTGTAGATGAATGGTTTACGTAAACATTGTATTCAGCAACATTGGGTGTTGCTATCAAAACCATTTTTGTTTTCGGAACGTTGATCCGTCACCATCTTAGGAACAAAATAACCTAAGGAAACTAGTAAAACATTCAAAATAATTCGTTTCTAAACGCTTTTATGTCACTAGAACAAGTCACAACAATTTTATGAATCGTTCACAGTTAACGACATAGGTACTGACGAACCCTGTAACGATCAGTTCTATCAAACAGTTAATGGCTACGTATAACGGCAAATTGGTAATAAAATTATATGGTAATATTAATTCGAGTGCCCTAAATTGTGTTTTGACGGTAGTAGTGATTGGTAGTGTTGTTGTTTATAACTGTGTGTAGTGACAAAATAGTTTCAATTAAAAAAAAAAAAAATATTGTGTTCAAAAGATGGATTTATATCTAGATGTTATCTTACCATTTCATTAGCAACTGTGTATGAATTGAATTTTTTTCTTAATTGACATTAAAATGATATGGAAGGGTAATATCGCTAACTACACTCGCGACAATCTAAGAAGTCCGTTTTGACGTTTTGTTCTCGTACTTGTAATAAAACGTTATGCCTTGAGAATCAGTTTTAAGCAATGTAGATAAGTCGTCGATTATAAACTCTCTGAGTATGTTTAATCGATGTCTCGAGAATCAGTATATTAGAAACTATTTTTATATTTCATCGCTACACAAAGGGTATTTATAGCTGTCAAATCGGACTTCTTAGATTGTCGCGAGTCTAGTGTAAATCGTTTAGTAAAATTGAATAAAGTCTTCGAGCTTACGGGGCTTAAGTTTTGATACCCCACTACACTCATAAATTCGTGCATTTCCATGTTTTACACTCATTAAGGCTCCCACAGACAGGCGCGACGTGACTCCGGTAGAACAATTTCCATGAAGTTTTCATACAAATTTTTGCAATCATCATGCCACAAGTCAGATTGATAATCACGGATCCGCATAAACCTATACCTACTTTACTAATGTATGTCACGATAAATGAGCTTTGCATCCTAACGGTACTTGAATCTGTGTTCCTTACCATCAAAGAAGTAATTTAGTGAAGATATTCAGACAACCACATATCCATCCGTTTGTGAGAATAGGTAGTTAAGTGTAATATACCTACTCGTTCGTACACACACCATCATGAACTCAAACACTCCACAGACATATTAGAAGTACTGATATTTCTAGCTCTGCAGTCGTAACTCATGTCTGTTTGTAGTTCAACATGTGTGTGGTTGGAGTTATTAGAACACTGCTTGCACCAAGTATACCAATAACATAGAAGATATTAGATCTGTGGTCGTAATAACGAATGGCTTCCCTTCGGTTACATGGATGATGGCGAACCTATTTCGGTCGGTTGAATCGGGAATATTACGTTGTATGATAAGAAATTGACGCCTTATACCTATTATATTATACTAGCTGCGCCCCGCGGTTTCACCCGCATAAGTCTCAATCCCGTGGGAATATCGGGATAATAAGTATTCTATGTCCTATTCCAGGTTATAGTCTACCCATGTGCCAAATTTCATCAAAATCCGTTAAGCCATTTTAGCGTGAAAGCGTAACAAACAAATAAACAAACAAACTCACTTTCGCATTTATAATATTAATAATAAAATAATAAGTTAGGATTTTTTCCTATAAGATTGGAATTAATTATTGGAAAGACAAAATACTTGTTGTTGTTTTTACCCGTACAGTGTTTTTACCCGACTGCCAATGAAGGGATATGTTCGCGCGTATCTTGTATGTCTGTGTATATTTTTTTGTTTGTCTTTATAAGAAATTATTACAACTGATACAGAAAATACAAACAGACAGTCACATGTCTTTGACAGTCGTTACGGGCCGTCAGAAGCCCGAAAGTCTGACAACCAGTCTTACCAAGGGGTATCGTATTACTCAGTTACTGGGTTGTGGAGGTCAGATAGGCAGTCGCTCCATGTAAAATGCTGCAACCGGTTAGACTGGAAGCCGACACCAATATAGTTGGGAAAAAGCTAGGCAGATTGATTGACAAAAATAGAACTGCAGAAGAAATCAAAGCGCTTGCGCAAGGTGTAGTATTTAGTTATGTATGGTGAAAAAAGCTAAGTGTTAAACTTTAATACATCAAGCAGTAAAACACTATTAAAACGATCCTTTAACTTCAAACAAAGTGGAAAGAACATAGATAGGAAACGTAAAATCACGTGCAATCCCAACAAGAACTACGAACGAATGAGCAAACATAATTCGGATTCCTCAGCCCGCGCTGAACGTTCGACTTTAAAGGAATGCAATTTTATCTGATGCCGTCCGTGAACTAAGGGTAATTAAAGTTAAAAGGAATCCGAAAGTTTACGAAGTGCAGCGAACAATGAAACTTGTAGTTGAACTCGTTTTTCGCACCAACTCTAGGTATATACTATGAAAGGTAAGCGCATTTAGTAGCACCTTCCAATTTAATTTGCGGTTGAAATGATGGGAAATTTTGGAATTCTATGTGATGTAATTAATACTTGTTTAAACTTTTCGTACTCAAAAAAAGTACAAAGTGGAACTTAATGCCTTAGGCATTCTCTATCAGTCAACCAAGAGATTAGATGGCAGGTGATCTGTTTGAGAGGAGTAAAAATATTATATTATTTAAATGTCATAGATTATAAAAGTTGATCGATAATAGTCTCTCAATTGATTATTGTAGTACCTACTAAGGTGAGGATAAATTCCGTGTCGCGATCGCTAGAGCGGGGCGCCACGTAAATTTTTAAAATTAGGTACATTCAAATGAACGCATTTCATGATTTCTAAAGCACTTAAGGTTGATGCGCGTAGCAAGCAAGTGTATTGCATGAACATTTTATGAAATCGTCTGTCAATACACTTACATGAACTTAGAGAGTTGTATTGCTGATTGTAATGTTTATAATTCTGTAAATCAATATTTGTTACGGCCGCTAATAATATTTAGATCAACATACAACCTAATACTGACCTGCAAATTGCAAAAAACGTAAGAAAATTTGAATTTCGCGGGCCACCCTAGCGCATCAACCTCAAAAGTTACATTAAATTATTTAAATATATTCAATACAATCCATAATGATGTCATCACTACAGAATATCAAATAAAGGCTTTATGTCAATACTTATTGCAACCCCAGAGAGCAAATACACGAAAACAATCCATTCGGAACTACAAATAATGCAAAATCCAGGTGCAACGTCGAACTTTGCTTGGATATTGTTTGAGCATAGTTAAGTGTACTTAACCTCACTTATTTGACGGGATTGTTGAATTTTGAAGCTTTTATTTGGCTATAAGCGTCGGGTTGTTGAGCTCCGACTCTGTTGAGCTTTCCAATAATAGTATAGCTCAACACTGTGTCAATAATAATTACTGACAAGTGCATGTCAACTGCCAGACAGGTCTAATTAAATCTGTATGGTTATTTCCTCAAGAGACTATTTCAGATATGTATGTATGACATTAACGTATGTATCTCACATATTCTGATCTTTGTAAGAAATCCAGGACTACGAGACCTTCCTCTGAGTTGGTTCTACTGCTTCGACTCAGTGGTAGTCAGACAGGTGAGCTATTCCACTTTGAGCACCGATTCGAAACACACTTGACCAACCGGCCCCTACGCTATTCCACTTACGGCACCAAAACAAAATTTTATTAGTCTAGTCGCTGGTTTATAAAAATAAAAATAAAATACATTAGCTTTTGTCCGCTTCTCCGTTCACGTGGAGGTAGGAAATTATGTTAAGGGAACGTACAACCAGGACAAAAGTATCCTATGTCCAATCCCAGGTCATGTTTTACCTGTGTGCCAACATCGAAATCCGTTTAGTCGTGAAAAGTTGACTTACAAACAGAATTTCTATTGCATTTATAATATAAGTATGGATTTGCATGAATTCAAATCAAATCAAATTATTTTATTTCACATGAATCTACATGGGCACATATGAAACGTCAGAAGCTAGGTGCACGGTTCCAATTGGTCGTTTCTTATGGGAAAGAGCCTGCAAGAAACTCCACGGTTACTCGTTTAAAAAAAAACAAAAAATCTACAGTCCAATAAGCCTACAACGTTCTCACATTCATAAGATAGAAAAGAATCTATATAAAAGATAAGTAAGATAATAAAAATAAAAACCTATTTCACCAAATGACATGATTGCCATTGATTTTAAAACTTAAGTAGTTACCCTTAATTTGCGTTCAACACGACAATTCCGTTGTGTTGAGAGCTACTTTTTATTCAGCAAAGGATTTATGTGTCTCAAATGTTGGCTCGTACATGTTCAATTAATTCCCGTCTTGCATGCATATCTTCACGTTAAGTGGGTTGGCTCAGGGTGATGAATTTGCATTCATACATACGGGAAATATATATCAGAACTTTGTTGATTTCGTATCCAGTTTACACAGTTGATTGGAGTGCTTTTGATGGTAGTTTTTTGGCATGCCTCAAGAGAGATTTCTCGGCATGTGAAGCCAAGTTAGATGCCCATGGGTGACATAAAAAAGGCCATTATTTCAACAATCGCATTCAAGTCGCAATCTGTCAAACTTGTCAATTGTATTTTTGACAGATTGCGAATCTCATTCGCAATCTGTCAAAAATACAATGCCAACGTTCTTAAACATTACGGGAATTTGCCACTCAGGTTAGTCACTTACCAAAGGACAAAGAAAGTCTACCCCAACGATCATCGGTTCTATGGCTAATATGGCCGGCCCATTGCCACTTCAGCTTGCTTATTCTGTGAGCTACGTCAACAACTTTTGTTCTCCGCCGGAGTCTAACCGGATGCAGCTGAATTACAGAATTTTCCATGGAGCGATTGCCTGTTAATTCTTAGGCTGACTATCCGTAACGACTGACAAAGATTAACGTGCTATTAATTAATGAACCTTTAAAAACGTTAAAAACGTTTTGGAATTCTAAATAGGCAAACTTAAAAAAAAAGTTTTTTTTATGATTTTGGTCATTTCTCACAGTTTGGTCGCAATAACCAAGCTAAATGGATTAGGTTGATCCTGATCAAATTTGCGCGAGCCGAGTGAGCAAAGCGAGCGATGCCGCGGCAACGGCCGGCGAGCGCTACATCCAAGTTGTTCACAGTTAGGTACTTGGCTTTTAAGTATTTTTAGGATCACAAAATAGTAAATATTTAAGGTTCACAAAAAGAAGCGCAATCATTCCATTACAGTGTTCAATAATATTTTTAGGCGTGCAAAATGGGAATTATTTGAGGTTCTATTAAATACATGCCAATTTATATTAGCTTCGAAATTCTTCCAACTTCTCTTTAGGAGTTGTTTACCATTTACATTAATATAACATACTTTATAGTTTGCTTAGTTTAGTTAAGTGGCTAAGTTTGTAGAAAATTCCACCCCGTCACTTCCTATTGGCGCGCGGTGTCGTCAAAGGCAATTAACGGAGTAAACAAATTTAGACTAAACTTCCCTGAAACTTGGGATCCTCTTAAACAAACTATTGAAGTGTTAACATTTTAAAGAGGTTTATGTTTGAAGACTATAAGTAGTTTGTGTCTACCTGAGTGGGTTATGAAACCTTTTCATAAAATTATATACACACACTGGTAGATACAGGCATGTATATGCCTGTCACGCCCACAACTAAGTAGGTACCTATCTATAAATAAAAAAATTATAATCTCTTTTCCACCGACTCCCTTACCTACTCCCTGTCACCGAGAGGAGGCCTGTGTCCCAGCAGTGGGAACAATTTTAGGCTGATTATGTATGTGTAGTCGCATTTCGCGTTGTTCTCCTAAATCAAAAATCAAATCAAATCGGTTTATTGCAAACATGTTGTACAGAGTTTGGAATAAGGTTATAAGTTTCAAACATGCACCCTGTAAAGGCACTGCAAAACAAAACAAGATTGATAAATTACATTACATTTTTCATCATAAAATAAATCATTATTAAAATAATATATAAAACAAACCTAAATAACGCAACGTGTGTTTATGCGATTTTCACGACCATTTAGATAATCTTAGGTGTATAAATATCCTGACAGGGTTGCGGGAAAGTCCGAAAGGGATACCGGGACCCTGGCAACAGGCAACTGAAGGAACACGGGTGGGTTTTAGTCAATAAAAGTCTGACACGCCCTCCCGCTCCGCCCAGAGCGGGAGAATTCATTTGAAGATTATCCACCCACAAAAAAAAAAAAAGTTTGTAAATATGACACTTACATAATAATAATATACATAAATCTCGATATTTTGACACGTCGTAAGAACCGTTCAAAGCAGTGGCGGGTCGTTTGTTTTATACTAAAAGTAAGTAGCCACTGCTTCAAATTTATGCTGTTTGTCGAGATCTAGGTTATATTAAAGGATATTAATGTTTTTTTATGTGTTACGTTAAATAAATTAATAACTTACTAATTACCAATAACTTTAATGAATGCTATGTTAATATTCTACTCGGAGGAAATGAATTAATTCTACTTCAAAAATATGTTGAGTGCTTTTAATACGTTTGAAGTAAAATTGATTAATTTTGAAATTCATTTTGAAATCAATTTATTTTAATTCGTTATATGAAGCACTTTACAATTAACTGAAATATTTTCAATAAACACAATTGTATCGAATAATGATGTAGGTACTTCGGGGCAACTGCGTACAGCACTTACAATAGCCTTTCATTTGGACAATTCAACAACGTTCATTGCAATAAGTACGTTATTGTGATATCGTATACTTTTACAATGTTTGTAAATATGTGAGCACCATGTATCTTTCACATATACTTAATTAATGTATTTGTCATTGCTCCATTTTAATTTCTTGTTACCTATTGTGATACAGTAATCGTATTCTAGGTGCATCGTATTCACATGTAATTATATAATTGATGTATACAAAATATTGTAAAACATTTTTTTAAAGAGTAACGGAGGAGTTTCTTTCCCATTCTTCTCCATACGAAAACTACCTTTTGGAAAAGGCAACTAGAATCAGTTCTATTTCTTTGTTTATGACGTTCAAAAGTGCCTTTAATGTGCCTATTTGAAATAAATTATTTGATTTTGACTTTGACTTAAACAGGTGAATTTTTCTAACATACGAGGCAATGGATTAGCAATTTCCTTCAAAACTTTTTGGATTTTGATTGAATGTGTGTTACGCAATTAATGTGCTTGTTATTTTCTTTTGAATGAATTATCTGAGGCCCTAGACAAAGTGACATTCTATCAGCTTATCGCCGATGATGGAAAAGGCAAAAATATATTCAACTGACATAAGCTATCGAAAAATCCTGTTGAAAACCGTTGTAGAAATACGAAACGCTTTGGAAGCGATTGTCACTTGTCTAGGCCCTCATGTTATTTATTATAAAGTTCTGTGTTGCCAGACCAAAAAGACGGATTTCTTCTTTATAATATTTTTCCATATGTTTTTAAGAACATTCTCTAATAGAATTCTTCTCTTTTGTTTCAGAATCTTAAGAATCAAATCATGACAACGAACGTGTGGGTAGAACAGGTGAGTTCTAAATATTAATTTTGTAATTTAGATTAACGTAAGAAAACTATGAAACGAAGTTTATACCAACTACTCACCAACGATGAAAAACTTTTTTTATTTGAAAAAGCAGGTAAACTAACATACAGTCCAGAAATCTTTTAGACTCCCAAAGTCACCAATTGGCTGTAATAATGCCTGAACTAAAGAAATATCTTGCTACTTCATCTACGTTGTAGTTTTGGTACTTTCAGAGAACCACTCACCGTGAAATTAGAGTCTTAGAAAAAACACAAAAAAAAAACCTAACCGAAATAAAAAACATAACTACCATAAACAACCAACATAGATCACAATACAAGTCAAAACGTTACAAACAGGACATGTCTCATTTCCCCCACACTATACCATTGACAAATGGCTACCCGGAAGGGACATTGACGTGTCACCTCGAAGACAAGTAGGGATTGTCATTCTTTCAACGGACACGGACACCCGCCCGTCAATTTCAAAGTGATTAATGTAAAGAGATGTAAAGGCTTTCAAAGTCTCCAGAATTGAAAGAAGAAAAAAATTCTCTTTCAAAGAAATGAGAATGTGTTTTGTTTTTCATTTAAATGATTGTGGATTTCGGAGGGATAATGTAAATTAAATGTTTTCGTTTGAGGAAAAGGATTTTATGTTTTTCTATTGGTGTGTGGAATTTTTTTTACTGTAGGTATCTTTACATTGTGTACTACAGCTTTATTATATAAATCAGCCTCGATAAGGTTGAGTGTTATTTTATTTTTACTTTACCACACACTTAGAATTACTTCTGTAACATTATTAATACAAATGAATTAAACTTAGAAACAACTAGATCCGAGATAATGATTTCAGTGACTGAACAAAGTTTTTTAAAGTTATTAGCTACGATATTTTATTATATTCTTCATCAGTCTTTTAAAGAGGTATCGTGTTACTCAGTAACTGTATTTTGGCAGTCGCTCCATGTAAAATACTGGTATTCAGCCGCATCCGGATAAAGCTAAGCATTGATTCATTTTATTATAAATTATTTTATTTCATCTAAATTGTACTAGCTTGCTCTTTTGGAAGATTCTAGGTCTATATTCAACAAGTACCTACTATTAAATCGATTCCACCTTTATGCTCTAATGCAGCAATTACCAAATGGCGGACCGCGGTCCGGGTCCGGACCGCCGCCGATAACCTATTTTGTGCGGTCTAAAGGACCGTAAGCAATAAAATGTGTAACTTTTAATCTAAAAAAATTAAGCCCGTGCTTTGTGTGTTCTGCAGTCGACACGATTATAATGGCGTATTTAATGGACTGTAGTAAAGTTGTAAAGTTGGTGCAAGCTCTTGCTTGCTTGGTGCACCAAGCAAGGAAGAGCTTGCACCAACTTTAAAGTAAAGCTTGCAAGCTTTACTCCAGACTAGGCCAGATTTCAAATAGATAGAGGACCAAGTAAAAAATGAAATTTTAACAATAATATTACTTAGTGTACTTTGTTATATTTTTTTCATTATTTAATATTTATTAAAACTTTTCGCATTCAAACAAAAAGGTACAAAGGCGGACTTTTAATGCCTATAATATTTGTTTATTATTAATTTAAAAAAAATCTTGGTTGCTAGTAATCGTCTACCTACCGAACGGACCGCGACAGTCATATTATTATTTTTTAAAGGACCCACAATGAAACTAATTGGTGATTCCTGTTCTAATGAAATAATTTCAAAATACGCTAATATCTCGTTACATAGCCGTTTTAGAGTTTGCATAATTTGCGATAGTATTGGGAACCGATTTAATTAACATTTCCATTTGAGACTTCAAATTAAACCGATTACGATAACCGAAAGCTGCGGTAAATTTATAATATCCGCTTATTTATTTATTGAAACAGTTGTAGCTTATAATATCTGTTATAATAATAATATAATATTATCAAGAGGTAGGTAGTTATTTGTGAGTACCTAGTGGGTAATCTTTGGAACGAATGGTATGTTTCCAAAAAAAAATTCACAATTGAAAAGGTACAGTATTGCCTAGTGTCACAGGATATATTTTATGTTAGACTAGCTTCCGCCCACGGCTTCACCCGCGTGGTATGTCGATAAAAGGTAGCCTATGTCATTCCCCGGGACGCCATCTATCTCCTTGCCTTTATCGAAATCCGTTCAGTGGTTTAGGCGTGAAAAGGTACCATACAGACAGACAGAGTTACTTTCGAATTTATAATATTAGTATGGATATGTGTTCGTATAAATATAAGTTACACTAAAGATAAGCAACAGGGAAACACGCTTGTAAATATTATTTTCTACTCCATTGAGCAGAACCAAAACATATGGACACTTTTCGTTTATATTTACCCATAGATATTATCTTTATCTATGGATAAATTCTTATGAATTTGATAGAAACGCGGTTAGTATGTCTATGTAACACCTACTATTGCAATGTGAGCGTAACATTGAAAATTAATTTAGGTATGCTAAAAGAGAAATGCTAAGAACTATAAAAAAAAAACTATCCTAATCCTAACTAATAATAAAAATGCAAAAGTCATTTTGTTTGTTGGTTTGTTTGTTACGCTTTCACGCTAAAACGGCTGCACCGATTTGTATGATTTTGCACATGGGTAGACCATGACCTGGAGAACGACATAGGCTACTTTTTATTCAGGATTACATACGAAGTCGCGAGCAACCGCTAGTTATTTTATTATAACATATTTTATTTTGCACCTTTGAGTTGGAGGACTTATTATTTTTTCCAAAGACCTCATTGATACTATGTATTTGTCAGACAAGTATAAAAAAAAGATTTTATTATTACATCTAGTATCATCTCTATTACAGCTAGTTTTCTTGTAATAGCCTAAAAAATGCAATAAAAGCCAATCTATGTTCTAGAGACAAAAAACTATTAAGAGCAGTCTGAGACAGGACTTTGTGATACGAATTTTATTATATTTCAGAAACACTAGGGTTGCTCGTACATATAAATATTGTAATCAAATAGATGGTAGATTCTTTCGTGTAGCATTCTTAATGATAAACCCCATCTCAACTACTTAAAAAACTATTGACAAAACAGTGTAGGTGATTATAAGACTATTTTTTGCGCCTTTTTTGTTCATATAATGGCTATAAATCTATTATTAATATGTAGTAGTCATCTCTCAAAACGGTGAAGGAAAACATCGTGAGGAAACCGGTTTGTCCTAGAACCAAAAATATCGATAATAAGACATGAGACTCCTACCACCCCGCACTGGGCCCGCGTGGTAGATTACAGCCCACTCGCTCTCGAAGAGAGGAGGCCTGTGTTTCAGTAGTGGGAACATAGGCTAATTATGTTTATGCGTCAGTCTGCGCATGGCTTGTACACTTTTGACCCGACTACGGCGAAGAAAAAAGGAGGGTTATGATTTTGACCGGTATGTATGTATGTATGTATGTATGTATGTTCATCTGTTCCCTCATATCTTCTAAACGACTCATCACAATTTCACAAATGAGGTATCGTTGGAAGCGTCTTGATCGTCCGCTGGTTATAGACTATGTGACGTCACATTAAATTGGGCCCTCTAGAGGACATAAAGTCAGGAACTAACAAAAAAATTGTTTATTCCTACCATGTTGGGTATCAAATGAAAGGGCTTAATAAGCACATTTCAAAAATATATATATTATAACCCCGAAAGAATTAAAAGAAAATTAAAGTAATAAAAACTAAAACCCAACTACGACTAAAAAGTTATACCTAAACAAGACACCACAGACAGACAAATTAAAAATCCGGAGTCACACGTAATCTGTTTGATTTATGCCCTAACACGTGTGACTCCGGATTTTTAATTTGTCTGTCTGTGGTGTATTGTTTATAACTTTTTAGTCGTAGTTGGGTTTTAGTTTTTATTATAGAAACAGCTGTCTACTTACACCTTTAGTTTCCATAGTCACTCTCGAAAATATTCTCATAATATTACAACACAAATTGTAAATCGAAAACTAGGACAGATCCTTGAAAACTTGGAAATTTGACGTCTCTTAACAAAAATATATACGGTATCCCGAACTATCAGCATTCCAACAAATAAATCGTAAACTTACTTGTACGATCATAACATTTTTATTATCGCGGGACCAACTTGTTTGCCAGGAAAAAACTTTGGATCGTTAGAAAGAGATGGCGAATATTTTTAGCTACGAAAAAGAGAGATAAAAGTTGTTAAAGAAACCAAATAGAGCAATCGATTTTATGTTATAGGGTAATAATACACAAATAATGATGTCGAATGGTTGCTCAGAATTATTTTGACCTTTAGAGCAAGTGGGAATACTACGTATGAGAGGCTTAAGTCTAAAAGTTGACTGCAAAAGATCAACATAATTGATTAAAGTATCAATTGAGTATCCTAATCCTAACTATTCTTACTTCCATACTTCCATACTATCCTAACTCCTAGCTTTATATTACAAATGCGAAAGTGAGTTTGTTTGTTTCGCTTTCACGCTAAAACGGCTGAACGGATTTGAATGAAATTTGGCACATGGGTAGACCATGACTTGGAATTGGGCATAGGATACTTTCTATCCCGATATTCTCACGGGATCGAGACCTATGCGGGTAAAACCGCGGAGACGCAGCTAGTTCCTAATATAACTTAATAAAACCTGGCACTATAGTGCCATCCACGACGACGCGCCCCACTCTGCTCCGCTCCGTACAAGTACAGCTTACAGTACAAACCGTTGTTGGTCCCGGCTGTCATTCGTGGATCGTTGGCAGTCGTTACGGGTCGTCAGAAGCCCGAAAGCCTGACAACCAGTCTTACCAAGGGGTATCGTATTACTCAGTTACTGGGTTGTGGAGGTCAGATAGGCAGTCGCTCCATGTAAAATACTGGTATTCAGCTGCATCCGGTAAGACTGGAAGCCGACCCCAACATAGGTGGGAAAAGGCTACGCTGATTAACTATGCGAAAGTATTTGTGTTACCTTTTCACGCCATATTGGCTGATTTTGATTTATTTTCTCGTTCGTATTTTGATCAAAATCAAAATATTTTATTTCACATACCTTAACCTACATGGGCACTTATTAAACGTCAGAAGCTAGGTGCACGGTTCCAATTGATCACACACATTGGCATACAGGTTGACCATGACCTGGTTAGGACGTGGTATACTTTTTATCCCGATAGTACGTTCCCGTGGGATGATTTCCGCCCTCAACATCGGCGAAACCGCGTGCAAAAGCTATTTTTTTTTTAACATAAAAACAAGTTTTTGATTTGGATCGAAACAGACCGCTGAAGGGAAGGGTTTTTCCGACCGTCCCCTGCAGGGTATCATAAATCATTCTCGTTTGGCTATACCAGTTAACACGTTTTTCAACTACCCCCAGGATATATCCTATTACATATTATGTGGCTTACATTCGTGTTTATGGTGCTTATGATTATGATGAGTATTGCAATGATAAAGTATAAGTAAGTCGTCTAAAAGCGACGGAGATTTTTCTGCACGTAGGTAGTAGAAAATACTTGGAAATGAGCACGAACGAAAAAAACTTACCTAGTGTTTATAATGATCCATCTTTGTCGTTGATGTAGTTATTAAAGTGAACTTTTGATCTTAGTTGCATTGCTAGAAGATTTATTCAATAACGTGCTTTCCGAGTCACGGAGGAGTCTCCTTATGTAAAGATGGTCACCCATCTATGGACCAACCCCGGCAGCGTAGCTTTACCTGTTGAATCGACACTTGCGGCTGTTATTACTTAACCACGAGCTCCCCATATAATGATCTAAGCACGTGTTAATATAGTAAAATAAATATCAAAATCCGAAATATATTCGCATAATAAATCATTGTGGAATCGCTTTGATGTCGGTCAAAACTTTTAAATGGAATCCGACTTGCCAGTCAAAGTTTGCAGCCCACTTTCAGGTGAAATTGGCTTCAAGAGATTTTCTATAATTAAAAGTTCTTCAAAAATATTCTCGCCATCTCTCTCCCGCATTGTGTTTGCGATCTTTGTTCTTTTGTGTTCCTAAATGAATTTAGTTTTAAGGAAATTCGTAATTTTTATATAGAGGTGGTATGAGCCATCAATAATGAAAAGACAATCGAAAATAGATTAAAAGCTCAGAACTATTAAACATTTTGAAATGATTGCCAAATATTGCAGCTCATTTTTGTTGCAAAGTTCAGAAATATACTACTTAATGTAAATTAGGAAATTTTTAAATTTCCGTAGAAAGAGCGTAGCCTTTGAGGGCTTGCCAAAATTTCCCGAACGAAATTCCCGATTATATCAGGTTCTCGTTAAAATTTATTAAATAACATTTTAAAAACATCGTATCCAAACGCATACTTGTGTCGGATTCTTGCTGAGTTGCCGGCGAGGGCCCTCTAACAACTTTCCGACATTTTTGTTAGCAACAATCTCTCGTATTATCGTTTGTTTTTCGCTTTGTTGATGATATTTTAGCTTATTCGCATTGGAAGTTATTTCATTACTTCGTTATTCATCGTTCGAATTGTTCGCGTAAACAGCAAAACAACACTTGGCGTGAACTTTTTCATTTAGCTCATTCTGTTTCTGTTGTGTTAGTTTGAAAATTTCCGTCAATAAACACATTTCGCGTTTGTTCATTTTGCTTCAAACTGTGTCCAGTACTAGTCGAAATTATCTAAAATTCACCAGCTATCCTCTTTCCTTCTCAATCGCTATTATCGTATAATGTAATTGGAAACGTGTGTGTATTTCTCAATTTTATTCTGATCTTCCATTTAAAAAGCCTCTTCAGCAGCCATTCCGTTACCACCTAAACATTAATAAAAAGATCACGCGCGACATTTACAAACAACATTGAGGCGAACCACGAAAATAAACTGTACCTTCCCACTTCCCATTACAAAAGTGGCCACAGCCCAAAAGATCCAATGAAAAAAACTCCGGCCACCAGGAAATGGCGGGCGCGGTCAATTGAAACTCTTGACAATTTGCTCGCCCCGAGGGTGTGTTAAAACCTCCGAATTTTTAATATTAGACTTTATTTTTTCTGTCAGAAAATTACAAAGCTTTTTGTATTTGACCGATTTAGATAATTTAGTGACGAAATGTGTATTCAGTGAACTGTTTCTGTTTTTTATGAATTTCTTTTGCAAAGCAACATCGAATAATATGATAATACCACTCAAAATATTTTCACGCCGTAAATTAAGAATGCCGTGGGTGGCCTTTGATTTCATAACTGAAATAACGACATTACCTCACACTCATAGCTTTCACAAAGTCTTAACACCAGTATATCCGTAATATGCGTAAATTAAATTTCGTTTTAATGAATCATAAACCTAAGGTATTTTGGTTGAATCAAGTAAAGCAAACATAGACCTTTATATAAACATTGAATAGGCTCGTTCAAAGTTGAGAATATAGACAGTCCTATAATAATATGATACAGAACAACGCACGTATTTATACTGATTATTTTTACAGTGTTTTGTTTAATAATAATGTGAGCAAGGACGAATGAGATAATGGTAAAGCAGATGTGAAAGATATAAGAAAAGGGTTTGTACAATTTCTAGCAAGAATTTTCTTTATCAATTGTTTTCTAATATTCTTCAGGCTGTGAAAAGCTCAAAACGGGATTAAATCTAGATACGGTGGATGAGATAGTACTTGTTAAGAGAAATATAAACAAAACTACAGTTGAACATACCTATTAATCCAAATATCATAAGTATCGAATATCGGAAACAGTTTATTCAATAATGGATCTGGTAATAAGCTAACAATATGTTACTAATCAGAACCGATTGTTATCTACTTACGTGCAATTGCACGTTATTGCAATGCTGGAATCCTATATATCTTGATAGGAATGGTTTATACGATACTATAATCGATACGTTTATAATCGTGTGTTATAATAAAATATCAATTTCCATACAAATTCTATAACTAACTATTAAGCAAAAAGGCGCTTATTTTTCATGTTGATAAAAAGATGAAATACTTATTTTCCTTGATGTCTTTCTCAGAGAAGATATCGAAAGAAACACTTAAAAGAAAAAACTTGAACACAAATTACTCCGATGGAACTTTCAAACAACTTTCGCAATATGAATAGAATTTGAACTAAAACAGACATTACACGGTGTAGAAAATGTAGAACACAGCTTCATATTAAAGATTATAGCCAAGGAAACGACCGAAATCTCGCGCCTCACGCATATCCCATTATGAGATTCAATTAAACATTCGGATTGGGGCTGCGAAAATGGCGGAAGCTTAAACTTATTTTGAGAAAGTCGAGTAAGTTCACTCCATTCTGTTTATGAAGACAAAGAATAAAAAGGCTGACAGTAACTAGATATGCACCTAGTAAAACAGAGCCGATCAACAATATTTTGATTTAAAAGGGTACCAATTCTGGATTTTCTCCCCCTTTCTTCTCCATAGGAATCTTCTACGCTTTGGAATGAGCCACAGGCATCATCTTTGTGGCTGACCAATCCCTTGATATTACAAAAATCCCTGAGTGTGATTGATGCGAAAGTCATTCTATAAAATTCCGAACTTTATGCCACATTATGGACGAAAAACCAACTCAAAATCAACCAAAAGCAAGCAACCATTGACTTAGTCTTACTATACCGATATCACACAGCCACAGCATTGACAGGGAATACATTATGCACCATTGATTGTTCAAGAGATTTTCCAGAAGAGAGCCTGTATAATTCCCTTACGTATTATTACATGAGTACACATCTTCGATCCTATGAGTGACTGAAATTATAACGCTATAATTATAGCGTGTGCATAAATGGATTAATACGGAGCCGACTTAGGTTTATTGTACTAGCGTTGTTGAATGTATTTTTCTCATTCGGCAATATGTCATTGAAAATATGTTTTGTTTACTTGGATGCTAATCATGGATACACTCAATTTCCAGTGTCTTAAATATATTTTTCTTGACAATGTTTTGTTGTGATAAAACCTTAGGAACAATGCTTTACTTTAGGTATTGCATAACTTGTGTTCTATAAACAGTACTATTTAATTATATGTATCAAATGAAATTCTTAGATTGACCATATTTATTATCTGGATGATGTTATAATCTTTTGTAATATTTTCCTTTCTATTTTATTTAATCGAATCATTACCCGAAACATAATGTTAAAAATTCCAAGACATTTTATTACACCATTCAAATTGACATAAAAAAGTCAAGTAATAATCTTCAAACAATTTTCATTTCGAATGTCTTCTTTAAACCGTCGTCGTCACTTAATTCCGCTCATCACGTCGACGTTTTCATCGCTTAAACCAACCCATACATGCGCAAAGACGATTTCAAATTAAGTCTGTGTAGACAAATTTAAATTGAGTTTTAGCAACAGTAATTCGGCCTAACAGAGACTACATGGCCCGCCAAAATAATAATTGGGTTCCGTATAGTACTGAACGATTCATTCCCTGTGCCAAACTTTTGAGGTTATAAGTTCCGTCGCCAAATATTCTGGGCACTATAAATTATTTACATCCTTGAATTTGTTTTGTTTTGTATGTTAGTTTGTCGTTGTCGTGATGTTTTGTGTTGTCAAAAAGTTGGGAATTATGAGTATTGGTTTCACGTGTTCTCTTGTATTTTGATAAGTTAGTACCACGGGCACTTTTCTCTCATGAATTTGGATGTTTGATTTGTTTCTTTTGTTGTTTTAGGAGAAGCATTCTATGCGTACGTAAATAGAGATTTTATTGCTTTTACTTTTGTGTCTGAATTCAATATTTAGTAGGTTTATATGTTTTAGTAAACGTGTTCAAAAGAACATAAATTCAGGTTTTAAAATAAGCCGAGGGCACTTTTCTGCTGAACAATTTCATCATCTTTATATATATATTTTTACAAAAAAAAATATGTGATACTCTTCTGATTCAATTTCTATATAGAAAATATCTTAGACGAGTTGGTAAGAAAGTCCCCAAAGAATCGAAAAGGTCTGCCATCTGTCACTGTGGGATAATAAAAACGCGGCTAAAATAACAACCGCTATACTACGTTTATTATTATATTATTTTGATCTGCACGAAGACATACGAATACAATTGTAATGAAAACTACTGTCTACCCAAAAGACAATATTCCGAAAGACTCGGAAACATTGCATTTTAAAAGAAAGCAGAAATATAGGTAATGCAGTGAAACAGTAAAGTCCACCTATTTTATTACCACGTTTTCCTCGAGCTACGAGTTAAAATGAAAGCTCTAACTCATATGGATACATACACCGCATTTGTAGCAGAAAAATCTAATATCTTTGTTATTGGCGCCCGACGCGGGACACAAAATACTTCAATGCTCACAAATGAAGGCCTCCACGGAGCCCTGGAACTCCAACGAAAGCAGAAAACAAACCTCCTTCGGGAAATCAGATCTATATTCACTCAGTTACTTTATAACATTACTTAAAAATATAATAAGAACCTACAAATAGAAAATTTCATTACGCCCCCGAGGTACAACTGATATTATCATTTAGGCAATCTTTTAAGACGTCATGTAAACTCAATTTTGTATAATGTGGTTGATGTCTGTTAATACTTACCTAATGAAAGGTAGGAATTAGGGTTAAACAAATTAATGAGGAGAGCAGTGTTGGCCCAGTGGTAACGGCCGCGACTTACGAGTTTCAGATCGTAGGTTCAAACGCTGACAGGCGCTTTACTTTGTGTAAATTATTTCATTACCTCTCAATACGTTGAAGGAAAACAGCGTGAGGAAACCGGCATATCCTAGAATCAAGAATTCAAAGACTGTGAGTCATGAGACATCTACCAACCCGCACTGGGCCCGCGTGGTGAATTACAACCTACTCCCTCTCACCGAGAGGAGGCCTGTGTCTCTAGTGGGAACATTATAGTCTTATGCTTATTAATGAGAACACAATAGATAAACTTGTTTTTTCAAGAAACTACTAAAAGGTCCTTCAAGTCATACGGCTTTCGT
Source organism: Lithophane ornitopus (assembly GCA_948473465.1). NCBI lineage: Eukaryota > Metazoa > Arthropoda > Insecta > Lepidoptera > Noctuidae > Lithophane > Lithophane ornitopus. Next base: position 3,108,460 of record OX419629.1, read on the forward strand.
TCAGTGTTTAAATTCTAGATATAGCAAAATAATTTTATAAAAAAGGGTCTTACCAAACTGTGGTAAAGCAAGTAATTCAAATAGGAATCCGTATTTGCTCGACTGGACACTGAGTGAGAAGTGGCCAAGTTGATTTACGCTCACAGCACCAGATTTTCAATAGACCCTCCCCGCGACCGGAACCTAATAAGCCACCGCAATTTCCGACGTTCAGCAACCGGTCTCAGTCAACAACACTGTTTTATGCCGCCTCCAACGAAAGTACTTTCGGGAATGTCTTCGAGCGAACTTTAGTTTGAGAAAAACTTCTTAAGAGGATAAAAAGGCTAATAGACATTTTGGTCTGGTCAGTTTCGGCCCCAATTTATGTGGCAAGACAGTTTAATAAAGTTAAGAAATACGAAAGTCGACTAAATTCTTTCAAAGCGACGTGCCTTTTTCAGCTTAATCTTAAAACTAGTTACGTAATACTAAGACCCAAGACTTGGTCGACTTTTCCGGAAACAAAAGATTAGTTTTACACGTATAATTTGCAAAACCCGTTGCCACTGCTAATTTTGGAAAAAATCTACTGATTGCCGTGGCGTCCAACTTACTCGTAACATGATTAGATTGTGTATCGTCGTCTTTCAATCGGCCATAAAAATTGTTTAAATGCTGGCCAAGATAAAAACAGATGACACATAACATTAAGGAGGATGACATCTCTCATATCAACACAAGCCATAGAAAGAGTTTCTATTAAATAGTATATATTGATTTATCTTGTTGCAGGAATGGAACGACTACAAACTGAAGTGGAACCCCGATGACTACGGTGGTGTGGAGACTCTGCATGTACCTTCTGAACACATATGGCTGCCCGATATCGTATTGTATAATAAGTGAGTTTGATATCACATATTTTATTCTTTTACGAGCACTTTAAAAGAGAATACTCCACAACCGCAATTTTTGGTGTTTTTATGGTTGTTATGGAAATTGTGATCCAAATTCTATCGTGACTATATTAAATTTGAAATTAATTATAACGCTATCAATCTTCAAAGATTATGAAAACAGTTTCCTCTTAACAATTACATTTCATTGTTACGATAGTAATTAGCTGAAAAACAATTCTCATAAAAGTTTGCCAAGTTTAATAATTTGCCAAATCACTCAAAGTCATTGAAACTATTCTTCAAAGTTGTTGAGATTAATAGAATTTTGAACAAAGTCTTTCATTGACTGTTTAAAGTCAAAGTAACAACATCAATCTTGAGAAATATTTTTTCTTACTTGATATCCATTATTCTTCTTGCAACACGACAATAAAGCGAATACACTTGAGTTCTTATAAATGCCATCGATAAACATTAATCTCACTCCGGAGCCATTTACTGGGGAATCAATTTAAGAAACTTGGAACAAACCTGCGTCCACAAGTTTGACACTATCCCCATTCTTTCCAATGAAAGTTAACTTTCTTTTCTTTTGTTATAAACTCTTCTTATAAGGACCTTATCTCTTCATTTCCGGTTTGCGGACAAAAATCCCATTACTTTACATTATCAAGACATCTTGACGAGACTCCTCGAAAGACTCCTCTCTTAAAGTCAGATGTTGAGACAAAAGTATGTAACTAATCTTTACTTGTGCTTCGCTGAAAGCGTATATTTTGCTGTTAATAATTTCCCTTTGTTTATTTATCCCTTATTTTATCCTCAAGCTGCACTAAAGAAAAACTGTTCTACAAAAAGAGTAAATATTGAAAACTTAACTAAAAGCTTTTAAGCCGGATTATTTCCATCCTATACTTCCATGAAAATACTCAGAATATAATATTTTATGTGTTGGAAAATGTGCACCCATTTCCATATACGAATAGTAATGCATTTCGGATCACCCCCGTAGTGAGCGATGAAGTATCGAGATTCTTTTAGCATAATTGAAAACTGCAATCGTCGAAACTTACCAAACATGCAATCAATAACCACACTTGGCAGACACTCAAGACACCAAATCGATCCCAGCGCCCTCCAATCGCAAAGCGGTACCGCCTTAAAAATCCTTACACTTGCAACGCTAACCATTATCAGTGGCAGTTCACCGCATTTATATGCATTAACGCCACGTAAGCTCCCCACTCCGCAGGATTTAAGAGCTTATCTTCTTTCAAATAAAGCTGAAATTTGAATAGGTAGTTGGTATCTAGGTGAGGCAGAGAATGCGCCCGAAGTTGGCCAGGCGGAAGGCACGATAAGTGCGGGCTTTAATCTAAATAGCATCAAGGTAGCGTATCGAACTAAACACGCCATGTTAAGCATTCATTATTAACAAACGTTAGACATTGAAGTCTCTTTGATGCAGTTCAAGTCTCAATTTATATCTAGGAATCGGAACTTTCAATGAAATTCAAGCAATGCTTTAAAGCTAATAGACAGTTTCATTAATGGAAGGACATCTATCAATTAACGATGTTTCTAGTTTTAATATAAAAAGAGATTCGCAATACTTTTCAATAAATGTTTTTCGCTTTCCGCCGCTTTGTTTTTTATATAAATCGGATTGTAAACGAAATAATACATCAGCTGCGTAACCTCCCACGCAAATCCAAGAGCTACTCAAAGCAAATTGATTGTTCTTATTTGTGAGGAACAAATTAGCTCGCTTTTGATTCAAACATTCAATACCACTTGCGACCCTTTTGTCGGTGGGATCGGAACGAAATTGTCCGTAATCATTGTTTTCACTAACCTTTGCTATTTTAAAATTTTATCTCAATTTTTGATCGAATTATAATAATTCTGAAAATTCCTTCACTTTTTCTTAGATTTCATTTTGTTTTTCTTTTAATACCTCTTGATTATTATTTGGCCCGGTATTTTATTTCACATTTCATCCATCAACATTAATAAAGTGCTTTAACTTGACGTCTATAAAAATTCTATCTACAACTTTGCTCATTTCACTCGTCTCACTGTCGTTTAAATATTCTACTACTAGAACGGTTGCCCTAATTTCTAAATTGACTGTCGTGGTGGATGCTTAATTCCATCTATTTTATTCAGTATTTCACTTCACATTGGGAATTTTCGTCGCATCAAAGCAATGGTTTTTGAGTAACAGCATCTCAGCGTGTTAGTCTGATTAGATATAAAAAATAATGTTTTCTTACACTCACTAATCGTTTATTTGCATTAGTTAACATTATTCCTCTTCCACGTATCACCACTTTGATTATCTCATCACTGCTGAGCGGGGCTTGCTTTTAAAATGTACTAGCATCTGTTAGCGGCTTCACCCGTGCGATATTTTATAAATAATAGTCCCAGTACTCGGTGATAATATAGAATTCTTCTAGTGAAAGAATTTTTAAGATCGGTCCAGTATTTTTTGAGTTTAGTGTACTATTAATGTTTAAAGTTATTATTATCATTTACATTTTCCGTAGTATGATTAAATATTTCAGTATCTTTATCACGTTGTCAATCGAAAGATTTCCTGAAATCTTGTCCTGTTTGACAAAGTTTCACAATAACCATTCAAATTACGCGAATTGGGTTCAATTCCCGCTCGACACAAGTTTGCGATTGGATTAATTTTGGATTATCTCAGTTTGATACCAGAAACTGTTAAACTACGGTGCCAAGTTATTTTAACTTTCTAGTTTATTGCAAATGGTTTTGGTTTTGATTCCTCTGGTTAGATCTATAAATAATCGTTAAGACTAGGCTGTGGTTTCCTGCTCCAGGTGCCAATAGGATTAGCTAATTAGATGTAACACATATGTTTTGGCCACTTACAATAATTGTTATTTCCAAATGAAAACTATGTATGTGTTATCCAAAACGAATGTCCTAACTTTTGCTTAGTTTGTCACAAAAATGTCTGCAGCAATGTTACCAATAACGGAAACATCTAATCTTTTGTTTACTGCAATAGTGTGCAAGCATACTGATAGCATGGTATAAATAAATAACAATATTATATCGTCATAGAAAACAGACCAAATGACGTGCTTCGAAATCTCAGTGCATACCATACGAAACAGTCTCGAGTGCGCGATGGTTACGCATGGAAGCGAAAAGTATATCTACCGAGTGGCCGTAGGTAATTATTTAAAGGTCACTGCCGAGACAGAATACTGTTACTTTATTATACTGTGCCGATAGTTTACTAACTAATGAATAGTTTTAGTACCCACATTTGTATTCTTCCAACACCTTTACTTACTTCAGTGCGGCAAACTTTATATCAAATAAAATATAACATTCTACTAGCTCTACTCATATATTAAGGTTGTTAGAAGCTTTCAGTTGACGTGACTGTAATATTTTTAAATTTAACCAAATAGAGGTAACACTTTAATGCACCTGTGACTTCCCCTAAAAGCCCACTCCACGAATATTCAGTGTTAACTTTATTTTTAATGGTAGAGCGTTAGCTTAATGGAAGACAAGGCGACCTATTTTACGGGACAATTTTCATGAATGCGCAAAAGTTGGTTATGACAAAGCTTTTAGAGGTTTCAACGTCAATTTTGTACCGACAACGAATGGCGGGATCAAAAGAACCGGTGATGATTTTCCTGTAGATATTATGGTAGACATTTTCGGTTTTAATAATGATGTCGATTTGATTGAGTGTATTTTTAAGACAATTTATCAAGTTATATTCTTATTTAATAAAGGCATATAATATAAGGTGTATTTTTTCATACACGAAATCTCTTAAGTCATTGTACTCATCATTATGAACAAGTTTCACTATGGGATCAAACATGTAATCACGAAAAAATAAATCGTAGGGAACAGCATTATTTTTTTTTGTTGTTTTTTTTGCCTATCTTGTTATGCGAACATAAATGTAAGGACTTCAGACTTTTATAATTTAGGCAGATAGAATTTAAAGGGGTTAGTGCGGATTTAGGAGAAAAGGGAACAACGGGCACTTACTGAGAAACAAATCAATAAAATATATACATATACAAAGGACACATCCCATTACGTACAGATTGTAACAGACCCTAATGTAATAAAGACCGACAATCAGATTACATTCGCTGTGTAATTAACTGTGAGGTTGTAAATCAGCCACTTTAGTTTGACACGTACAAGGATCAAGTTGATGTACTGACGCAGCAGACTACACTGTACTACCAACCACATAAATAAGTGACCTGACTTATGGAGTAGATTTGTTGACTTTGATATTTTTGGGAACTCAGTAGATAACACTTTTTCTACATCAACACCAGCACGTAGTGATTAAGACTAGATTAAAAGTGTTAAAAATATTATAATTCACCTTTGTTCTTAATTAAAGCTACTAGCTTATCAAATATAACATTTTCCGTTTTGTTCAGTTGCGTCAGAGTCAAGTAAAAGTACTTTTGTATTGAGAGTAAATGAAATTATATTTCAACAAAGACCATTTATTCACGACTTCTCAAAAAAAAATTAGATATACAAAATCCTAAGAAACATGAATAATTATGGATTTAAACTTCTACTAAGAGTCGTTACCTGCGCAAAATAAAAAGCTTAAAATAATTTCATTTAAACCTTCATAAGCAACGCAGTATATTTTCCTTAAATACGGTTAACCTACATTTTTCTTCACAACTCAGAATTTAGACGGAATTGAAACAATATTATTTTGTTCAAACATATACGCTTGACACAGTTGTGTTTTATGGGATATTTTTCTGTATGGTGTTTATAGAGTACAAGGAAAACGTTGGTATATAGTATATTGTATTATAACCACATGTGATAGTTTTAGCTGTAGTTTACTACATATATGTAACTAAATTGCAAAAAAACACAGTTTCTCTGCTTTCATCACTACTAGGACAAAAATTAAATTTGCTCAGATCCCATAATTAACGGCGACCATTTCTCTTCAAGAAGAAAACTCACTCAAGTCAAAATTAAGAATTGTATCCTCCATAAGGTTAAATATACTGAATTCTAACCCGTTGATTTTGTTTCCAGTGCTGACGGTAACTACGAAGTGACAATCATGACGAAAGCGATCCTTCACCACGACGGCAAAGTGGTATGGAAGCCACCCGCCATCTACAAGTCCTTCTGTGAGATTGACGTGGAGTACTTCCCTTTTGACGAGCAGACCTGCTTCATGAAGTTCGGATCTTGGAGTTATGATGGCTACATGGTGAGTTGAAAATATAATTATTATTTATTGTAATTACATTACATTTTTTCACTGCCTCGTTGGTCTAGTGGTCACAAGCGCTACTGCTGAGTATGAGTTCCTGGGTTCGACTCCCGGCTCGGGCAAAGCGTTACTGGTAGCCCGGTTGATGGCACATGGGACTTAAACATAATTGGCGAAATGTGGGTGTATTATAGGCCCAACCGTTCGGGGAATAAAGGCGTATACTGTTATGTTTATATAATTTCTTATTTTAATGAGACATGGAGGGTTACTAACCCTCTTCATGTAGGTTACAAGGCCTTAACTTGTAATAAACAGTATATTAACAACACCAAAAGGAAATATTGCAAGGAACTAGGCTTCATGGTCTGTAATCACTAATACTAAGAAAGCAATCAGGTAATGACCTGCTAAAGTGCAATAAAGTGCTCTAATATCTTAGAGCACTTTATTGGATGGATTATTGGATTTGAGTTAGAGCTCATTATTGGATGGAAATCTCTCAATAATAACTATTCAGCTTCCTGTAAATCAAGTACTTACTGGCTCATAGTTCACAACCAGTCGTCTGATTTTGAGTCTCTTCATGATGAGATCGATGTGTGGCGACCCATCTCCTCTCTTTCCATCAGTTCCACACACAGAAACCTTCAAAGATTCTTCGAAGATTCTCTTCAGAAAAAGATGTAATGGTTTCTGTACATAATAGCCTACCTTGGCACTTGCTTCTTGCTAAATTACTAACTGCACCGATAAATGCCTCATACACGGATGCAGCGATGGATGTTGAAAATGTGCCAAAGTGAGCAATTCGGTTCAGAAGCCATAAGAGTTAACTGAGCGAAATAGTTTAGAGGCGAGTGGGTTTACAGTATGAAGCGAAGCGTGTGGTTGAGGTACTGGGCACGTTTTATATGATTGCCTCTCTTTCAAAACCGCACATCAATTTTATTTGTATATCCCATTTCTAAGAAATCCTTCAAGATCGAGTCCCGTGCCCTAGGTGTAATTCCTACCCCCCCCCATACTCCTTCCTACGAGGCTTACTACTAAAAGTATTAGTTAAAACAACCTCATTTATATCTTTCTCTGATTTTGATTTTTTTATCACAGTTGAATTTTCTCTAAACGTATGAAGTGGTTTTAGTTTAAAAAATACAGTACGGTTACCAATATAAATCTTGAAGCAATAACACTCACATAAAAACACACCGTATGTCGTCACGTTACGTCCATTCAAATTGACATTCATGGGAAACTGACGAGGGAATGATTGAATCAAAATGTGATTTTATGGATTTCCGACAAAATCATATTTTTTGTCGCCGTAATGTGTTGTAATGGTAAAGCAATATGTTTTATGTTTTCGCATGAGTTTTTATCTCTTAAAATATCGATAAAAAGAAATAATACAATTTTTAGGGTAAAAAAGAACTTCAGCAAGAAAAAATATTTTTTCTTTTTTTATTGTTCAACAATATAATTTACTGTTAAAATATTTTTTCTGGAACGCTGACGATCCATCACGAACCTCATAAAAATAAAAATGAAAAAAGATAACCTCTCAAAACTTAGGATCTAAAAAATCTGTCACCGAAATTTTATTTCGCTTAAGAATCAAATTTTTTTCACGAAACTCCTCGGCCCCTAATAAAATTGTATGAAACAAAAAAAAATGGTGCCTGAAACGAATTTCGTAGCGAAACGCTTAGAGGGAATGTAATCGAATTCTTTGCAAAAAGCCTTTTCCAATACTTAGTGTCAAGTGAAATATTTATATCGTCCTGTATATAAATATTTAGAGAGAGTCGAAGTGTACAATTATAACTCAAGTGTAATATCGCAATATTATGATACTACGATACTACTTTGAGAAGTAACGAGTACCTACAATGGATACTGGCAGAACACAAGCTAAAACCTAGTTCATGATGAATTTTCTAGTATCTATAGTTAACTTTACTTTTCCAGTTAACGTTTAAAGCTAACATAAAGAAAACCAAACGCCTGAATAGTTAATCATGGCAATGTAGAGCATAAAGTTATGAAAAATTAAGCAATTGAAGTAGGTACTTATTAGCTCGTTTGTAAGCATGAAATTACTTTGTCCAAGCATAGATTATAATTTGTGCTATATCCCTTCACGACTTAAATATTTTCCTTGACTAATGTCAATACCAAATCGAACTGTGATGACTATGCTATGACTGTATCCATGAAAGACTGGCTCCTAATATGATTCCACAGATAGGTACATAGTACACACACACACACATAGTATACACTTTCACTATAAACTTGAACTATCCCAGTATATCATAACATCTATAAGAACAGTCTTCTTTATAAACAGGGTCACGTAACACAAGAAATTTATGGACCTCTGTTGCGAAAACTTTGGCCTTCTATACCAGGAAAATACATACTCGAATGAAAAACGGGAAGCTATAAAGTGTTTCAAAGACTTTGCAACTGTAGGCTCAAAACAGACGCATTCATCTATCGCACTAAGGAACCTAATAAATCTGTGGTCACCTACTTTCACATAAATAAAGACTCGGCTTACGTCTACGCCTTATATCGCCGTGTTAAGGTTCACGAGGGAATTCAGGTGTGCTCCATCCCTGTCTTACTTCAGATAGTTGTATGAGATAGCAATAACAGCTATTTGTAAAGCTTCGCGTGAATGGTTTGATTCCTTAATAACGGATTGCCTTACTTTGGGTGTTTTGTTATGCTTCGTTTTCAAACTGAGACTCACTCTTTTAGCAGCTCTTGATGTCTCTATATTTTTATTGAAAGGGATGGTATTATTTACTCTTAGTAACGTTTACGTTATTGGGTTCTGACCCAATAGCAGATAGCAGAACCCAATAACGTAAGCGTTGAAATAGATACAGTGGTTTTGATAAGAATACTTGAAATATTTGATACTAGCTGATGCCCGCAACCTCCCCCCGCGTGGATGTCGGTTATTATTATATACTAAAACCTTACTCGAGACCCACTCTATACATTGGTGAAAACAGCATGAAAATCGGTGCAGTCGTTTTTGAGTTTATCGCGTACTGGATGACAGACAGACGCGACGGAGGACTTTGTTTTATAATATGTAAGGATACCTACTGTTTTTGACAATCAACCTTAGTACTTATAGAAATCGTGGGAATATCGGGATGAAAAGTATCCTATGTGTTAATCCAGGTTATAAACTATCTGTGTGCCAAATTTCATCCAAATCCGTTCTGTAGTTTTTGCGTGAAAGAGTATCAAACATTCATCCATCCATACTTATAAACTTTCGCGTTTATAATATTAGTTAGATTAAAAGCCAACACACCTGAGCATTCTCGCTTTGAACAATTTTTTAACTGACCTTTCTTTTCTAGGTGGACTTGAGGCACTTGAAACAGACACCAGACTCGGATCGCATTGGAATGGGCATCGACCTATCAGAGTACTACATCTCAGTCGAATGGGACATCATGCGGGTCCCCGCCACGAGGAACGAGAAATTCTACTCCTGCTGTGAAGAACCGTACCCTGACATCATCTTCAACATCACTCTCAGAAGAAAAACCCTCTTCTACACGGTCAATCTCATCATCCCTTGCGTTGGGATTTCATTCCTCTCAGTCCTAGTATTTTACCTACCCTCAGATTCCGGAGAGAAAATCTCGCTCTGTATTTCGATTCTTCTATCGTTGACCGTGTTCTTCTTGCTGTTAGCCGAAATTATTCCTCCGACATCGCTAACGGTCCCCTTGTTAGGCAAATATTTGTTATTCACTATGATGCTAGTTACATTATCAGTAGTTGTCACTATCGTGGTGCTAAACATAAATTTTAGGTCGCCAGTCACCCACCACATGGCCCCGTGGGTGCGGAAAGTCTTTATAGATTTTTTACCCAAGATATTGTGTATACAGAGGCCAGAGAAACCGCCCGATGACGACGACGATAACGATAAACCAAGCGAGGTAAGAAATATTGATTCTGCAATAAATCACCAACATCACGAAATAAGAACTGAACCGGGACACATCCCTCTGTAAATCATTAATCATCCGTAAGGCATCGTTTTATCTTACACTAAGAACGGAATAAACCCCACAGCCTCGTAGCATTTTAATTAAATTTGTAAAATAGAAGCTTTCACAAATGAAGTTCTTCAGAGGGAATCTCTTTCAGTACGAAAAAACAACACGACGCCTTTTCTCATTGAGTTTCCTCCATTCAAAACATTTTCCATCGGAACGGATTCAATACAAACAGTACGCTATTACAGCGGAGTCGAAGCCGCCCTCAACAATAACCATTTTAATTGTCCTCAGCCGCGGGACTCTTCTGGGAAACGCTCCTTTCAACGATATTCTAAATCCATTGTGCTCTGTGTGTATCGCGAAAATATCGCTTCCAGCCCAATTTCATTCCATTTCGATTTTCCTTTATTACTCAACGCCGGGCGGGCTTAACGAGCGCGCGCGGCCTCCGTTATTTATGTTCCCCTGGTGGTTGCGGACGGATCGCGCGATATATACGACGCTAGCAGGCACGGCCCGAACCGAAACCTCCACTCCGGCCTAATTGTGTGCCGGCTTAAGCTGCGTCGATACACTGGCCCTCGCGGAACGCGTACTGACGTTTTAATCTCCTGGCATTTCATCCGACGCCCATTATTGCATCGAAACGAAATTTAACTCTACTCTCAATTCCTTTGATTGACTTAAATTGTTTCTTTTACATTGTTCTTTTACACGTTCTTAAATTGAATATTTTTTTCAGATACTCACGGATGTCTTCGGCCCGGATGACATGGACGGAAAGTTCAAAGAATGGGGTTGTGAGGAGTATGAATTGCCAGGCATGCCTCCCTCCCCGCCGCCTCCGCCTGGAGGTGACGATGAACTGTTTTCCCCGCCTCCAGGATCCCCGTGCCGATTAGACTTAGATGATGGTAGCCCATCTCTAGAGAAACCTTACGTGAGAGAGATGGAAAAGACAATAGAAGGTTCTAGGTTTATTGCGCAGCATGTCAAAAATAAGGATAAGTTTGAAAGTGTAAGTATTCCAGTACCACTTTTTTCTCGTGTTTGGATACGTACTTTCCTTATGCATGATATTGTTTCTAGGTGGAGGATGACTGGAAGTATGTAGCGATGGTGTTGGATAGAATCTTCCTGTTCCTGTTCACGATAGCCTGCGTGCTGGGGACGGCGCTCATCATCTTCAGGGCACCGACCTTCTACGACAACACGAAGCCGATCGACATTCTGTACTCGAAGATCGCCAAGAAGAAGTTGGAGCTACTAAAGATGGGCTCGGAAGGTGACCCGGGTCTCTGAAATTCGTCATACGTCTTCGGCCACTCGCCGCCGAAGACGTTCTGGGAGCTGATCGTCATGTGGTGGCACGGATGATCAATTTAAGACTCCCAGTTGGGGACTGTGAGGCGAGAACTATGTGTTTTTGTGCTGTGTGTGGTGCCAAGCGCCCGGTGCGCCCATGGACGTGTACACGCCGTAAGCGTATCCTAAGCCGTCTTTTTATATAGAATCATTAACTCGATGTCGAGACTGTCCGTCGATGTTCGATTGTCGCAGTGACCTCAAGCAACGGCCGTTTTGTGTTGACGCCGGATCTGCCATAACTATTTTTATATTAGAATCGCTGTATTGAACGTTTATACTTTAAGCGGAACGTATTCATTTACAATTATCAACGGAACGATTCCTTTTCGAGTAATAATTTGATATGAGCGCACAAACATTGTACAGATTATCTTTAGGTGTTTGTATTAATTTCTTGCGATAGTCGTATTAATTTTCGGGGTGGTAACTGACATAATAATGTAATAGAATACTAACTATAAGATTTACTTCGAATAAATCGAGCTCAAATTCGTAATATGTAAGTATTGTAAAGTGGTAATATTCAATCAAACGTCGATTAGAATCAGACATTTATAATAATAGTTACGTGCAAACGTCCTCGATGAGAGCCGGACTATGTAGATTATGTACTAAATTATTATGAAATAAATTTGAATTATACATTATATAATATTTGATAAACTGCGTACTCGCGTAAAAATCATAAGGACAATATCGATACTGACGAAATGTAATAATTTCCCTTTAGTAGTATGTCATAAGGGATTGTAGATACAGTTAGGTTAAAAGCCTAGTCATCAGTAAAGTAAGAACACTTATCATAATGCCAGTTAGTTAGTCACATCGCGATCGTGATAATTCTATGATTAGATGTATTTGTTAAACACAATTGACTGCCAATTGTAAAGATATTAAAAACATTTTTATAATGATCGGGTATTCTTAGGTAGTTCGATAACTTGTTTTATTAGATTTTTTAAAACGGAGTGCCAAACCCGTCTGCGAGACTTCATGGAACAGAATGTTTGCAAGTCGATGATGTTGATTTTCCGGTAACTTCATTGCCGTTAGAAGTATCTTTTTGGATTCGCTTAATATATTCTGATGTATTTATAAGTAAAACGAATGCTTGCCCAAAATGTAATGACTGATCAATTCACATTCTTAATGCTTAAGTTTGGACGCGCCCGCTTGTCTGCGGTAGGGAGAGGGCGCGTGGACACACTTCTTCCGTAATGTTAATATAAACAGTATTTTCACTATAAAACCTAGAGTACAGGGTAAATTTAGTACACAAATGTCTCCTGATTTATATTTCTCACAAATTTTCACCGAATGTAAAGTCTTTACTCACTTATCGGCACTTTACCACTTTCACTATTATATGATAAATCATTGTTGAGGTTTGTGAATTTAGTAAGTAAATTAGGTAACCTTATATTAATTTGTACCTAGACTAGACTCGTATTAGATGTTACTTTTCGTTCTTGAAGTCATGTCTCACTTTCCTTTGATCGTTAATTATTGTTTCTGACGGACGCATCAGGCGTTCTTACCTCACTTCAACCCATTCTGTAGGATATTTGTAGCAGTCTAAAGTAATAAAAAAAAATATTTCGAGCCGCGTATTTGATATGTCAAAGTAAATCATGATAATGTTTATTAGGTAATTACTTAGATAAAATTCAGAGTTATTGATATTAATAACTAAAATCCACAGCGAGCAGTTAGGAAAACAGGGATGGATAATGTACATAAAATAAATAAAAAAATCAAATTGTTTTGTGTGTTCGTCTTCGTAATTATAAGTGTTATTGAATGTGTATAGCTGTTCGTGTCGAGGGTAACGCATAAAAATGGCTAGTCTAGACTTAGATGATACTACGTAAATAAACTAGAAAACGGTCTAACGTACTAGACGTTGTGGAAAGCTCGCTAAAGGTTGAAAGAAGTTAAATATTAGCAGAAATTTACGATAAAGCGCTGTACCACATACGAACTGGCTCTAAAGGAATTATTGGATGGAATTGCAACGAGTCCTCAGAACTATGAATATTAATTTTTCTAATTGAAACATTCACGTGGGTTAATAAAAAGTAGGATCGTGCTATTGCACCACCGAAATACACCAATTTAGTGTTATAATAACTATTTATCAATAACTAGTTAAGTCCACAGGCTTGGCACACTGTTCCGTAATCATCCGAACTTTTATTGTAGATATTTGCTAGATAAAATGGTCTGTTGTTATTTTTATATGACTGCAAATTAATAATAGCTAGATTTTCTATAACACCATAGGGTAATGTGTTTAGGATCGAGTGACGTTCAGTCTGGAATGTTAGAAAATAAGCAAAACATTGTACATACTGCGAGCGTGAACTATGGAGCTAAGTGTAGTTTGATTGGATCGGATTCTATATTGCAACGACACAGTATAAAAGAATCATAGAACTTCTCTTGGCGTACTGCAACATTTTCAGTCGTGTACTGTTGAAATTAATGAGCTATGTCGATACAACGATTATTGGCCGAGTACGTATGCGGTGTTATTTTAATATTTGGCTGGTTTAGATTCTCCTTACAGACTCTGATTTTTGTATCTCATTAAAGGCAATGTTAACGTACCTTAGAAGATCATAAAAAAAGACTATAATAAAGATTAAAGCTCAAACTATGTCATGTTAACGACATTTACAGTGAAACTTATTAGATTATTTTTTTTCAAATTGGTTACGTCGTTTATATCCCTAGAGACGCCTTTTTCGTAAATTTACCACAAGTACCTACTGATACCAATATTGTCAAACAACCCAATGTTGTTGACTCCGTCAAATTAAATCAATTTCTTAAGGCGTGTACGCACGAACGAACAAAACATGGATAACACGAACATAACCCTACTCTCCAGTCGAGTGTAAAAAAAGCTTTCACTTTGAGCAAAGATAAACATAATGGTAAGAAAACCTAAACACGGTAAGATGAATATAATACCTCTTCCTACCATAATCTCTTACAATAATGTTACATGAAACAGAGGTAAACACTTTCCACCTGTAATTAGTACGTATTCGCCTTCCCCATGTCAAATTATCATATACGGTATCATGTAATGTTACGGCAGATCTATCCTGTAAAAATCTTAGCGTGAAAACTTATGTGAAGTGAACTTATGTGGAATGACAGCTTACTTCAAACTCACGTAAGTTTCCACGGTGAGATTTTTACGGACTAAACCGGCTGGTATAGATCGCAATGTTCGTGGTTGACCACTTTTAACCCTTATTACCAGTTACCGCATTAAAATCGTGTCGATACAAAAATCAGAGCTGTCAACATTTTTCCTGCTCAATTAATTTCCAACTTCGATCTTTCGAAGCGTTATCAAAAACTGTAGTATTACTCAAAGTAAATGCATTTAGCTCAATACTATGATTACCACCTTTATTATGATCTCAGATCTCAGTTTGTTACTCCTCGTCTATAAGACCTGTTTCGTTACCGTTCGTGTCATGTCTTGTCTTTCGGAAACTTGTTAGTCGCAGACTAATCGTCTGTTTAATATTATAATATTTCGGGTGATAAACGGGTAACTGAACGTATAGGATTTTGTCATATAATTGACACTAGATAGGTAATAAAAACAATAAAC
Organism: Lithophane ornitopus; assembly: GCA_948473465.1. NCBI lineage: Eukaryota > Metazoa > Arthropoda > Insecta > Lepidoptera > Noctuidae > Lithophane > Lithophane ornitopus. The sequence goes on from OX419629.1 coordinate 3,123,667, forward strand.
ACAATGCTAATACACTCGTCAATAAGATTAAAGATATGAAGTAACGTATTAGTGTTAAGATGGTATATAACTAAAATAAATGATTAGCTTCTCAGTGTTTTTAGAGTTAGTCGACGAATGAGTCAACTTGGCGACGCGATGTCAGATAAATTTGTTATTTATTGTCAACATTGTGTTTCGTTACTTTAGAATTTTTAACGAAAAAGGTTGGGATTGTGCCAAATATTTGTTATTCTTAGGATCGTAGGAGATTAGAATAGAATTATTGTTATGTTTGTATATTGTGTTTGTCAGTTAATGCTAAGCTTTATACTTTGTAAACAAGTTTGTCTACATCGGGTGACAGAGTTGTGAACTCATAGTCAGCTATCATATGGCTGTCAATAATTTTAAGAATCAACTTAGCCGAAGTGTTGACGTGTAAATATAGCAGATCAACATAGAAATTTAAATAATATTTATAATTGACAAGTTATTTTTCTACATTCCTTTCACATTACCCTTAGAGCTAACGTAGAGGTAGTGGACGGACGCCCTAGTGTTACAACGTTTGCTTTGTCAGTAAATATTGATACAGCAATAAGGTCTTCAACACTTTAGTTAGATTTTATCATAAAGCATTTAATTTGACTTACAATGTAAATTGAATATGTTTTGGAAGGAAGTCAGTATAATAATCCGTAACGCTTTATAATTAGGTTCAACGAAATCTAGAATTTCGATAGTCATTTCTTCTACGACACTTTTTGGATATGCTTTATTGCACGTTACCTTTCGTTTGCTTTTGGGATCGTTTGTCTTAATCTTTACATTTATAAAGTACTCTTTATATATAAATATTGGTAAGTTAGGCGTATTTGCATGTTTAATCGAACGTCTTCCAAAGTGACGTAAGGTATAGTTGTGTTTCTCTTCTATGTGTTGCTTTATAATATGTTTTTTATTATTAACTTCATAAATAATTCATTTTTCTTCGTCTAAACTTGTAATTTTATGTGTAACCTAATCGCTATTGTTACTTGTACAAAGTTAGCAGTGGTTCAAAAGTTAACAAAATTTCTAAATCTAATTAGAATTGCTCATGGTATGTGTTTTAAACTTTTAAGACAAGTTTTAGGCATACAATCTTCCATCAAAAACAAATTAAAAGTTAACTAACACACTTTACAAGTCTAACAAAGAGTTTGGTTTCAGTTTCAGCAAATAATTATATATTTGTGGACGCCATCCTATAACTGGAACCTTTGCATTGAAAATAACTCTTCTCAAATCTGATAATATTAAAATAACCTATTTTTTACATCATTCCATTCAAGAAGAAAACTCTTTATTCTGCAACGTCCTGAATTAAATTCACATAAAACTCGGCTGCACACATCCCGAATTCATAATAACGTTTAAAGAGGCAATTGGACCACTGCTAGCGAATCTTTCAGGCTGTGGCTTCATAAGACTTACGATTAGCAAATTACCTACCTAATAGCAAAGATTTAAATTGTTAGATTTGCACTCACCGCACTTAATGTCGCGCGAAAAGAGTCCGTACTAAGAAGAGTGACTACACACATCCCGCATATGGCATTTCCATGGCAGCATGCAACATTGTGTGTGGCAGAGATGTCAAAACGAAACTGAAATGCGACCATCTTTTGACGCGATAGGACAAATGTAACGATTGAAATATTTGCATAATACCATTCTTATTTTTTTCAGTAATTCTCAAAATAATTATACAATAATAATTATAATAATATTTATTTATTGAATAAAACGATTACAAAAAGTGTACATTTAGCCAAAAGTAAGATTTCGATTTTTTTATATTACAATAATAATGCCTAAAAGTAAACTAAAACTAAAATATGTATATTACAGGTGCAAGTCGGTAATGATGGTCCGTAATTACGATGTTAGGTAGCGACCCGCCCGATCTAGGTTAATTCAAACCTAGATCGGTTTCAAAATTACCTATTTAAATGCTGTCGGTACCAGATGCAATCGAGACACTGACCATCTTCGGGTCGTGTAAAACGAAAGATGGTTGACAGTTTATCAACAGCTGTCCGTCTATTGTATTAGTTAAAGAACACTAGACAAAATACATGCACTCTTCTCACAGCAGTCCAGGCATACTAATATGACGGTTTAGCATTGACGAGAGCGTTGAGCGCGGAGATAGTACGAGGGACAGAGGACTGGGTCCGCGCAACGGTGAGACTCGCAAAGCTTTCACTATTTATGCTGTATTGACCAGAGGCCCTAGTCAAAGTGACATTCTATCAGCGATAACGATGATAAAAAAGGCAAAAATGTATAGGACTGACATAAGCTATCGAAAAGCTTATGTCAATCCTGTTGAAAGTCGTTGTAGAAATACGAAACGCTTTCGAAGCGATTGTCACTTGTTTAGGGGCCCTCTGAGATCCAAAGACAACACTCATAATATTATAATCAGAAATAAGTATCCACGCTTGCACCCTCTGCTCTTGAATGGTTGCAGTCATATACGCTATTTGTAAGTCATATCTTACCACAGCCTAATTCAATAGCTTACTTCAAGCTGTTATTTATCTTTTTGTCTTTCTTAGTTTTTTGTATTACCTTGATAGTTTACTGGTATGATAAACATAGATATTAAAAGTGTAATTAATAGGTAGATGAAACCACACGAAATTTGCGTTGAGCTTCCAACACGATTAGATGTAAATACAGAAATAAATAAACCAATATTCACAATTATAGACACTTCCTTCTTATGAAACAAATGAATGTATATGGCCGTTTAGAGATGCTGACCATCAAGTATGAAAAATTAGCACTAACTTTTAGCTCTAATAACCCTCGAGTTCTGTAGAACAAAACTGCCAGAGAAAACTATCAGCTTAATGTCTAAAAAAGGTGTCTGTAAAAGGACAGTTCACAAAATTAAGAGTAATATAAATATGTAAATGAGAAAAAAAAAACTGAAACATGTATCTTTGCCAGTTTTTTAAGGTACGGACACACTACACCACGGCGACACAACGCACGAATATCTAGGTACTTAAATTAATATTAACGCACACTATATATTGTATGCGGGCACTGCCATAAGTTAAAACACGAAGTTACGTTGAGTTGTGTCGTCGTGTTTTGGTAAATCTAACAATAAATTCCAACCATTTATGGGTTATTTTTTCTATCATCACTGGTGACAGTCAGCATCTGTCCACGGCTTTCTTCGCAATAACGAATACATTGTATTTTAAGTTGTTTGTGCCTTATTTTATTAGTTTTTATTGGTCTCATGGTTTTACCGTGGGAAAGGTTAGAAAACAGATTTGAATTGAACCTAGAAAACACTCAGAATATAAAAAAAAGAAAATATTTTATAGCCAGCAGAAATGAAGTAAACAATTTTACTACACCAAAGTAATAAATGTCAGTATCATTAAATATCCAAGAGTAGAAAGAACTCATCATATTTTTTTCATACTCAAAGGTTATTATCATGAATAAATCTTTTATAAAGTTCACAAAACAAGAGATTACTACTCTACATAAAGACAAAAGTAAAGTTACCAAATTCAAACCTTACGTCACTCCTAACCCAGTAAAGGTAAGTGCACATTATACCACTGGGCAACAATGTCGCACTGCGGTACGAAAATCCATGCGAATATTTCCTTCCCATATATTTATTATGGGTCAGTGATGGTAGAGTGCAGCAGTTCTCAATATCACGCAGGGGATCGCCAAGCAGTGTATGCAGTACATTGTCGCACGTTGAAACATTTTCAATGTTCATTTATACTGTAACAGACAATTTGCCGTTGCACTGTAGCCCGGCCACGCATTACTGTGCCAAGTTTAGTTTTCGTCGCTGCAATGCGCTTTTCGGGAGTTGACATAATATGCACTTACCTTTATGGAAGTGATGTGTGTAGAAAGTGTTAGTGTCACAGCTGCACAGGTGAACTTTTAGAAATATATTTTTAATCTTTACCACGGTAACACGTAACTAAAATGTTAGAAACTTTTATATTATAATTATACCCTTTGTGTGCTTCAAATAGAATTAGTTACCTTAGTTAACTAACCAAAGTTAGTTGAAATAATTTTATCGATGTCTTGACGGACTTGTATTTAAGGAAAAATTGTGTATATCTTTAATTTAAACGAAAGCAATCGTACTCATATTAAATTTGTGTAAGTTAAAAATTTATATTGTCGGATCATTGTAATAATTTGGTGTCGCAACGACGTGTAGGTTAAGGGTATGTTCGGAGATTTCGTCTTAATATTATTAGTAATTAATGTCCTCGACTAGTTATTAATTATGATAAATTTTTGTTTGTTATTGAATTGTTTTTCACCTTTCTCGTCACGAGTAACGGTGTTTGTTATGTAGGAATTGAAGATAAAATTAGACTTCTTACAATTATATTTTTATATAATAATTTCAGTGAAGACTACTATCAACTGTTACTTAATCATAAATAAAAATCGAATAGTGTACTTTCACTGTCATCTGATATGTACTTAAAGAACTTTAAGGAAATTCTGAACTTGTTCGTCTCTGGCATGCATAAAGCTCTTAAATCCCAATCAAGACTTTGAACGATCACACAGGAAGCATTCTAATTATCATTATTCACTCGAGTAAATTATTGCAATTATTAAAACCTAATAACTATTTGAACATTGTCTACAATTCCCGCAAAACAAACTGACCAGTGAAAATGGCATTACGCAAACGAACACCACACTAATAATACAAATATAGATGATAGATAGCATGAGAGGAAATTCCTAAATTATTTTAATATGTAAGGTACTATAATATTACGTCATACAATAATAGACTTCTATGGGAATCTTGTCCTCAATAGTAATAGTGTTAGGAAAATAGTCGACTACAGGCGCGGTTAAACTGACGTGGCGATCGCGCGAACGTGCGCCTCGATTTGTGAATTACTGTGACAGCTGACTGTAATACTCGAATTGGAACGATTAGAAAATTAATAAATAAAATAACACTTTTGATGAAGGAGAATTTTTAAATGTATTTGTAGGTTAAGTTCAGAATTTTCGCGCATACAGTCAGTTTTGTTTGTACTTATAGTGTGTTTCGTGGTGCGTCATGAAGCGGGTCGCAAGCCGCGTTAGTGTGACCGCACCTTAACTGTTCAGTCACTTGTATCACGAAATCATTGCCACTTACTACTTTTAAGATTTATGCACTATGCTATAATATACATATATAATAATATATAAATATTATAATATTCGTATTGTACGTTCTAAGTCATAATAGCTCAATAATTTATGAAATCCGTAATTAAATAATTGTAATAAATAGATATTAAGCAATTATTATAAAACTAGGTGGAATGCAAAGTTAGGATAAGGCGAAATAATATACATAATAAAAAAATAAATAATTTAAGTGGTAAGGTTAATTGTTTAAGTTCCATTTTGTAATGTTAATTAAAAATCAAAAATCAAGCACTACCATTACCATTATGAATACACTCATGACTTCTTACTGCTAACATTGAAATGTATTATAAATATGAACTATAAATATTAAATGTTATGCGTTAATAATAAACATATGCGTTTTATTCGCAACGTGTACTCTTACTTTCCACACTACATAACTCAAAAATGAAACACACACGGAATTTCACACTTGATAAGAAATTATTAACATAAAATTATTTCAATAATTTTGACATAATTATTTTTGATTGGACTATTCAAAGTGAAATAATTTATTTCAATTAAGCACATAAAGGGCACTTTTGAACGTCAAAAATTGGCTAAATAGAACTGAGGGCCGAACGTCAAAAATTTGCTAAATAGAACTGAGGGCCAATTCTCTCACATAAAAAACGTTCACATTCAAGTCGCAAATCTGTCACACTTGTCAAAAATGTTGGTAAATTGATGGTTTTTTTGACAGATTGCGAATGAGATGCGAATGTGAACGTTCTTAAAATTATGGGAATTACCCCGCTGATTCTAGTCGCCTCTTCCAAGAGTAAGTTTTCGTATGGAGAAGAATGGGCAAGAAACTGCACCGTTTTTTTTTTTTTTTTTAATTTTTAGTTGGAGTTTCGCATAACAAATGAACCCAGTTTGGTTATAACTTGTTTTTGTGGTGAAAGGCGGACGTTTTGGGGGACCGTCTTATGTAATTTTGACGTTCGAAAAGTGCTGATTCTCAACCTAGTTTAATTTAAAATAATAGTTATAATATATGATTTTGATCTTGTCAATTTGTCATCCGAACATATAAATCATAAAATAAATTAAACAAAAACACATAGGTATTGCGAATAATTTATTCCTATCCGAAGCTACTGCTAAACAAAGCCCAAGGGTTCAAACCAGTATCCAGCTTAGGTGATGGAGCATTATAGTACCCTTGTACCAAGTCCACTAAAGATATTGGGCAAGTGAACTGGTCACAATTTGAGAGGATATGGCCGAGGCGGTGAGCGGCGTCGTAGGTTGCATGCTCCACTGGTTCTGATGCAAGGACTTTTGTCATTGGTAATCTGGAAAGTGAGTGAAGATTAAGGTTAATATAATGTGAAGACAAGTATATATAAATAAGAATGAAGTTAGGAAGACACTGAAGGTAATATAGAGACTAATGTGAAGGAAAAACGTTTATAAAGAACTAGCTTCCGTCTGCGGCTTCGCCCGCGTGGTATGTCGATAAAAAGCCTATCTCCTTGCCAAATTTCGTTCAGTGGTTTAGGCGTGAAAAGGTAACATACAGACAACTTTCGAATTTATAATATTATAGTATGGATGTTGAACTTCAACGTTTCAAACATAGTTAATGAGTTAATTTAGCTTTTTCTGGTTTAGTGGTTAGTATCACTAACCACCTCTTTCAGATTTTTTTATTAAGATCCGCGCGTCTCTTGATGAATGATTATAAAAAAAGAGGTGGTTAGTGACACTAACCACTAAACCGAAAAAAAAAGAAGTCAAAGTTAAAGACAAAACCTTAATAAAGTAATAAAAACTAAAACCCAACTACGACTAAAAAGGTATAAACAAGACACCATAGAGAGACAAATAAAAAATCCGGAGTCACACCGGATTTTTTAAACTAAAACCAAAACACAAGGGTATAAACAAGACACCACAGACAGACAAATTAAAAATCCGGAGTCACACCGGATTTTTAATTTGTCTGTCTGTGGTGTCTTGTTTATACCTTTTTAGTCGTAGATAGGTTTTAGTTTTTATTACTTTAATTTTTTTTTAATTCTTTTGGTGTTATAATATATATATTTTTGAAATGTGCTCATTGAGCCCTTTCATTTGATACCCAACATGGTACGATAAAACAAAATTTTTTTTTTAGTTCCTGACTTTATGTTCTCTAGAGGGCGCCATTTTTAATTGACGAGTGACGTCACATAGCCTATAACCAGCGGACAATCAAGACGCTTCCAACGATACCTCATTTGTCAAATTCTGATAAGTCTTTTAGAAGATATGAGGGAACAGATGAACATACATACAAACCGGTCAAAATCATAACCCTCCTGTTTTCTTCGCCGTAGTCGGGTAAAAAAACTTTTACTATACGATTCCAGTTTTTTAAGTAAGTAAGTATAATTTACATTACTGTGCAAAATAATTTGAAGTTGTGTATAATTGTTAATTTACTTACGTAAACAATGTCCTGAACATTTCTTCAACCATGTTCTCTCCATGAGGGACGAGCCTTTGTGTGGTCTCACACAACGTCTTAAGGATACACTGTCTTCCATTGTAACCCATGCTGCAAAAATCAACAAAATAAACCTTATGATATATAGATATACTGGAGTATTTTATAGATTTTTTTATAGTAGCAATTTTTTTTTTTTGTTCTCCTACATTCATTCCAAAGCGGCTTAACGGTTTTGATAGATTTCCGATAGAGTTGAAAGTAATGCCTTGGAATAATAAATAGGCCACTATCTTCTTTCAAAAGTTTCATTTATGGAATCTTTGTCATGAGCAAGAGAATCTTCTATTTTAATAATTTGGACTTCAGGCTCAACACTCGGGCCTGCCAGGGTTGCGGGAAAGTATGAAAGGGATACCGGTCCCTTAACAATAGGCAACCGAAGGAACACGGGTGGGTTTTAGTCAGTAAAAGTCTGACACGCCCTTCCGCTCCGCCCAGAGCGGGAGAAGTAATTTGATGATTTCACACCATCAAAAAAATAAAATTATGCTCAACACTCGGTTAAGTCATCTACGATGTCGGTAATAGGGTTTCAAGTTGAATTAGGCAAGACGTGGAGATGACCTCTGGAGCAAGGTGTTGAGTGAATGGTTGCCAAGGTTAGGCCATAGAAACCAAGGACATCCAAAAGCGCGTTGGGTCAACGATATCACCAAAGTCGCACGGAAACGGGGAATGTGGCAGAACGGAACAAAAGCAGCAGAACCAGCAGTGGTTCCAGGCTGATATGATGATGATATTCAAAACTTACTTCTCCATAATCTTCTCTAACTTTCCGTACAGCTCTCGTCTGCTCCTCCTCTGTTCCATTGGCTTCGTTAGTCTGTTGTGCCTGCGGTAGAACCTGGAGGTCTCTGTGGCGTTGGGCAGCTCGTATGCTATGCCCCAGTTCATGCCCCACGTGAAGGTACCGGGAGCTGAGGTCGGGGATGGCTGGCCAATCACACCGACTGTCATGCAGCCAGCACACTGGAATATATAGATGTTGCATTAGTTATTGGTTATAATCTAACGACCAGGGGGCCTAAACCAGCCACATTAGCAATTCCTTTAAAGGCAGTTCATTTCCTGAATCCCAGCTGTCATTAGTAATTCCTCTAATTTGTGGACCATTTTACGAACCTCCATAGAAAACTGTCAAACAGATGAATTACTTCGCAATAAGAATTACACGCAGATCATATTATGAATTGTCAGTTGGTGACATTGGTGCCGATTCCCTTGTTCACAAACTAAACTAAATTTAAGTTCAGTGCATCTTTTTCTTTCTATTTCATTATGAAAAGGACAGAAGATAAATTTTAGTTTAGTCCTGTCAAATTAATCAGCGCCTGACGTAATTTTAGTAGGCAAGTTTTTAATCGCGTCTAAACTTGTTTGGAGTAGTGACAGTTTGACAGGACTAAACTAAAATTTATCTTCGGTCCTTTTCTTAATTAAATAGAAAGAAAAAGATGCACTGAACTTAAATTTAGTTTAGTTTGTGAACAACAGAATCGGCACCATTTACGATGATTCATAAAATTTTCGTATTATGATTCTGCTAAAGTGACCGTTATAAGCCCCCAGGGGCCTCCCACCACCCCGTATAGCAGTATTATTTCAATCTTACTTACGTGTGGGAAAGAGATAGAACTATTGACTAAGATTTTTTTAAACTCACTGCTATAAAAGATCATTATCTTATATCCACCATAATTATGATTTACAGAATGAAACAGAGGTTATATCTATCTGCAAAGTTGATCGGAACTAATCTTAATCTTCGGTAATCATAATTATGTGATACTTCATGATATTTTTCGTAGAAATCGTGGAAGTATGAAATAGCCAATGAAACCAAATTATCTACTGAATGAAAAACAGAAGTATTTCTATTCTTTTGATATACCGTTGAGCTTTAAGAAAGAACAAATCTGAAAGAAAATACGTTCAGCGTGTGTCTTAAAATGGCGACATACTATCGTCTACATACCAAATAATCTTACTAAGTTATTCAGCTCTCATACCGCCATCAAATAGAGCTCCAGTGGAAATTATGTACATGTCTCATAAAAGTAAGCTAGCCACCTTAGTAGTAACAGTCTTGCGTTCGTAAGACGTCTGCGAGCGACCCAGGAATTTTAAATTAACTCCTTATGGTAAAGAACATCAACTTGGTAATATTTTATTCCAACATCGCCATGGAAATACATGTGAAGGAAAAACGACGCTCATAAATCGTGGATAAGACATAAAAAATCTCTCTTAAAATTTAAGAGATAAAATTCCAAAAAGTACGTAATCAACCAAGTTTTATGTGTCTGGGTGATACGTTTTAAGGCTCTGCATCTAATCTAAGAGCTACTCTAATACATACGAGTTACTCCCCAGTTTTGCCGGGCTCTGTTTCGAATTAAAACTTTTATCATTACATTTTATGCCCATCTGTTTATTGCTTTCAAAAAAACATAGCTCACTTTGGAGCTCTAACTCTCTTAACAGTTACTTAAATAAATCTTTCTCCACAACTACCCTGATTTAATAAACAAAATATAAACTTACCGAAAAACTGGAGCCTTCTGGAAAAGCAACATATCTTTTTCGTCTCGATAATACCTTGGAACCAGCTTTGGCATCACACAATTCACTATAAAAACATGCCAGTATCAAAAAAACAAAAACTTTTGAATTAAGAACCATTTTCAAATAATTTCGAATATCGTGTTCAGCCTTTCATAGATCGATATAGAAATGGTATACGGCTTATGGCTTATCCGTTAAACCGTGTCAAAATAACGGTTCCGGCAATTTTCAAGTTATTACTGAGCTAACTGTGGCCACACGAAGTGAATGACATACTGAACTAATTAGTAACGTCAATCATGTTTAGTTATCCATAGTTACATTTGAAATTCTATAATTACATTCATGTAAATTAATTTAGTTGGAAACTATTATTGATTTGTGGCTATGTGTGATTAATTGAATGAATGATGAATTTTCCGGTAATTTATACAACGTGTTTTTTTTATTTATATCCCATATCTTATAAAAATGCGACCCTGTCAATTTTTTTTTTTATGGATAAAACAGTTTTTTTTTCACCTATGGGTTTGTTTTACTTAAATAAATAATCGTAACTTTGTCGAATTATATTAGTATGAAAAAAAAAATGCCATTTGATTCTTTGACATAGTCTCACCCTAGAGTTTTGCGATATGAAAAAAACACGTTGTATACAAATCTATGGTATTGATAAGTAAAATTATACTTAAACATCTCCATTCCCAATTGCATTTTACATCAAAAGTTAAAAAAATAACTTAATTACGTAAAATATAGAAAGAAAGAACAATATTTTATTTGGATACACAGGACAGGAAATAAATACAGTAAAAACATTAAACTCCTTTTTGAGCAGTCGTATAAAAAAGGAGCATTTAAAACTAACAAAACTAACATAAAAAAAACGAAAACAAAAAATCGATTTACGATAGTTACCTTAAAAAAAACTTTTAAATAAATAACATTGTAAAAAATCATTCTCATACACGAATATACCGAAAAACAAAAACCCTCTCGCGCCGCAGGGTAAAAATGGATTTAACAATTCCGTCAAGACAGCCGTCAAAATATGAAAAGTTGATTAATTAACTCTCGAACACACTGAAAACCTTTCACAACGGTTTATTGAAGGTCGATTCATTTGCCTGTTAACGCGGGTACCGTCAAAATTGGGAATCAATTATACCCAAAAGTTATCACGGAGTAAATGCTTTTAACCCTTCATATCTCTTTTAGTCCATTGTCGGATAATATTTTGAGATAGATCGTGAAAATCATGTTTTAATCTGAACCAAAATTCCAGGTTTATAAAAGGATTTAACTGGTTAGAATGAATTGGAAGTACCTACGACTGAAAATATATTAAGAGACAAAAAGTATGCTGTTAACTTTATTACAGTTTATAATTATACTATTGATACATTACAATTTTATCTGACCAAGATTATGTCTGGACTTTAAAAGAGACTGCGACCTCTGAGTTAATTTCGGCCTTTCTTCTCAGAGTAGTCAGATGAGAAACGCTGACCTCATCTAGTTTTAAAAATGTAATAGACGTGTAAATGTGTTTGTACAAACCTACTTACAGAAATAAATTATTTATCATTTATTTATCATTTAATTTATACCCATTACAGTAGAAAATATATTGACACTTCTGTTCTTATAAGATTTAAGTCATAAGAAAAGAAATGTGGAATTATTATTATTTGTGTACAATATTATAATATAAATAAAATAACATCACGCCTGTATACCCCGAAGGATGGAGTCAGAGATGTAGACTAATTTCCTCAGTTAAAATGACCTAACACAAAATTGTATTTATAAACAAAGTTTCAATTATCCAAAATTACTACTAAATAACGCCCAAGGGTTCCTTCCAACATCAACGTTCGGCGCCGGCGCATTATAATACCCCTTGATCAAGTCCACCATTGAGATTGGACATCTGAATCTATCGCAGGAGTCAACGAGGCGGCCAAGTCGATGTGCTGCGTCGTAGATGGCGTGTTCTATCGGTTCCGTTGGAAGTACTTTTGTTGGTGGCATTCTGTGAAGAAAAAAATAATAATTTTAACTTGGAATGACAGTTTACGTTCGTATTTTCGATTGACTTTCAAAAGTAACAAGCCGTTCCAAATTACTTGCTTCGGAAGTACATACAGGGTGTAAGGGTAAACACCGTTGTCACTCAAACTATGGGTAGTTGACTTAAATATAAAAATAAATGACCGAGTAATACCAAAAAAAAACGTTATTTTCATTAGAAGATCAAGAGAAAAGTTCTATCCTACACCGTGCTCGCTAGCAAAACAGCTGACTGACTGAGGGAGGGGTCGCGCTCTCGGCCGGTCAAGTCACGTCACGCATCCCCCACCCGTGTTGAGACGCAAGTTCGTTGCCCTAGCGCATAGGGTGAAAGGGTGAAATACTCATGTGGTACCATTTAGATTTTCTTTAAAAAAAAAGTTGTAATTTTCCATTGATTTTACGTTCTTTAAATTAAACCAAACCACTGGTTTCAAGAATAACGGTGTTTACCCTAACACCCTGTATACTACTAACTTCCTTTTGATGTATTTATAGAGCGCAATGATATAGCGCGATGCAATGCCTAAGTACGTTTCTGTGGGAACCACCAAATATCTTCCACTCAACATAACGCTTATTTGGCGATCACAGTATACGTTACAGCAGAACCTTATGCCAGAAAGGTGTATAAGCTCAGCTAGAGAGAGAAATAATGATCACGATGGATATTTTTTTAAGAAGCAAGAAAAGTGATAATACTCACGAAAACAAAGTTCTGAACATCTCTTCAACGACGTTTTCTCCGTGGGGTACAAGTCTTTGAGTGGTTTCGCATAGAGTCTTCAGAATGCATTCTCTACCGCTGTAGCCCATGCTGAAATATATAAATAAGTTATGTTATAAAAAAAATTACCAACAGGTCCGATCAAGTTAACATACTTGTAAAAAAAAACCTCTGTGAAAACTTGAACTAAAATAATTGAAGAATTGATTCAATATAAATGAAGAAACCTTCAGCTTCGCATCAAGAGGATTAGCATAACCATTATCAGCCTTTAATGTTCCCACTGCTGGAATACAGGACTCCTCTCTTCGAGAAGGAGTGGGCTGGAATCTACCACGCGGGCCCATTACCCCTCATGGTTCAATGTCTTCGAATTTTTGGTTCTAGGAAATGGCAGTTTCCTTACGATGTTTTCCTTCACCGTTTTGAGAGTAGTGATGAAATTATTAACACGAATTAAGCGCCTGCCTACGTTCGGACCTACAACGCGTAAATCGGGGCCGAGAAGATTACTATGTATAGGTAATTGAAAATCAAATCAAATGTGCTAAATCAGATGTTGTTGAAACTAACCAACTAACCGGGAGTTTTAAAGGTTTGTGTATGGTTTTCCTATCGAAATGAAAGTCTAAAGGCCTCACAGGCTCTTCCAACCTATACAGCTCAGATAAGTTTGGACCTTTGATTGATGGCTACGTCTTTCTTTTTCGTGTGGTTAGTTACTAACCTGGTGTCAGAGTTTTTATGCCGCCCATGGGCCTCTGACTTGGCATCATATGCCGTCGAGAAATATCTCTCTGGCCTGCCGGTTTCCTAACGATATTTTCCTTCCCCGTTTTTGAAGCAATTATTCAATACGCACATGAATCCAAAAAGTCAGAAGTGCGTGGCTTGGGTTCGGACTCGCTGAGACGCAGCAGGGCAGAGCAGATTTTGTAATGCATGAACGTACTGACAGTTGGTCGTCACTTGTTTTTGAGACGCAAGTAACGCATCGCGCAGAAATCTGGGGGTCTACTCCCTAAGACGTCATATGTCCGTAAACGAAAATCAAGTCTGCTACAACCAGACGCAGGACAGATGTGTGCGTCACACGGGCCTGCATTGCAGCTGTCAGTACGTTCATGCATTACAAAATTTGCTCTGCCTTGCGCTGCGTGGACCTGCGTCACCCGCGTTACAGCATAAGCTTAGCCTTATGACTTGGCAGGCCGACGGTCACACCACTAGGCTATCACTGCTGTTAACACTGATGGCTACGTTAAACTATAGGGAGTCCCTCCACTGCCGGCGCCGGCTCCCAAAAATAACGCCATTGGGAACCGGCAGTGACATTACTGCCGGCAGCTGATGTTTTTAATCTCGGCTGCCGGCAGTAATGTCACCGCCGGCTCCCATAATGGACACCGGCGGCGCGGTGTTAATGGAAACTCTTCCAGTATTCAGAATCCATATAACTAACCCTAACTAAAATATTTTTTTCTGTACAATCTAGTCGTTTTTGGCACTCGCCGGCCGCTGCCGCGGCACCGCTCACAGTTCTAACCTAACTTAACCTAACCTTTTTTTGCGCTTACAAATATTTGACATAATCTAACTAGTTCGATTCCGGGTATTAATACTTTATTACTCGAATAGGGATATTATTGATTATGGAAAAATAAATATTACATGCTTTTTTAATTATGCCAAATTGACAACCAAAGTCAGCGCCGGCAGCTAATTCAGCAACCGGCGCCAGCTGCGGAGGCACTGCCTAAACGATAACATTCAAGATCTTTATTTTATGTCCTGACAAACTTACTTGTCCAAAATAGTCTCCAGCTTGCTATACAACTCTCGCCTATTGATCCTCTTCTGTAGATGCTGTTTATATTTCTTCTGTCGGTAGAATATGGCTGTTTCTGTGACGTTGGGCAATTCATATGCTATTGCCCAATTAAGACTGAAGGTAAAAGTACCCGGACTGGAGGACGGGGCAGGCTGCCCAATAAGACCGACTGTCATGCAGCCGGCACACTGAAATGAGTAAATGTCACGTTATCCTTATCCTTACATATTATAAAACAAAGTCCTCTGCCGCGTCTGTCTGTCGTCCTGTACGCGATAAACTCAAAAACGACTGCACCGATTTTCATGCTGTTTTCACCAATGCGCAATGGTTAGAGTGGTTCTCGAGTAAGGTTTTAGTATATAATACAAGACATCAACGCGGACAAATTCGCGAGAATCAGCTTGTAATAAATAAAATACATAATTCTTGCATTTAATTGTCCCACTGATGAAAAAAACAGATTTTTGACCAAGACGCTTGCTCACTGGGTGCTGCGTCCAAGTGCTGATGATCCTGAAGCTGTTGTGGCAAGCACATTAGTTTCATTATGATCATCAGCACGATACATCTTCTGCAGCTTCTAATGCAGCGTCTAGTTATATTACTTTGACAAGGCATACTACCTTCTGGTCAGCCAGAAACCATGTTAGCTAAATAATAATTATGTTAAAAATATAATAAAACTTACAGAAAAACTGGATCCTTCCGGAAAAGCGACGTATCGTTTTCTTCTGGACAAAACCTTTGACCGAGAAACATCGCTTGTGTTCGACAACGCACTAAGTTGTATACCACTTAAAAATATCACGACTAATAAATTAATACTGAAATACATTTTATGAAAAGGAAAACAATGAGCTATCTGAAAATCAAAACCGAACCAGACACGACCAATCAAAAATAAAACAGTGCCATTTTTGTTAACTTTAAAAAAATCGCGTAAAAAATATACCTATCAGTGTGAAGACAAAACAGTGAAATGAAGTTCAATTACGACTAACGGGAAATTCTTTTGTTCAAAGATAACTGTATTGTTTAATATGACGCTAAAAGACACCGATTGAGGTGTCACATTCATAGGAAAGTGCCCCTTTTTTGACAAATTAGTATCAATAAAGAATGTTCTAATTGTTTCTTGAATCTACGATATGTGCATGTGTCAAATGACTATAATATGTAGCGTGACTTATCTCGGTCATGCCTTGAAATAAAGATAGAAAAACTTTAGTTGCAGATTTATCTGCAGGATTTAAACTGATTGGACTTACCCACATTATTTTCAAGAAACATGCGCGATGCATGTGTGTGATTTTTTTGTTTGACTTTGTTGCAAAACTAAGGTGAATTGTTTAAGGCCCTAGCGTACCTCAAATTGCTTGGTATGATCCTCAGTTATGCCGCAAATACCTCAGCCTTAGTTTTGAAATAAATAATATATAATATGTTAAAGTTGAGGATTGATGCTAGGTCCTATGGTTGGCGAAAACACGATTACATAAAGTTACCTCTAAACCGAACTATATACCATACGTATTAAAAAAGTACCTTTTTAGTCGTAGTTGGGTTTTAGTTTTTATTACTTAATTTTTTTTTTTATTCTTTTGGGTTTGTAATATATATATTTTTGAAATGTGCTCATTAATGGTACGATTAAACAAAATTTTTTTTTTAGTTCCTGACTTTATGTTCTCTAGAGGGCGCCATTTTTAATTGACGAGTGACGTCACATAGCCTATAACCAGCGGACAATCAAGACTCTTTCAACGATACCTCACTTGTCAAATTGTGATGAGTGGTTTAGAAGATATGAGGGAACAGATGAACATACATACATACATACATATCGGTCAAAATCATAACCCTCCTTTTTTCTTCGCCGTAGTCGGGTAAAAAATACTTTAAATTAAATCATGAAACTTTGCTTACCGTTCAACTGTCGATTGGCCTTCTAATGGCCGATAACAATTAAAATTCTATTGTGTCTCGTTAATGAAAGTTGGAGGTTTAACTGAAGTAACTATAAAGCAGGTCTTGTTTTTTTTTTAATTACCTTTATTTTCACCGTGAAAAGCGATTACCTAAACTATTCGAGGCTTGAGAACCGCCAGCACGCCACTCCATCTCGCTCTCACTCAGGCCACGAGTAGTATGGTGCGAGCGAGATAACATTTGAGCTAGGGTAGGGCCTTAAAATGGTTTTAATACTTCATTTTAAATTGCCATCGTTGGTTGATTGACTAGTTAACATGAAATGGGCACTCATTAATCCCAGCCACCTACTGAAATACAATTAACAAAAACAAATGCAAGCTTCACACGATTTCTTAAAACCAGCAGTCTATAAACAATAATTGTCAAAGCATATTTTAACTTAAGCAACATCAAACATTACTTCAAAAATAATCATGTACATACTTTATCCGTCATAAAAGTAAGCTTAGGGTAAAAAGAGCCCCAGTTAGCATATTGTTGGGGTAAAAACCTGAACACGATGACGGATAGCAGACATTCCATTAGGCGTGTAACGCGACAGAGGCCGGAATATGGTAGCGCCATTACCCCAAATCCGTTGGTATACAAATCATGTCTCTATTGCGTTTGTGGACGAAATCGATGAGATCTTTACGGTTTTCGATGGGTTTAGGTATGGACATATTTGGGACATTCTAACTTATATAATAGTACTAGCTGCGCCCCGCGGTTTCACCACGATCCCGTGGGAATATCGGGATGAAAAGCCAAATTTCATCCAAATCCGTTCTGTAGTTTTTGCGTGAAAGAGTAACAAACATCCATCCATCCATACTTACAAACTTTCGTGTTTATAATATGAGTTAGATTAACACACATGCACAGTTAAAAATCTCTCTATCAGTGCTGTCTAATAAGTAGGACGAACATTATTTTTTTTTTCCCCTTAAATAAGTTTTTCTAAGAGCAAATTTTTCCAACACCAAATTATCTGAGGAATTTTTGACAGTTTTGCCGGACAAAATATGCCAGGCGTGAATGAGCTCGAAGAGCTCGTGGCTAAATAATATCAGCCGCACGGGTCGACCCATCAGCGATCCCTGCTGTCATTCGCGGATCTTTGACAGTCGTTACGGGTCGTCAGAATCCCGAAAGTCTGACAACCAGTCTTACCAAGGGGTATCATATTACCCAGTTACTGGGTTGTGGAGGTCAGATGTCGCTCAAGATGCTGGTATAGTTTAAACTTTAAAGTAATCATATTTGAAGGTAACTCAAAGCCTACTTACATAATCGCCGCTGCTGGTTTCAAAAGGCTTCGGCTAACAACTTCTACGATTACCCCAATTTTATATATCACAAACTGTGTGTGACATTACAACCTTCGTAGCCACCCTTATAATCCCTTTTCTCTGGCTCTTATGCCACTTGAAATTCAAGTCAAGATTGAAAGCAATAAAATTTAACGATTTTATTCCCCAGTGCAGTGGCAGGTTGATAACTGTGCTCAGAATGTCAGCTGAATCTGTAAGACTGAGTAAAATTTGTAGTGGCATATGCTCATGCTATGTCAGGTCATACGGGTCTCAAGAATAGCTAGCTTTGGTCGATTGATAATGAGTATTATTGTCTTGATAGCATTTAACAATGCCTAATGGTACGTGGAAATGAAGAGATCCGTAGGAGAACCAAGGTTACCGACATAGCCCGAAGTATTGCCAAACTTATGTGGCAGTGGGCACATTGCTCGCAGAACAAATGGGCCGAAAAGTTTTGTAGTGGCGACCACATACCGGAAGACGTAGCGTGGACAAAACAAGGTGGACCGATGGCCTGGTGAAGGCCGCGGGAATGCGCTGGATGCGAGAAGCACAGAACCGGTCGAAGTGACGGTGCTTCGGGGAGGCCATTGTCCAGCAGAGGACATATTTCGGCTGGAATGATAATGATGAATGGTACGAGATATCGTAAACAATCAGTTTGCAGGCCAGCTAATGTTACTTCACTATATTTCTGTGATCCCAGTAAAAAAACAGGTCGCTCTCTTTATTTATAACGCCGTTCCTAATAAAACCATACTGGTATCTCCAATCGAAAAACTGTGTACTAAAACAAATTTAAAAATCATGTGAGCAGCAACAAACACATCCGTTACAGTTTAGAGTATCCTTATATTTACGATCCAAAACCCAGTATTTAGCAAAACTAAGGTCCCTTACCCCTTATCCGAACAGTCTCAGCGTTCAAAAGATTTATGAAAACATACATCACCGTGGCGACTTGACCTCCCCTACTAATGGCTGACGAACGATACTTATGGCTATCATTATTATTTGAGGACAAAGGCCCGATGTCTTCGACAAAAACTTGACAAATTCTATGTGTGTTAGGTGAATGAGGTCATCGATTGTTTTTGTTCGGGGTTTGCAGATGGATCGGGTTTTTGATGTTTCTAGTGTTCCAGAAGGAGTATAATGATTTTATTATTTTTATAGGCTTCCCTTTACTCAATTGTCTGTACTGTAATAGAAATTGGCGAGGTGATTACTGCACGTGCTGATTTTGTGTTTGATTTCTGACCTTTAATAGGTTTCCCCAGAATATCCGAGAAAATATCTGTATTGGCTGAAATCATATTTAGATTTCGATTTTAAGCAAATTGTAACGGAAAGAGGAAATGTCAAAAACGATTTTTTTTACAAACTTCCCCAAAATACCTTTCTTAAAATTGGACTTTTAACCAATCTCTACAATGTCATTCCATCAGACAATGTTAACATAACAGGATACCATGAAATAAAGTTTAATCACAAATGGTAGGGCACATAAAAGCCACCGGTGTGTAAGGCGATAACCGTTTTCGGGATCCAGCACTAAAAAGCATTTGCCAATCGGTAAGAACGTGTTTTGAGCTGAACTTAAGCTGAGCTTGTGTTCAGCTGGCTTTTGTAGCAGGTTTTTTTGTATTTGATGGTGTTTTGCTAATCTCGAGAGAGGAGCTCGTTGCTCTAAGTAATAAAAGCCACACAGGTCGATCCATGAGGTTAAGCTACGCTTGCCGGGGTTGGTCCGTGGATGTGTGACCATCTTTACATACCGAGACTCCTTGTTCCCGGCTGTTATTCGTGAATCTTTGAGAGTCGTCACGGGTCGTCAGAAGCCCAAAGTCTGACAACAAGTCTTACCTAAAATACTGGTATTCAGCTGCATCCGGTTAGACTGGAAGCCGACCCCAAAATAATTGGGAAAAGGCTAGGCAGATTGGACAATTTAAATCGGTAGTCAATTTGATAAGTAATTAAGTAGTTTCCCTTACTTTACAATAAAGCATATTATATGTTGCTAGATGATCGACGTCCTTAAAAATCTGGGATTGACTGGATGCGGAAGGAGGAGGATAGTGTGAGGAGGGTGTTGTGAGGGAGCCTGGAGGAGGCCTATGTCCAGCCGTGGACTATGATAGGCTGAGTTTAGATTTGTACGTTCCCTATTTTCAGTACTTTATTTTATTCCTCTCTTCTTTTCTCATAATTACATCACGCTTTTAAACAAAGGGCAGAGTTACAAAAGCCAAGTGACAGATTAAAAATATAACAGAATATTTCACAGCACGTCTGTATAAAAAAGTACCAGACACTCTCAATATAATCTAATACCAATTTTCTAACATATACGATGAATAATAAAGACCTAATTGTAATATAGAACGAGCCAGTGATCGATATTTGATGCAAATGCGTGTTGCGTGTTATGGTATATGATCGATCCTAATGGATGCCCTGATCCGTAGGGCTGCAACCCTTTGCTGTGTGGTCCAAGTTCAAGTGGTTTACTTTAACAAATAGTCAATCATCGAATCCGACTCGGCGTGGCGGCGTTCGGGAAGCTGCGTGCTATCTTCTCGTCTCATATACCACAGTGTCTCAAGACAAAAGTTTTTGACCAGTGTGTGTTGCCAGTCATCACTGGCAACACACACTGGTCAAAAACTTTTGTCTACCATATATTGTATACCAACGTTTGCGTACCATAGGTCATCACCTATGGTACTCAAACGTGGTCGCTCACAATGGGCCTTATTGGATGGCTGAAAGTCACCCAAAGGGCAATGGAGAGGGCTATGCTAGGAGTTTCCCTGCTTGATCGAATAAGAAATGAAGAGATCCGTAGGAGAACCAAAGTAACCGACATAGCCTGAAGTATTGCCAAACTTAAGTGGAACAGAACGCTCGCAGAACAGTAGGCCGATGGGGCCGAAAGGTTCTGGAGTGGCGACCGCGTACCGGAAGACGTAGCGTTGGAAGGCCCCCCACAAGGTGGACCGATGACCTGGTGAAGGCCGCGGAAATGCGCTGGATGCGAGAAGGACGAAGTCGCGGTGCTTGGGCGAGGCCTATGTCTAGCTGTGGACATCTTTCGGCTGAAATGAGGATGATGATGATGACTTTAATAAGACCTTAGTTAATAGAGTAGAACTAGCGTAGAAGAAAGCGTAGCCTAAATCGATCTTTAATTGTCTACGATGACATAATAATTGTGTACTACTTCTTAAATGAGTTACATTGGAGTTGCTCCGTGTCTTGGAGAAAGTTGGATCTCGGTCGGTTCGTGTTTTCATTACAATTTACCTGTGACAGCTGATATGGCTAGTGGAAATGATTAGTTTGAAAGAGATTTAACTGTTAGTAGACTACTCCATTCGAAATAAGATTAGAAATTTTTCCAACCCTTTTTTAAAGTGCGTTCAACCGATTTTGAATTCTATTGCGTTGCAAGCATGAACAATGGCAGCTGCAGTAAACAGTTGGTATTGTAATCACTTTTTTGCTTTTAATGCCTTCCTTATGCCTACGGTATAGAAGTCAAAATGGAGTATAGGTACAGGTAGGTACTCTTTCGCGCTCTACAGTGGAGTATTGATTCACACTGGGAAAACGCTTTTATTTCAGAATCGCGGGTCAGATCTATTGCTAGAGAATAAAGACATAAATGATCTGGTTTTACTTGCCTAGCTGTGCGTAGGTGAGCCACATCAGAGTTTTTCTCTCTCTATCCGCGAGTGATTTAAACCAAACACGATAACCGACTTTATATCCTACCTAATGGAATAACGACATTACAGTAAGTTGATAATCGTTCATATTCGCACTGAGTTAAACCGATTTATATTTGTTTAATATTGGTTTTAGTAACTATGTAGTAACCTGTCCCATAAAATTATTATAATTGGGAAAAGGTTTGGTGGATAAATTCTTCCCCCCTACCATATTTTTATCAGATATTTAGATGGCCATCAAGCAGGCAGCCCAATTGATAGTATTTACCAAAAAAAAAACTTTAGTATTTCATTCAAATTAGGCTGAAAATCAGCAGTTTTTGAATGTTAAAACTACATAAGATAGTCCCCTAAAACGCCCGCCCTTCACCACTTCCTAGGCATCAGCCCAGGAAGTGGTGAAGGACGGGCGTAGAAGAATTGGTGTGAACTCCTCGGCAACTGAATTCTTTGATGTGCTTAAAATAACAACAGAATCCATAATTATTCTACGCTTCAGGTAACCCTGGTGTTCATGAAATAAAATAAGAAATACAAAAAAAAAAAAATAACAACAAACAATTTATTAACACACCGCTATCTCATTTTATTTAAATCCAACAAAAAATCTAGTATAGACAGTGGACAATCATTGTCTTTCTTGCAAAAGTCTGGTTCCAATAATTCACTGTACGTCAGGCCCATTTCTTCGACAAACTCCTGTTCGTGCAAAGGTGCCCTGAAATAAAAATAATTTATGAAAGCTTACTAGTGGAGATTCATCTTAGAACAGTTTCTGGGGTAAAATGGAGGTGGTTAGATGCACCTGTAAAAATTTCAGGGAACATTTTTGAAACTGTTTAGATTTACGTTCATAAAAATGTTGCTAACCAGTGGGAAATTTATAAACTTTTAAAATAAAAATATGAAAATAAAACCGGCCAAGTGCGAGTCGGACTCGCGCACGAAGGGTTCCGTACCATTATCTAAAAAAATCACGTTTGTTGTATGGGAAGCAAATATGTATTTTATTCTGTTTTTTAGTTTTTTATAGCGGCAACAGATATACATAATCTGTGAAAATTTCAACTGTCTAGCTATCACGGTTCATGAGATACAGCCTGGTGACAGACGGACATACAGACAGCGGAGCCTTAGTAATAGGGTCCCGTTTTACTAAAACTTTACTCATATTTTGTTAGCAATTAGTTACGTTTATTTGATTGATTATTAAAATAAAAGGTACGGGTTTAATGATTTATGTTATCGTGACAAAGAAGCAAACGCCCACCGCCGTATGTCCATAAGCATCTCATAGTCAAGAGGCATTAAACTGCCTTTCCATCCTAAAGACAGAGCACTGCATTAAAATACAACACGTGGAAGCTCCCCCAGGTTACCTTTAGTAATTCAAACAATTTCTGTCCTCATTGGCTAGTAACAGCAGCTGTTTCTACATACGAGCTATGAATAGTTTATAGCCGATTATTCTATCGTTACCAGCCAGACTATGGAGACACACAGCTGTGAGCCACCCACTCTAATACAGTCGTGTTTGAATTTTATGCTTTTGACATTTTTAGAACTGTTTCTTCTTAATATTTATAGAAAGAAAGAAAGAAAAATAGGTTTATTTGTCACAGAAACACGTGCTTAAAAAGAGATAACAGTAATCAACAATATTAAACAAAAAAAAACAAAACAAAATTGGTCTAAGTACAAATATGAGAACACGAGTATAAATATAAATAATTGGCACGTCATGACTGTGACAAGAAGGCTTCCACTCAGCATGATGCTGTGCTATGGGGGACCCTCAGCGCAGATTTTCAGTGGTCACCCGAAAAAGACGTACGGAAATCAGGTTAAAAAGATTTGTACATATTAAATAGGTAAAGAATAAAATAAACATATACAATACTTAGAATATAATATAACTTTAAGCTAAACGAATATTATAGGATATTCGGTGGAATTGCAGAAGTAATAAGACAGCTTGGGATCATTTTTTCGGTATGGGGTACAATGTTCTCGTGTATATTGTTAATAATATACAATGAACTATGTCATCTGTCAGCCAATCGTGAAGATCGACACAACGTGTAGGTACATGGAAGGAGACTATATTAAAAGCCTGGCGTTCATTAGTGGCGATAGTTAAATACACTGGGTAGACTACACTGTAACCGTCATCCTGACTGCATAGACAACGGTTTTTTTAAACCCCTAACTCTATAAAGAATCAACTGGCATATAAATTATTTTTAAATTTGATTTTTTAAAAGATAAATCGTGAAAATAAACTCTTTGTGTATCTAAGTTTCATTGATAGGTACGAGTAAATCATTTTCATTCAATCCAATCATTCATTAATATGGATTCTTTGACATGGTCTCATTCTAGAGTTATGGGATTTAAAAAAAAACACGTTGCTATTCTAATAATCATAAGTGATAATACGAGAGAAAAAGAATCATAAATAGGACTCAGGCAGTCAAAATTTGATAAGGACCAGGCCCGGGTCGATGGTCGACCGATGCCTGCCAGGGCTGCAGGAAAGCCACGCCCTCCCGCTCCGCCCAGAGTGGGAGAAGTCATTCGATGATTTCCATGATGATTTGAAGGCAGCCAAAATTTAACGCAAGTCCGGAAAGTTGGACCAAAATAAGTCACCTTAAATCCTGATCTACAATCCTACTATTGTGTAATGTTATTCCGGTATCAAACGTACCTACATAATCCGATAAATTCTGTACATTGCGGGAGTTAGCGCCTCTTAGTTTAAGAGGTGTCCTTATGATGCATTGCCGACTACAGCTTCAATGATACATTGTTTTATTAACTGTTTTCTAGAAGTAACAATATAGTTGAACAAGTCGTAACTTCTAGCGCAACTGGTCATTTTGTAGGTTGCAAAAACTATAAACCTATATTTAATTAAAATCCTTAATCTATTTATATTTTTCAGCTATTCACCTATTAGTAGACACTAGCTAATGCCCGCGGCTTCGCCCGCGTGCATGTCGGTTACATACTAAAACCTATCTTCCTCGAGAATCACTCTATCTATTGGTGAAGACAGCATGAAAATCGGTACAGTAGTTTTTGAGTATATCGCGAACAGACGGACTGACGCAGCGGAGGACTTTGTTGTATAATATGTAGTGATTTTGTAAAAAAAAAATATACCGTTGAAAAAACCCATTAAGTGAAAATTTCATCTACGACTTCCATAATTCTGTTAACCACCTCTTAATAAGTTGACACAAACTCATTTCTCCCAACCTCCCTACGACTCCCAAGGCGATCTTTCAACCAAGGTTCCACTTATAGTATTATTACCACATGACTCACTAATTTCCCTTCACTTCAATACCACTTATGAAAGTTTAAAGGGAATTTTAACAATGAGAACAGCCTATGACTACTACTTTTCGCGAACCCGAAATCTACACAAATATTTTTGGTACTACATCATTCATTGCGCGCTTTTAAAGACACCAAATAGTTTCGAAACAAACAAAAGCAGTAATGGAAATAATGTTGCAATAAAGTCACGAGTATTGATCGTTGGTGATTCGAGTCCTCTGTTCCATAGTACATAATATTATGACGTAATCCCACGACGTATAAACGTCACGTATTCGGATTATAAGGCAATTAGTGGGATACGAACATTCGGCAATGAGCCAGTTATCTTACAGCAGTTATTATCCACAGTTTGAATAATGTATACATATTTAAAGGTTCAGCTTTACATAATTTAGTTATGATAGAGCAAGGATTATGTATTGGAACTATCTACATAATTATGTAGGTCTCAAAACGCTTGAACTGTAATACGTCGGTTACGTTGTATAATTAGAAGTTCGGTAATCTCCGCTTAAGACGAGGGTCTTAATTCGGTAATACACCTAACTTATCTTGATAAACCGTCTTCGTCTATTTAGTGATTTAAAATTGATCGAGTGTGTGCAGAAATTCTTATTTAATGTAGTTAAAACATTCGTTAGATGACGTCAATCCTTCCGAGAGGTGAAAAGGTCGAACCCAATCAGAGGCGTAGCTAGATAAACAAATGCCCTGGTGCAAAAAAAACAGGGGGGCCCTAACTAAACTGAGGTTTTATCAAGTCAAATTATAATTATATAAATCATCATCTGCCTAGCCTTTTCCCTATCATGTTGGGGCCGGCTTCCAGTTTAACCGGATGCAGCTGAATACCAGTATTTTACATGGAGCGACTGCCTATCTGACCTCCACAACACAGTAACTGGGTAATGCGATACCCCTTGGTAAGACTGGTTGTCAGACTTTCGGGCTTCTGACGACCCGTAACGACTGTCAAAGATCCACAAATGACAGCCGGGACCAACAGCTTAACTTGCTTTCCGAGACACGGAGGAGATCTTTATATTCCCACGGGATCGACAATTATGCGGATGAAACCGCGGGGCGCAGCTAGTACATTAATATTTTACTCAGGTGTAGCACAGAAATCCCTATATTATGATAACATGTCGCCACATCCGTGCAAAGGGGGTCGCTAGCCTTTTATATATTTTTAATATCGTTGCCTTTATCATTTTTGTGATGCTCTTTTTCCCAAGCGTTAATACTAAATACGAGAACAGCTAATGCCGTCGTGAAAAATATACAATACTTACGTAAACATAGCTCTCAGTATATCATGAACGAGAGATTTTCCTTTTGGCAACAGACGCATCTGAGCTTCACATATCGTCCTTATGATACAGGCACGGCCATTCATGTTGCGTCTGAAATTGAGAAACAGTTTCTTTAATCATTTGTTTACATTTCCGTCCCCAAAAGCTTACCAAACTATTAAGTTTTGACAATTATTGAGAGGTATAAGGAACAGGGTGTAAAGTTCACTCATCCTCCATAGAAAAGGGAGGATCCGCCGACCAGACAGGTGATGTTGTGTCTGGTGGGCTACTGCCAGACGATTCAAGTTGGGACATTGTATATATTATTATGCTGGTCGAGCGGTAAACTCTGTTTGGACTTTGCGTGACGTCAGTGAGATGCGTAGTTCGCATGTCACGATGTATCCGCCACAAATGTAAACAAGATTAGGTGACATTTAAGAAAACGCCACACAGAAACCTATTCTAAAGATGGCAGACGCAGGATTGCCATGCATCTGTGGCGGTATCTACATCGCCACATGCGAACTACGCATCAAAGACCTGACGTCACATAAATCCTGCATCGTGCAATTAAAGTTTACCGTGCAGTGGACATATATACGAGAACCCAACATCAATCGTTGGGCAGTTGCCCGCCAGACACAACACCCGTCTGGTTGGAGGATCCTCCCTTTTCTATGGTGGATGAGTGAACTTTACACCCTGTTCCTCATACCCCTAAACATCCAACAATACCTCACAAAGAAGGTAAGCAGCTCTTACTAGTAGTGCTTTCGTTCAGCATTCAGTCAAAATCCTTCCTAAGCAGTTGGCCAAACTACGGACATTAGTTGCTGTAGAGACAATCTACTTATGGCGGGAATAATCGCTCAACATCTTGTATGATTGTTGAGTTCCCACGCAAACTGGGTCGCCCTTGTACCTACCCCTGCCCCATACCTAAACTGGTTCCAGGAGAACTTGTTTAGCACACTAGGCTACTCATACACATGCGCATCAGTAGTTATAAGTGACCACTGGTCTCTCCTCACGTGACCAGAGGACTGGCCTATTTTTTTCGACCAAAGAATCAGCATTGTATGGCGATACAACGTGGCAATGCGGTCAGCCTTTTGGGCACTTTTTCTGTTAACAGCGATGCGGAAGAATTTTTGGATGATATTTTTTTTTCTGATTTGGTATCCAAGGCTTTGTCCCTCACCGGGACCCTGGCAACAAGCAACTGAAGGAGCACGGGTGGGTTTTAGTCAGTAAAAGTCTAACACCTTCCGCTCCGCCCAGAGCCGGAGAAGTCATTTGACGATTTCCAACCCACAAAAAAAAAAAAAGGCTTTGTCCCTCCATCTTGACGCTAACTATGATTCTTACCCATTCGATTAATTTACCTATAAGGGGTCACTGTATTCATCATTATGAACAACTTTTATTATGGGACCAAGCACGAAATTGCAAAATTGGAAAAAAAACATGCTGTTTGTGTATACCTTTGTGTTCGCATAGTTCGCCAAAATGTTCAGAGAACAGCTGATTTTTCACCCAGTATACTTGTACATATTATTATTATTTTAAGTTTATTAGCGTTTATATTATGTAAATATTATATTGTTCCAAAGAATTTACATGCAAAGAAAAAGTCGCGATAAATTAAAAGTTGTCAATAGAAAAAACACTCACTGCTCCAACACATTCCAAAGAGTTTCCCAGATCTCTTTCTTCTGTCGATGATGTAGCTTCTTCCTATTATGGGCGGCCACGACCTTGGGATCTGGCAGCATGTACACCACTTCAGCTTCGACCACCACAAACCAGCCTGATGGTGCGTGCGTCATGAAACTTTTTACTACTGATGTGGTTACCTGAAATTGTTGCATGTTATATGAAAAGGGACAGATCTTAACAGACTTAGAATACGTGAGATTTGTATTTGACAATAGTTGCCCAGTTTTCAATAATTGTAAATCAAAAATGCATACATAATCAACCTATACTGTTCCCACTACTGGGACACAGACCTCCTTTCTGTGAGAGGGAGTGGACCGTAATCCACCACGCGGGCCCACCGCGTGGTGGATTACGGTCCACTACGGTGGAGGTTGGTAAATGTCACATGTCGTCGATTTTTTTATCCTAGGACATGCCGGTTTCCTCACGATGTTTTCCTTCACTGTTTTGAGAGCAGTAGTGATGAAATGATTTACACAAAATAAAGCGCCTGTCTGGGTTCGAACCCAAGGACCCTCAACAACTCGTTACTCGAAGCCGTTACCATTGGGCCAACACTGCTCAATCAAAAATTTAGTACATGAAACTACCATTTACAAAATGGCTAATTTATATTGATCTAGTGTCTTGATCCAGCACTGGAATCCAGTAACAATAGATCGATACTGGGACAATGTAAACGGCGTTGGTCCAATGCCGTAGCTAATCCAGCGTCACTGAATTCTAAGGCTTCCGTAACTACCTATTCAAAACACTGGATTATTGTAAATCTTCCGTTACTGACATTAATTTGGAAGCATCTACTCAGACAAGAGGACGAAGACGGTAACATAATATGTTGTTCGAAACAGACGAGATGGATTCTTTCGAAAAAAATCTTAGACTTTGCTACTGACAATATCACTACTATCGGACCAAGCAAGGTAATAAACAAAGTCAACAGTATGGCAGGTCACGAACTATGAAGATAAGGATTGTTTCAATCAAAACTCGAACCACCGCAATTGTTTGAATGACTTCCTAGCAAATAAAAATGTCCCTATACAAATACTGTCTTATAAAAATCAATACATCATTTACCTATAGGTATCTAAAGAGAATGGCAGTCTTGAATGTATTTACCAAAACAACGTTACGTTACCCAAAAGCTAAGTTTTGGCGCCGAAATGAACTTTGAACGTAAGTACGTGACGCTTCGTTAGTCTTAAAGATTTGTTCAGACTGTGTTAGTGTGTTAGTTGAGGAGCAAGTTGTAGTCATTAAATCTTTTAGCTTGTATGTTTTAGGGGGTGGGCAAAGCTCCAGCATGTTCAAAGGATGATATCATTATTAGAAGCCGAGGACAATCATTTTGATCTACATTTATTTATTTATAATATATTTACTTCAAATTAATGTGTACAATCTTGATTGGTACTAATTTTGACACCAGTCTTATACGTCATCAGGCGCTTGTTAGAGTATTGCTAATCAACTGACCACAGATTAAAGTGATAATCAAAAGTTAATAAGGCTCAATTTTCTTTTGACAAATAAATGTTGGTTTTTGACAGTTGGACCTCTTGATTTTTGTCAGGCCTTTACTTAATGTTACCCGACTTCGCTGAAGCAAAAAGTTATGTATGTATGTTTGTTCATGTGTTCCCTCATATCTTGGAAACTACTCGTCACAATTGGACAAATAATCCGTCCGTATCCTTATCGTACACTCCGTCCGTATCCTCATTCAGCTCCCGGAATGGTAACAATGCCGTCCGCCCATCTCATCTTCCAGTCTTTGGACACCACTCGGTTAAAACAACAATCAACTTAATTAACTCAATTTAAAACTAATTCTAACAGAGGCTTCGCACTGGGCGTTAGTACAACGTAAACGTTGACGCCGCAGTGATGATGCGAAAACACCAAGATGACACCGCGTAGACACGAAATCTTGCAACAAAACGTATTATTGGAATGGAACCGGATAAAATGATTAAATACTAAATAATCAAAAAGGAGTATTTAAGAATCGTAGCAGGTGGCATTGTATAGTTTATGCCTCTGAGTTCTTAACTGCATATCTGCCAATTCCATCTCTTTACCTATTTCAAGTTATTATATTTATTCATTCAAAATGGTTTCAGAAGCACAGCCATACAAATCGCCTCCTACATGCACCGTTGCAATCCCCCTACGATATATTCACACGTGGCTTCATGCATAAAGACATTTCTGTATTGCTCCGAGTGCTCATACCATTTGTAAAACGGCTGAATGGTACATTACGCTTTGACTGATATAGGAAAAGGTGAAACAGGTGTTGGTGGATAAAATCAATGTCTGGAAACGAGAATTGTTAACATACATGGATGGTTTTTAGTAACATCTAATGTAGTAGCATGCTATTTCATATAACAAATAAGTGAATTGAAGGAATAGTAACTATAATATATATATATATATATAAATATAAATTGATTTTGAAAAATTGCAGATTATTTTTGACAAAGATAACAAATATGAACTGAGCTATATAGATAAGCTTTTTGACATCACTGTCTTTTTCAAACTACATAATTACGTTGAGATCGTCTCCCAAATATTCACATAATGTATAGAAGGAAGCAACATTATATAAAAAATATTAGTAATACTTACAGAAGCAGCAGATCCTGCTGGAAATGCAAGATGGCGCCTCTTCCTCACAGAAACCAACGAAGTTTTTACATTAGGACATTGTTCCTTCATAGTAGAATTCACGGAGAACTCACTTGAAACGTTACTTACTAAAATAAATGCTATCAACAAATATGATTTTAAATCCATTACTAAACGGAGCAGGTTTATATATTTTCGTTAAAAGAAAACTTTCTTTGGTATCTCTAGCTTTAGCTTCAAAATAACTGTCAATATTTGCTCCAATTTCATGAATTTAGTTTATTCATAAATTTCTGGTTTCGCGTCTGTAGGTATATTTCGTGCGGCTAGGCTGTACCAGATGCCGTCTAATAATAGTTAGTAATCAGCTATATGTATCAGGCCATGACGTGAACGTTTTTCGTTTACGTTTTCACACATTGCACACACTGATCGCATGGGATAAGCTAGAGTGATGGCTTAGTAAGGAAGCGTTATAGAAAATCCATATTTCTTGTAAAATTTTTGCTGGTGAACTGAGTGGCATCAAATGATATCAATCAATCTGCCTAGCCTTTTCCCAACTATGTTGGGGTCGGCTTCCAGTCTAACCGGATGCAGCTGAATACCAGTATTTACATGGAGCGACTGCCTATCTGACCTCCACAACCCAGTAACTGGATAATATGATATCTCTAATAAATCAAATTATATACGAATTTAATAAAATGATTCCTCGCTTTGCAGTCAGTTACTGTTACATTTGTAGCCAAAAAATTATATGAATCGTTATCTCCAAGGCTTTTGACAGACCTTAGCGTATAAATCTGATCTAATGAGTAGTTACCTTAATTGGGAAACCAGCTTGGTAATATACCTGACTTGTGCGAAAACTTATTACAGGTTATCGCTTAGATCTAATTATCCGATCGAATTTAATTCTTCTATTACCGTAGGAGTACCTCAGGGGTCTATACTTGAGCCCTATTAAACCTAATCAACTCATGCTGCTTATTAATGAGCTATTATTAAAAACTCAAGTACTCTTAAGGCAATCGATGCTCCACGAAAACATGTTCTTTCGTTGCAAAGAAATAATTTACTCGTACAATGTAGAAATAAATAGTTGAACTATAACAAACAAACATTATTTATCCATTCTGATAAATTTTCTGCAATGTTTATAAACATTACTACGGGAGTAATCTGCGATGCATTAAGAGTGATTCGCCGAAGAGTCTAACTGTTTCATTTGTATGGATATGTATGCACGTAAAAATAGATAAGATTTCTATAATTGTATTCAATAAGCCTGTACACACTTTATTTTTCTCAATAGTTAAGAAGTTGAAGTAGCCATTCTAAAATTGTGTTTAAAAATTATACTTATATGAAATGGAAAAGTATCTCATGTGTCAAACAAATGAATCTTAACTCATAAGGATTTACAAAGGTATTTTCAATGGAGTCACAAAATATTAGGGAATATACTTCTGTGTAATTAGCTATTACTGTGTGTTCCAACTCTTCCAATCGCTGTTAGAATGAAAACAAAAAGGGCCGAACCATAGTAAAGCAGTCCTCAATTTACTCCAACCAATGTAAGACAAAGAGAACCCTAATAAGAACCATTTAAAAACCTACCCTTATCACTAAGCCTTTTACCAAAAAGCCAAAAACCTAACTTGCATGCAAACCTTATCTACACAAAGATATCGTAAAATGTGATTCGTGCGCGTTTCCAGCGTGTTCACTGACCCGGGATGTTGGATCAAAGAATTAGAGCCTCGCCTACCCTCATTAGCTCAGTCACGAGTCACACCTCCTTGGAATCTGATTGCCTTGCTGCAGCAAATTGAACCCTAAACTTTCAAGGTTTTGGTGGATTTGGTACTAGCACATTTTTTCTGCTCCGTCATCGACCACGAAGTTACGCGTGAATGGGAATAGTATTTAAAGTTGGAGTAATGGATAACCTTTCATATCGTTCACATAATGTTACTACTAGTGAGGTTTAATGTTACACTGTACTACTTTGATAACTTTATTCCGTGACAATTTCATTTTCAAATTGGCTGCGTCAACATGAACATGATTTTTATCATCAGCTGTATTGATTTTAATCATTTGCTCTTTTCTTTTCTAACGAAAGATTATGGTAATTATTAATAAATGATATTTAAATTTTCCATACTTCTATCCATATATCATAAAATAAGCATAATTAAAGCAGCAGAAAAAATAACAGATATACCTACAATAAAATAAAACCAAAACTGTTTCAGCTATACGTAGCTATTTTTATTCAGACCTAATACAACTTCCAGTATCGAAATGGGGCAATCGTGGATTCTTTCGCAGACGTTTGGTTCCAATAACTCGTAATAAGTTTCATTAACTTCCTCCTTAAATCCTTTCTCGTGAACTGGGGCGCTTGAACAAAACGAACAATTTCTGTTACTGGCCAGGCAAACTTTAAATAAGGCTTTATGAAATTTTCGTCGATATAATGTATCAGAGAATATAAAGTCATAAGTGGTGGAGCGATCTTTGTAAGATGGCTAGTAGTAGCTGGGGATTGATTTGAATGCCGTCCAACTGGACTTTTATAGATTAATGATGATAATGATGAAAGTTGTGGTTTGATTACTCGAAGAGCAACAGATAACTTGCAGAATGTAATAGTGACAGAAGAATGATTAGAATCAACAAAATTTAACAGTAATTCTAGTCGAAGCTTTAAATTATTGGAGTCATCGATACGACGAAGATAAACAAGAATGAATGCCAAAGATCTAAGAGGCTTTAAAAATATTGTCATTATCAATCAACACGACACATTCTTCGTCATGCGATGTTATTACGATAGGAGGAGAGGTGCAGCTGTGTCAACGTAGGCATGCTAGAGCGTTAAGTCAACTGCCATTTCTCCGATTTGACCCGAAGTAATCATTACTTACATTTGGGATGTCAATTACTACTAATTTTACACATGAATGTAGAAATATGAAGGGTGTTTGGTGCATCGATTGCCAAATGAAAATGGCAGATAAAAGGGGTCATAATGCTTTCTAATTGGGCCCCAAAAAAAATTGTTGGGCCCACAGGATCTTTTAAAAACCAGATGAGGAAAAAAGTTAGATGTTACTTGCAAGTAATTTTGATTTTGATAGAACCGTACAACATAACACATTACAATTTTGTTTTTAATTAGGATACCTATACTTTTTTTTTTAAATCGAGTTCAAAGGCTGACTTTTTTTGGGATTTTTCGAAAATAATATTAAATAATTGCCATAAAAAATCCCGTGGGGCCAAGAATTTTTTTGGTGTCTGATTAGATAGCACATGACCCCTCCTAACCGTCATTTTAATTTGGCATACGATGCTCAAAACACCCTTTATGTCACAAATGACAGGTTATATTAATTAACTATTGAGAAACTCCTATGGGTTAAACTCTGGAATTTAACCGACACGATTTAAAAGAGGAATAATGATCACAAAGTTGAAGCTAAATTGTGTGTTATTCCTCTGAAGAGAGTTAACTGAGGAAAGATAATTCAGACCTTAGATGAAAAAGAAACTTACGAAAATATTGTCCTCAAAATGTCATGCACCAAGGACTTCCCCGGTGGAGCCAAGTGTGTTCTCGCTTCACATATGCTTCGATAAATACACGAGCGACCGTTCAAGTTGTAACTGAAAACAAAATGATTTAGTGAACACTTGTTACAGGAAACTTTGTATTATGGAACGATTTTGTTACAAATAACAGTAGTGGACACTTTAATGCTTACATAGTTTGTGAAAGAAATTTTTTTATATGCCTAGCCTTTTATCATCTGCCTAGCCTTTTCCCAACTATGTTGGGGTCGGCTTCCAGTCTAAACGGATGCAGCTGAATACCAGTATTTTACATGGAGCGACTGCCTATCTGACCTCCACAACCCAGTAACTGGGTAATAATACGATACCCCTTGGTAAGACTGGTTGTCAGACTTTCGGGCTTCTGACGACCCGTAACAACTGTCATAGATCCACAAATGACAGCCAGGACCAACCAGTTATTATTTAGCCACGAGCTCGAGTGAGTATGAAGTATAGTGCAATAATGAGTCTCCCAATCAACCAATCAACCAATCTTATTTTACCAATTTTTATTACTGAATAAATATACTTCTTCTTCTCCCTTTAATGCATCCAAAGGTAAAGATCGCTTTTAGCGAGCAGACCACCCATTGTGTCATTGTGCGTAGAATTTCTAAAATGACTGTAATTTTTATGGTATAGGAAAATAAAGAGTATTTTATCTATCTATATGTATTTACCTCTCAAGAGCCCTTTCTATCCTCTCCCAAAACTCTCTCTTCTGTCGATGATGGAACTTCTTCCTATATAAAGCATTGGTCATCTCTGGACTGAGCAGGGGATAGAGCACGTCTATCTCAACGGCGACATTCCATCCGGATGGAGCGTGAACCATCACAGCTTTCAACACCGACATTGTCAGCTGGAAACCAAAGAAGTTAATCAATCATTTCAGATGGGGAAACATCGACTTTGGATTATTAGGGTCAGTTGTGGATTATGAGGACTTAACCAATTCATCAATAAGATAAAACTTTACCCGAAGTCACACCAATATTAACGTGAGTTTGCAATTAAATTTTTCGAATTAATTTTTTTTAAACTTTACTCTGGTTTAGTAATAAGAAAATTAATGCTTATCTATATTGTGTTATTTTTAAAACATACACTAAGGATCCTTATAAATTATTACAGTTTGAACTTTTAAACTACTAAATAATCGTTCGCCTGCGAATGCTGTTGTTATAATACTATGTGAAAATGATGGTCAGGAAATTAGAAATGCCATTGAATACGATCCCATGTTTGATAGAATGTATTCCTATTATGAATTAAGTGTCATTTTCATCCAAACACAAGTATATAACTGTATATTTTATTCATATAAGTATATTATACAGACCAAAATGCAGGTAACGTTTCCAGCATAGTATTAAAGTTTAAAATCGTAGTCATTATACATTATAACGAAGAATCAGGAAGTCGTTTTCCATAAAAACTTCAGAATCCGTGCATTTTATATGGGAAAGTTATTTAAAGTTAGTCTTTAAGTTAATTCCGCATAAATGAAGTAAACTTTTTAAAACCACTACTGTTTGTGTTCCGCTGTAGTTATTATAAAGGAAAGTACACACTGACTGAGTTTATATCTACTGATAACGTTGATAGCAGAGTCAAGATAGCCTGGAATTTTTAAAATAGCTAGTAAGTAACGTTTTTGAGATTTAAACAAACTGTTTATAATTTATGCCAAAATAAAATGAGGTTACTGCAACTTTTTTTAAACGGATAACCTAGATTTAACCTCGACTTCCAGCAATTAATTTGATAGTAGTAATATGAATATTTTTATAACTGCATATTAATCAAAAGTCAATGCAAGGCATGTCTGAGAGATATTTCTCGAAGAAAAACGTTATTTTTATTTTTCCGGGCTGTGAACCAAGCCATGGGCGGCTTTAATACTCTGAAACCAGTGGCCCTAGACAAAGTGACATTCTACCAGCGATAACGATGATGGAAACGGCAAAAATGTATAGGACTGACTTAAGCTATCGAAAAGCTTATATGATCCTGTTGAAAGCCGTTGTAGAAATACGAAACGCTTTCGAAGCGATTGTTACTTGTCTAGGCCCTCTAGTTAGTCACTAACTACACGAAAAGATGAATCAATAGTGTACTTACAACCATAGAAGTTCCTTCAGGAAACGTCAGATGCCTCCTCTTCCTCAACACATTCAAGGAAGTTTTCACATTATCACATCGGTCCTTCCCTTCAGCATTCACGAAAAAAACATTTTCACTCACCACCAAAACGATTACAAAAAAATGTACCACATTCATATTTTCCTTCTGGAAATGAACTAAACGTTTAAACAATGTCATAAGTTGCAACTGGCTCGACCAATCACGTGACTTTGAAATTAAAGATGGCGTCGTATGGACTTATGCAGTATTAATTTTAATTTCACACGTCTCTATTTTTTTCGTAAATCCAACAGTCGCTTGAAGTAAAGTTGGAGACAAAATAAATAATATTGCTTCTAAATATTGTGAAGCACATGACTATTTAAGTTCAATGACCGTTTATGGTTTTAACATTTCCCGTTGTCTATTTAGCACATTGTTCATAAATGTTGACTTGAACTGACAGACTGATTACCTACTTTAACTACTTGCAAGTTTTAACTAGAGTAAACTAAGCAATATGTTCAAAAAACCGGCTAAGTGCGAGTCGGAGTCGCGCACGAAGGGTTCCGTACTATTATCTATAAAAACGGCAAGAAAATCACATTTGTTGTATGGGAGCCCCCTTAAATATTTATTTTATTCTGTTTTTTTTGTATTTGTTGTTATAGCGGCAACAGAAATACATAATCTGTGAAAATTTCAACTGTCTAACTATCACAGTTCATGAGATAC
The DNA here is from genome assembly GCA_948473465.1 of Lithophane ornitopus. Classification (NCBI taxonomy): domain Eukaryota; kingdom Metazoa; phylum Arthropoda; class Insecta; order Lepidoptera; family Noctuidae; genus Lithophane; species Lithophane ornitopus. The sequence continues at coordinate 3,161,143 of OX419629.1, forward strand.
AGCCTGGTGACAGACGGACAGACAGATGGATGGACAGTGGAGTCTTAGTAATAGGGTCCGGTTTTACCCTTTGGGTACGGAACCCTAAAAATACTGTTACAATATTATCGATTTGAAACAAATGAAATAAAAATTGGTTTATACTGATATTTTGAATAGAATGGTAGCCTAAGTAACGATATTAAAGCTATAGAGGACCTATAACAGCTATCTTGTACTGAAGAGCTCGCTAAGATATCTAAACCGATAAAGTTTTAAACGAAAGGTCTTTCGGATTTGAGTCTTAAAAAAGATAATAGGAATTTAAAAAAACGAGCGTGCCTGACAGTAGTCACATAATAATGTGTAACATCTGACATCTTGGCTGACAGTACCAACCTCTCGGAAAATGGGTTGGTGCCATCTGACGGCCAACTCTAGCCCACGCTTCCCCGGCTTCCTGTTACACTTACCTTTTCACGAAATCACTGCCACAGATTGCAGGAAAGCGATAGAAAAGATAATATTACACATTAAAAAGATGCCTAAATCCACCAAGCAGATCAAAATCGTCTACCAGCCAATACTAAAATAATTAAAGTTACAAACTCCACCTCTTCCACACTAAACCAATGTTCTAGTGCAATGCTATGAACGTCGTCAAGTTCAATGTTTGATCAAGTAATTAGAGTACGTCTGTCGTCTGCACTTTTGAACGTCACAGTCTACCACACACTCACAGTTATGCAATGTAATTAGGAGTACTGATGCTTCAATTGAATGTTGGAGTCCAACTGTATCTGGAAACTTAAGAAGAAATAGGGTCGGTCCCCTCTCCATACAAACGCTCTCACCTGTTTTCTCTCTGGTTTAAGACCTTAGAGCAATGATTTTTTACAGTAAAATAAGATAAGTGCCTCGAAAAGCACGTTAAGCCGTTGGTTCCGGCTATCATTCGTAGATCTCTGACAGTCGTTACGGGTCGTCAGAAGCTCGAAAGTCTGACAACCAGTCTTACCAAGGGATATCGTATTATCTAGTTACTGCCACAAGCCAGTCTCTGCACATTTGGCGAATGAATGCAAGACCGAAAGAGGAATAATTACGGGTCAGTGTGAAAGGTTGTATACTATTCTAGATAAATATCTAAACCAACTATTGAGTCTGTAGAATCCAAAACAATAACCAATAAAACCTTTATTGTCAATACCGAATAAAAGTTACAATGACATGTTACAATAAAGACAAGTCTCCACAATTCGGGTACAATTCTGCACAGTCGCCATTGGCCCCATGTGTGTCGTCGTATTGCATATGAAGTTTGGACACCGAGGTTGGGACTTCTGGTAATCTGAAATTATGTTCCAAGTTTAGGTATACAAGGAAACGTCGCTTACATTATCTGTTATATGGAGAATTCTATGAGTTGAAAGTTTACGGCAGATTTTCTTGCATCTAGTAGTACAACAAGTACTTATAGTATTTCATCTTAACTTTTAGTAAGGTGTATTTTGGACTATAGCGAACAATGACTATACAGGGTGTTAGGGTAAACACCGTTATCCTTGAAATCAGTGGTTTAATGTCATTTATAGAATGTAAAATCAATGGAAAATTACGACTTTTTTTTTTCTTTTTTTTAATTACATTTTGCCGCTCGAGTATTTCACCCTTTCACCTATGCGCTACGGCAACGAACTTGCGTCTCAACACGTGTGGGGGTCGCGGGACGTAACCTGACCGGCCGCGAGCGCGACCTCAGTCAGTCAGCTGTTTCGCTTGCGAGCACGGTGTCGAATAGAAACTTTTTAAAATCTTTTATTAATTATTTCCTATTTTCATGAGCCGTCCCCCGACGCGACGACGCTTGGATCAAAATATTACCTACAACTTTTATATTAAACTTAAAGGGCCAATACATATTATTTTTTTACTTTTTAAATGCTTTGTTTTTGTCGGGGGTTTTTTAAATTTTAAATTTAACTTTTATTTCCAGCTTTTTAAATTTCATATTATATTACTAGTAGAAACGCTATGATCAACCCGCGGCTCGCCGATATCTGCGTAGCTGTACGTACTTTTGCCACAGTCAAGCTAGTTTCTAATTTAGTCTCATTTCTCTTTCCTACTCCATCATCAGACCCTGATCACCATCCATCTGTAACCTATTTTTTTAGATCGATCGGTCCCATGGTTTGAGTGACAACGGTGTTCACCCGTACACCGAGTATTATGGTGGTTAATTCTCTTTGATATCAAATAATTATGACAATCGCGACATGAGTGCTCCTCCAAAACATCTTTCTATACTAATCTATACTGAATTCCAGTTGACGCGGCGGTAGTATCTTTGTCATTGAATCACATTGCGTTTGTAAAAAAATATAGTAATTTTCCGCGGGCCTTCTTTCGTGACGCGCACTCTAATACGCTCTAATCTCTGGAACGTTTGTTTTTTTTTTTAATGCAAAAATAATTCTTGGTCTATCAATGCAATTAAACATCATGCTAGGACACTTACGAACCCAGCAAAAAGAATAAAAGTCAGAAAGAACACTAAAATGGAGTCAGAAAGAACGCTAAATAAAAAACGGAGCGCCGCGGGCAGGAGATGCGATGCAACGGGGTGAGTTGGGGGAACAAGAAATTTCACGCGGACAAAGTCGTGGGCAGAAGCTAGTTAAGAATATGGCTAGATAAAAGGTTTGAATAAGTAAAAGTGAAAAGTTTTGTTACTGAAATATGGGAAATATGGTGTAACAATAAGTATACAGGGTGTAAAAAGACCCTGTCCGATCCGTAAGGATGTTGTTTCGAATCATACTAGACTCTATAATGTAGTGTTTAGGGTTCCGTACCCAAAGGGTAAAACGAGACCCTATTACTAAGGCTCCGCTGTCTGTCTGTCCGTCTGTCACCAGGCTGTATCTCATGAACCGTGATAGCTAGACAGTTGAAATTTTCACAGATGATGTATATCTGTTGCCGCTATAACAACAAATAAAAATCAGAATAAAATACATATTTAAGGGGGCTCCCATACAACAAACGTGATTTTTTTGCCGTTTTTATAGATAATGGTACGGAATCCTTCGTGCGCGAGTCCGACTCACACATGGCCGGTTTATTGTTTTTAAGAAAAAATTAATCGCCTCGTTTTTTTTTCAATGGGGAATTTTAACGGGGTTTTACATGGGGCGCGGGCGGTTGTCTCGTCTAGGGAGTGTCTACAAGTCATAAATTCTGACCTATGTAGAAAGTTTGTTAATTTATAATGAAATGGGTACTAAAAACGTGAATTTTAAATAGAAATAACTTTTTATTTCCACAAAAACAAAATTATAAGTAATTACTTTTTAGTTATGTTATTGCGATTACTAAGCGTCCCCTTTCGGATCGGCCAGGATTTTTGTTACATACTGAATAATATATTACAAATTAATAAAACTTCTATAGGTAGGGGTTTAATTTAAGAGACGTTTAAATGTATGGCTAAACAGTCGCTAATAATTACTTAACTCTAAGAAACGGGATTTAAGCAAGGGGATATTCTGTAACTTTTTTAAATATCTTTTATTTTCGATGGAATCAAAACTAGTTGTTCTTCAACCAATAAAATCAGCCTGCAATAGTCCTTTCCTAGATAAAAACTTCACCCAAGCTGAGCCGCAATACTCTTAACACCATGTTTTCCATCTAATCTACCCACCACCCCATCTAGCTCTAGCCCATTTACTAATTATTGCCTTACGTAAACACAGCCCGGAGGATCTCTCCCACAAACGATTCTTGTTTGGTTTGCCTCTTGCCTGTCTCACATAGCATTTTCAGGACACACTCTTTACCGTTCCATCCTAGCCTGTTCAAACAAGGAAATATTTTAAAGTTTTATTTGACAACATATCCACATAATTATGTTACATAATACAGGGTGTTAGGGGTTGAAACTAGTGGTTTGCTGTCATCTATAATATACTTTTTCTATGGGACCAACGTTGCAAAAAAAAAATCAGCGGTTCCATATATTTTGTCGATTTAAGTGAACACAAATGTATGGAACAGCTGATTTTTTTTTCGCGATTTCAAGGTTGGTCCCATAGAAAATGTATATTATAGATGACACCAAACCACTAGTTTCAAGGATGACGCTGTCTACCCTAACACCCAGTATAACATCACGCCTGTATTCCCCGAAGGGTTAGATAGAGGTGTACCTATAGTACACCCACATTTCGCCAGTTATGTTTAAGCCCCATGTAATAGGGGGTGAGCCATTAATATTGCTATCAATCGGGCACAAATCCAAACTCTAGGCTACAAAAAAATATCAAAAGTTACATAAAACAATAATTCGATTCCCAGGTCGCGTAAATTTTTATTGGATTTCGTCAGAAATTTCAGTAGCCAATACATCGCGCCCTATAACATGGGACTTCTAAACATAACTGGCGGAATGTAGGTGTACTACTGCACCTCTGTCCACCCCTTGAAATACAGACAATACTTTCATCATAAAGAATGAAGTAGATAGTTTCAAATATTTAAAAGTTCCTCAGCAAATAAATCGGATTTTATATTTATGAATGCCACTTACGTTTGCAAAAACTTTTCCAGTTTTACATAAAGTTTCTGTCTCTCCTTTCTATGGCGCTCAAGTCTGGGTGTATCTAAATCTTTGAAGGAGATTTTATTTTTGTGCGAGTTATGCATTTCCTTTTTATTAACCTTCGACATGTTTCTTACACTTGCTTCAGCTGCATCGACGCTTCTTTTGGCAAACGCTGGGTTTGTTAGGATTTTTCTGTAAAAAGTTTATGATTTAGTTTCTCTACCAAGAGTTCTCTATTATACTAGCCAGTATACAGTAATACTTCAATAAGTATACTCCTTAAATTAAGTAGAACACAGAATTGTGTGGAAAAGGGATAGAGGGACCTGTAACCTGCCGTAGGATGATATAGGCTTTAAAAGGTGTTAAAAAATTAATATTACTAACTTTAACAGATGCTTTAAACCATTGAACTTAATAAATTTTACGATGGGGCCAACTACTATATGTATACTACAACTAGTACATCGACAAAAAAAATTGCTGTCCCGTACCTACGTACGTTTAGAACAGTAGCTGCCTTTTTTATCGCAATTTCAAAGTTGGTGCCATATTAAAATTTATTCAGTTCGTTAGTCTAAAGCAAGCTTTTAAACTTTGTAAAGTTTATTTTTAACACCTTATTTATTAGATAGAATGACGTTTAAACCTTGATGACAACAATAATTTATGGAAAATTATTTTGTGTCTACAACCACGGTATGGGCTTTGGATTAACTTCCAAGTCTTCAACATTACCTTTTATATTCAATCCTGTGAACCACTTTGCCATCTTCATCCACATAGTACAAGACATCGCTTCTTCTCTTTCCATCAAAGAATTTGTATTGATCCCTGAACATGTCAAAGTCTCCAGGATCTGTGGGCAATTCCCAGGCCATAGCTGCGGTGGTGCCAAACCATACAATGTTGCCGATATGGAGATACCCGTGGTTTTGTGTGCAGAAAACTGAAATATAGATTATCACTTCATTTATTGCTTGAGTAAAAATATCCTCTGTCTATCAATCTCAATCTGCCTAGCCTTTTCCCAACTATGTTGGGGTCGGCTTCCAGTCTAACCGGATGCAAATACCAGTATTAATATCCTCTGTTAGTATTAGTAACTTTTTGATTTTGTATGCTGAATGCTATTATTATATACGAATTAAATCATTTTGAATACTTCTGGTGTATTTATCATTATAAAAAATTGTCGCTTCCATCCAAAAGATATTTTGGAATCCCTAAAAATATAATAATGAGATTAAATAACTGACCGTTCGCAATCGACTATATTATGACCACAGGCCAACGCCAGATAATTTTTTGAGGGTGAGAATTCATCAAATTACTTCTCCCGCTCTGGGCGGAGCGGGAGGACGTGTCAGACTTTTACTGACTAAAACCCACCCGTGTTCCTTCAGTTGCCTATTGGCAAAGGGTCCCGGTATCCCTTTCGGACTTACCCGCAACCCCTGGCAGACATATTATGTATATTGGGGTCGGCTTCCAGGCCAGAGGTCAACGTGCAATGGTTAAAATTTATATTGGTAAGTGTAATTCACCTATTTGAAAAGAGCTGCCATCAGGAAATATCAGGAACCTCTTTCTTCTTGACAACACTTTGAGCCTAGTTCCATCCTCCATGCTTTGGTATTGTGGTGCTACTGATGTTACATTTGCATCCGATGTGGTTTTATGAACAAACATAAATGTTGATATTATAAAGATGTAAATGGAAATGAACATGTTTATCTGTAAAGAAAACGTTTTAAATAACCATACAGGCTTGTCAGATATGCAAGTAAGTAATTACATATAAGGCAACTAGCTGTGCCCCGCGGTTTCACCCGCGTAAGTCTCGATCCCGTGGGAACAGCGGGATAAAAGGTATCCTATGTCCTATTCCAGGTCAAAGTTAAATCCTGTGCCAAATTTCATTTAAATCTGTTCAGTATTTTTAGCGTGAAAGCGTAACAAACAAATAAACAAACTCACTTTCGCATTTATAATATTAGTTAGGATTAGGATTAGGATACCTACGTGTTCTACTAATTAGCTAATACAAACTTAAAAACCTCATTAATATTATAATATACTTACAATTTATATATCTTTCCAAGAATGTTACCCCTTTCAAATTCCAAGAAAGGACTGGCATGCAGTTCAAAACAATAGCCTCGCGTATTTAGCATATTTGCATAAAATTACAAGCTTTGTGCAAATAACGACAAATTGTTTTTGAGAAACATGCTAATGAAAACACAACGGACTAATCTGACCCTTTTTCTAATATCTCTTTGTCTGTTTGTTTGTATTTTCAGAATACAATACAGGCAAACAGAAAGACCGAGAAGAAAGTACGTAGAACCAACTGAAGACAAAAGGAAGTTTACGGACTTTTAGAGCAGCCAAGCGATTGCATTGAATAGAGTGAGATAGAAATTTCTACACCGACAAGCTGTGCCCAGCATATGCTTGGAGCTTCCCTACTTAATCGAATCAGAAATGAAGATATCCGCAGGAGAACCAAGGTAACCGACATAACCCGAAGAATAGCTAAACTTAATTGGCAGTGGGCTGGGCACGTTGGTCGCGGAACAAGTGGCCGATGGGGCCGAACGATTCTGGAGTGGCGACCGCGTACCGGAAGACGTAGAGTTGGAAGACAAGGTGAACCGATGACCTTGTGAAGGCCACAGGAATCCGCTGGATGTGAGAAGCACAGAACTGGTCGAAGTGACGATACTTGGGGGAGACCTATGTCCAGCAGTGGACGTGTGTCGACTGAAACGATGATGATGATGAAGTACGCAGCACTTAGGTTTTGGGTGAAGATTTTAGTTAAAAAGCTAAACCGCAAGTAGTTATCTTCAATGGCCATACAATGTTAGAGATTCCACCAATTCTTTATGTTCACCCAATATATGGAAAAACTCTTACTCATATTAAGTACCTATGTGAAATTGGCAATAATAACACCATACAGTTTACACCATACATATTACTTGTATCGTAAAATGCGCCGGTGGGGGAAAGGTCCCTCACAGGCACGTTTTCATCGGTCGATAATAACGCAAGCGTTATTGCGATATCTGTATTCAGTACTTTTTGTATTAGGACGGCCAGGGAGTTACACTGTTGCAATAAGAACGACGCAATAGATATAGGACGTAAATTATCACTTTAAATAAGTACAAGATAACATTCCAATGTTAAAAAAAAACACACCATTTTCTCATGTTTTTTTTTTCATATCTACACAATCTGGTAATCTTACTATCACGTAAATGTTCGCCGTTTACCCACATACTAGCTAAATACAAGTTTGAATAAAGCTACTTATAAAAAAAATCTAAACAGCCATTCTTTCTCAAAGAAACGAGCTGAGATTTACAAGCGGAAAATGAAAAAGATATTAAAAAATGTTCTAGCTACTACACAGAAAGGAATTCCAAGTAGAAAAAATAAATTCTTAGTTAGACGAGAACTCAAACAGCCTTTGCTTTTCTTAATAGGTTACAAAATCGTTTATCTTCTCTGAAGTACGCTAGTTTCTCCAGCCACGTTTTTGAGAACGTAGATATTCCAACAACACTATACTGGAAAGTGCAATGAATTTAAGTTCTGAGTTGAGCTCCACTATAACTGACAAATGCTTGCACTGACTGAACAGGTCCACTCAAATCGTTATGGTTCTTTCTCAAAAGACCATTTCAGATGCTAATATACATGGTCCTCATATGGCCTGACCAAGATTATGTCTGGACTTTAAAAGAGACTGCGACCTCTGGGTTTTTTTCGGCCTTTCTACTCTAGAGTAGTCAGATAGGAAACGATATTAAAAATATTAAAATTAAGCTAGATGAGGTTGGCTCATCTAGCTTAATTTTAATATTTTTTAGGGAGTGCCTCCGCTGCCTTTGCCGGCTCCCAAAAATAACGCCCTTGGGAAAATCATCGGCTGCCGATTGGCAGCCGATGATTTTAATCTCGGCTGCCGGCAGTAATGTCACCGCCGGCTCCCATAATGGACACCGGCGCCGGCAGCGGTGGCACTTCCTATATTTTAATATGACGTGTAAAAGTGATTCCAGTATCCTATTAACAGAATAAAAAATTTCATTTCATTTCATTTTAAATTAATCTTTGGTCACTTGATGGCGTACTGAAGTAGAAGTTTTTCTAATCGAAGCCTGGAGTCAACCTGCCAGGCGCTGCAGTCTTTTGGCTAAATGTTGAAAATGAAGCAAGCAGTAATGCAAGGCAGTATTTGATCATTTAGGAACATGTTACAAAATCTCCATTTTTATTTAACTTGAACCAAATCTAAAAATAACAAGCAATTTATAAGGTTTTACATTACTCCATTATTAAATAGTAGCAATTTACCAGAAACGCTGCGCTAACTACATTTATTAATTAACCGTTAAAATATGACTGCAATTATTTTGTCGCTGATTGTTTAAATAAACAGGACTGCGTAAAGGGATGGCTCGTTTATAATGTTTATTAAAAATTATGCAATACTAGCTCCCGCCCGCGGCTTCGCCCGCGTGGTAGGTCGATAAACAGTAGCCTATGTCCTTCCCCGGGATGACATCGAAAGCCATTCAGTGGTTTAGGCGTGAAGAGGTAACATACAGACAAACAGCTTTGCAACTTTCGAATTTATAACATTAGTATGAGCATAAAATTACTATGTCAAAGTAATGTTGGTTATAGTAAATTATGCTGCATAGGAAATTAATTATTATACAAAATAGAGGCTCTTGCCTATTTTTAACCGACTTCTTCAAAAAGGAGGAGGTTCTCAATTCGTCTGTATGTTTTTTTTTTTTTTTTTTTGTATGTTTGTTACGCGATTACTCCGCCAATTATGAATCGATTTTGATGGTTCTTTTTTTGTTTGGTAGGTCATGCTTCCGAGTTGGTCCCATATAAATTTTATTAACTTTGCTTGCATAATTTTTGAGTTAACTTCAATATTAAGTATTTTTCCCACTTAGTTTATCTAGACGATATCCTGTTTGACTCCTTCACTGTTATTTACATAGCAGGTAGTGGTATTCGGATTTGTGTTGGGTAGGTACCACAACTAAAAAGTGAAAAATAAAAACTTTTTACAAAAAAAAAAACAACCGACTTCCAAAAAAAACACTAAAAAAGTGAAAAATAACTTTAATTTCGGAAGTCGGTGGCAAAAAACGGAAATTGAAAAGCAAAGACACCGACTTCCGAAATTAAAGTTATTTTTCACTTTTTTAGTGTTTTTTTTGGAAGTCGGTTGTTTTTTTTTTTTTGTAATTAGAATCCACATTTGTTAAAAACCGACACTTTTTTTAAAGCCAGGCATGAGAGAATGTTGCAGATATTCTTCAATTACGTTTTGTTAGATAAACCGTAACAATTTCGTCGTAATTCTTGCCATTTTTTTAAAACCAGTATACGTTTTTTGTAGGATAAATCCTACCAGTTTTTTGTAGGATAAATCCTACAAAAAACCAGTGCATGTAACTGATGTATGTTTAATACATAAGAATACAATCGTATTCAATAAATCTCTTTCTTCTTTGAAGCTACCTAGAGATTCAATTTAATTTCAAGTCATAACTAAAATTGAATAAAAAGCACATGAAACCACAGGAAAAATGTAGTATTTTGCAACTAGATCATAATTAGCGATAGCCACAGCGGTCGGTCTAAACTGTATCTACCCCGGCCTCAAACAGAATACATGACGAGTCCAATGTATATTTTATACTAACTAACTTTAACTAACTTTAAAAGAGTAGCCGTGGAGTTTCTTGCCGGCTCTTCTCCATAGGAAACGACCAATCGGAACAGTGCACATAGCTTCTGACGATTCATAAATGCCCATGTAGGCTTATGTGAAATTGATTTTGATTTTGATACCAATACATGTGACATATACTAACCCGCACTGTGCCCGCGTGGTGTATTGCAGCCCACTCTCTCTCACAAAGAGAAGGCCTGTGTCCCAGCAGTAGGAATATTATAGGCTGATTATGCGTGTGCTTATACTAATAGAAATAATACATAGGTACCATAATAAAGACTGCCTCGTTGGTCTAGTGTGCGCAAGCACTACTGCTGAGCATAAGATCCTGGGTTCGATTCCCGGGTCGCGCAAAGTGTTATTGGGTTTTTCCACCTGGAATTTCTCAGCGGCAGCCCGAAGTCTGGATTTGTGCCCGGTTGATAGCAATAGGCTCGCCCCCTATTACATGTGGGTGTATTATAGATATACCTCTGCCTTACTCTTCGAGGATATACAGGGTGTCTCGTAAATAATGGATCAAACGTAACGGGTAGGTAGCTTACCTCATTTCCAACAACTAATTTGAACAGGAAAAAAAAACCGGTAAGGTAAGGTTTTGTTGGCTTGCTGCACGCTTTGGTATTTACTGTAAGTGCAGAAAGCAATTGTTGTTAAATAAATAAATAAATACCCAACATACTTATTCCTTCGATTTTTACCATTTTCTCTACCAGCATTCAGTGTTTTTAATGCTGTTGCTGCAAATGATATCTTGGTTACCTTAGCGGTTTTTTTTTAACTGTTCAAATTAGTTGTTGGAAATGAGGTAAGCTACATACCCATTACGTTTGAATCATTATTTGCGGGACACCCTGTATAGGCGTGTTGTTATAATAATAATAATAAATAAACGACCAAGGGCTTGATCCCGAAAGCGATACTTCTGGACACAGCGCGTATCGTTAGGAACAGCATAGAATACTCTTTATTATGTACACCATAAAAAACACAGATATATGTAAAGGAGGAGGTTCCTCTCTCTGGAGCCCTGACCACCGGTAGCTTGGACCCTGTTCCTGATACCGGTGGGCTACTATTTTTTTTTAAATATGTGTTTATAAAAGTATTTAAAAATGTAGATAATAGATAAAAAAGAAAAGAAATTAATCCTACTCATATTATAAATTGTAAGTTTGTGTGTGTGTGTTTGGATGTTTGTTACTCAATCATGCAAAAACGGCTGAATGGATTAGGATAAAATTTGGAAAACAGATAGTTTATAACCTGGATTCATACATAGGGTACTTTTTATCCCGATATTCTCACAAGATCGAGACTTACGTGAGTGAAACCGCGGGGCGCAGCTAGTAATACATAATATTAGAACACACGCTACATTTACATCATCATCATTATCGTCCCCCTTCTTGTCCCATGATACTTGGGGTCGACGCGCAACACGTTTTCTTCTTCCATTCTTCCTTGTCATCCATCACGCTATCATTCACTCCCTTCTCTTTCGTCTCATTCCCACACAATCCATCTATCTCTTCTTTGGTTACCAAAACACCCGGTCATAAAATCGAGATACTTTGTTTTGTGTTCAAAATTATTATTTACTAAGTAAATAAGGCCCGCGGCTTTGCCCGCTTGATAAATTATATACTAAAACCTTCCTCGAGAACCACTCTATCCATTGGTGAAAACAGCATGAAATCGGTGCAGTCGTTTTTGAGTTTATCGCGAACAGACAGACAGAGAGACGCGGCGGGGGACTTTGTTTAATAATATGTAGTGATTTAAGTTAATCAAATCATTCGCTGAAATTCTAAATTCAAAAATGAATCCAACGCGGTACTTACCCTAACTAATATTATAAATGCGAAAGTGAGTTTGTTTATTTATTTATTACGCTTTCACGCTAAAACGCGTGAACGGAATTTGATGAAATTTGGCACATGGGTTAGGGACATAGGATACTCTTTATCTCAATAGTCCCAAGGGATCGAAACTTATGCAGGTGAAACCGTAGGGTAGCTGGTATCATTATATTGCTGTTAAAGAATTCAAGATTTTAGGTTATAACTAAATTAGTCACGTTCAAGAAGGCGACCAGGCTGCCGTTTTGAACGCACGTTGCCGTGTTCTATCCGAAAGGGGCAATAACATAACCAGAAAAAAATAAAAAATATTTATTTCATTGAAAATAAAAAAAATATTGCAATTTGAAATTCACATTCATAGTACCAAAATTACCCCAATTTCATTATAAATTACCAAATTTTCTACAGAAGTCTTATGTTATGACTTGTAGACATCCGCTAGACGACGGCCGCGCCCCATATGTAATATCCGGTAAAATTCCCGATTGAAAAAAAATGCGGCGATAATTTATTTTTCTTTAAAAAAAAAAAAAAAACCACATAAATAAACTCTCAGTATGATTATTAACAATACCCACTCACGGATCGGACTTTTACACGCTGTATATACAAAATATATTGATTCATCGTTATAATGAAATAAATCCGTCCTTTTATCAGCCATGTTTTACCAACAATTTTGTGCCTTTATTGTTAAATTACGGCAACGTGTTACATGCAGGAGGCTTGCTTTAACACCATCATCAGCCAGTATTAAAAAGCGGTTTCAATAAACGGTAATTTGGGAAAATTGCCAACATATGTACGTACTAGCTGCGTCCCACGGTTTAACCCGCATAAGTCTGGATTCCGTGGGAATATTGGAATAAAAATTATACTTTGTCCTTACCCAAGTCATGTGCCAAATTAGCGTGAAAGTGTAACAAAAAAACAAACTCACTTTCCCATTTATAGTAATTAGTTAGGATTATAAATAATAATAGTTAGGATAATTAAGAGAAAAGCATTAAGTTATGATGTTGATATTACTCTTGATTTTTAATTTTGGTTGCTATTTATTTTTTTGTAAGAACTTTTAAATTCTTTTAGACACACAATACAAAATTGACTGACAACCGTTGCGAAAATCAATAATTTGACAAAAATCCAAGAAGGCATAGTGATTTCCAAGAAAAAGTTCGCTAAAGTACCTAATTTATTTTCGATGCAACCTTGTAGATTTTTTTACGTTTCTCGCCGACTGGTCGACACTTCACGTGACCAGAAGTCTGGCTCGTTCTTTGGCCAATGAACTAGCATTGCCATTGAATGTGGCAACCCTGCCAGTGTTCTGGGCACGTTTCCGGATGACAGCGATGTGGACGAATACTTCGACGCCAAATGTCCTTTTGTTAGTGTTTGGGTATTTATTTTATACATTAGCTGGTGCCCAATTATATTTCTAAAATAAAAGTAAACTGTATTCCTTATAACATCAGCTATCTGCCAGTAAAAGTCACATCAAAATCGGTCCTCCCGTTTCGGAGATTAGCCGGAACAAACAGAAAGACGGACAACATTTAAAAAAAAATGATTTTTATTATAGTAATGTACCGTTTATACTTCCATATTTGTTAGTAAAACGCTGTTATTTGGACATTACAAACAGACACTTCAATTTTATTTATTTGTATAGATAGTTAGTCACCTAGTAGATTACTAATATCTTATGCAATGCAAATTGAATTAAAGCTAACGTATTGGTTGGTTCGATCACACCTCCGGGAGAAAACGTTACTAACACAAATATCCAAACGTGTTCCTAAATGTATGAACAATTTCATAAATCTTACAGGAGATGGTTTAGGAGCAAATATTAGCTGCTAGGTACAGCAGATACGGAATTTGATGAGACAGGAGTCCACTAGCCGCCGCCGGCGCGCGCGCATGATATATTTAATGTATTGTAGCTACAGAATTGATTGCCAATAATGCAGATATTTGTGGTAACTCATCATTGTTGATGGAAAAGAAAATTCAGTTTAAAATTACATTGAATTTCTTTAAAGTCTTCATTTTTAATTAAATATGGATCAAACTAGCAAAAGATGAAAAGCAGCCAGCAAGAAAGTGTTTTATACTTCAACCGATCGGGAGCAGATATTTTAAATACTTATTAATTAGGTACATTCATAAATATTTGTAGCAAAAAAAACATTTGAAAATATAAAACAATAGTAGCCCATCGGCATCAGAAACAGAGTCCAAGTGGTCAGGGCTCGAGAGAGAGGAACCTCCTCACTAAGCGTGCTGTGTCCAGTTGTACCTACTGCTTTCTGAATCAAGCTCTTGAGTCAGCCGCGCTATGAAAACCTCCTGAGGTTATTTTAATTATTATTCATAATATTAAAATAATATTGATTCGTGTAAATCGTCACATCCAGGGTACCGCTTTGAACAATCGTCAGTTTCAACATGAGCCGTATCATATTCCTTATGGTCATTGTGTTGGAACTCTTCTCCTTTCGGTAACCTGCAATTGAAGAATAAAGTGATTATTAACATATTATAGAATAACGAGAAAATAATATATGAGTAACATGAGATTCGAGACCAATTATCAAAAAAGAAAAAAATGTGATTTAAAAAATTCAGTTTCGGCCATACTTCGACACTACGTTATAACTTATTAAACAATCTATTACACACCATGACTCGTAAGCCAATTACATAAAAGATTAACTAAAATCCGAATCCAAATGCCCGTTAAAATACATAAAATTCCTTCACCAACATCAGGCTAACGAGAGAAGAATTCCCCGCAATACCACTCACGAACACAACAATACAACACAAGTGCGAAAATCGATACTTACGTGAACACAGCTCTAAGGAATTCCTGCAGGAATGTCCCCTGCCTGTGAGCCCGCTGCGCCGCCTCGCATAGTTTGTAAAGAACGCACTGACGCCCGTCTCGACCCATCCTGCACCGATTACGTTAAGCTGTTTAGAAAATGCTTTATTGTGGCGTACATTACGCTCAGTATCTAACTTCTATGTTTTGTATAAGTTTTTCAATGGTTTAGTTTTTTTGTTCTAGTACGTGCCGTTATCACAATCCAAAAACCATCATAAACCTTAGTGAGATAAACTCTGAATTTGAACAAGGTTAAGCGAAATATGTAAATAATAAGAAAACATTATTGAAAAGAAGTTGACATGTCGTTGCAAAATTGTAACAAAAAAAAAAAAAAAAAAACAAAATTGTGTCATTGTGTGAATAAACAATTTTATCCACTGCTGGACATTTACGTCTTTAGGTTGCACTACATCACCCTGTTTTTCAAGATGCGGCCTGTCCCGGCCGTCTTCGGCGTCCATCTAGCTCAAATCGTGCTCAAATAGATTGGACCCCTGTTCCATAAATCTTGACTTATTTTTATATTATTATACTTACGCAGACAAAAGCTTCTCAATCTTCTGATACAATTCTGCACTTTTACTTCTATGAAACTCCACGCTGTCCTTGTCTAATTGTTGTGTCTTCAAATGGTCAGTCTTTAAATGTTTTTCATGCATCTTTTTTCGATCTATTTTAGGCTTGAACTCCCCTTTGTCCGATATCAAATTGTCTTCTATACTTCTTTTACCGAAAGCTGGATTCACCATAAGTCTCCTGAAAGAAGTATTGGTACATCAAAAATAAACATATATAGCTTCCAGAATCATAAACATTACCTCGTACGTTAATATCTCAGTAATTGTCATAAAAATAAACTTGTCCTGCGTTATTATAATATCCATAAACTGTGACCGTTCCTAGAGAGACCCATGTCTTGCACTTATGTTTAAAAATACATATTTAGGTACTTTCCTCCTTTCGCTCGGTGTTTCGTAAGATTAATATTTATTTTGTTGTCATTCATTAGATAATCTTATAAGATTTCCAGGTCACTTTTCCCCGGCAGACAACAATATCACACAGTAAAATAAATTGTAATGACATACCTTTTATAAGGAACTTTAGCTATCAGCCTCCCATCTTCATCCAAGTAATTGATAGTCCTGACCACATCACTTCTTCTCAGGGGTTTTTCGAACTCCTTCAACGTATAGAATATTTTCGGATCTGCAGGCAGTGACCAAGCCAAACCAGTAGTGGTAGCAAACAGGAAAATGTCACCAATAGGGATCAGTGCTGCTGTTTGTAAGACAAATACTGAAAATTTCGATAAGGTTATTATTTGTTTTGATGATACTATTTTACATTACGCTGTATATGAAGATGTGGAATTTTCTGGAATACTAGATCCTCTATAAAAGATTGTTACGAAGATGATTTAACTTTAACCGTAAGTCTTTCCTTTTCAAGCCAAACAGATAATTAGAAATCAGCGCAAAGCCCAATTAATGACGGTGATTAAGAATTTAGTAACCGACTTTAACCTTAATCGAATACCAACCAAGTTGAAAAGAGCTTCCATCTGGAAATATTACGAATCTCTTTCGTCTGGATAACACTCTTGATCCTTCACTTTCCTTGTAAAGTTCATCTATATTAGTTTTAGTGTCTATTAGATTTTCACAAATTACTGTATGTATTACTAAAACTGATATGAATATCAAACTCTTCATAATTGAAACAATAATTAAAAGTTATTAAAAAAAAAAAAACAACAAGCAAGCTACACCTTGCGGGTTTTATTATGAACTGGCTAGACGGAACTACGGACGGAAGCATTTTCGAAAATAGATTTTGAACTCGCCCGTCGTAAAACAATGGAAATGTCCAATTAACACTGTGTTTATTGAGATACTGTTAGTTTTGAGTGACAATTTAAGATGTTAAAAACAAAAATTGTTGGCTTAGCTTAGAAACAAAGAAGGCAAATTGGGACTAATTAGAGTGTCTGCAATAGAATAAGAGGCGTCTTTCATTCTTTTAACGGACTCATAACATATATTTGACAGTGCCGCACAATTATACGAGACTCAAGTGGTATTGTTAAAATTTAGTAGTGCTTTTGAGTTCTTCGGTTTTGATATTCTTATTTAAATTCCAAAATCTTCTAATAATTCTAGCTTGGACAGAAATTAATTCTGTTTTCGTGGCCGCCTTAATAAGAACTCAGATTCATGCGACTTTAGGTGGAGGACGTCAAGGTGGCATTCTTTGCCCGCTATTTATGTGTTTATTTGTTTTTATTATGTGACCAGTGTATTCTACCAATGTATTGACAGGACCATTCGAATATTGTTTTTTTGTTATTTCACTTAACTATATTTAAAATTTATTATATTTTGTATTTCATCCAAGGTTCCAGCGTTAACTGACATATTATCCTCAACACTAGCTGGGCATAGACGTTTGTTCAAAAAAAAATACGTTGAGTTGGTAACTAGCTAGCCACCACTTCAAAAGTCAAGTGCTAAAGAAAATAATAACACCAGCTTAACAACAGTAAGTAACTTGCAGTCGTGTGCTCCATTGATTCTACCTGCACCTTCAGTGGTGCAACTAGGGTCAAACACAACCAAAAGCAGAGTCAGATCAAATCTATAACGCATTGCCCGACCTGGAAATCGAAGGACAGTAGCGCTTGCGACCACAAGACCCCGAGGCCATTGAGATATACTTCAGATTGATGAACAAGACTGGCTTACTTCAGTATGTCAAAAGTGTATAGATACAGATGGGCCAAGGTCTGGTGGACCATCACTTATGCAGTAAGCGAGCAATCTACATTATAATCCCCCTTGGCGAATTGTGTATGCAGCGTCTTACTCAATCGATCTACTTTAAAGAGCTTTCCATATCATTTTACTTACTTACCAGGCTACTTCAGTTAATGACAAGTGAAGGCGGAGAATTTTTCTCCTACCTTTATTTTCATTATATTCTGTAATCACTAAGTTTATCAAGTGTGGTGAATATTGGAACATCCACTCAATGTTGTATAATATACAATTAAAGGTGTTCTTAACCACTATGATCAATTATAAGACTAAGTAAGTACGGTGAATTTTAGTAGTGAGCTTCTCAGCTATCCTTCCTGACTGCCTATAATGATTTGACCGAGACCGCTGTAATGCGCCTGAGGTATGTGTGCGGCGAGACGGGGGGGGCGTCAACGGTCATGGCGGCCCACCGCTCATTCCTCAACACTCACGGCGTCCCGCCGCTTATTCGTCAACGCTCACGGCATCCCGTCGCTCATTCGTCAACGCTGCCCGCCTCACCGCGCATTCCTAAGGCGAGGTACAGCGGTCTCGGTCATATATACTATGTAGATATGGACGTCTGTATGTAGTTTACATAGGCAGAAAGTGTGCAGCAAACACATTTCATAATGCACATAAAGTTAAAAGTAACATTTTGATGAGGGTGACGAGATTAAGTAGGTAATTATAACCAAAACGTGTTCATTTTTAAACATATTTAATAAATAATTATATGACTATCGATCCATCTATGTCGTCACATCCAGGGTACCGCGCCGAACAGTCGTCAGTTTCAACGTGTGCCGCATCGTATTCTTTATGTTCGTCGTATATAAACTCTTCTCCTTTCGGTAATCTGTTATTAAGATAAGGTCATTCATTTAAAATTAAGGTATTAACTAAAACTCCACTTACATTTGTGTAATATTTTCATTCGCTGACATGATAATAAGAATAGAAATGTTGATGTGCAGAGCAATGAAGACCAAGGAATCGATGGATTGGCTATGTGAAAGATTGTGTGCCTCGAAGGAGAATTCTGTGAATACTTAGGTAAAAGCTAAAAGGATGATGATGATTCCATGACTAGATCCAGCAGTGGATTTTAAGGCTGAATAATGATGATGCTACAATCCGCTGGAGAAAAGAGAGAAACGCTAATGTCCAAGAAGCTTTCAGTGATTCTCTGGTCGGAGATATGCAAAAGAATGAGACACATGGCTTGAGAAAAATTTAAAGTTTGATTAGTGCAAAAATCGATACTTACGTGAACACAGCTCTTAAAAATTCCTGCAGGAATGTCCCCTGGTTAGGAGTCCGCTGAGCCGCCTGGCATAGTTTATAGAGAACGCACTGCCGGCCGTCTCGACCCATCCTGCACAGATTATGTTAAGCTTATTAGATTGAATCCTACCGCGAACACGGCCTGCATTATCAACGAACAGCAGTGTCACAAATAGAAAGAGGCTTCCCACTTTCTGTTTGTGACACTGCTGTTCGCAGTCGCTGTCCGTTCCATGCAGTGAGACACTGAAGGCTTGATATGCATATAATATGGAGGTTAAAATCATCCCGAGTTTACTACAGGGTGTTTGGCAGAACGTTAAACATACGAAAATGGTGGATAGGTGGGGTCATCTGCTACTTACTCCGTTTTGAGTAATAATTTGCACAAAGTAATGCGCTTGAATTTTGAAATAATTTGCACAAACTAATGCGCCTGTCAGGGTTCGAACCTACGACCGTCAATTCGTAAGCCACAGCCGTTACCAACGGCCTACCACTGCTCTAGTTTTCTAAAAGTTGAAATCGTTATTTCGCGAAAAAAATGTTTTTAAATATAAAGTATTTATGCTCGTGACCGTACCAGCATAATCTTAATTTAATACTTACGCTGATAACAGTGTCTCAATCTTCGCATATAGATCAACTCTATTGCTTCTATGGAACTCTATACTATCCTTGTCCAAATGCTGCGCCTTCAAATAATCGCTCTTCAAATGTTTCTCATGCATCTTTTTCCGATCTATCTTCAGTTTTAGTTTCTCTTTGAACGATAGTGTTTCGTCTTCTATACTTCTTTTAGCGAAGGCTGGATTCACTATTAGTCTCCTGAAAAAGCAAATTGGTATGTTAGGTAAATAAAATCTTAATTCATTTCACAATTTGTTCCAATTAGCATTTAGCTTTATCATTATTATAAACAGTGTATCATGGATGAAATCGTGATACAAATCAAAATCGTGTTAATGAGTTTCAGATTTAGTTAATAGTGCAGCAGACAGCTCTGCTTGCATATTGTTGATTTAATTACCTTTGATTATTTTTGTGTCTAGATAGTGTCGCGATGTAAAATACAAATATGGCAACTTTGATAATCTGGTGTTCGAGACAGCTGTCTTACCCCACGCGATTTTGCTTTTCTAATGTGCGTACATTGAGCAGCCTACAGTTGGACGCTATTTTTTCAACGAGTTCACAGGTTTATGTGGATGTCCGTTTTTTTAATAATATAGTTATGAGCTCATCTATTTGATGATCATTGATTTCCTATTCGCAAAACAAAGATCATCATCTTCAATCATCAATCTGCCTATCCTTTCCCAACTATATTGGGGTTGGCTTCCAGTCTAACCGGATGCAGCTGAATACCAGTATTTTACATGGAGTGACTGCCTATCTGACCTCCACAACCCAGTAACTGGGTAATACGATACCCCTTGGTAAGACTGGTTGTCAGACTTTCAGGCTGCTGACGACCCGTAACGACTGTTAAAGATCCACAAATGACAGCCGGGACCAACTGCTTAACGTGCTTTCCGAGGCATGCAAAACTAAGATCTAAGGGTCAATTCCAACATTTTAAATACAGAACGGTCGCATTCCAATTTCAGTTTCAATCTGTCAAAAATATAATATCACATAATATTTTTGACAAGTTTTATTCATTGTCGCTGAGGTGAGACTAGATTTTGAACGTTTCTTTAAACGAGAATTGGCCTTTTCACGTCACCCAATAAACAGGCATTACTCTCTATAATTCAATATAAACATACCTTTTATAAGGAACTTTAGCAATAATTCGTCCCCTATCATCCAAGTAGTTGATAGTCCTGACATCATCGCTTCTCCGTAGACCTGATCCAGAGTCTTTGAACATGTGGAATATTTTGGTGTCTGTTGGCAGACTCCAAGCAAGACCAGCAGTGCTGCCGAAGAGGAAGATGTCTCCAATGGGGATCAGCGCCGCCGTTTGACAGCAGAAAACTGGAAATACAGAAATTAACAACATTAGTGATGATTTAACTTGAGGCTAACTAATGACAGCCGCACGGGTCGATCGACCAGGTTAAGCTACGCTTGCTATGGTTAATACGTGGATTGGTACGTGCCTCGGAAAGCACGTTAAGCCGTTGGTCTCGGCTGTCATTTGTAGATATTTGACAGTTGTTACGGGTCGTCTGAAGCCCGGAAATCTGACAACCTGTCCTACCAAGGGTATTACCCATTAAATGGGTTGTGGAGTTCCGATAGGCAGTCGCTCCATGTTAAATACTGGTGCCTATTCAGCTGCATCCGGTTAGAATGGAATCTGACCCCAACATAGATGGGAAAAAAGCTAGGCCGATGATGAGTGATGATTCAATTTATAGTCTTCTCATTATCCTCCTTTCTCCTACTATTTTGCTTTGCCGACAAGCTCCAAATGCTCTAATAAAATATAGCTAAGATTTTTTTTATTCCCGTTTTTTCTTAGCCTTCTGAATTTCAA
Organism: Lithophane ornitopus; assembly: GCA_948473465.1. Lineage (NCBI taxonomy): Eukaryota > Metazoa > Arthropoda > Insecta > Lepidoptera > Noctuidae > Lithophane > Lithophane ornitopus. The sequence goes on from OX419629.1 coordinate 3,182,850, forward strand.
CTTTCACCTCCAACCATTAATTCTAAGTAAAAATAACTTTGACTGATACATTCAATATCTAAGTAATTTGGATGAAGAACCGACCTCCTTCAATATTCTGAAAGAGGGAATACTGAAATCATTTATTTCTTATTCCAATAATTTACATAGTTTTTAATTTACTACTGAAAATCTTGCCCCGAGTACCTATTACATGCAATAAGTGACGAGATTTGCATCCTGATGTAAACAAGCTCTAACTAAGCGCTACTCCTCCGAACGGATTAGTTACGAATTAGATGGTTTACCTAGAGTTTCAGACTAATTTCATTATGAGACTTTAAGCTAACGAATCAACATAAATGTATAAACTTGCAGGAAAACATTAAAGTAAATAAAAGTTCTGACATAATTAACACTGTCAACAATACGGAAACCTTCCAATTAAGAATAATTAACAGTCTGCATATTTAGTACACACACAAGAATGTCAAATAATGTCCCAACATGTATTCATTGGCACTAACCTCAATGCACTTATAAAAGTCGCCAAATAAAGAATTCCAACTGTTGCACTTAAAAAGGAAAGCTGAAAAATATAATCTCATTACAGATCAAATGCTTAGCACACATAAGTTCACCTACCAAGTTGCAGAGAGCTTCCATCTGGGAATATTACGAATCTTTTTCGTCTCGACAACGCTCTCGATTCTTCATTTTCCTCGTGAATTTCATTTGCCGTATTATTTCCATTGTCCCGTACATTTTCACTAATTACTGTCTGTAAAACTAGTAACGTTACGAAATATGAAAAGATTCTATTCATATTTGGAACAATACTGAACAGTTATTCAAAAACCTTTTTCAAAATACGAATGCAACCCGTACCTAACGGATTTTATTTAGAACTGGCCACACGGATGTCTTGTCAAACTCAAAGATTCTAAATATGATTTTCAAAACGCGATTCAGAGTTGCCCGTTGTGAATCATAAAATGTACTGTCCCGTTCTTGAAGTATTGAAACCCTAATGTTACAAATGATACGGTCAATTAACACTGTGTAAATTGATTTACTGTTACTTCGTGCGACAATTCAGAATGATAAAAACATAAAATGTTTGCTTAGAAACAAAGAAAGCAACGTAGGCCATAATAGTGTCATTGTTTTACGGTTATAAATTCCGATTGAATGAGGTTATGTTGGGAAATAATAATAAATAAAACAAAACATCGGTCAATAGTTTATTCTTAGCGTTCTCTCAGATTCTTAATGATCTTAAAAACTACACATGGAGCAAAACCATAATTTAATCTTACTCTAATGAGGTAAGACATGAGGTGGACGAGCAAAAATAAAATCTCCTCTTTATTAAATTACATTACATTACAGAACTAAACTATAATAAAATTAATTAATCTAAAAATAAAAGGCAAGCCAATCGCCAATGATCTATCGGCGAAAGGCTTGCTAGATAAATCTTCTTTCTAATATACTAAGGAATTAAACCCTAGCCTTAATACTTTTAGTCCCTTCGTATTATCTTGACATTTCTCTAGAATAATGCTCAAGCATAAATCTATTCAAAAGTTATAAATACCAGTCAGATTTGATATTTTAATCAAAAAGACTAAATTGTACTCTTAGGCTGAATTCATACTTAAATGGCAGCGGCTAGCAGCGACACGGCGAGCAGTGACAAGGCAAGGCAAGGCAATGACAAGGCATTATAAACTTTATGTGCAATATCAAAAAAAAATAGATACGCTTGATAGAATAGAAAGCAGCGCACCTCGCGGTTTATAATTCCCTGTCATTAACACTGCTCGCCGCGTCGGTGCCAGCCGCTGCCATTTCAGTGTGTATTACGCCTTTAATCGTGATTTGGTTGAATATTGTTCAATAACACTGGCCTCCAACTATTTTTCTTTTTAGTGTTACCAAGTTTACCTACTCTTAATTAATTCAGCTTCAAATGGGCAAAGTAAACCATTCGTCTGTAAAAATGAAAACACAAGAATCCACTTTATATAGGAACTGCAAACAATAATCGGCCAATGTTACTTGAGCTCTCAAACGCAGGAGCTAGTTACACTAGTTACACACACAGGTAGGACACAGACGAGCAACAATTTAGTGGACCATTTTTATTTGCAAGAAGTGTACGATATTTTGTGAATGCAACGTTGCAACAGAGATAAAGAACGTTAAAAAATTCAATCCAACTTTGTGAGTTCAAAAATTGTCTTTGTAAATTATGATATGTGAATGGAATCGAATCGGAATTTTTTTACAAAGAGTCGCTGCGTTTGCAAGGATGATATTATTGGGTTCACATAAAAACCTTGTACATCGACAAAAATGCTACGCCAATAACAAAAGGCCAAATCTCGGACTTAAAAAACGTTCAATTTCAAGTCGCTATCTCATCTCAGTGACAATCAATGTCAAAAACTCGTCAAAAATTATAAATTTGTGTGGGGTAGATACCACAACTAAAAAGTGAAAAGGAAGTCGGTGGCAAAAAACGAAAATTGACAAGCAAAGACACCGACTTCCGAAATTAAAGTTATTTTTCAGTTTTGAGTGTTTTTTTTTTGGAAGTCGGTTTTTTTTTAGTGTAAAAAGTTTTTATGATAGATTGAGACTGTGTTTAGAATGCGAACGTTCTTTATTCCCCACATTTGTTTTTTATCGATGATTTTAATCATTAAAGTATTCCTAAAAAAATCTTTTTTTTGCTATCTCCACCTAAAATTAATGTCGACAGAAAAATGTATAGGTTTTTTTTTATCTACAAAAGGATTCCCGTCTGCAACCTCTAGTAAGCAAATCTCGCCGCCTCTGATTCGAGCAGGGGCTCTTCACATTCTGGATACAGTTCATCACAGGGACCCGTGGCTGAGAGCGCTTCGTCGTATTCACCGTGTTTGTCTTCTACACCCACTGAGTTTTTTGGTAAACTGAAAAAAGACATGAACTTAAATTAGGTTTATTCTGCAACTAAAGGGATCGTTTTAGACAAGTGTAAGTAACTGTTACGAGTTACGGAAAGTCGAGCCAATGTTTTATTTTACGATAACCAAAAATCTGTTTATAGGATCTCCTTGTTATTTCGACGATACAGACAGCCCATCTTCGTAGAATTTGTAATACCTACTTAACCATTTGGAACATTGGTATTTTAATAATATCTTCGGCAGGTTGCGATTTATAAAGATCACACCGTTTCTTTAGCTAAAGACACTGTGCAGTTACACTGTACAAGCATAATCAGTATAGGTAATATAATGTTCCCACTGCTGGGACACAGGCCTCCTCTCTTCGAGAGGAAGTGGGCTGTAATCTATCTACTACGCGGGCCCAGTGCGGGTCGGTAGATGATGTCACATGTCTTCGAATTTTTGGTTCTAGGACATGCTGGTTTCCTCACGATGTTTTCATTCACCGTTTTGTGAGCAGTGGTGATGAAATTGTTTACACAAAGTAAAGCGCCCGGTTCGAACCTACGACTTACAATTCGTGAGTCGGGGGGGGGTAGGTATATCAAATAACTCCCTTTTAAAATCCGGCCACTTGTGGCTTGTAACAAAATCTACGTAATTATATTCTTAATTATTCAATTTCGAGACTCCTAATTAATTATTCCAGCTTAATCTTGTTGTATTTAATCATGAATAATTTGATATTCGGTTTTATAGTGTTCGTAATGACATTCATTAGTATTGACAGTAATCACTAATAAATCTAATAATACATTAATTATTTGCATTTTTATAGATAAAAAAAATATCCTAAAACTGCTAGTGCTTGTTAGAAGCCTCTAAGAAAATATGACAACATTTAAGATTTTTGACAAATGGCAATATACAACGGCTTTCAACAGGGGGCCTAAAATGCATTACCAATTCATTACCTGAATTTCCAGCTGTCATTAGTAAATCCTCTAATTTGACACAAAAGCAATTCATAATGTGTAGACCATTTTACGAATCTCCATAGAAAACTGTCAAACAGATGAATTATTTCGTAATAAGAATCGCACGCAGATCATAGTATGAATTGTCAGTTTGTGAAATTTTACAATGATTAATAATATTTTCCTATTATGATTCTGCCAAAGTGGCTGTTTAAAGCCCCCTGGCTTTCAAATAAGCTTATCGGTAGCTTACGTCAGTCCGATACATTTTTGTCCTTTCCATCATCGATATCACTGATAACGTCAATATCACTGGCTGTCTAGGCCCTCAGAAAACTAACCTAGTTTCGTCTCTGGGCTATAAACAACGACATTTTAGGAGATTCATGTTCCACCAGGGTCGGTCCCTTCTCCATACAAACGCTGTCGCCTGTTTTCTCTCAGGTTTATGACCTTAGAGCAACGATTTTTTACAGTAAAATAAATATCAACTAGCTCTATGCCCCTATGTTTTCGGTTTGATGATATATTATCTGCAGAAGTACTAGAACCCTTAGAAAATGCTCAAAATTGCCTGTTTAGACCGCTGTCATCAGAGGCCCATTGTACAAATTTGATAACCATTAATGAAAAATGAAAAACATAGGGGCACAGTAAATATCTTGCTTATTCAATTTATAAAATATCTTTCAAATTGGTCCAATATTGGAGGAGGAAATAGACGAGAGCTGAACCTAGAATTATGGCTTGTTGTATGGAGAAAAGACCGACCCTATTTCCTCTTAAAATACACAATGGTCCTACTTACGTGAAAACGGCCCTCATAAGTTCTTGGAAGAACTCGCCTTGAGGATGGTCTTGCGTTTGACCGACCAGGCATAATGTTTTTAGTACACAGTCCTTACCGTTCACACCGAGACTGAAAAAAGGAAGCAATAAAACTTGAACATGACATTTTTTCATACAAACTTTGGTAAGCATAGTGGTACTGTAACGATTCTGGAATTAAGCAAAGCTTTTGACACAGTCAACAGTACAATTCATTCTGTAAATGAACACGTCTTAATTTTTATTCTTTAAAAATTTCGACTATATCGAAAACTGCAGCAACCAGAATATTCAAAAATCAAAACCATAAAAAGCAATCAAAACCTAAAATCGTTTCACACGACGAATAACCGCGTGACGTAATACCGACCCGTGTAGCATCGTCTCTATTTTCTGGTACAGCGAGGCGCGACTGCTCCTGTGATACTCGACGCTCCGCTGCGCTATGCGTCCGTTCAAATATTCCCGTTTGTTTTCCGAAGCATGCATCTGTTTCCTGTCTATTTTGAATTTCTCTAAAGTTCCTTTTTTGTCCGGCCAGTCCACACTGCGTTTCGCAAAAGCGGGATTTGCTATGGGTTTTCTGAAAGTTGTTCATGGATAGTTAATTCCGCATAGTTTGTAGTCTGTCTGGTAGGGTTTGTAATTTAGCCGGCAGTTTTTCGGTTTCTATTTGTGTTTCTATGTCAGAGTTTTATTAAAATGGTGTGTTAGAGGATATTGACTCTTCTGTGATATAATTAAGAGTCCCATATGGTATTAAAAAATCATTCTTGATCAAATCAATAACTACTTTAAATACAATTACTTTCTACAAAGCACTTCATTTTCGTGTATGATTTAAAAAAATATGAATACGGCCACATAAGTCTCAAACAAAAAGTTCCTACTTTTGCAAGTTGGCAAACGCGACATTAATTATTATTTGCCTACGTTAGGTGTTAGGGCTGGTTAGACTTGGAAAAGTTAGCCCTTATGTTACAAGTCTGTTCAAAATTCATTTCAAACACTGTTCGGTGTTCAGACCATTAACTACCTGATTTCCACGTTAACTTCGTGTAGTTAAGAGTGTTTTTATACAAAAATCTGGTTTACTTTGTCAAGGGGTATCGTACTATTACCCAGTTACGGGTTGTGGAAGTTAGATAAGCATTCGCTCCATGTAAAATACTGGTATTCAGCTGTATCCAGTTAGACTGGAAGCCGACCCCAACATAGTTGAGAAAAGGCTAGGCAGCTGATGATGTCAATGAAAGGGTCAATAAATACAAGGAATTTAATCGGGAAGTTGAGATAAATCAAGATTCTCTGGTGTGTATTTTATCTGTGAGCGACTGCAGTAATAAAATAATTATTCAAAGTGTGTGAGTGCAACACCAAAATGAATAGTATGGCATTGTACAAAAAAAACTAAAGTATGCTACTAATTTTCCTTTGTTACCTGTGATACGGTTTCTTATCAATAACCCTTCCATACTCATCAGTATAGTATATTGTTTTGGAGTCTACCCTCCGATGGAGGGGGTCAGCATGGTGGTTGAATGGCGAGTATGGGTCTTGAGGCAACTCCCATGCTAAAGCTGCAGTCGATCCGTATAAGAAAATGTCTCCAATCTCGAAGATCATGGCGTATGTCGTGCAAAATACTGGAAAAGAAAGTTAATAAGTATTTATAATCTTTTGAATGATAGTGCAATATTTGAACTGTGTGATATCTACGCAGTATCCTCGCTGCAAGTCCGCTATTTGCTAGATAACGAAAAAACAATAGTAGTAGTAGTATCATAATCAGCCTATAATGTTCCCACTGCTGGGACACAAGCCTCCGCACTGTGAGAGGGAGCGGGCCGTAATCCACCACGCGGGCCCAGTGCGGTTTGGTGGATGTCACATGTCTTCGAATTTTCGGTTCTAGGACATGCCGGTTTCCTCACGATGTTTTCCTTCACCGTTTTGAGAGCAGTGGCTATGAAATAATTTATACAAAGTAAAGCGCCTGTCAGGGTTCGAACCTACGTCCTCATAAGTCGTGGCCGTTACCACTGAGCCACCACTGCTCTCAGTAGTAGTATAGTGAGTAGTAATATGAAAATAATAATAGTCTAAATTTTATCTGTATTCGTCAATTATGTTAGCGCTGTCTCATTTTTCTCAAAATCTTCTATAAAATACTAGAGTAGTATTTCAATATAACCAATATTAAACAACCTACTTGATTAACCAAAGATGACGAACACTGCGAAGACTTGATGAAGACGACATGAAAGCTACTGCAGGAGGGAACATGGAGGAGACAAACTCACGACCGTGGTCTATGGAAAATCCAGGGAGAGGAGCAAAGCTATCCAGAGATTTCTGGTGTCTAAAACTTTAATTTAAATAAATTGTAAAACTTGTATTACAATTGCTAATAAAGGCTATTTTTTTAATTTGAACACACTAACTTGTTTGATGAACCTACATAATAGAAGCTATCATACCATAAAGATTAAATCAATCAATCTGCCTAGCATTTTCCAACAATGGTGGGGTCGGCTTCCAGTCTAACCGAATACAGCTGAATACCAGTATTTTACATGGAGCGACTGCCTGTCTGACCTCCACAACCATACAGTAACTGGGTTATACGATACCTTATGGTAACACTGGTTGTCAGACTTTTGGGCTTCTGACGACCCGTAACGACTGTTAAAAGGTTAAAGATCCTCGAATGACAGCCGCGTGCTCTCTGAGACACGGAGGAGTCTCGGTGTGTAAAGATGAACCAACCGCGGATCGACCCGTGTGGCTGTTATTACTTAGCCACGAGCACATACTAAGATATTATCTATTCAATAGTTAATTATATAATATACAAGAAGGACTGCAAAACCAGATTCCGCATTAATGTAATATAATACTAAACACTTTATCCTTTCAGGAAAATTAGTGATCCTATTCGTACAAACATGAATGTTCCTAGTTGGAGATTCCACAGTAACATTTCCTAATTTAGATGAGGATTTACTTTATAAATGATACGGCAGAATCTGGTATAACAACGTTCTCATGTTTTGAGAAGCACATTACGTCACAGCTCCATTTGTTAGGAGCTCAGTGCAATTGCCCGCTCGTAATGTTGGACCGCACAGCATCCAATATGCTGTTTAGATGTTTGTGGCTCTTCAGATTTGAGCAGTCCGGACGAGTGGTGAATTAAAAATGGCTGAGCCGGTGGCATATGCTTCTGGATTTGGGAACATGTTTTTTATTCATAGGATTTTAGCACTGTTTAATGATAAAATACTATGCAGAAGGTTGTTTTGATTTTGATCAGATAAATGAGAATCGAGATTTTTATAAATACGCTTTGATTCTGTACCTTACCTTGTTTAAATAACTTTTATTCACATGTATCTAATTAATGATTATTTTAATTTCAGACTTACCCAATTGAAGAGAGCTGCCTTCAGGAAATATGAGGAATCTTTTCCTCCTTGACAAGATCTTACTTTTTTTGTGTACTTCTACTTCATCAGTTGTATCATTACCCTGTACTTGGGCTTGAGCTCCCAACACCATTAATAGTAACACTGAATTTATTATTAAATTCATTTTGATTATCATTTTCTTGAATTGGCTTTCCTACTCCTAATTATTCGATTTCAGTGGTGTTTACTTCTTTGTTTTCTTCTATTTTCACAAGATTTAATCGATATTTATCTTCTAGTATCACATCAACATTATTTTCTGAATCTTCTTTTTATTTTTCTATAACTTTATGTGTACAGCAAAGTATCGCATTCGGGTCTAACTTAACAGTGTCAAGATTATCCGCGGCTAACGTACCGTTGATCACGACTTACAAATAATAGCTAACCGTTAAGTCTTCTTCTACAGGGTGGTTATTTTCATGCATCAGCAGTGAAACTGTTTCCAAAAAATACTCCGTCAGGCTTTTGAATACATTAAGAGTATAATTATGTTATAAGTGTGGTAAAGTTACTAAAACTTTTCTGCTTAAAGCTAATAATATAAAATAATTGTTGAAAGTATGAAATTATAATCAGTTCATGCAGTTTTATCGAAATGATTTCAATTAAAATTTATTGGGCGTTTAAAATCCATATTGCATTTATCTATTCTAAGAGACTTTTAAATTTAAAAACACCATGTATAAATACCACGATGAATTACCAAAAATTGTAGGTCAGGTCATAGAATAGACATATATGAATGAAAAAATCAAATAAATCCTACTTTCTTGAAATAGTTTAGTTCATTTTCTCTTACTGTACCATCGCATGGCGCTTTTATACCTTGCTAAATTTTGAACTATTTTATCTCATAAATGTACATAGATAGTTCATGTATAATTTTTTTCTATTCTTGTTTCAAAAGTGAGATCCAGCCTGAGCTATTAGTTACTTTTAAAACAAAAAGATATTTTGGTAAGTGCTTATATCAAACACTACTGGTTTCTATGTTTTTCAATGAAATACCTTGTCGCTACGGATAATATTTTATAGAAATACATAAAAACCAGAAATGTCGCGACGACACGTCGCCTGCTGCTGCTTGCATTCGGCTACGGAATAGTACCTTATCTTATCGAATTAACTATTCGTAAAGGTACAATTCCGTAGCCAACTGCAGACAGCAGCAGAAGGCGACGACGTGTCGTTGCGACACTTCTGGTTTCTATGTTTTTCTTTGAAAAACCTCCCTTCCTTCATATAAATACATAGAAACCAGTACTGTCGCGACGACACGTCGTCTGCTGCTGCTGCCTGCCAGTCGGCTACGGAATTGTACCTTTTCGAGTAGTTAATTTGATAAGTTAAGGTACAATTCCGTACTGCAAGCAGTAACAACAGGCGACCGTGTCATCACGACACTTCTGTTTTCTATGTATTTCTATGAAATATTATCCGTAGCTAGCGACAAAGTATTTCATAGAAATACATACAAACCAGTGCTGTCGCGACGACACGTCGCTGGCTACTGCTGCCTGCAGTCGGCTTCGGACTTGTACCTTTATCCTTGTACCTTTATATCTGTTTTAGATTCGGATTCCATCTTTGAAAATGAGAGCCTTATAATAAACCGGCAAACACATTAGCGAAACAAAACTTGCACAGACAAAATATGAACAAATTAATTCCACTTGTGTTGATATGCTACATAAGTGTAGTGGCATTCGTTCTTATCGATGTAGGCGAGGCTAATGATACAAAGGCGGTATTGCACAGGAGCAGGAGATACCTATCCTTCATAAATATGACGCGGTTCTATGTGAGTATAAAAATACATTTATTTTATTGAACAAATAATGTATCGTACGTATACCTTACGATATTACCGTATGTGACGTATATCACCATAAAAGCAAGAGAGTTGAACCTCCCCGCCTACGTCACCAGAGGGCCTAGACAAGTGACATTCGCTTCGAAAGCGTTTCGTATTTCTACAACGACTTTCAACAGGACTGACACAAGCTTTTCGATAGCTTATGTCAATTCTATACATTTGCCTTTTCCATCATCGTTATCGCTGATAGAATGCCACTTTGTTTAGGGCCTCAGGAGAGTTGAGTAAAATCTCCTGCTTCTACTTCTTCTTCTAAAAATCTTTCTGTCAATGTCGTCGACATCACAATACACCGTAAGAAGGAGGAGAGTTTACTCAACTCTCCTGCCTCTCCTGCCCCCTGTCTTAAAATTAAATGGCTCTTCCGACCTTCTATAATTATTGAATAACCAACCGAGGAATAATAAAAAGGACATAACTTTCAGTAATAGAAACCATTTGACATTTTATTGTTTTTCAAAAGGATAAGCGATAGGATGAGGTATTCCACTCTTGGCACTGATTTCAACACAGCACTTGTCCGAACCGAACCTGAGCAACTTCGACTAACAGCACTGAAACAAAATTTTGATAAGTGTGGTTCGGTGGAACTGTTTATTTATATTATTGTCAGTCTCCGAACGGCACCGGCATACAGTTTGTAGTGATGGGACGTAGGTATTCTTTTTCCAGGACATTTCCAACAGGTCTGAATTCCAAGGCCCTTTCCAGCCAACGATTTTCAGAAACAGGAGAAGCATAATGATCCATAATACGTTTCTTGTGCCTCCACCAACTTTAATTAGAATTACTGGATACCTAAAAACGATTTTCAATAATATTCTAAAAAATTTCAGCTAAAATTCAACTTCAAAGCGAACATAATTCCTTGGAACCAGCTGTTCGCACAAGCTATAGGGTTCCGCATGAACTGGAATGCACCTTCGCCTAATTTTCGTACCTTCAACCGCATACACCGCAGGGATATTTATGATTACGTGGAAACGCTGTTGGATAAGTAAGGATACTTTAAATGTGTTTTTGCTATAAAAAATACCTTTTAAATACTTAGAAGAAGGATTAAATTGCAGCAAAAAAGCTCATTTATATACCTAGCACCATGTTTATTTGTCCTATAGTGGCCATCACTTCCTTCTTTAAAGTCAGCCTATATGTAGCATTGTGTGTAAAAAGCTGTCAATCCTAACTAATATTATAAATGCGAAAGTGAGTTTGTATGTTTGTTACGCTTTCACGCTAAAACGGCTGAACGGATTTGGATGAAATTTGGCACATGGGTAGACCATGACCTGGAATAGGACATAGGATACTTTGTATCCCGATATTCCCACGGGATCTAGACTTACGCGGGTAAAACCGCGGGGCGCAGCTAGTTAATAATAAACGACAGCCACACATCTTCTTTGGAACTTAATTTGAGATGATAAAGAAGTGAAAAAATACAAATATCGAATATTACACTTCAAAAACAATTGAAAAACTACATAAATATTTGAGTTTGAGAGAAAAGCAACTAAAAACTCTTTTCTGTTTCAGAAACGGACTAGACGGCTTCAATTGCGTGCGACGTGCCATCTGCGAGATGCAAATGATCTCGGAACCCAACGCTATATACCATAGACTTTTAAAAATGGTTTTTAGGTACCTAATAACTTCTTTCATATGCACGTATGGTGATTCTGTAATAGGATTTATTTATATGGTAATCGAGAAACAAAGATGTATGTAAATGCATAGGATGGGATAGGATGCTTTTTATCCCGATATTACCACGGGATCGAGACTTACGCGGGTGAAACCGCGGGGCGCAGCTAGTCATTTATATATTTTGTGTTTCAGAAGAATATCATCAGCGACCGAGCGATGGCACAACACAACTTCAGAAGATTGTGATACTTCATTATCTACCTGTCCCTTATCACTGTTACAAGTTGCTCCTTACACGGACCTTGCTTAATTTTAAGTGTATGTGAACCAATATTTGTTTATTTTGTAAAAAAAAAAAACAAATAAATTATGTACGAAATTTTATCATGTTTTATTGAGAGTAAACCTTGATATGACGACTACAAACTCGAAACAAGGGTAACTGCACACTTGCACAAGTTTGTGAGAAAGACAAAATATCGCCTATCGAATGATGAACATTTTATAATACTTTAAAAAAGGACGAACAACATAAATAATTGAACGGTTATTTTCCTTTGGAAATGACAATAATGCCGAAATAATATTGGTGTGTCGCCGTTATCACTGAGCCACCACTGCTCCTCACCACTGGGCCAAGCTAATAAAATGTAATAAATATAAATTATGAAGTTATAGTATTTATCAAAATTAGGCTTCTTTGGGCATCTTAAATACATAAACTATGTACATGTTGATAAAAAAGTTTGCAGCACGGAATTCTTCGTTCCTCTTCTTAGCGTGACGGTGTAAAATAAACCCTCCGATCCGTGAGTGTGTTGCTAAGAATCATACTGAGAGTCTACGTAAGTGGTTTTTTTTTTTTGGAAAAAGAAAATAAAAAATTCGTTACATTTTTTTTCAATGGGGAATTTTGGCGTGTTATTACATGGGGCGCGGGCAGCCGTCGTCTAACGGGTGTCTACAACTCATATCATTTGACCTCTGCAGAAAATATGCTAATTTATATTGAATTTGGGAATATTAGTAATAAAGGTACTAAAAATGTGAATTTCAAATTACAATAACTTTTTTATTTTCAATAAACATCACTAGGTACTAAAAATGTGAATTTCAACTTTCAATAACTTTTTTTATTTTCAATAAACATATTTTTGTCTAGTAATGATAATGCAGTACCTATGAGCCCCTTCCGAATCAGATAGGGTTTTTTTTACACCCTGTATATAGTCAGCCCAGAATTTGGCAACGAGTATGGCACATTCTATAGCGTCTATCAGCTCATCTATCGTCTATCAGCATCATGCAGGCAACAGGACATTGTTTGTAGGACAGCACCACATACCAGGGCGGAGTAATCCGTGAATTTACACCTGAGCAGAATTTCCTTGCTTCGACCTCCGGAGACTATTTAAAACCTTCAGGTAAGCCAAGGCAGCTCATGCCCTGGTGGGAGATTTTCAGCAGGTGGATCGAATGGGTTGGGTAGGAAAGCACTGTCTCGCCACTGCTTTAGCCTTGCCTTAGACCGTTCACCAGTTAGTGAGAGGACACAGTTCAAGAAGCTGTTGCGGCTTTCTTATAATCGCAATCTTTAATTTCACACGACACGACCCTAAAATACTTAACAATTCACGCTTTCTTTAATACATTCTAAAACACTAGCAGACTCAACCCACATCCAATAAACTAGTTTACGTTGTCCAAACACAATAATTGTTGATAAACAATACATCAAATATGACCTCCTTTGAGGTTTGTATGAAGGTTGTTATTCGAATGAATATTGTCCGTTTTATTATTTCCATGTTACACCTCATCTTTACAGTGTGTTGTGTAAAGAAAATTGTGTTTAAAAAACTCAATTGAAAAAAAATGTGACGTGTTAAATTCAAGATTTATGTGAAAAATATTAGAAGAGACATTATGTGATTAAAGTTAATGAATTTTGTAGAATATAGAATTAGTGTGAATATTGATAAAAGTGGAATTCATTTTAATAAATTGGATTGCATTGCTCATTGAATTCAATAAAAGCATAACTGAGAAAGTGAACACAATTTGCACCAAATATCCGACGCGACGTGCCGAAATTATTGACCCACATTTTTATAATTAGAATGTACATAAATAAATAAATGTACATAAATAATAACGATGAAGTAAATTGTACTGTTTCTGCCTGCTTAATTGAAGCGGGCATCAAACTTTTGCTTCTAAATATAGAATCCTGTTTCTAATTTGTATAAAGTATAATTTTACCAACAAAATGTACAAGTATATTCATGTGTGTGTGCTGTGCTTTATTTGTCTTGTAGTGTTTATATTTATAGACTTTGGTAAGGCTAATGAGTCTGTCAATCATCGCCAAAGAAGATACCTTAGTTTCAAGAATATGACGCATTTTTTCGTGAGTAATTCCTTTTTATTTGTCTTTGTCATATCATAAATGGCTGCTACTTCTTTATTTTCTTCCTAGCAGTATTCACATCTACACTATGTTTCTGATGATATGCACTGTGCATGACACTCCATGCACTCCAACAGAACTGATACAATTACATCAGCTGGTATTGGTCAACACCGCCACAGATTTGAAAACGTTCGATCGACTATCACTAATTCTTTAGTATACCAACATTTACATGTCAGCACAATTTATGGGTCCGCTAGGACCGCCTCACTATGGTTCGTCTAGAACATGCTAGCTGGACAAATCTATTTGCTGCGATTTTTGGTTCCCGAGGGCTTTCGTATAACCTATTATGACTATCTATTTTTTTTTAGTTGCCTATTTCCGATCTATCTCCTTTCTTAAAGATGAGTATTATAGAGCTTATTGTCCATTGTGAGGGTATCGCCCAATTAGTCTCATGTCTAACTTATATAAGGTGTTCTCAAAAATAATACTAAAACGCATCACCAAAAGACTTGACGATCAACAATCAAGAGAACAGGCTGGATTTCGATCGGGATTCTCAACAATAGATCACATACATGTGATAAAACAGCTTGTTGAAAAATGCCAAGAATATGATTATCCACTATACATGGCATTTGTGGACTATAATAAAGCATTCGATTCTTTGGAACATCAATACATTTGGGAAGCTCTGAAAAATCAAGGAATAGAAAAGAAATACATAAGGCTAATAAAAAATGTATATTCTAACAGCAAAGCACGCATAAAACTACAAAAAGAAGGGTAAACTTTTTCAATACACAGGTTATTCCGATTTTATTTGCTCCGTTTAAGCGAGTTCCTCAAAAAGTTCTAATCTTGAGATAGAAAAAAAATAAAAAATTGATCCGCAGCAGTCCACAGGCTAGATTTATTTTATTATTTGAAAGAAGAGGATTAAAGCTACCATATATGTAAGTTGTAGGTCTGTGGCACGCGCGGGCAATACTTTCCGGCTCCATTATAGATAAGAAAATAGGAAAAAAATTGTAAAATTTGAATTTGATGATAAATATTAAAAAAACTAGTTGTACCTTGCTAACTTTTTTTGTAAAATAAGATAGTACATACTTTTAACTTCACCATTCATCAGTAAATTAAACCAAAACCACATTAAAATCACTTTTATAAGTATTCGCGTCGAATGCAAAATTGCTAATGATAATCAGTTTACTTATCCGTTTTCTTGTATACTACCTGCGACACTTAATAAGCGCAACCCCAATTAATTAAAATTCTTGGAATTGGAGGTTCCTGGGTATTGTCTATAATAATAGGAAAGAATTTTCGGCATATTCGATAATGAATTTTGTCCAGCTAGAATGTTCTAGACGAATCATAGTGCGCCTGCCAGGGTTGCGGGAAAGTCCGAAAGGCATACCGGGACCCTTGGCAACAGGCAACTGAAGGAACACGGGTGGGTTTTAGTCAGTTAAAGTCTGACACGCCCTCCCGCTCCGCTCAGAGCGGCAGAATTCATTTGATGATTTCCCATACCCAAAATAAAAAAATACTAGCCTTGAATCTATTGATAATATGAATTATTAGATGCATTGTGTTCAATCTGTCTAATATTAATTGCTTCAACTGATTTCAGCTTCGCTTCAACTTCAAAGTCAACATGGTGCCCTGGAGCCAGATCTTCGCTCAGGCCCTCGGTTTCCGCATGAACTGGGATGCTCCACCAGATACCTTCCATCCTTACAGAAACCATTTTATCCATAGAAGAACTATTTATAGTCATACAGAGACTCTTTTAGACAAGTAAGCAAATCTATTTATTTAATATGTCAGTCATTTCACCAAACATTGCCTCTGCTGTGAATTAGTCTAATGTGTTTTTGCCTGTTCATCGGGTCACTCCAAAGTGTCGAACTACTTTCGAATAGAACCGTATCTAGTTACGTCGACAGACTTAAAGAGTAGGCACTTTGATACCTTGATTCACAGACACAGACCCCATGTGACTAACAGTGTGATTATTTTGGCGCGACTAGCTAAAGGTTAATTAATCGTTGCAAAAAAGTTTGTGCTCGCGAGGTCTACTGTTCGCAGAACTACTAGTATAAAATTATGTGACCTTGATAAATGCTATCTCCTAATAATAGGTCTTTACCTATGAAATTGCCGTTTTGTATGAAAAAATTTAAACGAATTTTTTTCATGAATTTTTTATTTGTATTAATCGAAGTAATCACCCATGCAATCAATGCATCTTTGCCACAGTGGCAGTTTATTGATGCCCTTCTTAAAGAAATCAGCTGGACGGGAGGCAACAAATTCTTCAAAGGCATTTTGTACTGCCTCTCGGGTATTGAATTTTTTTCCCGCCAAGAAGTTATCCAAATTCTGGAAAAAGTAGTAGTCTGTAGGCGCAAGGTCTGGTGAGTAGGGCGGATGACGGAGAGCTTCCAACCCCAGTTCTTGCAACTTGGAGACCGTCTGCTGTGCAGTATGAGGTCGCGCGTTGTCGTGCAGGAGCAGCGGAGACGAGCGATTGACCAATGCTGGTTGGAGATGCGCCAGCTTCTCCATCATTGTGTTCAGTTCTTCACAGTACACATCTGCAGTAATGCTCACCCCGTTTGGTAAGAAGCTGTGATGAATCACACCGGCGCTAGACCACCAAACAGTGACCATCACTTTTCTAGGGGTAAGTTTTCGTTTAGGGCATTGTTTAGGTGCTGAACCAGGATCCAACCAACTTGCTGAGCGCTTGCGGTTATCAAACAGAATCCATTTTTCATCGCAGGTAACAATGCGGTTCAAAATTCCTTCATTTGTGTGTCTGTTGAGCAGTGCAAGGCACGTCTCGACGCGTACTTCGCGCTGGCGATCATTGAGTTCGTGGGGCACCCATTTGTCAAGCTTTTTTACCTTGCCAATTTGACGCAAATGGACCAATATTGTTTTGACGCTAACGTCGAAAGCTGCTGCTAATTCAGCCGTAGATTGTGTATCATCAGCTTCCACAATCGCCTTTAATTCGTCATTGTCGACCAAAGTCTTCGGACGACCGCGAGGTTCATTTTTCAGGTCGAAATTTCCAGAACGGAAGCGAGCAAACCAATAACAGGTGGTGCGTTGGTTTGTAGTGTTAGCTCCGTAAACGTCGTTGATGTTGCGTGCCGCTTGTGCCGCGTTGCTGCCACGACGGTACTTATATTCCATAATTACTCGAATTTTTAACGTATCCATGATGACGAAAAAGATTGAAATGCGATGAAAATGTAACACTAATCAATAAAGAAATGACTATTTTTGGAAAAAAAAATCCATGTTTTTAAAATAAAATTAATTTGAAATTAGAATTCTTAGCCAAACAAAAATTATTTTGATTTGAAATGGCCAGTACTGCAGAACGGCAATTTCATAGGTAAAGACCTAATATATTATAGAACGCCACAATTTTTCATATATTGATTCTAATTTTCGTCTCTTGCTCTTAATTTTTCACCTTCTAACTATTGGGAATCTCTTGTCATCTTAGACTTACCTCTTATTGTTCCGTAAATAATGTCACATCTTCACAAGTTTTTGAGGCCCCTGTCCTCATTCCTGTATGGAGGTCAATGAATATCTATTTGTACTTGGTTAATATCGCACCCAAAAGACTGCTAACTAATATAAAATATAACTTTCTCTTACAGGAAAAAGATTCCTTTCTTTACGTTATACTTGTGTTAGTTATCTTTCATATAAAAAGAATTGATGAAAATGATTATTCACTTCTAACTTATCAATGAAGTAATAATCATGAATGAGTTAGTTAGTATTTCAATGGATCGTAGTCCGCTAGTCAACAATTTAACAAAAGTTCTAAAACAGCCTGCCTCGTTGGACTAGTGGTCGAAAGCGCTACTGCTGGCTACGAGGTCTTGGGTTCGATTCCCAGGTCGGGCAAAATGTTATTGGGTTTTTCCATCTGGAATTGCTCAGTAGCAGCCCGGAGTCTGGATTTGTGCCTGGTGCCTTGACGGCAATAGGCTCGCCCCGCCCCCTATTGGACTTAAACATAACTGGCGAAATATGGGTGTACTATAGGTTCCCCTGAACCCCTCTGTCTAGTCTTCGGGGAATACAGGCGTGATGTTATGTGTATATAAAACAGACTACGCTACTTACTTATATTGAATCAGTAGCCTATGAGATACAGGTTTTCTGGTTTTACCATCTTTATTTTTTTCTTTTGATGTTGGGAAATCATCAAATGACTTCTGCCACTTTGGGCGGAGCGGGAGGGCGTGTCAGACTTTTACTGACTAAAACCCACCCGTGTTCCTTTAGTTGCCTGTAGCCAAGGTCCCGGTATCCCTTTCGGACTTTCCCGCAACCCTGGCAGGCATCGGTCCTAGCGGACCCCGCCGATTAAGCTGACATCTCTTTGAGGCGCGCGTGGAACACGACGTGCAATCGACCCGGTCCTGGTCCTTATCGGGATTCCCGACGCCTAGGGCGTCTCCTGCTTCGGCGATTAAGGGCGTGAGGGCGCATACCTTGCCTCTCCCTCACTCGTTCCGCCTCCTCCTTCGCGAGCATTACTGCTTCGCAAAAGGAAGTTTTTACCATCTGCATTATAACAGATACACTAAATCTGTATATTATTAATGTACCAAAATGTCTGATTTAAAAGTCGTTTTAAGTTTTACCTCGAAAATAGCGTACAGCCTACGTCTTCGTCTCTTGCTCTTAATTTTTCACCTTCTAACTATTGGGAATCTCTTGTCATCTTAGACTTACCTCTTATTGTTCCGTAAATAATGTCACATCTTCACAAGTTTTTGAGGCCCCTATCCTCATTCCTGTATGGAGGTCAATGAATATCTATTTGTACTTGGTTAATATCGCACCCAAAAGACTGCTAACTAATATAAAATATAACTTTCTCTTACAGGAAAAAGATTCCTTTCTTTACGTTATACTTGTGTTAGTTATCTTTCATATAAAAAGATTTGATGAAAATGATTATTCACTTCTAACTTATCAATGAAGTAATAATCATGAATGAGTTAGTTAGTATTTCAATGGATCGTAGTCCGCTAGTCAACAATTTAACAAAAGTTCTAAAACAGCCTGCCTCGTTGGACTAGTGGTCGAAAGCGCTACTGCTGGCTACGAGGTCTTGGGTTCGATTCCCAGGTCGGGCAAAATGTTATTGGGTTTTTCCATCTGGAATTGCTCAGTAGCAGCCCGGAGTCTGGATTTGTGCCTGGTGCCTTGACGGCAATAGGCTCGCCCCGCCCCCTATTGGACTTAAACATAACTGGCGAAATATGGGTGTACTATAGGTACCCCTGAACCCCTCTGTCTAGTGTTCGGGGAATACAGGCGTGATGTTATGTGTATATAAAACAGACTACGCTACTTACTTATATTGAATCAGTAGCCTATGAGATACAGGTTTTCTGGTTTTACCATCTTTATTTTTTTCTTTTGATGTTGGGAAATCATCAAATGACTTCTGCCACTTTGGGCGGAGCGGGAGGGCGTGTCAGACTTTTACTGACTAAAACCCACCCGTGTTCCTTTAGTTGCCTGTTGCCAAGGTCCCGGTATCCCTTTCGGACTTTCCCGCAACCCTGGCAGGCATCGGTCCTAGCGGACCCCGCCGATTAAGCTGACATCTCTTTGAGGCGCGCGTGGAACACGACGTGCAATCGACCCGGGCCTGGTCCTTATCGGGATTCCCGACGCCTAGGGCGTCTCCTGCTTCGGCGATTAGGAGCATGAGGGCGCATACCTTGCCTCTCCCTCACGCGATCCGCCTCCTCCTTCGCGAGCATTACTGCTTCGCAAAAGAAGGTTTTACCATCTGCATTATAACAGATACACTTCATCTGTATATTATTAATGTACCAAAATGTCTGATTTAAAAGTCGTTTTAAGTTTTACCTCGAAAATAGCGTACAGCCTAACAATAATATTGTTCACAGCACTCCCACTTTATCCCCTTTTACATACACGTCAATATAAATACATAAATTCATAAAAAAAACATAAACAATCATCAAAATATATTGATTGCCCTAGGAACGGCCTGAATGGATTCCACTGCGTCCGGCGAGCCATTTGCGAGATGGAAACGATTCCTGAACCACGAAAAATTTACCACAAACTTTTAAAAATGGTTTTCAGGTAATATAAAATGACATTTTTAATGAAATTATATTCCTAAGTGACGCCCGTTGAAACGCTCAAATGAAATTACGAGGAAATTTTACGCCAAAATGGACATTCACGTTCGGAAATTACAACGTGGGTCTGGTTGAAACAAAAGTTTAAGGTTCAGTTAAAACATTATTTTTCTGGGAATTAGATTTTAAACCAGAAATTATTGTTATTGGAAAACTAAATTATGAAGTATATCCGAAATGAGTATTCATAACTATATTTTCTTTCGATACATATAGGTACCTATGTTTTCAAAAACATTGAACAAATTTTTTTATTTTTTTTATCTTATTCAAATTAAGTATTAAAATGCTTAAACAAGAATAAGTATATTTTTAATTAAATATTTCTAGGTACATTATTTTAAGAGCGACTTTATTTTTAACCCCCGACGGAAAAAGAGGGGTGTTATAAGTTTAACGTGTGTCTGTCTGCGCCATCGTAGCTGCCAAACGGCTGAACCGATTTTGATTTTTTTTGTTTTGTTTTAAAGGCGACTTGATCGAGAGTTTTCTTAGCTATTAAAAAATCGTTTATTAGATGCTTTGTTTGTGTCAGGGGTTTTTTAAATTTTAATTTAACTTGTGTTTTCAGACAACAATCATCGGCCACAGACAAATGGCACAATAAAACAACCGAAGACTGCGATGTTTCCGTTTCATCATGCCCTTTCTCGTTCCTAGACGTATCGCTTTATACTGATGTTTAACGTTACAACTAAGTTAAAAAGACAAAGTTTTTAGATAATTATACATTATGTCGTATAACATGTTCTTTTGTAAATATTGTTAAGTCTTAAGTCTGAATGTCTGAATAGAATATAAACTGAGATTTGATAAACATGTAAGTTACAGTCGTGGATTTATTTTGTTACCTAACCCCCGACGGAAAAAGAGGTGTGTTATAAGTTTAACGTGTGTATCTGTGTGTCTGCCTGTTCCATTGTAGCTACCAAACGGCCGAACCGATACCGTTTTTTTTTTTTTTTTTTTTTTGTTTGAAGTTTGACTTGATCGATAGTGTTCTTAGCTATGATTCAAGAAAATCCGTTCAGCCGTTTGAAGATTATCAGCTCTTTTCAAGTTGATGAAGAGATGTGAGCATCTTCCACAGGTCTAAACGATTCGAAATTTAGAACTCTGTTACTTCAATGATATTAGAAGAATATAGTAACCTTGAACTGATGCTGCAGCATCACCTGGTATTTGCAGGATACTCAACTCTCAGCACAGGTTTCGTGTTCATTGCAAAGGTCTCAAAAAATTGGTTACAGATGGATGGTGATGAGGGTCTGATGATGGAGTAGGAAACAGAAATAAGGAAATATTTGTGTCAGGGTTTTTTAAATTTATAATTAATGCTTGTTTGATTGTGTTTGGATGGCATACAGCTATGAATATAAAAGTACTATTGAAATAATTCATGACAAGCTATTTACAAGACTCCATAGTTAGCAATAGAGTGCAACAAGTTGTAAAAGTTTTGAAATTGATTAAATATTTATCAAGCATAACACTAGCTAAGTTTAGGCAGAAATGCATGCTCAACCCCTATAAGAATGCATTAGAACAAATACAGTTTTTAGGTAAAACAGTCTTAATGACGCCGAACTACTTGCATCCAGCGGATTCGTTAGTTCGTCGATCCACCTTGCAGCATTCAGCTTGGGTATGCCCAAGCTGTGCAGCAACTGTAATGACGGTCACGAGACAGACAGTCGACTCCTACACATAGCTGCGAAAAAGCCAGAAAATGATCAGGAGAAACAACCGTCCTTTATTCAAAAATATATATATCTGAAAAAGCTACCTTAACCTTACCTTAGGCGTGGGCGAGGTGCGTATCGTCGCTCCTATACATTTTGTATGACATATGAAAGTAGCGGCGCAACGCCCGCGCCGCACCATCGCCACGCCCGCGCTCCTCGCCTCTTGTGTACGTTCAGCGCTTTACTTTTCAAGCAATTTGTAGAATGTCAGTTTGTTTCAGGAACTCATCAATAAAGGCGTACATTTATTTGAAAAAACATTGATAGGTACCTACTTATCTAGAAAATCTATGACCCTTCAGCGTGTAATAGACAGATTTTGCGTCCTAAAAAGTAATTTCTCTGTTTTATTTTTCCCCTGATGCTCGTAAATGATGGGCCTTAACACATTAGTAGCAACCTGTTACTGCTAACGTACCTACATATCTACATGCCTAATACTGTATAGGTATGATATCTAGGAAGATAACTAGTAAAAAATTAGCACACACTATATTGTTATTTGTTGATTAAAAATAATGAAGTAGGTATCAAATTGAGACCATACCATACCAATCACTATAGTACCAAACTGGTGTTACAACTTGAGAAAGCCTTTTAGTAAAAAAAAAAAAAACGAGCGAGCCTTATAGTAGTCGCATAATAATAATGTGTAACACATCTGACATCTTGTTTGACAGTACCAACCTCTCGGAAAATGGGTTGGTACCGTCTGACGGTAAACTCTAGCACCGCAGCGCGCTCATTGACCAAATCAAATCGAGCGCGCTTCCCTGACTTCCTGTAACAAACTTCCGTCCCTTTTCACGAAATCACTCCCACAGATTGCAGGAAAGGGAGAGGAAGGATGTAACTCATTAAAAAAAAAAAAAATCTCAACTATACTCCATTTGAAATAAGATTAGACGTATAGATAAGCCTTTTTTACATTCCGTTTAACCGATTTTGAATTCTATTGCGTTGGTGGCATAACAAATGGCAGTCGCAGTAGATAGTTGGTATTGTGTAACTTTTTGTGCTTTTGATGCTATCCTTATGCCTACGGTATAGAAGTCAAAATCGGTTGACCGGACTGTAAAAGGGTTTGTTTTAATGTCTAATCTTATTTCAAATGGGGTATAGTAATCGAGAAGTCTTGATTTACTATAAAGTTTTTTTTTTCTGTGCTGAATTTAGGAAAGCCTGAATTCATCTGCTCTCCTAAATTCAGCACAACATAGATCGGATTGATTGAAGAAATACCCAGTTTACTAAAGAAAGAAGAAAATCCTCTTCAAAATACATAAAAAAATACACGTCAGTGAAAAAAACTGACACCCAACTAGAATGAGAGAGACTCGTCCTACCCACCTAATGACATCATATAATAATGTGCCACTAACAAGCTGTTCCCGGATGCCTGCTCGGCGAGTACAGCCATTTTTAATTAAATTATTCGCTCGGAATTCTAGTTTACTTTCACTTGCGGTTTTATGTAAAATATTATGAATGTTGTTACGTTGTTGATTAAATAAATTGGCTAAATGTGCAGTGTGTAGCCCAGATGTATAGCAGCAGCTAGCAGCTCAGTAGTAAGAGTCCGGATCAAGGCCTGGCCAAGGGTAGGGTAAGGGTAGGCTTGCCTTCCACATGAGATCTCTCCGCTTAAACCTTCGGAAAAAGCGTGATCCTATAAAAATAATTATTCTACCTATGATAATAAGCTCATGTCGTGAAAAGATGTTTTAATTTTTCCAAATATTATTTTGCTGTAACGGAGCTGAGTGCCGAAAGTAACCTTTATCGCGTCAATATGTAACAGCTCATTCACACGATGACGATTCGTGTTTTTTGATGGCGGCATTGGTTTTCAAGTGGCCGTATTCACACGAATCACGAATCGTGAAAATTTTAAAATCACGTTCGTCAAAAAACACTAATTGCTATTTTTTTGCTACAGAACCGCTGAACCTCGCTGAACCTATCGTCCAAGACTATAGACTACTATTTGGTCCAAGACTCAACACTGAATCACGAATCAAGTGTGAACATCTATTCGGATATTTTGACGAATCACGAAAAAATTCGTTTCCCTAAGCAATGTGAACGTGCATCCGTCATGACGTATCGTTTTTTTGACGAATCGTTAATGACGGGTCTCGTGTGAATGATCCCTTACTGTTGTTTTCTTTCTGTCTATCTAATTGCTTTTGTAGGATTCGAACTCTTCCGTAGGTGAGAATAATGGTTAAATGTCAAGCAGATTTGCAATAACACCCACCTAATAGCAATATGCTGATCACAAATCCACCTGCAATGCATTCAATTACGATAATACACACGCTTGTGGGTGTCCATATTTAATATGCAATGCTATGCAACTGGTGCCGAACATTATGGTAATTACAATAAGAGAATTATCGGAACTATTTTCTCGAAAACACATAATATGTCGAATTGTCCATGGTTAGCGAGTGATAAAACTGTACAATAAAATAATAACAATATTAAGGTACCTAATAATAATAAAATGTCAATGTCAAAATAAAAACAAGTGCTTTTTATTAAAATATTTAAAAATGTAAGGATTCAATCAATCAATCAATTATCAATCAATCAATTAAAAATGTAAGGATTATGTATTTAAAAAAAAATAAAGGAAAATAAAATGTCAAATAAATCATTTATAATGGCGAAAACTTATGATCATTATGAAGAACATGAAGAGAACTATTGGTCCTAATAGTAGCAAGGTAAGGAATCAACCAAGGGCAGGACAAATCATTACTACATGCAAATAAACCTATCCCCTTCCCTCTCACACCACTACATTCACCCTATTTCCATCTCAATCTACGCCGTGGACTGGACTAATGAAAGCTCAGTGCGTGGCAAGCACAAAATAAATCCGGTTAGGTACCAATGGACCACTCAATAAATTCTCGAGGCGTCTAAATCGGCTACTATTGAACTGATTGCCCAATGGGGCCTGTGGGAGACCACTATTTTTATTCGAATAAAATGCTGGTATTTTCATTTCCTGAGATACATTGCATGGTTTTAGAGGAATATAGCACGTTAATCGTTTTTAACATAAAAAAATCCCCTTTACCTTAGATTTTGTTTCAAATGCTCCATTTGATCATTCATATCGTAAAAAATTGCGGAAGTACATAAGACTAATAACTATTGGAATTATTTTTTTGTGAATTGAAATAGAGAAAAAAACTCAACTAGGTTTTTTGAAATGTGCTTAAGCCCGTGAATTAAGCCCTTTCATTTGATACCAAACACGAACATCATGAACAAAATATTTTATTTTTATTTCGTCACTTTATGTCCTCTGAAGGGCGCCATATTCAATTTAATATGACGTCACACATAACCTATAACCAGCCATAAGCCCTATTACCAGCGGACGATCAAGACGCTTCTAACGATACCTCATTTGTCCAATTGTGACGAGGAGTTTAGAAGATATGAGGGAACACATGAACATGCATACAAACATACATACGGGTCAAATCATAACCCTCCTTTTTCCTTCGCCGTAGTCGGGTAAAAATATCCACAATAAGCTAAAACCTCACGACAATTTTTGTGCCATCATTTCCATCGTTTTAAACCGTCATAATGGATGACTCTTTAGTACAAATCAACGAACCTACTGCAGCGATACCCGTATGCAAGTTTTGTTTACATTCAATCCAACAGTTTGTCGGTCGCATGCAACATGCGAACTCATGCGATGTTATCACTTTACGTGCGGTTGGAGCTGTCCAATCAACCGATGATATCCCACAGAGCACGAAGATGCCTCGGCGACATTGTCGACATTTCACTTCTCTTCACAAATGACATTTAGAAACTGATGGCTTTGAATGGAGGAGATGACAGAAGTTGTGCGCTCAACGCACTTTCGGCACCACGGATTTGATTAGTCCTGCCGTCTCTAGAGCTTGCCGGAGCGGCGATTCCGTGGTCTGTGATAATCCCCTATTCTACTACACATTACTATCGCCGGTGTTAGGTACTGCTTTGGTTCTATCAATTAGATATCCAATCTTAGCTAGAAAACTATTCGTCTTCACATCACGTCTTCGTGTTGTCGTCTTCGAAAAATAAAAAAGAAAGAAAGATCGCTTTTAGCGATAAGACCGCCCATTGTGTCACCCTATGTTAAATTTCTACATTTATATATTATCTGTATTTTTTATGGTGTACATAATAAAGAGTATTCTATTTTATTATATTCTATTCTATTCTTCGTCGTTTCGTCGAAGTCGATTCGTCACGTCGGGGTCACCAATTTAGGGGTTTGAGGAACAGGGTGTAAAGTTCACTCATCCACCATGGAAAAGAGAGGATCCTCCGACCAGACGGGTGTTGTGTCTGGCGGGCAAATGCCCAACGAATGATCGTGGGGTTCTTGTACATAATGTCCATTGCACGGGAAACTTCAATTGCGCGATGCAGAATTTATGTGACGTCAGGATTTTTGTGTGATGTCAGATCTTTGATGCGTAGTTCACATGTGGCGATGTAGATACCGCCACAGTTGCTTCATGGGACACCTAAAGTTATTTCTTCATCAACTATTTGTAAATCGTCTCCTGTCATGTAGATGGTATGTCAAGCATGGTTAAAGCCCACTGATTTTAACAAACAATTGACAATGTTCGCTTGATAGTTAAAATCACTGACAAGTACCTACAATGATCAGAAAAGATAGAGTAAAACCCACCTAGGTACACGAAACCAACATGAAGCCAGTTAAAGTATGCAGTCTAATTTAACTGCGACCTGGGGGCTTAAAACGGCCCCTTTTTGAGAATTATAATAGGAAAATATTATGAATCATCGTAAAATGTCACAAACTGACAATTCATAATATGATCTGCGTGCAATTCTTAGTACGAAATAATTCATCTGTTTGAAAGTTTTCTATGGAGATTCGTAAAATGGTCCACAAAATTATTAATTGCTTTTGAGTCAAATTATAGGAATTGCTAATGACAGGATTCAGGAAACGAATAGCTTTTAGAGGAATTGCTAATGTGTCCGTTTTAGGCCCATAATTCTGAGATCATAAACTTTAACAACAAAATAAACGTCGGAAAGCCACAAACAGATGAAAACCTTAAACAAACAGTGCCAACATCCTTAGCCAAACAGTTTAAAACGAAATGCAATCGAGAACCGATAGTAGACAAACCACTAAGTCAATGTAAATATTGCAAGGAAAAGATCGCCTGTACGTGCCCGGCTTCACATATGAGATTTACTTAATTTGTCACAAGAAGCGGTTCGGGCAAACAACCGGGCTTTGCTTTAGACACTTTATAACCGCCACTGCTCAGGATTACTCCTCTGGACGTCTCTTTTAATGTTGTTATTTGTTTTAGGTATTAGAAGATTTATTTTTAGATTAGAGGCTTTGAAACGGGTGCTTGCTGAATTTGTCTTTTTTATGTCAGTACACGATATTTACTCGTTAGATATACCTAAAACTATAAATTTTTCAGTAGGTGGTTTCAAAATAATTACGATGGCAACACTATGATTTCAAAATTAAATAGATCTTTAATTGATACAAAATGTTTTCCAATAACATGTCATCAGAAAATATTATATAAACGGTACAAATAGATATTAATCAAATCTAGTCTTTTTTAACTCAACAGCAATGGTTTGTCTACAAAACACATATCTATTTCAAGGCAACTTCACCCAGTAGATAAAATATTTAATCCAAGGTTTCATCATTCATCTCTAAGTATACTGAACATTTCCATCAGCCCCTGACCCTCAGGGCAACCGGAGTAAATGGAGGCACAGTTGAACATCTGCCGTCCAGCTATGGCTGCACCATTGTATGATCCCATTAAGTCTTCCCAATCTTCGTCTTTTTCGTCGAACGGCGTTTTTCCATAGTCTGGCCTGAAATGTGCAAAGATGTTCATTAAATGAGGTGACATGAGAATGGCAGAAATTCTAAGGCTGAAGATGACATCTAGGCTGATTATACGGATGATTGACTGATTATAGGATGGGCAGAGTTGATATGTCTCTAGAGGTATGAGGAACAGGGTGTAAAGTTCATCATCTATAGAAAAGGGAAGATCCTTCGACCAGACGGGTGCTGTGTCTGCCCGACGATTGACATCGGGTCGATGCATATATACCAGCGGTAAACTTGCGGTGCTTGCGCGATGCAGGATTGTGCGTGACGTCAGTATAATGCGTAGTTCACATGTGGCGATATACATGCCACAAAAATGTGAACCTCCCTAAACGTGACAAACTATCAGTTGGAAAATTGTGACAAAAATGAAAATATTCTGCCAATACCAAGCACTCTGTAGTAAGGGGAAAATCAAAGGAACCAGCTCATAATAACAGATTAACAAAGATTGATTAAAACTTTTTACAAAAAGAAGTCGGTTTTTTTTGTAAAAAGTTTTTATTTTTCACTTTTTAGTTGTGGTACCTACCCCACACAAATTCGAATACCACTACCTGCTATGTAAATAACAGTGACGGAGTCAAACAATATATCGTCTACATGCACTAAGTAGGAAAAATACGTAATTATTGAAGCTAACTCAAAAACTACGCAAGCAAAGTTAATAAAATTTATATGGATATGGATGATTTTTTTTTAAAGAATCATCAAAATCGATTCATAATTGGCGGAGTAATCGCGTAACATACACACAAAAAAAAAACATACAGACGAACTGAGAACCCCCTCCTTTTTCTTTAAAAAGGAGGGGGTTCTCAGTTCGTCTGTATGTTTGACCCGAATGGAGATTGACACTCAAATAATCTGATAATTTTAATTTCAGTCATTTATTTAAAGTTCAAGGGTGTGATTCTGTAAGACCTCATTCTTAACTTCGAATCTGAATCCGCTGTGAGTTTCTTGATTGGTATTCTAAAAACTCGGTTGTTACACTAGCGCTACCCTTGAGAGCGTGTCAGCGAGTTGAACTAAATTGACCGTGAGATTTTGACAGATAAAGTATAAGATGACGTAAGAAGTGGCATTCAGTAATTCCCCCGTCACTTCGACGCTCACTTCGCACTCGAACCCGAACACATTTTGAACCTTATGCGAAGTGAGAGTGAATAGCGATGTGAGATGCGAGTTGTTGTTTGAATTTTACAGAACCGACGTACAGGATTTTTATAATATCTAAAGGATAAAAGGATCTTGTCACTATTTCGGTAACAAATGCATATTGATTGAAGTCTTCTTGATTGAAGTTGGTTTATAAAAGGCAGTCATTTGCAGGAGCATCAGGGGCCTCCGATCCAAAAAATGACAATACTGATTAAGGTTTTTATCTGAGTAAATAAATACATTTAATAAAAAATAAAATAAAATGTTATGTTTTGACTTACGTAAGCAGTATGTGTAATATTTCTCCCACCAGTCCTTCTTCCTCTACCGGGTACTGGGCAGCTTCACAAATCGCTCGGTAAACGCATTCTTCACCATTTATACCTTTTCTGAAAATCATAACGATGACAACTTTATAAGTTTCACTTTAATATGCACATCACAAATTACTCGAATAAAACAATGTACCTACCTACTTGCCCATTTGAAATAGTGCATCACTTTTTAACCGACTAAAAAAAAAGGGTTATGATTTTGACCGGTATGTATGTATGTTCATCCGTTCCCTCCTATCTTCTAAACCACTCATCACAATTTGACAAATGACTTATCGTTGGAAGCGTTTTGATCGTCCGCTCGGTTATAGGCTATGTGACGTCACATTAAAAATGGCGCCCTCTAAAGGACTAAAGTAAGGAAGTAAAATAAAAAATTGTTTAATCGTACCATGTTGGGATTATCAAATGAAAAGCTTAATGAGTACATTTCAAAAATATAATATATTATAACCCAAAAGGAATAAAACAATATTAAAGTAATAAAAACTAAAACCCCACTACGACTAAAAAGGTATAAACAAGACACCGCAGACAGACAAATAAAAAATCCGGAGTCACACGTAATCTGTTCGATTTATGCCTAACACGTGTGACTCCGTTCCTCTAATTTGTCTGTGTGTGGTGTCTTGTTTATACCTTTTTAGTCGTAGTTGGGTTTTAGTTTTTATTACTTTAATTTTTTTTAGGTTAGAGAGAAACGCTTTCCGTCAATGTATAATTAAATTGCGTAAATATCATCAGACACCTCAGAGACACCCTCACAATCAATTATTATAGCCGCCAAAACAGATTTTTTACAAATCAGATCATGTTCGTAAGATCTTCGTTCGGAAGTTCATCAGGCAGAGGTGTACCCATAGTAGGCACACCCACATTTCGCCAGTTATATTTAATTCCCATGTAATAGGGGGCGAAAATATTGTCATCAACCGGGCACATGTAATAGGGGGCGAGAATATTGTCATCAACCGGGCACATGTAATAGGGGGCGAGAATATTGTCATCTACCGGGCACATGTAATAGGGGGCGAGAATACTGTCATCAACCGGGCACGTGTAATAGGGGGCGAGAATATTGTCAAAAACCGGGCACATGTAATAGGGGGCGAGAATATTGTCATCATGCTCAGCAATAGCGTTTACGATCACGAGGCAATCTAGCGGTCTTTACATCTGTGGCGATCAATGTTGTGCATCATAAACCAAAGTGCCTTCAAACAAACCAGTCACACATCACTGATAAAAAATATGATACTCACGACTTCAGCATATCAGCGACAGCAGTATAAAAAGTGAGCCTCTCATCCTTCCTAGCAGCCACATCAGCCTCCCGCTGTTCCCTGGACACCGTCTTGATGAAGTAGTACTGCGACAACTGGGTGATGTTCGAGAACTGCACGTACTGGTATTGGAAGTTGGCAGCGAAGGCCAGGCTGATGTAGTCCTCGGCGTGGATTGGCGCTGAGAAGCCTATGATAAGCTGGGGACAGGAGAAGATGGAACTTCAGTAAAAACAAAGGTATTTTTTCCGATAAGCTGGTTTATTTTTATGATAGACTGATTTTCGACAAAGACAATTAAAAAAAAAATCTATAACGGGGAGCTCTTGGCCTGTATCTTACCTGATGGTAAGTGATGATCAGGCCGAAGGTGGAATCGAGCTTCACCCGGAATCCTCAACCACAGCGGAACTGTCTACATACCTCACCTACAACTGCCGAAACACAACAATGCTGATAACATTGTTATTATAGAACAATTAATTATTAAAGGAGACGGATAACGCTCTCATACAAGCTTGGCTCAGAAATGGACACAAACGAAACAAAATGTAATAAGAAGCTTCAATAGTGTTTCATAGCCGTGTATATTTTTGTTAGCCGTAAAACTTTGTGAAGGGACATAGGATCCTTCTCAAATCTCATCTATATATAAATGTCAAAACTGATGACATTTATAATGACTTGTTCTTTCATGACATAGTTACTAAAGAGTTATTAAAGGTACCAGATACGGTAGTTTCTACCTTCAGATCCATCTGATCTGACCAAAATGTGTATGACGGCGATGACGAGAAGAACGATTACTATTATTTATATAGAATCAAATCGTTGAAACTAAAAGTCTGGCCGTTTCGTATAAGCACACATGCGGTCAGATCAACTTTGTGTGTGACACATGCGGTCAGATTAATCTCTCCTTGTAGTTCTATAGCTATGGCTAATTGGTTAACGTTTATATTTTTCATTTACACTAATATTATAAAGAGAAAACTTTGTATTATTGCTTGTAATTAATAAACTCAAAAACTACTTGAAATATTTATAAAAATCTTTTACCAATATAATTATGCTGTATTAAAACTCAGTAACATAAACAAGCGCTACATAACTTATAAACATATCACGCGGCACACATTACTAGCTAGTAGCACACATATTACTAGTTAATGTATAATAAAGATTTACCCGAGTTAATGAACGAACTAACTCAACAATACATAAAATTCCATTTAGTACCTTATAAGTTCCTCCTTGGGGATATACTAGTGGTATACTATTGATCTGTCGCTTCATCACCATTGCTTTGTGTTCCTCTTCATCGTCTGCGGCTACACTAACAGCAATCACTAGCAGAGCAGAAATAATCCGGCTGAAACTGGATTTTAAAATAATAACATTTTAAATATTGTTTTATGCCTATTTTCTTCTTCTGAAATACTTACAATGTTTTAAAGAAAAAGAAATGTTTGAGAATAATTTCGCAATATTGAATTCAGAAATCTATGACACTGTATGGGTCTTATTGTTCAATAAAATGCTTACAATTTCTTTAAAGAAAATGATTGATTCATCATAAAACATAAATGATTTTATTTTTGTAAGTAGTTTTGTACAAATTTTCATAATTATAAAGTGAATATGGTAGAAAAATAAAATAAAAACCTACCACCTAGTCATTACAAAAGTTATCTACGAGTCAACTAATAACATAAAAATCTAAAAACTCATCAAAGATTATAATTTAACATCCATTGTCGATTTGCCTACAAATAAATTAACTTTTTGCGAATCAAGAAAAATAATATTATTTAAAAGTGTCGATTCGCCCTTTTCGGGCGAATCACCAGTAAGCCCACATTTCCAACGAAACCATTGATAACTTTTTTTTTAACACTTTATGATCGTAAGTATCTTACCCCATTTTAATCCGGAATTTTAATTATTCAACAACCAATCAACGAGCAGGTAGGACGTCACATTTTCGACGTGTGGTGGCTTCGCGTATCTGAATAGTGTTATTGAAAAGGTGTCAATGCACCCGGTTCGTCTGTAGCCGACATTTAAGGGCGCGAGCATACTGCTAAGTAGATTTGGGTAATTCTGAATTTTGCCAGTTGAAATTGGATCAGATTTTTTTTTACTTGGACTTTAATCGGTATATTCACTAAATGTATAAATATAGGTGTACTTTTTAATTCTATTAGTACGTCAATACCCGAAAAGATATTGGCATTTGTGTTTTTTACCACAATCACGTAATACATACCTACTTACACCAATTATTATCACAAAAACACAGACAATTAAGCTTAACGGAACTATTAATATATTTAAGAGCACAGTGGTCTTCCTTGTTTTCATAGACGGTGCATATTTTAAAGAAGAAACGTCGAAAAAAAAAAAAAAAAAACAAAATGTGAAATCACAAAGCCTTATTAATAAAGATTAATTGTAACAACTTCATAACGTAACACTGAATATATTTTGTGTTACAAATGCGAAAGTGAGTTTGTTTGCTTTGACGCTAAAATAGCTGAACAGATTTAGATGAACTTTGGCACATGGGTAGACCATGACCTGGGTTAGGCCATAGGATACTTTTTCTCCCGATATTCCCACAGGGATCGAGACATATGCGGGGCGCAGCTATTATATTATAATATTATGTTTGTTACTCAATCACCCAAAAACGGCTGAATGGATCATTATGATATTCGGCGCTGGAGAATAACATAGGCTACTTTTCATCCTGGATTGCAGATGAAGTCGCGGGCAGCAGCTATCCTAACTGAAAGACAGACTCACGATGCGGTACTTACTGAAATTTACTTATTCAAATTCTTGAAAAGTTTCGTACTATGATGAACACAGCCTTAGGTTTAAATCTCAAAGTCACATGACTACGCCTACCACCGCACTAATATGTTTATCCAACAACAAACGGTCACGAGACAATACCTTAAAATTGACGTATTACGTGTGCTATTTGGTATCGCTTGCTATCCGGATTCAGGCTAGTATTGTATAGAAAATATAATGCTAAAAAAAAAATCTATCAAGAAAAACGTTTTATTTTATTTTTAGTTTGTGTTTTTTTTTTTAGTAAAATGATTTGATTTGTTTTTCCCAATCATACATGAATATTTTTTGTAATAAAAAGATGATTATTATAAAAATATGTAAAAAAAAAACTTTTTCTTTATTTTGTCCATCTACGAATACTAGCGATTGGGAGATATTTTTATAAGAAATGTTTAATGTGTCTAAATGATGGAAGAATGAGTAGTTTAGAAATGCCGCGAATTCACGGACAAACACCGAAAAGAGACTTCGTTTTAAACTATTCAGAAATAGACATAACTTCCTAAAAGTAAATTAAATAATAAATAATACCCGAAAATAGTAAAATCGAATGTCTTTTCCTTTAACGGTCACCATCGATTTCCTTCACGTAACGTAATTGTAAACGTTTGAACTTCGCTCATTGTCTTTAGTGCCCCACTACAGTGTGATACGTTGCAGGCGCACCATGTTTACTTTAGCAAATATTTTGACGTTTACACTAATAAATTCACTAAATTTTGTCATAAATGGTGAAGAAATGGGACCTAGTGAGATTCTGCATAGAGAAAGGAGACAATTGCAATTATTATATCTTAATAGCTCGGTTTTACAGGTACGTTAGACATTATAATACTTAATAACATGAAGATCCTATGATTACTTTATTAACAGTGTATTAATTTGAACCAATCGCACACTTTACATCACCTACCCAATCGTATTGATCTTTGTAATATTATTATGTAAGAACAGCAGTATGACACACAGTAAAAACCGCTTCAAATTAACCATTTAGACATTTATATTTTCTCTAAACTTATGTCTTAGGACGCCATATTTGGGCACGCCACAATTGCGGCGATAAGTCCCCTCTTTGAGGAGTGGCTGGAGAGGCGCCACGGCGTCCTCACCTTCCACCTGACACAGGTCCTCACCGGACATGGCAGCTTCGGGAGGTACCTGTGCAGGATTAGGCGGGAGGAAACGCCTGGGTGTCACCACTGTGCGGATCGTCCGGAGGACACGGTGGAGCATACGGTGGAGGTGTGCCCTGCTTGGGCGGAGCACCGCCGTGTCCTCGTGGAGGCGATTGGCGGCACTGACCTCTCGCGTCCGGCCCTGGTCCAGGCCATGGTACGGAGCGAGAGGGCATGGGAGGCGGTCACCTCCTTCTGCGAAGCAGTGATGCTCGCGAAGGAGGAGGCGGAACGCGTGAGGGAGAGGCAAAGCCTGCGCCCTCACGCCCCTAACGGCCGCCGCTGGAGACACCCTGGGCGTCGGGAATCCCAGGCGGATTCCCGGCCACCATAGGCGTGGGCTTGCGGACGGCGAGCAATGGGCAGCTCGCCGTCCGATAAGGACCAGGCCCAGGTCGATGGCGCGTCGTGTTCCACGCGCGCCTCAAAGAGATGTCAGCACACCTGACGGGGTCCGTTAGGACCGATGCCTGCCAGGGTTGCGGAATAGTCCGAAAGGGATACCGGGACCCTGGCAACAGGCAACCGAAGGAACACGGGTGGGTTTTAGTCAGTAAGAGTCTGACACGCCCTTCCGCTCCGCCCAGAGCGGGAGAAGTCATATGATGATTTCCCACCCAAAAAAAAAAAAAAAAAGGACGCCATATTTGTTTACCAAATAAGACAAGTAAAGATAAACACACTATACGCAGATCTTTATTCACAATAGTGTTTCAGAACACTCGTCATGAATTTTTAACTATACTCCATTTGAAATAAGATTAGACGTATAGATAAGCCTTTTTTACATTCCGTTCAACCGATTTTGAATTCTATTGCGTTGGTGGCATGACAAATGGCAGCCGCAGTAGATAGTTGGTATTGGTGCCGATTCTCTTGTACACCGAACTAAACTAACTAAACTATCACTAATATTCCTTACTTTTGACTATGGGAATCTTGGAGCTATTCTGCCAAATAAATTCTCTAAATTTAAAACTTATTTTGACACAACTAAAATCGAATTTGACAACCGCGCGCCTCCACTTGGTACTTGTTTTCCCTACCCCGTGTTTTTTTTTAGAGCCAGAGGCGCGCATGGACGGCAGCCTCGACGTGTTTTTTATGGAATTTTTCAGTTTTTGTATGGAAAATAACGAAAAAAAAATTACCATTATGTTGAGAATTAGGGGTATAAGGGTTTCCTAGAGGGGGTCGAAATTTTCATTATTTTTGCGATAGGACACACCGTTTTCGAGATATAAGCAAAAGAAAATAAAAAAATACAGTACATTTCTTTCTCATTTCTCCTTTCGCAGGTCTGCTGGAAGAAATTTCTTAAGAAATAAGCAGTACCTTTGTACCCATATCATAATTATGTCATATCTCTTTGTATTTTACTGTGTGTAGGTACATAAATAATAAATAAATAAATAAATACTGTTTTTTGTAACTGAAGTCGAGGTGTTGGTTTGATTTTAGTTCATGACATCTAATTTTATTCCACACATTTTTAATCGCGATTAAATATAGTCAGATTTAGTTAGAGGATTTTAGATATAGGACAAAATTTTAGGTTAAATCGTCAAATTCAGAATAGCATTTTCA
The DNA here is from genome assembly GCA_948473465.1 of Lithophane ornitopus. Classification (NCBI taxonomy): domain Eukaryota; kingdom Metazoa; phylum Arthropoda; class Insecta; order Lepidoptera; family Noctuidae; genus Lithophane; species Lithophane ornitopus. The sequence goes on from OX419629.1 coordinate 3,219,325, forward strand.
CTAAACTAATCTCAGTGCCATCTTAGTGCTGTCAAACTAAATTATAGTTAAGTTGTGTCATTTAAACTCTATTTCAGAATGAGTTTGATCGTTTGACAGGACTAAACAAAATTTTAGTGATTTTTAGTTTAGTTTAGAGAATTTTGTGACAAGAGAATCGGCACCAATGTGTAATTTTTTTTGCTATTAATTTGCTATCCTTATGCCTACGGCATAGAAGTCAAAATCGGTTGAACGGACTGTAAAAGGGTTTGTTTTAATGTTTAATCTTATTTCAAATGGGGTATAATACTAGATTTAAGTTAAGATTAGTAAAATTAGTAAATCGCCATTCAAAAGAATTTCCGTAGAAAACAATCCAAACAATATATCTGCTTTATTTGTGTACTTCATAATGTGATTAACAGGTTGGCATGTATTTAATCGAAACCCAAATAATTCCCATTTTGGTGTCCTAATAATACTAGCTGCGACGAACTTGGATGTAGTGCTCGCCGGCCGCTGCTGCTGCTGCGCTCGCTACGCTCGCTCGGCTCGCGCGCGCGATTATGATTTTAGTGTCTATCGCCGACCAATTAGGTTAGGCTAACCTATTTGGTCGGGGTGCACTGTAGGTACTGCAACGAACTTTAAGAAAAGAACAGAAAGTTAAAAAGAGGCTAGAGTTATTTCAAAAAGCGTACATTATTAGAAGAACAAAATGTTTTTAAAAGGTTCCATTCCTTTATTACAAAAAGCGGAAATCATTTAGAAGTTCAATAAGTTTTTAGGGGATCAACTAAACATTTCTCTAAAAATATTAGGCAGTCTGTGAGGCGGTAGCGCGGCGGGGCTAGTCAGCCCAGGATGCGTGGAGCGGCTATTATAATATAATTTGTTTTGTAAGTGAACGCGATTTGTATTACGTAATGTAACGTGACATTCAGCAGATAAAATAAAATCCCATGATTCAGTCAGTCATTATCATTAAACTAACTTTGCTTTTTTTTTTTTTGAAAAACGTTGCCCCACCCTAACAATTTCTTCCTGTATCGTGGGTGCGTTTACAAACATAGAAACTCACATACGCTAACACCCAGACCCGGAACAACTACTTGCAGATCATACAAATATTTGTTCCGTGCGGGAATCGAACCCACTACACGTTGCGCAGCAGTCCATCGCTCAGCCACTGCGCCAACCGTGTCGTCATATGGCTTGACCAAGATTATGTCTCGACATTAAAAGTGACTGTGACCTCTGAGGTTGTTTCGGCCTTTCTTCTCACAGTAGTCAGATAGGAAACGCCGACCTCATCTAGCTTTTTTTTTTTTTTTTTTTAATATGACGTGTAAAAGTGATTCCAATATCCTATTTACAGAATAAACTATTTCATTTCATTTCTCAACAAAAGTTTATGTTATTTTTTTGGGACCATTCCACGAACTTCCCCTAGCAAGTAAAAAAAAACTTATACAGAACCCCCCCTTTTAAAGTGGTTAAGAATATCTACGTTATCTCTATCAATTTCCATTGGATATCCAAAACGATTACCATCACTTAACGTAGTGCGTCACTCAAAATTCGGCAACTCACGCGCATTCATGGCGCGTATTTTGCTATAACATCATGTTCTTCAAACATATTCTTTTTTCACTTACTGTTGCATCCAACCTTCTTTTCACCATAAGTGGGAAGGAGACAGAACTATCGGATGGGATACTACATCGGAGTAAAAGGCAGTTATTGTGGCCAAACAGTACCATTCTGCAGGTATGTTGTTATTCTATAAAAAGGTCTTAATAGTAAAAAGTTTTTAAGTCGGATGTTCCGGGATTATCGTTACTTTGGGAAAAGTCGATGGGATGCCAGAGAGAAGAAACATTTAGAAGTTTCTATAATGACGTCGTATGGCTCCATTTTGTTTAGGTATCTTTTAACGACCATCCTGTAAAGAATGATTTCTACATTTAATTTTAAAATTAGTGAACTTTTCCAATTTAGCTCAGTTGTCTTTGGCATTGAACCTTTAATTTCCTACAATAATAAAAAATAAAAATAGCTCGTAATCTATATATAAGAGCTCGTGGCTACGTAATAACAGCCGCACGGGTCGATCCATCAGGTTAAGCTACACTTGCCGGGGTTGGTCCGTGGATGGGTGACCATCTTTACATACCGAGACTCCTACGTGCCTCGGAAAGCACGCTAAGCCGTTGGTCCCGGCTGTTATTTGTGGATCTTTGACAGTCGTTACGGGTCGTCAGCAGCCCGAAAGTCTGACAACCAGTCTTACCAAGGGGTAGCGTATTACCCAGTTACTGGGTTGTGGAGGTCAGATAGGCAGTCGCTCCATGTAAAGTACTGGTATTCAGCTGCATCCGGTTAGACTGGAAGCCGACCCCAATATAGTTGGGAAAAGGCTAGCCAGATGATGATGAATAAAAAATAAAAATAAAATCTTTATTTTTTTCTCTCTTCACAAAGGTTCCCATATTCCTAAGCTTATAATGTAGACACAAGAATCATAGCGTTTGACAAAAATGCATAAAATACGTTCTTTTGATATAGACTGGCATCCATACTAAGACACCAGAAATTAATGATGATGATCATTTCTAATCTCTTGCTAATATTGTGATCATAACAATTTGGTGATATTACTTCCCACTTTAAAGCGCTTTTTTTATTTAAACGCTGAAAAGCTCGGTCCCTATCAACTTCATCTGCAAACCCATTAGATCTATGCATAATTCTTTTTTATTTTAGCTTATAAGAATACTTACTGTGGTGCCTTCACACAACCACAACTTTAATACAGTTGCTTTTTCATTCCTCGTTCCTATGTCGAAAAGGGACACGTGTAAGAATCTTAGGAAACCATAACAGAGTCATATTTTCCTTCAATCAGGTATTTTATAATAATACTAGCAGTGCCCCGCGGTTTCACCCGCATAAGTCTCGATCTCGCGTCGAAAAATAGATTACGATCGATTCTCAGACCTAACGAATATACATATAAAATTTCATAAAAATCGGTCAAGCCGTTTCGGAGGAGTACGGCAACTAACACTGTGACACGAGAATTTTATATATTAGAAGAAGAACACTAGCTTTTGCCTGCGGCTTCGCACGGGAACGCACTATATACCATGAAAAGAGTAGCCTCTATCCTCAGGTAATGGTTTACCTGTGTGCCAAACTTCATCGAAATCCGTTTAGCCGTTATGGGGGATGCGCTAGGGTAGCCCGCGAAACAGGCAGTATCAGGTTGTATGTTGACCTGCAAATTGCAAAAAACGTAAGAAAATTTAAATTTCTCGGGCTACCCTAGCGCATTCCCCTCCCCCGCCCCATCCCCGCAGCGTTACTTTCGTATTTATAATATTACAGTATGGATGTAGGATATTATTGGTATTCAATACCGCGTGATTATTTATTGGAAAATTACTCGCTGAACATTTCCGGGAGATAAGTCGGTTGCTTGCGGGAATTTGCATTTAATTATAAATATTTGAGTGTACTGTGTAATTGATTTTGTCGCTTAATTAAGCGGTCGTAAATGCCATGGACTAGTGGTTACGGTCCCGACTTACGAGTTGTAAGGTCGTGGGTTCGAACCCAGACAAACGCTTTACTTTGTATAAATAATTTTCACAAATGCTCTCAAAACGGTGAAGGAAAACATCGTGAGGAAACCGGCATGTCCTAGAACCAAAAATTCTAATCTACTAACCCGCACTGGGCCCGCGTGGTAGATTATATCCAAGCATTGGGAAAATTGTAGGCTGATTATGCTATATCATCTGCCTAGTTTTTAATCTATTTGTAATATATAATGTAACACGATATCTGACATGGGTAGACTGTTGATCCATCTTTTTACGTTTATAATAAGAAGTACAAAGTTATGCAATAAATATATAAAATCTTTATCATTAGCCTTTTCCCAACTATGATGGAGTCGGCTTCCAGTCTAACCGGATGCAACTGAATACCTGTATTTTACATGAAGCGACTGCCTATCTGACCTGCTTGGCCCGTTACGACTGTCAAAGATCCAGGAATGACAGCCGGGACCAACGGCTTACCATGCTTTCCAAGGCACGGCAGGGGCTTGGTATGTAGAGATGGTCACCCTTCCACGGACCATCCACGGCAAGCATAGCTTAACCTGATCGATCAACCCGTGCGGCTGTTATTACGTAGCCACAAGCCTCTCACAATTTTTTTTTGTTGTTATTGGGAAATCATCAAATGACTTGACTTCGCTCTGGGCTGAGCGGGAGGGCGTGTCAGACTTTTTCTGACTAAAACCCCCCCGTGTTCCTTCAGTTGCCTGTTGCCAAGGATCCCGGTATCCCTTTCGGACTTTCCCGCAACCCTGGCAGGACAAGCCTCCCACTAATAAGAGATATGCAGAATGAAAATTCTTGTTCTTATGTTCTGAATTATAACAAAGACGTCATACGCCATACATCATTATTAAAAAAACTTTTTACAAAAAAAAAGTCGGTTTTTTTAAAAAGTTTTTTATTTTTCACTTTTAGTTGTGGTGCCTACCCCACACAAATTCGAATACCACGAGCTGATGTAGACGATAAATAACAGTGAAGGAGTAAATGAAAACATCATCTAGATAAACTAAGTGGGAAAAATACGTAATATTGAAGCTAACTCAAAAACTAAGCAAGCAAAATTAATAAAAATTATGGGGATGGGAAATATCCACCTCGGAAGCATGACCTACCATACAAAAAAAGAATCATCAAAATCGATTCATAATTGGCGGAGTAATCGCGTAACAAACATACAAAAAAAAAAACACATACAGACACATTGAGAATCTCCTCCTTTTTGAAGAAGTCGGTTAAAAAGTAATCCAACCATACTCCCAACATATCATAACTTAAATACGTTATGTTCGGGAAAATGTTGGCTGTTTTAGCTTTTAATATACTGAGGGAGCAAAAGAGCCCTTTTATCTCTAAAGGCGGTGACAAGGTAACTGAGTTAGGGGCTCCCTTTGCAACGAAATATAGCAGTATAATCCGATCATGTGGTTCCCGGCAAAAAATAAGCGACCCCGTCGCGGTGGTGGCGAAGTGAGGAATTAATCGCATTTATCGAATGGATGATAGGCCGCATAAACTGTGAGCATACCGCACAAGTGAAAAAATATGGTAAAGAATTGAATTTTAAAATGTTTAAATATCATGTTAGTTCCCTTTGTTTTTTAACCGACTGGGTAGATGAATCCTTAAGTGGAATACCATAAAATGATAAAAGAACACCTGTACAGACACATACAGACACATACATAGGTAGAAACGATAGTAAAATTGTAGCATTTATTTATTGAAAATTAAAACGTTTTTTACCAAACCTCTCTGGACTTCCGTGGCAACTCGCTCTTACAAAAAAGAGAGCTGAGGGCTTAGACAAGTCCTACCAGGGTTGTGGGATAGTCCGAAAGGGATAGCGGGACCTTGGCAAGGCAACTGAAGGAACACGGGTGGGTTTTAGTCAGTAAAAGTCTGACACGCCCTTCCGCTCCGCCCAGAGCGGGAGAAGACATTTGATTACTTCCTACCCTCAAAAAAACGTTTCCAAAGCGTTGCGTATTTGTACAACGACTTTCCACAGGATTGACATAAGCTTTTCGATAGCTTATGTCAGTCCTATATACATTTTTGCCTTTTCCATCATCGTTATCGCTGATAGAATGTCACTTTGTCTAGGCCCTCAAAGTCGCAATCCCAGCAATAGGAACTCTACAGGCTGATCGTATATTTTTCATTATGATTCTTTGATTTAATACAAATCTTCCTCCTTTCCAGTTCAACGCCGGCTTTGGCTTCCCAAGCGCAGCCAAAAGCATCAACGTAAACTACGCATTCCAAGCAAACTTCCAACTGCCGTGGAACCGAACCCAGATACCCATAGATATTTTAGGAGCCAACACCGGGTATGTTGGGACTGCGAGAAAGAAGAGGGAAGCGGGGATTAAAGAAGACAAGAATGGTGATTATCAGGATGATGCCAAGCTGTACCACTTTTATAAACATGTAGAGGCTGTTTTAGATGGGTAAGTAGATAAATATTTCTGTCTTTAATCTATGTACAGTGGTACTCGACTGATAAGGCGCTTCGTGAATCTTCGTTCGCACAGAGAAGAAAGTATGGCCTTCAAGATTAACGAAAGAATGCTTAAAACTTACAATTAATCTTAGGTCCATACTATAAGGTTAATAATACACTGCAGCTGTTAGTTCCGTCTCACTCGCAAGTATGGCGGCTGACTAACATGCCACGCGGCGCGGGCTAACATGGCGGCAGCTGCCGACCAATAGCGGTACAGGAAAAAGAAGCGCGGTGCGTGGAGCGTGCCGATTGGTCAATAGCATTTCCCGCGCTTTGAAAATTTATCTTCTGCGCAGGTACATCGGTAAGCCATATCAGTTGGGTACTACTCAAAGTCTGTATAACTGGCCTGAGAGGATGCAAATCGACCACAGTAACGATGTGTCTTGCCAGGTTTTTAAAACACCAGCTTAACATGCTTTCCGAGGCACGGAGGAGTCTCGGAAAGATGGTCAGCCATCCACAGACCAACCCCTGCATGCGTAGCTTAACTGTAATGGATCGACCCGTGCGACTTAGCCACGAGTTCCTCCGGCTTAGTTCCAAACCTCCAAATACCTACACGGCTAACATAACTCCCAAAGAATAACTTTCACTCAATAATGTAGCATAATTATAATTCCAAAACACACAGCTCATATTCACAATGCACAAGCCATTAAAAAGATGCACTCTCTTTACGTTCCATGTTATCCTAGTACACCTGAGTAAAATGTCTTCGTAGCTAACTACCGAGTTAATTGCCACTTACCATGTTCGTTGTGGTAGTGGGTAGTTGTAAGTTTTGTGACAACATTAATACCGTGTGTCGTTTATGAGAGGATAATGATACCAGTTTGTATTGTGGTATAGTTTATCTGGTTTCGTGGTTTGTCGCCTCAATTAGGGGGGGGAAATATTGCTGGTTTTTGAAGTGATTCTAGAGTGCGCGCGATATGAGTCTGCGCCCGACTGAAATCTGAGCTAATCGTAGAATTAAGCACATCAGCGCAGCGCCATCCGTCGCGCCCAAAGTTATCTCACTTTAGTAAAATTTGTTGGTTTTAGGGTGTGCTTGGGACCCTTGAAATTGGGTGCTTGTTGGGTGTGCTTGGATTTGCAGAGCCCTGAAAATCTTCAGGGTTCTGCAATACTTTACGTCCGATTGTTAATTTTTATTGATATGCAAGAGCACAGAGAATGCATGCATGAATTCCGGTAAACAGAAAATCTTCACTAACACCACGTTTTCTAATATAATCGGAACTGTATCATTCCAGAATTTAATATAGCTGACCTGTGCTATAACGGAATACACATTGCCACAGACAATATGTTGCACATTACTAACACTGCCGTTAACCTCTGTGCTAAATTATGTTTGCATAAGGATCGGGTTAACCGCGGTAGTTCTAGCTATTAAACCTACCTATTTGAACTCGCTAGAGATCGGTAGTGTTGATTTTGATTACAATTTACTTAACATAACATCACGCCTGCATTCCCCAAAGGGTTGGGCAAAGGTGTACACATAGTACACCCATATTTCGCTAGTTATGTTTAAGTCCCATGTAATAGGGGGCGAGCCTATTGCCAACTTTCCATCAACCGGGCACAAATTGCCCGAGCTATTACTGAGAAATTCCTGATTAAAAAAAACCAACAACACTTTGCCCGACCTGATAATTGAATCATTAGAATCAGCAATACAACTCCTAAAGTTCATATAAGTGCCAAATGTCATGATGTCATGAAATAGTAATTCAATGCACTTACATGAACTTAAAGAGTTGTATTGCTGATTCTGATGATTATAATTCTGTAAATCCATTTTTGTTACGACCGCTAATCATATTTAGATCAACATACAACCTTATACTGACCAGCAAATTGCAAAAAACGTAAGAAAATTTGAATTTCGCGGGCTACCTTAGCGCATCTACCTTAACATAATTATCTTCCACTCTAATCACGCTTTGCACGAATGCAAAATGGCGGCCAAACCAAAATCCAGTTATCACCTAATCACGGGTCTCATAAGTGATTTCAATACTGAAGTGAGTGCGAATGTTAATTCGTTTGCCGCGTCGCTAATCGTGCTAGTTCGTAGGGAATTATCACTTCCGTGAGTTACTGTATACTGTACTAATGACGTCATCAGGTCACGATTGGGATTGGTATTTGGACTATCACGATATGATGGTAATCCAGATAATGATATCCCTAATGACATTTTGCGCTGATTTATTTTACGTCGTATAAACCTCTAGCTTTATGAAATCATTTTATGGTAATTAAAATAATAATGTAAGCGGTTCGTATTTCTTCAACTACTTTAAACAGGATTTAATTTATTTATTTATTAAAACTTTATGCACAAGTAAAAAAAAACTGTTTAAAGGCGGACTTAATGCCCGAGGCATTTTCTACTCGAAAAAAAACATTGTAGTTGAAAAACTTGTTCTCCCATACAGAATGTATGGGAGAACATGTTTTTACAACTGCAAATTTAAGTTAGTCGATTATTACTCAGTAACTTGTGGAGCCTACGTAGCGGTGATAGTTTTCCTTTTCATTTCGTTATGTATACTACTGCCGTGAATTTTTTCACATATCCAAACCTAACCATTTAGCTGGCGGGGGGGGGAACAAAAATTAGCATTTTAAAGCTTAATATTCCGCAAACGAATTCCTGAATCTAAAAATGGTTTATACAAACTTACATTATTTTTAAATTACCTTTCCAACGATACCCCACACCATGGAATTGACGAGAAAAAAAACCACCCCCACTTTAGTGTACGAGAGGCACCCTGAAAAAATATATTTTTACGATTTTTTTTTTACCACTTTGTCGGCGTCGTGTATATGTATATCCATACCAACTAACAGCTTTCTAGTACCAACGGTCTCTGAGCTAAGCCGCGGACAGACGGACAGACGGACATGGCGAAACTATAAGGGTTCCTTGTGACTACGGAACCCTAAAACGGATAAATAGTATTACGTAATAAGACTTATTATACATAATACATAAGCTTACTTCAGTCCCATACATTTTTGACTCTGTACTAATATATAGGACAAAAAAATCATATCCTTTTCTGATGATTTTATCATCACCCCATTTCATACCTCGTTAATTCATTTGCCAACTTAACACTTCTTGTTAGTGTACTGCACTGTATTGGCCGGAACTACCCATTTACCAATGATTATTGACGTCAATCACGACTTCAATATTTGTTGATATTAAGGATGACAGTTACTTTCCTTGGGTAAAACGAACTGATAAACTGAATGCTATGAAATATTTGATCCTTCTATTATTATTTTTTTGCTGATAAGTCTAACCGACTTCTTCAAAAAGGAGGAGGTTCTCAATTCGTCTGCATGTTTTTTTTTGTTTGTTACGCGATTACTCCGCCAATTATGAATCGATTTTGATGATTCTTTTTTTGTTTGGTATGCTTCAGGTCATGCTTCAGAGGTGGTATGGCCATATAAAATTAATTTTCCTTGCGTAGTTTTTGAGATTCAATATGACGTATTTTTTCCATTTAGTATTAATGTTAACGATTTTCTAAATTACTCCGTCACTGTTATTTACATAGCAGGTAGTGCTATTTGAATTTGTGTGGGGTACTGGGGTACCCAGGTACCACAACTAAAAAGTGAAAAAAAGTCGGTGGCAAAAAAAAGGAAAATTGAAAAGCAAAGACACCGACTTCCGAAATTAAAGTAATTTTTCACTTTTTAATGTTTTTTTGGAAGTCGGTTGTATTCTTTTGGTAAAAAGTTTTCTTGCAATATAAATTGGTGTATTGTCTATTAGTATCCCACTGTAAAATCAAAATCAAAATATTTTATTTCACATAAAATATTAAACACCTACATGGGCATTTATGAAACGTCAGAAGGACGGTTCCAATTGGTCGTTTCCTATGGAGAAGAGCCGGCAAGAAACTCCACGGTTACTCTTTTAAAAATAATTGGTTATTACAATATTTTCAAATTACAGTGTTAGTGGTACGAAGGAACACGGGTGGGTTTTAGTCAGTAAAAGTCTGACACGCAAAAAAGGGTACAGGAACAAAAAGGTAGCTAGCAAAAAAAGAAGATGTTCAATAAATCTACAGTCCAATAAGCCTACAACGGTCTCACATTCACAAAATATAAAAGAATCTATATAAAAGACAAATAATAAAAAAAGGGCAAAGTCTCTTCTCAAACAGAGAAGGCACGCGCATTAATCACCATCTTTCCATCCGCTTGTTGAAGACGGGTTGACATTTAAGATTAAATTAAATTAATAATAATAATATATAAATAAAATAATATAATAATAATTAATTATTAATATATATTATTAATAATATATAATATTAATATATATATATATATACATATTATTATTATTATATGTTAATTATTATATTATATTTATAATTTAATTTTATTAATTTTTTTTAATAATATTCGAAAATTTGATAACTATAGTTATTAATTAATTATTTAAATTATAATTTATTTGTTAAAGGCCCGTTTCTTAATTTTTTTCCCGAAAGTCTGACAACCAGTCTTACCAAGGGGTATCGTATTATCCAGTTACTGGGTTGTGGAAGTCAGATAGGCAGTCGCTCCATGTAAAATATTAGTATTCAGCTGCATCCGGTTAGACTAGAAGCCGACCTCAATATGGTTGGGAAAAGGCTAGGCAGATGATGATGCAATTTATTTCTAAAGTAAACTTCAGAATATCTCATAATCTTTATCGAAATAACAACAGATATCTAATTTTAGTTTATGAAATGTTTGTACAGGTGCCAACCCTAGCAACCTAACATAGGTTGCTCTGAATTACTACAACCAACATCTAATCAAGCTAACTGTATTATGGTTTACATCCGGTCAATGACTTCACAAGGAAATTCTACCACACACACACATACAAACGACCTGCAGTATTGGATAGAATAGAATATAAAGGCAAAATAATAACATACAATCTTAGAAATAATTTACAAAGGTATTATAATGTTAGATGCCTGTACTAGGATAAACCTGTATCACAGGCGGCATAAAAGCTATTTGACAAAAAAAAAATGTTTTTTTTTTCTATTCTATCTACATTAATTCGGTAGATTCTGACATAAAAAAGAACAACTATCTTTCTTCCCGTGAAAATAGTAAAGACCATATTACTGATAATACCACGAAGACGCGTTCCACTGCGCGATTACTGCACTGTAAAGGCTCGTGCAAACAGACGCGAAATCGCAGGCGCGACATGCAGCGGTACCTTTGTCGACAAAGGTACCGCTGCCTGTCGCGCCCGCGATTTCGCGTCTGTTCTCACGAGCCTTAAGCTGTACTCTCGTACGGATCGGAGCGGAGTGGGGCGCGTCTTCGTGGATGGCACTATGTATAACAACGGGAATAATGATTGAAATCGTTTTTCTTTGATGGAGCCAAGACTTCATGAGAAAAGTTCGGGAATAATAATTGAATTCATCCTTCTTTGATGGAGCCAAGACTTCACGAGAATAGTTCAGTGGTTAAACTATTGGCCACTCATAACTCAAGAAGCGTTTCGATCAAACGAAAATAAAACCGGAACAAGAACAAGAGCATTATTTGATTGGTATTTTGACATATTTTTCATATCCAACATACATACCATCCATCACTATCCTTGATTACACAAAAAACATTTTAAAAAGTTTATATTTTTCATATTTGAGTTGTGGTACCTACCGCACACAAATTCGAATGAAAACACAGTGACGGAGTCCCTTAAAACATCGACTACATAATATAAGTGGAAAAAATACGTATTATTGAAGCTCACTCAAAAACTACGCAAGCAAAGTTCATAAAATTGATATGGGACCACCTCTGAAGTCACCAAACAAAAAAAGAATCATCAAAATCACCAAACAAAGGCGGTTTAGTCGCGAAGTTTTGAGAACCTCGTCCTTTATGAAGAAGTCGGTTATAAAAAGATTTGGTAGAGTGGGGATAGAATGTATATCCGCTCGTTTCGTCTAAACCGATCCTTAGATGGTCACTCTCGCACACTGAAGGAATCTGAGAAAACATATTTTAGTAAGTTTGATAAGCTCTCGCTTATTTCTAACTAACAACGCCAACGCGCTGAAAAGACCGAAAAAATTCATGCTCCAGAAATATTCAAATGATTGCCTTCAAAAAGTAAAAACAAAAATATTTCAAGGCGCTGCTCACGTCACAGTTTGTCTGTGAGTTTGTTTATTCACGGATAACCGATTGGTAGCGTAAGATATCAAAATCATGATTTATTTCACTCCGACACTTGGTTACTTTCGGAAGCAATTTTAACATAGATTGCTTACGTCAATACCAATTTTGTGAATGTCAAAATTCGTTATTTATTACTGTTTACTGGAGTGGGGGTATTTTAATAAACATCCGGTGTATTTATTTTGGTGGTATGAATATTTTAATCCGTCACTTTTGGTGCGAGAATGTGGATAAATCGGAGAACGAATCAAACCATTTGAACACCTCTTTTTAGGGTTCCGTACCCTAAGGGTAAAACGGAACCGTATTAATAAGAGTCCGCTGTCCGTGCGTCCGTCTGTCACCAGGTAGTATCTCATGAGCCGTGATAGTTAGACAGTTAAAGTTTTCACAGATGATGTATTTCTAAATAAATATTTAAGGGGGCTCCCATACAACAAACGTGATTTTTTTGCCTTTTTTATAGATTGGTATTGAACCCTTCGTGCGCGAGTCCGACTCGCACTTGACCAGTTTTTTATCACCTAGATATCCATAATTAATACTTAGGTAACGCCTGTGCTGTGTTGAAGAGTATGTTGGACTAATGCCAACGAAAATCTAAAGAAATCGGAGGCCGTTGGCTTGAAGTAGGATCTTCTTATTTTCGTGTGGTTAGTGACTAACCTGGTGTCAGAGTTTTAAAGCCGCCCATGGGCCTCTGACTTCACATGCCGTCGAGAAATATATCTCAGGCATGCCGGTTTCCTCACGATGTTTTTCTTCACCGTTTTTGAAGAGAGTAATAATTATAATATATTCACATGAATCCTATAAGTCAGAGGTGCGTGACTTGGGTTCGAACTCGAGACCTATGACTTGGCAGTCTGACGGTCACACCAGTTGGGTTAGGGAACATCTCGCCCACACAAAAACTGGCCTGTGGGCCAAATGTCAACGTTTTTAAAATGTGCATGGGTAGATTCGCCCGGATCAGTTGAGTAGAACGGGCCAGATGTTGGCTATCACTGCTCTGAAGTAAGATTATCCAAGATGATTGTCACAGTTTTACCAACCTATACATCCTTTCTTTCAGATTCGGCCACAACGGCAAGTCATGCGTCCTGCAGACCTTGTGCCAGCTAGGAGCTGAACCGTTACATTCTGATGATGAAGAGGATCTCTTGCACGAAATGGCAATGTTTGTATTGAAGTAAGTATCAGCCAGTAAATATCTATACTAATATTATAAGGAGGAAAGATTTGATTGTTTGTTTGTTTACATAATCAGCCTATAAGGTTCCCACTGCTGGGACACAGGCCTCCTGTCTGTGAGAGGGAGCGGGCCGTAATCTACCACGCGGGCCCAGTGCGGGTTGGTACATGTCACATGTCTTCGAATTTTTGGTTCTAGAACATGCCGGTTTCCTCACGATGTTTTCCTTCACCGTTTTGAGAGCAGTGGCGATGAAATAATTTACACAAAGTAAAGCGCCTATCAGGGTTCGAACCTACAACCTACAACTCGTAAGTCGTGGCCGTTACCACTGGACCACCACTGCTCTCCTTGTTTGTTTGTTTGCATTGAATAGGCTCCGAAACTACCTATTTGAAAACTTCTTTCACTGTTGGGAAGCTACACTATCCCCGGCTGACATAGGCTACATTATATTTTCAAAAAAATTAGGGCTCCTCACTAAAATTCCAATAATGTAACCCAAGGTGTAAAAAAAATACCTAAAATAGCCGTAGATAAGTACTTAGTGCTACCCGTGCGAAGCTGGGGCGAACAGCTAGTCTATTCATAAACAAACGACTCGTAGATGTCGTCGTAAAAAAAAACAAGCGAAGATCAGGCTAAGCATTTTAAGCGTATGCTGAGAGTCGGAGGCGCAGGTAACGCAGGGCCACGCAGCACAAGGCAGAGCAGATTTTGTAATGCATTAACGTACTGACAGCTGCGGCACAGGCACGTGGTACGCAGACATGTGTCTGTCCTGGGGGCCTAAACCGGCCACAATGGCAATTCCTCTAAAAGCAGTTCATTTCCTGAATCCCAGCTGTGATTAACAATTCCTCTAATTTGATATAAAAGCAATTCATAATTTGTGGACGAAATATGAATCTCCATAGAAAACTGTCAAACAGATGAATTACACGCAGATCATATTATGAATTGTCCATTGGTGACATTTTACGATGATTCATGATATTTTCATAATAATTATGATTCTGCTAAAGTGACCGTTTTAAGCCCCCTGCTCTGCGTCTGATTGTAGAGCCGGCACAGATTACTTCGCAACGCATGCTGCGCTGTGCCGCGTTACCTACGACTCAAAAACAAGTGACGACCAGCTGTCATTACGTTTATGCATTACAAAATCTGTTATGCCCAGACAAAGTGACATTCTATCAAAAATAACGATGACGCTCTGGGTGGAGCGGTAGCGCGTTTCAGACTTTTACTGACTAAAACCCACCCGTGTTCCTTCAGTTGCCTGTTGCCAAGGTCCCGGTGTCCTTGTCGGACTTCCCGCAACCCTGGGAGTGACTATCAGCTGTCAGTGCGTTTAGGCAATACAAAATCTACTCTGCCCGGCTCTGCATGGACCAACGTCACCTATCTCTCAACATACGCTTAGCCTAACAGCCAAGCTTAGCATGTTAGAAAGATACTTGGTGGCATAATATGTGACTAAATTTATTGAACATCTTCTATTTTGTTAAGTACCTGGTACTTACTTGTTGAAAGGCCTAAATTGTCCTCCCATGCCTACTAAAACTGTAATTTGAAAATATTCTAAAAGCCAATTATTTTTAAAAGAGTAACCGTGGAGTTTCTTGCCGGCTCTTCTCCATAGGAAACGACCAATTGGAACCGTGCACCTAGCTTCTGACGTTTCATAAGTGCCCATGTAGGTTTATGTGAAATATTTTGATTTGAATAAAATATTTTGATTTTGAACTATTTTTGGATATAATGATTCTGTTTAAAGTCACCTTTTCTCTTACGAAGGATACGTACGTGCAGGTTTTTTTTTAATCTTCAGGTCTAACTGACCCTACTTTTCAAAAGTTCAATGACCACTCCATAGTACCACATGCTCTACAGAGTTACATCACGAAGTGTAGACAAGTTCAAACTCAACTAGTTCCGACCATTAGCAGTTTGAACTTGACAATTTGATGAGTACATACTCGATGTGGCACGAAGGCTCTTTGCACTACTACTTAGTTTTGACGGTGGCTGAGTGACAGTCGTGATTTGAGTAGGGGTAGCAAAATCTGAATGATACACATACTTACACTCGCGACAATCTAAGAAGTCCGTTTTGACGTTTCGTTCTCGTACATGTAATAAAACGTTAAGCCTTGAGAATCAGTTTTGATCAATGTAGATAAGTCGTAGATCATAAACTCTCTAAGTATGTTCAATCGATATGTTTCGAGAATCAATTTATAATAAACCAATTTTTTTTTCATCGCTACACAAAGCATTTTGATAGCTGTCAAAACGGACTTTCTAGATTGTCGCGAGTCTACATATTCACGCGTTTATCTCAAAAGGGTAGGCAGAAACTACGGTGAGACACGTGTTATAAAAAACACACTCCTGCTTCGTCAAAATTCAAGTTCAAGTTTCTGTTCAAGTATCTACCTATCTGAATAATGGCAATGCAGCTATAATAAAGGTATATATATAGATCAATCAATCAATCTGCCTAGCCTTTTCCCAACTAGTTTGGAGTCGGCTTCCAGTCTAACCGGAAGCAGCTGAATAAAACCAGAATTTTATATGGAGCAACTGCCTATCTGATCTCCACACAACCCAGTAACTGGGTAATACGATACCCCTTGGTAAGACTGGTTGTCAGACTTTTGGGCGTCTGACGACCCATAACGACTGTCAAAGATCCACGAATGACAGCCAATACCAACAGATTAACGTGCTTTCCGAAGCACGGGATGAAAATTTGGTCACCCATCCACGGACCAACCCCGGCGAGCGTAGCTTAACTTGCTTGATCGACCCGTGCGGCTGTTATTACTTAGCCACAGGCTCCTCGACAGGTTAACCATTTAAATATTTATCAATAACAACAAAGAAATAAACGAGAGATGCTGCCTCTAAACATAATAAACTGAATCTAGTCGGTTTTTTACGACTTTCAGAAGTCCAAAATATACATGGCTCTGATGTATATGGTTAACCTTCTTGTATCTTCTTATTTGCGTAGATCACAAATCTATCAAGTTTACTAATAATAAGAAAAAAAAATGTTTTTACTCTTACGGGACTCCTAGAGTAAAGGCAAACTCGCCTATGTATTTTGTTGAAAAACCGTAGCTAAAAATGACTTGTTTCTTTTCATTCCAGTCCCAAGAACGATGGTACCAACAACCTAACAGAAACCGACGATACATACCCGTACATCAAAGCATACAGCGACGGGGAGCAACATCAGGACTGCACCAAGTTATACCAAGGATGCAAACTATCCTTTATAGATGTGTTCACCAAACTGCATGATCTAGCGTGATATGTAATGAAGACGGCTTTTTGAAAATTGTTTGTAAAAGGTGTGCTACATACTGGTTCGCTTCGGCTTGATTCGGCACAATTCGGTACCGCCGGGCGGCAAAATATACTTTATTTTGATTTTGTCGCCCGGCCTAGGCCTGTCAAGCCGACTAGAACGTGGTGTAACACCCTTCATGTTTGATAATGACTGAATGGAGAATTTGGAGATTGTAAATAAAACTTTATTTTACTTTCGGATTGCATTTTTAATCACACATCTTCCTTGAATCTGAAGGTATAACTGTATAGATAGGACACTCAGATTTTTCAGATCATGATGATCATTTGCCTAGCCTTTTCCCAACTATGTTGGGGTCGGCTTCCAGTCTAACCGGATGCAGCTGAATACCAGTATTTTTCCAGATGTATATCCTTATTTGAAAGCTCTTAACTATGGTTTTATTATCACTGTTCAAGTCCCTATAACTTTGTCCAAATGTAAATTACAATAATTATTTTTATTATCTCAGAAAAACTTTCTGCAACTTTCATAAACGTTTCGTCAGGACAGTTTTCTTTTTTAAATTAAAATCGAGGTGAAGTGCATGCTCAAATGCGAACACTTTTTAATAATACGAGCCTTAATCTAGATGCACAGGATAAAAATGATACCGCATTCATTTTCACAACAGAGGACCGGTATATACAGGGTGTAGGTTCTCATTTTCATGCTATTTTCGGAAACAGCACATGAATCAGCCACAAAATAGAGTGCATTACCCGTTTTTCATCCCACGCTATTCACAAAGTCAACTTGGAGAGGGTTATTATAGGGTGCAAGAATCTTTTTACTATTTGTGCTCTATTGTTATCTTATGCGGCAAAAATGAAAAGAGATTACGAGTTTTAGGAATTTAAGCGATTTATATAAAGGTTTGCTTACAAAATAATCGGCTTTACGCTAAATGAAACCAGCCTAAGGCCTCGTTTACGGAGACGCGGAGCGTCGAGCGTGGCGTTGGGCGGCGCGGCCCGCACTGAATTCAAACATATGGCTTTGTATGAGTGCGTTTACGGAGAAGCGTTTTTTCATGCGTTTGCTTGAAATGGGGGTGGCACGCAGCGGTGCCCGCCGCGTTCTTCGCTACACGCTTGACGTTTCGCGGCGGGCACCGCCACTCTTCCCGCCACGCATCTCTATAAACAACATCGTACATTGCCATATGTTTGTGTTTACGCGTACGATGGTAAGTGCCGCTTCACGCGCCGCCTCTCCGTAAACAGAAAAAACGTCCGACGCGCCGCGAAACGCCACGCTGCACGCGCCGCCCAACGCCCCGCGTCTCCATAAACGAGGCCTTAGACAGACATTGTGATTCTATTTCTGTCAAGCTCAGTCTACAGAGCAGTAGTGCGCATGACTTACGTGCAGGGCGTAGGTTTGAATTATGACAGGCGCTTTAATAAAATAAAAATAAAACATTTTATTTGGGACAACTAAGGGATCCATACATTGTACATTTTGCACTTAAAACACGATTGTTAGTAACTTAATCTAAAGACGAATTAAAGAGAAGATAAAAACAAATAAAATCCCAAAAAAAAAAAAAAACATTTAATTTAAGTTAATTTTCTTGCGTATACGTGTAGGTATATTTAATATTTTAGTTAAGACTTCGCATAATCATGTTTTTCTCTTCTTGTTCTCACACACTATTGTCTACATGTCTTTCTCATTTCTCCTTTCGCAGGTCTGCTGGAAGAAATGTCTTAAGAAATAAGCAGTACCTTTGTAACATGTTATAATTAGGTCGTATCTCCATGTATTTTACTGTGTGTACGTAAATAATAAAATAAATAAATAAAATTGTGATTAATGAAATTTAAATATACAACAACAAATTAATTTTTGTCAATCTTTTGCTATTGACAAAATATATTTGAATGCACCTTTTACTTGAAAAGACAACCTATAAAAGTTGGATTGCACAACCCGTGCGGCTGTTATTACTTAGCCACGAGCACCTCTGGAATATGGACAAGCCCGTGGCTAAGTAATAACAGCCGCTCGGGTCGATCCATCAGGTTAAGCTACGCTTGCCGGGCTTAGACCGTGGATGGGTGACCATTTTCACATATCGAGACTCTTTCGTGCCTCGGAAAGCACGTTAAGCCGTTGCTCGCGGCTGTCATTTGTGGATATTTGACAGTCGTTACTAGTCGTCAGAAGCCCGAAAGTCTGACAACCAGTCTAACCAAGGGGTATCGTATTACCCAGTCACTGGGTTGTGGAGGTCAGATAGGCAGTCGCTCCATGTAAAATACTGGTATTCAGCTGCATCCGGTTATACTGGAAGCCGACCCCAACATAGTTGGGAAAAGTCTAGGCAGATTGATTGGGCTCCTCTGGAATATGATTCAAAATAAGGAGCTGAAATTTGCGGACGGCTGTCTCTTACACCCTGTATATTTATTTATTTATTTATATATACTTTATTGTACACCAGAAAATACATAGCGAAAATAAATAAATTGAACACTACAAAACATACAATGGGCGGCCTTATCGCTTTCTGCGATCTCTTCCAGGCAACCTTAGAATGGACAGTGATTGCGTGGACATCAAAAATGGGGTTGTCATTGGTGGAAAATAATAAGTAGGTACTTAAACTTACCAATAGATACAATATACTATAATAAATAATAATATATATATATGCTATACAATACATACATACATACTGACTTTAAAAGAATATTTATGTAAGCAAGGAAAAATAAATGACGACTACAGATTATTACAGATGAGAACAAGATCACATCAAAGTAATGTTACTGCACAAGTCTCTTAAATACAGGTAACGCTTGCGCGCGTTTTATTTGAACTGGCAATGCATTGCACAAACGAGCGGCCTGAACAGAAAAGGATTTGTCGAAGAAATGTGTGGAATGCATTGGCATTTTAAGCTTCAAGTTATCTGAAGACCTTAAAAATTTCGTATGGGAGTCACAAAGATACTCGAAACGTTTCTTAAGATAGAGAGGGGTGGAAGGGGAAAAGAGCACATTATACAAAAGGGAAAGAATATGAGCATTCCGGCGAAGGCGAATTGGTAACCACTTGAGCTTCACACGAAATTCGGAAACATGGTCATATTTGCGCAAACCAAATATGAACCTTATACAAACATTTTGAAACCGCTCAAGTTTATCAAGTTGGTTTTGAGTAAGGTCAAGATAGCTGGCATCAGCATAATCAAGGATGGGTAGGAGAAGTGATTGTGCAAGCGCAATCTTAGTGGCAGTCGGTAGAAAATTGCGTAGTCTCTTCAAAGATGCAGCGGATGCAAATAGCTTGCGGCTAACTTCCTGTAGCTGGGCAGTCCAAGAGAAGTTCTTGTCAATGAATATCCCCAAGTTTTTTACTTTTTCGCTGAAGGGAATAACAGAGTTGTATAAAAAAAAGAGTCGTCCAATCAATCCTTGACACCGTCCTAGAACTGCCAACCACAACAACGTGCGTCTTTATGGGGTTGAGGTTTGGACTTATCCAAACCTCTTGCTCCAGTCGCATATACGGGCTAGATCGCGATTAATCACTAAGATAGCCTCGGAAAGATTACCAAGTGGAGCTCGCGAGTAAATTTGTAAATCATCTGCATAAAGATGGTAGGAAGAAATTAGTACGTCGGAGATTGAGTTAATAAAAACTGCGAAAAGTAAAGGGGATAGAACGCCACCCTGTGGTACACCGGCAGAAGTATTACTCCAGGAAGACAAGGTCTCGCCAATGCAGATACGTTGCCGGTGACCGAACAGGTAAGTACGAAACCAGGCAATTACCAATGGAGATATATTAAGAAAGCATAGAATGCCAAGCAGAACATCGAAATCAACAGTATTAAAAGCATTACTGAAATCTAGCAAAGCTAAGACCGTTAGATTACCGTTTTCCATGGCTGACCTTATATCATCCGTAATATTCAGAAGCGCTGTGGTGGTGCTATGACCAGGACGGAAGCCAGACTGGAAAAGATTGAGGAGATTATTTTTGGAGAGGAAAGTGCTTATTTGATCGTGGATTAACCGTTCAAGGACTTTGGATAGAAATGGTAAGACGGATATTAGACGATATTCAGAAAACGATGAGGGATTACACTTTTTAGATAACGGAATTATTTGGGCATTTTCCTGTATATATATCTGTCTAACTTTATTATAGGTAAGATATTAATGAGTCGTGAAGAAACACAGAGATCAAGATAATCATCTTATGAATGGCTAGTCATCTAGTAAATATAGCGGGTAACAACCAAATAAAACACATATTTTTCAATATTTTATTTGGAAAATAAATAATTTTTAGACACTAAATGATATTCCAAGCGTCAAGCATCATTAGATCGACATTTGGAAGTACCTTATCAATAATTGGATATCGATATCATTTATTTACCTCCCATATTCTTTTAAGTACTAAGGGCGAGGCCCCATTAGTGCGTTGCGCTGCGTTGTGTCGCGTCGTCGCAACGGAACAACGCATTGTATGCCACACTTGTGTTGCGTTGACGCTGCGCCAACGCAACGCAAGAGGGTATGCACGCCGTCGCAGCTGCGTCTCAGTCTAGCTTCTCGTCTAGCTTCCTCCTCTAGCAGTGGACCACTGTCCATCGTCGCAGCGGAGCTTCGACAACGCAGCGCATCACCCTCCCTCCCGCTTCGTCTCTTGTGCGTCGATCCGTTGAAACGTCGCGCGCGACGACGCAACGGTCTAATGGGGCATGTCATAAAAAATATATGGAAAACGACGCAACGACGACGCTGCGACGACGCAACGCAGCGCAACGCACTAATGGGGCCTCGCTCTAAGACAGAAACATAGTTGGCATTAATTGTGTAACAACATCTTCGACTCAAGAATAGCAACGTACCTACATTGGTACTTTACAACACAATTCAGATTAATCTTCTGTTCTTTATACAGCACTTAAACAGGGTTAAATTGAATTCATAGCCATCCTCTTAAGGGGTCATTGTACTCATCACAATCCACAACTATCAATATGGGATTAATCCAGAAATCGCAAAAAAAAATACTGTTCCCTACATTTTGACGAGCTTTGCGAACATAAATGTAGGGAACAGCAGATTTTTTCCGATGTTTTTCTTTTAGTCAGTACAGCACCACTTCCACACTGTTAAGCATAATTAGCCTATAATGTTCCCACTGCTGGGACACAGGCCTCCCTCTGTGAGAGGGAGCGGGCCGTAATCTACCACGCGGGCCCAGTGCGGGTTGGTAGATTTCACATGTCTTCGAATTTTTTGTTCTAGGACATGCCGGTTTCCTCACGATGTTTTCCTTCACCGTTTTGAGAGCAGTGGCGATGAAATAATTTACACA
This sequence comes from Lithophane ornitopus, assembly GCA_948473465.1. Classification (NCBI taxonomy): domain Eukaryota; kingdom Metazoa; phylum Arthropoda; class Insecta; order Lepidoptera; family Noctuidae; genus Lithophane; species Lithophane ornitopus. Next base: position 3,241,614 of record OX419629.1, read on the forward strand.
AAGTAGGGTCAGGGTTCGAACCTACGACCTACAACTCGTAAGTTGTGGCCGTTACCACTGGGCCACCACTGTCCACATTGTTAAGGAAGAAAATACTTGGAAAACTTTGCTTTTCATGAGCTGAATGACAGAATTATCAGCAGCGTACCAAACAATGACATTATCATTAAAAACTAAATTAATAGGGTCGTAACCTCTTTTGCTTTACAATATCCATCATTTACAAGAACCCAAACTTGTGCAGCGTCTCCTCTCCTATCTGAGTGAAGGTACTGAGGACTGAGCCCTCACACTCCGGGAACAGGTTGTCACAGCTCACCCCTACCTCTCTGCCGAGCCTCTCTGCTGCATGATACTCGTTGTCCGTGTGATGGGATAGAGAGTCCTTCGTTGTTGATGGCCTGAGAAGAAAGGTAACAATTTTTAGTTTTAAAATATTCATTACCGTAGAGATTTTAACCTGCAGGGTAATTGCGTAACACACTTACAATCCCAATTTCATTCATTTTGACAACTCAACAAAATTCATTGCGATTTACATTGTAGAGCCGACGAATTTTTCAAACATATTATGTTTTTTTTTTCATAATTTTTCGTATTGTTATTAAAAGTGTGTTACACAATTTGGTTGCCGGACGGCAGCCTTCATGGCATTATTTGGAAATAAATATTATTTCAGATTTAGAATCCGAATAAAAAGGAGACAGTAAGCCCGGAGGGGCAATCTCCGTATTTTTTTTTTTTTTGCAAGAACGTTCGCATTCTTATCTCTACCTCAATCTGTTAAAAAAAAAACATTTTCCTTACATTTTTGACAAGTTTTTGGCATTATTGACGCTGAGATGAGATTGCGACTTTATTTATTTAGGTATAAGAATTGACATTCATATAGTGACGTCTTGATGTAAAAAAGTAATTTATATAATATAGGAAAAAATATTCTCAGCTAGACTCGCGACAATCTAAGAAGTCCGTTTTGACAGCTATCAAAATGCTTTGTGTAGGGATGAAAAAAATAAATAAATGGTTTCTTATAAACTTATTCTCGAGACATATCGATTGAGCATACTTAGAGAGTCTGTAATCTACGACTTATCTACATTGATAAAAACTGATTCTCAAGGCTTAACGTTTTATTACATGTAGGTACGAGAACGAAACGTCAAAACGGACTTCTTAGATTGTCGCGAGTGTAATATGTGTTTTAGTCTAGAAGCTTAGAGTAATACGATCCCAAAGAGACTAAGGTAGTCTCTTACTTAAGAATCTACGGTGAGGAATAAAAATATACGCGTATGGATTAAAACAGCATAAAAGGCAATTAGGTACATACCTACCTACGACGATAACCTACCTCCTAACAAATCTTTCAGCAGCTATAAGCCCAGTACGTAATACTATTATAAAAAATTCACTGAGAACCTTGTTCAGTAAAGCGAACTCACTTTCGATATCGCTAATTCGTTTGCTAACCTTTATTGATACCTAAGTATTATTTCTCTCAAGTTCTTTTTTTTTTATACATGAGAATTTATCGATGCATTTTCGCTTATAATAAAATCACCGCCACAAAATATTCAGAGAAAGAAAAAATGGAAAATGAATGCGAAGTACTAATCCGGTGAACATAGAAATCTCAATACAGAGGCAGAAAAAATATGAAGCATTAAAAATGAATGCGCCGAGTTCACAGCGCTACCTCATTTACACACCCTTCAAATAAAAATTCCCGAACACAACATACAACGCGAGATTAAACGATTTTCCTTAACCAAAAAGCTCCAATCTTAGCCCGTCAACTCCACCCGAATGAATGATATATCATTCATAAATAAAGCAGTACCGAAATCCTTTCATAACGTTAGTGACTTACGTGAATAGTATATGTCCAATTTCGCCGAGCAAGCCGTTTTCATGGGTGAATGGTACCTCGGCAGCCTCGCAGATTGTTCGAAGCAGGCACGGCCGACCTGAATACCCGTACCTGAAGTTTCAATGGCTAACCTTAATAAAATATTATACCTTCATAGCGATTCTTGTTAACTCTTTATAATACTTGGACTAAATGATGTTTTGATTTAAGTTTTATATTCAGAATTATTTTTTACTCCTCTCCTTTTATTTGTACAAGCTAAGCGTCGGTTGCTTTGGAGTTTTATTTTTGCTCGTTCTGTTTGTTTTGATTCTTTGTTATTCTTTGAAGTTTTTATAGTAATGTATTTTAACAAGAGCAACAGTGATTTTGTACTCGTATATTTCTGTAATAAAAACCGAGTCCAGTATTTTTTTTTTTTTTATGACGAACATAGGACCTATTTATAAGTATAATGTCAACAATTTCTGAAAAAGCCGGTACGAAAAACATAAGAATATTACCTTTCAACCATGCGCTCTATAACTTTATAGAAGTCCCATCTATTCATTCGTTGAGGTTCCTCCTCTTCTTCCAACGCATTCTGGTCAATCTTTTCTTGTTTTTTAATAGCTTCATCTAAAGACAAATCATTCTTAACAGTAGTACTGTCCGTAATTAGAACACCGCCTTCAGAATAAATTAGAGACCTCTTTCGTCTGTCATCAAAAGTCAAATCTACTAATGTATCGTTGTCTCCCTCAGGTTGCTCAGTTACTGCATCTTCTGTTTCACTCATTTGTCTTGAATCATCAGAATCTATTTCATTTGAAACGTCTTGAGTTGGATTGTCTTCGTCCATGTCTCTGGAGACTGTGTTGGCGAATCCGTAGATCCTGCTAGTATACTCCGTACTGTTTGTAGGCAAATCATACTGGAATTTGATTACAGTACCAACGGTAACTGATTGCTCTTTCAGGTCAACTGGGACACCGAGACCGATGATGAACTGAAAAGTTTGAGAAAGTTGGTCGTAGTTAGAATCAATTTAGATTTATGTAGGTCAGGTCAGTAAATCGGTTCAGTTCGATAACTCTATTTTTTTTATCATAAAAAGTGTTAAATTGTTGTATTCAGAATGATAGTTATGTAAATCTAAATCCAATCCAAGTAATATCAAATCTATCACACTTTCATAAAAGACTGCGGTAAACTCATAAAACTATTCATATAATCACTTATCTTCAGAAACAAATTACTAATCACTTAAGATATTCATAAATACATATTATGCAAACGTAAAATATGCGATACATTTTAAGAATAAAAAGTATTATTGTATCTTTCACTAAGGGCAGAGTGCTCCTGAAAATAACGAAGTGAAATTCTAATACAATTAGGGTAATGAATGAGATAAATACACAAAATTATAATGAACTGAAATTCATGTGAACGTAAACAATAAATAGGTAACATTCTCATTGAAATAATACAAGCATTTGATAAGCTTCATTAAAATTTTCAGCACAACATTTGGAAGGAGTATAATAAAGTGAAGGTGCTTGGGGGAGGCCTGTGTCCAGCAGTGGACGTCTTTCGGGTGAAATGATGATGATGATGATAACAAAGTGCAGGGTGTAACCCATGCAAATGTATAGGTACAGTGACGATTAGAGACAAAACATATCCGTTTGAAACAGAAATAAATGAAAAACAAAAACTCTCATGACACGCTTCAAAACGCAGACAGAAGCTTTATTGCATTTAAATTCACGAACAAAAAACGACACTGCTTCGTTAAGCCCTATCCGTTGTGCAAAGAAAACATCATTTGCTTAAGTTAAATCAGGTACGCTATGTAAATTTACATGGATTTGTTCTAATAAGACTGGGGGAACGTACCTGTGCTCTGGCTGGGCCACCGTCTGGGTACACGAGGTAGCGCCTCTGTCTACCCGCGTCCGCTCCAAACAGGAAAAGCAAATTGAACAAAATTAAAGCAAGCAACATCGTACTATTTCGTTTTTACGTCGATTCTGAGCGCACCGGCACCGTCGGCGTGTAAATACTGTATAAGATAAAATGTTAGAATGTTTGCACAGAGCCTACGGCAGCCTGACTAATGAACCGTTATGTTTTCCCAGTGATTTGGCCTGTACCGAACGGCCCAGATGCTTGCTAACGTGGAGTCGAGGTAAAACTTACATCTCCGCTTAACAAAACATTACACGTAACGACCCTATTCTACGAGTGTAGGCTGTATTTTGATACTGAATTGAGGGTTTATATTTTTAAAGTACTAGTATAATCTAGTACTAGTAGTTTTTAAAGACAACACACAAGGTGATTCAACTGATATTAATCAAAATCAAAAGTCATTTATTCAAACTAGGCTGAGAATCAGCACTTTTCGAACGACAAAATTACATAAGACAGTCCCCTAAAACGCCCACCCTTCACCACTTCCTAGTGCTTTAGCTGGGAAGAAGAAGTGGCGCAACAAACTCCCCAGCAGCACAGCTGTCTGTTTAGTTAGAATTACATTTTGTTTACAAAAACTGAGCCCACAGTTACTCCATGAACGCATTTCTTTCCTACTGTAATGTAAGGCAGCTAGTAGTACAATTAATTTAATACACAGAGTATTTAAATCAGCTTAAAATCCTAATACAAAGAAAGAAACATTACAAACAATTTTATAAGGAAAGGCTTGAAGAGATCTTCAAAGTAATACAATTGCAAGTACAGACCTACGACCTCAAAATACATAACAACATATACGATTAAATTAAATGAACATACAATTATGATTACATAAGCAACAGGAATTAGCTGAAATTAAAGACAATCCGTCAATCCCTCATCAAGTAACCAAACTTCTGATATAAAAGAAACTAGTAACAAAACTAATTTCTTCACCAATAAAAACTTCCAACCAAACTTCTGTGCCCAACTCAATTTGACTAGACAAAACCGCCTCAACACTACAACACTATAATAACGAAATTTTCTCCCCGACTTTCAACATTAGAATTTCCTTCATTTTTATAACTTGCCACTATCGCGTGCATTTCTCTTGCAAACATTTGCCCACACTATGTGCGGAGTTCTACAGGGTTCCGCCGTCCTCTACCGCATCAAAGTTAAGTCCCCTCTACACTACGCTGGCCAATTTATTGAAATGAAGGGTTAAAATGGGATTCTGTGGTTGTACACCACCGCTGCAATATGTTGAACAGATATTTTTTCTCCTTTGTATATCATATCGTATTTTGTTATGAAAGAGGTTGCGTTAATGCGAAATCATGGTTTTCAATTTCTGCGTTCTGTTCCTGTTTAATTGGTTTTGGATGATTAAATATTTTGTGGTTGCTATTTTGGTTTCTGAATAAATGTTTTTCATAGGTATGCCATATTTAACTTCCATGTTCATTTTGTTATTTAATATTTACTTACAGTTATTTATCATCTAGCTAGTAGGAGCCTACTAGTATGGACGTTCGCATTTTCCATTTACCTACGAGTTTCATTTACTAAACTACTAGATATTACCCGCAACTTCGTCTACGATCCAGGATGAAAAGTAGCGTATATCCTTCTCCAGATCAAATTTCATTCAAATCCGTTCAGCCGTTTTAGCATGAAAGCGTAACAAACGAACATAATTTCGCATTTATAATATTATAGTTAGGACCATCATTAAGTACTTAATTTAACTAATGATTCCTAAATTCTAGAATATCATACCTTATTCCTGTAAACAAATTATTGTCTTTACAACACTTCTCATTTCTCGCTATTGTTTGCTACTACGAACAACAATAGTAAATCATATTTCTACCCTCAAATCTGTATAATATTATGTATATACATTTCGGTTCCGTCCATCTAATTTCCCATTCAAATTATTATACACCTCAGTCCAATTTGACTTTCATGAGTTATGTTCGCGGTAATTAAATTATTCGTGATTTTTCTCGTCCTACAAATTAGACAAGTAGATTGTAAAACAATCTGTTTAATTAGGACATCTTTGGTAATCTAATTAGGGTTTTTTAAGTGGCACTGTATTGTTTCAGGTTTCTGTTGGATATTTTTGGTGTGACGCATGTTTTGTTCATATTTTATACGAATGTTAACAATCGTTCAGTCGACTTCATCGAACATATGACTCTCGAAGTAAATTTACGGACCCGTGGAGATGACAATACAACAATCAATTAAAGTGCTACGGTGGCGAAACGTGGACACTCACGGTACGATTGGTCCATAAGTTCCAGTTCGCTCAGCGAGCTATGGAACGGGCTATACTTGGAGTGTCTCTGAGGGATCGGATACAGAACGAGGTGATCCGGCAGAGAAACAAAGTTGCCGACATAGCTCACAGAATAAGCAAGCCGAAGAGGCAATGGGCCGGTCATATTAGCCACAGAACCGATGCGGTCATCGGTTCTGTGGCTACCCCAACGGTTTGGGGTAGACGTGTTCTTGAGTGGAGACCGCGAATCGGCAAACGTAAGGTAGGTCGCCCTCAGGCTAGGAGCGACGATCTTCGCAGGATGGCTGGTAGTAGCTGGATGGGAGTTGCCAAGAATCGAGCTGAATGGCGTGCTATTGGAGAGGCCTATGTCCAGCAGTTGAGTGCTATAGGCTGATGATGATGAAATCTAATGATGTTCCCAGTCTGCATAAAAAATAACAATCTATTATACCCAATAGTTTAGTCACTATAGCTAGTCAAAAATTGGCAAAATCTATAGTTGGCCCATAACTATTTAGTTTGTCAGAAAAAATCTTTTTTTTAATTTAAATGTTAGGATTTATTTGATAGTTCTTCAAATACTCGTAAGCATTATATTGTCAGTCGTTTCATTTATTGTCGTATAGTCATCTCCATATTGTATAATAAATTATGATGGATTAGATTATTTATGTATTTTCTCAAATCTCGCGCGAATTATTTAAGAGGATTCACTGAAATCTTAATTGCACTGGGGGACAAAATAATTTTCGACTATTTTAAACAAATGCCTTCCATAACTAATAATAGTTATCAAAACAAGTACCTACCTACAGTAGCATCCCCGAAACATTTAAACAGCCGGTCCCAAACTTGCGGGAACACTCCGATAACTATCACTCACAACTGTGTAACCGGTGAATTATTGAACAAAAGTCTTCAACAGCTTGTATCACAAGATTCTGCACTTAATTAATCCAAAGGATTACGTGTAATTTTGGGAAGAAACGATAAGTTTTATTTAAGAGAGACAAGCCTCAATTTCCTTCTCTAAATCTTTGGGATTTTGGAATTTAAAACTCAATTTTCGAAATGAGGTTTGAAGTATTTTAATATTAATGGGTCGTTTTGTTGAACACGACGAGCAATATCAACCCTATCTTTTGTTAAATTCCTAAATGGATCACTATATATTTGATATTGGACCTGGCCATTTTTTTTTAAGTTTAAGGCATACGGTTTTTCTAGCCACCATCTTTTTATTCAACTTTTATTATCCCACTACTGGATAAAGGTCTCCCATTATATATTAATTCGGTGCCTAAGTGTGTTACAGAATTTAAAAAAACGCCTTCTCAAACAGATCTATTTCCTTCGTTTCTTACATCTTAAAAGGTATCTGACACTACTTATAGTTAAGCTTTTACCGTAGGTATATGCACAGAGATTAAGAGGCGACGACATTTGACAAATTACTTCGGTAAATATCTAATATCAGGTAGTCAGGAGTTTGTTAAACCATGCGACAGTATTTGTGTTACTTTAAGACTTCAAAATACAATCTGTTTTGTTGAGAAATAAATGTTTTATTTCAATAATGTGGATCAGTGGGTATTTGATTGTGTAAGTATTTTTTTTTTCAAGTGATTTTTGTGATAAATATGCAAAATTTGGTTTTACCCAAATAATGTCTAAATGAGAATTAATTTGCTTATCTTTTGATTTTTTGTCGTTGTGTCTTAATGTTCTTTTGAAGGTTAATACTCACAATTAAACGTCAAAGAGTGTATGTTTAATTTATAATTGTACATATCTATATAGATCTATTTTTTATATAGATCTAATTTCGGCCACGACACTGGAACCAAAAACCAAAGGGATATTATCCCCTTCATTGAATTGAAGATAACTCAACCATTATGACAATTTTGCCCAAAGATGGGCAATAGAAATATTTATTCGCAAGAACAAAAACAAGCAAATAAATAATGTTTACACGTGTTTTTTTCAGGAGCTTAGCGTTATTAAGTGTAATTTGTGAACAAACCGTCACAAAGAAGAGACAGAGACGATATTTATTGTTTACACCGGCCACACAGTGGGGCGTGAGTATTTATTAATAGATTTATTTCTTTTCACCAAAAAGAAAAAAATAAAAAAATATTCGTATTTTATTATACTTTGATATTCTCTTCCATTATATAGTTTATCTTCATTTTCTATTTACCGTCTTACTACATAATATGACGACCGTATTCTCCGAACTGTATTTCCCTAAGACAGAGGTGTTAAATACAGTACACCCACGTTCCGCCCTGTAATAAGGGATGAGCCTGTTGCCAACAGCTAGGCAGGAATCCAGACTCCGGGCTGCGACTTAGACTTGTTTTCCTAAGCCCAAAACCCATCACTTACCTATGGGAATTCAATTTAACATTTTTTTTTCGTCTATTTATTTTCTTTCTTATCTATTAACATTTTTAAATATTCTATAGGATACAATTAAAAAAAAAAACATTTGAAAATATAAAAAGATAGCGGTCCGCCAGCGTCAAAGCTACCGGTGGTTAGGGCTGCATGGACAGGAACCTCCTCACAATGCGAGCCGTATCAAGGAGTACTGCCTTATTATTTTATTTCACATAAATCCACACGGGCACCTAAGAAACATCAGAAGCCAGGTGCACGATTTCAATTGGTCATTTCCTATGGAAAAGACATGGGCAAGAAAGTCCACGGTTACTCTTTTAAAAATAATTAGCTTTTACAATGATTTTAAATTACAATGTTAGGACATTATGGTAGATCAATGTCAATCCTGTCAGATTTGCCAGTCAGTAGGGTTCTTTATGGGGCTGTCTTTCGAAACGATCAACAGACTAAAACTCCAAAACAATCTAAATATTTTCCTCTATTACAGGTATTCGCAACAGTATCCATTCCTCTCCATCCAGAATCTTACGTCAGTGTGGCATGGTTCTTCGAAGCCAACTACTACAACGTGGACAATGCTACCTACTTCGAGCCTTTACTGGGAGATATTGAAACTGTTAGTAACCTTTTATGTTTAAAATAGGAACATTTTCACTTAGAGATTGCCATTTCAAGGATTGTGATTAGGGCATGGGAAGCCGTCACCTCCTTCTGCGAAGCAGTAATGCTCGCGAAGGATGAGGCGGAACGCGTGAGGGAGAGCCAAGGTATGCGTCCTCACGCCCCTAACCGCCGCCGCAGGAGACGCCCTGGGCGTCGGCAATCCCAGGCGGATTCCCGGCCACCATAGGCGCGGGCTTGCGGACGTTGAGCAATGGGTAGCTCGCCGTCCGATAAGGACCAGGGTTGATGGCACGTTGTGTTCCACGTGCGCCTCAAAGAGATGTCAGCACAATCGGCGGGGCCCGCTAGGACCGATGCCAGGGTTGCGGGAAAGTCCGAAAGGGATACCGGGACCTTGGCAATAGGCAACTGAAGGAACACGGGTGGGTTTAAGTCAGTACAAGTCTGACACGCCCTTCCGCTCCGCTCGGAGCGTGAAAAGTCATTTGATGATTTCCCAATCACAAAAAAAAAAAAGGTATTGTCATTAAAAGAAACCATCCACGGACTAACCCCGGCAAGCGAATCGCCCCGTGCGGCTGTTATTACTTAGCCACGAGCAAGAAGCTTATATGTATTTTAATTATAAAAAATCTTATGAATGATGATTTTGTTCCAGGTATCAAGAAACAGGGAGGATCGCAGTATTCAAGTTCCAAAAGAAGTGATGACTCGAAGCAGTATCTACACTTTAATAGAATCCATGCTGGAAAAGTAAGTCGTATTTTATTAATTTTCAAAGCGATCGTTATCACTTATAATTAATTAATAATTAATTTATAATTATATGAGGTACAAATGCCGTCAATCAATCAATCAATCAGTTTATTTGTGAAACATAGGTGTTTACATAAATAGGGTCAGACTTTCATAAATCTGAGAAATGACAGACCCTCAAGATTCTGGCACAGCATCCACGATTATTTTCGATGTGATCTTATTTTTTTATATAGTGCTGAGAATAATTACGAAATAAATATAACACTGCAAAACTGCACTACACTGACTAAAAGCCCTTTCCGTCAAAATGGCTCCTAAAAACCATGTAAGCAACACCAAACAAATTCTCAAGTACCAGGAGCCCATAAAATACAAGAGAACTAAATACCGCTTGCAGAGACTTTGTTCCGTCGAACGGCAGTAGTTACTAACCACTGAACAGCGGTACACCTACTAATTCTGTTGCTATCCTAGTAGACTACTCGAATACATTGTGCTTGCTTTTGAAGTATTAGTAGAGCTTACATTGTTTTGGAGTTCAAACTAAAAGTCATCCCTCAATGCTATACAAGCTTAACTTATTCAATCTGGTGGGTTCAGCCAAATAGGTCATCCCCTTCCAATTTGAGAAATGTGGGGATGGATATATTTGTAACTAATATCTGCCATTATAGTAAAAATAACGATAATAATAAGGAAAAGTCCATATAGCATCATAAAATACTAATCATAAAGGCAACTGATTACTGCCAAGGCTCCCAAACATTATTAATTAATCAATTTTCTCCCAATTACCTTTTCCGACAGACAGCTGTATTCTATCTTAGTTACTTTCATTCCATGATCCATCATGCGAGCGAGCCATTTAGTAACAATATAATATTTATGATATCAACTGACTAGTGTTTTTGAAGTATTTGCTATTGACTTTTCCATCCTCTAATTCCACCACAGGATATTTTCAGCTTTCACAGATTTCAAAATGGTGTTTTTACTTCAGACACGGGTATCCAGGACGGCCATGCTTGCTCAGACTTATTTGCGAGAATGCTCACGCTCACTTCTTACACAATGGGCTAATGGGGGACCTGATATACCTAGTTCTTACGTAAGTAGCAGTCTTTAATTGTTTAAAAATAAAACGTGTGCGGTCAGGTCGTCACGAACGAAGTTCCTTCTCAAATAAGCTTTAAAAAAAAACATAATTTTTGCAGCCGCCATCTTGGCCTCACTATCGGCTAAAACTATGAAAACGAAACGCAAGACGAAAAGTAAAATTTTCAAAACATACTTCTTGGGTTTATTTGAACTCACTCTCTGTCTCTCTTTCTTTCTCTTTGAATTAGAAGAGGACAGTCGCAATGTATTAACACTTTTTGCGTGACTCTTTCTGCCAGTTTATAAGCCGCGTTAAACAACTTCGTTCCAATAATTCTTCCAAAAATTTTAAGAGCCTGATTTGTAAATATTGCTTTCAAATCTTATGTTGCTCAATGTCAGCAGTTGTTGCTATGGTATCACTTTGTTATGCCTTGCCTTTTAGCTCTCGGTAGAGTATGTTCTTTGCATTAAAGAAACTTAAGCCTTATGTTCATAGGCAAGGCTTACAATGAACATTAAGGAAATTGTCCCTTAAACATGATTAAAATCCACCGAGAACTGTGACACTACGACGGAATTTGTCCTTTTAAAATCATAACGAATTTATGGTATCTTTGCAGACCATCAGCTTCAATGTCAGAAGATGATATAGCAGACAGTTTCTACGAAGCAGAGTACTACGGCTTGGATAAGAAATGCAAAAGATATACTAAGGACTGTCCATCGAATCTTCTAGAAACTATTTCTTTGTACGCTGACAACGTGGTGTGAATAAAAACAATCGAAGATCGTATTTAATGTTTTTCTTGGGAAACAACATTTCAAAGAATTAGGTATCTTGATACCTGAGGGCCTAGACAAGTGACAATCGCTTCAGCTTCTAATATTTTACTCCTCCTATCTAGAGATTAGACAAACTCTTCTATTCATCTTTTATTGTTCCATGCTCCTGAGACACAAATATAAAAACTATAAAACAAAACACTATCACCGGCGGCAATCTGTTTTCAATCAAAATATCGTTATTGGGCCCCACCGTGTCGTTGTCACTGACGTCACACACATGTTAATATTTGCGCGGCACAAAATTGCCTACGCTGACTGGACAATGTCATACCTGCCCGTGTTACAGCTTTATATGGCTTTTTGGATGACGATATTTGATTTCCGAAGGTTGAAAAATTGGTATTACAATTTTGGCAAGTATTAATTAATTTGGTGACGTGAAAAGTAAAGTATTTATTTGCATTGATTGATGATCAAATCAACCAAAATAAGATACACTCAGACAGGAATGATTCAAAAAACTTTGTAGTCTTACGACCCCAATGTTGTTTTTATAACACAATAACTTTTTGAAATTCTTATCTTAAAACAAAAACTCATCTAGAATAAACCGAATTTTGTCATTTATAAGAGCCACTAGGATCTGTAATCAGAACATATTAATCTTCAATTTTAGAGCCAATTAAGTTACGACTAAAAGATCATCTGCTTTTAGTCGTAACTAAATAGGCTTTACAAAATAAACTCCATTTTTATTGCTCACTCAGTTCCCTACCTATCCTCAACAGGCTATCTGATTTCAGTGAGGTATCGTATAAACAAGGAGTGCTGAGCCACGCGGCAACTCGTTGGTCCACTGTTTGTAGGTCATTTCTATTTGAACTTCTACCGAGCATTGAGCTGCAATGCTGACGAGCAAGCCTTGTTGGCGTTTTCATTTTCTTGTTTACAGTTTGTAATTTTCTCAAGGCAAATTTTATTTTATATTTAATTAAATAGGCAAAGGCAAATTCAACTGAAACCTTTTTCGTTCAAAATAAGCTTTAATTATGAATCCCCTTTACCGCTTCCTCGCATTTATTTATGATGGAGAGAAAAAGTGGCATAACCAACTCAACATAAACAAACTAGCAACACTTTTCTGGTAATGACAAACGTCTCAATATACCGAGAAAGGATATTATTGAAAATAGCATACAAAAGTAGCATTCAGCATTCAAAAGTAGCATACAGCATTCAAAAGTAGCATACAGCATTCAAAAGTAGCATACAGCATTCAAAAGTAGCATACAGCATTCAAAAGTAGCATACAGCATCCAAAAGTAGCATACAGCATTCAAAAGTAGCATACAGCATTCAAAAGTTGCAATATAGCATTCATAAGTAGCAATATAGCATATAAAGTAGCAGAAGGCAGATATCAGGAGCACATCCTCCTTTAACATATTTAAAGCTAAACTCGAACAGTACATCACTAACAACCCAAAACTATTAAGTTAACGAAATAAACAAATTTCGAATTTTAAAAAAAATACCTATTAGCTACTGGACTACACTTACCTTTAGTTATGTATTTATTCGCTAATGGCCGATTTCTATAATTTACGGACCGTTATTGGTTAAAATTAAGACTCTTGTATCTTTATCAATAATGAAGCAAAAACCCCCATAGCTTTGCATAGTAAACCCTCCCATATGGAACTAGTTATCCCAGGTAAAATAAGTTTACCTATCTATTTATATGCCCAGTTCGGCAATAAAATAAACTACCTTTAGTAAGCAAAACGATTCGTTTTTGTTTATAGGAACCGAGCATAAGTGAGCAATGTATGTTCTTTTATGTTGGGGCTACATTGTCGCGTTATCGCGAACTATACTTCGTGCGCTCTCTGTTGCTCAGCGAGACATCGAGCGGTGTGCGAGAGAGAGCGTGCGCAGTTTAGTTCGCGATAACGCGACAACTTAGCCCTAGCATTAGAATAAATAATCTTTAAACCTAAAAGTCTAGATCTACATTCTAGGTTTCCAAATCATAACTTAAGAAAGACAACAACATATTCAGTCAAGAAGTTATCGTAAGCTGTTGTACTTTTGCCTTCCTTTAATGCACCAGAGAAACCAATATGAAAACCCATTAAACAACTCATATTATTGTAACTGTTCCCTCGATTAATTAATGAAACATTTCGGTTTGAGCCTGTTTTACCAGCCATTGGCTCATACGGCTCCCATCGTAATTATAAGGCAATAATTGAACATGATCGGCCATAGCCTGTTGCGATCGCTCTGGATAAACAGACGCTTAACCAGGATTTGTGTTCTTGTTTTTCTTTACAATTTTACTTCGTGCATCTGCCAAATGATTTTTAGAATAGAATCGAATAGAATAGGTCTTTATTTGCTTAGAATGTAGGTACATAAAAATAAGTTGTTAAATTATATAATAGGATCCATGTACATTCTGCCTTAATATAGCATGCAAATGTAATACAAAGTAGATGATAAGATATTACAAAATATTATCATTTAAGAATCCTGCACAGAATCTTAATCAGAACATTTATCTACAAATAATTCTATGAAACGTTTTTTTTTTTTTGTGATAGACTTTTCGCCGATTTCCTGTAATCTTATCCAGCTGAAATTTTGCACAACCATTATAGTTCTGGCAAAATAATTATTATGGGGCCTATAACCTGGTCTGATGAGACAGACGGAAGGGGTCCATAACTGAAAATACAAGCATATATATTATGAATATAAAATAGAATGACTTTAAAATAAAAACTTTAAAATGAGACTCATGTTTTATTTTTTCTTACAGTCCTATTTATAATAGGTCTTTACCTATGAAATTGCCGTTTTGTATGAAAAAATTTAAACGAATTTTTTTCATGATTTTTTATTTGTATTAATCGAAGTAATCACCCATGCAATCAATGCATCTTTGCCATCGCAGTGGCAGTTTATTGATGCCCTTCTTAAAGAAATCAGCTGGACGGGAGGCAACAAATTCTTCAAAGGCATTTTGTACTGCCTCTCGGGTATTGAATTTTTTTCCCGCCAAGAAGTTATCCAAATTCTGGAAAAAGTAGTAGTCTGTAGGCGCAAGGTCTGGTGAGTAGGGCGGATGACGGAGAGCTTCCAACCCCAGTTCTTGCAACTTGGAGACCGTCTGCTGTGCAGTATGAGGTCGCGCGTTGTCGTGCAGGAGCAGCGGAGACGAGCGATTGACCAATGCTGGTTGGAGATGCGCCAGCTTCTCCATCATTGTGTTCAGTTCTTCACAGTACACATCTGCAGTAATGCTCACCCCATGTTTGGTAAGAAGCTGTGATGAATCACACCGGCGCTAGACCACCAAACAGTGACCATCACTTTTCTAGGGGTAAGTTTTCGTTTAGGGCATTGTTTAGGTGCTGAACCAGGATCCAACCAACTTGCTGAGCGCTTGCGGCTATCAAACAGAATCCATTTTTCATCGCAGGTAACAATGCGGTTCAAAATTCCTTCATTTGTGTGTCTGTTGAGCAGTGCAAGGCACGTCTCGACGCGTACTTCGCGCTGGCGATCATTGAGTTCGTGGGGCACCCATTTGTCAAGCTTTTTTACCTTGCCAATTTGACGCAAATGGACCAATATTGTTTTGACGCTAACGTCGAAAGCTGCTGCTAATTCAGCCGTAGATTGTGTATCATCAGCTTCCACAATCGCCTTTAATTCGTCATTGTCGACCAAAGTCTTCGGACGACCGCGAGGTTCATTTTTCAGGTCGAAATTTCCAGAACGGAAGCGAGCAAACCAATAACAGGTGGTGCGTTGGTTTGTAGTGTTAGCTCCGTAAACGTCGTTGATGTTGCGTGCCGCTTGTGCCGCGTTGCTGCCACGACGGTACTCATATTCCATAATTACTCGAATTTTTAACGTATCCATGATGACGAAAAAGATTGAAAAGCGATGAAAATGTAACACTAATCAATAAAGAAATGACTACTTTTGGAAAAAAAAATCCATGTTTTTAAAATAAAATTAATTTGAAATTAGAATTCTTAGCCAAACAAAAATTATTTTGATTTGAAATGGCCAGTACTGCAGAACGGCAATTTCATAGGTAAAGACCTAATATTTTTCGCCGAGAACTCAAAAAAACGCATTTTTACCAAAAGTCTCTGACCAAACCTGAAAGAAAATTAATATTAAAACTATTTAGTGTTAGGTTTTAACATTGTTTTTCTTTCCTAACCCCAAAACAAAAAAAAAGTCAAAATAATGAGCAATTATTCGTTGGGACCGAAGCTCGAATTGTCGAAGTTCTGCAAAAATATATAGAAACGGAAAATAAAGGAAAACCTTTTATAAGTATTGACGTCACGAGTGGTTTTGACATTTGAAGGAAAACTCCACTTTATTATGTAGATTCCATTGAGGAGATTTCATATTGAGACCGGGGAAGATATTGTTGTGAAAACTTGTGTGCACAAGGAACTTCAAAATTTTCATCGTATCTGGGAGTACGCTCTGCTGCAAGAAGGCACTGGTGAAATGCAGGTACATAATAATGTATATCTGCAACTCTGCAATCTGCCATCCCGGGTAGAACCTGGATGTGGCTGCCTGCTAGCTTCAACTCTCTGACTAACTGACCGACTCTTTGACAATTCAAAAGTGCCTGTAAATGGTTTAATTGAAATAAATGCTTTGAGTTTGAGTTTGGATTGGCACAAGAAAAGAGAGGCCTTTGCCCACCAGTGGGCAAGTCGGGCTGTGGCTGATGCTCATGATTGAATATGGTACTAGTTGTTCATTTCATAGAACTGTTGAACTGTCAAAATGAATAGCATTTGCTTTTTTTTTGTTTTTTATTATTATTTATGTACACACAGTAAAATACATGGAGATACGACATAATTATAACATGAGTACAAAGGTACTGCTTATTTCTTAAGAAATTTCTTCCAGCAGACCTGCGAAAGGAGAAATGAAAAAGAAGTGTAGACAATAGTGTGTGAGAACAAGAAGAGAAAAACATGATTATGCGAAGTCTTAACTAAAATATTAAATATACAAGTATACGCAAGAAAATTATCATATACTTAAATAAATGCATAAAGCTTAAATATGTAAACATAAATACACTATAGGTATAATTATATACTCATAGTTGAGAGGAAAGATAATGCTCTTTTACAGTGATTTTGTGTGTGAGTGAGTGACAAGTATGAGTGTGTTACTTAATTACCGCCGATCTCCGTCACCACAATAATACACCCGATTCTTATCAAAATCATGACGTAATTTAAAATCCAGAATCCTTTAAGAGACGTCACCTACATGACGAATGCCTCTATTACAGCTAAACGCGTGTAAACAGCCCTCAATAATGTCTGCTGAGGGGCTTTTGTCACGTAAATTCCGCGATTACATCTGTCAAGTCGACGTGAAGCCAATTTGTGACTCACAGTTGAGATAAATTTTACTCTCCGTTTGAATATTTGGACCTGTTATATTGGAGCTATGAATGAAATTGATGTTCAGGTGTTCACAGTTTTTCAGTTGTTCTTACCAACTTTTCATTTCAATTTTCTTAATCGGTGGTGGTTACCCTAATTGGTCTTAATTTAATTTTTTTTTTGCTAGGCGGCAATTGTTCGCCACATTAATTAAACTAAATTTAATAATTTTATTGTTTACCACCCTTCAGATACTTCTCCGTGCTACACAGTTCAAAAGGTTTAATTAATCTATTAAGATAGGTACAACAGCAACACAACAATACAAAATCCCACTCACCCTAAAACTGTTTTTCGTCATTTTCTTCAACATTTAATACCTACCTAATTCGGGAGGATTTGGGAGTGCGGTGGTCTAAACACAAAGTTGCCAAAATGGTATTAAACCATGAAGCGTGATTTCGAAATTCGAATTTATCTGAAATTCAAAGAAAACACGTGTTTTGCCAAGATCGTGTTGCTATGACAACTTATTGTAAGGTACACATTCTGGGTCACTTTCCTTGTATTCTAGGCCAATTAGAACCTTTGCATGGCCACCTCCCTTTTGACCAGACTATTGTCACTTAACGGGACTGACAGTACAGTAAATTCAACTGTTTGTAATGCACTCTGGGTAGAGAAGATTTGGTATCCAGATGAAAATTATGTGACGTGTTTCTTTTTAAACCCAAGGGCGATAATCACAGAATACTGAATTTTAAAAGAGTGCGTGCATATTCACATTAAAGACTGACTGATTTATTGAGTGATTTCATATAATACATTCATCTAATTTCGATTGTTTTAGCAAACTTAGGATAAGTTTAATACACGAATTACCAACAGAATGAAACTTCTGTAAACAATTCGTGGAAAGTATCGCACTCTAATTTAGCGAGCACCCGATAATTCAATAAAATGTGGAACAGTTAGAGACGCCTGCGCAACTAAAAATTTTTAGTTCCAGTGTATACGTAGCCGTGTTTGTGTGTACATACTACGTATATTTTATCTTTTAAGATATGTTATTGGTCAAAATGAAGTGCATCAAGATTTTGTTTACATTGTAAGTACTTTACCAACTTTTTTTAAATACGTTTTTTTTTTACGTTACTTTATTTCTTGCGTCCTTTTTTATTTAAAAAGCAGTGAACGATAATGTAATATTGTTTTATTTCTGTAATGAATAAATCATCAAGTCACAAAAAATTTACAAAAAATAACTTCCCCTAGCAATAATACAACGCTTAAGTATCACTTCTGGTTCACAAACACTTGAATTAATTCTTTCAGGTTCCTCCTAGTTACCACAACTTCAGCTAAGTCAGAGCACAAGAGATCTCTCATATTCCCTCCGACGAGTCTTTACGGGGTAAGATAAAAAAAATTGTTTAAAAATACAAAGACATAGATGTATTCTATTCTATTTTCATTTTTTTTTCTTTGATTCATTTCCATATCAGCTGAAAATATTTCAACCTGATGGTTAGTGGCCACCGCCAAAGACACTGCTGGTGCGTGGTCACCCCAGAGACAGAGCTGAAATGTGTACGTGTCTGTAATCACACCGACACCCTAATAGCGTAACACACTTTCAATCACAATCTGAATTACTTTGAAGGACATTGCTAATCCATTGCTTCATAAGTTTGAATAATTCGTGTGCTCACTAACGTATTTATCGCAATGAATGTTGTTGAACTGTCAAAATTAAAGCCATCAATTACCGCGCGGGTCTCATACCTTTCAAACCAGATACATGCAGCAACGCTGCTTCGAAGCAGATATCAGTATGGTTACTTACAATACATCCCCAGACAAGCCCCTTCACCAAGAAGTAGTGTGAACACATTGATCATAAAAGTTAGACTGATATTGAATGGTCACTCTCTCTACTTCCAGACTTTCCTGGCCATAGCCGTACCGATTGACATACCGAATAAGAACGTCTTCGTGTCCTACAACTTCGAGTCCAACTACAGCACCCTGAACAATATCACGGAGATCGATGAAGTGCTGTTCCCTAATCTACCTGTAAGTAAACTAGGCTTAGGCAGTAGCTAACTATCGGCTATTTTCTCGCTCAAGAAACGTACTATAGATATACATTACGTGTAAACAAAAGAGATGCATATATTAATAGTTGTTTCCTGACTGTTCAAACCGCCAGCCAGTACTCTTTCCACTAGTTTGTCTCTGAGCGACAAGAGCTATCAAAGATAATACTCGCTCAGCGATACTTGCTCAGCCATGCTCGGTTGGCGGTTAGAACTCAAGCTGAGAGACCAACCAGCGGTGCGAGTAATCGCCAGTCGCACTCGGACACTCGCTCATAGCTAAGCGACAAAACTATTGGAACTATACACTCGCTGCCCGCTGCTCGCCAACTTGTTTTCAGTCACTACAGGACAGGTGCCTTAGCTACCGGGCATTTTATTTATTTCTTAGGACCAATTTTGCTGTCTAAAGTAAGTTATTCTGGTATAATTTCACCTAAACGATACTTATATAGTCCCATTGCATGCGGAAGGCGGAAAACCTGATGTTATGGCGTAACTTGGGAGAAGGCTATGTTCAGCAGTGAACTGTGATAGGCTCTGTTGACACGAGAGGTGAGGCATTCCAAAGAGTCAGCCTAAGTTCGGGCTGAATGAACTGTACGCAGTCGGAGTATTTAGTGAATAGGCATAACTAAAGTTGTTCATCTATGTGTACTGACTTTTATTTTATCAATTTCAGGTGGTTACCTCGAGACAAAGTCGTAGTATATCAAGGGAATTGACTTACACTGTGTTGGAGAATCGATTTCAAGAGTGAGTATTTTATTCCATAAGATATACTACATAACTTGCAGGTGCAACACTACACAATCTGTCATCCATTGTCCTCTGTAAAGCTACCGGCAGCCTTAAGGCTGATATACATGGTGTGATTTATTTGCCTGTGGCGGTTGTGGTATATCATATTAATGTCTTGTGTCTAAACCCAGCTTTGGCTGAGAGCTACACGCTCAAGCGACACGCGTCTTGCGACAGCGACTGCGGCGGAAAACAAATGAAAGAAGTGGTTTAGAGCATACAACGAGTCGTCACAACGCGATTTGCGGAGCGACAGCCCGCGTCCTATTTAAAAGCGATCGTCGCGCTCATATGTCACTTTTTGTTCGGTGAGCCTGAACAACGTGCTCGCGCCGACACAGGGCGCTTTCCTGTTTTCCTAACAAAAAGTGACATATAATATACACGCGATCGATCGCGTATTCGCGCGACCATAGCTTTTAAATAGGACGCAGCCACAGACAGAAAAAGGTGACGCGCGAGCAACTTGCTTGATGTAAGGTGTGTTACAAATCGCATCGACTAAGGCCGTGAACGGCACCTGAGGGCTACACCACTTCGTTTATTGTAATTTGCTACATAACTGCGAACTCTAAATTCCAGATATGGCATGAAGGGCAGAGAATGCATGCTGCGTAACATCTGCGAAGCAGCTGAGACCCCACTACACCACAACGGCATTCTTGGACACATCATGCACATCATTTTCACGTAAGTTCAGCACATACCTTTATGTCAAGTCATTATTGTATAGAAACAGTTCCCGTACACTTACCGATCGGCACTTGTTTTATATCAAGCTAAGCATACAGAGTCCTATCATTGTTGATAAGCCTATACAGATAAAATTACCAGCAAAAGAACGTTAAAACACTCTACATTTTCATGTTGATAAAGAAGTAATTGGGAATAAAGCATCAATGATCATAAATAAACACATAATTCTGAACTAAAGGTAAAATATTAAATTAAATGGACAAAACGAACTTCTGCGTACAATGATAATATTAACAAAATTCTGTTCATACAAACATATACTTAAGTGTCTCGCTCAGGAATTATGTTAATCAAATTATCACGGGTGGATAGATTCGAGAAAAAAGCGACGCTCTTTTCCATTTATTTTAACGCAATCGTGAGGAAAAATTGACTTTTGTATGTGGTGTCCAGAGAGCTATCACGTCTTTATCGTTTTACTTACTAACCATAAATTATAATTCTTACCTATCCATATTAATATTATAAATTCGAAAGTAACTCTGTCTATATGTCTGTATGTTACCTTTTCACGCCTAAACGACAGACCGGAATTGGACAAAATTTGGCAAAGAGTTAGATGGCATCTTGGGGAAGGACATAGGGTACTTTTCATCGACATACCACGCGGATGAAGCCGCGGGCGGAAGCTAGTTTTATAATACAACTTTCACTACATTTATTATTACTTACCATTGGAAGGCCTTTTACAAGGTGAACCGATGACCTTGTGAACGCCTTAGGAATCCGCTGGATGTGGGAAGCACAGAACCGGTCGAAGTGGTGGTACTATGTCCAGCAGTGGACATCTTTCAACTGAAATAATGATTTATAAACCAACACAGGCCTTGTTTCATCAGTCATCTCTAAGCTGTTCCGTGCTTTGTTACGCGAGTTTCCGACTGCAATGATCTGTTTCCTTGATGGAAAATCTTTTTTCAGAATTTCTTACCTTACTCACTCATAACCACGTGATTCATCTTGTTTCCCTCGATATCTCTGATCATCAACCGATAGAATAGTTAATTAATTCACGCGTGACTTTGCGGAAATCCATTATAAAATATAATAGCCGTAGATATATTTAGTAACCTATTCCACTTTTACTATTCCTCAAGAGTCACGAGGCATCCTCAGGATGACGATTGACCAGTCGCGAACCCGAACTGACGTGTTGCCACGACTGGTAAATCCTCATCCTGAGGATGCCTCGTTGAGAGGTGAAACACGTGTCGATTTCTCACAGGGTTTTTTATGACTCTTGAGGAATAGTTAAACGGAATAGGTTACTAAATATATCTAAGTATGTCTATTGTATTTTTATCCGATAGAAAGTAAAGTATTCACTACAAAACATACAATGGGCGGCCCCATTGTATGTTTTGTAGTGTTAAATTTATTTAACACTACAAAACATACAATTTTCACTATGTATTTTCTGGTGTACAATAAAGTATATAAATGTAAAGATACACCCAGATTCCAGAAAAGATTACGTCTACACATTGATATCCATATCAATAAGTCTACACTACAGTCATGGGCAGTCACGGCAGTGGACAGTGCCGCCTCCATTATAAAGTAACACGTCTGAATTATGTAACAAACTTACCTTTGATGATATCAAAATAAAAAATCATTTATTCAAATAAGTCTGAGAATTTTTGGCTTAAAACTTACATAAGAGAGTCACCCGAGACGTTTCTAATTCAGGAGCCGCTTTTGATGTTTTTTCCTTTCTAATGTATCACAATTGGTGATACTTCATTCACATTACAATGTAGCCTATTAGCTAATTAGTAATTATAAATATTACTTAAACTGCTAAGTAACTATAAATTGAAGTTTCTGAAAAACAATCTCTATCCTTCTCCAGGCCCTCATCATCCAAGGAAGAAGATCTAGAAGACGAGTACTACGAGGCGGAGGCGGACGGGCACCGCGGCGACTGTGACAAATACATCGATCTCTGTCCCACCAGTCTGTTCGATTACATCACAAGGCTTGTACAACTACCGCACTCTCAATAAAGGCATTTAAAAGAAGAACTTGTTTATCTTTTGTTTCTGGTTTATCTTCTTGGTTGAAGCCAGAATGCAGGAGCTCGTGGCTAAGTAATAACAGCGGCACGGGTCGATCCATCAGGTTAAGCTACGCTTGCCGGGGTTGGTCCGTGGAAAGGTGACCAGCTTTACATATCGAAACTCCTCCGTGCCTCAGAAAGCACGTTAAGGCGTTGGTCCCGGCTGTCATTTGTGGATCTTTGACAGTCGTTACGAGTCGTCAGAAGCCCGAAAGTTTAACAACCAGTCTTGCCAAGGGGTATCATATTACCCAGTTACTGGATTGTGGAAGACAGATAGGCAGTCGCTCCATGTAAAATACTGGTATTCAGCTGCATCCGGTTAGACTGGGAGCCGACCCTTACCTAACATAGTTGGGAAAAGGCTAGGCAGATGATGAAGCCAGAATTCAGCTTATCGTCTCGTATGTGATCATAAGTTTAATATGTATTATAATGTTCTATATTTAGGGTTCCTTAGTTAAAAAGTGAAAACGGAACCCGGTCAGACTTCAGCATAGCTATTCACAACTATTCGATACGCTTCCGTACTGAATCGAACATTAATCAATGTTATCGAAGGAATCCTCTAAATGTTTTACACGAATCCGATTCCCGAAAATTTTTGACCGTTGTGTCATTTTCGACTCGGAAACCTGTCGAATGTTTGTGAATAGCTCTGCAATATCTTTCTGCCTAGCTATCTGTGAGTCACGTACGGGAGTGGGTATTTTATATGTTACGGTTAAAACCGTTTTTCGTTAGAACTCGTTTTCCCTAGTTAAAAAAAGTTTTACTAAATGCCTTTGTTAAAACTAGAAATACCTAGTCAAAACTAGAATTTACCACTGATATATTTGATTTTCAGATAAAACTAGTTGTCACTAGTTGTCTAGTTTCTAGGCTAGCCTAGAGAAAGTAATTTGAAATTGAAAACAAGATACCTATAGTTTTAAAAATATGTATTTAAAATATCTAGGTCACAGTCATGAACCTAATAAAAATAATAATCTTACACTAAATGAACATTTTAGGGAACATCAACATAAAGTAGTGCCAAGGTGACAATACTAATTAAAAGTAAATAAAATAATCAAACATATCAACAGAACACAATCATAAAATTTCAAAAAGGAACTTTAATCTCGGTCGGAACAGTTTTAACTGACTCGCTTCGGAAAAAACGCGTTTCGTCTAGTAATAACTATACTCCATTTGTAATAAGATTAGACGTATAGATAAGCCTTTTTTACATTCCGTTCAACCCATTTTGAATTCTATTGCGTTGGTGGCATGACAAATGGCAGCCGCAGTAGATAGTTGGTATTGTGTAACTTTTTTTGCTTTCAATGCTATCCTTATGCCTACGGTATAGAAGTCAAAATCGGTTGAACGGACTGTAAAAGGGTTTGTGTTAATGTCTAATCTTATTCCAAATGGGGTATAGTTTTAACTGATATTAAATTTTGAGCATTTGTTAATTCTAGTTGTAACAAAGGCATTTAGTAAAAACTAGTTCCAACTAGGGAAAACGCGTTCTTTCTAAAAACTGGTTTTAACTGTAATATATACATATTGTATAGGGTGCATCATATTATGTCCACTATCTTAGGATGATTGAAGGGAGAGGAAATTGGATGGTTGACTGTCGAAAAGCATGAAATGGTGCTAGCTCTTCAGATCGAGGTGAGAATGAAAGCAAGGTCAATTTGTTAAAAGACTAGTCTCTTGTGAAAGGAATTCAATTAAACAATCTAATAATTATCATCATAAGTATTTATTAGGCTCTAAACTTTATGTTAATAACAATGTACATTACAGTACACATGTTTTACACTAATTTGTTAAACTTGTCAGTTTATAAAATTTAAAACTTATCATTCACAGCCGTTACATTAAAATATATTTTATTTTATTTAAATACTTAGATATAAATTAGTAACTTATTGTTAAAATTCCTTATGGTTTACATAGTAAGGTGGTTATTTTGTTTTAATAATCTTTTCCATTTTCGCAGCATGCGCCCTGCCATTGTTAAATTATCCGACTTGTAATTAAGTGGATTTCAATATTTTTATTTAGATTACACTAAAAACAGAAAGAAAATACCCAAAGGGTGCCAACGGGACCTTTTGCTAAGGCCCTGAGGGCCTAGACAAGTGACAATCGCTTCCAAAGCGTTTCGTATTTCTACAACGACTTCCAACAGGATTGACATAAGCTTTTCGATAGCTTATGTCAGTCCTATACATTTTTGCCTTTTCTATTATCGCTATCGCTGATAGAATGTTACTTTGTCTAGGGCCTCCGCTGTCCGTCCGTCCAGGCGTCCGTCCGTCTGTGACAGGGCTATATCTACCGTTGAACCGTAATAGGTAGACACTTGAAATTTTGACAGAATGTGTATTACTATGGCCGCTATAACAACCAATAAAAAAAAGTTAAAATAAAGGGGGTCGCCATACAAGAAACGTGTTTATTTGGTCGAAATCCTTCGTATGCGAGCTTGACTCGGATAACGGTAACCACACCTTAATTATACAGGGTGTTAGGGTAAACACAACAACATTGTAACCAAAATTGTACACTTAGTTCGCAATAAACGTTTTGACTTTTGACTTTGACTTTAACACCGTTATCTTTGCAAGCAGTGCTTTTTTTTTTTTAATCTTTTTACAACAGGAGACGCAAGTTCGTTGCCCTATGCACTGCTCCCTCAGTCAGTCAGCTGTTTCGCTAGCGAGTTCGGTCTCTGATAGAAACTTTTTAAAATCTTTTAATGAAAATAACTTTATTTTTTTGTTGTTTTCGGTCATTTATTATTATATGTAAGTCAACTACCCATGGTTTGAGTGACAACGGTGTTTACCCTTACACCCTGTATAACTCTTTCAGAAAATCATTTATTTATTATTTATTCTCTAAAAATGACAGAATACCTATGTATTAACAATCTGTCACACGTCAACGTCACGTCATGTCAATTTTAATAAAAACTTTGATCAATAAATAATTATTCCTTCCTCCTTCAATATTTATTTAATCAATTATTAATATATTTATCTATGTTACTATATTTTCTTATTATGTTAGTATTGCGAGATAATTATAATAATCTATGTAAGATATTTATTTTTGTCTATACCTAACTTTACATACATACCAAAGTAGTACCATAAAGTGTTAAATTCCGTTTTTTTTTGCGAATTATTTTACACTGGTCTTATAAGTTTAAACGGCTATTTTTTATTTTACCTGTTAATAACGGGTATACCCAAAATATTAGTATTACCACTGCTATAATCCTATAATAATATTTTTCATTAATTTCCCTTCGTGTTCAATATAATAATGCGTTCCGGGTATTGATGGGGCTGTTCCGCTTCTGTAGCGCATCAGGGATGTTTGCTGAGGCTCGTGTCGATTGTTTCTACACTACGATGCGGAAAAGATGCGCTTCCCTGGTGCGCCGGGTGCGGGCCAGCCCCAACATTATACTGCAATGTGTGGCGAGCAGACTGGACTGCTTGTGTGTGAATCGCTGCTGCAAGCTTTCTACATCGGTTTTGAGCTTGTAGCAGGGATTCTCATATCTTTAAGGCAGTGTTAGATAAGTATTTAGGTTAAGTGTACTAACATAGTTGATAAGAAAGATTGTTACTAACGTTTTGAGTCATGTTACTTGTGAATTAAATATAAATAAAAATAAATAAATAAATTAATTAATTTCTGTAGGAATGGAATGTTATGACAGGATAGTGAAACGGGACGTGAAGATGGATGACAGATGTGACCCATGAACGAGTGACAGAGACGAATGTAAGAATTAGTCAAAGAGCGAAAGAGATAGTGAATGAATGTTTAAACATAGAATAAGTTGAGAAAAAAAGAAGATTGCAGATGACGTAAGGAAGACGATAAAGACGTAGGGAGTAAAGACGAAAATTAATTAAATGGAATAAGAAGAAATCTGCTGTTTGATTCTCGACATATAGTTCAAATCCCACAACTTTTTGGGGGCTCGTCCGGGATAGAGCAATATTTCAAGTTTCGGACCCCAACAGAAAATTCAAAAAACAAAATTTCCGAACCAAAGACGCCATAACAAAAAAAAGACGAGCAGATTGCTAAAAGACGGTAAGACGGTAATAATATTTACAGAAGACGAAGACGAGGAAAACAAGTAGCATGGGAGGGAATTCGCCGAAACATGGGAAAACTCGCCGCCAAGCCAACTACGACGAAGACGAACATGACGCATCGACATCGGCTGGGCAAGGTTTTAACCGTGATCAGGCTATTTTCCATGAGAGCCTTGTCCCAAATTTCAGTGGGCAAGACAAAACGTTTTCAGTAGCCAAGTGGGCGCAGGACGTTGATGATAATGCCGAGATTTTTCAGTGGTCGCCCCTACAAACTCTGATCGTAGCCAGAAGGGCTTTAATCGGAACTGCTGCGCTGTGGCTCAGATCTGAAAAACCTTATAAAAGCTGGGAGGATTTAAAGGCTGGATTACTGAAGGAGTTTCCAGATTTGGTGGATAGCAAAACCATTCACGAGATGATGGCCGCCAGAAAGAAAAAGAAGGACGAAAGTTGTTTAGACTACGTGCTAGTCATGAAGGAAATGGGAAAACGCGGCAAGATTCCCGATTATGTAGCCATAAAATACATTATCGACGGTATAATTGACTCAGAAGTTAACAAAATGTTGTTGTACGGAGTTACGACTTATTCTGATCTGAAAGAGAAAATAAAAATATATGAGATGATCAAAGAGAAGATGAGGACGGATAACAGTGGTCACAGTCGATACAAGAAGCCTGAAATTCATGAAAATGGCACGGCGATCAAGAGGTGTTACAGCTGTGGTGAAAGAGATCATCAGTCGTCCAGGTGTCCAAATAAAGAAAAAGGTCTTAAATGTTTTAAGTGTAACGAATTTGGACATATTTCTACGCAATGCATTCGGTCTACGAATGAAAAGACCCAAAACCGAGAACAAGAACGACGGGGCGGAAAACCGAATTTTCACGAAGAAAAGCGAACGATGTGTGTGACCGACTTCACTCCGAACATTCGCGAGGCTGCGGTTGGCAAAACTGACGACATTGTCACTATTGACAGGAGTACCAACTTCAGTGACAGCGACAAGATGGCGATGCCAGTGGGAACTGACGCCAACTTCACTGATGTTTACGTCGAAGAGAAAACGCCGGCACAGATTAGATTTGAAAATGCCTGCAAAACGATTTTTGTGAATAAGTGCGAAGTAAATGCGTTAATTGACTCTGGTAGCGAGATAAATTTGGTGTGTACCGAATTTTATGTTCATCTTGGAGCTCCCGAGTCTGTAAATACTGTCACGAATCTGGTGGGATTAGGCGGCAGTATTGTGTCTACGAAAAAGTTTACCGCTTGCGTACTGTTAGACGGACACGAATATAACGATATTGCGTTTCATGTTGTTCCTAGGTATGCTTTGCCGTGTAGTGTTATATTGGGTCAAGAATTCCTCAAAGATGTTTTCACAATTATGTCGAAGGGGTCAATACTGATTGCTCCAAACGTAAACAGTTGGTTATCAAGGCTTGTGTCTGTAGTAAGTCAGGATGAGTTTGTTTTAGGTAGAATTGAAGATAAGCAGGTGAAACAAGAGGTTATTGAATGCGTGAAGAAGTATAAACCTGTACAGACAAAGGAGGCGCCGATAGAATTGAGGATAGTGCTGAAGGATGACGTACCGGTGGCTCAGCGACCAAGACGTATTTCTTTAGCTGAACAACATATTGTTGAAAAACAAGTATCAGAGTGGCTCAAGGATGGAATCATTCGTGTAAGTTTTTCAGAATATTCCTCACCCCTGGTGTTAGTAAAGAAGAAAGATGGCAGTACTAGAGTATGTGTAGACTATAGACCTATAAACAAAAAGATGATTAAAGATGAATTTCCTCTGCCTATTATTGACGATTTGATTGATAAACTTAAAGGTGCTCGAGTTTTTAGTGTGCTAGATTTAAAAAATGGATTCTTTCATTTGAGAGTCAATAAAGAAAGCATAAAGTACACTGCCTTTGTTACACACAATGGACAATATGAATTTTTGAGGGCGCCGTTCGGTTTGTCGGTTTGCCCAAAGTATTTTATGAGATTTGTGACTATGGTGTTTCAGGAACTTATAGCAAAAGGAATATTGGTAATATTCATCGATGACTTATTAATACCCGCTATTGATGAATGTCAAGCATTGCAGCGGTTAAAAGAAGTATTAGCTGTTGCATCACAGTACGGCTTACAGATTAATTGGAAAAAGGCGCAATTACTATGTCGAAGAATAGAGTACTTAGGACACATTATAGAAGATGGAAAAGTTCAACCGTCTCAGGACAAAACAGATGCTGTAACCAGGTACCCTGAACCCAAGACTTTAAAGCAACTTCATAGTTTTGTTGGATTAACCTCATATTTTAGAAAGTATATTAAAGATTTTGCATTGATAGCTAAGCCGTTAACTGATTTGTTGAAGAAGGGTGTTGATTTTGTGTTTGAGGATGTTCAGAAAAGTGCGTTTAAAGTGCTGAAGAATGCTTTGGCTAGTAGCCCAGTGTTAAGGATTTATGATCCTCAGTTATTAACTGAATTGCATACCGATGCCTCTGCAATAGCATACAGTGCTATCTTATTACAGAGAGACCATTTAGGTGAGTTACATCCTGTATATTACTACAGTAGGAAGACCAGTGATGCTGAGAAGAAGTATAGTAGCTATGAGCTGGAAGCTTTGGCTATTGTTGAAGGAGTCAAGAAGTTTAGGCATTACTTGTACGGTAAACACTTTAAAATTATTACAGATTGTCAAGCCTTTCAGAAGACATTGAATAAGAAGGACCTAGCAACTAGAGTAGCCAGATGGGTATTATTGCTTGAAGAGTATGATTATGTGATTGAACATCGACCAGGAGGAAAAATGCAGCATGCAGACGCTTTGAGCAGAAATCCATTTGTGGGAGCTGTTGAGTTAAGCCTGCATGATCAAGTCAAGCAAGCACAGATGTTGGACGAAGGTATAAAAGCGATTATAGAGATTGCAAAACTTCAGCCATATGAAGACTATATTTATAGCGATGGTTTACTTTACAAAGGACTAGAAAGAAAGTTGGTAATACCAAGAAGTTTAGAATTTGAGATTCTAAGAAGAATACACCAGAAGGGTCATTTTGGAAAAAGAAAAATGATAGAACTGTTAGAACAAGAATATTACATCAAAAATATTAACAAGAAGATTGAAGAGTTTTTACTGACGTGCATACCATGTCTGCTAGCGACCAAAAAAGAAGGTAAACAGGAGGGATTCTTAAGTTGTATTCACAAAGAAGGTATTCCTTTACATACTATTCACTGTGATCATATTGGACCACTTTCAGAGACGAGAAAGATGTATAATTATATTTTGACGGTTGTAGACGGATTCACAAAGTTTGTGTGGTTGTTTCCAGTGAAGGGAACTACAAGTAAGGAGACCATAGACAAGTTAAAGATTCATCAGCAAACGTTTGGAAACCCTATACGTTTGATTTCAGATCGTGGTAGTGCTTTTACCAGCAATGACTTTAAGGAGTTTTGTGAAAAGGAGAATATTCAACATGTAACCATAACAACAGGTGTACCCAGAGGGAACGGTCAAGTGGAGCGCATTCACAGAATAATAATAGCAGTGCTAACAAAGCTGTGTATTGAAGAACCATCTCAATGGTACAAGCATGTCAGCCGGGTGCAAAGAACACTGAATAGCACATACCAAAGAAGCATTGACACCACTCCCTTTGAACTCATGTTGGGTACAAAGATGAAAACCAAAGAAGATATTGAGATTTATGATTTGCTTCAGCAAGAGCATAGAACTAATTTCGTGCAGAATAGAGAAGACTTGAAGATGAAGGCGAAAGAACAAATAAGAAAAGTTCAAGATGAAAATTGTAAGACGTTTAATAGAAGAAGAAAGGAAAGTCTGAAATATACAGTAGGAGATGTTGTAGCCATCAAACGTACACAGTTCGGTGTTGGATTGAAGCTAAAGCCGAAGTATCTAGGGCCATACAGAGTCACTAAAGTTAAGAGAAATGATCGATATGATGTTGAAAAGATGGATCATATGGCAGAAGGTTCTCGAGTGACTTCTTCCTCGGCAGATAATATGAAGCCATGGCCAGTGTCTGGAAATAATGTCGAGTTAGGTGAGTAGGTTTTGTTGGTCAGTTAGGTTAGGGTACACCTTTGGGGTTTATTCTTGACCTAATGTTTCACTATGATGGTATATTTTAGGTCGTGTTATGTTGTTATCTTTAAGTTACTAGTACGGATACTTTTAAGTTTTGTAATAGTTTTTTTTTAGTAAGATCAAATAAGGATTGACTGGGGACAGTCATATAGCAGAATGGCCGAGCTGTAGGAATGGAATGTTATGACAGGATAGTGAAACGGGACGTGAAGATGGATGACAGATGTGACCCATGAACGAGTGACAGAGACGAATGTAAGAATTAGTCAAAGAGCGAAAGAGATAGTGAATGAATGTTTAAACATAGAATAAGTTGAGAAAAAAAGAAGATTGCAGATGACGTAAGGAAGACGATAAAGACGTAGGGAGTAAAGACGAAAATTAATTAAATGGAATAAGAAGAAATCTGCTGTTTGATTCTCGACATATAGTTCAAATCCCACATTTATTACACTATAAAATAATTTAATAAAAATTAATTTATCTAGTCATGTAATTATTAAAAAGCACTGCATTATTTTTTAAACGGGAAGTCAATAATTGTACTACTTATTTTAGAGAAACAAAACATAACATTTACATATTTTTCTATAAATTGTGCTAATAAAAAACCTATTTTGAATACAATATAATTTTAACAAATAAGTAAATTGAGCAATATAATTCAATGGTTAGACACAGAAAACGTCTTAAACGGTGCAAACGGTGCGGTATCAGTGAAACTGAAATCACGAAAAAAACAGCTGTTCCCTACATTTCTTTTCGCATAGCTCGTCAAAATGTAAGAAACAGCTGATTTGTTTTTCGCGACTTCAGGGTTGGTCTCTTAGTGAAAGTTGTTCATAATGATGAATACAATGACCCCTTAAGAGATTTCGTGTATGGAAAGATACACCTTATATACTTCAAGTAGAAGTACTTCGAGGCTATTCCGACATCTCCGAATAGGCATCAGAAAAAAACATTTTATTTTTATTATCTGTCAAATAACTTATCCAATGATGATGAGATAGGCCCTTAGTAAAGTAACATGAAGGAAAAATAATAAATACAATACAGGGTGTAAGGTTAAACACCGTTGTCACTCAAACCATGGGTAATTGACTTAAAAATAAATGACCGAAAACAACAAAAAAAAACGTTATTTTCATTAAAAGATTTTAAAAAGCTTCTATCCGACACCGTGCTTGCTAGCGAAACAGCTGACTAACTGAGGGAGGGGTCGCGCTCGTAGCCAGTCAGGTCACGTCCCGCACCCCCCGCCTGTGTTGAGACGCAAGTTCGTTGCCCTAGCGCATAGGGCCCCGAACTTGCGTCTCTTGTGGTAAAATGTAGATTAAAAAAAAAATGTTGTAATTTTCCATTAATTTTACGTTCTATAAATGAAACCAAGCCACTAGTTGCAGGATAACGGTGTTTACACTAACACCCTGTATAGATCAGTGACCAACCCCAAATAAATTTGGAATAAGGCCATTTAGAATGGTGATGATGATGATGACATCAATAATCTAGCTAATAATACCAATAGTCTCAATATCCTTAGGATAGAAGAAGTTATTCTTCTTCATAGGAATGGAAGAGATCTGCTGGTCCACTGGTACCCTGGTATCGTAGAGCGAGGGCGACTGGAAGATGATGCCGAAAGTTCCTACGAAGCAGGCGATGGTGAACAGCCAGAGGAAGAAGCGATCCAAGACCATTGACATGAACTTCCAGTCTTCGACAACCTGTGAACAAAGGGGAAAAAACATAAATAAACTATTCTAGTTGGTCCGGAGGAAGGTGATGGCATTTGTGATACAGGGACGCCTTAGTGCACATTGCTTAAGATAAAATTTGTTATAAGGAGATTTACTGTCCCCATTTTTCCAGAAATAAAGTTTTTTTTTATTTTAAATATTAATTTACCATAATATGACGCCAGGTTGGGTTAGCATAAGCATTGCATAATCAGCCTTTAATGTTCCCACTGCTGGGCCACAGGCCTCCTCTCTCTGAGAGGGAGTGGGCCGTAATCCACCACGTGGGCACAGTGCGGGTTGGTAGATGTCACATATCTTCGATTTTTTTGTTCTAGGACATGCCGGTTTCCTCACGATGTTTTCCTTCACCGTTCAAGTTCAGAGCATTGGCGATGAAATAATTTTCACAGAGTAAAGCGCTTGTCAGGGTTCGAACCTACAACTCGTAAGTCGTGGCCGTTACCACTGGGCCACCACTGCAGGTTGGATTCAGCAGTCGTTTATTCATAGGTGCTGGTAGAATAAGCATATGGCATTAAGTCCGCCTCTGTATATTTGTGTGCTTGAAGTATTATACAGGGTGTAAGGGTAAACACTGTTGTCACTCAAACCATAGGTAGTTGACAAATATAAAAATTAAAAATAAATGACCGAGTAACAATAAAAAAAACGTTATTTTCATTAATAAAAAGTTTATATCCGACACCGTGCTCGCTAGCGAAACAGCTGACTGACTGAGGGGGGGGTCGTACTCATGGCTGGTCAGGTCACGTCCTGCGCCGCCCACCCTTGTTGAGACGCAAGTTCGTTGCCCTAGTGCCCTAGGGTGAAAGGGTTAAATACTCTTGTGGTAAAAAGCAGATTTTCTTTAAAAAAAAAAGTTGTAGTTTTCCATTGATTTTATTTTTCATAAATGAAACCAAATCACTCGTTTCAAGGATAACGGTGTTTACCCTAACACCCTGTATAAATAAATAGTCGTAAGCATTACGTCCGGTCTGGTAAAATTCTTATGTAGTAGGGGGAGCAAAAACCCAATAACACCTTTACGACCCGGAGATCAAATCTTGGATCCCAGTTCAACAGTCGCGCATATAAGATGATTAACTACAAACATGTGTAGAAATCAAAATCAGCGTTTTCGATAAGATTTTGGGCACAGTATAATAAAGTAACAGTATTCGGTCTCGGCAGAGACCTTGAAATAATTACCTACGGCCGTGCACTAAATATTGTTGCGTACTGATATACACTGAGATTTCGAAGCGCGTCATTTAAGCCGTTTTCTATGCAGACATAACACTGTTACTTATTTTTACTGTATTTGAGGTAAAAGAATTCATCTGAATACCTTACATTCTGAGTAAATTAAGTTTTCAAAGAATGAGGTGAATTAGGGCCGATTTAACCAAAGCCAGATCTTTTATTCGGGGAATAAAATTGACGTCTGACAGTTTTTGTATAGAAAATCTGTCAAAAATTTAATATTTATTCGCTGGATAAGAGTAGGGATAAAAGTTTGGTCGAATTCGCCTTTAATTGATTTCGTAATTTCTTTAACGAAGGAACCAAATAATGCTTACCAATGGCATACTCATGTGTTAATTTTATCTGTGCTAAGAGTACAAGAGTATTTTTTATTACGTATTCATCGTGGGGAAACCGGCTTACCTTTTTTTTTTAATTTGAGAAATCATCAAATGACTTCTCCCGCTCTGGGCGGAGCGGAAGGGCGTGTCAGACTTTAACTGACTTCGACGGCATGTGAAGCCAAGTCAGAGACTCATGGACGGCATAAACGCTCTGACACCAGGTTAGTCACTAACCACACGAAAAAGAAAAAAGATGTACTGGAACAGTTGCTTCCAAAAGTCGACTGTGAAAGGCGGACATCAGTTATTCATATTAAAACCAGAATCTTGTCGTATTAAGAGTTAAATAAACTGAAATCCAAAAGTTATTCCAATTAATTTCGACCCTATTAATCTAAATCATGAATGTCAACTAAAATGGCACTCGATTTAAATTCTTCAAGTTTCGACCTAATCTTTGATTCCTCTATAATTTAAAAGTTTCCCCAAAGAAAATGGCGACCAATTATTCTAAAGAGGCAATTTGATGTGAACAAGCGTTGTTTACTTGTGCTTAAAAGAGCGCATTTAATTGATCCCCTTTGTAGGACGCGCTCAAACGAGGAACCAGATCAGCAACTATGCAATTACAATGCTATGCTGGTATAAGAAGACTTAAAAAAAAACCTTTGTTGTATTAATATTTTGAAAAGCCAAAAAAATATTAACAGCCCGTTTCTTTGCCCTCGTTCCATAAGAAAAGCGCATCTACTGTCTACCTTTAAGTACCTCAAAAACAATAACAACAACTTCACAATAGCTGCAGTATCAAATGAAGGGCTCTCAATGATAATATTTTGAAAGCCAAAAAAATATTAACCGCCTGTTTCTTTGCCAACGTTCGATATTAAGAAAACCGAATCTACTGTGTACCAAAAACCGACACAGCTGCTGTGTGAAAGGTCGTAACTGAAGGGCTCTAAATGAAACTTTTCAACCTTTAACTATTCAAAAACTGAACATGGTTTGTCACAACGTCGACAACGTTAGTATACTTAACAAAGGAGTCCCTATCTAACAAACTCTCCGCATATTAATCATTGCAACTAGAACAATTCATCCTCCTCCATTTATCTCACGAATTCATTACGTCACTCGCTGTTGTTTGCAACAAAAAGTGGCTATCGACCGCCATTATTAGGAAAGTCGCCACGTCTGAGCACACCTTATCATCTAAATGGAGTTTCCTTGCCTTTTTTCATTATTTCCTCTCGTAACAGGCCTCTGGAGTCTTGAATAAGGGGAAGCGTATCAAGGGACAATTTCCCGTTTGGGATTAACCGTACCTAAGCGATTATGTTTACAATACGACACGTTTGTACTTTTGTAGATAAACACTTTGTACTCAAAGAAGCCAGGAAAGCTGATTATGAAGATAATATCTCAATTTGTGTCGCTATCCGCTAGCCTTTATTCTGGGCTAGAAAATTTCTTGTGATACTTTACGTAACTATTCGCTTTTGTAGCATGCAATTTTATTACAAAGCTATCCAGTTCCAGTTTTATATTTTAACTAGCTGGTGTCCACAACTTCGTCTGCGATCCAGGATGAAATGTAGCCTATGTCCTTCTCTAGGTCATGGTCTATCTCTGTGCCATTAAATCCGTTCAGCCGTTTTAGCGTGAAAGCGTAACAAACAAACTCAATAGATTAATTCAGATATTTTCATTTCATTTGTAACAATGTTAAAAACTTTTAAACATTGTTTTCATTTGTAACAATGTTAAAAACTTTTTAACATTGTTACAATACTAATAATGGCACTAAGATACGCCCAATATTCCCGATCAGCAACTCTGTAGTCAACACTGTTGACGATCGGGAAAATAAAGTTTTATTCGTTCACAGTGTTGATGAACGGAACTTATTTACCGATCCTACATAATTACTATACTTAGTTCAAGAGTCAAGGTGTAGAAATGTGTGAAAGAGTTCAATTAAAGATGACACGAATTTTTTAAATTCTTTAATTACGACTTTCAAAGCTTAAAGCTTGAATTGAAGCATTATGACTTGTGTCCCTACATATTGATTCGGTTGGCGCTTCGACATCTCAAAACAATCGAAAGTGAAATTTCGTTAACTAACATTAGATTTATGTTTTTGTGTTCCGTATGTGAATGATTTTGCATACAATTTTTTTTTTTTTTTGCCAACTCTTCTTCCCAGCTAAAGCACTAGGAAGTGGTGAGGGGTGGGCGTTTTGGGGGACTGTCTTATGTAATTTTGACGTTCGAAAAGTGCTGATTCTCAGCCTAGTTTGAATAAATGACTTTTGATTTTGATTTTAACAACCAAAAAATACCCAGAAAAGACAACATTTTAGACAACTAGTTCTGCGCATCCTAGTACAAAAACCAGTGCAATAAGAAAAGCCCATAATATAAAAAAATTAAGTAATAAAAACTAAAACCCAACTACGACTAAAAAGGTATAAACAAGACCCCACAGACAGACTAATAAAAAATCCGGAGTCACACGTAATCTGTTCGATTTATGCTCTAACACGTGTGACTCCGGATTTTTAATTTGTCTGTCTGTAGGGTCTTGTTTATACCTTTTTAGTCGTAGTTGGGTTTTAGTTTTCATGACTTAATTTTTTTTTAAATTCTTTTGGGGATTTAAATTCTTATTTTTTTTTTTAATATATATATATTTGAAATCTGCTCATTAAGTCCTTTCATTTGATACCCAACATGGTACGATTAAACAATTCTTTTTTTTAGTTCCTTACTTTAGGTCCTCTAGAGGTCGCCTTTTTTAATTTAATGTGACGTCACATAGCCTATAACCAGCGGACAATCAAGACTCTTCCAACGATACCTACTACCGATACCTACCGATATAAAGTAATTATAGAACACTTTTCTTGTAATTGTTTGTTCCCCTTCGTTTCTCATTGAAATTTCATTTCATATATCTTAATAAGGAGTAATGTGTTTATTTCTTTTTTTTTAATCCAAATTGAATGTTTTACTTTTAGTTCAATATTGTGTTATATTTATTGAACTTATGAAATTTGCATCCTATGTTATTTGAATACTTATAATCTTATTTTATCTATTAATCATTATAATCATCAAATTTTATTTGTCAATCATCAAAATTTTAATTATTTTTCTAAAGTTTGTATGGTTATATTTTAACTTTGTAACCATAGCCTCTAAGTTTTTCGTATTTTATTTGAGAATAATTAACTAATTTCATTGTTTAACCATAATTAGTGTATGTAGTGTTAGCCTATAAGTAATTGTTACACTTGTAATTGTAGCTAAATCAAATATATTGTAATAGCATGGTGTAAACAATTGTTGGCTGACCTAAAGTAAATAAATAAATAAATACCTCATTTGTCAAATTGTGATGAGTGCTTTAGAAGTTATGAGGGAACAGATGAACATACATACATACATTCATACATACATACATACCGATCAAAATCATAACCCTCCTTTTTTCTTCGTCGTAGTCGGGTAAAAACAACACCATTCCACCACTGAAAATGTATTTTAAAATACCTATTACATCGTACATCCCCGACCATTAAAGTACATAGACTACTTGATACGAGTACATAGAGCCGGCCCACAGCGGCTGTCCGGGAACCTATTTATTTTAACCAGACTTTTTCACTGAAATTTTTCATACATTCCCTCGTAGATAGCGCGGTTAGATAGTACAAGTAGTGGGGGTACAGCGCAATGGATTATGCAATGGTATTAAAGCGTAAAAACTGAGACAGGAAGATATTGCTTTTATTTTTTTTAATAACTTTAAAATATATAATTAGAGCTACGTATTTTTATTATTATTCTGGTATCAAACAGGTTTTTTAGCAA
Source organism: Lithophane ornitopus (assembly GCA_948473465.1). Classification (NCBI taxonomy): domain Eukaryota; kingdom Metazoa; phylum Arthropoda; class Insecta; order Lepidoptera; family Noctuidae; genus Lithophane; species Lithophane ornitopus. Next base: position 3,280,049 of record OX419629.1, read on the forward strand.
TAAATAATTAGGACTCCTTAATCATTTTCAAAACAGTAAAGGCTCCTACATACTGTGCAGTATGCACTTTTAACGAAACAATTTCGCCAGTATGTAAGAGCCTTAACACGTGAATGGCAGCTTCAACGTGCTTCGTTCTACAATTTTTTCTTCTAAATAAAACCATTGTTCGTGCTATTTAGCTGTAGGGAACCAACAAAGTATTTTATTGAGGTCCGCTGCGATAATACAGCCTCAATTCAATGCACTTTATATTTCCAGCAATCCTTATCTAACACTGAACTAAACACAGTGCACTAACACAGCGCAATCTGGAACAAAAAACCCACACACTAAAACACAGTGATCCAGCAGGAAATCCATGACTCCGCCGTGTCCCCAGAGAACCGTGCACTCTCAGCAATTTGGTACACGGTTGTTGGTTCATTTGACGTACTTTGACCCCTAATACGGAATTTCGTATCAAAATGGATGTTCAGTAAGTTTTTGATTGCAAACGTGAAAGCTTTTATACTGCTTCGAGAGTTACTTTATGTATAAAACCCCAGTGCAACTTGATAGTTTAGTAGTTAATTATAATTTTCGTGAATAATTTCGTATTCTATTCTATTATACAACATTATTTTTTCTTTATGCTAAACCCGAAAAGGGGTCATTGTACTCATCATTTTGAAAAACTTTTTCTAAGGGACCAACTCAGAAATCGCAAAAAGAAAATCAGCTGTTCCATACATTTGTCAATTTCAGTGAACACAAATGTATGGATTTTGTTCAAAATTATGAGTACAATGACCCCTTTTCCGGTTTAGCATAAAGAAAAAAAAAAGTTGTATAATTATTTCGTTTTCTATTCTACGAATTTAGAATAAATATATTTTTGTACACATACTTTTTCACTTCAAAAATGGGCAAAGTCGGTCGAGCCATTCTCAATACATCAATACATAATTGTCTAAAATAATCAGCAAATATTTTTCTAGCACTAACATATATTGACTAGCACTGTTATTATATTTGAAATTCACAAGCTAAATATACCAAGGCATTTTCAGAAATCAAGCAATTTCTCAAAGACCGTTTATTAGCCTTCATTCCAATAGAAAATGAATCAATCTGGAGTAAATTGCGTTTTACCTTCAATCAGACAGCATTCAACGTTGGTGCTTAGACCAGAATATTAGACTAAATGGATTCAAAAGAATTACGGCCAATTTGTTTACATAGGTCATTTATTGAATTTCCTGAAACTTGATTTGATGTTTTTTATATTCCATAGACTTTATTATGAAAGCTGTTTTTGATGTGATAAAAACTGAAGTCAATAAAGCATTTAAGAATTCACTGGAATTCGAAATTATACTAATTGAAAGAAAGAGAAGGGCTCTTGGGTTAATAATAACAGCCGCTCGGGTCGATCAAAGGTTTTGCTATTCTTACCGCGGTCGGTTCACGGATGGGTGACCGTCCATTAGACGTTGAGACCCCACCGTGTCTCGAAAAGCATCGTGAAGCCGTTCGTCTCGGATGTCATGACAGTAAACATTTGACATTCGTTATGGGTAGTTAAAAACCCAAAGTATGACAACCAGTCTTTCTAAGTGTTACCGTGAGTGCGTTGTAGAGGTTAGATAGGCAGTCGCTCCATGTAAAATACTGGTATTCAGAGTTAGACTGGAAGCCGAACCGAACATAGTTGTGAAAAGGCTAGGCAGCGAGATTGACTAATAGAAAGAGGGTGCTAATAAAACGCACATTATAGAAAATTATACACAATAATACTTAAGACGGAAGCCAGTATATTCGAAAATAAATAAATAAAAAGATTTTAAAATTTAAAACAATATTACGGCGGCTTCGATGGCTGAGCGATAGTGCCGTTATCATCTCGATTCGATGGTACGGAATCCATAGTGCAGGTTTACAATAAAACACGCTGAGTTTCCGAATAATTATCACAGTAGTTACAATACCAATAATGTTCACGCACTACTTTCTATGTTCGGGAAAACCGACAGTTTTGCATAGAAGTGGACGTGTGAAGCCGTTCGTTGCCCTCACAAGACTGACTCATCGCTCAGCCACTTCCCTGTCCACGTGCCGCCCCACTCTAGCGAGCGCGTCACGGCGTTTACCCTCACCTTAGTCCTACAATAATCAATTGAGATACTAATATCGCTCAACTTTTATAATCTACGACAAATATATAAATGAATTAAAAAGGTAATATTTTGTTTTTGCCCCAGTGCCCCGGCAATGCATAATTCTGTCCTACACCTGCTTCTTCATATCAACTTCTATATGCCTCTGCAGATCGTAAATAATACATACTTATGAACCTGCACTGTGTGTACCAAAACATACAATAGTCACTGGCATAGCTCCCGCAAATCACATGCAACCGCATTGTTTGGCGGCGACACACAACTTTTGGATACGGGTGACCTGAATGTATGGAATGATAATTATTTTTATGGTTCACAATCCAATTTGAAAGTTTGATTGATAGCTGATTGAATAGTTAACAGATGGAAAGGTAAGTACAGACCACACACGTATAATCAATATTTATTTATTTTATTAAACCATTTATGCACACAAATATATATACAAACAAGAAGAAAGGAACAGAAAATACGTACAAAGGCAATGCTTATGTCTAAAGAAATCTCTTCTAGCATACCTGCGATAGGAAAGTAGATAGAAGAGATGCATACAACGTGTGTAAGAGTAGAAGAGAAACAAAATACATAAATCAAAAAACAATTCACTAATAATCTGCCTAGCCTTTTCCCAAGTTTGTTTGTCTAACCGGATTCAGCTGAATACCAGTATTTTACATGGAGCGACTGCCCATCTGACCTCCACATCCTAGTAACTGGGTAATACGATACCCCTTGGAAGACTGGTGGTCAGACTTTCGGGCTTCTGACGACCCGTAACGACTGTCAACGATCCACGAATGACAGCCGGGACCAACGGCTTACCATGCTTTCCGAGACACGGAGGAGTCTCGGTATGTAAAGATGGTCATCCATCCACGGACCAACCCCGGCAAGCGTAGCTTAACCTAATGGATCGACCCGTGCGGCTGTTATTATTTAGCCACGAGCTCCTCGGATATTTTAATTGTAGGTATAGCAAGTAAATTAAAATTCCTCGATTTTGAAGAGACTACCTAAGATTCTTCAAACAGTCCCTCAGCTCCCTCAAACCTCCCACATGTCTCATCAAAAATCCAAACTATGTACCAAAATTTAAAATTCAGCACACAAGCGGACATTTTTGTCCGTATTACATAGCTTGCTTACTTATCTCTGTACTCGGAGCTCACGTAACAACATAAACTGCAATGTGTATGTTACAGAGCGAAATCCCGCGAAGAGGATCGGAGGATTTCAGGATACGATCCGTGTTTACATTGGTATACAGCCTCTTGGGATGGGTAAGCTTTTCAAGCAAATATGCAACCGCACTTGCAACTGCATGCAGTTTTTCCCGGTAGTATAAATGTATTGGGAATATTTAGACGTAGATTTGTGATACGGAGAATGCGGCTGGGACTCTTCTATTCAAGAAAATGTGAAGTTTTTCTTAGACTATTACATTATTTATTTAGAATAGGTACGCCAACAGCATATACATTGTACATTAAATATTAAAAGTTAAAAGGTATGAGCTCTTATGTATATACCAATTACAGGTGTACACACGGCTACACATCAAGCTATACATTTCCAATATAAACTGACCTCGCAATGTACGGAAATCGAGATCCGCATAAAGCCGTGTGATGATTGAAGTGTAGAATTATAATTATAAAGAATTACATCTTCTTTGCCTGCCTATATTTTATGGTTATTAAATTAAAATAGCAGGAGGAGAAAGGTTATGAATTACACGCAGATCATAATTTGAATTTCAGTTTGTGACATTTCACGATGATTCATAATATTTTCATATTATGATTCTGCTAAAGTGACCGTTTTAAGTCCCCAGGTCAGATAGGAAGTCCCTCTATGTAAAATACTGGTATTCAGGTGCATCCGGTTAGACCGGCAGCCCAACATAGTTGAGAAAAGGTTAGGCAGATTAAATGAAATTAAAACAGCAGCCGCATCAGGAGTTTTATTTCTCAGTAGCAGCCAGGAGTCTGGATTTGTGCCCGATTGACGGCAATAGGCTCGCCCCCTACTACATGGGACTTAAACATAACTGGCGAAATGTGTGTGTACTATAGGTACAGTCACGGACTTTAATTGATAAGCCACTTTCAAGCTTTTCAATTTTGCAGTTTCAAACTTTCACGAGATTACACGATTAAACACGAAATCAAACGAAACGAGCGTGCTCGTAAACAAGATGACTATTACTAATAATCGGAAATAGTCTTATCCATAGAGGTTGACTAATAAGTTCTCAATGATAAATAAATAATATGTTGCATTACGTTTATCCAATCTATTTGATACTAACCTCCTTTGAATCAGAGCTCATTAACTCGATAATTCTTAAAACTTAACCAAAGACAGTGACAGTTGAAATGTTGATGTCAGAGACGTTACTTTCGAAGTGGTCAAAATGACTAATATTATAATTTCTTCGTACGCTAACGTTACTATGGCTACGCTAAAACAATCGTCGCTAGGTTACGGTTGCTAGACCTGCAATTGGTTGACTTTGGGTAGTCACTCTGCTGTCAAGTTTGTAGTTCTGGCTCTCAGGTTAGCCAACCGGTAAAGTTAAGAAATATTAGTTTCTTCTTCTACGAAGACATATGACTTTCCGTGTCTGGATGTACGAGTAGACCCGAATAAACCCGATTTGCATTACACGACTAAAATACGAACAGGGCCAAGTGGCTCATCAATTAAAGTCCGTGACTGTACCTCTGCCTAACCATTTGGGGAATATAGGCTATACGTCTGAAATAAATAAATAAAAATAAAATAAAAATTGACAGCATCCCGTAATCCTCAAAGTAACGCTCGTAGCTTTTTTAAAATATCCATTTCAAAACATTTTTTCACTCAAAAAACACGAAACGAACAAACCGAACAACAAATAAACAAGCAGTATCCCAAACATTCAGCATTTCAACGCTCAGGCCGAAAAAAATACCGCAAAAACACTTCAATATTACATATTTCATCCTATTTCGAATTCAGTCCCTGTCGGTTCCGTGGAGATAAGAGCAACTACCATTAATATGGGGTACAGATGGCAAACAAAGTGAATAGACGAATAGACAATTTTTTCGGCGTTCGGCTCTTCGAGATCGCCGAATAATGCTGGCGATGGACACCGAAAGCCGAGAGAGTTATTAGGTCAATACTCAATAGGGATGCGTGAAAATGATTGTTGAGTTGTCAAAAGTGAAATGTGGGTGCATCGGATACGGAACCTTTCGGATTATAAGGAATGGGTGCGGGTTATCTGTTCGGTGTTTACGGGTCTAACAATAGAAGGATCTATTCTGAGAAAAAAGGATTTCTTTTCTCTGAATTTTTTTTAAAGAAAAATGGTACGAGAATGTCTTCATTTGTAATAGGCACCAAGTTTTTTTCTTATTCCTATTTTCTTATAGATTAAATAGCCCTAATGGATTATTATAATTATACCCACTAATTCTTTCAACAGAAACATGAATATACATATTACATGAACTTAAATATTATTTCTTAGACCGTAAAAGATATTATATACCGCGAATAAAGATAATCATATTCAGTTCAAACGACGCATATCTACAGCAGCTATAAATTTTATAATACGTCATAAAGTTATAATAAATCAGTCGGGAGTTAGAATTTTTAAATTCAACATCTCGATAGGCTTTTTCAAGGACTTTTGTAGAAATGAAACTCAAAACTCAGTCAACAGATGACACAGAAAGAAATCGCAATGAATTCCTACTTTTTCCAATCCAATGAATGAAATGGGTCACCGAAAATTACAATACCAATCCATTGAACTTCAAACAAAACCGCAATACAAATATCAATAGCGAAACGAATATCTATTTACAAAAAAAAAAACCGATATTAATTCGCGAACACAAATGGATCGCCCGGGTAATCCGGCGAGATGCTTTTTAAAATTTATTCGGCCTCCGGGTGCTATTTATATCGTCGTTTCAAAAATGAAGTGCGGTTATCTCAGAGACGTAAAAACGTGTTCGGAATAACAATTCGGTTTTCGGCAATAGCGGTGTTGGCACTCGGCCTAGCCGGGGAGCTTGCGTCTAATTTACTTATGTGCTACGTGACGTAAGTTGTGTTGCTAATTTTATTGTTTTACATTCAAGTGTTTACGTTTATTTATGTTGACGTAGATAAGACATTTTACGTTGTACGTTTGGGAGCGCAAATAAGACAATTTCTGGGTATTTTCTGGAGGGTAAATACCACAATCTTGAGTGTAGGATTTGTTCACTCGCAGTGAACAAGTAAAATAGATTTCAGTTCGTTGTCAAGAAAATGTACATACTAGGTACTTACCACTGGAAACCTTTTTAGTAGGTATTCGTTCGGCACGCAGCCGATGCCATTTTTTTTTTCAGCCATTTTATATAGTTATTAATACTGTGTAACATCAAATATTGTAGAATTCAAAATATTTTATGAAAACTTGAATACAACTGGACACAAGACACAAAAAATAATGATGATGGTTACCGAGACCTCTATCAAATTCTGATTTTGATATCACAACTCCAAAGGGTACAGCATCACACGTGAATACCACCTACTAAGTTTATGTTGCCGGCGAACTGGGTCAAATTAACTTCAAACTGAATATGGACAATCAACGTTGATCAGGTTATGTAACCTCATAACATGCCTGTTTATTTATACTAGTTGATTTAAGTAAACAGGTACATATGTCCGATTCCTATAATTTACGGACCGTAATTGGTTAAAATTAAGACTCTTGTATCTTTACCAATACCTAATAAAGCAAAGACTTCATAGCTTTGCATAGTAGCCTTCCATAGGGGGCTATCACAGGTAGTCTATTTATATGCCCAGTGTGGCAATAAAAAAAGCTATCTACCATTTAACGATTAAATAAAGATTCGTTTTTGTTTATAGGAACCGAGTCTTAGATACTTAACCACCAACTGTCTGAACACAAACAAACTCCATTGTTAAAAAAAAACTTCGAAACGCAATCTAGAAACACTTGCGAGAAAAAAAACCAGACACCACTTCTCCCACTAGTAGTCTTCCATAGGGAAGTAGCTATCACAGGAAATCTATTTATATGCCCAGTGTGGCAATACAAAAAGCTACCATTGAACGATTAAATAACGATACGTTTTTGTTTATAGGAACCGAGTCTTAGATACTTAACCACCAACTGTCTGAACACAAACAAACTCCATTGTAAAAAAAAAACTTCGAAACGCAATCTAGAAACACTTGCGAGAAAAAAAACCAGACACCACTTCTCCCACTAAATCGTTTGAAATTCATCTCGGCACATTCGCAGTATCTACTCCTTCGAGGAGACGAAGCCAGTATAGCTCCTTAGGGAGGACAGGATCGATAGCAATTTAAATGTGCTGATTTCTTCCATCGTAACCAGTAATGAGAGATCGTAATTAGATTTAGTCCCTATTCGATGCTCGTCTCGAGGATAATACGGCGGCATTACTAAAACGCTGCGTTTTGAATTCGCTAATTGTGTTTTATTTTGGGTTTGTGTTATGGGGGAGAATAATTTATTTTTTATTAACGTTACTGCCATTTTTGAACAAGATTTTAAAACATTGATAAAAAAATACAATGAGTAGTGATTTTTTTTCTGATTGTACTTAATATGTACATGGTGATGTTTTTAGACCGGATGTGTAGTGGAAAATTATTTTAAATGTACTTTTTTATCATCTTCTTTCTTTTTAAGTTCGATTAATAAATGATTTAATTGTGGAAGAAAATAATTTTAGAATAAGGAGGTACCTAGGTAGTTTAGTTTCCTTTTATCAGGTGCCAGTGATTATTATTTATCTTTTGAGAGCTTATGACAAAAAATATTCCTAAAACATTAGATACCTATTTGTAAAAAATGTTATTAAAACAACAATAATTGGTAATAGCACCAAGCCAAGGCGGTCCATTAATCGATCTTATCGGTATTTTAAAGACACAACTTGTATATATATTTTTTCCTTGAAGCCTTATTATCGCCATTTTAAAGTGAGCACTCAACGATCTACTCAGGCATCCCGGCGGACCAATTCCTTCGAAAAGTACCTCAAGTACAGAAACTTGATATTTTTACATAAAATAATTATTTCATAATGTACACAACACAACTTTTAGTAAGAAAATATTTTTGTTTAAGTTGCTTAAAACATCAGCGGGCACAAATAAAAATATTTTCAATAACGAGATGCTATACGAAACACTATCCTATGAAGCTGTGTTATTTTTAACCGAAACAGAATTACTTTTAAAAACATAATCCAACATAATTTTATTTTATATAACACTTGCTGCGGCTTCGCCCGCGTGGACCCTTAACCTGACTTTTCACTATGAGACATTTATTATTTTACATCCCGAGACATGAATTAACAACGCTCACCGTACTTTTAAATAGAACCGTTTACACTGAGATATAATATTTAAATTACATCTCAAACTAATGTTTTTGTTATCTCGGGATATACTATATTATTACCATTATGTCATAATGAAAAGTCAGCTTTATTCTTTTTTTTTTTATAAAACTTGCCTTTACTCCTTATAACATCAGCTATATGCCAGTGTATGTCCCACCAAAATCGTCAAATAGCGGGGACAAACTGATAGACGAAAAATTATTTTAAAAATATGTTATACATATGTACCGTTTAAACTTTACTAAAATGGGGTTACAAATTGTGTGAAGTCCCTGGCTCTTGTGCTAAGTGATAAAACTCATCCGTATAATTAAAAGTATCCTGCGTTAACATGGTCTATCTGTGTGATTGAGAATCTTCACATTTCTCAATAACAGTTCGGGCAACCAGAGAATGCGTTCACGGCACTTTTAAATTGTACAATTTCTAGTAGTAATAAGGATCAATTTCGCAAAACACACATTCCTTAGCATGAAACTGACAGGTGTCAAGAGCACATTCTCTCGACGGCCGGCAGCCGGACTGTAGTAAAGATAAAATTGGAATATATTAGGCGTTTGACATTAACACCTGTATAAAGATGAATAGGCTATATTAGAGGTATATTAGAATATTTTCCTTGTACAAGTCATTACGGCCACGTAAGACTCACCACTCACAATAGTCCCCGAGGAGCGATTCGAGGTATAAGACCAAACGCCATTAACGTTATTAATCTGGTTGGTTTATTAGTGATGGAAGTTTGTTTGTGCAATTTTTAGTAATAATGCTCTAAACATACTCCTTGATACTGATCACTGATCATAGCTCCTTGATACACTGATCGTGAAACAACGCACAACTCAGTTTCTTCTCTGTAGCCTACTTACATAGGTAGGTACATATCATAATCAACCTATAATTTTCCCACTGTTGGGACACAGGCCTCCTCTCTGAGAGCGGGAGTGCGGTTTTTACAAGTCTCACATGTGTGTGATTTTTAATTCTGGAATTTTTAATTCCGGTTTAAGGTACACGATATTTTATGAGTGTAGGCGCGAGCTTGCGAATATCTACTGCTAGGATGGGTAAAAGTCGTGTAAATAAAGTGTATTAATATTGTCGAATTAAACTAGTGGTCATCGATTTTTTCAAACAGATCAGCCACATTTTTCTGTTAATACAAAAATATACACTTCATTGTGGTGATCAGCACTCCAATTGCATGCCACACTTCCTTCCACACAATCAGGGGGTTAAAACAGTCACTTTGGCAGAATCTTAGAAAAATATTATGAATCATCGTAAAAAGTCACAAACTGACAATTCATAATATGATCTGCGTGCGATTCATAATTACGAAATAATTAATCTATTTGACAGTTTTCTATGGACGCGTCGCTCGACAATTCGCGTCAGTATGTAAGAAGCTTAAGAATTGCTTTTGTGTCAAATAAGAGGAATTGCTAATGTCAGCTGGAAATTCAGGAAATGAATCGCTTTTAGAGGAATTGCTAATGTGGCCGTTTTAGGCCCCCGAAGGATTTTGAAGGAACTTGCTTCTGGTCGAAATATAAGTCTGTAATATTATAAATCATCGTAAAATGCCACAAACTGACAATTCATAATATGATCTGCGTGCAATTCATATTACGAAATAATTCATCTGTTTGACAGTTTTCTATGGAGATTCGTACTGAACTGTCAAAACGAAAGGAAATGTGATTTGTATCATTTTACGTGTGTTACGCAATTACGCCACGGTTTTAGTAGAACTTAGCTGTCATAGAATTTAGTAATAAAACACCTTAATAAATATTACCTTCATTCTACTAGAATAGTCTTCTACCTAGTTGTAATAAATTCTCATAAATACAGGTAGAAGTAATGACGTCACATGTGTTCCAACTTCATCGTCTTCGGATAAGAAACTGAACATTATCTTACACTTTTTGTCCGCATTAGTGGAAATTAACGCCACAGGGAATGGTAGAAAAAGTTCACACGGTAAGCTGTCGAGTGTAGTCGTAGCTTGATAAAAGATAATAGATTATTACAAGATAACTGTTTGGCCGGAATTAGGCTTCGATATTGAATTTTATTACAGAATAGAAATAGATTTTGTCAGGATCATGATCTTCACTAATATCTACAAAGTGATATTCTTCTACCGTAATATTATAAAGAGAAAATATTAGTATTTTTGTTTGTAATTAATAAAATCAAGAACTAATGGTCCGATTTAAAAAAATCTTTCACTTGTAGAATGCTGTTATCACTGAGTAACATAGGCAATTATTAAAAATATTATTAGGCATTTTAAAAAAATCTGCTGTTCCCTACAAATATGTTTTTTTCCGCAATTTCAAGATTGGTCCATAGTGAAAGTTGTTCATAATGATGAGTACAATGACCCCTTAAGAGATTACGTGTATGAAAAGATACACCTTTTTTTTTTACACCTGTCATTTATACAACGTGTTTTTTTTAAATCCCATAACTCTAGGGTATTAATGAGACCATTGCCCTGTTTATCAAAACCTACAAGCCTTGTAGTACCAAATGTCATTATTTAATTTACAAGTACTTATGTTTTGACACTTTTATTCGTGATTTTGTTTAGCAAAAAAATATTTGTAAGTTACAACTTGTAGAAAATCATAACAAATCCTGAGAGTGTCCGGCGACTCTCTACTCCGTCTTACAAGTTTACAAGTGTCGTGCTTAGTACCGCAATAAATGTTTAAATACGATTTTCTTTTTTAAAATGTGGTCAAAAGAGAGAGATGACCTGACGCCCGTGTCCCAGCAGTGGGAACATTATGGCTGATTATAAATATGGAGATGAGCTATGAATTTAACAAAACTTAACATTCTAGGTAACTTTTGAACGTGTAGACTTGTAACTTTTGTTAAACAGGGCACATGTCAAAGAATCAACTGGCATACCCCCATCCCCTTAAGAGGATGCCCATGAATTAAATTTCAGCCTGTTTATTGAGTGATCAAGTAGTAAGTTCTCATAATAAACATAGCATTTAAAAAAAATACGTTCGGTAATTCCACAGCCTACCTATAATTAAACTCCATTCAGTAGGTCAACGCCAGCGTTTCCACAAATGCGGGTTACAGGGGGAAATGAGCGGGACTTATGTCACTTGACACTTGACGTGACATTCTGGCTGGCGGCGCATTCCGAATTTAAATGCAGTCGACTGTTTGACGCTTAATATCGTTTTAATTTATTATTTCTGTCAGGCACTTACAGTGTAAAATATAAAAGTTATCATAACTGGTGTAAATATTTTTTAAAGTAGAGGGTAGGTACGTACTGTTATGATTTGGATTTAAAGATGATTAAAGTTTGAATAGGCTTTTTTGAATCATGTTTAACATTAATTTTTAAATCCTCGGTAAGTCGGGTTAACACATGGATGTAGATATATGAAAAACAAACGTTAAATTCAAACCTCGTGAAAATTAGAGCGTAGGTATCTATCTCGTAAATCAATTTCATTAATTTCTTTTACATCGTTCCATTACTAAATAAAACAAGTTTCCGTAATTCGTTTATTCCCCTATTTCCTTATTTCGTCACCGCTATCTCAAGACGCAGGTAATAAAACATTCATTCGTTCATCACTCCCGGTCTCTCGAGACCATTCGTTCACATTCACTCGAAGGGTTCCACAATATTAGCTCAGTAAATGTGTGATAGTGGCAGGAAATTAATTGCTATTATTAAGTGATCTATTTGTTTGTGTAGCAATTTGGCAAATTGTGGAGCTTTCGAGATTATATTAACGGTATTGTAAAGGTTTTGAACTGTCATAACTTTGAAATCCTTGTATATGTGAATTTTATGATGTTATGTATGTTATATATGGATTATTCCACTAACTAGTACATCATGATAACAAAATTAGGTTATATAGTATACTGAGTATTTACCTATAATTCTATTGCGGAAACAAAATTGACATTTCGAGTATTGTTGGCATACTGTCATATTAACGAAACTGTGGCACCCAAGTGGTACATTAGCGAGACTTTTAAGAAAACTAAGTAAATCTCGGAATTTTCCCTTATACAATCTGAAGACAACAATAGGACAATAAATTAAAACACTGGCAATACTGATGCATAAAAGTATTTTGGAACTGTCAAATAAATTCTAAAGTGGAAATTAAAAAGTGATTTTTCAAACAAAGTAAATATCGATCGGCAGATCGGCAAAATCCATAGTCAGGCCATCCTAGTAATGGCCGGACTATTATGGAATTTGATGATCTGCAGACTAGCTATTAGTGACTAAACTATGTATTTGATATGTTTGATTGAATATTCGTTTGCAGACCGGGACCGTCATTAGATGTAGGTAAGCAATTTAATCATCGTCGTATTGCCGTTTCCACTTTGTGTAACTAAAACAAACAAATCGATCGATCACCCAACCCAAAATAAGATTAAACAAGACCACAACATCGTTACCTTAAACCTGACATACATAATTATCCGACATCGATTTCGGAATGTTCAACAAACGAACGACAAAATTTTAATGCTTCATCCAATACCTATTGAATATTTAAATTGGAATTAACGATCAGAGACGTTCTGTCGATTGAGCCTTAATACGTTCACGAAACCAGCAAAGCGAGGCAAGGAACCAATGAATTCGATCAGCTGGAAGGAGGTATGAAAATTGGACGATTTTTTGACTGATTGTCGCGTCATTGTGCGTGGCTGCGTCCCGCTTACTTTTATGTCGTCCTGGTATTTGGATTAAAAAGCTAAGACTAATGTTTTTAGAAATTAAAAGTAGAATACTTATTGCGCTTATGGTTATTGTGGCGCGTGAAGGAAAATTTACTGATTTACCTATCAAGAAAATTTCGCAAAAAAATAAACCAAGAACGCCCTTTATATGACATTCATACCACTACAGATCCTGAAAGCAGTATACTTATCTATGATAGAGTTATACTCAAGTACAAGAAGAACAGAATTATAGGCTCAATCTGGCTCAAAAATAATAATAAGAACGAGAATGTAATGTGATCCAAAACTTTAAACAAAGCGCAAATGTATCGAGAGCAAACCAATTTCGCCAGCTGTATACCTAGAGATACAAAAAAATCCAGCACGAGATGAGAATCTGTTGCAAGCTGCACGCTACCTAATAACTAGCCAACACGTACGATTTATCAGCCATTTGCGAAGACTACAACTCAGTGCAAACACACGGTACCATTTCTCAATTCTTTTATTACACCCTCGTATTTTTGTTGCAGGTTTACGATTTTCGGTACACGATAGTGTACAGTGCACGCGAGCTTGCAATGAACCACCAACCTAAGAGTAATTCGGTTTTATAACACCAGAATTGCAATGCACGGAAGTGTACCTATACGAATGGGCGAGTTTAATGTAAACTGTGTGGTAATAGTTATTTTCTTGGAGGTTTCGTGATGTCTAAATAGTGAGAATTTGCTAGAGGAAAATCGAATTTTCGCGTACGACAATGCTTGATCTATGCTTGACCAACGTACAGTTAATTTTGGCACTTACAGCTGCATAATTATTAAAAAGATGTGCATTATACAGGGTGTTAGGGTAAACAACGTTATCCTTGCAACCAGTGGTTTAATTTCATTTATTATCGTAACAGATAGAAATAATAATAATAAATATTTATCGTAACAGATAGAAATAACAGATATTAAGAAATAACAGATAACAATTGTTCCTAATAATCAAACATCCCTGTTACATAAAATAACACATCCTCAAGACTGTTACCGCGGTTGTTACTGTTAATACTTTATAACAATCCCCACACAGACTTTACCGCGGCTGTTACGTATTTATCGTATCCGTACAAAAATAACAGGCTGTAATTTAATAACAGATAGATAAGATTATTGACTTTAAACTAAAAGAGATAAAGAAGATATTCAATTGAGATTTAAATAGGTATTTATCATCCGTACAAAAATAACAGGCTGTTATTTAATAACAGATATTTGGATCTGTTATTTTTTTGGAATAGTAACAGTGATAACAGTTATCGTGTTTAACCTATTACAACCCGTCTCTATTTTAAAACCTAGAACTGTCACAGATGTGTTGTCAAATACCAATACAAACACTATGTTTGAATTTTTCGAACAGAAGTACGTACAAATCTACAATCCTCAAAAGTCATTTTTTTTTTAAATCATTAATCGCACTTTTCAATTTAATCAAAAAGTTGTTTAAGGTAGCTATCTTATTATCTTATCTTAATAGCAGAGAAATACGTGCCTTTCATATTTGTTTAAATAACGTCTACGTGATTTTATTATGTTTTCATGTAACATGACTTCTGGACGAAAGCATTGATAAATGATAAATGATTTATTTCTGTAAGTGGGTTTGTACAAACACTTTTACACGTCGATCACATTTTTTAAAACTAGATGAGGTCGGCGTTTTCTATCTCTGAGAAGAAAGGCCAAAACAAACTCAGAGGTCACAGTCTCTTTTGAAGTCCAGACACAATCTTGGTCAGATCATGTGAAGACCATGTAGATTGGTGTCTGAAATGGTCTTTTGAGGAAAGAACCACACAGATTGAGTGAACCTGTCCAGTCAGTGCACGCATCTGTCAGTATTCGTGCAGCTCAACTCAGAATTTAAGGAGCTCAACGATTTGACGAACAATACCAAAGAAAGGACATTTGGGTAGGCCGCATAAATTACTCAAACTGTCAGATAATAAAAAATGTAACCCTCAAATTCACAATAATTCAAATAATAATAATATTATACTTCACAAAGTAAATATTCATGTCATAATGTATGTATATAATAAAATACAAAGTTATCAAAAATAACAAAATTCAATAAGTAAATAAAAAAAATGGAAAAAATTGGAGCAGCTCAACCCCAAGCCTTTCTGTCCTCAATGTAATCTTTAATGGTATAAAACGCTTTTTGGCACAACTTACGTTTAATAAATGTTTTGAATTTATTAAGGCTAAGATCTTGTACGTGTCTTGGAAGCTTATTGTAAAAGCGTATACATTGACATCTGAACGAGCCACCTAATTTCTTGAGCCTAGTTGTAGTTGTGCAAATAAGACGACGCCATGATCAATAAAATATGGCAATAGTTTGATAAACTTTAATTTTTTGTGCCGAAGAAATCAGGAGAATATTCAGGAAAGAATATTTTTCCTCAATTCGTGGATTTTTTTCATTACCGTACACTTTATGGCCGAAAATGAAACATAATTATCCTTTAATTATTTAAAGAGTGGTATCGGTTCGGAATAGAAAATAAATATGAGTTCCAACAAATACCAGTAGTATTAGTTTTTGGTATTAGAATGGAATAACTCTTTAAAATACGGCTAGTAATAACGATAGAGACAAAAAGTATCGTTGACTCAAAAAGACGCCTGTTTTTAAGGAAACAACACGTGGCATTTACAAAACATGCGGTTAAGCAAATTGTGGTAAGGATCTTATTGTGGACTAGACTATTGCCTGAAATCAAACACTACTCATGGAAACCGACTTCTAAATCAAACTAACACACAAAACACCTCAGAACATTGATGAACAAACACTTTGACGTAATTATAACAAGAGGAACACCGGTAGCTGTCACTTTACGACCTCGGCATCGCCGCCATTACTCTTCCTGTTCACCGAAGCCATTACGACTCCGACTGTACATGAATATTTAAATGTCCCCCTGAATATACAAGCAAAATGTTTTTTTTAGTCTCTCTTTTATTACTATCCGATGATAATTAAGGCTTCCCTGTGGTTTTATTATAAATTCATGTCGTAGACTATTTTTGTTTCGCTACGGATTTTTTGCGTCGTCAGAAAATAAGTTAGTGGTTTTCATAAGATCTTTGAGTGAGACCAAAGTTTTCTTATAGGTTTTCTTTTCATGGCTGTTCAACGAGAATCCTTTGAGTGAAGCCTTTTAGTACAGTTAGTAGATTTTTTTTAAATGAAATGCTGAATAATATCGAGCAGTAATTAAAAAAATAAATATTATATTTATAACTAACCTATAAGAAATTGTTACACAAACCCTAGTTTTTAGTTAAGCATTATTTTATCATTTATCGTGTAAACAATTGTTGGTTGGCCAATAAAGAAAAATAAATAAATAAAATTGCATGTCACATATCACAAAACGCGTATAATTATGCAGAACAGACGAACACTGTAGTAAATGTAGATAACTTGCTACACTTGGGAAATAAATCATACTTCGCAGATTTAATACATAATTATGGTAATATTCTTCACCCAAAACTAATTTCACGCTGTCGGAGCGAGAAGCACGGCTAAACAGATTTAACAAAAGGTTACTAACCTCATTATCCTTATCAGCGTCTTTGATGTGCTGAGCTATGAACCTGACACTCTTCAACGCAGCCGCTACTTCAGGAGACAGGTGGCGAGGCAGCATGTTCTCGGATTCAGTCACTATAGGAAGAAACGAGAAACAATGTAAACTGATGCTTTTAGTATTTCGGACAAAATAAGATATAATTGGTGGCCAAAAATTTAAATACATACTCGTTTTGTTCACGACAGCTCAAAAAGGAGTGTAATGTTTTCAGGGTTCATGTGTGTTTGTATTTATGTATTTGGGTTTCTTTATTCCACCATAACTTTTATTAGGATGTATGGGGTATCGTTAGAATCCTTACATCATCCCAAGTAACATAGGCTATGTTTTTATTTAAATCAATATGGCGGCCAACTATTGCCTAATGGCTAACAGCGGTAAACCTAAACAGAAATTAACCGACCTAAACTTAAAAAAAAACTTGTCACTAAAATGTATAAAATAAAAATAAATAATTAAATAAAAAACACAACTGCTTAAAAACGAACTAAAAAGTAAAAAACAAGTTGATAAAATTATCATTGCAGTCGGGGGACCGTTCTGTGGAACACTTTTTAATCTAAGAAGTCCCCCGACTGCAATGACAATTTTATCAACTTTTTTTTACATTGGAGAAGTAAGGTAACATTACCTGAAGGCCTCTGGTGAGCTCCACCAGCAGACAGCATATCGTCTTCAGGAGCTGGTGATTTGCGATAATCACCGTTATCTTTATCACCAAACGCATCCGTCAAGCTGTCCCTGCTAAAGAAACACATAATATGATATAATTTTATTTCATATCTTTAAATAGAAATAACTCGAATATACGACATATTTTTGTTATTATTATTTTGAGACTGTTAGCTTATAAATTATGTACATATTCCACTATTAAAATAATTACAAATAATATATCGAACTTTTTCATAACCTAAATGTTGCTTAATCAAAAAAATACAACAACGACTTCAAAAGTCTGTACGACTTTCCAAGAGCTCCATCATAGCATTTTAACTAAAACCATGAAAGATACAATTAATGAGGAAAACGGAAAACCTTTTTTGTTAGTTAAATGAGGAAGGAAACATCGAAAAATGAGTTTCGGACGCCAAAGGAAACGCAGTGCAATGCAAAAAAAAAACATTTCGAAATAACGCGAGACGCTAAGTAAATAAACTCCTGGTTGTTAGTCTTTTTCTAAGGACTAATTATTTTGCATCTCCATTGCTTTACTAGCTATGTGGTTGAGTATTTCTGTTTCCCCCCCTACCCCTATTGACCCCTATTTGTCATGACCTGTCACTAGCCATTTCAAGCTTTGATATTTGCCGTACGAGTAAACGCATTATTCAAAGAGTTTACGCAAAATCGAAAACTTTTGTTTTGAATTCGATTTTTAAACAGCATCTTTTCCTTCATTTATTAAACCGAATGTGTAATGAAATTCTTAAATATTAACTAAACTCAACGAGTCAGCGTCCTTTTATGACTTCCTATTAAATTTTCAGTTACCATGGGGTTTTGAAATACCAAACCAAGGTGTGTTAGTAGAGCAATAAATAACTACCGTACATTATTTTGTCCCGGATACGGAAACCAAATGCGTCATGTGTTCAAAACACAGATTATGGAGGGGAAACAAATCTCTATGAAAATGATTAATAACTGACGTAAATATGTTATTGTTATAATTCATCTACATGGAGAATCCTGGTATCACACGTAGAGAAGTGACACTTCACCCCCGAAATGTCGATAAAAATCTAAAATGTTTTTAAAAACGATTTTTTATAAAACCGGACAATTCCATCGAACGAGCGCTTTCAACGCATTGTTATGTGCGATGATACATCGACAATTCGACACTTTAATAGGCCATCGATATTTATATTGGGCTTAATCGGTGCGTGTACGATATGTTGTACTTGCTTTTGTTTGGGGTCTGAATCCTGAATGTTTAGCCTGGTCATGGAAACACCAGTATAAAGTCGTGTGTCCACTGCTAACTAGGCTACACAGAGAGGTTTGCCACGTTCGCTGCGCGCTTCATTTGTTTGCCAGCCACTCATTTGTGGGTGCTTGCATAAAGAAGGGGTGTTTCGGACCCGACTCTGGTACAGATGGCGGTAGGTTCATCTTCGGAAAGAAAGAGCTAGTTTCTTTATGTGTCTTCTGACCGACTTGTCTACTTGCCTTATTTTTTAATATCGCCTCGAGGGAAGCCAGTACTCGCCAAGCTGGTCTAAATTGGCGATCATTTAGATGTACCTCACCCGTAAGGGCGGTAAACTGGCACTTTTATTACAAAAACATGACATTGTATAAAAAAAATTACCTAATTTCATTTCAAACTAGACTCGCGACAATCTAAGAAGTCCGTTTCGACAGCTATCAAAATGCTTTGTGTAGAGATGAAAAAAAAAAATAGTTTCTTAAAAACTGATTCTCGAAACATATCCATTGAACATACTTAGAGAGTTTGTAATTTAAGACTTATCTACATTGATAAAAATTGATTCTCAAGGCTTAACGTTTTATTATATGTAAGAGAACGAAACGTCAAAACGGACTTCTTAGATTGTCGCGAGTGTAATTTATAGTTATTATTAATATTAATTGTAATTTATTTATTTTTTATATTTCTACATCGGCAATGGTAGGTAGTATATGTAAAGCTGTATATTAATGTTAAGATCTTAATGTACCAAATACTCAGAAATAAATTATATTATTATTTATTTATTATATTTACCAGGAACCCGCTTATATACAAGCACCCTAGCTTGACATTGGGCGGCAGTGGACCGCCAACAATTTTATACACATGTAAAGCGAAGCTAAGTACACGTGCGTAGCTTAGCCGTAGGCTGCTGTGGAATGTGCCTTAATATTGGTAGTTAGAATTAGAATTTAATTGGAAAAAGTACAGTACACAAGGAATTTCCGAAGGCATCATTTGAATACACTTTTTTGGAAAGACAGGGATTTTTTTTTTTTCTTTAGAATTGGAAGCAAGCTGGCAGTATTTCACGTTTACATGCATGCAAGGATGCACAAACACTTTCAGGTAGTTTTTACCTTGAACTACAAGTACTACTTAGTAGTCTTTGCAGCCGTTCGTCGGAAGGGCTTGAAAGTTTAAAAAATATTAAATGAGAATAGTTTGAATTTTTACCAATCGAACAAATGTGAAAATACTGGTTCAAATTAAATTAACTGATAATACTTCACAGACATGACGAGATTCGTTAACGACTCATGGCAAAGTAAAAAAAATAGTATGATTTTGTAAACTTATATTTTCAAGTCTACTGCCTTATTAGACGGCTGAAAGTCACCCAAAGGGCAATGGAGAGAGCCATGCTTGGAGTTTCCCTGCTTGATCGAATCAGAAATGAAGAGATCCGTAGGAGAACCAAAGTAACCGACATAGCCTGAAGTATTGCCAAACTTAAGTGGCAGTGGGCACATTGCTCGCAGAACAGATGGCCGATGGGGCCGAAAGGTTCTGGAGTGGCGACCGCGTACCGGAAGAGGTAGCGTTGGAAGGCCCCAACAAGGTGGACCGATGACCTGGTGAATGCCGCGGGAATGTGCTGGAAGCGAGGAGCACAGAACCGGTCGAAGTGGCGCTATTTGGGGGAGGCCTGTGTCCAGCAGTGGACGTCTTTCGGCTGACAGAAATGATGATGAATGATGACTTCTGCTCGGGGTCACGGCTATGGGGCACACGAACTATGAAAAGTCCGAAATCATATACTTTTTAGGGTTACGTACCCGAAGGGTGCCACGGAACCCTATTACTAAGTCTTCGCTGTCCGTCTGTCTGTCAGTGGGCTGTATCTCATGAACCTTAATAGGTAGACGGTTGAAGTTATCACAGATTGTCTATTTCTTTTGGCGCTATAACAATAAATACTAAAAAGTTAATAATTAAATTACCCATACAAGAAACTTGTTTTGAGGCGTTTTTTGCTCGATTTTATTACGGTACGTAACCTTTTTTTTATCATGTTTAGATATCGATACCTATCAAGTCTATGAAGTTTTGCCAAATAATTTAATGTGACCCTGTATCATCAAAAAATTACGATATTTCGCTTAAAATCTTACCTCATCTCCAGTTCATTGGTGTACCCATTAGACACGAAGGTGTCATCGTAGTCTGGCAGGGAATACTTGGTCCTCCTCATCATAAGGAGCTTGGGCATCAGCTGGAGGAACAGCTTCTTCATCCAGGGTGACATTGTGTGGGTTGATGGTGACCTATTGTGGAATTTGAGGATATGAAGCTGGGGTAGATATAATGTCGTAGGATCTGAACTATTTTCTCTTCTTTTCATCTAAGTACTAGTAGGTACCTTTTTGGACTACGTGATAGGTGTCAACTAATCAAAGGATTTATATTTTATTTTATCAATCAACTAGCTTTTGCCCGCGGCTTCACTCACGTGGAGGTCTGAAATTATGCCACGGGAACGTACTACCGGGATAAAAAATATCCTATGTCCTATTCCAGGTCATGGTCTACCCATGTGCCAAATTTCATCCAAATCCGTTCAGCCGTTTTAGCGTGAAAGCGTTACAAACAAACAAACTCACTTTCGCATTTATAATATTATTTAGAATTTTGTTTTAAATGATTGCTGGTGACGTTCAAAGCGATATTAGGTACATGACAATAAATTAAAAAGCGAAGTATACACAGGGTAAGTATACAATACACAGGGTCAAATGAAATTAGCTAGCGAAACTCTGCAGACGTGATGGGTATCTATATCCAAACACGAAGTGAATGCGGAGTGTCGCTAGCTAATTTAATTTGACCCTGTACCTATTTATTCTAAGGATTTGTTGAGTAATTTAACTTGGGCAATTATTTTAATTTCATTGATTACGTTGCGGTCCATTTTAATTGCATTGATTACGTTGCGGTCCATTTTAATTCTAAGATAAACTCAGTAACGATTTCAAATTATCATGTTGATGATAACAAATTCAGGCTAAGATCATGGATGAATTTATTAAAGTTAATTCGTCTATGCTAAGGGGGTGCTAGTGAGTAAAAAACATACCTAAATAAAAAAACATTGAAAATTACCTTAGTTTTAATCTTAGCATGTACTCAAACAAGATAACATACATACGCTACATCAACCTCACTATGTAGCGATCATTTAACAATCCATCGTTTTAAGCGCTGAAAGATCCAACTCAAATTGCCTCGTTAATTACCGTATGAAATACCGCTTTATTTTATACAGCGGCACAAATTATTCAGAGCTATATATAGATAGCTTATCAGGCTATCTTGCATGCCATATATCACACACACAATGTTCTATTACTGTAATGACAAAATAACAATGAAAACGGAAGATTTATTCGAAGCGCTGGCGCTGGAATAGGGATGTGCCGTTCGAATAATTCGAATAATTATTGTAATGTAGAAAGTTGGTTATCTGAAATTGTCTTTAAACGATTTATCGCCTAAAAATACTATATAAATATAACAAATATTCATTTCCAAAGGATGTCACGGCGGCGCACCATTTTCCGACTTTCAACATCTTATGAAAGTGGATTACGCCTGTTGTGTGAGTTCTCTGAAATCTTGCAAATGTTTTGACTTAGACCATATCAGAACGTCAAATTATTCCACTAAATATTTTAAACGCACTAGTAATGCTACTGTGTAGTAATGTATGAGGAGCTCGTGGCTAAGTAATAACAGCCGCACGGGTCGATCCATTAGATTAAACTACGGTTCCGGCAACCGTATGCCGTTGTGGATGGGTGACCATCTTTACATACCGAGATTCCTCCGTGCCTCGGAAAGCACGTTAAGCCGTTGGTCCCGGCTGTCATTCGCGGATCTTTGACAGTCGTTACGGGTCATCAGAAGCCCAAAAGTCTGACAACCAGTCTTACCTAGGGGTATCGTATTTCCCAGTTACAGATAGGCAGTCGCTCCATGTAAAATACTGGTATTCGGCTGCATCCGGTTAGACTGGAAGCTGACCCTAACATAGTTGGGAAAAGGCTAGGCATAGTATCTGCCTAGCCGTAATGCTACGGCTACATTGTCGCAATAAAGCGAACTACACATCGTGCGCTCTCTGTTTACAGTGAGACGTCGAGTGCTGTGCGAGAGAGAGCGTGCCAAGTATAGTTCGGTTTATCCCGACAATGTAGCCCTAGCATTAGTGGAATTTATAATGGCTGGAACACGAGGAAACTTCATCTTGAATCAATTTCACCATAGCAGCTAAGAAGTACCATACCAGCTCCATGATCCTAGCATCCCAATTCGTACAAAACCCATAAAGAAAACAAACGTTCTGTTCCAAGTTTAAACAGTCTACTTCGAATCCCATTCCATACGAATAGCCGGCAATAGTTGGCACGTCACTACGCACAACGGCTGAAACCATTTGTAGGAGCGCGATTACAAGAGCGCAGTCGGTTAATTTTTATTGTAACGAGTATGAGAGGGTAGTTCCACTTGCATTCGATGTTCGTATAGCTTCGATATACACCTTTGTTCCGAAGTTAAATGTGATAGCTGGAAATTTTGGTGTTGCTGGCTCGGTTTGGTGCGTAAAGGCGAATTGTGATTCACAGCATAGCAGTTAGGATGCCTATTGCCTTGTCTTATCTAGGTTATTTTGGTTTAAGAAGGGCGTCCTTAAAAAGTTGCGCTGGCTATAGTTTGTTGATATCAAAGACAATTAGAACCGCATTCAATAGCTGTCATTGTCAATATTCCACAACAATAATGATACTGACAGCTCTTAAGCGCAGTTTATACGTGCTGATCGCGTTAAATTTCATTGGTGAAATTCGCCCTAAGTGGCCTCATAAGTGAAAGTTTTACTATAATCTGCACTGAATACATTTTTTTGCACTTACAGTCACTCTTAGGTCACTTACTCTTACATCTACTTACCATGTTTGTTTGCTGTGAAATCAAAAACTCCCTAAAAATATAGGCACTTGTGGACAATTACCTACAAAATACAAAACCAACAGTTTATGTTGTGATAAAACTATTTGTATTACCAGGAACTTTATTCTATATAAATATGCCTGAAATGCTCCTTCCAAATATAACCAACCAACAGCCTGTAGGCTTTGTTAAACTTTTAGAAACTCCGATGCTACAAAACCGCATAAACACATCTCATATCTCGACACCTAAATTCTCATTATGTCCTTCGTATGCATTCAATGAAGAGCATTCTCTAAAGTAGAGTGTAACCATGCCATATTTCACGCCATTGTCCCGCTATCGAAGTGACATTATTACAATGAACCTTTAGATTTATGCGTCCTCCTTTATTTAGCGAACGCGGTTTACCGGAATATTTTTATCAAATTTTTGAGTGGTTTTTTGTTAGTTTATGGAATATTTTAGTTAAGCTAAGTATCGATTTTTGGTTATAACTAGAAAATCGTGAAACGTGTACAAAAATAAACTTTTAATAATCCAAATTAGTAGACAGTTTTTCTTTGGTAAGAATATTTGACTTACAATGGAAGCACTGAGCTTGAATTAAAAGAAATGGAAAACTATTAAGGGTTAGGTTTGCCTTTTTTTTTAAATGCAATAATGCTCTCTTTTCAGGTGAGTTCACCAAAAACAAACTACTTCGCCGAATACCAGTTCGTTATTAGTGATATTAGGTAGATACTATTGAAATGGTAGGAAATATTCCATCAATATTCCATGTCATAATACCTACATTATTTCCCATAAATACTAGGACAGTCCCTTCAATTACATCTGCAATCCTCAGTAATAATGGATAATTTCTCGGTTACAATAAACGTAGAAGCACCAACTCGAGATCAACTAGTGGTGATAGTGTTTAGTAGCTTTGAAACGGCCGCATCGCTCATCATTATTATTATTATTGTGATAGGCCCCATTCACGACCTCGGGCGATGCGACTTGCAACACGACTTGCGACGCTACTTGCGTCAAGCGACACTCGCGCTCGTTCCCATTTTCCGTCTGAAACTCCGCAACTTGTTTCATTTGTTTTCTCCCCAGTCGCAGTCTATCGCAAGATGAGTGTCGCTTGAGCGTGTTAGCTCGTGTTCACGGGGATATCCTACCATGGATAGGTTGATTAGATAAGAACTGTGTAGTAATAGGTATAATTATTTCTTCTTAGCATGTCGATGGCAATCTATATACAACGTGTAACATAAATAAATTAAATGCGTAAAACCTCAGACACCGCAACTGATTTTTTATTCAATTGACCTAAATCAGAGAGAAAAAAAATCATT
This sequence comes from Lithophane ornitopus, assembly GCA_948473465.1. NCBI lineage: Eukaryota > Metazoa > Arthropoda > Insecta > Lepidoptera > Noctuidae > Lithophane > Lithophane ornitopus. The sequence continues at coordinate 3,305,356 of OX419629.1, forward strand.
AATTTTTTTTTAAAGGTTTTATTTGCTGTTTTAGTTTTACTGCCAATTCTGATCGTTTCTTGCGTCTGCGACGACGCTCTATCGATCGAGGGAGGGGTCGTCACCAGCTTGACTTATTAATAAATAGACACGGCAACGTTTATAATGAAGATTTTTTGAAAAATTTCACCTGTATTAAAAAGTGGTTCAATTGATTCTGCTCGTTATTGTGATCAAACTATTTTCAGGATTTGCGCATTTAACGATCAGCCCAGAATTTGCGTACGAGTTTGGCACCATCATTCAAAATAAAAATATTTTATTTCACATACATAAACCTACATGGTCACTTATGAAACGACCAATAAAATTGGAACCGTGCACCTAGCTTCTGACGTTTCATAAGTGACCAGTCAGCAGCGTCTGTCAGCTCCTACAACGTGCCGGCAACAGGACACGCTAGACACGATATAATTACAAACAAACATGACTTCCTTGAAATGCGACTACTTTTTTTTCAAAAAAAACCCACGACTGCTCCGTATAGGTAAGGGACGTTTAAGGATATCTAAACATCTGATGACCTAGGAGGTATTTCAAATATGCATATATAAATACATGCATTTGTGGGATGTTGGTTCTGAACCATGGGTCGTGAACATCCTGTGTATTGTTTTACCATTAAGCGTTTATTTTGACAAAAACTTCAATTCTATTGGTAGGAACACTTTTAGATCTACCCTTTTAACATTATGGGCGTATCTGTATCTACTATTACAAGCAATAAACTTTGCTAGACAATAAGCTATGGTAAAGTTGGGTGAACAATTCATATATAGCTTGCAGATTTTATTTACGTACTATTCGGAGCCGGTTTTCCACCAATCAGCCATAAACTAAGGCACATAATACTTATATTAGTGGTAAAAGCTTCAAAATTATTTAGCAACTATCGAAGCTCAGTAGGTAAGGATTTAAAATATTTTTACCATCATCTTTATTTATAAGGTTTTATGCACTGCCACTAGATTTTTATGATATTCTTTTTACCTTGATATTAAAAATAAGATTAAGATAATAAACAACAATCTACTAAGCGACAGTATAACCAGATTTATAATCAAGGAAGTGGAAACAGTGAGAAAGGAAGCTAACTAACTTTCTTTACTCACCTAAAATGAACGTTGAGAACGCATACGGTCATCCATACACTCAGAGACACCAGAATCATGGTGAACAGCAAATACTTCCCTAATAAAGGTATAGCGAGCGACGTGGGCGGGATTATTTCAGCCAGCAACAGGAAGAATACAGTCAGCGACACCAAAATCGAGATGCTTAACGATATCTACGAGAAAAGAAAAAAAGAATATTTACCTGAAATGCACGTTAAGTATGCAAACAGTCACCCAAACGCTGAGCGAGACGAGTATCATCGTGAATAGTAGATATTTCCCAAGCAAGGGGATTGCCAGGGATGTTGGCGGAATTATCTCAGCCAGACCAAGGAAGAACACAGTGAGGGACACCAGGATGGAGATGCAGAGCGATATCTAAGGAAGAGAAGTCTCTTTTGAGTTATTTTGTTCAATTCTTTGGTTTTTTGCACACTAAATGTGGAATTAGCTTGTGATCTTAAGGTTCCTTGACGTGACGTTCTTCTAAATGAAAGCATATACAAACGATTAACTTATAAAATTTACGATGTAATTTTCATTGGAGGTAATATGACTACCAAGTGAAAAGCCTTTGTTAAAACTGTTACTAGTGCTGAAGTCAAACGTCTGTATAAGCCAAAAATGTCCAAAATCGCAGCCCAATTCTCTGTCGGCAAATTAATTGATATAGTTTACTCACATTGTCACGCTTACCATTTCACTTTCTCCTGATGGGCTTTTCAACGAACCTTAGTCAGAAATTAATTCCACCTGATTCCATTGATTTATATACATAAATCAGTGCACGAAAATCCATACTATAGCTATCACATTACATTTGATTAATTATAAATTGTCTTTCCACTAACATTTACTTAGAAAAGAGTAAGGTACAAATCATGGAATGTGTTGTACAACCAATGAGTGATATACTTGGGATCATGCAATGATAATGGTTATTCTGGGAATTGAGAAGTTTCATTGGTATCGTGGAGTAATTTCAAAAGATTTTACAGTAGCAGGAAGGCTCAGTTTCAGAAATATGGGAATTGAACGCCTACTTTGGTTTCCAATGGGAAAGAAATTATAAATACTACAATGACTCGTACTCACTACTCATACAGTATCATAAAAAAGTAAAGAAAATATTAGTATTTGCTCTGTACGTTATTGGTTTTATTTAAGAAACTGGGCAGAGTATTAGAAACTTTAAGATCCACGAATAGGCGGAAATGAATTTAATATCAAGAGGTTAAAAGACTAAATAGGAGCCTTTGTCTTAACCTAAGACAGCACGGATCCATTAAATGTTATACGTAAGGTCTTGGCAAAAGCTTAAGAATTAATCAACCAAGTTAATAGGAGAACATTCATATAAAGGGAAAAGGACAACAATATCCAATAGATTTAACGGGGTATAATCAAAAGCATACAGAAATACAGAAAAGATATTATATATATTTTGGAACTAGCAAACGAGGTTCACTGCAATTCACAAAAGTCTCAGGATGTGGAAAGACAATAGCATACATAAACAATATCCAGATGACACTAACACACGCACACGACTAGCTAGTGATTCAAAAAAGACCATTACCAATGGATGAGGGGCATGAAGGATGGTATTGCGGACTGAAGGCTATATATGAACATGCCCTGAAACATCCCATTCACATTTACATAGAAAGCTATTTTGTAACGACATTCCATTGCAATTTTATAATAAACTTGAGTTAAATGTTAATGTAAATTGAAAATCTATAACATCGTTTTGTTTCACCCCATCTATCAGGGGTACTATTGCACAAGTGTTACCGTAGAAGAAAATATTCTCTCTTAGATTTTAAAATATGTATGCATAATATGCTTAGCATTATTATATTTATTTATAAGTCATCATAGTTTCGAAAAATCTGCGCTAGCATCACATAATAGCTGCAATGTGCAACGTTAATGTAATGGTAATTTGTTCTTTGCATACTTTTGATTAATCCAAGAAAAACACTTGTGTAATAGCTCCCCTTAATATTATTAACACCCAACAAGATGATACATTAAAAATACATACCGTAGAAAAAAAACTAGTACGAAAAATGCAAATCTTTGTTTTAGTTTACGAAATAGAAGAAAATCTGTTAATTTAAATACTAAACAATAGGTATCACTCTATCAGCGACAGGTCAAATTAAACTAAGTAGGAGATTATGTTAAGTATAGAAAACAGTTCTCAAAAAGAGTAAGTCAAAACAATACTTTCAATTTGATGCATATAAGGTTAGAACTAAAAAAACAAAAAAGAAGAGATACAGAAAGTAGCAACATCTACGAACCCCAGTTTTAAATGAAATGTCGTTACGTCTACTACACACAATAAAATAAATAACAACCAAACTATAATTACCTTTTCTCCGGAATCCGACGGAAGATAGAATACCAGTACAGTTAGGAACGTAAGTCCAACGCATGGTATGATCAGGTTCACCGTGTAAAACAATGTCTTGCGCCGCATCGTCAGCTTGAATGTTATATCTGAAAAGGGGAAAGAGGTTATCAAATGTTAAAACATCTATATCAGTGTCTGAAATCTAGTTTTATTTTGATTTTATTATAACATCAAAATTTACAGGCACACTGAGCTCTTGTGTGTTCTTGTGTCTTAGAAAATTAGATGGTGCCCCCTCCCATATTGGTTAATTTTTGAATAATATCGCATTTATTTCGTGTACCTACCTGTCTAGATCGACTTTGAGCGTGTGCCTGTTTACTCATAATCTCTATTGTTTAGCTTACTATGCCTTCTGCGTATATATTTATCATGCAACTTTTATACCTTTAGCTCTGTCTATAAGAGTTTTCCTTCCATTTTGTAAACTCCATACTGATAGGATATGAAGTAGGATGCTTCTACTTATTTACTGCTTTTTAGTTCTGCAAACTACGGGTCTTATTCTAATTAAATTACGTCTAATACTGCTAAGTGTTGCTTTGCCACAAATTATTTGAACCCAGTTAGCAAAATCAGCACTTCACCGCAAAAGCCAGAATTTTGTATGAAATCAACCCTTCCAAAGGCACTATTTATCACAATTGGCATTTTAAAATAATACTTTACCTGAAAACGGTTCGGGACAGCAAGGATAGTACTCTTCGTTCCTCGTAGCTGGTACTTCCAGTATGTCCCATTCTACTGACAGGTAGAACTCACTCAAATCTATGCCAACGTGTACCAAACTGCTACCTGGTGACTGGTCCATGTGCTTTAGGTCCACCTGCAATGTATATCAAATGAATCAGTAAATTTTCTGATAGAGGCAAATTCGTAAAAGAATCAAATGCGGTTACTACATTTCGCATTGGTATCTATGATTTTTCTAGATTAACTCTAATAAGAATAAAAGCATTGGGTAGAGAGAGAGCCTACAGATTTAGCAAAGGCTAAACTCAGGCTACCTATTTCATCAGCAGCGGCATCTAGTTTAATTTAACTAAGTTATTTAGGTTACTAGCGCATCTGAGTACCTACCCTACCAATCCTACTACTACTACTACCTACGTACTTATTTTATTTAGTAAGTTTGTAATAATTGGTATATTGGCACTTGGTGCCTTACAAATAAATACATAAATCATAGATTTATGTAATAAATACATAAATCCATATCATATAGTTATTTTACTTCGTCGTTGTCATTTCGTTTCTATGTTCAAAATACTTCACTAATCAAAGTCTATACGAGTGAAAAGTCAGGCATAGAAAATGGACTATTTACCTGAGCTCCATTATAAGTCCAAGATCCGAACTTCATGAAGCAGGTTTGTTCGTCGAAGGGGAAGTACTCCACGTTGATCTCGCATGAGGACTTGTAGATCGCAGGCGGCTTCCAGTTCACCTCACCAGTGTACTTCAGAGTGGCTTTTGTCATTAGCGTCACCTAGAAATTAAAAGAAATGACGGGGTTGGTCTTCAGCATTTTTAAAGTCTTCTTCATTTTCGTGTACCAAGTGACAAACCTGGAGTCAGAGTTTTTATCCCGCCCATGGGCCTCTGACTTGGCTTTACATGCCGTCGAGAAATATCTCTCAGACATGCCGGTTTCCTCACGATATTTTCCTTCACCGTTTTTTAAGCAAGTGATGTAATGTTAGGGACCAAGTAATAAATTTTTCATAATGCCCGCGCATTATGAATAATGACAAGCTACTTAGGGCGAAATAATTAACTATAATTTGAACTTCCTTATTTATCACATTGCCTCGTCATTATAAATATTGCCATGTGTTCTTTGGGCAATCTAATAATACACAGGTATTTAATTATGGTAAAGTCATCATACGTCAGCAGTCTCTATGAATGGAACGATTTTATTTGATTTTAAATAGTATTGATTCTACGTTTGAAATAAAAATAATAGTAATCAAACCTGGTTTGAATTGTGCTGCCCCATAGATGTCTAGCATAATAAAAAATGCCCGGTCGATTTGATTATTTCAATAGTTGTTATCACACTGCCCTCTCATATTGGGCATTTTTCAAACTGCCCGGGCATTTTTTATAATGCCCTAATAATCACTTGGTCCATAATTATATAATACACACATAAATCCGAAAATTTAAAGGTGCGAGCCTTGGGTTCGAAGTCGAGAACTATGACTTGGCTGTCCGACGGTCACACCACCGCTATCACTGCTGTTTTTACTAAAGTAGAAAGTATTTATTGTTGTGAAGCCTGTAGCTATTATATTTTAAACTCCAAAATATTACAGTTTGAAACAACATGTTCATCATGATATTGTTCATGTTCAGCCGATAGACTATAAGCTTTTTTTTTTTGAGGTTGGTAAATCTTCCAATGACTTCTCCCGCTCTGGGCGGAGCGGAAGGCGTGTCAGACTTTTACTGACTAAGACCCACCCGTGTTCCTTCAGTTACCTGTTGCCAAAGTCAACTTCAAGTTTCCTGTGCCCGACAGGGTCCGCAGTAATTTTTTTACTTTTTGTACCATCTTTGTAACACACTATGGAACGCAATAAAATTGAGTATCCCTTTCGGACTTTTCCGCAACCCTGCCAGGATAGACCATAAGCTGAGGTTTAGTTCGTAGGAGTCCTTTATATCCTATTAATTCTTGTCGTTGTGGGATTCATGAAGATTCATATTATCTAATGTTTGTTTATAGGTTTACTTGAAATCCGACTCACTTCATAATTCCCATCCCAGTTGTTATAAAGCACGATGTCAGGTAACCAGATGTGCTCAGATGGTACGTACAGCATCTCTACGCCACCGTAGTCGTCCGGGTTCCATTGCAGCTTGTAGTCGAACCATTTCTGTAACATAATCGTCACATCTTCAAAGTGTGCCACTTTTGTCACCCCATCTAGGTAAGTATTTCATTATTTATTCAGGCGCAAGCCTACAAACAGTTCACCGGGTCTTCTCCCTTGAGTGTCTAATTTGATGTGGGCCTCAATTTCGCTTTTGGCAGCTTAACGTTAACAAGAAACTGCATTTAGTAGTAGTGACCTGGATTCCGTGGTATAGCAACTATAAAACTTAAGTTAGACTGCTAATCTTTACTCGGGACTGAGTCAAGAAAGAGACAGAAGATATTAAGACTTAAAAGTTCATTAAAGATTAATTTAGTGACCGCTAACAACACACGCCTAAAACTCATTTAAAACTTGTTCGACATCTCGAAACCTTCGCTACCTCTTCTGCCTGTTAGGACGAGATAGCAATACTTTTTACAACAGAATCAGCGTCAAGTAGGTAGCTACCTAGAGTACTTTTCTACATTAAAATTCAAACAGTGTTTAAATAATGAAACTCACTTGTTCCACCCAAAGATTGGTGGTCATGACCTGGTTCTTAAGGTTAACTTCCATGAGCTGTGACAGCTTCAGTCCAAGTCTGACAGTCAGTATGTCACTCACATTGGTCACTGGTCGAATAAGACGGTTGTAGTTACTTAGTAAATCATCATACAACCGTTTTACGTCTGGATTTGCTTCGAGTAGCTTTACACCTGGAAAAATACGGTGGAACAATGAGCACGGACTTCTAATGGCGTTTGTCCACCGCGTCGGGAACGGGGACGTCAACGATAAACAGCTGACGACGCCATAGTAAATGAAGGTACTGTCGTTACTTCGGCGTCGTCATCTCGTTTCTCGTTGACGTTCCCGTTCACAGACAGTGTTATTCTGGCTAGTTCGAATAATTGTTTTGACCTAAATATCAACGATCAATCATAAATATTAAAATTCATTTGAGATTTGAATTGTAATTGGGCCACTGCCTGTCTATTCTTTAGACAGGCAGGCAAACATTTAATCCGTTTATTTATATTATAGAGTCTATAGTATAAACGGATAAAATTTTAAGAATGAATATGCTCTTGAGCTACTGAAACGATAATCTCATTTATCTAAATGAACTGAGGGCCTAGACAAGTGACAATCGCTTCGAAAGCGTTTCTTATTTCTACAACGACTTTCAACAAGATTGACATAAGCGTTTCGATTTAATATGTCAGTCTTAGGTCAGTGGGTCGTCTTAGGTTCTATACATTTTTGCCATTTCCATCATCGTTATCGCTGATAGAATTTCACTTTGTCTAGGGCCTCTGTTCTTCTAACAAAGTGATGAATGTTACACATATACATTATACTCATAACATCTATCTCGTTTATCTTTATAAATCCAATACAATATTAATAGGTACATATGTATGAATTTCAACTGACAACTTTTCCAAAACAGTACCCGAATCGACACATAGTTCTGTACACGACTGTACCAACTATTCATAATACAATTTCACAACAAAATATCAAGAAAAATCAACACTTTACTTACCAAAACAGGTTCTTGCATAACTTAACAATATAAATACGAATCCCAGCTTCATTTTTGGTCGATATTTGTGATATTTTTCGTCTATTTTTAAAGGAACATGTTTACAATTCGCGAGATGCTGCTCGATAGCTGAGATGAAGGTAGTAGCGCGCATGCGTAATCAATAGTGGACTTACGCCTTTATCGTTTTGAGAGTTACGAATTCGCAAAGTTGTGTTTTGTTTGCGAGAACATAGATGGCATTACTGTGATGCTGATGTTGCGAATTTTTGAATAATGCTTGATGCATTTCTATTCATTTACATGTGCAGTTTAAGAATTTACTAATGCACTCAATTATTACTGAAGTTGCAGAAAACCTCAAATGGCGCAAATATAACAACCTTATTGGTAGCTATATTTTAGAGCCGTTTGGGGTTGAAACACTAGGGCCGTGGAGTCCCAGTGCTCATCGAGTATTTCGGGACATCGCCCAGCGGTTGGTCGACTCTTCACGTGACCAGAGGGCAGGCCAATTACTAGATCAAAGAATCAGCATTGCCATCCAACGTGGCAATGCTGCCAGTCTTTTGGGCACTTTTCCCACTGACAGCGATGCGGAAGAATTTTTTGACGCCCTATGAGCCCTTCCTATATATATAATTTTTTCCTTTTGTACATATTGCTAGACTTAGATTGTATATTTTATTGAAAATTATTACTAGTAGTTCTGAGAACAGTATTATGTAGGTACTTATGTAGGTACATAATATGCCAAGAAAATACAGAAATTAATTCAAAAGGTTCGATCCATGTTTTATTGATCATAACTTTACAGCAATAATAATTTTATTCAGAAATGGGAGGATACACAAGCTGCCATGGAGTATAGGTAAAGCAAACAAAACAATATTTAAAAATAATTTATTAAATTAAAATATTCACTGACAAAGTGACAACACGAATAATTATTATAATATACTTAATTAAAATACCTCTGTATACTTAATTAAATAATTTATCATAAATGACCTATCCTATTTATTTACATGAGTACCTACGTATTTAAACCAGGCATCTTCCAGACAACCACTCATTTTTTTTTGCCCTGTGCTGGGCAAAGACCTCCCCCAAATCCTTCCAATCATCCTTCTCCAGGGCCACCTCGATCCAACCCTTGCGGTACGCGTCTAGATCGTCTCGCCACCACTTCCTGGGCCCCCGGCCTATGTGGCTCCGTCCATCCTCAGGCACCCACCGTGTGGAGACTGTTGTCCTACTACTAATCATTCTATTATATTTAGGTTGAGTAGCACTGTTAGCTAACAAAATAAATATTTATTGTAGCCTTAGAAGGCAAATGGTGGAACCATAGCGTAGCTTTTTGCCGTAGCGTAGCTTTTCGTAGAAGCTTAGCTTTTCTTCGTAGCGCAGCGTAGCATTCTCACCTGCTATTTAATTGCGTAACATATTTTCGTAACCGATTAAGACAATTGGTTTACGAGTTGTAGAGGAGATTTTTCGAACTTATGAAGCAATGGATTAGACATTTGTTTCAAAACGATTGCAATTCTGATTGGTCGTTTATATTTGTTATACATATAAATTTATTTTTACCGGAATAGTTTTGGCAGTAGATTTAATTATAGATAATACAAGCTTAAAAGGAACTATCTTTCGTTTTGTCTCTTAATACTATAACTTCTTCTATGAGGAAACGACTCCTGGGAATCTTCATTATCTGCGGAAATATAAAAAATACACACGTTACACAAATGTACAATATGCTCAATAATTTCACCTATTAGATAAGCCAAACAATATTTTTTAATATTCGGTGACAAAAGCGTGGCCGCGTCCTATTTAAAAACGATCATCGCCTTACGCGGTCATTGCGCTCTTATCACTTTTTCTTCGGAAAGCCGGAAGCGCCCTCTGTCGCCACGACCACGCGTTCAGAGGGCCTAGACAAGTCACAATCGCTTCGAAAGCGTTTCGTATTTCTACAACGACTTTCAACAGGATTAACATAAGCTTTTCGATAGCTTATGTCAGTCCTATACATTTCTGCCTTTTCCATCATCGTTATCGCTGATAGATTGTCACTTTGTCTAGAGGGCCAGGTTCAGCGAACAAAAGACGAACGATCGTGTATTCGCGCGCCGATCGCTTTTTTACAAGACACGAGGTTAAGTAGTTTAAATTCCTCTCAAGTCAATAGCGCCTGTTTAGGACGTCTCGATCCTAACATCAACCATTTTAATGGTAATTGGTAAATAATTGGTTTATTCATCTAAACAAATGGTTATAAGGTACGACTTCCAATTTCAATTTTTATGTTAAGAATGTACATTTTTTGAGACTTCAAAATATCTATTCGGCGAGAGGGAAAATTTTAGATATTGGCATACATTTTGCATTATGCAGGCTACTCTCTCTACTCACCTCTGATTTGATATTTCGGTAAGGGCCATAAACTGAACGGATAGAAGTAAGCGTTCGGCAACCTGCGCACCACTATCGTTTCTTCTTGCACCATTTTCGATCCTGGAACAAGTTCTTGTAAATAATTTAAAATTACTTAGTAGGTGCTACTTAAAATGTGTTGAGATTTTGCCCACCAGTGTTTGCGTTGTATCGCGTATAAGGCACGAACCTAATAGTATAATCGGTGATAATATCGGCAAGTATAGGACCCGACTGCGGTGAAGCCAAAAAACGAGGGTTATGTGTTTGACCCGTAGGTATGTATGTCCGTCCCGTGTATTAAAATTATAAAAAATCAAACAGGGGAATTATTGGCACCAAAATGTATGTTTAAAAAAAAAAAAAACAAAACCTACCAAAATGAAGGGTTTTAAAAGGTGATTACAAAAATATACAAATTATAATGTTTAAATGTATTTTTTTATCTTTATAACATAAAAAAATACAATGTAGGCAATAGGCACGGTGACCCCGCATATGCAAAGATTCGCCACAACTCCCAATTCTACGCCTTTCGCGTCATTCACAAAACCTACGATGGGTGATACCTACAATTTCCAGGGCTGTTAGCAAAATGAATGATAACCGTCTTTCCTAATTGCCCGGACAAGATAATCTCTACCGGGTATAAATCCAAGCTGGTTATTACTCGAACGCGGAAGCGGTAGGGCAGCTATAATAATAAATTCCCGGTGATAGACTAGGAAGGCAGCACATTCAATGTCACGGGCATTACAATGTTATTAAAATATGGAGTTGGAATCTTCCTGCATATTAAATTATGTCACGGTTTCATCTTTCCTGATTGTAACGGATGTGACGGATCCATAATGAAATGAAATTAAATTGTTTATTCAGTAAATAGAATACTGGAATCACTTTTACACGTCATATTAAAAAATATTAAAAATAAACTAGATTAGGTCGGCGTTTCCTATCTGACTACTCTGAGAAGAAAGGCCGAAACAAACTCAGAGGTCGCAGTCTCTTTTAAAGTCCAGACATAATCTTGGTCAGGCCATATGAGGCCCATGTAGATTAGCATACAACTGAACCATATGTTAGTGAAGGAGACCAAAGAAATAAATAAGGAATTCAATTCAAAAGAACCTGTATCGAGTGGACTTGTCTAGAGAAAATGCGCCATGATCTTTTGTTGTAAGTAGTTTACGTTATTTCTACTGAATCAGCCACTTCGTCCACTGCAAGTCTTTCCTTACTTAGTAGTTTAATTACTTTATTTTGAATTGTTTTTGATGATTGTTTGTTTTACATTGTTCTCACTTGTAGATCCAACAAGAATACTTCTTACCAGGAGTTTCTTGCTCGTTCTTCTCCAAAGAGATCTGCGTTTTGGAATGGGCAACTAGCTTCTACTTTCTGACTAATTCTTTGTCAATTCAAAAGTGCCTGTAAAATGTATAATTGAAATAAATGTTTTGAGTTTGTAGAGAATGCTCTTCTCCATATTTTGATGACTTTTTAGAGAAAATAAACTTAAGGCCCTGTCCAAAAAATCCTAAAGTTTTTGCATCTGTTGCTATCATTAATTCAGAACAAGTCTTCTGACTGCCTCATTGGTCTGGTGGTTGCAAGCGCTACTGAGCTCCTGGGTTCGATTCCTGAGTCGGGCAAAGTGTTATTGGGTTTTTCCATCTGGAATTTCTCAGTGGCAGCCCGAAGTCTGGATTTGTGCCCGGTTGATAGCAATAGGCTCGCCCCCTATTACATGGGGCTTAAACATAACTGTGGAAAATGTGGGTGTACTGTACACATCTGCCTAACTCTTCGTGGAATACAGGCGTTATGTTATGTTATGTGAAGTCTTCTATTTGCTTCAAAGTTACAAAGTTGTTGTTACAAAGTTCCATACAGAGAACATTCATAATCTAATGTTGACAATTGGTCTACATACCGGCTACTTCCCGGTTGTCTGTGTTAGGAACCACCATTTATCACTTAAGCCGATGTGCATAAAAATGGACAGTTGTACGCCACAGATTTATGGATATTGGACATAATTGGTGTTGCACAACTTCTAACAACTGTTCGCCTCAGACAAACGTAAGATAGGATAGTTCCTGATAGTAAACAAACATCGAACAGAAGAAGTTACAGATCAGAAATAAAATCGTGTGACTTGGGTCCTAGGTGTGGGACAGAAGTTCAAAGTCCTTTAAAGTAACAGGACGATCCCTGACCCAACAATAAGTAAAAATGTTTGGCCCTCACACACATTCTCACGAAATTGTCAATCAAAAGTATGATATCGTGAGTTCAAGCAGGAGCTTGCAACCTTTGAGTATAAAACATTCAAGAATCCTTCATCCAACTTCATTTGTCTGTACTACTACTGAAATGAAATGAAATTGTTTAATCTGTAAATAGGATTTTGGAATCACTTTTACACGTTATATTAAAAAAATGTTAAAAATAAGCTAGATGAACAATACCAAAGAAAGGACATTTGGGTAGGTCGCATAAAATACTCAAATTGCCAGACCATCGAATTATATATTTATTACTATTTCTTGTACCAATGGATAATTAAAAGAAAGGACTTGATGCGACAAAAAAGCTCATTAGCGCTTTCTAAAAATGTAGCTGTTTTTCTTTCTAACATAATTAAATTCTGAAACTTCCAAAGGCTCCATATTTATACAAACCTAATAGGCCCGTTAGAAAGCTGGTGATTCTTCAAAATACAATCATCGGCTTATTTACACAAGCCGATGATTATATTTTGAGGATTTTGTAGGATCTGTTCTTGAATTTCTTATCAGAAGGCAATTCAATGTCTCGACTTCGAAAAAACAAAAAAATTCAATGTCTCGACTCGACTGAAGGTGTACTAGGTGCTTATATGAAATGCACCATAAAAAACAAACATAGTGACGTAGATGTTTGAGAAGCAGATTGATGCGTACAATGCGAGGTCAGCTTATACTGGAAATGTATATCTTGATTTGTACCCGTCTGTAAGTCTGTTTGTGAGATATTATGCAGGTTAAGTGGCTGGACCGCTAACAGGAACAAGGGTCTTGTTTGTAAACACCTCGACACCAAACATTCTTCTCCATTCTTTCTTTGGTTATCTGCCAGGACGGTTAACTTGACATCCCAAAGTCGGTAGATGCCACCACAGCCGGCCTTCTGCCTGCCAGGGTTGCGGGAATGTCCGAAAGGGATACCGGGACCCTGGCAACAGGCAACTGAAGGAACACGGGTGGGTTTTAGTCAGAAAAAATCATTTGATGATTGATGACACTCAAAAAAAAAAAAACCGACCTCCTTGACTTGGTTCCTTAGATTCTCAATAATCAGGATAATAATCAAGATACAGAATCTTGAGCTATACCCCGAATCGCTTTAGCATAGAAAGAGCGGTCATACCGTATACATATCACTTAAATTTTCAAGCATTCTCGATCTTTGACAGTCGTTACGGGTCGTCGGAAGCCCGAAAGTCTGACAACCAATTTTACCAAGGAGTATCGTATTACCCAGTTACTGATTTGTGGCGGTCAGATAGGCAGTCACTCCATGTAAAATACTGGTATTCAGCTGCATCCGATTAGACTGGAAGCCGACCCCAACGGAGTTGGGTAAAGGCTAGGCAGATTGAACGACCTGAATCTCGTGATCTATTGCGGATACGGAGAGATATTGGGGAATGACCGCTATTCCTACGCTAAAACGACTTGGGTATAGTAGTATACAGCATCTGGCAAGTCATTCATGTCACCAGACATGTAGCTAGGGCGGAAGAGGAAACGTAGGCAGACTAGACACAATGAAAAGTGTAGACAATAATCGTCATAGTGAATGGTTGCAAACGTGACTCCTCACGAGACGTAGTAGGAAACTTTATGACTGTGGGTGTGAAGTACTTTAGTTATGAACGGGCTATAAAATATTTCCTTAGCCGACTACAGAATTGTAAACAGATGGGACAATTTGTATTCTTTAAGAATGACATGAGAACTTCCTGCATTCATCGCACCAATTTTGCAGTAATTCGTGTTTTCGTGAAGGGACCGACTCATCTCTACTGTAGCCTTTTATGTTTGGCCAGGCTTTTTTTTAACAGGGATTTCGTGAAGCTATCATTGATTCTATAACCTAATGAAATTACTACTTATCTATCCCAACCTATTAAATATTTGGTTATTATTTCCAAATAATACGCCTAAAAATTTTATTTCTGTAAGGAAAGTTGAGAGGGTATTTTATAAAATAATGATTGAGCACTATTCTCACAATGATCTCGCTACTGAATGTTAATTCTAGGTTTCAACTGTATTTGAATTGAATTATGGGATTTTTTATTATATTATTTTTATTTTATTGCTCTAATTTAGTTTATTAATGCTATTGTTACCTATCTTTTATTTTTTATTGTTGTATTATTTAGAATGTTATTTTTGTTACTATTAGATATTGTTGCGCATGAATGAGCAAAAATGATTGATTATCTATAATGATTAATGTATTTTTTTTGGCTTTATAGCATTAGTTATGTAAAACCAATAATGGTGCATGTGGTGTTAGCCTGTAAGTAATTGTTGCACTTATACTACCTACTCCATTAAGCAAATTATTTAGAATGTATTGTGTAAACAATTGTTGGCTAACCTAAATAAATAAATAAACATAAGTGAAGTGAGCTTAAAGTGAGCATTGCTATTCTATAAACACCTCAAAGTGAAAACTTAGGTTTAGTGAGCTTGGAGTGAACTGTCACTGCCTTAGCATCAGCCGGCCTATTCCGTAAAACACCGTAAAACTTAGGTGAAGTGAGTTGGAAATGAAGAGAATAATAATGCTGAAGGTATCGATGACAATGACAGCTCACTTCACCTAAGTTTTCACGGCGATATGGTTACAGAATAGCAATGCAGCTCACTTCAAGCTCACTTCACCTAAGTATTCACGTTGAGATTTTTACAGAATGCGACACATTTTATCTACACTCTGGTCGACGGAAATTGATCACGAAAAAATCCTAAGGAATCTAAATTTTACCCATACGATGACATCAGTTTGAAGATTTAATCCTGATGTAATCTCATATTTTTAGACTAAAACAACACCGGATTTAGCCTCCAAAAATAGTTTGCGAAATATGGCCAAGTGTTGGTAACCTACGCACAATTTGCGATGGACATTAAGGAAATGGGACATGATAAGTAGGCCTCGGGAGGACGAAATTCGCGCAGTGTGTCATGACAGTGACCTGTATACAAATACGATTTGTAATGGTATAAAGTGGTATCATCTTCATAACTGTTATAGCTTCTGCAGGGTTCATGATTGGTTGGATTTCTAGACAAGATATATTTACCCTATGGCCCGGGGCGGCACGACCCGCCCTTTCTATATACAAACACTACTTATCTTCTAGCCTGTCCTGTAACTTCTATAAACATACTTTGAGGAATGGATAAAAAAATATCCTAATTGAGTTGGGGTTTTATTCTCAAGCTTTTCTCATATCTTTTATTTATTTACATAAGTCGACAAAGAAACTTCAAAATGTCTATCTGCATGGATGTTCAAACGAAGGTCTAATCTATCCGAGGTGCACCACCGGTAAATTACTACCACTATCCTGTTAGCGAAGACTTTTCCTGTTTTTTTTCTCGTTAAATTACAAGAACTATTGGTACTAAGAAACAATCGTAAATAGGTCAAAATCACACCACACTTGTACCGATTTACAAGCGTTTACCAACGTCCGGTGTGTCGGTAAGTGCACTACTAATATGGGTCAAGCGATCAAAGACGCCGCAAGGATCGTTGACATGCTCCTGAGTTCACTTAGATACAGTTTTGATGTCAATGATCTAAATGGAGCTACGATGGCAGGTCTTAAAATACTCGGAGTGCGTTTTGTGATTGATCGCTTTATGCGTGTGGGCACGCGGATTGCGTGCTATAGAGTCATAAAGATTGATGTGATTCCGGCTGCAGAATTTGGGAAGGACTACGAACGTGCATCTTAACATGGTCTGACAATTAAGGCTTATGATTCTGGGATGGAAGAAAAATGTGCTCAAGGCAGAGCACAGGCAAAATGGTCAGACGACGACCTAGAAGACTGTTGGGAGGCAGCATGTATCGAGCCACACGAGTACTGGAGCAGACCGCATAACTTCCGACCAAGACGCCACGTAGGTGGTAGCGATCCTGCCAGGGTTGCGGGAATGTCCGAAAAAGATACCGGGACTCTTGGCAATAGGCAACTAAAGGAACACGGGTGGGTTTTAGTGAGTAAAAATGTGACACGCCCGCTCCGTCCAGAGCGGGAGAAGTCATTTGAAGATTTCAAAGCCCCCAAAAAAAAAAATGATGGTAGCGATCCTCAGCACGACCTCCAATCCGAAGGTACGACGAGGAAGAAGAAAGGATTATTTAATTATTTATTAACTATTATCACTTAAATTAGAGCGATCTATGTCATTATTTTGGTTTAGAATCATCTTGACATCAGCACCCCGTGGTCAATACTAGCTACACCTCAGTGGATTTTTTTTTTACCAAAGAGTTTAGAAGTATTTTCAAATCTCCATGAATACAGGTGATTTCTAGGGACTCATTTTTTAATTTTATCCCGTGGACATTATGTTTTGTCGAGAGAGAATTTAAGCTATCAATAATAATAATACCTACAATGGATCCTCTTTACAGATTCTATTCTTAATTTGGACAAGTAACATTTTTTGTTGATATCATGAACCTCTGAATTTCCCGGAGATCTATATGAGCGAACTTCAGTGTCATTATTCTGTTTGAAATATTGACATTTAGATGTGCTGATCTTTGGCAATGTCATTGGTGAAATTCGCACTAAGTGGTCTTTATGTATTTGGTAAATATGACAAGATTATATCTGAAACAATGTCAAGTAAAGAACAAGAGGGGATTGATCTGAGAAATAACAGCACCTTGTATGACATCCTTCGATGTCCCCATCAATTTGATGAGCTGGAAATTATATGGTGAACGGGGCCCATCGTGGTTGATCTTCTTAAAAAGCTTATTCAGGCTGGTCCCCAAAGCGAAATAATCAAAGTAGGTACGACAAAAAGCACTTAGGTTACGTTTTGTTTAATTAGGTACGTACCTATGTAAAAAAAATGTTGACGACAGAACCATGGGCGCCAAAGTCAAAGTCAAATAATTTATTTCAGTTAGGCACAAGGCACTTTTGAACGTCAAAAACAAAGAAATAGAACTGATTCTAGTTGCCCCTTCCAAAAGGTAGTTTATGTACTTACGTTACGTTACTAAAAATGTTTTACATTGGTGCCGATTCTGTTGTTCACAAACTAAACTGAATTTAAGTACAGTGCATCTTTTTCTTTCTATTTCATTAAGAAAAGAACAGAAGATAAATTTTAGTTTAGTCCTGTCAAACTGTCACTACTCCAAACAAGTTTAGACGCGATTAAAAACTTGCCTACTAAAATTACGTCAATTTACGTCAGGCGCTGATTAATTTGACAGGACTAAACTAAAAATTATCTTCTGTTCTTTTCTTAATCAAATAGTTTAATTTGTGAGAATACCTAATATTTAATCTAATCTATCTACTTAATTTAGTTTAGTTTGTGAGAATACCTAATATTTCATCTGCCTACCCTTTTCCCAACTATGTTGGGGTCGGCCAATTTCCAGTCTAGAATAAGATTACTGTACCACAATAGGTAAAAAGAATTAATTTTTCAAAAAAACCAAGATCATCAGAAGAGATAGGGCAAGCCAAAAAAAACCCTCTATTAGGGTTTTTTTTTAAAGCACAGCGTCGTTTGCCTCTTTGAAAAAGATTGGAATAGTTTACCAGGAGCTGGATAATGTAGGTATAGCCTTTAAAAAGCAACACCATAAAAATATGGGAATCATTTTCTCCATAGCGGGACACCATAACCTTTTTATCATATCTTTAGTTAAGGATAACCTTTAGATAAGTTTAGATTACTGATTTCTATTACCGAAGCAATATTGACTTGTAGATTGTATAATATAAGTACCTAAACATAACATAAAACACACCTCCTTTTCCCCGAAGGGTAAGCAGAGGTACAGTACCACCACATTTCGCCAGTTATGTTTAAGTCCCATGTAATTATGTTAATTTCCAATTATTTTACATTAATAAATAATAATAAAACATTTACCTGTATTATCGGACCTGGCAGGCAGCGCAGGCGCAGCGTAGACCGCGTTAACGGCAAGCGCGCATGCGTAGAACAAAGCAGTGCGCGCGTACGACATGCGTGCAGCGGCGGTCACGACTAAAGGACTGATGGCAACTCGACGGCAACTCTCAACGTTCAAGTTTAATTGTGCACACAATTGGAGTTACGGTATAGGGCTGGTAGTTGGTAGTAAGAAGCAAGCCCTAAGTAATGTTTAACCGGAGTCATCTATAGGTACTTCCATACTAATGTTTTATAGAAGTAAAGTTTGTTTACCTCCAGCTGTCACTAACGAGACACAATAGAATTTTAATTGTAATGGGCCTTCTAAAGGGCAATCAACATTTAAGCGGGGGTTAAACTCCAAAACTACCTACCAATCGGATTTGTTTTTTTTGTTGCATTGGTTAGCCCAATTCTTAGGGAAAGCTATGTAACATCACGCTACGACCATTAGGAGCTGAGCAAAAAGAAAAAAAGTTAGAAAGAACGATAAGCGAAAATCAAGTAATATCGCGGGCGGGAGATGCGATGCGACGTGGTGGGTGCCTAAATTTTACGTGGACGAAGAAGCTGATCAAAAATAAACGAGAACCAGGTTTTTGGCTCCTGCATTTCGTCCCACCACTAGGACAGCCTCCCCTTTCTAGCCATAGGTATCATCTTTTAAACCGACGGTAAAAGGCGGAGGTTCTCAAGTCGATGCCTAGGTATGTCCGGCGGACAATTGTGAAACTAAAATGTTTATGCAATGACATAGACATTAGCGCCACGTCTTATCGGACTTGATTCACACTTCGAGAGGTGGCGCGGACTTAGGTAATTATCGGTATGACACTGCATAACTTTTTTAAAGACTAGTCGGATTTCGAGGTTTTTTTTTTCCAATTGTGAACCGATTCTCTTGAAACTTGGCAAACATTATGACATTACAATATAAACAAAACATACTTATTAAATAAATAAAATCGCCGACACATGGACACTGACAGTCGGCTTGATTCACAAATTCAAGGTCGCTCAGCGCGCACTGGAGCGGGCTATGCTTGGAGTCTCTTTGAAGGATAAAATCAGGAATCCGGAAAAGAACCGGAGTTAACGACATAGTAGCTTGCAGAGTAGGTAAGCAAACTGAAGTGACAATGGGATGGCCATGTTTGCCGAAAGACCGATCTACTTACCTACTAAGGTCTGCAAAAAGTATTTGCTTTATAGTCTTAATTTTATAGTCTATAATTTACAAAAATGAGAAAGAGTAATTCAAAACCAATCATTGCAATCATTTAGCAAATTCCAAATTTCCAAGTGTAAGGCCATGTGTTTTTAGAATAATATGAAACTGCAAAAACCACTTCATTCAGTTAGAAGGAAAACTTGTGAACCAAATGGCACAATAAAAAGGGCCACGGAAGAAAACCAAAGTCTTCGAGAACAGCTACTCGAAGCCACTGATAAGCAGCATCAGGAGATGTCAAGAGCTATAGACCTCAAGGAAAAAAATACGTATCTAAAGACTAGGATACATGACGTGAAACGAGAAGCTTGTAAACTTCGGGAGAGCAATTAGCATCAACAAAGTAAGCTGCAACAATAAAAACAATGCGTGGAATCGTAGACTTGAGACTGATTTCTATCCAAGCCGAGAATGAGACATTGAAAAGGCTAATCGTTCAAGCAAAAAAGTTGAGATTGGAAGCGTCCAAACACGCTGAGAAGTTAGCTGAAGCCAACTATTATTTAGAAAACTGTCTTGCTGAAGCGTACGTTGAATTATATAATTTGAGACATGGAAACTAAGGGTCAGTGCGTCGCGTCTCGGTGTGTGCTAACCATAAAATGAGCAAACAAGAATTTTGCCATAAAAAGAATGAAAGTAATTGATCCACATGTGTAGTCATACTGATCCGTCGTTAAATAGTATTATCGTGTACCTTATCGTTACTGAATGTTTATGAATAAATAAAAATATAGAATTGCGTTACTTTTTTAATGACCTCTGGCAGTTTTATTTACCTATAGTAAATTGATAAACACACTTAATAAAAATACTATAACGACGCCAAGTTAGCAGGTATTATGGCGTTATCACACTTGTGATTTGCGAACCAGTCGTCCGTTTTGATCGTTGCCCTCGTTCAAAGCACGTTCATGAATCACCTAAAACTATCCAAATTAAACAAGAACATTGACTGTAAAATCATTTATTAACCCTTAAACATCTATTCTCTCATCATCTTTTCCTTCTGGCGAGCCAACTTCTTCTTTGACAGCTTCTTCTTCGCGGGTGCGTCGTCAGCTGGCGCGGCGCGTGCCACGGCGTCCTCTCGCTCGCTCAGACAGACCTCGATGTGGCAGGGCGATGACATGTAAGGGTTAATACGACCGTGCGCGCGGTATGTGCGTCTGCGCAGGCAGGGAGCGCGGTTAACCTGCAGAGTAACAAGATAGGTTATAATTTACATTCATCAATCATCATCTGGGCTATTTGAGTAGAAAATTGACAGTATTTGAGAAATAATCATCAAAGAATTTGGTCAAGATTATGCTATTATAAGGCTAAAAATGTCAGTGATTGAGAAAAGAAAGTTCCATAGAAAAAACTTTCTTTATGTTAACCACTTCTTGATGTATGCCTTCTGAAAACAGTGATTACGAGAAAGTGGTAACACTGACAAGCAAGAAGGCAATATTTATCAACAATGTTTAATTAAAACACTTGTCATAACACAATTGATGATTGGTTTCACTACTACAACTGCCAAGTTAAAATCAAAAAACATTATAATGAGACCTCTTGCTCGACTTACAACCCAGGGATCTCAAGCACTAGGCAACCACGACAAGTGGTCGCAGCGACCAGGTAAACTATAGAAATAGATACGAATCGCGCACTTGGTCGCAATGTCCAATTAGCCACAGACCATACAATACCACTAGACGGCCAAGACTGGTCGGAGTCTTGACTGTCTAATGCACAATATGCCTTTTGGTGCAGTGCTAGTGTTGTGCGTAACTACTGTGGTATTGTACCTTTCATAATCCATACTAATATTATAAATTCGAAAGTAACTCTGTCTGTATGTTACCTTTTCACGGGTAAACCACTGAATGGATTTAGATACAATTTGGCAAGGAGATAGATGGCATGCCGGTGACATAGGCTACTTTTTATCGACATAACACGCGGGCGAAGACGCGGGCGGAAGCTAGTTATTTATAACTCTAACTTTGTGTTTGTAATGGCCCCAGACTCAGTCAGTCACAAGTAAATGCAATAGCACAAAAGGACAATAGAGGAAGGCATATTATTATGAATCTCATCAAACAATTGATACCAACTATACCCCATTTGAAATAAGATTAGACATTAAAACAAACCCTTTTACAGTCCGTTCACCCGATTTTGACTTCTATACCGTAGGCATAAGGATAGCATTAAAAGCAAAAAAAGTTACACAATACCAACTATCTACTGCGGCTGCCATTTGTCATGCCACCAATGCAATAGAATTCAAAATTCGTTGAACGGAATGTAAAATAGGGTTATCTATACATCTAAACTTATTTCAAATGGAGTATAGGTTACATACACAAGAAGCACAACAGAATTCTTTTAGAAATTATATTTGTCAAATAAAAATTATGACATAAAAAATCAATAGTAAACCATTTTTTTTTTTCAATACTTTTCAGATCTGAGTGATGCTCAAATGATAATCATGGTGTGTAATGTCCTGTCTCAAATATAGACCCCAATCATAGAAGGCTCTATGATTGGGGTCAATAAATTCAATTCCTAACTTCAATTCATCATCATTTGAATTTAAATGCAAACAAAGCATTGGCCCTTATTATGAATGTTGCAAAGAAATTTTCTCAAAATTCAATATCATAAAATAACCCATTATTATAAATAAAATAAATATAGTTTCAGAATGAATATTCACCTGAATGTGATCAATGACCAGCCTGTCAACATCCAAGCCTTTGTAGTCAGCATTGGATTCAGCATTTCTCAGCAGCTGGAGTAAGAACTCGGCAGACTTCTTGGGCCAACGACCCTGTGTGGTGCCAAACTGCTTGGCTTGTGCACAACGACCAACACCACCGTTGAAACGGCGGAATGGAATGCATTCCTTCTTCTCTGTAACATTCTTCAGGTAACGTACAGCGCGGCGCAGGGGCAGTTTCCTGATCGCCATGGCTGTCTCATATGTGTTCTGAAAGATACATAAAGGAAGACATTAGTTTTTGGGACACCAGACAAACTTAGACTGCCCATTTTCTTTGATTTGCCTATTTCCTGCAGTGGATTGACTGAAGACAAATTAATTGAAGTTGTTCACCAATTACTTGTCTGTTACTTGCAATATTAAACAAGTTTCATGCATGAAAAGACATTTTAAATATTAGACACAGGGGAATGTAATTTGCTCTTTACCACAGTATTCCTGACATAATATGACAATTTTAAGTAGATGTTTTTGAGGTTATCGCACTCAACATTAAAGGGAAATTAAATATCCAAGAGAACAACTGATATTTCAATAAGATTCAAAGGCAGTTAACAGTCAACCACTGTTCGATAGTACTTGTTTCTATAGGTCAAACTAACCTAAGATATGATTACCGCGCAAGTTTGTTTTTCTATTCTCAAACACTCTGGTCAAAGCAGTAATTTCGTGAGTTTATAGTTTCTAAACTACATACATGTAATGTAAGTAACATTAGAGTGTAGGTTTGTCAGTCCATGTGGAATCGATAACTTGTATACAAATAACAGTTTTGTGTTTTACCTTGAAGTGAACACGGAGGTTGGAGCCACGCGCTTTGCATGACTTCGCTGGGTTATCAGGCTCCTTCGAGTAACGCCCCATGTTTAGTTTCTGAAACACAGAGCGGCGTATGCCTCAAACGCTTTCGAACATAGGTTATCATTTTAACATTCCGGCTTTTCACATATTTAATAAAATAAACACATGAGCAACCAGAATACACTGTCCTTAAATACACCATAACTGGATTTAATTCAAAACTAAGTAGTTTTCACGATTAAATTAGATTTTATCAAACACGAAACCAACCTCTCAGGAGAAAATTTAACAGGAAAAGGAATAGACAAGACGTGTTGACATCTAGAGTTTTGACATTGACAACTGTGACCAAATGTTGCCAGCCCAGATAAATATTTTTTGGTTAATAAATTGTCTATGCTGATGTACACCTACAGTTTGCCCAAGTTGGCTCGTGGCTAAATAATAACAGCCGCAAGGGTCGATCGAAGTGAGCGTTTATTCTGACTGTGCACTGATGCCTATATTACACCTAAAACCGGTACAACCTTATTTCAGTGTATACACGGCAGTCGGGGGGCGCGTCATTTCAAAGTAGACAAGCTGTTCCTACTCTTGAGTCAAGATGACAAGATTCCATTTATTTCAACACTTCAAGAGGCCAGCAATGTAATTGATTCAGAAAAAACTTTGTAATTTATTAATACAATTTGCGCATTGTACGAAAAAATAATAATTATGAAAATTATCTATAAGATTTATCCCAAAAATGAATGTAGGTATATCGGGATGAAATAAATTTAAAATAATAGATTCATTCATTATTGTAGTAGGTATATAATTTGTATTGGCTCTAATAATTGTCTATTCGAGCGATTAATAATGCGAGCGATAATTTGTATTGACTCTGATTCTTTTATTTACAGAATAAACAATTTCATTTCATTTCATTTCATTTCTAATCATTGTCTATTGTACCGAGATTCCAAGACTAACTAAATATAATAAAAGTTGCCTTGCAATGTGTGTACGTTTATATAATAAGTTACCAAATGATCTCAAAAATTTAAATACTAGATTATTTAAAAATAAAGTTTACGAATGGTTATGTGTTAATAGTTTCTATAGTGTTAAAGATTTCATTGACAAAAAATGTTAATGTATGCTAATAACAGAAAAATTTGCATGCTGATTATTATATTGGCAAAACATGCTTTGTTCTAAATTGTACTATTTTACCATCTATATATACCGTGTTTTTATGCAAATAAATATACTTATTACTTATTAATGGCCCCACTATTAGTATAACTTTATTGCTGCAAAGTAATGCCTCTTAGACAAAATAGATGGCGTTAAGAGTCTCACTTTCAGAGGTTATTTTCAAAGAACTATGCTAAATACTGTTCTCATCTGATACAGGCAGTGGTGTAGTGTAGGCAAGTAACATGGTTGGATGGATTACTAATTATTATTCTTTGTTGCAATTGTTTGAGACACTTATAAAGTTTTATTTTCATCCAATCGGCCAATAAATCTGCCTAGCCTTTTCCCAAAAGACTATGTTGGCTGGTGTCGCCTTGTAGTCTAACCAACCGGATGCAGGTGAATACCAGTATTTTAAATGAAGCGACTACCTATCTGACCTCGACATCCCAGTAATTACTGAGTACAGTAACACGATACCCATTGGCAAGACTGGTTTTCAGCCTTTTGACTTCTGTCTGAGTACCCTTGACGACTTTCATAGATCTACGAATGACACCCAGGACCAACATGCTTTTCGGCCTGGTATAACGTGCTTTTCGAGGCCTGCGTTCCTCGAAAAACTCTCGCTATGGATGGTCATTATTTAGCCACGAGCACTAAAACGAAAAATAAAATTACAATGGGGAAAGAAAATACTGAAAACTTTTTTTGCATAATTTATTATTTGTGCTGCTAATTTATTAACACTACATTTTGATACTGTAATTACACTATATAATATTTAGAAAATTGTGATGTTTGTAATCAAAGTAATTTATGACAAAATGTATTTATAACAACCCTGCTTTCGAGCTAAATTACTGTTGTTTAGCATTTCATGTAAGTATACAGTATATTTTATGAAATAGAGTTACTACTACAAATAGTTAGTTATTTACAATGAAATCATTTAGCTTAGAAGTGCGCGATCTACATTTTTTTTACATTATTGGATACAACTACATAGAGTCGTTGACTAGTTTACATTCTTATATTTAGGGTCTATAACTCAATGAATTAAATTCATTACAATTGCTTTTTTATGTTACACTACGAAGTATTATTTCTAATTGACTAAACTACTTAGATAGGACTAGATTCTGATTATTATTTGTGCTTGTGTGACTAGGTCCAACGCTTTATATCAAATTGCAGTGCACCATGGAAACCTTTTTGCGGGGATTTTTTTCACTTTGTATTTTTACAATGTAGCAACACTAGGCTTAGCTGTCAAATAGTTTAAATATAAATCAACGCCCTCTAGCGGCCGATATTTTAGTATTTTACTTTGTTTTTGTTACAAGATAATACGTCCACCACGGCGACTATTTATTTTTCTTTAATAAATTATAACTTAAATTATCACATGAAAATTAGTTAACTTCTGAAATATAATTAAGGTTAGATTATAAATATTAAACCCGTGATAAGTAAGCGACTAGTCATTTTGGCAAATTGAGACAGCTCAGGGACCAAACTCACGGTGCGTTATTATCTCGTGCCCTCTTGCGGGTAGATTTTGGGGAAAAGTGGCTCCCGCCAGAGTGGGTTATAATCCCCGCACTGCATGCAGCCCACGGCTAACAGCCAGTTTCTCGAACGAAAATTTTCGCAAAATTAATGCGAGAAATGGTCAACTGCGTGTAAACTGCTGTGATTGGTTGAATGATTTATCAACAGCCAATCGCAGCACTAGACTTGCGTTTAATTTAGACGCGTCCATAATTTTCGTTTCAGAAACTGGGCGTAAGAATCGCACCGTGAAATCTTAAGCTAAAGGAGTCTGCCCATTACACTGTTCCTAGCACTGTTGTAGTGGGCAGACTCCTTTAGTGTATTCATTTACAATTAAATAGGACTACAGATATGTATTTCTTGTAACAAGTTTTGGCTAATGCGGCGCCGGTGCGGGCGGAGGCAGCAGGGGTAAAGGCGCGACGCAGGCAACGCAGTCTCTATCTGGAAAATAAAAAAATAAAGTCAGGTAAATACATATTCGACGTAGAGATGGAACAGCTGATGGGGCACAGGAAAAAAAATACCGACTAGTCAGCCAAGCCGATCATTGAGTACGGGTGGTTCCAAGAAGGTTCAAGGTAAAGGAGATCATTCACCGTTCATACATTTCTGGGCTATAATTTTGAAAGTGCCAAACAAAAAAAAGCTATATTGCGAAAGAGTACGTTTTTCTCTTCATTTTTTATTACTACAAGCCTAATTGCCCTACAGATTTGGTCTGATAGTGAATAGTGAAGAGAATATCATGTTCTAACGGAATATAAATCATTTTTTTTGTCCGGGACTTTCATAATTTAGCCCAAAATGAATGTCTTTTAGAATGAAGTTAACATTGGAAAATATCCTATTCCTTTATTACATAGGTACCCTAATGTACAGTGGATTCCAAATAAAAGTTTATTATCAATTAGCTATTACCCGCGACTTCTTCTGCGATCTAGGATGAAAAGTAACCCATGTCCTCCGGGTCTACCGATGTGCCAAATTTCATCCAAATCCGTTCAGCCGTTTTAGTATTTTTATTCTTTTCTTTGTTTTTTGTGTGAATATTGTGTGACTTGCCTGTGTCAAATAAATTTATTTTCTTTCTTTCATTCTTGTAGCGTGAAAGCGTAACAAACAAACTGAACTTTCGCATATATGTATAGGTAGGATCATGGTACGATTTTTTATTTTAATTCTAAACGGCGGCTACTCAGTAAATTTATTTTCTTTCTTTCATTCTTGTAGCGTGAAAGCGTAACAAACAAACTGAACTTTCGCATATATGTATAGGTAGGATCATGGTACGATTTTTTATTTTAATTCTAAACGGCGGCTACTCAGTAAATCTCTAATTTGAACTATTTTGTAGAGAGAATAGCTCAAGGATTATGGCGCGGAATGGCAAGTAAAAGGTCGTGAGTCCGAACCCTGACATAAACCCACTTTACCAGAAGCCAATTTTGCGTAATTATAAGGGACCAGTTTCCACCCGCGGCTTCGCCCGCGTGTTATGTCGATAAAAAGTACCCTATGTCGTACCCCAGGATACCATCTATCTCCTTGCCAAATTTTGTCGAAATCCATTCAGTGGTTTAGGCTTGAAAAGGTAACATACAGACAGGCAGACAGAGTTACTTTCGAATTCATATTATTAGTATGGATAACAGAGTTCGCACTCGAAGTCTCGAAAGATAATGCCCGTAGCCACTCGGAGCAAGTGCTTAGTTAGTAGCATCGTTTATTTTCTTCAAAAACGAACTATCTACTGATGTACCTACCTACGTTTATGATTACATGAATCACCAAAATAATACCTACCTCAATACAGGAAAATTCATGTCAAACACAATAGACATAAAAATAATCTCAGCATAAAAAAAACCAAATCATAACGGAAAAAAAAATATAAGTCCGTAGATAGAGATCCTGCACCACGGGTTGCAAATGAACCGTTCCGTTCCGCGACTTCACAAATAAGTGAAATGGACGAGAATATCGATCCTTGTCTCGGAGCACCGGTAACATAATCCGAATATAATTGCGGCTCCCGGTACTGCCAATTAGAGCTTCTACACCAGTAAATATGGACGCGCCGTTTAAATAGGTACCTACCTGTTATAGATATAAATATCTTCATTGAATGAATGAAAATGTAAGGAATTTGTGCATGTTGTTTAATTTGGGGGACATTTAGGTCATTAGGTATTTTTCCAGGTACTGTACAAGTATCTCTCGGGCCCACGACTCATAGTTAAAGTAGTAACAGTGGGGTTTTAGTCGGTAGGTTTAACATAACCCTGCGTTGGAGTCCGACATAACGCTGCGTTCTCCCATGACAGAGGGTCCATGAGGATTTCCCCAAGGAAAAAAAAGGTACAAATATTTTACACAAGTCACAAAGAAGGCTGACAGATACAGTTGCCACTACTGAAGGATACAGTTGAAACTGCTGAAGGATACAGTTGATACTACTGAAGGATACAGTTGATACTACTGAAGGATACAGTTGATACTACTGAAGGATACAGTTGATACTACTGAAGGAAACAGGTTGGACAGCCTTTCCAGGGCCCTGTTTATCAAAACTTACAAGACTTGTATTACCCAATGTCATTATTTAATACAATATACGTTGATATATTTAGTAACCTATTCCGCTTGACTATTCTTCAAGAGTCCGAAAAACCCTGTAAGAAATCGACACGTGTTTCACCTCTCAACGAAGCATCCTCGAACCTCACACCGAACGCTGGACGCAAAGCTTTGCGTCCAGCGCTCGGTGTGGTAACACGTCGCGTTCTGGTTTGCAATTGGTCAATCGTCATCCTGAGGATGCCTCGTTGAGAGGTGAAACACGTGTCGATTTCTTACAGGGTTTTTCGGACTCTTGAAGAATAGTCAAGCGGAATATGTTACTAAATATATCTACGTCTATTGTATTTTATAATGGATTTCGGCAAGGTCACGCCTGAATCAATTAACTATGTCATTATTTAGTTCACAAGTACATAGATTTTGACACTTTTATTTCAAATCCTTTCTTCGTTATAAAGGGTTTTCGGTGCATCGTTAGCCAAATGAAAATGGCGGATAGGAGGAGTCATGTGTGGTCTCATAAGATTTTTTTGGGACCTGAGAAGCCATCTGACCCCTATCCACCATTTTCAAACGATCATTTGGCAAACGATGCACCAAACATCCTGTATACGGAGTGCCCAATGGTTTAGGATGTGCGTTTGAATATAATGTGTGGAAGTGTTAATGTAGCCATGGGCAAGCATTTTGTTATAACGATAGGATAGATTATTGGACTTGCAATGTTATAGTCGTTTAGAACATTGATAAGTAGCAATTTTCGCATATAAAAGCTTTAGATTAAAACATAAAACTGTTGCTCTAACGAACTAGTTCTAGAAAAAAAGGGTCGATAACTTACACTTACCACGATCATGCATATAATGCAGTGAGGGTCGCAGGTCGGGCAGCCTCCACGGCTCGACCCTGGACTCCTCATCCCTCTCCACCTTGGGCACCAGGCCGCTCCAGCAGTTCTCTTCAGGTCGAGGAGTTGGGACGCTGCTGATTGGCCAGGTGCATGCCTGTGGATTGAAACATCACTGTAATTCGGAAAACCCCTACTAGATACTGTAGAGGTTTAGTATGCATGTCTTTGCCAACCAACTTCCACCACCTCTTCATGGTATAATTAGAGATGAATACTATTTTGTATTTAGAATAATAGAAAAAAAATGGAGTCATCTCAGACATTGATGTAAAAAGTAATTTATTTAGAACTAGCTTCCGCCCGCGGCTTCTCCCGCGTGGTATTTCGATAAAAAGTAGCCTATGTCCTTCCCCAGGATGCAATCTATCTCCTTGCCAATTTTTTTCGAAATCCGTTCAGAGGTTTAGGCGTGAAAAAGTAATAAACAGACAGACAGAGTTCTTTCAAAGTTATAATATTATATTAGTATAATAGTATAATGGATAGTATGGAGTATTTATCCTATCTCTCAACACAAAACGCCATTACATCGCCACTGCATTCTATTTTCAAGACGTATTAGCAATAGAAACCATATCTTCGCAGTGAACTACGTCGACTATAATTCTTACCATTAAAATGTGAGACAGAAGTGATGTAGACAACTATCGTCCAATAGGTCTTTTGTCTAATTTATTTGATCTTACTTTTATTTTGCAAAAAATATTCCGAGTCGCATTACAAAAGTACTAGACGAAAACCAACTCAGAGAACAGACGGGCTTCAGAAGCAATTACACTCGGTAGTTGACCACGTCCATGTGGTGACGCAAGTTTTTGAAAAGTACAAAGAATATAATTTTCATATTTTTTATACAATAAAAGATTTTTTTGATTTTAAGGATAAGTAATACATAATATTTAATTTATTTAGTTTTATAATTCAAATAGAGTATATTTATGTCTATACCTACTTAGTTTTTATTGTTTATTATAGTATAAGTAATACCTATGTAATGTATTTTAGATTACATACCTATTTTATTGTAAATATTCGTATGCCGCTTTTACCGGCGGATGTGTTTGGAACATAACCGTATTATCCATCTTTGTACATACCTTATCCTACGAATAAATATCTTTGTCTTTTGTCTTTGTCTACCACTTTATCATTGCTTTGTGGGTTACTGCGAAGCCTCCACATTTTGATCAAAATAATACCCGGAAATGGCAAAGAAGAAAGAAAAATTAAATTTCGGGTGGATCCGCAGAATGATGTTGCCAGCGAAATTCAAATTTTCTTACGTTTTATGCAATTTGCAGTTCAGTGTCAGGTTGTATGTTGATCAAAATATGATTCGCTACTATAAAAGATATCTATGTATTTATAGAATTATAACCATTAGAATCGTTAATACATCTTTCTAAGTTAGTTTTGTTCCCTAAGAACTTTTCCATAAGAGATTTGTTCATATGGAACAAATCTATCTTGAACTTCGCGGACTACAACTGCGGTTGCACCTTAATATAAAGCTTGTAAAAAAAGCCGATAACCTATTGACATCGGGATTTCACAACGTGTATAGGGATAACATGAAAAATTATTATCTAAAATCACGCATGCGGTGCATTAATAAAAATCAGTGACAATAATCGGCGTACTCCACACGATTCGTGACAAAAATGCGCGTTTTCGATTACAGTCACGAGAGCCTATCTATCTGATGGGGCACGGCACTTGAAACTACCCCTTCGTTACTATCACTTAACTAATAACTACTGTTATGCCATAACAGCAATTTTTATTGTTTGTCAAAGTTTATTGTTGCATTTGAGTTTGATGAATTAAGAGCTCGTGGCTAAGTAATAACAGCCGCACGGGTCGACCCATCAGGTTAAGCTACGCTTGCCGAGAATGGTCCGTCGATGATCATCTTTACATACCGAGACTCCTCCGTGGCACGGAGAGCACGTTAAGCCGTTGGTCCCGGCTGTCATTCGTGGATCTTTGACAGTCGTTACGGGTCGTCAGAAGCCCGAAAGTCTGACAAACAGTCTTAGCCAGTTACCTACTGGGTTGTGCAGGTCAGATAGGCAGTTCGCGTATTCAGCTGCATCCGGTTAGACTAGGCAGATTTATTGTTTTTTTATGAAATAGTCAATGACGTTATGATAGTCCTAGTGATGGGACTACTTAAAAAAAATGTATAAATGTATTTCGCGATAGTAAAATCTATACAAATTATATATATTAATTAAAGACGTTTTTTTGACTGTGTGAATGCGTTGTTCTTCAAAATTTCGCAACGGAATTTGATGCGGTTTTCATCATCATTCAGAGATTTTTTTTTGGAAGTTATATGTGCAATTAATATTAACCTAAAAAAAACTAACAAGTATTGAACGTAAATGAAGCATGAAGTATGTATGGAGCGAAGCAGGTGGCGTTCTATAGTTTTATGCCTACCCCTATGAGAAAAAGGCGTGAGTTTATGTATGTATGTGTATTAATATAATAAAGAAATCTCAATATTTTGTCAAGTCGTAAAAACGGTGCGAAGCAGGGGAGGGTCGATCGTATCACATAAAGAATGACACATAAACCGCATTTAAAAATACATATGTACGTACATGTATTTTTAAATACGGTTTATATGTACATGGAAATGAATATCGTCTTCGGCGAAATGTGGGAGTAGGTATAACATAAATGCAGTATTCTAAATAGAACGTTCGTGACTCGTGTAAAAACCACATGGTTGTTAGTTACGGATGCTATTTATGAAGCTTAAACAACCAAAAACGACCCACCACGATTTAAAATGTTATATTATCTACGCTATCTATCCCAAAACCGCGTTATAATAGAATGTATATAAAAAAAGTATAAAGAATTTTGATATGACTAAAAATTATATCAGAAACGTTATGGTACCGTTTATAAGACATAATTTTGTAATTTTGGACAAGATAGGCAAGATAGGCCCATTAGGTAAGATAAAGTACGACACAATGAATTTCGAGTACATATGCAATTTAAAATGCCATTTAATTATCCACAAAATACAATTAAATCTTTCATAAACATTTAAACAGTTGCGGTAGTGTCGGTGTTGTATTGACACCTGTCAAACTGCAAATGTTGAGCACTGCTGACCAGTTTGCGAGCGAACAGATAGTGACATTACGAACAAAGCTCACAGTAATTATTGTTGTTTGATTTAAAAGCCAATGCACTAGCGACAAAATGTTGACCATGGAAGGGTTTAGAACTGCCTTGAATGGAAATCAATTTTCGTACATTAATACCATTTTTTTTTGTGGAATGTATTTTACGAAATTATTATTATTAGTATTAACAGGGTTATCAACGCCCTTAAATCTATAAATATCCTCCATTTATAAACACTTTGATTTCTTGTTAGTTAATCTGTCTTTCTCGTGTTTATTTATATGCTCATGGCAAAAGAAGAAATATGTGTAGGTATACCTATTAAAACTCTATTTTACTTAAAAGACTCTCGAGTGTGCGTAACAATGTTCATTTAGGCAAGATTTTGTTCGCCCTCAGTAAGTATAAGAAACAAAATAGCTAAAGTAGTTGCCTCCCTACGAAACATAACTTGCTACGCCGTAGCACTTCGCTACGAGCGCCTACGAACGTCTTCAAAATCACAATTTTTTTTCCTGAACTTCTCTACACACTGACAACTCTATGTCTGCCCTACTAAACTATTCATCGCCGGTTCCATATAATTATTACCGTTACGTGGCGTCGAGTCACGTAATACGTTAAATAATATATCGTAGTTCGATTAACATACTTCCATGTGTCGCGTGCCAATGAGTACTTCGAATTAAACCTTCTATTTGTTAGTTACGATTTCTAAAGGTATTTCGTTCTAGATATGGGTAATTATTGGCTTAGATTTGTTGAATGCTTAGATTATTATGGGTAAATTAGGTTTTATTGCCTAAGTGACAATAGATGTAATCTATTGAATGGCATTTATTTTTTGTTTTACGTACAAAGTTCACTTGTTATTTTGGTGCAAATGTTTTTATTATACAGCAGTAAGTCATTATTTAAAGCAGTTAAACAGCAAATATGATTTTGCTCTCTGGGTCTATAAATTAAGATTTTGCTACTAAACATAACACAAGTAGAACAGGGAAAAAATCTTATACAAAATATTATCTTTCATGTTTTACAAATAAAACAATACATAAAATAAATTTTATTTGTTTTTAAAACATTTTCTAAGTTATAATTTTCTCACAAGTCCTAGCTGTGCATTTTTTTTCTAACTCTATACAGCCATATGTGAGAAAACTGCCTTGCCACAAATCAAATACACAACATGAAAAAAAAACAAACAAAAAAAAAACCATTTACGCAAAAATAATGACGTCACGACTAACAAAAGACTAGGGGCATACATTTCCGCGGCCCACAAGCGAACAACAAAATTAATGTTCCGCACACGGCGCTACCAATAAAAACGGGCGGGCCAAAATGCCAAATCCCAAATGAGGTAAATAAAAAAAATATCTAAATGTCACAACGACATTTAAATAACGGCACAGACCGAATCTGTTAGGTTTTTGTTGTATTTTTGATAGAATAGAAATGAGTAACAGAACTTACTTGGTCTACGTTTTTTTGGGATAAAATGTAGCGGAACATTCTGATTTCGTATTAAGAAATCAAAGGTTTATGGTTAAAGAAATATATTTTTCTGTATGAAATAACATGAATTTCACTTACTTGAGAACATTTTTAAAACTTAAAATATAGACTTTACTTTATACTTAACTTATAAAAAACTTTGGTTGGTTTTGGGTTTTCATTCTACAGTGTGATATCGGCTTTCAGAAAATATAGGTAATCAATTCTAGTAGATACTTACCCACTGTGAAATATTATGTCATTATGTCAACTAATCACAGCGGCTAACCTCATTGCGGACTTGACAACATTTGAAAAGGCTTTCAAAGCCGCTTTTGTTCCAAACGATTTTCGATTCCCGTGAAAATAAAACACTATCCAACAACAATTACTGCCCAACTTTTAATATTATTCCGATAAGAGATCTCTTTGTCACTAATGTATAGACAAAAATAATTTGATTGTAACTGCCATGTGTTTGAATATCATTGAATTATTGATGCTATGGACTTTTGTTTAATAAAAGAAATGTAATGTTGTTTAAACAGAGTAATTTGTTCAAGTGTCACTTGTTTACCAAAGAGAAATGTTATATTTGAAACGGGTAATGCGACTCTTGTATGTGGGTAGTTCTAAAAAAGGATGTTTAGGAGACTTGGCTTCCTAGTGGATTTATTCCTCTAATATTAGAAAGCGAGACGAAGGTGGTGTGACGATCTTATCATATTTGCGTGGCGAACATGGCCAGAAATCGCACAAAACGAAAAAGAAAAAGGAAATTTGGAAGATCGAGATTTGGAAGGAAAAACGGGAGGCCTTTGCCCAACAGCGGGTCACAAAATAGGCGATTAAAAAAAAAAATAGAAACTGTATTTACTGGGTTCTACCCCTGATGCAGAGGTGGATGCAGCTTCATAGTAGCGCATCCCCTCGTATGATGTATTAATTTGTGTTGTGTTTTATTTTTATTGTATTCATTTTGGTTGACATGTGTATGTAGTTCAAATTTATTTTATTTTGTATTTTATTTGTTTGAATAACATGTAATTAATAATTTAATCTTTTGAGTATATTTTAATCGTAATGAAATGGAATGGACTTTGTCTGAAATAAATAAATATTATTATTATTATTATGTATTATTTGAAATTAAATTTATAATAATGGTTCTCGATGCAGATCTATATGACACTTTACGAGGAATCGCCCACTTAACATGACAATTTATACAATATTACTTAGAGCTAAAGCTTTTTCCAGTTTCTATAATAAGTTCCAGCTTCGATGCAGAAAATAAAACAACCTTGTAGTTTCGTATTGAAAGACTATCTATAAATATTACACAATACTCGCTTCCGAATAGTGCTACAGTCGCATCTAGTATGCAAAGCTCAAACTATTGTAATATTTAAACAGTTCAGGAGCAGGTCACCAAAAAATAAAAATAAAACGGTGAGCCATCTGGCATTCGGTAAAAACTAACACCAAAGCTGTATTCGCGTTGTATAGGCAGAATGACATTAAGGTCACAACTCGGAGCCTAGTTTTGAGACCAGCAGCTAAAATAAACAGCTCTTTCTATTTCAATGGAAATGTCTGTACACACGACAGACAAAGTTTATTTTTGAATAGGGTACAACCAACATCGAATCGAAGTTCAAACACAATTAATACAAAACGACGTCATTGTCGTGACGTCAGCGTGTGAAGCGTGTAATTAACTGGGATACGTCGGTCTCCCCCGGGTCCCGGGACGCGGGACGTAGGCCATCCCGGGGGGCGACACTGTTGCATTGCGTACAATCAATTGTTTAATAAAATTCAATTACGAGGTACGGCATTGCCTTGGGCTATAATAATACATACAATGCATAGAATATGATATTATGAATAATAGAAAAGCGATCAATCTTCTTCCAGTTTACTTTGATTTAAATCTGGCAATGTGAAGGTGATTTGGTCCTTCGGATCGGAACAGGACAAATAAAATATCTTATTGTTGTGTCACAAAAGTTGACACGGTATGTATTCAGAAGCATTTGAAGAATTCGAACTTAATTTGGAATGAAAAAGATTTTAAAATTAAAAGAGACAACTCTAATAATCAACTAGACTAATAATCAACAACACATTCTGTAGAACGATCCTGATAACGCAACCCACCAACATTTTCAACAAAAACCAAATCCGAAAACGAGGACCAAACAAAATCAGAAAATTCACTCAACAGATCCCACGTATACTTGTAACGCATCACGAAACCCAAACATAATCTCTACGTGCCTAAAACAAAGTGGAACGGTACAGCGAGTGATTTATACCAACATCAAGTACTACAATTGAATCGTTTGGCACAATCCGCCTGAAGTATCTATTAGGGACGTGAGCCGGTTACCGAACTCTCACTAACGGTACAAAAGTATTTATGTGTTGGTACGAAACTGGGATTTTTTTCTTTTTCTTTAATGTTCGCCCCGAGGATTACGTCCATTCGTCTTTCTGTAGAGATAGGTACGGTTTTGGGTGTTTACTTTGTATTTTGGTGGTTACCAGTAGATACCTCTGTCGTGGTGTTAGAATAGTGGTTATTTCTTCTTCGTAAACGTCTTTCTTTACTCTATTTCTAAGTATTTTAATGTTAATTTTAGCTTGGAATTCCTTTAGGTACTTCTTTATCAAGAATAATGTGTTTGCTTTTGACTGAACTAGCGACAAATCGAACTTTAATCGGGCTTGTTGCGTATACCAATCTTAATCATCATATCCCTATTTAAGGTGAAATAGGACTGACGAGAGCCGAGGGGGTTGATATGACCCCGCCCGCGCGCAATTCTAGTGCACTATGTATACAAATATTTAATTTTAAAATTTTATTTGTGTTTATATAGAAAAAATAAGTTCATAATCCCTTAAAGTATTTAATAGTGAACACGTAGACAAAATGTTATTACAATTGCTTTGATAACAATAAACTAACTAACTTTAAAAAAGCAGATTATGAAGGAAACTTTGCGGTTTTTTTGTATCGAGGAAAGTTTTGTCAATCGTGTTTCGGGCATCATAATTCACTAAAGACACTCTTAAATTTTCGTAATCATAAAAAAAAACGCAAATGCGTTATTTTTTTTGAGAGCAACATTGATTTTGCGTGAAGTCGAATCGCGTCAACCCATCTGCTTTGGAACCATTTCACCTTAAGCAAAACAGGAACTTAGTATGAGCTTAAATAGATTTGTTTTTATATGTAAAACATTTCATTTTTAAACAGACACTTTCTAAGGGCGATTCAAAATAAATACAAAACGAGCTCATCTCTCAAATGTCCACTAATAATTAATTAAACAGAGGGATGTAACGTTTTAATTCAATAACTTGTCGACGAGGATTTAAAGTATTGAGGCTTATGATAGAGTGTCGAGTGCCTGTTTGTGAACGCGCCCTAATTTGAACAGCGCGCGTGTCAGGGCTGCCTCTAACGATTTTATTTTTAATCACATTTATTTGTTGATCTAGGTAAGTTACACGCTTAAGGAGTGGTAACTTAATCGCTGTATTTTTTTCACATAAGAATTTTAAATTTAAACTAGAAAGTTACGTGAAAAAAAATTTGCTTGCTGGATTATTATTAACTGCTTACTTAATTTAAAACAGCTATTTTACGTACTCCTACTACTTAATATTATAAATGTGAAAGTTTGTGTGTTTGGATGTTTGTTACTCCTCAATCACGTAAAACGGCTGAATGGATTTGGATGTAATTTGGCAGCAGTAATGAACATAATTTCTTCAATTTAAATCGTTGAACCTCCCAACATTTAGCTAACAAGTGCACCTATCTACACGATCAATCATTTAAAATTGAATCCTCAATACCGTTACACCTGCCCATACAATACTTAAGCCAACATCCATCCAATATGGACAAAGAGCCCTTATGTCCGGACAATAGATCGATCCAATAAGCGGAGAGCCCCGGGCGTGAACACTAAGCCGATTCCATCTAGACTAGTCTGCCGGTCCTGGATCCGATTTGGCGATTACATTTTAATCCCAGTTCTGATTTGGCAATCTATATTAATTGTTTTGTTAAAACTATGACGTAATAGGTATATGTAAGGTCGATGATGACTGATCTGGCTTGAGGCTCCTTTCGCTATTTGACTGATGAAGTCGACGGTTTTGTGATACATTATGAAGTTTGTTGCTGTTTGTATCATCGTGTTTGCAATCATTACTACGTACCTATTTCTACAACACTTGATTGATTTGATAGATGACAGAGAATATTTAGAATTAGTTTTAAAGTTTTTAAATTGATTAAAATAATAATATTATTATGCTCTTGTGGCAATTTACGAAGTGGCAATCAATCAAGCTATCCAGCAGAAATAGGTTGGTAAAATATAGGTAAAAAAAATTGATAAGATTTTTCATTCAAAAATAATTGAATTGAATGTTATGTAGCTATTTTCAGTAAACTAAATACTTCAATCTAAAAACAAGTAAAATGATTTCTGCTGTCAGTTTGAAAATATCATCAAACACAAAAGTTTACTAGAGCTGTTTTTTAAAAGGTCAAATATCTTAACACCACAAAAATACTTAACAAAAACATTAACATAACATAAACCTTAATATAACATTTTCTTCTATATAAACAACAAAATTGAACACTATTTCCGACCAAATCCATCAGTTTTACTTACTCTAATATAAAATAAATAACATTCTAACCAACATAAACAAATTCTCTCTGTGCCAACCCTAACATGTCCTTTGAAGGGATTAATCGTAGGGTTCTCGAGGCGCGTTAATTACTAACGTTTACGTCAATCAT
Source organism: Lithophane ornitopus (assembly GCA_948473465.1). Taxonomy (NCBI): domain Eukaryota; kingdom Metazoa; phylum Arthropoda; class Insecta; order Lepidoptera; family Noctuidae; genus Lithophane; species Lithophane ornitopus. Next base: position 3,344,551 of record OX419629.1, read on the forward strand.
TAGAGGCAACAGTCTTTTGTTTACAAGCTAATACCCATTCAACACTGGTAAATAACTTATTTACGATCAGAGCCTGCAGGATTTACTTAGAACTGTGTTATTGATGTTGTTTTGGGAGTTTACTCAATATTGTGACGTAATTTAAGGTTGGGGTACGTAGGACTTGAACTTATCTGGCGAAATTTGGGTGTACTAAGCACTTCTCCCTGCCTCATCAGGGACTATGATAATATGTGTAATACTATATAATGTTCAAGGACTTTTTTTTTTTTTTTCACTTCCCAAACACCTGTGTAGCCCTGGCTCTTGTACTAGGAGTTCCTGTATCACAAGAGCCACCTATGTTTTTGTTTATGGTTTTTCGTGGTTCGATAAAAAACAAGTAAATATTGACAGTTTACGTGAATAGTCAGTGATTTGAATTATTTTGAATCTTTAAAAGATAGATCTTAACTTTGAATTGTCTGCTTACGGTTTCGCACTTTCGCGCTTTCGTGGCGGCAGCATCTACAACGCCACATGCAATCTACGCATCACACTGACGTTACGCAAAATCCTGCATCGCGCAAGTAGAGTTTACCGCGTGATGAGTATATAATGCACAACGTCCCGATATCAACCGTCAGGCAGTAGCCCACCAGATACAACACCCGTCTGGTCGTGGTTGGAGATTCCTCCCTTTTCTATAGAGGATGAGTGAACTTTACACCCTGCTCCTCATATCTCTATGGTTACAAGCTAAAAGATAAATGAATAAGTAGGTACTACTAGGTACGTTGGCATTTCCAAAGGAAATAAATGAATAATAGAATGTCCGTCATTTAAAGACGAAGAACAAGCACATCCACTAATTACAGTCCATGAAAGCCAAAGCACCAAAGCTTACTCAATGCTCAATATAAAAAAAGAAAACCCCAAAAACTCGTGCCGCGCGGACACTAAAACGTAAATCCGCCATTAATTGGGTCCACGAAGCCGATCGCTACTAAATTAAACATTTTCTCTTATTTAAAACCGAAATGAAGTTCATTTGAATTCGTCCCGCCAGTAATTACAGAGTTTACGACGTGCAAAAGCCTCGAATGGCTGCCATTTTGTAAAATGGCGGCCAGTGTACTCCTCTGGGAGGATGACGGACGCCGCTTGAAATTAAATGGCTCATCTTCAGGCGAATAAAATTAATCAATGCATTAATTACACAAGTTTTCTTTGTTTTAGAGTGTATTTATTTGTAAACTGGGTGGTTAATTACCTACTTTAAAAAATTCGGATAGAATGATTCAGAGAACCTTGAACTTTCATTCGAGACTCGAGACCATTTTTTCAGGTTCAGTTCATTGAGATAGTAGAGTATTTGAATAAATAACTCTGTCATTTAGGTAGATAGTTTCGCTTTAGAAACCGAGACAAGCTTTTTACTTTTATGGTTTTACAGACGCCTTTTGCATTCAACTAAATAGCAGATTTTTCATGAGTCAAAGCTCCTCTCCAAACATGTCGTCCTATGCAGTTATTACAAAACAGTCTGACCAGAAAATCTTGCACGGTTACTCGTTTCAATTCTAGATGTTTCACAACGAGGTAAGCGTCATATTATCCGTTTTTATCCCACCTTTCATTACATCACAAATCCGTCCTCTAGAAAATCCAGCAGAGCACCTTGAAGTCTAAATAGGTGAACAAAAAAACTAATCGCAACGATTACCGAGTTACAGACAAGGTGATTGGAAAAATTTTCCTCTTCCAACTTTTTAAATTGGATCTAACTCTCCGTTCGCTCGAGCTCAGAAAAATCGAACTCGAGTGGATAATACGATTCACTCAATACTATTAAATTGCATCTTTGAGAAACGTTTACGTAAGTTATAAAAGGATTGGACTTATTTTTACTGACTTATTCGCGAGTATTGAGCAGTCTTTCCTTAGTACTTACTTGCTTTTGAATAGGTTCTATCGGAGAAGAACAAAGTATCTACGGGAAAACTGAATTGTACTTATTAAGCACTTAGGATTAAGACTTCTACAATATTGCATTATTCGTCTGTGCGATTTCCAATTTAATACAGATTTTAGACTAATACACAATCTATTTTCAACATTTCATAGTATTTCTATCCTTCGTACTGAGTTATAATCAGAAATACTAACTTTTTAAAAGTGACGGCGAAGTAGATCGGGCGGTTAAGCACAGAATTAACACTGGATGAATGAAATGGCGGCAGGTCACGGGAACAATCTGCGACTCCCGTATTCCCCTTAAACTTATGGGGAAGATATATAAAACAATGGTTGGACCTTGGTTCTTGTATGGATCAGAATGTTGGGCCACAAAAGGAATGAATGAAAGGCAATTGCATGCAGCTGAGATGAGAATGTTATACAATCCTTTTATACAATCCTGAATGAACCGGTAATGCAGTGAATTAATTGTCATTGCATTACCGGTAGAAAATGCATGAATATAGCAGTTAGTCCGCCTCTGTACATATGTGTGACTGAAATATTAAAAAAAAAATTGGGACAAATCCCCATATGTCCCAATTTTTTTTGTCGAGAGATTTTTATTCTGAAATCATCAATAATACATCTTAATCTTAAATCATTACAGAAACCGTACTTACGTCTGTATATGTAAGGGTGACCAGACCACCCTTATAGAAACAGATATAGGTGCTGTTAACATCAGCATGTCGGTGACGCGAACCCATATGATATCCCCTACCAAAAATCGAAAAAGTTTCACTTCAATAAGTATTTAAAGTCTCTCACCACATCTCTAGGCTGGTCCTCCTCCGTCGTTTCTATATCGACACTCTCATCACTATCTCGGTCACTCTTGGGTGACCTCGCCGGTGATGTCGGCGGGGGTGACCGTAGCGGTGACCTAGTGTGTGACGACCGGCGCGGCGATGATGACATCGGTGACCTAGATGATATGCTAAGTTAAAAAAATAAAACTCATTTGTTTAAATTGAGGTGGAAAACGGCACATTTTGTACCCAAAAAAGACAGATTTTAATTTATAATCTCACACTTTAATAATATGTACTTAATTGTTTGGTCCTTCTCGGGCCAAAGGACCAAACCGGTTGCAATTTTTCCAATTTTGTCTTTTCATTCACAATTAACAAAAATTATTGCTTTAACATAATTTTTGTTATACATTTTTTTACACTGCTCAGATTAACTTGAGCTATTGAATAGAGCCATAGCTTACTCTGTAAGCTTCATGAATTTCAGTCATCTCAAATTACCTGGTTGGAGACCTCGGAGGAGACATGACAGGTGACAGCTGCGGGGACTCTAGTCTGTGTCCCCTCACCGGACGGAAAGCTCGGGGTTCCTCTATCGAGTTCACGCTGCTTAATGCTGTTAGTGCACCTGGATAGAAGATGGTTCTGGTAAAGAGCCGCTTTATAGGCGTGGGGCGTATTTATCGTAACAGATAGAAATAACAGATATTAAAATATAACACATGTTCCTAACAATAAAACATACCTGTTACTTAAAATAATAGATTCTCAAGACTGTTACCGCGGATAACTTCGGATACGATTTTCGACTTTGAACGAAAAGAAATAAAGATGATATTCAATTGAGATTTAAATAAGTATTTATCGTCCGTACAAAAAAAACAGGCTGTTATTGAATAACAGATAGATACGATTTTCGACTTTAAACCAAAAAAAACAAAGAAGATATTCAATTGAGATTTAAATACATATCTATCGTTCGAACAAAAATAACAGACTGTTATTTAATATTTTAGTCAAGACTTCGCATAATCATGTTTTTCTCTTCTTGTTCTCACACACTATTGTTTACATTTCTTTCTCATTTCTCCTTTCGCAGGTCTGCTGGAAGAAATTTATTAAGAAATATGTGTCATATATATGTCATATCTCTTTGTATTTTACTGTGTGTACATAAATATAATATTTTTTTGTAACAGTAACAGTGATAACAGGTATCGTGTTAAACCTGTTACAACCCATCACTACCGCTTTAAACATATAACAAAGTCTTACGACTACTTTAGCGTCGCCGTCGGTCTCTGTTTTTGCGTTCTGTACCTATGTCTTACAACTTCAACAATAAACGCTGAATCAAGATTACAAATATTTAGCGTTAAGTTACTATACACTATTTTATTAAGTTACGCTTATACCTAACTTTAGGTTATAAGGTAAAACAACAATCTGTTTTTTCTTAGTTATTCGTTAGAAGTTATTGTGAAGTGTGTACTTGCACTCATAAACTCACGACATATTGGGTTCACTAATGGTTCACAATTATTTTTAAGGATGTGTTCTAACGGTATCTTAACGTAACATTGCTTCATTCTAAAGTGAGACATTACTAATAACTTACCGGGTGTCCATAAAGTGGGCTTCAACCAAGGTATAGCATATGGCAGAGGCAGCCTGGCCCCCCACACGTAGTCAGCCAGGCGAGGCACGGGTGCATGGGCGCTGGGTGGACTAGCCGCTGGTCTCTTGGCCTCTGTGCTGCCTTCCGGCTCTGGCCTGCGAAGAGGCACTCTTCTGAAGCACAATTTAAGGCTGAACTATTTAAATAGATTTTTGTAGACAGTTTCAGAAAGATAGTATAAAGCTAAAAAATCGTAAGTGATAAAAAAATATATAATAAGCAGTCTTTAGTTTTGATTGAAAATTATATTTCGATATTAAACAGAAAACATTCAAACATCCAGCCAGATTAATATATCCAGTACATTATCAATTCAAAGCCAAACCCTTTCACCCACCCACCATTCAAAACCGTACAACCAAAAACATATCCATCTCGCTCTCACCTAGCAGCCGACAGCATCCTCTTTCTCGTTCCTCCATTAAACATGGCCTTCACATCTTCCCAAGCATGGACCACTTCTTCAGGAGGGGTCCCACTGAGCTTCATGTGCCGTCTCCAAGAGTTGAAGTTGGCTGCATCAGGCTGGATGTACTTGTCACCAGGACCAACTCGGTGGGAGTGGAATATGAATTTGTTTGGGGAAAAGAATAGCCCACAGTAGGCACACTTGATGCATTTCGCCCGCGACGAGTTATACCTAGGAAAAAGGTATTTGACATAATGGTAGGTATACTCTATTTGAAATAAGATTAGGAATTTAAACAAGCCTTTTTACAGTCCGTTCAACCGATTTTGACTTCTATACCGTAGGCATAAGGATGACATTAAAAGCAAAAAAAGTTACACAATACCAACTGTCTACTGCTGCTGCCATTTGTCGTGACATCAACGCAATAGAAGTCAAAATCGGTTGAACGGACTGTAAAAAAGGCTTATTTAAACTAATCTTATTTCAAATGGAGTATAGGTATAGATCATCTACCTAAACCTTTGGGGAATACTGGCGTGATTTTATGTTATGTTATTAGGTGTAGAAAAAGGACGCTAATTCAGAATGTAATCTAGAATTGTTCCCAAGATTTGCAGAACTACAAGAAAAGATCATCATCTGCCTAGCCTCAACTATATTGGGGTCGGCTTCCAGTCTAACCGGAACGAAACAAGATCTGCCGGGTATTTGCGTAACACACTCGCAATCTCTTTTTCTTAAAAGCCTTGTGATAGAAAAGTGAGTTACACAATTGGAGTGCTACTAACATGCCAATTAGGTAATGCCGTTTTAGAATTTATTATGACATGATTGTCATATTTTTTTGCAAAGATTTTGTGCGTCCATTGCTGGAAAAAGACCTTCCTGACCCTACTTCCACTTCTCACAGCTGTTTACCATTGTTGTCCAATCTCTTAGCTTAGTTCATCTATGTTTGCCAGCGTTGCCTTCTAACAGAGTCGTTAACACCCACGATTATCACCATTTTTAACCGACTTCCAAAAGGAGGAGGTTCTATGTTTGTCTGTATGTATTTTTTTTTAACCTACTTTAACTTTGCTAGCGTAGTTTTTGAGTTATCTTCAATAATACGTATCTTTCCCACTTATTATATGAAGACGATGTTCTATGTGACTCCGTTACTGTTATTTACATAGCAGGTAGTGATATTCGAATTTACCATAACTAAAAAGTGAGAAATAAAAACTTTGTACAAAAAAACAAACAACCGACTTCTTTCGGAAGTCGACGGCAAAAAACGAAAACTGAAAAGCAAAGACACCGACTTAGTTATTTTTCACTTTTTTTGTGTTTTTTTTTTGTAAGTCGGTTGTTATTTATGCTTACCTGGCCGGTAAGAAAGCACCACGGCATCCCCAAGCGCACTCGTGATGGACAGCAAATGCGAAGTCATCCGGTAATCTTGGAGGAGCATTGTCTCCGAGAAATGACTTGCACAGTCTTTCCGCTTCTCGCCTTGTTATCATACCTGGGCGATAACGATGTTTTAGTAACAGATTCTTTGATTTTACAATCATTTATTTATATTAACGGAGATTTTGATTTTTATTCAGACATGAAATTGAGGCAATAAAAACAGTACAAAATCTACTGAAGTTCGAAAAACCCAATTAAACCGAAAATACTAGTAAAGAGCTAGATACGGTTTTCCTGTTTGAAGTTCAAGTAAATAACAACAATGTAAGTACACAAAAAGTAGGTTCAATCAGTAAATAATTTTCACTTATTTATCTCAAGTGTTACTGAAAACAGCGTGGGCAGAGTTTCGTCTAGAACGGTCAACTGCCTTATTTAAGGATTAGGTTATTTTTAGTGCCTAACAGAAAGAGAAACGGAGGTTTGCACTAGTCTAAATGGATTCAGCTGGATACCAATATTTTACATGGAGCGACTACTTTTAACTGTTACTGGGTACGATATCCACGGTAAGACAAGAACTAGACTTGCTACTTGACTCTACTTACTACTCTACAATCACTGTGCTATTACTACACGCCTTCCGATGACAGAATGCGTTCGTGACCTGTCAGTTATACCCACTCTTTTCCACAGTTATTTACATGTGACAGCAACCTTTAAGCAACCAATAAAGATCACTGTCATGCAAAATAAAATGTCTTTTTATTCTTCAATCGGGTGTAAAATATGAACAGAACGCCCTATTTTGTTGTGCTAAAACCGCACTGGAAAAATATTAAAAATACACACAGATTCGCCTTTTTTTCTGATTCCGGCAATGTATATAACTCAAATCTGGAAAAAATGATAATAGAGTACCTACAAAAGAATGCGTGATTTACGAATTTAAGCTTTATTGGTTCCTAATCGTGTCCAGCTGACGGCGTGTCAGGGAGCATTTTCTTCTCGGCCAGAATGAGTGCCATAATGAGTGTTATTACCACATCGTCGTGACGACACAGGCATAGCACCAGCTCTCCTCAGTATCTCGAGCTGTACCGGAGTACATTGCACGCACGTGATACCCAGGGCCACCCGACGGTTGTGTATCTCGTTGTACGAGAACTGCTTTAGCAGAGTGTTCGATATCTGGGCCAGGCAGAGGCGCTCGTTCCCTTCGATTACGAGGGAGACTATTGGTACTCCGTAGAGAAGGACGGTGCCGACCTGTGAGAGAAAAGAGTTTTAGACTAGGCTGTTGAAGTTACATGTAATTGAAAAGCGTAGAGTAATGTGCATTGTGCCACCCATATCAACAGTAACATACTTATAGCAAAAAACAAGGATTGTGCATTTGTGACATTGTAACTCAACATTGAAATTATTCGAAGTCAATTTTATTCCTATGTGCATAGTGGTTCCATATTTTATAATATTGGAAAAAGATTGTTTTTTTTTTTGCATCACTATTAATGTTACTGCTGTTACTGTAAGCCTGCTGCCCGGGCAAAGGCCTCTCTCCTGTCAATGTACAGTCACGGACTTTAATTGATGAGCCACCTGGCACTGTTCGTATTTTAGCCGTGTAATGCAAATCGGGTTTATTCGGTTCCCGAAACGGAAAGTCATAATGTCTTCGTATTAGTAGAAGAAAATTATATTTAATAACTTTACCGGTTGGCTAACCTGAGAGCCAGAACTACAAACTTGACAGCAGAGTGACTACCCAAAGTAAACCAATTGCAGGTCTAGCAACAGTAACCTAGCAACGATTGTTTAAGCGTAGCGATAGTAACGTTAGCGTACGGAGAAATAATAATAGTCATTTCGACAACTTCGAAATTAACGTCGCTGACATCAACATTTCAACTGTCACTGTCTTCAGATAAGTTTTCAGAATAATCGAGTTAATGAGCTCTGATTCAAAGGAGGTCAGTATCAAATAGATTGGATAAACTTAAAGCAACATTTTATTTATTTTTATAATTGAGAACTTATTAGTCAACCTCTATGGATAAGACTATTTCCGATAATAAGTAATTTATTTGTCAACTTGTTTACGAGCGTGCGGTTTGAGTTCGTGTTTAATCGTGTAATCTCGTGAATGTATGAAACTGTAAAATTGAAAAGTTTGAAGGTGGCTCATCAATTAAAGTCCGTGACTGTACGTAATAAAGAACATCAAGAAGATACAGTAGGTACCTAGTTAATAAGATAGATCAAAAGGCCATCTGCCTACATGAAAGTTATACTTGATCTAAGTGTATATTTGAAAAAAATATTAAAAGATAATACTTGATCGATGAGTAAATAAAATAAAAAAAAGTAATTAACTCTTACCTGATTGGGTTTGCCACTTAATTGCAAAGCCTTGTGCTCTGCTCTAGGTTTGAGAGTCTCTCGCGGCGACATGGCTAAGTTAGTAGCCTCCATTCTATAATAAAATTTTAAAAAAGTATTAATGTGGACTTACGGAATAATGATTTGCAAAAAAAAAACAAAAATTATCACGAAATTAATAACTACGGAACTGTTCACCTTGCTAAATGTATGTTTTATTCTGATCTTTACACTGAAACGAATCAGCTACAGCTTGATTGCTCAAATAACTCGTTTTCGAACCATTCTTAATCAAATCAGTTATTATTAATGTTCCCTACACTTTTTTGGGTCATTTAATGCCATAATAAACCAAAAATCATTACCTAATGCCATTCTGTCCCATTAATACAACAAATAAGCAATAAAAATGACTTCATTTACTTTTGCCGCACAATAAAGTTGCACAGTGCGATATATTCGACTAAATTTGGGACAAAAGTGATCGTTTTGTATACAAATAGGCAGTTTGCGTGTGAATTTAGTGTATCGAACATCAATTGGGCATATTGAGGGGAGCGATAATGTATGGAGCACCGCCCCTTACAGGAACCCTCATTTTACTACTTTTTTCGAAGATCAAGTTCTTGTTTAGTTTTTACTTTGAGGAGTTTAGTAAGTTGTGAAAAACTTGTGATTTCACAAGATCTCCAAAAGTATTTGTTTTTTGTCGTATTTTCATATTTGCAAATACGACAAAAAAAATGACACTTTTCCAAATCATTGTCTAGCATAATTTCATAATCGATAAAACAAGGTTTTTCTTTTCATATCTTACAGTTACCATTTTAACTCCTTTCTGTATATAAAACCCAACTACGACTAAAAAGTTATAAACAAGACACCACAGACCGACAAATTAAAAATCCGGAGTCACACGTGTTAGGGCATAAATCAAACAGATTACGTGTGACTCCGGATTTTTAATGTGTCTGTCTGTGGTGTCTTGTTTATACCTTTTTAGTCGTAGTTGGGTTTTAGTTTTTATTACTTTTTTTTTTTTTATTCTTTTGGGTTTATAATATATTTTTGAAATGTGCTCATTAAGTCCTTTCATTTGATACCCAACATGGTACGACTAAACAATTTTTTTTTAGTTCCTGTCTTTATGTACTCTAGAGGGCGCCATTTTTATTTAGTGTGACGTCACATAGCCTATAACCAGCGGACGATCAAGACGCTTCCAACGATACCTCATTTGTGAAATTGTGATGAGTCGTTTAGAAGATATGAGGGAACAGATGAACATACATACATACATACTTACCGGTCAAAATCATAACCCTCCTTTTTTCTTCGCCGTAGTCGGGTAAAAATACAATTCAATCCTACTCTACACATCCATCCAAAGGAAGGGTTAAGATATTTTGCAAACAAAACAAACCTGACCTATATTCACCCTTGAAAACATTATAAAACACTGTAACGAAACATGTCACCACTTTAAAATGATAAATTACCACTTAAAACTGGCCTAAAATCAAGAATCAAAGTAGGGTTGGCAAGGCCGGGACGCGGTGACATACCGGCAGGATCATTATAGGGTGTGATTAGTCAATTTGTGTCACCCCTGCACAGTGGGCTGAAGAGCAAGCCCGCCAAAATAATTGATTAAGTTAAACGACGTTACGTTAATGTAATGATCACATATGTTCGTTTCGTAGGGGACATTCAATTGTTTCTGTGGTGATATTGTGAATAGATTAGTTATTATTTTTGGCTGTTACGAAATGGATATTGGAACATTATGCTGTTAATAACGATCTCGCTTTTAGTCAGTCTCGGATTCCTTGTTTTAGTTTTCGTCTGATTAAAAATATTAATTATTAAAAAAATAAAAAAAATAATTTGACCAAAGAAAAAATTCTCAATACTATTACTATTTTCTAAATACAGCCTAACGTCCGGCGACGCAATCTTATCCAAAAAAAATATAAAAGAAAAAACAATAAATAAATGCCCTTAGACGCACATCTTTCCTTCACTGCATGCAGATTAGGTACACCATATTAATCATTTTTTACATTTCACGGTTCAGCTGACAACAATTCCTGTTGATTCGCGGACAATACATTTAATAAAATACACTTGTAATTATAAATCCCTTATGGGGGCCATATGGTGTTGATATCAGTGATACATGGGGGTCATCCCCCACGGGATGGCATGGGGATGAGCACATGTGTACACTTGTAACGGAACTAATCGTTTTTGGAAGAAATCTGTTCTTTTATTATGGTTGTCAGCATTAGTTTAATACGTTCACGATTCTTATTTAGTTTATTTTTTTATTTGGTTGTGTATAACAGTTGCCAATTAATGTTTCTGAGAATATTTTGTTTGTAACGCTTGTTATTTTCTTCTCAATTTATAGGAGTTTCTAGGAATCGTTTTCTGATAATGTTAAAAGATAGAGTTACGACATTATACTTTATAAAACAGCTACGAAACAACGACGTTAACGAGAATATTTATGTTTATATACTTTATTGTACACCAGGAAATACATAACAAAAAAACGACTTAAAATTTTCATGAAAAGTGGAAAAAATTCAAAACTTCTTTCTCATTACAGCAGTTTTTATACAACATTAGCTCGGAGCGAGATACCCCTAAAGTTTGCTTACAAACCTTCAAAAATAAAACCTAGTTCTCGGTATAAAACTGTATTTTCTAACTGCAACAATAAATAAATAGTGACACTCAAACAGCTATCATCGGGTGTCCAAATAAACGTGTGACGCACAAATCGCACAATACCGGCTTGTGCCCGCAACGATCGCCGCATTGACAACATGTTGTGCACTTTCCCGGATAATCCGTAACTAAAGGGGACACTCGAATCTGTGTGTCAAGTGCAGGGGAGTGTAGGGTGACCGTGAAATTGTATTTTTGGTAGACGTACGGGAAGGACAATACATTATTTACCTTATTCCATACTAATATTATAAATTGGAAAGTAACTCTGTTTGTCTGTTTGTATGTTACCTTTTCACGCCTAAACCATTGAACAGATTTCGACAAAATTTGGCAAGGAGATAGATGGCATCCTGGGGACGGACATAGGCTTTTTATCGACATACTACGTGGGCGAAGCCGCGGGCGGAAGCTAGAAAATCATTTATCTTTAAGAAGAAATTACCACGTTACAGATTCTAAATCGCAAAAAAAAAAGTATAAAAAAAAATTGATTTTTTTTCCAGCTGGTTGATAAATAAAAATATTGACATGTGAAAACTTGCTTTCATTTTTCACATTACAATATTCTCGACCTGCTTTACGTTCGATATCAATTATTTATTATCTACTTAATAAAAATCTTAAATTCATTCATTCACTGACAGATAATTTTGACCCTTGAAATTTTGACCCTACGCGGTTTGATCCTTCATACGTCTTGCTATTTATATTTCTAAAACCCCAAAACCCTATCCTAGACACATCCTAGTCACCCTACCAAAATCCGGACAACGAATGGTTGGAACTTGTTCCTTTGAGATTCCGTTTTGTATAGCGCAATACTATTTAATCTTTATAAAGACAGCCGTCGGCGTCTGCCGTCGGTCCCGTCGGCCGTCCGCCATTGTTACGGTCCGATGTCCGTTGCCTAGTCAGTAGTCGAGGGGTTCACGTTCGCTATTTTTATGATACGTAACGAAACGGACCGTTTTGTAAAAGTCAAAATAATACGTCAGGGTACGTTGATGTTTTGAAGGGTTTTGGAATTAATTATTGGTGTTTTTTATGATTATAAATTGGTTTTTACACTTCATCCTTTTCTGACATATTATAAAACAAAGTCCTCCACCGCTCCGCTCCAACTCAAAAACTACTGCACCGATTTTCATGCTGTTTTCACCAATGGATAGAGTGGTTCTTGAGTAAGGTTTTAGTATATAATAACCGACAAATCAAAATATTTTGTTTCATTTAAACCTACATGGGCACGTATGAAACGTCAGAAGCTGAAGAAGCGATTCACTATGAAACAAGAATTAATTTCTGTGTCGTCACCAAAGTGCAATGAGTACCAATGAGGATTTCACCTAAACGAACATTTCATTCTTACTATAATACATATAATAATTGTTTACATCACATAATCTACCAACAAACCACGACCCCCATTCAATCTACCTAGCCTTTTCCCAACTATGTTGGGGTCGGCTTCCAGTCTAAACAGATTCAGCTGAATACCTGCATTTTTCATGGAGCAACTGCCTATCTGATCCCCACAACCCAGTTACTGGGTAACACGATACCCATTGGTCTGGTCACTATCGGGCTTCTGTCGACCCGTAACGATTGTCAATTGTCAATCCAATAATGACAGGCGGGACCAACAACTTAATGTGCTTTCCAACGGAGGTGTCTTGGTATGTAAATATGGTCACCCATCCTGACTGTGGCAAGCGTAGCTTAACCTGATCGATCGACCCGTGCGGCTGTTATTACTTAGCCACGTGCCCGTCCAAGGTACGTACCCCCAGTCACATAATCCATTACTCCGTACATCCCTCAAACAATAGATACATAGTTTAAACAACCCGCTTCAAATTCAAAAGGTGACGTACAAAATTAATTCGACGACGTTATTTACTTTGCTACTTTGTTCGGTTAATTGAGTCGACGGCCAAAGACATGGAGTTAATTCGTCGATTCATATTTAATCAGCGCTTTGAGTTGTAGTCTCGGAGCCAGGGAGCTTTTGTCAAACGTTAACTGGTGGGTAAATGTTTTAATGTTTGCTTAGATTTTTAGAGCTTTGGTTTGCGGTGAGGTTAAAAATGTTGATCTGCTTGTGTTACTAATTAATGAGTACCTTTCTTATTAGAAAGATATGTCAAAAATTAAATTTTAAAGTGCCTAGTAAAAAATAGAATCAATCATAGATATAAGATTTTATCTTCTATGGGATCAATGGTTCACCATACGATTTCCACATTTTCCGTTGTTAAATCTGGGCGTGTTCTTTTTACAGGAGCAATTATTTATTTAACTATTTAATCATTTGTAACATCTATTAAAACTCTGCCACCGAAACTAAATTTAAAAAAAAGCGCATTTTTAGTTCTGTGGCGCTCCTGGCACACCATAAAGTTCTAAACCAGCGCGTTCGTTTCATCGCTCGAACGCTCAGAGCACAATGAGCTGTGTTGACACACGGGTCGCACAGCCGCTCTTCTCTGCGCAAATTTTTCGCACAATTGAATTCGTAACTAATCTCCGTTCCATTGTTAATTTGGTAAATTAATTTGTTGAAAATTAAACAGTTGTTGAATTTAAATGTTTGATTTCGGTTCGGTTTTTCTTAATGTTACGTTTTAATAGGTTAATGAATGACTTTGCAGCATGGTAACAAAAAGATGGGTATCTCTCCGATTTTATGGAGTAAAAAAAGAAGGCAAATTGATAAAAAAAAATATTATGATAAGGGAATGATAAAGCTACCTACATTTGTTAACTAGAAGGCTTAGAGATCTCATTTAGGAATGAATATTTCGAAGAAAAGCTGGTTAATCCGAAATTCCCAGGCGAGGGATTTTCACTGGCATTGGTAGTTAATTAGCTGCTCCTACGCACATCACTCCTCTTATTTCAATTTGATCACGATTTTTTTTCTGAATATTAAGAAAAAATATTCCGTACTAATACTGGCCAGTACATAAATGAATCACTGCAGAACTAATGCCATTTCTCATATAGAAAAGGAACGGGCATTGATAAAATATAATACTTATAACAAAGGTAAAAGTACCTATTCTAAGACGTTCTATAAAAGTTGACATAAAAAATAAAATCTAAATAATTTATCATTCTAAAATCAACTTATCGTAAGGTAACGAGAAAGTTTAAACAAGCATCCCTTCTTGTTCGTGAACGAGAGACATCAACATGTAAATTGTCTCCGAATTTATTTATACAAGTAATTGAATCGCCCGCGCCGTCGAAATGACATCTGTAGACTTGATTTGATGAAAATTACCTACTTGGTAGAAGATGCCCACTTTTTATTAACTTCGTCTCCCCTCTATTAAGTTTATTACGCAGATATGCGGAGACTTATGCATACATATTAGGATTTTTCTTCCCTTGTTTAATACAGTACCTACTATTTTTACTTTGTTTAGGTAGGTACTGTTATTCCAAAGCAGAGAAAATTGAGGCCTATTTTTTTTGCAATCAATATGTTATAAAAAACATTCCAGTCGACAACCCTTTTGCTTACGACTTGATTAAGCAAAGCGTCCTGATTAAATTATTTTTTATTTATTATTGCTTAATTGGTCAGTTAATTATCAACATTAATATGGCACTAAAAAGCTCAAAGGCCTACATTTATAACAAGTATTTGTAGGTACCTACAGATTTTTTCCCAATCGCTGCTACTTCGATATTTAAAATGTATTGCGTCGCACAAACAAATCAATTGTACCTACCTATTGAATTGACAAACCAATAATCCAGTTCACGAGAACAGTCAAACAAACGAACTGACAATGAAACAGCTTTATAAACACAATTTACGAAACTCTCCTCGAGGAAAACTCATAAAAGAAAGTTAGATGAAGACGGCGCCATTTTAAAAGTTAAATGTCAAATCAAAATGACAACTGATTTTTATTTGGCGCGAACGCCGAGGAAATTGAAATTGGCGAAATGATAAGAATATACGTTCAAATGAGTCGTGGAGGTGTTTTAAACTCCCTCTTACCGAGAGGAGGCCTGTGTCCCAGAAGTGGGAACATTATGACATAAACTGAAACAAAAAAATTAACAGAAACAAACGAATCCCTCCTAACCTTTCGAAACTCGGGACAAATTCCTCCAATGATTATCTAAGAAACCTAATCCGTATGACGTCAACCCGAAGCGGTATCAACTTAATGTAGAAATAATGAATTCGTCGCGAATCGTCCGGCCCCTGTTTGTCTTTCAATTATAGGCTCCCAGGGGCCCATCGCCTCCCCTGTTTAAACAATGTAACACTCCCATGTATATTTAAGGAGGGACAAAAATTAAATCTTCTGCTTATCTGTCTTGCTCAAAATGTAATCTATGGAAGCAATGATTTTTTACGGAGATGTGGCTTTTTGTTCTATGATTTGTTTTGATTTTTGGGTAAGAGGGATTTCGGAAGAGATTGCATTGCTCAACGGCACTCATTCATTTTTTATACGGTCTATAAAAATATAATGAAATAGTTCATTCTTTATCAATACTAATATCTTTACTTCCACACTAATATTATAAATTCGAAAGTAACTCTGTCTGTCCGTATGTTACCTTTTCACGCCTGCACCACTGTACGGATTTCGAAAAAAAATGGCATGGAGATAGATAGCATGATAGGGAAGGACATGGGGTACTTTTTATTGACATACCACGCGGGTGAAGCCGCGGGCGGAAGCTTTAATTAATATTATAAATGCGAAAGTGAGTTTGTTTGTTACGCTTTCACGCTAAAATGGCTGAACGGATTTATATGAAATAAATCCGCGCCCCGCGGTTTCACCCACGTATGTCTCGATGTGGGAATATCGGGATAAAAAGTATCCTATGTCCTATTCCAGGTCATGGTCTACCCCTGTGCCAAATTTCATCGAAATCCATTCAGCCGTTTTAGCGTGAAAGCGTAACAAAAAAACTCACTTTCGCATTTATAATATTATATTATATATTTAGGATTAGGATCAGGATTTGGTACACGGGTAGACGATGACCTGTGTTAGGACACGGGTTACTTTTTATCCAGATACTAGCTGCGCCCCGCGGTTTCACCCGCGTATGTCTCGAACCCGTGGGAATATCGGGATAAAAAGTATCCTATGTCCTATTCCAGGTCATGGTCTACCCATGTGCCAAATTTCATCCAAATCCGTTCAGCCGTTTAAGCGTGAAAGCGTAACAAACAAACAAATAAACAAACAAACTCACTTTCGCATTTATAATATTAGTTAGGATTCCCACGGGATCGAGATCGAGCCGTTTAAAAGCAGTCAACCAATTGCTTCAAGACAAAGCGTTCTTAAGCATTTCGGAATGATAAACGTGATTACAATGAACAGAATTCAAGATAGACTACGTCGTCTATGATAAGCATTATCAATGCTTGAGATGGATAAAACGCATTGTGACACCTTGCATCTCCAGCAAGGAAAAGGCTTGCATTTGGGCTACGGTGTAGATAGCAAAATCGGCAATTTTGAACATTTTTCATCAAAGCAAAAAAAAATTGTTAGTACGAAACTACTAAGTATTGAATAAAAACGCAACGCAGGAAATAGGAAATATACCAATGTGTAAAGAAAACGTAAAACACCGACACAGACTACATTTAACCTGACACTTTAAACTACAGTATAAGCCTTTGCCTTTTCCTATTAAAAATGTCTCGTAAAACATTTACAACCTTCTGGAACAGTCTGATAAAAAAGTATTGAAGAAAGTTAATAATAACGCGTCCTTTCTTATAAAATAAAATATACATAGTGTTAAAAGAACTAAAAATAGATAAATAGATCAACAGAAAAACAAAGCAATAAAAATTAAATAGATTGTAGAAGTTGTAGCGTATAAGTTCCGTAGCCGTCGTGCTACGGTGCTACGCGCGCTACGAGATATCGTAGCTTATTACAAAAGTTTTGTTAGTTTATGTTAGTTAAAACTCTCACTCCGTTACTTGTGGGGGGGTTATTATTTTAAAAGTAATTTTTTTCAAGTTACGTTTTATTTTCGTTTTTAAAAAAATCTGGAAACAATTTTTTTTTCTTATACTTTCGATTTAATATCAAATTAGGTATTTGTTTTTTTTTTTTTTAAACAACAAAAAAATCATACCTGATTTCGGCCGCTGTCACAAATCACAACATTACTCGAGCGCGTAGTACACCGCGCACCGCCGCGGTAGTCACGAGACTGTCCTCTCTCAACCCCAACCAATCGCACCACGCCCCGGCCAGCCCCCGCCCACCAGCGCACCAACCAATCAGCCCTCGCCCAAAACGTTATTTACCTCAAACGCCCGCCCGCCCAGCCTGCCTCAACTTATCGATTGGACGGCCCCAGCACTTATTTAAGGCGGGCGACGACAGAATTAATTTTGTGATTGAAATTACAAGTATAAACGTATAATTCGTTCGCGCCCGACTCGTTCGATTAAAATAGAGATTATTACGATTGCTGGTTTCTGATGTGTTCGATTCGTTGAGTCGGGATTTTTTTTCAGGTTTTGATTTTTAATGTGGTTTGTATTTTATGATATTGAGGGAACTTTAAATGTACCTAGTTACGTTTTAAGATCCAGTTAAGATTTAATTTTCATGTTACTTTAACATTTTATTATTCACACTTTTTTTTTCTCATATTTTCTGTATTTTTTGTTTTTAATTATTTCGACCCACCTTAATCACGGTTAAAACACCTTAGAAAATCACGTTTTCGAAACATACTAAAGTAGGTTAAATCCAAACACAACTCTATTATGTCGAGTGAGGTACCTACACTATCTACCCTCGCGTTCTACAAGAAAAGCCGTGGAAGTATAAGCTTCCTCCTTACGTACACTTACCTCTATACCGTTCACTATAATATACCTGAATACCTGTAAGTACTACAACTGGAGTCTGTAGTACTATGAGTGGAATAATAGAGATATCTGATACCGGTATTGTTAGTATTGAGTTTGTAAGGATTAGAGGTATACTTGTAACGTTAAATACTGATATTAAGGCGCGATAAGTAAAACTGGCGATTGAGCTTTGAAAGGATAAATTATAAATAAAATATCTTAACATTTATATGGGTGTGATGGGACTGCCGCGCCACTGCAGCGATTCCGCTATGTTCGTGGCAGCTGACATAGACGGCTTTGCGGCCATCATGCGCAAGCGGCGCGCTTCTATCCTGCACAGTATGCGCGACAGTCCCAACACCATCCTGCGCGCGCTGGCGGACCGGTGTGACTCTCCGATGCTGGCTCGCTGGATACGGCTGCACGCAGTCGTGTAGTGATTTCTCACCAGTATCGGGGAGTCCACTTGGAGTTTTTATGTATAGATGGATTGGTAACCTGGAACTATGGAAGGACTATGACCCCTGCCTGATCAATGTTATGGTATACACGGATAAAATGGCAGGGGGTGACTTGCACACTCAATAATGGCCCCCCGAAAACAGTCGCTAGCACATAGTGACGTAGCGACAAGGGGGCAACACTTCCTGAGGTGCTTGAGGAGTGGAGAGGTATTCCACGGCTTTCAGAACAATCCCAGATCCCGGAAGATGGTCAACATCCCTACGAGCACTTACTGGAATACTTCCTTCCTCCGAGCACGTTTACTCTTGCAAGTCTCCACTCAAGCCAGCCAATGAAGGCAAGAATGAGTTGGGAGCTCTGTTCCTCGTCAGTGTTCACTCCAGCCCGCCTATAAAGGCAAGCCAGAGGTGAGGAACAAGACTTCTCCCGGGAGATAGGGTCCGTGGGATCGCAACTGCCCAACAGCTCGCCACATGCTGCCCTGCGGGTTTTTGTATCTCTCTTGGTCTGGCTCCTCACTCTAGACCCGTTCCGGCAAAGTAAACTCTACCGGCACAGACCTAGAGTTCGGAGCGCGCAAGCCCCACCACGACGTCAACGTAGAGATACGGCGGTGGGGTTATTATTATTATTATTATAACAAATAAGAAAATATTTACGTAAAGGAAGGTTTTCTATAAACGCGAAAAATACTTAAGGGAATTGCTTTATTTCATAATTCTCTGCTGTCTCAATCTATAGCTAGTAACAATTACATATTCCTATACCCACTCATATACCAATTACTGGAGCAGATGACCCAAAACATTTCTTAAGTAAAGCCAGAGGAATTAATTGTTTACAAAGTGAGTACAGTACGACACAACCTAGATGTAGCATGAAATTGAAAATTTACATTAATTAATTTCAATTTTACGAATGTATTTTATTATATGGCTTTACAAGTTAGTGTTCTTCTACTTCTCCATACGAAAACAATCTTTTAGAAGGGGCGACTAGAATCAATTCTATTTTTAACCGACTTCTTCAAAAAGGAGGAGGTTCTCAATTCGTTTGTATGTTTTTTTTTTAATGTATGTTTGTTACGCGATTTCTCCGCCAATTATGAATCGATTTTGATGATTTTTTTTTTGTTTGGTAGGTCTTGCTTCTGAGGTGGTCCCATATAAATTTTATTAACTTTGCTTGCGTAATTTTTGAGTTAGCTTCAATATTACGTATTTTTCCCACTTAGTTTATCTAGACGATATCCTGTTTGCCTCCTTCACTGTTATTTACATAGCAGGTAGTGGTATTCGGATTTGTGTGGGGTAGGTACCATAACTAAAAAGTGAAAAATAAAAACTTTTTCCAAAAAAGTATTTTTTTGTACATTTTTGACATTCAGAAGTGCCTTTGATGTGCCTTATTGAAATAAATGACTTGACTTTGACTTTGATTGCGACTTTGATTCCGTTTGCGTAAAGATCATTTTCACCTAAAGCAGTAATAAACATTGGAGATTATGAAGGCGCACTCAGTTCGGATGGAGTATCATATTACCTAGTTACTGGGTTGTTGAGGTCAGATAGGCAGTCGCTCCATGTAAATACTGGTATTCAGCTGCATCCGGTTAGACTGGAAGCCGACCCCAACATAGTTGGGATGATGAATCAGTTCGGATGGTGATCGGTTTAACGAATTTTGGCCATGCTACACACTCATGATAGACATGATAGACACTCAATAGGTACAATTAAGTTAGCGAATTGACAGACGTCAATAATAAAGTTCTATTTTTGGCGATCACGTTTGTTTAGAATAAATCGAATTTCAAGGTTTTGCAAAATAAAAAATTATAGGTCTCTTATTTTTAGATGTAATGTTTGTTCTTTGAAGATAAAGATTGTATCTTGAAAACATGAAATAGGTTCTGTCAATTCTACGAACATTGAAAAAATACATAGTAGACCATCTAATTAATAATCTACTTAATAAAAATCTTAAATTCATTAATTCACTGACAGAGAACGTACAGACTAAACCACTGGGTCTAGAACCATGAAACACACAAGAATTCCTTGTAAACCGAGAGTAAACATTAAAGGCTCCAGCAGACAGGCACGAAGCGACTCTCGTCTGCGGGATTCTTTAGTGTTCACTCTCGGTTTATAAGGAACCCTGGGAGCGTTTACGAAGGATTTTGAAATATAGGGGATGAAATTTTGTATGGCAGTTCGTAATTTTTGGTGATGGGGAGTCCCACCGGGCACATGGCTTGTCATTGCACAATATAGCCAATATTGCCTCTAAAAAAACATCACATATTTTTATGACGCAATAGTGAAAATGCCATCAAGATAGGGTTCCCTGCCGCCTGAAGCGTGAACGATTAAGTACTAAGATATAAACATGGTGTGATAATGAGGAAGCCCGGCTGCCAGAGATTTAACCCTCAATTATAGAATTAAGCCGCGATGAAGGGTTGTGCACCCCTGTTGCGACGGCAATTCACGGAATAGTGATGGGAAAGTGTTGCATCGATATTTTGCCGAAAAGTATTTTGTAATGTCGATAGGATATTACTGTTTTCTGAAGCTTTTGAAGTATTTTAAAATATCGTATTTACTAGCTGTTGCCCGCGCCTTAGACTGCAATTGCAGACTATGTCTTTCTCCAGGTCATGGTCTACCCTTTCATACAAATCCGTTCAGCCGTTTTAGCGTGGAAGCGTACCAAACAAACTCACTTTCGCATTTATTATATTAGTTAGGATTATCTGACTTCCGTTTTAGGGACATCTTCCGTTCCGTTTCGTTTCTTCTTCCGTTTTCGGGATAACTTCTTTTATCGTATACGGGAAATTTTCAACAATATAGATTAGTGATTACCATTATTGGCCCAGTGGTAACGGCCACGACTTACGAGTTGTAGGCGATGAAATAATTTACACAAAGTAAAGCGCCTGTCGGTTCGAACCCTGACAGGCGCTTTACTTTGTGTAAATTATTTCATCGCCACTGCTCTCAAAACGGTGAAGGAAAACATCGCGAGGAAACCGGCATGTCCTAGCACGAAAAATTCGAAGACATGTGACATCTACCAACCCGCACTGGGCCCGCGTGGTAGATTACGGCCCACACCCTCTCACAGAGAGGAGGCCTGTGTCCCAGCAGTGGGAACATTATAGGCTGATTATGCTTATGCTTATAGATTACCTAGATTTATTTTCCGATACGTTTAATAAACTTCATAGATACTTAGTAATATATCGATGTGCAATCCCCACACCACAGTCGATGTTCAATACCGATATAATGAAGTGTCGTCACGCCGCGAATGTTTGCCATTGTCGAGTGTGTACCAGCCCTTACGCTGTTATCATTGTGCACCCCGCTTTATTGTCAGATGTTTTCATTGATAAACGATAAAATGTACAGCAATTAATGAATGCTACTTACACTGGTGTTTTTGTTACTATGATTTGTGTGGTTCTTGTAAATTTTATACATTTTTATCGCACTTTATGACTTGCCTAAATTGTATCCAATTTTACTTTTGCCTTTTCAGGCTACCAAACTTGGTATTAAATAGGTACAAACGTTAAACAATAAATCAGTTTTATTAAAAACACATTGCATTACACCAGTTAGTCTCATATTTATTGTTTTTGATATAATAATATAGATAGACATACTTTGGAGATTATTGGAATGGTTTAAACGGGCGTGGCTTCGAGTTCGGTGAGGATTATAATTAATTCTACTTAAAATCGCAGGTAAGGGCTTACAGACCAACGACACTCGATCGACGACGACCGCTGCGGCGTAGTCGCCTTGCTGACGACCGTGGACGACGACGTCGTCCAGTTGTGTCGTAGCAGTAAGTCCGTGCAGTCGGCAACAAATAGTCTAGAATACGCACGTAAATTACGAGC
Organism: Lithophane ornitopus; assembly: GCA_948473465.1. Taxonomy (NCBI): domain Eukaryota; kingdom Metazoa; phylum Arthropoda; class Insecta; order Lepidoptera; family Noctuidae; genus Lithophane; species Lithophane ornitopus. The sequence continues at coordinate 3,367,168 of OX419629.1, forward strand.
AAAATGAGTGACGACGAAATTAGTGTCGATTTATTAATTTCTTCAATTAAAAAATGTTTAACAAGAGTAAGAAAACGTCTGGTCTCCGAGACTATTTGACAACTACAACACACTGCACACGCCACAACTAGGAGACTACGCCGCAGCGCTCGTCGTCGATCGAGTGTCGTTGGTCTGTAAGCGCCCTAAGATATCACATTGAATCACCAACCACATTTTTATTTGGATAAATATTTACAATGAAAGGATTATAAGCACGCGACCACAACGATATTCGCCAAAATTATCATCATATAACATCCGCAACTACACTCTAAAATACACTTTAAACTGCAACCATAAGGTTGGAATTCCAGGAACAATTTATAAAGTTACACAATTTTTAATTCCTCTTGGTAATAGGAATTATTTTTTGAAATCATCAACAATAAGCTCGCCTTGTTCGTGGACGTACAATACGCCCGAACCGTGTAACGTTGGCACCAATTAATAGCGGATTTTTTCCGTGTATTTAGATTTTTAAGATTGCTATGATATTTTGAATACACGTGCGAGCTTAGACTAATTGGATGATTAAAGACTTATTGGCAATTTATGTTTGCGGTAAATAAATAACGTCGGAAATACTTGAAGATTCATGTTGTCATTTTATCTGGACCCTATTTTATATACCTGACAATGAGACATAAAGACGATTTTTATAAAGCAGAAAATGTGTGAAAGAAACCTCTTATTATGTCTTTATTAATAAATTATTAAGTTAGGTTTTTACGACAATACTATGTGAATAAAGAAAAACAATTATATATTTGCATTACAATTTACAAGTATTCTTGTAGCGATAAACTGAATTAATTGGGTTCTTACAGTACTCGTAGCAGTGGCGTAGGCAACGCGTAGGTTTTGTAGTGCTACGGTTTTCACCTCGTAGCAGTCGTAGCAACCTCACGTTGCTACCCGTTTAATCCTTATTATATTTCCTAATGCATTGTTTGACTTTCATGATAATATAATAGTAAACAAACAGTGGTTCAGCCTTTGCTCAAAAATAATAAGTTCTGAGTCCATCTGTCTCCATACGTTTTTACTTTAAGAAGAAAAAACTTGGGGTAGGTACCGCAACTAAAAAGGTTTTTTTTTTTTTGTAAAAAGTTTTTCGATTCATAATTGGCGGAGTAGTCGAGTAACAAACAAACAAAAAAAAAAAAAAACAAACGAATTGAGAACCTCCTCCTTTTTGAAGAAGTCGGTTAAAAAACTACTTAATAATTAATATCATCATCATTAGCCTATAGCAGACCACAGCTGGATATAGGCCTCTCCAATTGCACGCTATTCAGCTCGATTCTCGGCAACTCTCATCCAGCTGCTACCAGCCACCGTCGCTCCGAGCTATCCTTGGAGTATCTCTGAGGGATAGAATCTGGAATGAGGTAATCCGGCAGAGAACCAAAGTTGTCGAAATAGCTCACAGAATAAGCAAGCCGAAGTGGCAATGGGCCGGCCAATCCATGTGCTTTAGATAATGGATTGAATTGAAATTCACAGTGGATCTTTAAGTAGATTTTAGAGTGCCTAGACAACACAGCAATCACCAAAAACAAATAGCAGATTTAAACTGACCATTCCCAACTAGTATTTTAGGGGTATGAGGAACAGGGTGTAAAGTTCACTCAGCCACCATAGAAAAGGGAGGATCCTCCGAGCAGACGGGTGTTGTGTGTGGCGGGTAACTGCCCGACTATTAATGTTGGTTTCTTGTATACCTATAGTTCTATCGCGCGGTAAACTCTAATTGCGCGATGCAGGATTTATGTGACGTCAGGATTTTTGTGTGACATCAGGTCTTTAATGCGTAATTCGTATGTGGCGATGTAGATACCGCCACAGTATCACCTTTTTGCAAGCGTAGGTACTCGTTGTTAGCTATGTATCAATTCCAATATTTACTTACCATAACTTAAAAGGTAAACGGCACTAGCGTCAATTAAAACAAAATACGCAGTGACACGGGTAAAGTGCGGCTTCTAGGTAATGCCAATAGATTAACTAATGACGGGCCTAACCCACCGCCGCCGGCCGGTTCGGGTTACGGGCAAACAAAGGACACAAAGTGATTAAGCTCTTTTAATATTAAATAACTTGATAAATATTACGTAGAATTGTCGATATGAGAGCAAGTAGTATAATCGGCCTATAATGTTCCCACTGCTGGGACACAGGCCTCCTCTCTGTGAGAGGGAGTGGTCCGTAATCCACCACGCGGGCCTAGTGCGGGTTGGTAGATGGCACAGGTCTTCGAGATCTGAGAGCATGTGATTACAGTTTTGCATCCTTTTGCAAATTGCCAAATGAAAATAAACAATTGATCATAGGGTTGCGGTTTTTCGACGATAGTCGTCTGTGCTTTTAGGCACATTCTTTTATTCTATTTACGGTGGATTTAATTACATGTCTTGTTATATTATTGACAAAAGAGAAGCATCATTTACTTACCCGAATCCTGTGATAGAATCATGACGATAGCGGAAGAAACGGTGTTTCATGTGATGCAATTTCGGAGTTGGAGGTGGTATTTTACAATTGAATTTCTCCGAGACCTTTCTACCATCGGAACATATCAGACTTTCGGCGATACGCCACAGCTATGGTGAACATCTACCCATGCCTACGCAAGAAACTATATGCAAATACAATACATTCAATAAAATTGTGCGTACCGTTACCGCTAAAGGAGTGGAAGTCCTTGCCGGAATCTGTTTCCCGATATAGCTACAACCTTGGATCGTTCAAGTCAGGCCTGCATTATCACTGACCGATTACCACGACGTTGCTTATTAGTTATAACCATTGGGTGAAATAGTCAAACGCGAAGCCTTTCTAAAAACGATTAAGAAATTTGTGACCTCATATTCTCAAGTTAAACCGAAGTACTCGTACCTAAACATGTAATCTTTATTGTAACAGACATATTTAAAAACGATAACAATGCTGCTCTTAATTGAATTGTGTAAAATTTTCGCTTTGTAGGGAAACAGGGGGGTGAGTGAGGGGGGGTGGGGGAGGCGGGACTCGTTTTAACTTTCCGGACTGCTGCTCTCAGGATGCTACTACTTGTCCACACTCGGAAGTATTGTTTTGTATGGCGGTAGGTATTTTCATTGCGGGTTTCGAGGTAGATGAGTGAGATTAGTAATTTCTCCGGGACTCGTCGAGTGAATTTCTTGGAGGCGGCGCTTTCCTTGGTGGTCACTGTTAATTCTAGCTTTCAAAAGTTGCAGTAGTTGGGAAGAGTACTGCATTAAAATGTACAAGCGTCGACACAATGACGACATGCCAGCGTTTCGTGAATATTCACGAAATGACATTTTTACACGTCTGACAGTTTATCATTAGGGATGCAAGAAATGCCAAAAAATATCGACATATATCCCATCGATATTAAAAAAATCTTTTAGATTTCGATCGGTGATTTTTCTTTATGTAGTTCAAGTTTTTTATTCATTTTTATACCAAACTAGGACAAAACTTTTACGGTTCTAAATTCCAGTGGTTTAAGTCAGTGGCGACAACGGTGTTGTAAACAATTTTCATGTTTTGCGCATTTAACGTTACACGTTGTATACACACTTAGTAAACAGACAAGAAGAAAAGAACAGAAAAATACGTACAAAGGTGATGCTTATTTCTAAAGAAATCTCTTCCAGCATACCTGCGATAGGAAAGTACAATAAAAGATGTAGATACCGTGTGTAAGATTCGAAAGAAAGTAAAATACATCAAATCAAAATCAATTCACTCAATAAAATAAAACAAATAATAATGATAATACACTTACCTTACATACATACTTGTTGGTGGACGAGTAAACCTCGTCTTCACGTTTCCAGTTCCAGTAGTACTGGCAGGTATTCAATTAACTGGAGCCTCGTCGTGGAGCGCCTTCACACTTTTAGTTATAGCTGTCAGAGTTAGCGGGAACAAGGGACGGCCTTATTTCTTATTTAAACTAAGTAATTATGTAAGCACATTTATAATATTAAATAAATTTCTGTCGCATTTAGAATGGCAAGTAATGTTATTAATAGAAATATTGGGTCCCCACCTATGAAATTGGCGTTTTTTTTCTCACACATAGAGAACCTCGTCACTTCTATGATTTAAAATATTCATCAATTGCTTGGTATTATATCGAATAATGACCATCATAGACAACTACCAATAGTAAAAAAACTTTACTATTTATAGTTTTCTAAACATAAAAAATACCTTAAAAATGACTCCTCATTTTGTTAGCAGAAATAACCACTATTTTTTTTTTAAACTTAGCCATAACTTATTTTTGTCGCTTAATCTAAGTGGCATACGTTATCTTAGTTTTAACCAATAAACCATAAAAGTTTTAAAACATTAGTGTTCATGGTTATTATATAAATTAAGAAAATGTTAGTATGAAAAATGCAACTTCTTTAAAATTCCCCATACAAAACGCTGATATCATAGGTGGGTACCTAATATATAGCTGGTGTTGTAACATTATTATAGGCCTTCGTGGAATTAGAGCAATGACAATTCAATTCAATTATTAATTTTGTGAACATATGATAAAAATTATAAGTACAGATGTTTTACAAAGAAATTTTACATACCCCACCAGAATACATACAAAATTGTTGAAATAATCATTTAGATGTAGCATTAACAAAATGAAAATAAAAATATATAGTGCAACAACGTTTTTCGGCTGGCCCTAAGTTGGACTGGAATTAAATAATATTCGCCCTACAAACGTAACTTGAGATATAACACCAATCACTGCCTAACATCATCTGCTTAGCCTTTTCCCAACTATATTGGGGTCGGCATCCAGTCTAACCGGATGCAGCTGATTTTTCCGTATTTAAATTTAACTAAAATAAAATTTCAACCGTATTTTACAAGGAGCGACTACCTATCTGACCTCCACAACCCAGTAACTGGGTAATACGATACCCCTTGGTAAGACTGGTAGGTCAGATTTCGGGCTTCTGACGACCCCTAACGACTATGAAAGATCCACAAATGACAGCCGAGACCAACGGCTCAACGTGCTTTCCGAGGCACGGAGGAGTCTCGGTAAGTCGGTATGTAAAGAGAGAAGAAAAGAGTGTCACCCATCCACGGACCCCGGCAAGCGAAGCTTAACCTGATGGATGGACCCGTGTGGCTGTTATTACGTAGCCACGATTACGTAGCACCAATCACTGCCTAACATTCTCTTCTTTGTCCAGCGATCGAGACAGTACCGTTCCTGATAATTATTTTCACGAACCTTAACCAATATCTTATTACATTATACTTATAGTACGTAAATATAAAGCCGCCATAACAATCACTGCAGCACTTACTTATGCCCGACGTAAGGGCGCGTCCACTGTACCGACAAATAGCATTGGTTATACTAAACCGATTACGTTAAATGAGAGAACCTATACCCGCAGCCTGCCATCCGTGAACACTTGTAAATATATCAGGTTGTTTACTTCAGGGACGGAAATATCATACAATACATAAGTTCTTATTCCTGTCATTTTTTTAAGCAGCATTTTTCTTTACTAAAATAAGAACGGAAAGAAATAAGCATTACCTCTTGTGCTTATATAAATATGCCGTATCTTTTTACTATGTTTACATAAATAAATAAATAAACGGCAAAATCGGTATCCACAACATGTAAACATAACTTCAAGTTTTACAGATTATATTATGTAAGTAGGTAGGTACACACCTAACGTTAAAATGTTCATAAAGAACATAGTTACCTAACCTATCTACATTAATTTAAGAAAAAAATTGATACGATATACTTACGTAATTTTATCATAACCCCTTCAAAACTCGTGTAAAAATTTAAAATCAGCACATGGAACCCGTTAATACCCATGTAACAGCTGACAATGCTATTAGACTTCGATGTAATAGCATTTGTCAGAGATTTGGCAAAATTTTCATGTTGGCTTTTAATATAATTGTGTTCAGTTTATCTGTTGGCAGATTATACGCAAGGATTACGGGCTGGAGCCGGCGGCGCGGGCGCGGGCGGGGCGCTCAAATTGAATTGTAATATGCTGCCGTTATTAATAACAGAGAATGGAGACATATTAGGGTTGTCTGATGGCAGTTTCGGGACTCTTTGTTTTTTTTATTATATGTGTATTGGAGGATGTCGTAGGATAAACCTATGGATAGGACAGAAAAATATTTTTAAATAACGGCGCTTGTGAAACATGATTCAAAAGATTAAGACTGATTTATATCATGGAAATTAGTTTAACATTCATAATAAGGTTATGAGTCATGCTATGAAAGACAAACTTATTTTGGCACACGAGCGTTGGCGCTGCCTGAACGAAATGTGCTCACCTGTCGCACCGCACACCTCTATCCTAAATCATTGCGCTGCGACGACGCAACACATTGGCATCGCTTTTATCCATCATCTACTACGTCTATAAAAACTAAAATCAAATAAAAAATACTTACCATTATTAACGAACTATTGTTAGCACAAGCGTCAAACATTTAACCCCAGAAATACAAACAGCCCTGAGTATCAACCCTATCAGGCACAATCGGCCGTATCTACCCGAGCGCGCCTTTTTTTCCCGCAAATTTTAAGCGTCTCCCTGCGAATTCCGCGAATCAGCCGTATTTGTACAATAACTGCCCACCCGGGATCGTTTCGGGCACAATAGCCTCTTTGTTTAACGACGTCTTTCTATTGCGACATGGCGCGTGCCTAGTTTTTTCAATGGGTCCGTTTGACCCACGTGCCTGAATGTTACGTATGTTGTATACGATCGCAATTTAGGGTTGAGTTGTCATGTATTGTATTATAATTGGTTGTAATGGTTTTGGATTAAATCGTAAGTATTTTTGTAATCTGGTTGCTTTAATTCTGTTAGAAGTTATAACTATCCAAGTAGGCTTAAATCTTCTAAATATATGAATCAATCGTTTCTCAGTTTTCTGCTTATCTATCGATTCAGTTTGCATGGCTAACATGCCAAGGTTCTGGTTTGTATGTTGAATGCCACAGATGTTGAGAAACTCGAGCAGCTCGAGTAGCTCATGGCTAAGTAATAACAGCCGCACGGGTCGATCCATCAGGTTAAGCTACGCTTGCCGGGGTTGGTCCATGGATGGGTGATCATCTAGACATATCGAGATCCCCCCGTGACTTGGAAAGCACGTTAAGCCATTTTTCCGGCTGTCATTTGTGAATCTTTGACAGTCGTTACGGGTCGTGAGAAGCCCGTAAGTCTGACAACCATAGACAACCATTCTTGCGGGTATTACCCAGTTACTGGGTTGTGGAGGTCAGATAGGCAGTCGCTCCATGTAAAATACTGGTATTCAGCTACATCCGTTTAGACTGGAAGCCGACCCTAACATAGTTGGGAAAAGGCTAGGCAGATGATGATGAAATGCTCTCGTAAACTTCAGAATAATTATCTAACAAACCGTTAAAAAGCTGTTCAGAATAGATCGTAATGTGGGTAAGTATAGATATTTTGATTTTACTCAAACAAAATTATTTGATTGTTTGGACGGGCTATGTGCATCTTTGGTGATTAGTAATAAACTGAATTAGATAACTATTATTAACGTAAGGGGGTCATTAAAACAAAATGGCGGCCAACAGACGGGGGATAAGCTAATAGGTCCCTAATTCAGTCATGTACGTCATAATAATCGTCGATCACTGATTTTAGCGGCATGGGTTTTTTTTTTTTTTTTTGGGTTGACTCTGTTGTTTATATTTATTTATACACAATCTTTACAGAACACTACTAACTATTTACATAAAAAACTAAAATAAGTAACTTACTTAAAAAGATTTTCCGGCTATCAAATTGGTCATAACTTAGGTACCTACCAACTAACGATCGCCATTGGATTGTGAACTCTTTATCACGCGAAGTTTTTGAGTTAGCCTCAGTAGTGAAAATCATCTCACAAAATCATAGAACATTTAGCCTAGTGGAGCGTATAGTTACGCCGTACCTACACGTGGTATATGCTGGGTCCACAGCTCGAAAAAGACAATTTCCGCAGTTTTGTGTAAGAACTGCCATAATGACTTCTCTGCGGTACTCCCCGTATCCTATACTAATCTTAAGTCCTCCTGACCGTATTTCGGCCACGGCGGACAATCTCAACGGAGAATAGCCTTCGGCGCGGGAGATAATATATATATCGCAAAAGTGTGTGCACGTCACTCTCATAGTCCAATGGGACGGCAACCCGACACGACCGGAGAGAGATCAGGCGCAGGACCAACGGCGTGCTTTCCGAGTCACGGGGGTATTACACTGCCAACTTCCAAACTCCGGGCTGTTACTATTAAATTCCTAATGGAAAAACCCAATAACTCTTTACCCGACCCAGGAATCGAACCCAGGCTCAGCAGTCGCATTTGCGACCACGAGACGGTTAACTACTCTCATAGAACGTAAACTATAAATGAAACCAAACCACTGGTTTCAAGGATAACGGTGTTTTCCCTAACCCTGTATACAGTCTGACCAAACAACTTTTTTTTTTTTTTTAATCTACATTTTACCTCAAGTATTTCACCCTTTCACCCTAGGGCGCTAGGGCAACGAACTTGCATCTCAACACGGTTGGGTGGCGCTGGACGTGACCTGACCGGCCGCGAGCGCGACTCCTCCCTCGTCAGTCAGCGAAACAGCTTTTCGCTAGCGAGCACGGTGTCGGATAGAAACCTTTTAAAATCTTTTAATGAAAATAACGTTTTTTTATTGTTACCCGGTCATTTATTTTTATATAATATCTACCCATGGTTTGAGTGACAACGGTGTTTAGGTGTACATGAAATTCGCATAAAAAAAAACCTTGCCTATTAGCGTTCTACTATCTCCACAAACACGAAAAACACCATTCTAAACATCTGCCAACCCATTTTCCTTTTCTCCACCAAATATAACATAATATTTGCAACGAAACCCCCAGTTCCTCGCTCGCCTATAACTATTTTGTAAGTATAACGAAACACGTTCATTTGTCACAATTACCGGTGACGCGGAATAACTAGCGATGTGGCGAGAGGTGACTTGCGGGGGCGAGTGGCGAGTGGCGATAAACCTTCTCTTGTTAGCTGCGCATCTTGTGCCGCTCATACATTTTTATGAGGCTTTTATTTTTATCCACCCATGTTTTGAAGGTTCTCTGTCTATGCTAAGTTAAGGGTGGAAAAGGTATGTGGTTGTTATATTGTTCAATTAATCATGGTTAGCTTGGATTTGATACTCGTTTATGTATTTTCTGCTTGGTATAAATATGTACCTATAGGAAAAAATGTGTGAAATAAATTGAATCTTACAGCCTAGATTCAATTTATTTCACACATTTTTAAAATAAAAACCGGCAAAGTGCGTGTCGGACCACGTGAAGAGTAGGGTTCTAATACATACGCTTCTAATACAATCATAAGATCTAATAGGTAGGTACATACGCTTATCTAATACATACGCTTCTAATACTTGCTTATAATACATACGTTCATAGGAGACTGTCCTTAACTCTTGGAGTCATTGCCATTGCTGACTACAGTCACTGATTTTGGAAAAAATGGTAGGTACTTAGGTACTATCAGTCAGAAAAACGTCAATTCTCACGTTTTATTTTCTAAAAACCAATTGACGCAGTTTCAAACAAAATTATAAGACTCTTCTGAACCTCTGCATAGCAAAATCACAGGTTTCAGCGATTACTTCGACTCAGCATTACGTTTTGGCGACTCGGTTTACAAATAAAAATTGCATTTTCTAACAATAGGTACTGAATTGTGAGGCAAAGCTTGCGCCCTCACGCTCCTAACCGCCGCCGCTGGAGACACCCTAGGCGTCGGGAATCCCAGGCGAATTACCGGCCACCATAGGCGCGGGCTTGCGGACGGCGAGCAATGGGTAGCTCGCCGTCCGATAAAGACCAGGCCCGGGTCGATGGCGCGTTGTGTTCCACGCGCGCCTCAAAGAGATGTCAGCACACCTGACGGGGTCCGTTAGGACCGATGCCTGCCAGGGTTGCGGAATAGTCCGAAAGGGATACCGGGACCCTGGCAACAGGCAACTGAAGGAACACGGGTGGTTTTAGTCAGTAAGAGTCTGACACGCCCTTCCGCTCCGCCCAGAGCGGGAGAAGTCATTTGAAAATTTAACACCCAAAAAAAAAAAAAAGCTACTGATTTGTTTGGCAGAGAGGTAAATGGTTGTCGATGTGTCGAGCTTCCGAAAATCGATTCAATTGTTGATTGCTGATGCTAATTAAATTAAAATTAGCATCAGCAATCAACAATTTCACACATAAGCTTCTGAAATACTACTAGGTAAATCGCTAATCGCAGATGAGTAGCATGTCTGTTAAGGCCCTTATTTACATAAGTTAGGGGCTAGGCGGTAAGTAATTTTAACATTTTGCAAAATCAGCCCGAAATCAAATTAGGTATTTTTTACAATGCATAGAGTGCATGGAAAACAATGGAGTTCCGAAAATAATGTAATTTTAACTGTGTTTCGGTCGGACACTACTTTATAATTGTATAAGTAAACCATTTTAGGTAAGAGTAGGTAAATTGTTCTTTTTCATGTAAACTCACTTTAAAAAAATTGAGGTTTATTGTTTGTAAAAAATAAAAAGTCAGTCAATTTCCACCCTTTCCAAATGAGTTATTTTAGCACCCTTTTTTTTTTTTTTTGGGTGGGAAATCATCATATGACTTCTCCCGCTCTGGGCGGAGCGGAAGGGCGTGTCAGACTCTTACTGACTAAAACCCACCCGTGTTCCTTCGGTTGCCTGTTGCCAGGGTCCCGGTATCCCTTTCGGACTATTCCGCAACCCTGGCAGGTATTTTAGCACCCTGGAATAGATTTAAGTAAGTATTATTTTACTCCATAGAGTAGGCAGTGCCCCTATCTGCTTATCTTCTTTCTGCGAAGCTTTGCCAAGAAGTAGATACTACCTAAGGTCCTTACCTACCTTCCAAAATAAATGCTTTGAGTTTGCTTTAGCCAGCAGACCCACTGCAATTGAATGTGCTCACTATTTATTTCATTCACAATAATTGTAAAATAAAAAGGGTAGGATAAAGATGAAATTAATACGACACCAATATTATTCTATCGGTTTTTTTTTCTAGAATTATCTTGTTACAAATAGAGTTAGGACACAATAGACACCTACCGTGTATTTTTGAAACATGGCTTCAACCACAAACATGGGATGTCATGTGAGCGTCACGTGCACAACTGCAATCCAAAGGCACAATCGAGTTTGTATGAGTGATAAGAGATGGCGCTATTTAAAGTAACTACACCACTAGAAATAAACCTAATAGTATTTACCTTCTGAATAAGAAAGTAAATATATAAGGTTTTATTAAAAAAATAAAGTTACTCGTTAGTAGTCATTAGCCTCTGTTACTTATGACTACTAACGACTTACTTTATATTTACAATTAACTCATGATAAAACTTTCTTCATACCTATTTTATTTAATGTGAAAGTCAGAGTCTGGATTTGTGCCCGGTTGATAGCAATAGACTCACCCCCTATTACATAACTGGCGAGATGTGGGTGTAGGTACTAAAAGTACCTACACCTCTGCCCAACCCTTCGGGGATACAAGGCGTGAGGTTATGTTATGTTGTGTGAAAGACTGAAAGTTTGTATATTCTGATGTTTGTTATTCAATCACGCAAAAATGGCTGAAATGATTGGAAAGAAATTTGGCACACAGCTGGTTTACAACATAGAATCCGTGGTTTACAACCTGGATTAACAAATAGAATACTTTTCACATAGAACATAGATCCCGGTAGTATGTTCACGTGGGATAATTCCCGAGACATCCACGCGGGTAACAAAGGTACTTACCATAAACTAATTGTAATGCTAAAGTTTTGTGTACACACGGCTACATATCAAGCCATACATTTCCAGTATAAGCTGACCTCTCATTGTATCGAAAATCCTAAACAATGTTTAGCGCGGCCTTATCACACTGGCGATTTGCGAGGGAGTTATCAGCGAGGCGATTGTTCGCTGCGTGTGCGTAGCGAGCACGTTACGTGTTCGCCGCGTTTTCGTAACGAGAGCGATTGACGTGAGTGTAAACACGGCTACACAACAAGCTATACATTTCAAGTTTTTACTGATCTCGCATTGTATAGGATTTCCGTACAATGCGAGGTCAGCTTATACTGGAAATATATAGCTTGATGTGTAGGCGTGCGTACAAGAGAGAGCGAGACAAGCGAGTGTACAATATTGTGAATACGCGGAGCATAGGTACGTCGCGTAATCGGGGTTTGCGAAAGCAATATTAAAATACTGTTCTTATTCTTTGTTTGAGAAACCCGAAACCATTTCTTTAGTTACACACAGTGAGCACCACAGAGTACATTATATACTATACTGAAAGTGAGCACGAGCACAGTGACCACAAAACAATATATAATATAATACAGTGACTCATTGTGGCGCACGTAAGCTATACGACATACTTACTCAATCTATGGTATGGTACATCTATCAATGTTACGAAGTTCGTGACACACCAATCCTCGATTCTATTCTATCATACCCAACAGGGAAAGACCAACCATAGAGAACTAAGCGAACGATATGGCGGTCTTATTTAGGCGATTTATCATACAACTTACTAACTAAGCGAAAAACTAACTAATTCTAAATTTGTTTTAAGGCCTAAATAGATACCTTTCTAAAAATATAATTCACCTAAAATGAGTAAATAATAAATTATAATCAATAAAAATATTTGTTTGAAAAACCGATATTTTTGGACATTCGGTGTATTGATGGGCTACTGAATAAATATAATTTAAATTTATTGGACTTTATTTAAATATATAATAAAAAAACTGGAATAATGTGAAACATTTGACTGTATTTATCGATACTAAAGTATATTCGATTATAAGTCGATTCATGGCGTAGGTACACTAGGGTAATCACTTTGGTGGTCATCCATTAGCTTAGTCCATTAGTCGTTCCATAAATAAAATATTATATAGGTACAATAATCAGTATACGACAAACCTTGTCTCAATAGTGTCTTTTTCCTGTGTCCAGAGTCCAGAAGAAAAGTAAGTTTTTCAATGCTTTTTGCTAGTATCATAAACATTTAAAAAGTTTATCTTTTGGTTTTATTTATAGACTTTGGGTATCAGCTGTTAAGTACTTCGGTAGTGTACATGATATCATCATCATTTTGGTACCTATTGTGCTTGCTTTGTATGTACTTACTTCACAAGTCTTTGTTCTATGTTTATTTGTTTACAAAACAAGACCAGGATTTTCTTTATTAGGTAAATAAATCTATGTGTGTCATCTTTCATAGCAGTAGAAGAGTACTTACCTACATAATGTTTTCGTTTAGATAGGTAACTTTTATTTTTAAGTATATTATTGGAGGTTTTTATTTATTTTTATAAAGACTTACCAACTAAATACATACCTACCTACACAGCATTAACGCACAATCTTTTTACCCGACTGCGGCGAAGCCAAAAAGGGAGGGTTATGTGTTTGTATGTCCGTCTCTATGTTCCCTCGTAACTACTAAACAACTGAATCGATTTTGATAAAAGATATGTCGTTAGATTCGTGGGTATATTAAAATTATAAAAAAATCAATACTTAGGCGGATTTTTTATATATTATTTTTTAACGTATCCAGCATATCCTGCACAAACAAAAGTTATACCATATTTCAGGTTATTACGGTTTGTCTCCGCCTGCGAAACCAAAATTCTATTGTTATGCTTGTTTTTCTCTTCTCAGTTATGTGTTTTTGCAGTCGGGTTTTTAGGTTCTTAAAGTTTTATTTTATTTCGGTATTTTTTAATCTCGAATCTACTTGGTGTAGGTGTAGATCTACTCAAGAACTGAATAACGAGAGATTTACCAAAATCAATTTTCTCTATTGAGACAGGTAGGCATACCTACTGGTAGGTTTTTAGACCCCACCCCCTTACCCCTTTCCTTAGAAACCAAAGCACTTCTTCTCTCGTAAGAGAGTAACATATTTCTTTGCACTTCTTCTTCGCTCTCTCCGCCGCTCGCCGTTCAGAGCAGCCATCAATTTCAGCGAAACTTGTACCTTCTACCTTCAGCGGTCCATATTAGGTAACTACTTATAAGCTACCTTTAACTGACCTTTCTCTGTTCAGTAACAGTCATGGAAAACTTCGAATTCTCGTCTGAGCCCAAGGCTCCCTCCACAACCACCTTCAATGGACCGCATTTCTACAACGTGTACAAGGATGCGGAATTCTTGAGAATTGATGCCAACGTTGAGCGACTCCTGGCGCAAGGTTACGAGCTGAGAAAGAAGCTTAGCTCTGTGGAACCTGGAAAGACTATCGTCATTGAAGGAATGAATCTTGAACGCAAGTAAGTTTCGAAGTGACCACTATACTGCACATTCGGCTGCCGTACCTAACACCAGTAGGAATTATATGAAGGTTACGCTAGTCGGTCATTCTTCCATACAAACGTAGTATGGTGATTACTCGTCACTTTGACAGTGTACATTCAAAACTAAAAATTATATCAACTTGTCTTGTCATTATCTAGCCCTGTATGGACGCAGAATTGGAAAAAAAATATTGGTTTGGAAATAATGAGCGTCGAAACTTAACAAAATCTTTAGGCGTAAATAAATAACTTTTGTAGTATGAAAATGGCAAAATAGAAACCGTACAGTGATAGATAATTTATTTTTTTTCCATTCCATAGCGCTCGTTTTCGTTGTAAATCATCGTATGTCACTAAATAAATATAAAAAATAAATAAATAAAAACTTTTTTTTCGTAAGACGATATCTTCTAAAACACAAAAAGAACTCTTAATTACATAAGTAATTAAATCAGCATTATTTGTTGGCTGGGCTGTAAAAAACGAAGACAATCATAATGTCCCTTAAAATGTATCCTATAACAATTTTGTTTATTTTTCCAGTACTCCACTCCTCATAAAAAAGACGACTAAAAACATAAAAGTGGAAGATTACGAGTTCACTTACAACCGTCTGGTGGGTCTGGCCGCCGGGTATGCTTACGAGAATCGCAAGAAATTCCCGAACATACAGTCAAGTGAGGCAAAGGTCCTGGGCCTGGTGTGGGATCACAACAACAATGACAAATGTAAGCTGTACCTATCAGCCGTAAGCGGCACTGAGCATTTTATCGACCAGTTCTCATTCTGGCCTCTATTGTGTGGAATGCGTAAGTACCAACTGAAGAAGCTTCCCGTCGAACTAGTAGTGAAGATGGGCAACATAAAGAATGCTGATGGAGAGACTATGGCTAAGGTTCTGAAGAGCAACCTGGTGACCGCTAAACGTATCTGGTTGATGTTCCCGGGCACGTCATTGAGGGAAATGCAGAGCCTGATCGATAACTCGCCTGAACTCAAAAAGCTGTACCAGGGTTGATGTTCCTTAATGTTACTTTTTTGGATCAAAACTGACCGGCAGATTCAACAATGTTTAATTATAATCTGCCACCATTTTGTACGATTATATGCATGTACAAATATTATAATCGTGTATTGTTTCATAATAAACGGAACTACAACCGAGCTGTTGTTTTTGTTATCTTAGAAGTACCTACAACATAACTGACCTTTGTTAGAAGCTCTTTTATTTATATCTATGTGCTACATAGTTGAAAGTTACATGCAGGTACTTATTCATTAAGACAACAATGCTGTTGAGTGTTTATGTTAAGTGTCCCTTATTTAGAATCTTATGATAACTCGTATGACATTCGAACACATCTATACTCAATTTGAAATAAGATTAGACATTTAAATAAGCCTTTTTCTACAGTCCGTTCAACCGATTTTGACTTCTATTGCGTTGGTGTCACGACAAATGGCAGCTGCAGTAGACAGTTGGTATTGTGTAGCTTTTTTTGCTTTTAACGCCATCCTTATGCCTACGGTATAGAAGTCAAAATCGGTTGAACGGACTGTATAAAGGTTTGTTTAAATGTCTAATCTTATTTCAAATGGAGTATAGTTTTATAATTCATAAAAAATACGTTTTAATGCTTCTTGAATAACAAGTCAAAGACATCACAGACACCTATTGTGGTACAGTAATCTTATTCTAGGTGCATCGTCTGCACATATAATTGATGTATACAAAATGAAGTAAAACATTTCTTGCCCATTCTTCTCCATACGAAAACTTCTAATTGAAATAAATTATTTGACTTTGATTTTGACATCATAATAAAATATGAGTACTTTTCTACTATAACAATGGGTTGACTACTAAGACTAATTTATGAAAATTAAAAAATAAAGTATTTTAAAGCATTTTATTAATTTCAAAAATAACTAGCATATAATCACGCAATATTACTAAATTTATAATATACTATGAGGAAATACACACAAAGTAGCGAACGATGCCGTTGTTACAAACATAATCAACATCTTCATTATAATTCAGTACTAATAGTTTACTTTGTCGTTATCCATTCTGCTAATATACAATACCAATTTATACGTATCTCCATTAATTTCTAATATGCCTACTTATGTCTAATTTGTTTTTACATTGATATATGTGTCAAGCGATGATCACTGACATATGGAGTATGATTGTATGTGTATATAAAGTAATCAGGATGTACTAAGGTAAGAGGACTAGAGAGGTGTAAGTGGAAACACTCGAACTATTGACTCTAGTCCAGGCCGCGTCTACACGGGCGTCTAGCGTTACGATAACAGTCAAATATTAAAAGCGAATATCACTTGGTGGCAATGTCAACGATTATACACAGATGAAGACATAATTAGAGTTTAAACTCCAGAAACACTTATTTAAAATTAACTATGGCTGTATCGTGTCGAACAAGTCTTATAATTCAGTACAAAGCAAAATAGTAAGTACACGCAGTGCCATTACACTATCTAATAATGCACTTCATCTATTTATAATCATTGTGAAGTGTAACATAATGTACCTTTACGATGACAAAGTATATTAATAATATATTATCAATATGCATGCAGGTTATCACGCAAACAGTAATCAAAATAACATAATGATTTTTATTTTGAGCTCTAAAACAATTCAAAAGATTTAATAATAATATTTGTGACATTAAAATGATCTATTGTACAAACAGTGGCCACATTAAATAGCATTAAAACTCCCATGTACCCAAACGTATCGCCAAACAGTAATTTACAGATACATAAATATTATATATTAAAACATCCATTTTACTTATTCCAATGTACATAATTACATATATTTCAAATCACGTACGGCACAGCACTGAAATTTAATTTCTATATACCTTTTTACTACCAATAATAAGGACGTTATTAGTTTTACTTTTGACACAAATACAAAAATAATACGTTACTTCAAATGTACGATCAATGGACAAAATAACTATGAAATAATAATAAATCAATATGATACATTATAGATTTGAAATAATTATAAACTATGAGAAGGAATTATAAAGAAAAACTAAGTATAAAACATAAATTCACAGAATTATGAAGTTTATACTACTAAATATAATGATACAATACATAATAATATATTATATAAATTCTGCTTTGAGCTGAGCTACCGATTTTAAAATACTGTGACAAAATAGACATCAGAGTAACACCAAGTTTATGCTAAAACTGATATTTCAATGATCCCACTACAGTTTACACTACATGTGTTAGTCGCTTGTTTGACTACCTACTTCAATCTAACATTCTCAATTTTAGTATAAACCCGAAATCATACCTTTGCCTTATTAGTCTATTTCGTATGGCAGTTAAGGAAAGGTATTCAATCCGGTGGTATTACAACGAATTAAAAGAATAATAATGTAGCCTCAAAAGATCCTAAAATATACACTGATCATTCCAATCTAAAATGCTAAAATAACGTTTCAAACAAAACTACAAGTCTCAAAATCTATAGTGCCGGGAGGACACGAGTCACTGACGTATCAAACGTCATCAATACAATGGAAACACGCACGGGAAATGGTTTTGAACCAATCAGAGGTTGAAGATCGTGCCCGGGTTTATTATAATAGTGTTAACGATAAGCGTGTACGCTGTAGTATATTGTGAGGTCGATAGTCGATACTGCTTAGCGTTAGGTTGGATCACAGCGCGGTGTCGCACGCGGCACGTTCATGTCTCGCTCAATGAGTAATGACGGTGGAATACAGACAAAGAGGTAGTACATGTCTGTATGGGAGTCGGTAGTTCTTAACGGTACGTGCGGCGAGGCATTTGAGTGACGTGTACCGCAAAGGGTTGACGATGGCGCTAAGGCTCTGTTGCGTCGACTTGAGGATCTCTTCGGGCGTCTCGCCCTCGTAGTTCACTGTGTCGATGTGAGCTCCGTGTGAGAGTAACTCGCGGACCACTTCAGCGGGACACGGGTTCAGCTGGAAATGTCAAAGATATTTATGGTAGTTTTAAAAGCGTGAGTGAATTTAGTTTTGGTTGATTTTGCCCTAAATATGAACTTAAGTTGTGTTGTGTTAAAAAGATTCTGGAAGCAACCATTTTTCTGTTATTATTTGGACACTGAATTCGTATTAGGTCGTGTACGTCGTTTTCATTTCCTTAATTAAACATGATGGTCTGGCGAACTCAGGACTCAGGTTAAACTGTGTAACATCTACTTATTCTTTCTCATTAAATTTATACATGCGACAGTGTGTCGGTTGATTGGTTGGTTTTTCCTTCTTTCACGCAGTAACAGAGTGATGTGATTTTTTAAATATAAAGATAGCTGGGCTAATGAGATTCTAGAGAGAAAGATGAAAAATGTATTTGTGGGAAAATCCATAAGTTTAATAAATCGCCAGGTAGGTGTGAGAAAGTGAGTCGTGTACCTTGCAGACTAAATGCAGCGGCGTGTTCCCGTCGGCGTCGCGCGCGTCGGGCGGCGCGCCCAGGCGCAGCATGAGCTGCACGAGCTGCGCGGCGCACGGCGCGGCCTCGCCCGGCGCCGGCAGCCAGGCGCGCGCGCCGCGCCCGCGCGCGCCCTCGGCCGAGCACGCCACGTGCAGCGCCGAGCGGCCCTGCCGCACCTGCCACACGACTGCCATGTTAGAACACACATACGCGGCTGGGACGCCCGTCTTCCCCGACACGAGCCAATAAAAGAATCAAAGCACAGTCCTGAAGCACACGACACTGTTTCAAAGTATTTTCTGTCTTTTCTTGTGTGTATAGTGTGCCTTAACATGGTTTAAATAAATTTATTTTGTTTCTTTTCTTTCCTAATATGTTTCTTCATTTCATCCCGCTACATCTTAGCACACAAATTTTTTACTGTTATAATTTGCAAAGTATGTCAAGAGGACAGAACTTCTTGCATCATACACATGGTTCAAAATCGCTTGACACATCACCGTTATATTCATAAAACATTAAGTGAATGGCAATAAATATGAAAGGTAATGCTTATTTCTAATTAGGTACCGTCCTTCAGTACTTTTATGCTCTTTTATCTTTATGTATTTTATAATTATAAGTAAGTAAATAAATAAATATGATTCTCTCACTTACCGTAATATCTAACTTAACAAGCGAGTAAACAGCTTTGTGTATCTTCCTGGAGATCTCCTCAGTACATTCTGGTTCCTCGAGTAACCGCGCCATCAACGCCGCCAGGTGTAAGGAGATGACCAGCACCCTCTGTAAAGTGCTCAAGGTCTGTTCGCGGTCAATGCTGAGCTTAGAATCCAGGAGCTCCATACCGCGGTGTATCTCAGATAATGCCTTCCTGAATACGGGTTCAATGTCCTCGAAGGTCACGGGGGGGACTATGCGACCTGTGGGGTAGAGATTGGTGGTTATAATAATGTTTGTATTAAAATGACTGTGTTTGGAGTCAGCGCACACCGAGCATTTTTATTGATCATTTGATTATTTGAGTTTGAGTTGAAAATATCAGCTGAGAGACTATGGCTGAGTCCTGAGTGACGGCGCACCGCGCAGACGGATTGCGGAGAGAATTTATCAGACGGGGCGTCCTGAGTGACGGCGTACCGCCGTTGTTTGTTGCTATGGCACTACAGTTGCCATAGCAACGAACCGAAAGACATGACATTGTAATAACGTCCTGTCAGAATATTACTCAACGATTAATTCGTGTTTTTGAGTGCATTTTTCCAATATAAAGTGAAACTTGGTGCTTTCGAATTATGTTATAGTGGATAACAAAGTAATTAATGAGGATTAAGAATTTGATTTTTCGTACTTACATATACGTTCATACAAAGTTATCGCGACATGTATAATTAGAAACGTCAAATGCGCCGGGAAATGCGCGCGCCCACACGCACTCCGGACAAGTTCGAACATTTGTTTTATCCACCGTTCATTCCGCCTGCGCGGTGCGCCGTCACTCAGGACTCAGCCTAACGCTTGGTACATACCACACCAGCGACTAATCGCTCGTCGCCGTCGCACGTGGGACAGGGGACTTAGGTAGCCGTAGACATTATAACATACCTCTGAGAGGAGGGCGCGCTCGCTCGGCCAGCATGTACGAGAAGAGCTCGGCGAAGCTGTAGAGCGAGGACTGCGTGAGCGGCGACAGCGGCGGGAGCACGGCGCGCTGCATGTCGAGCGCGTGGTGCCACAGCTGGCGGCAGCGCGCGAAGCGGCCCGCGTCCGCGTACACCGCGCCGCGGTAGCGCACGTAGTACGACGTGTCGGGGTGCGCCGGGCCTGCCCGCGACGATTAAGGAAACATTCAAGATGGTGAACATTACAAACTGCTCATTTATTGCCATTGGTCTCATTTTTGTCGGTTCTGAATTCTAATGCCAAGAATGAGGTCAAATCGTCATCAATCAATGAAAATTCTAGATCGGTGATGCTAAAAATTATAAAAAAATCTCAATTTCAAGATTGATAATTTTACAGTTATCATTTTAATACTGATACTTCCAAATCTACAGTTTTACTACGTAGTATTATAATATCTGTGGTTTTACTCAACACACCGAGAATCCTCTCTCTGATGACCAAGGCCTGCATGCGCATGCCGTCGGGGTCGGCGAGTATCTCCTCCAGCTGCTGCGAGTTGCTCGGCTCCACCGCGTAGTCGTAGGCTTCTATGCGCGGGATGTCTTTAGGCTTCGGAATGGGCTCGCTTCCGTCCGCAGGGAATCTGGACAATGATAGTAATAATGTTAGTAAATTAATGACAAGTAAATGATGTTTTTAAATTTTTAAGGCGTTTCGACTTTTCCCGCATCAGTACGAAAACAAGACAATACTCAGGCCGCGTTAAAAATATAACCCAGTAGACGAAATGGTAATTGAACTGACTGTTCATGTCATATCTGTCTGTCTGGTTGTACCATATAAGGGGGGGTGCATACACAAGTGGCGTGGCGCGGGTGTGGCGCGCGGGTTGCGCCGTTCCTATTATATTTCGCCTGCGCCACGTCCGCGCCCCGTCGCTCCTATAATTTTGTATGAAATATGCAAGGAGCGTCGCGCGCCCCTCGCCACTTGTGTATGTCCCGCGCCTTATGGTTATAACTCGAAAATCCGATTTAATCCAATTTACGCAAGTATTCCTTTTTTGAAGACGGGTCATTTTCTCTGACTACGTATTACCATATTTTTTTTTTTACGTTAAGTAACTAGTTTCTTGATAAATGTTGAGTATTTTACCTGTCATCCATAGCTCGTTTCCAGAGCGCGAGTGCGCCGACCATGTCGCGTCTCTTGTCCACGTAGGTCGCACCGAGCAGTTCCAATGCGTCGATGCGTTGCTGTCTCGTCACTAGTCCGTATTCCGCGTTTATTAGGTGCTCGACTATGTGCGTGTGGCCCGTCACTGAGGCTGCTAGGAGTGGCGTCATACCTGCAAAAACATACCAATCTACTTAATAAAAATTCTGAAATTCTTCTTAAATTCAATAATGCACTGAGAGACAGCTCAGCCTAAACCATTTATGAATTCTTTCCTAAAAGGGTAAGGACTTGTTACGGGTCGTCAGAAGCCCGAAACTCCGACAGCCAGTATTACCAAGGGGTATCGTATTACTCAGTTACTGGGTTGTGGAGGTCTGATAGGCAGTCGCTCCCTGTAAAATACTGGTATTCAGCTGCATCCGGTTAGACTGGAAGCCGACCCCAACATGGTTGGGAAAAGGCTAGGCAGATTGTTTTTTTTTTTATCTTCTTTAAAAAATGTTTCTCACCGTACGAATCAACGTCCATGGTAGCTCCATGTCCCAACAGCATCTTGAGTATGTTCAGAGACCCGCTCTCAGCACAATCGTGTAGCGCCGTGTTGCCCTTCACGCTTTTTCTGTTCACGTCCGCGTTCAGTGACAGTAGGTACTTGGCGATTCTGATGTGGCCCTTGTAGCAAGCGATCATTAGACATGTGTGCCCGTGACGGTTCGCTATTTCTATGTCTGAAAATTAAAAGATGGTTGTTTAAACCAGATACAACCAAGAATGATATCTAAAGATTTACTCGGGATACCTTAAATATTTATTTTATTCTGTTTTTTAGTATTGTTATAACGGCAACAGAAATACATCATATGAGAAAATTTCAACTGTCTAACTATCACGGTTCATGGAATACAGCCTGGTGACAGACGGACAGACGACGGACGGACAGCGGAGTCTTAGTAATAGGGTCCCGTTTTACCCTTTGGGTACGGAACCCTAACAATGAGTCAGATTGAGATGCAGGTGAAATTACTGTTCTGCTTCCTTCCTGTTTAGGTCCTTTGAGCTTTGATTAGCACATTTAGCTTATTTGAAGGTTAACCAGGTTTTCTATTACTCCACCAAAATAAAAGTGACACTTTCTCTCAACTGACAGTACAGTTTTATAGGTGGAGCAGTTTGCGAAATTCCAAAAATAAAATCAAAAACTTACCGGCGCCATTTTCGACTAGGAACTTAACGATATCAGAGTGGCCGTCAAAGCAGGCGGCTCTGAGGGGGGTGCTATGGGTTCGTGTGGTGGAGTTGACATTGGCTCCGGCGCGGACCAGCAGCTTCACCAGTGGCAAGTGACCCGCGGCCGCGGCGCACCATAGCGGGGGCGCGCCCTCTATCGTCTCTCCGTCGAATGTCACTGGAAATAATGATATAAATTTATATTAGAGGTTATACTACTGTTGGTAGGTACATCATCTACCTACACATATAATTTTAAATAATATTGAATGTGTACAAAATACTGTAAAACATTTTAAAAGAGCATCTATCTATAGTTTTGTGCCCATTCTTCTGCATAGCTTTTGGAAGGGGCAACAATTCTATTTTCTTGTTTTGACGATCAAAAGTGCCTTTTATGCGCCGTATTGAAATAAATGATTTCACAATTGGTTCTGTTCCTGGCTACTTGTTGCGTGTACTGGCTAATTGACTTATGCCAGTATCTAATTAACAAGTAATGACTTATGCCAAGGTTGCGGAAAAGTCCGTAAGGGATACTGGGACCCTGGCAATAGGCAACTGAAGGAACACGGGTGGGTAAAAAATAAAAATGCCTGTATCATAAGTATTCAGATTGATTCGACAAAGTTCAACTCAAGCGAACTTCCTAATAACACTAACGAATACACAAACTCAAAAACAACGTTAAAAATACCTGAAAAATCGGGCCTAAGAGAAATCAGCTGTATTGCAGAGCCTAGCTGTATGACAATCTGTTTAAAACACGGCTAAGGGCGAATAAGAGATCATGTCAAGACAATGGACAATTGGACAGTAGCGTCTCCGTCTTCCTGTTAGCTAATGACGACAGACTTTAAGTACTAAGAATGTCTGTCGATCGTGTTGACAGAGACAAAAACTTTTACAAAAAAAAACCGACTTTAAAAAAAAAACACTCAAAACTGAAAAATAACTTTAATTTCGGAAGTCCGTGGCAAAAAACGATAATTGAAAAGCAAAGACACGAAAAAAAGTTTTTATTTTTCACTTTTTAGTTGTGGTATCTACACCCCACACAAATTCGAACACCACTAGCTGATGTAAATAACAGTGAAGGAGTAAATGAATACATCGTCTAGATAAACTATGTGGGTAAAATACGTAATATTGAAGCTAACTCAAAAACTACGCAAGCAAAGTTAATAAAATTTATATGGGACCACCTCGGAAGTATGGCAAGAATGATCAAAAACGATTTATAATTAGCGCAGTAATCGCGTAACAAACATACAAAAAAAACATACAGACGAATTGAGAACCTCCTCCTTTTTGAAGAAGTCGGTTAAAAATGTATCGTGTAACATGACTTCGCGGCTAGAGGATTTATATAATATGAAATGTAGAAAAACTGGACTGTACGTATGTATTTGAAAATTGGTTAGCCCTGCAATGACAAAACAGGCTTGTTAGATTAGATTATTCTTTACTAGCTTCCGCCCGCGGCTTCGCCCGCGTGGTATGTCGATAAAAAGTAGCCTATGTCCTTTCTCAGGCTCTAGACTGTCTGTGTATCAAATTTCATTTAAATCGGTTTAGTCGTTTTGGCGTGAAAGCGCGACAGACAGACATACAGAGTTACTTTCGCATTTATAATATAAGTAAGGATTGGACTAAGGCCTTCAATCAAGTGCATTATTGATCGAAGAGTAAGGCCAAGGGAATGTAAACAATGGGACTATTACTCATCGATTTGTACTTGTTTATACCATAATTATTTAGGGTTTAGAGGTTAACAGAAAGCACATAATGGTGTTAAGAAGTCCAAATTTACAAAATAGAGGATTATTTTAGATTCCAACCTTTTGGAGACATGCCAGTCCTTATCCATCTTTTTAACCAACTTCGAAAAAGGAGTGCATAACCTCCTTCTTTTTCGAAGTTGGTTAAAAAGATGTGATGTTGTTTAAAAGATGTTAAAAAGATGTTCGGAGTTTTAGCTGTTTAATGTTTACTAAACACAATTTACTCATCCATACTTCCATACTTAATATTAGGTCTTTACCTATGAAATTGCCGTTCTGCAGTACTGGCCATTTCAAATCAAAATAATTTTTGTTTGGCTAGGATTTCTAATTTCAAATTAATTTTATTTTAAAAACATGTTTTTTTTTTTCCAAAAGTTGTCATTTCTTTATTGATTAGTGTTACATTTTCATCGCATTTCAATCTTTTTCGTCATCATGGATACGTTAAAAATTCGAGTAATTATGGAATATGAGTACCGTCGTGGCAGCAACGCGGCACAAGCGGCACGCAACATCAACGACGTTTACGGAGCTAACACTACAAACCAACGCACCACCTGTTATTGGTTTGCTCGCTTCCGTTCTGGAAATTTCGACCTGAAAAATGAACCTCGCGGTCGTCCGAAGACTTTGGTCGACAATGACGAATTAAAGGCGATTGTGGAAGCTGATGATACACAATCTACGGCTGAATTAGCAGCAGCTTTCGACGTTAGCGTCAAAACAATATTGGTCCATTTGCGTCAAATTGGCAAGGTAAAAAAGCTTGACAAATGGGTGCCCCACGAAC
The DNA here is from genome assembly GCA_948473465.1 of Lithophane ornitopus. Lineage (NCBI taxonomy): Eukaryota > Metazoa > Arthropoda > Insecta > Lepidoptera > Noctuidae > Lithophane > Lithophane ornitopus. The sequence goes on from OX419629.1 coordinate 3,392,764, forward strand.
TCAATGATCGCCAGCGCGAAGTACGCGTCGAGACGTGCCTTGCACTGCTCAACAGACACACAAATGAAGGAATTTTGAACCGCATTGTTACCTGCGATGAAAAATGGATTCTGTTTGATAACCGCAAGCGCTCAGCAAGTTGGTTGGATCCTGGTTCAGCACCTAAACAATGCCCTAAACGAAAACTTACCCCTAGAAAAGTGATGGTCACTGTTTGGTGGTCTAGCGCCGGTGTGATTCATCACAGCTTCTTACCAAACGGGGTGAGCATTACTGCAGATGTGTACTGTGAAGAACTGAACACAATGATGGAGAAGCTGGCGCATCTCCAACCAGCATTGGTCAATCGCTCGTCTCCGCTGCTCCTGCACGACAACGCGCGACCTCATACTGCACAGCAGACGGTCTCCAAGTTGCAAGAACTGGGGTTGGAAGCTCTCCGTCATCCGCCCTACTCACCAGACCTTGCGCCTACAGACTACTACTTTTTCCAGAATTTGGATAACTTCTTGGCGGGAAAAAAATTCAATACCCGAGAGGCAGTACAAAATGCCTTTGAAGAATTTGTTGCCTCCCGTCCAGCTGATTTCTTTAAGAAGGGCATCAATAAACTGCCACTGCGATGGCAAAGATGCATTGATTGCATGGGTGATTACTTCGATTGATACAAATAAAAAATTCATGAAAAAAATTCGTTTAAATTTTTTCATACAAAACGGCAATTTCATAGGTAAAGACCTATTATTACAAATTCGAAAGCAACTCGGTCTGTATGTCTGTATGTTACCTTTTCAAGCCTAAACCACTGCACGGATTTCGACAAAATTTTGCAAGGAGATAGATGAGATCCTGGGGAACGCCATAGGCTACTTTTTATCGACATACCACGCGGGCGAAGCCGCGGCCGGAAGCTAGTTTGAAATAATAACTAAAATGATTGAGTAAAAGAAAGTAAAATACTTGGCGCTTGGATTAATAAAAGTTCGGAAATTTTCTGAAATAATCTAAAGGTAATAATGAAAGCCTAAAGGAATACGTAGTTTGTATTTGAAAAATATTCTGACTCCTTTAAGCTTATAAGATCAATCGCTCGGGAATATTGTGGAAATCTGTTCCTAAAGTGAACTAGACAATTGTTATTGGAGTACTTGATTGGATGTGCTGAATTAGATTCTAGAAAGTTTCGGCAGACTTTAAACATAACTAAATTGCTGAAAGATAGGTACTCAATGGGCCAATTTCTTCTGAAAGTTTTATACTTATTAAAACTTTCAGAAGAAATTGGCCCATTGATCAAATATAAGAAACGTGTTTTTTTCGGCGTTTTTTGCTAAATATTCTGCGGTGGTAAGGAATTCCTTCGTATGCGACTAGGCGTCCGACTCGCACCTGGCCCGATTTTTCTACATCTCTGTTCATTTTGGTTCATAAAATAAATAAAATACATCTCCGAGCAGACAGTTCTATTTTATGAGCAACAATGCCCTTTACATAAGCAATACTTAAGAACCTACTACTATGTAAGTGACCTCCAAAGAACAATATAAGTAAACCCATACAAGTATTCAAGACAAGTTTATTGCCCAAGTTTCTACACAAATTAAACACAAAAGATACAGTATAGGAGTGAGGCGTATTTATCGTCGCAGATAGAAAGACCAGATATTAAAAAATAGCAGATAAAAATAAATTGCTCCTAACGATAAAAATATCTGTTACCTACTTAAAATCACAGATCCTCAAAAAAAATATTTTTTACTTGTCATGTTTTTTGGCATAATATATGGACGCTATATATGATACTATTGCGGGTTAACGGGAACGCTCTTTGTTAGTTACCATACTGTTTATTTTTGCCCCCACAGTTTCAGCTGAACAATTTGTAGTAAAATGGCTTCCGGCCAAACTATTGACGCAATTGGAAAGCCGTTGCGACGACGCGTGACAATTCGGGCTTAAAGCAGAATGATAAACAATTGTATTTACACGACAGTTAACGAGTGATTTATTAAGGTCCTGATTGACCGACACGTTTCGCCGACTGGGAATGACGGCGAACCTCTTCGCCGACGGTCTTGACCGCCTGACCTGATGCCAACACCGACACAATGGAATAGTGCTATTGAGAAACAATGTACGCACATAATTTCAAAGTCAAAAGTTTATCCTAGGGTGACCCCTCTCCTATTGAGCTGGTGTAAAATTCAAAATAAAACTGCAACTTTCCAAAGTAAACTGATCCTTTTCAAAGTACCGTACTAAATTATAATGTATGTAAGTACCTAGTCATGCATACTGATTATCATCATGCGATCATTTTGTCTGTTTTGTTGCATTTTAATCACACTGTTAAGGCTCTTACATACTGGCGTGGCTTGTCGCGCGACGCGACTTTTAACAAAACAATTTCTGAGAAAACTTCACGGCGAACAATGCAGCGGCGTCGCGTCGCGCGACAAGTCGCGCCTTTTTGTGGAAGTCTTTATGCATGTTAAAGATTATGTAAAACATCAAAGAACGAGTTATTTTTGTTGCATACTTAGATTAGTATAAGGTTGCATAATTAAAGCAGTGACCTCAATGTTTTAAATAAGTATATTTTAAGGGCACGATGACCGTGCATATTAGTGAGAAAATTAAGATATTTACATAATGTAGGTACACAAAAGGCAAAACTGCCTACGTGTTACATTAAGGTTCTCATATTATTTATTCTGTTTATAGACCTGGTTCGCCACGGGTTTAACGGTGTTTCGAACTCTTAATTTTATTCTTAATTTCGACTCGCTTTACCACTTTTTTTCTTTTCTTCTTTTTGTTCAATGACGATAAATTGAATTGGGAAACTCAACCTCTACAGGAGGCCTACCACCACTTCTTATAACAGTCTTATTTTAATCTTACCGCAGTGTGCAGTCTTACTACAGGACTTACAGTCTAAGTGCTAACAACGATTTACCTTAATTATTTAGTGTTTAAGTAAATTATAACATTCTAATTTAACTAATTATCTCACTATTCTTAAAACTTATATTAAATATTGTTAAGAAATCAGTTGTCCTAATAGTAATCGTAAGAACTAATGCCGCCTGTGATACAGGTTTATCTTTACCTACACTGTATTTTACCAACTATTTATTTTTGAATAAATTTATTATTTATTTATTTTATTTTTATAGCTCCTTTTTCCCACAGGTTCTTGAATGAAACAAGGAGGTAAAGAAATGACTTCCAAATAAGTAAGAGACCTTACCTGAACCAGGTTGTTCGATGTCCGCTTTGCACCTCTCGATGAGGTATTCGGCTACGTCGTAATGTCCATTTCTGCAAGCGATGACCAGTGGAGTCGCGCCGCCGACCTTAGCACCCACTAACATGTTCAGCTCGTCCGCAGAGCGCCAACTGTGTAGGTACGCCTGGAAATAAATAAAAAGAAGGTTAGAACAGAGCATAAGTAAGAATTATTTTGAATGTAGATATTCTTTTCCTTAGTCCAAAGAAACCAGAGCGCCTAGACAAGTGACAGTCGCTTCAAAAGCGTTTCGTATTTCTACAACGACTTTCAACAGAATTGACTTAAGCTTTTCGATAGCTTATGTCAGTCCCATACATTTTTGCCTTTTCCATCATCGTTATCGCTGATAGAATGTCACTTTGTCTAGGGCCTCAGAGACCTCCAAAGGCGTATTGGGCTTGCGAGATCGTCAGTCGTGGGAACGAAGGACTTACGAAACCGTGGTGAATTATGGTAGAAAAGAAGAAAGAAGAAACACAACCTATGGTGATTCGGGGCTGAAATAAATTATATGGGTTATCTAATCTAATCTAACTCATGTAATCTAACTAATATTATAAACGCGAAAGTTTGTAAGTATTGATGGATGGATAGATGTTTGTTACACTTTCACGTAAAAACTACTGAATGGATTTGAATGAAATTTGACAAACAGATAGTTTATAACCTGGATTAACACATAGGATACTTTTTATCCCGATATTCCCACGGGACCAAGACTTACGCGGGTGAAACCGCGGGGCGCAGCTAGTTTTGTTATATGGTTGACATTGTTGCCATTTCGGATCGAACTTGGATGAGACAGTGAGACTGGCACAGAGGCGTGGAGATCTGCACAATCAGGCACTGGCCTCAGGCTTCAGTAGGTGTAGTCGGGTTATAGATGATGAAGATTTAAAAAAAAATGCATAATTACTAGTTAGGCATTTGCCATTATTTGCAATTGTATGATGATAAATGATTTGGCACACAACTGCCAAACTGCCAAGTCGTACAATTTTCTTGGAAATTAAACTATTTTGATGTGTTCGTATCAGTCTCGACATCGGATATTCACAAGTTCGCTAACAATGGATAATTAAGTGAATCGCTTATCAGAAACATATTTACCGATAGGTATGTTATGTTTTACTTCTTTGAACCACAATGTTGTAATGGTTTTTAATAGACCATTATGAACAGAATATTATCTTAATGGCCGTAAAACACAAGACACACAGACAAAGCAAATACAAATGGTAACGAGGATAATGTGTATGAATTTAAATCACATCAAATATTTGCCTAAACGATTGTGAGGGAACCGGAATTATCTATAATGATATTCTAATTTTTTTTAAAGCATAAGTACCGAAGGCTGTGTTATATTATACTTTACTTTTATAATAACAAACCTAATAGGCAGATACGCATACTGTGAATATTCATTGTGCAGATTAAAATCTAACCTCCTTACTAATAAACTTTGTATAATGTCTGTATAGTTACACAATGCTTTGTCTTCTTCTTTCGAAAGTCAAATGACTAACGACTGAAATAGAGAAATCGGTGTGTAACTATTCACCTGATATAATACGTTTATTAGTAAGCAAGCTTATCTGAAATAGACATTCATAATCACGCAACTAGGATGGTATCAGCAGGTAAATTTCATGTACCTAAAATAAGGAATTACTTTGGCGACCGAACGCTAGACAAAAGAGTACCATACCTTCTCAACCAATTGCCTACTGATATAAGAAATCAGGAAATAAAAGGTAAATTTGCCAAATTAATTACGCTGTTCTGTGTCAGGAATTTGCAATCTATTGTAAACTATTGGAATTCGTTAGGTTTTATATGACATAAGTCATTTTATATCGGTATAAAGATATTTGTTCTTACGTCATTATTATTGTTATTTACTTTATAAGTGCAATAAGGCCAATAAGTGAAGATCAAGTGTCCGCACTAATAATCTTACCAATTTTGTTATATTGTTAGTTCTGTACCCACAGACAAACCGTGAAAACGGTTTTGCGGGGCATAGCTTTTAAGTAAAGATTTTTTTGTAAACATTGTTTATGATAAATAAAATAAAAAAATAAAAACCTGATACTAACAAAATAAATAACGCTGTATTATTTTGTGGCCATATTTACCAGTTAATAATTCCAAAAAGACATTGTTACGGATTCCAAGCACGTCTTCGATGTAAATGCTCATACTGTATCTGTTTTCCTGTATGCACAACACCTTGCACATCTCTATTTCATAATGCTCCTAAAATATACAAGTAAGCACGATGTTGAAAAACAAATCTTAAAAGGCAATTGACAATCGTGTCATCTGCTGGTATTTGGTATCAAGATTCGCAAAAGTGAAATCTCCAGACATAATAAACAACGAAGTTTGGCAAGCGCCCGCGCCGATGCGTGGCGCAACGCTGCCCGGCGCTTGCAAAACATACACCGGTAAATACACCTGTAGAACGATATATTTTTAGAACTGTTTAAAATTATTTTTAGCATTTAATTAAAGCTATTCCTACAGTTTTATATTTAGTAAGAGGTAGTATTCATTTAAAATGACAATAAGAAGACTTACTTGTGAAAAACTATGGAAAAAATACAAATACGTCGTCACTATAAATTACAAACTGTTCAAATGAATTTTGAGGCCCTTCACCTATTTACAAAAGTGGAAGAAATATTTTATACTTAATATATTTAACATATTTTATAAAAATAAATGTCCCTTTTTCCACACTTTCGTAATTGCTGCCTTAAAATGTATTCATTATTCATCTAAATTAATTACAGACGCCGCACGAGTTACATCTTCGTAAATCCGACTTTCATCCCCAGGATCTCATTTCACGGATACCCAAGAAACCCTGAAGGATTTAGAGCTCCGAGTGAAATTTATTGCGAACCTAACCTTGACCGAGACGACCTTAGAGACGCAAGAAGCCAAGTAAGTGAAGGTTTTGGATTAATACAGGAGAGGCACTTCAATGCTTCAACCAATATTACAATATGGCGCTACCGATAAATTCTACCTTTTCTTTGACATAAGGGAAGGGTAAAAAAAGTAATCCTCAATGACGCGAGTAGAATCGATAATCCTTTATCGCTTTTTTTTTGGTTTTCACAATCCCAAAAATCTTTGAGGTCTGCACATCCTTACTAATACTATAAATGCGAAAGTAACTCTGACTGTCTGTCAGTCTGTCGCGCTTTCACGCCAAAACTACTGAACCGTTTTAAATGAAATTTGGTACACAGATAGTCCAGAGCCTGAGAAAGGACATAGGCTACTTTTTTATCGACATACCAAGCGGGCGAAGCCACGGGCGGAAACTATTTGGAATATAATGTCATCATCATCATCAACTAACAGAACTGTTTATCAACAAAACTTCGGCTCAAGATGTCTGTTTGTTGATTTGTTTGAATGTTAAACATAATCCTAAACTTTATTTTTGATGGCGTACTTTCTAGATTCCTTAGCAAACAATGTCAAGTGGCTACTTACATTAAAGTCGGAAAACTATCGTATATAGTGATGAGAAGTTGAGGTTATGGGCCACTTGTATGTACGTTACGATACACAAACATACTCTATTGGAACAGTTTAAGAGTATCAACACAGATGTTCACCTTGTGGCGCAAGTAGTGTGCAGACTAAATCGAAATAGGTCAACGATGCTCTTAGTGGTAAACTAGCGGTTTTGAATCCGCTTGACGCTGTTACTGCGCCAGTATAGCTAGAGGTAGGCAATGAAATATAGAACTTAATTCGAAAGTAGGGATGCAAGAAGTGCTACAAAGTATCGATATATATCGTAATGATATTAAAAAAAAAAAAAAAAAATCGGTTTCGATTAATCGAAAAAAAAAACCGATATACTTATCGGAAAAAAATTCAAAAGAATAATTTTACTTTATGAGGTTCAAGTTTTTTATTCATATAAATACCAAACTAGGAAAAAAAATCTACAGCTCTGAATTCCAGCGGTTTCTGTCAGTTGGGACAGCGGTGTTGCTATTGGAAATATATTGATACATTTTCAATATATTGATACGTTTTTGATACATTTTCGATAAGTACTTGACATTTTATATCGAAATAACAAATATCACCTAAAAATATCGATTTTTTCTACAAGCCTATTCGAAAGTAATGATCCTGGATGTGTATGCATAGGAACATTCAATGCTAAATCCGATAAACCGAAAACACAGTTGTTTTTACCACATTAATTGCTATTTCTTGAGTAGCTTCATATTTCTGGAAATAACGATGTAATCTAAATTCATGACAACGTTTTTACTGTCTGAAAAGACGATAATGAAAATTAAGATGTTTAGCACCTCCACGAAGATATTTTAGCAACTTATAAACACAATGTCCGCAAATACGTAGCAAATATAACACTGTTCACTATCGAAAACGTGCATGAGATGATTGATGATGAAGTATAATCAAAGACAGACAAAATTATCAATTTCAATGCACAAACATTTAGGAAGTGAAGAAATTTTTCTTAATAACACGTGTCCAAAAGATGAAGATAAGAGGTTTTTACTTTCAAAAAAAGGTGAAAATCTTGCAAATGAATTCTTATAAAAGACTTGTTATAAATAAAACATATGACTTACAAGATGTGTTTACAATGGTTCACAACAGCGATTAGTAAAACAATGGACTATTTAAAATACCATAATAAATTCTAAAGATGTTAATCTGAGCACTGATCAGACACGATACTGACTCATCAATAAGACATCGGAGCTAATTAAATAGTGCAAAGACAATGAACAAATGAAAATAAAGTAGCAAGATATTTCACAATTTGGTATTGTACTGGCGGCCGTGACTGTTGCGCGAACAGGATCGACAATGACTGACACTTGTTGCAATTTCACCTTTAATGTCATTGTAGTTTAATAACTTTTATTAATTAATATTTATTTTATTATATATTTATATATTCATTGTATTTTATTTATTAAATATGTAAATTGTAAATGCTACATGCAAAAATTTTATAATTAAATCAATATTCAGTTTTCATGAAGTAAAAATAAATATGAAGAAAGCCACTGTCTTTCGGTGTCATGTTTAAAGTAGATTTATGAAAACTATAATTGAAATAACTTGGTTTGTCATAAAAGAATAATTGCATGAATGAAAGTCATAAAAAATAACAATTAAAGATGAAAGCATAAATTTTATTCATGGCTTACAATAAAAATATTCGCACAATCTCAATTGTAAATCATAGAGACAATCCCTCTTATTCATAAACGTTTCTTAAAGTTAAAAAGACGTATAAACGTCGAAAATGTATGGTTAAACAGTTGCTAATTCATAACTTAACTTTATGCAGCGTTTATGAATATGACGGAATATGTTTATAGCTGCAGGCGTAATGAAAACTGTAGCAATAGTTTTTAATATATACAGTAAACTAAAAGAAATACAAAGTAAAATCCTTGTAGCATTTTTAATCAGAGCATAAATCATGAATATTAATCACAAACCCAACTTATTGGTAACCACGAAAACCTTACTACAGGTCAAGCAAAGTTTAACTCGTATATTGATCGAACCTTGCCAAAAAACGATTTATTTCATTGCAAGTTAAGTATATTTAAAGTCGGTCATAGTGAAAACAACTCATTTGCAGCCTGATTGTTCGCCTATGATTACTTGAACCTTAACGAAGACAATAATAAATTAATCAATAGCATGCGCAGGATTACTGAACAGGTTGTAAATGCCTATGAAGAAATTGTTACGGTCTTGCTTTCACAAATAGAGGATTATTTACGTGTAGACTGGCTTATATTAAAATTCGATACACTGCTGGACGTGACTCGATAGTTGTAGTTAGTTCTTGTTGTTATTGCCTAGTTCTATTTACCCCATTAAATATGAAAGTTAAATGTGAGCGACGCTTTGTACTTACTGCATCGTTTACTAATTCTTTTTTATTTTGTGAATGAAGAACTTTGTAGGCTTAGTGGACTGTAGATTTATTGAACATCTTCTGTTTTGTTAAGTATCTGGTAGTTCTTGAAAGGCCTACATTGTCCTCCCATGCCTACTAACACTGTAATTTGAAAATATTGTAAAAGCCAATAATTTTTAAAAGAGTAACCGTGGACCTAGCTTCTGACGTTTCATAAGTGCCCATGTAGGTTTATGTGAAATAAAATATTTAGATTTTCGATTGATTTAAATGTGTTCTGAATTTCTGATCAGGATAAAATTTCACTTTTCTAGTCCTATGGTCCTAGCTATTGTAGCACTATTGCTGATATACCTCTCTGCTATTGTATTAAGGAAAGCAGTGTCCACAGTCAGAAGATTGGTGACGCACCGACCAAACTTGATAACAATGCTACCTAGGCCAATTCGTCCTTCACGGAAATCCAGTTTATCCATTATCAGAAGCATACCTTCTTCAACCTCCTGAGCAGTCGCCTCTGCCTCCGCAGCAGCGTTTTGCCACAGTGCCGCAGCGTCTCGATCCACCGGCACCTCGACGGCATCAGATCCCACACACCAGCAGACATTTTGTATCAACACATCACCGTATAGTCTCTTAAATGTTTTTATATCACGACACACGTCCACGACATTCACATTCTATTTTTTTAAAGACTATTAAACACTTTAAATATTTATAAGATGTTAAGTAGGTGATAGTTAAATATTTATAATTTATTCTTTTATGTTTAGATTTTACTTCAAGGTCACACTTTGTTAGAATTTTCAAAACGTCGTATATTTTTTATATGAACACAGTTGTACCAAAATTATTATTTGATCTTGCGGTCTAATTAACTATATCGTGCCAGCGTCTCGACAACTTGTCCTTAAATGACACCGTCCACAGCTCACGGATACATATATATGGTAAGTAAACCGCAGAAAGACGTGGATTTTCTGAGTAAACTGTGCATGTTCTGTTAAATCTGTATAAATAGATCACAAATTATGCGGGGTTTCTCCATGGAAAGATACACGTAATACCACCCTGAAGGGATTCGTGATTATTATTGTAACTACTTCATGTAGGTGCTGATATATCTGTCAACTAAGTAAAGTCCACAAAAACCCAAGGAAAACTTATATGGATTTACAGACCTAAAAGAAACTAATCTCTAACGGATAAAGAAAATGCTATGCTTTACAGCAGCATAGATAAGTTTAATAGTAATACTAGTACCTAGTCATGAAATATAGGTAAAATTAATATCAGCTCCACGTGTTGATATAATAACTATGTGTGGCGAATTCTCAACGAGCAATTAAAGTTTATGATACAGACGTAAAACATTGCTATGAAATCTCTCGCTTCCGTAAAAGCAGGAAAATGGAATAAGTTAGATTGACACCAATGCCGTCCCACAATGGCTTTTTTTATTAGCAGACTTAATGTATTTTCATTATAACGACAAGTTTCTAGTATTTACTCTGTGAGATACAAGATATAGAGCAAACTGACGTATATTTTGAGGTGCTGTGACATATTTACTGGTGTAGAGAGCTCAGTTTTGATAAAATAACGGGATGACATACAAGACTGTTATACAAAACAGGCAAGGTGACACGTTAATCACAAAAAGTTTCCTGGAAATACGTCAATAAAAAAAAAATACACGTACAAATAAACAAGACTCAAGTTTAATAATTATTGCATTGTTCTCACATGACTGTTCTGGTTTGTACAATGCAATTTGGTAACTTTAAGAAAAACTGGTGAGGTGTATCTACGCAAAAAAAGCAAAAATCAGAATTACTGATTTCGGGTTTTTTGCCAGTGCAGCATTGGGTGAATCATCTTGTCTATTTCTTATTTTTATAATATAATCCTTGACATTAATTTTGCGACCTCAAGGAATCCTAAAAAGTATAATTCTTATATCAGAGAATGGGCTGGGAATGTTTTGTTATTTTTTAATAAATAACTTATAAGACTGCTCATTAAAACAAAAAAAATAAGAGGACACATTCAATACAAATCACAATGGTCACAAAACGCTTTTGATTGTTCAATTGAATGAGATCGGTGGAATAAAACTCACGTTTTAAGAATAATATTCACACGTGCCTGTTACATACATTTTCGTTGCGTAATTTCTGTAGAAGCCAAAGGAGGCTGGTAGAGTGACGCATCAGGTTTGTACGTACGATTGCGGAAGGAAACTCAAAATGTGTGAACAGAATGATCTTTCATTGGTTAACTCATCGAAGTAAATGATGCTGAGAGTACCGTCGAACATTGATTACTGTCATCAGTCTCAGGTCATTTACACCTTCAAGGGAAGGATGAATTTTAAACTTAATTGGGCATCTGATCTTTCTCGAAATCATAATTAAAGGCTACTGTGATTTTATGAGGAAATGCGTCTTCCACGTCCATGTATGGCTTCTGTATATACCGGTTTTACTTCCGTATGAAGGTCTGAATTCTTTTTAAGTTTTAATCGTCGGTATACTGATTGCTCTTTGTCGAATGTTGCATCCTGAATGTCTTAGTTTTTATCTCTGAGTAAACTGGTTTAAGTTATTATTTTTATTGCTTTTTTATTTTATTTATTCTGGCATAATCTTCCGGGGATTGTGAAGCATAAATATAATTCTACAGACACTTTTATTGCACAGGATATCCTTTCACTTATTCTGAACTCATTGATTTTATTTTGTGTGATTACAATGTCCCACAGGAATCCGCGAAGTATAAGTATAGTAGTATATAGCGCGAAGCACAGAACCAGTCGAAGTGGCGGTGCTTGGGGGAGGCCTATGTCGCAGTGGACGTCTTTCGACTGAAATGATGATAATGATTACAATGTGTGCATCTACAAAATATAAAATAACTTGTAGGTAAGTACGACGGTAAGTGATTATGAACTAAGTAGGTACACAGGGCTACACATCAAGCTTTCCAGTTTAAGCTGACCTCGCATTATACGGAAATCCTATACAATACGCGATCAGCATAAACTGGAAATGTATAGCTTGATGTGTACCTAGAATTTTCGTTGCGGATTATAAATTTTACTACCATCCGGTTACTGTTCAGTAATTTCATATCGTAGGTAAGCTAAGCCAGGTGAGCACAATAATTAAATTCCTTCGCCTATTTCGTCAAAAACATTCGGTCATTGACTTTTCAGTATAAATAATAAAATTTATTTACAATTCCGATAATGGATGAATTGATAATGACTTTATATTCATAATCGTTTCTAAACTTATGACTTTCTGACGTAAATACAATATAACGGTTGATTCTGATCTAAGACTTCCATTAATTTAGAGAAAATAAGTACTAGAATAGTTTGTGTTCCAATTAGTAACATAAACAGGGCATGGATCGAATATTAATTAACTAAAAAAAACGTGATTGTTACGAGGCTAATGAGAAACTAAAGGATTACGCAGTTCAAATTACTCATGCAATCGAACATTTATCAAGCTAATCGATTAACAAAATATGCGTCTTAATCTTAATGTGATAAGGATAATATTCGATTGATTGAGTTGATGTTTAGAAAATGTGTCAGTCGCAAAAGTTTGACTATGTGGCCATCAGCATGAATCACGCGTCGGGGTCAATAGACCACAACCTACTTTTTCTCTAGACTACAGTAAGTAGTTGACAACTAATTGAATAGTATGAATATGAAGTACTTTAATAACAGTTAATTTACATTTAACAGTAATAAGTAGCATTAATTTCCGCGTGTTTTTGTGGTCCTTGGGTACAAACCCACCTACGTATAAAAAATACCTTAATTTTATAAATTTTCCGTGTAGTATTGAGTTAATTTAAAATTTAAATTTTCATAAAGTAGCCAAAGCAGGATTGCTAAGAAATAATTATCTACTCTGGGTAAGTATTTATTCATTCGCAGAGGCCATTGGCAGCTGTAATCTGTTATTGCTTAGTATTACAGTTCTTAGTTGTAAACCACACGAACGGCTTCACCTTCAGGTAATACTAGGAAACAGCTCAAGATAAACTCGACCTTATGTTACTTTAAACAGAGGTCAAATTAATATAAACATCATGGAACTGGGTTGGCAAACATTTTGTACCAAACAAAAATAGCCCATAATTATCGTTACACAAGGGATTGTTTACGCCGAATCTCGTTTAATTATAATCTACATAGTAATGTAAAGCCGCGAGTGCTTTGTATATTATGTAAACAAAGTAAGTAAACAGCGGATGTTTGTAGGGATCGCAGACGATGATGGCGGCCTCTACTATCAAGAAACACGTGGATGTCAATGAGGAGGTCAGTGGTGTTTACATCTGGAGTCATTTTTATAATGTTCGACTCGAGTCATTCAAGAGTAGCTAAAACTTTCCAGTGTCATCCATTACTTAGTAACGAGAGTGCTTATTCTTTTGTAGAGTGTGCTGTGCGAAATCAATTGCATCACGAATGTCACATACATGTGGCGCAATTTGTGTCATAGTTTCAACTAGCCGAGATAAGTGACTAGGAAAAAATGTTTACCGAAGACTTGACTGAGTTTCTTCAGAATAATGCTCATATTTAGCAACTCCAACGGTATTGCAAAGACATCTCAATCAATCTGCCTAGCCTTTTCCCAACTATGTTGGGGTCGGCTTCCAGTCTAACCGGATGCAGCTGAATACCTGTATTTTACATGGAGCAACTGCCATCTGACCTCCACAACCCAGTAACTGGGTAATACGATACCCCTTGGTTAGACTGGTTGTCAGACTTTCGGGCTTCTGACGACTCGTAACGACTGTCAAAGATCCACAAATGACGGCAGGGACCAACGGCTTAACGTGCTGTCCGAGGCACGAAGTAGTCTCGATATGTGAAAATGATCACACATCCATGGGCCAACCCCGGCAAGCGTAGCTTAACCTGATGGATCGACCCGAGCGGCTGTTATTACTTAGCCACGAGCTCCTCACGAGCTGCAAAGACATCTCAATTAGGTATTATTTACTGTTATAAATAGGTCTGTTTCCACAGACCAGGAAATGTTTAGTGTCTCTGGCTCATTCTTTTGTTTACTTTTTGTTCACTTTTCTGCAAATGCTGCCTACTGAATCGAGGAAACTTTTACTTATAGTAGAGGATCTGCAGAGGAACGACCTTCACCGATCTGTTTAATTGATGAAAAGTATTTATTTACAAATATAGTACGTTATTAAATATATCGCAAGTGGGTTGGCTAAAATATTCCTTGCCACACTTTGATTAATTAAAAATTCCAAAGAGCTTCTCAAGGAGAACCTTTGCTAACTCGACTTTTGCCAATAATTAGTCAATTCAGAGTTAATGAAATAATGACCTAAATGGGTTACTACTTCGCCACCTTTTTTTTTTTTTTTTTGGGTGGGGATTCATCATATGACTTCTCCCGCTCTGGGCGGAGCGGAATGGCGTGTCAGACTCTTACTGACTAAATAAAACCCACCCGTGTTCCTTCAGTTGCCTGTTGCCAGGGTCCCGGTATCCCTTTCGGACTATTCCGCAACCCTGGCAGACTACTTAGCCACCTAAGTTTACGAATTTTCTTGACGCCCTATAGCCATAGGTGATATATCAATGGATAATGCTTTTTAAGATAAACATTTCTTTCGAAAAAGAATTAATGAATGAGCAATAAAATAAAATAAACTTTTTTTTTATCTCAGTCTGATCTGGATTTCTTTTGCCAACTCACTCGCGATGTCTTGTTACATCCTAAATTTGATATACTTAAAATACTTTTCATTCATTAAACAGATGGGTAAAGGTCGTTCCTCTGCAGATCTTAGACTATTATTAGTCAAAAAGTAAAAACACAGCCAGCTCATGTTTTATGGTGAGCATACAAAGTAAACAAATGATGAAGTGAAGCAAGGTGCAGATCAGAATGCACCATCTAACTAATATTATAAACGCGAAAGTTTGTAAATATGGATGGGTGGATGGATGTTTGTTACTCTTTCACGCAAAAACGGCTGTATGGATTTAGATGAAATTTGGCAAACAGATAGTTTATAACCTGGATTAACACATAGGATACTTTATATCCCGATATTTCCACGGGATCGAGACATACGCGGGTGAAACCGCGGGGCACAGCTAGTGTACTCATAAAATGGTACTTTAACTACAGTCAAAGTCCCGTTAGTTATTTACTACCTCGGCTAGAACCGCATCGTACCTACTGGGCATTTAACGACACAGAACGCCTCATGCTTTCTAATTTACTCTACCGTTACAGCAAGCTTAACGTTTATTATTACGAAACTGCTATAATTATTGTTCATATTCATGAACGATGTCGGTCAGACCCAGTTATGAAGCTGAATAGCCTTGCCTAATGGACAAATATTAGAACGTCTGATGTTCTCTTTGCAAAAATCTTTTCACAAACTCCAGTGGCTGATGTGTTAATTTTTGCAGACAAGTTATAATGCAATCGTTTGCTGTGTACGTTTAATATGTCGCAACACGAGATCGTGTAACTAATATAAACTCTGCAAAATCGACCGATTTCGCCAACAATAACAAAAACTGTGATAAATAATCACAACATCATTATTTTAGATACTACGCCTCGAATACCTGATGCTTCATGTCGTCTCATGTTGGTGTTAACCAGTTAACCTCAGCGGGGCAATTCCCTTATTTTTAAGAACGTTCAAATTCGCATCTGCGAATGAGATGCGAATTTGAACGTTCTCGTTCGATTTGTCAAAAAAACCATCAAATTACCAAAATTTTTGACAAGTTTGACAAATTGCGACTGCGAATTTGAACGTTATTAACCGACTTCTTCAAAAAGGAGGAGGTTCTCAATTCATCTGTGTTTTTTTTTTTAAAATAAACTGACTTCCAAAAAAAAACACTCAAAACTGAAAAATTACTTTCATTTCGGAAGTCGGTGGCAAAAAACGAAATTTGAAAAGCAAAGACACCGACTTCCGAAATGAAAGTGGTGGCAAAAAACGAAATTTGAAAAGCAAAGACACCGACTTCCGAAATGAAAGTAATTTTTCAAGGAAGTCGGTTTTTTTTTTTTTTGTAAAAAGTTTTTTAAGAAAGAGAATTGGCCCTCAGATCATATAAAGAACCAAGACAGAGCGCTGTAAACAGTGACGTGTGGCCGGTTTCGTAAACATGTGTGCACTTGGAGAGGTGTATTTTGATTGTAAATGGTTGTAAATGTGTGTATGCACAAAGCGTAGGTGTAGTTTTGGCATGCTTCACTGTATTGTTCGTAGCGGTCTGTCTTGTTTTTCCTCCTACTTACTGTTTTACCTGGACAAAAAACGTTTCTATTTCTATTACGTATAGAAAACTCAGACACTTGAAAATGGTAAACTGTATATAATGTGTAACAGAAATAAAATCTAAACAAAAAAAATTAAAAGAATCAAACATCATACATATAAAATCATTCGCACACACAAACAAACAGATCCAAATAGACGGGTTGCACAACCGTATTACACTTCAATTTGATCAGCGATTACTCGTTTACACTCCGGACGAAGTTCGCGGTGCGAATGGACGCAGAGTCGACCGCCCGTTGTCATGCCGTATGCAATACTGCAGCAGCTAGTGGTGGGACAACTTCTTTCACCGAACGCTTACACAATAAAAAGGTTACATAACACACTTTTGCCTTTCCAATGCTGCAACGGCGCGTGTAGCAATTGCTTTTTCGGATGATCGGAGCCTTAAATCGATATGCAAATCAGACGCGTCGCTCATTGTTAGAATAATATATCAAAGTAGGTAACCGGTTCAGCAGAAGGCGGTAATCAGTTCAAGTTTGGAAATGTTAACACGTCAGAGTACTGTTGCCTCATCATTGTGTCTGTACTTATTATGTTTTTGATAATCCTAAATTATAAGTGCAAAGGTGTCGATGTTTGTTTATTAGTTTGTTTGTTACACTTTCAAGTCTTACAAACACATTTCGATGAAATTTGGCATACAAGTAGACCATGATCTGGGTTAGGACAATGGATACTTTTTATCCCGGTACCCGGTAGTTCGTTCCCGTGGGATAATTTCCGAACTCTACGCGGGCGAAGCCGCGGACGTACCTGGGCCGGGGGCCTACTGCAGTGATGTATGTATCAGGAAGAAAAAGAAATATTAAATTGGTTCTGCGTATCTATTTTTGTTGTTTATGACGTCAGAGGGTTTTTTCATAATCTAAATTGCAACAGGTAATAATCGGATAACATTCAAAGTTTCAAACACATGAAACAAGCCATCGTACGAAGCCGAATGGTCCCCACGGGACTCCGCAGGAAGCTACAATAATAAACCATAAATTGGTACACCGGCCACCGACAACTCGGGCAGAGTTGATACACGGTCACTGACACACTTTAATGCAGTTTTCTGTTCATTGCTTTTATTTTCTCGAGCTCTGCCAATTAAAGAGCCAACTGCACTTGTCCATTTCTAAAAAGAAAGGAACTTGAACCCAACCCGTGATGTAGAGGAGTGATACTTCCGGATTCCCCCATCTATTTACGTCACAGTTTCTAGGCTAGAGGTAGTTTCTACCGATAACACGTTGTTGTTTTCAGTT
This sequence comes from Lithophane ornitopus, assembly GCA_948473465.1. Lineage (NCBI taxonomy): Eukaryota > Metazoa > Arthropoda > Insecta > Lepidoptera > Noctuidae > Lithophane > Lithophane ornitopus. The sequence continues at coordinate 3,410,657 of OX419629.1, forward strand.
TCAAATGAAAAATGTTGTTCTGCTTGAGTAGATTTATGTGTGTGACGTTGCATCTATGTGACTGCCAAGGTATCTCAGCGATCCCTAGTTCCGATAATCCAGATTGCGCACTTCTAAGGTTTCTTGCTGTCGTCACGACTACATAATTGCGTTGGTTTACTTGCCAAGTTCTGCAGGCTGCGCCATCTTGTACGTTAGGGATTGTTACGGATATTATGTACATAGTCCATAATTTTCGCAACAATATTTAGCTGGTTTGCTTAGGTATAGTTTGAGATCAAGTTCTGTAATTGTTAGCTAAGGATTTTAACTCATTGCAGTTTTAAGTAGGAAAAGATCGTATCAGATCGAAGTCGTCTGTCTGGTTATGGTTACATGGTCTTGTCAGTCTAGATTTCTATTGTGACGTATCGTGTTGTGTCTTCGAGGTCTTGTCTCCTTTTCCTGTCCAGTACACTCATTGTAAACTATTATTTTCATAGAGGCTTCAGGTATTTAACTGACTAATGGCCGATTCCTATAGTGTACGGACCGTTTTTGGTTCAATTTAAGACTCTTGTATCTTGACCAATAATGAAGCAAATACCTCATAGCTTTGCATAGTCGACCCTCCCATGTGGAAGTAGCTATCGCAGGTTAAATTAGCTTATGAATCTGTGTGTAATATGTATATGCCCAGTTTGGCAATAAAAAATGCTACCATTGGTTAGCATAACGGTTCGTTTCTGTTTATGTAACAGAGCATTAGTATAGATAGGGCAATGCTACGAGCGATTTGTAGCCATTTATCAACAATTTTAAAACTAAAATCTGAAAACCGTCTGATGTATTACTTACAGACTTACCGTAAAACGCCAAATTAAACTGATGATCTATGTTTACACAAACATGATTTATTGTACACTGCTTTACTTACATAGTAAAATTGTTTTTTAATGATTCAATAAAACCAATCTACGATAACATTTAAGCGTGCCCTCCTTTCACTTTCAGGACAAAAACGTGAACATAATGAACGCTAACGAAGTTTTGCACTCGACCTAAATTACTATCGAAATGGCAAACAAGAAAATTGCACTATCTAGTGTTTAATGATGTTCTCGATAAGATAGACGAAAAACATGTTTTTAAGTATATTTATATTTTATTATTAGTATTTTAATAGCCTGAAATGAAAGGAGTATTAAAATGATGAAAACTTATTTGTATGCAATTTTAATCACGCAATCATTAACGATTATCTTATATTCAATTAATTTAACGTCTTTAGTGAAACATTGCTCTTGCATATATTAAACAAGTGATTTCGTTCAGCTCATATTTCTTTTCTACAAGAAATGTAGACAATGGACCAGCAAAGTACCATTCATTTTGTTCAATATGTTACGACAGTTACTGAAACATTCCAAGTCTTTAAAAATACAATAGACGTAGATATATTTAGTAACCAATTCCGCTTGACTATTCTTCAAGAGTCCTAAAAAACCCTGTAAGAAATCGACACGTGTTTCACCTCTCAACGAGGCATCCTCAGGATGACGATTGACCAATTGCAAACCAGAACGCGACGTGTTACCACACCGAGCGCTGGACGCAAAGAAAAACGCTTTGCGTCCAGCTCTCGGTGTGGTAACACGTCGCGTTCTGTAACTATCTTTCCAAGTCTTTAACAAGCTTCAATTGAGTTTTATTTTCAGCAAGTAGTAGGTACTGGGCCTTTCATTAACACAGTATAGATTTACCATGAGTTTCCACAGTCAAAACTCGCTAGCGTCTCCGTAAATATTATATGTATATGAAATACTGCACAGCGCCCCTAGCGGTTACGAAAGAAATGTGTTTAGGAGCCAAGGATCCAAAAACTAGACCAGCAACAAACGTAAACACCTTATTACCGAACAGCTCAATAAATCGGATACACCTAACAACCTGACTGGATTATCGGCAGTCGGCACTAAGAAACACATACACTATCATTACTTAACATTCGACATTAACACGTAATAGTTTGCCGACATTTAATTCTGCCTTATGTAATGCACTGAGATGTTTATGTTCAACACAAGGATGTCTTATGAAAGGAACCTTGACAGCTCAGGCTCTGATGTGGTTGTTTGCACCAGTCTCTGAATGCTGAAGCTGCAAAGGTTAAAGTGGCTGGACTGCTTTAGATGATAATATGACATGATTCAGTAGATATGTAAGACACATCTTCCATAATTAACCACCCCTATGATATAATTATGAAGGAGTCTGGTCTAGTATTATTATCTTTATCCTATACTAGCTGCTCGCCCCGGCTTCGCCCGGGTAGCACTAAGTATTTATCTACGGCTATTTTAGGTAATTTTTTACACTTTGGGTTACATTATTGGAGTTTTCGTAAGGAATAGTTTTAGTAATTTTTTTGAAAATATAATATAGCCTATGTCAGCCGGGGATAGTGTAGCTTCCTAACATATCGGTTCAGTAGTTTTGGACCCTATTCAATGCAAACAAACAATCAAAACTTTCCTCTTTATAATATTAGTATAGATTACATGAGCAATATTTAATTTCTACATTTATATCTATATTTTTTATGGTGTACATAATAAAGAGTATTCTATCTATCTATTTGTATATACTATGTATAGGTACATAATTACATATATCGTGTTATTAGTCTGTAAGCTTTCTGTAAAATAAAATAGAAAAATATATATTTGTAATCACGTTCTCGAAAACGGCTTTAACTCGATGAGAGTTGCAATCATGTTGCAATGTATGGGGCGAAAAATCGATCTAGATATGTCTCATATCTGGGAAAATTCGTATTCTCCGTTATTTCAGCCGAGCAGGGTTCGGTCGCCCAGGTAACTTAACAACTAATGGATTCATTAGATTACAGTTCAGAACCAATACTTTCGTATAATTCCAGGACGTAATCTAAAGCTGCGGCTTCGAAGGCAATCTTATTAAGTTTGAATAATTGACCGTGGATTCCTAAGCCAGGGCCAAGGCTATATTCACTAGTAACTGAGGTTTAGAGCAAGTTTAGAAATGGTTTCAGGGTCAGGTAAAGAACAATAATTCAAGTAATTACTCAAAAAAAAATCGTAATTTGTGTGGAATTTATCATAATTAAATAACTGATGTTATCTGTATTGAATCGTTATATAATTGTTTAAACTATGGTTAAAATGCTAAGTACACCTGAAGGACCAGAAATTTCCCTTATTCTTTCAACTCTAAGGACGATCAATTGCTTTTAAATGATACTAATGAAAATTGAGATGTCAGTGTGTCTTGCACAAGACACGGTGCATCAGCATAAAATAAATTAATAGCTAGTTGAACTACGGGTTACCTCACACTGTAAGGTCAATTACAACAATGTCTCCTTTTCAATCCGTCTCACTGGTACAGTAGGATTTTTCCACAGCGACTTTTGCACCGCACAAATCAGAATAAATGAAAGTATCGTATTCTCGAACTTGAGTACTCTACTCTTGTCATACCATGTAAATATTATGCAGTCGCCAGTAAGCAAACACTGTAACAAACTGTTTTCCGCGGCAGTTTTTATGATGTCATGTAGCCTTTTTATCAACTTTGCGTTTCATGTTGTCACTCTAATTAGCGTACATTAACATGATCTTGCTCATACAGACAGCTTCTTGTCTTTTAAAACGTTCCAGGTGCTGCTTCAACGCCAATTTCTTCATTTTACCTGTAGATATTGGCCTATCGACTATGAACTAGTTGTATTTATTTCTTTCTTTCTATTATAAATCCGAAAGTAACTTTGTCTGTCCTTCTATTATGTTACCTTTTCACGCCTAAACCACTGAACTGATAAAATCGATAAAATTTGGCAAGGTGGCATTCCGGGGAAGGACATATGCTTCTTTTTATCGACACACCATACAACAAGAGCGAAGCCGCGGGCGGAATCTAGTCTTCTATATATTATACCGTTCTTGTGACTTTATTTTCAGGGTTTACGTTTCTGAAACGATTGACAGAGTACATATACCCTAATAACCTTACATAAACCTCTACAAAGGATTTATGTCCCTTTTTATTCGATGACATGAAACAAATGCATTCTGACGCCTCTTTAGTTATAGCAAGTCACGGGAATGAAGAAAGTCTATCCCATATTGAAGATCTTCATGAACAAAGATGATCAATATTTCATGTGTGTGTCCCTTTATTCAAAAGACACAAAGCAAGAATAAAAGTCGTTGCAAATCATTCCTCATTAATCAATGTCCCTTAAAACACTTTGGTTCATCATCATTACGCTGCACATAAGGGGTATTATCCACTTATGTCAAGCTAAAGGCTCCACACAAAGAATTGTGTAAATACTTACGAAATGAGCCACAGATTCAAAAGAGTTCACTCTCGCTCTTATGTCATTCCCTTTAGATGTCAGCCTTAAATGTTACTGATGAAGTTGATGATATTCTCGTGAAGCAGGTTCATTATCATTAAGTATTCGTAAAATGTTGTGGCAACTTCAAAGGGCTGTTAACGAGTATGAGCCGCCGTGTTTTATTTTGAAAGGGAAAATTATTCAACAGATTTCGACTTTCATCTTTCGCGATGTTTTTCGTTATAAATACGAAATTACAAAACACGCCAATATATTCTTTGAATCTAAATAACATTGTTTTGAGGTTAACCTGACCTTTTGTTGACAGAAATAACTTATATTCTAAGTTACAAAAACGAATATGAAAATCAATTCCTGAATTGCAAAAACTTCGCACAAAAAATATTAGCCTTACTTTGGCGTTACGTAGGTAAGACAATGATGAAACCTGCTAATGATTCTTAAAGTGCCTATTTATAGTGGTCATTAGAACAATTTGCAGTCCTACTTTCACGTACGAATTGGGCCCACGCTTAGAACGTGGGTAGACTTACTAAAAACTAGACTAGAATTGGTCTTACTTAACACATTAGCTGTTAGCAATAAGTTCGTTAAAAACTTCTCTGTAATCCTGCTTACACTTGGTGTTCTGAAAAAACATATTGTTCTATGAGAAAATAGTCAGAAAATGTGTTTTAAAAGAATATCAATTTTACATTCACCGTGAGAGCGAATGATTGCTCGCACAGAATATGAAGTGAAGACGAGGTTTAACACAAACATTTCATTTGGCTCATAAGCAAGTGTGAATTGTGTAGGATGCCACACCTTCTCCATGTTATTTGTACCGCTTTAATAAAAAAACTGCATAACTTAAACAAAACAATCGAATTAATAATTTTGATCGGATTAATGAATATTTTTGTCGCTTTACGTCAACATAAGCGCCTGAACCTTCAAGTTACTCGCGTCAAGATACGCCTATACGTTCATAGCTATGCCTAAACGATCAGGCGCGCGAAACATACTAAGACTAAGAGAAAAGTAACTTAGCAACCAAAACGTATTCTGATAGCTAAGGAAACGTATTTTTTAAATGAAAAAAAGAATATGCCACTGGCATATTCTTTTTTCACTCACCCATGGCCATAACAACAGGTGGCCAAGTCTACTAATTTACAAACGTGTCAATGGTCTTACAATGATGAGTTTTTGACAGATTTGCCATACAGAATCTGTTTACTAAAAACCCTTTCCCTCGTAAAATGGGACAGTGACGTCAACATGGAAATGATATTATTCAAAAGGTTTATTGAATATTAAATTCAATGCAAATTACAATAAGAGTATATTTTGCCTATTACTCTTAACATACATGAAGTTCCTCCCATAAAAGACTGGCCTATAAAAAGAACATAAAGTTCCATAAAACAAGCCAGTAACACAGATGTGTAATAATTACTAGGTTGTGTTAATGCACTCTACGGCAGCAAACATAATATATAAATAAATTAATGTTGGTTGGAAAAGGTTGTTCCACTAACAAGGTTCAGACGATGTGGGTATGAATGTAATTGGGTAAAGTGGATGAAATTGGTTTCGGCGAAAATGGGGTGTAGATAAAAGTGGGCTGGAAAACTGTATAAAGGTCGGTGGAGTAGAATCTTGGTCCTTATAGACCTTTTATTCCAAAATACTTTCAGCCTTTAATGTTCCCACTGCTGGGATACATGCGTCCTTTCGGTGGGAGGGAGTGGGCCGTAACCCTTCTTCGAGTTTTTCGTTCTAGGACATGCGGGTTTCCTCACGAAATTTTCCTTTACCGTTGCGAGAGCAGTGGTGATGAAATAATTCACAAAGTAATGCGCTTGTAAGGGTTTGAATGAACCTACGACCTAGTGGCAGCCGTTACCAGTGGGCCACCACTGCTCCTCTCTTATTCCAACACCTATGGTGAATCAATATCAATCATGAGTCGACGAACCCTATAATTTACTCTCTCAAAACCGAAATATCATGTGCCTCCGGTTTACGTCAAGTGAGAGGCGCCATTCCCCAAATTAACTTCATTCTTCTTTAATCGTTGATAAATGATCAGCGGGGCAATTCTCTTATTTTTAAGAACGTTCACATTCACAATCTGTCAAAAAAAACATAAATTTTTGACAAGTTTGACAGATTGCGAATTAAATGTGAACGTTTTTTATGTAGGAGAATTGGCCCTCTGGATGAAAGTTATGAAATTGTCTTCAACAAACGATTACAGACGGATTGAAATATTGAGCTGATCAGAGATAAAAAGTAAAAATGGGAGCTTTGTTTGGCAAAGGGACCGAACAAAACATACTAAAACTGTAAATGAAAGGAAAAATATGTAGAATTAATCTTGTTATTAACTACATTTCTGTCTTCATGTCTTTAGCTAATCTCCTATCGCCGGTATATAGTGGAGCTTTCTTTAGAAATAAGCATCATCTCTGTGCGTATTTTTCTGTTCCTTTCTTCTTGTCCGTCTTCACCTATGTACATAAACGGTAAAAAAAAACTTATATACGTAGGTAATGTATAAAAGCTTTGTATAACAAACAAGATACGGAGCTTGTTCCTATTAAGATTTGCGAATATCAAAGGCAACAAGTCTGATGGAAAGCTTTAATGGAAGCTGACAATAAATTGTGTGTGGGCGTTGTCAGCCTGATATCTCATACATTATGTATTTATTATATCGTCATATTTTACGAAATGGAATGTAATGTTTAATACAATGGAGTATGAAGGAAGAAAAAGAGATTGGGCGTTTCTGCCCTGGAGTCCAATAGCGTTAAGATATGACCAATGGAAAGATCTCATCAAGAAGAATATTTCTTATTCTGAAGACTTCTCTTGATCGTTAGTACGAAAGGAGCTACAGAGCTTTAAATGTGAGTGATTAAATATTATTGGAATTCTGGTATTTCGTCAATTAAATAACTTTTTATGATTCAGTGCCCTGCAAACATCATATTTGAAACCTATAAGCGAACATTTAAAACATTGGTCTCCAATAGATGCCATTTTAGGAACAATGTTTTTAAGAGTCGGTCGACCGGACAGATCGTTAAGCCTGACGCGTACCCCAATAAAGTTGAGATATATGCCAATGGAACGATCTCTTTAAGGCTTATATTTTGTGATAGGACGCTTCTCTCGATTGTTAGTACGAAAGGAGCCACAGAGATCTAAATGTGAGTAATTAATTATTAGTAAAATTCAGGTATTTAGACAATGACATGACTTTTATTTACTTTGAGCCTTGCAAACATGATCTTGCAAACCTATAAACGGACATTTTACAACGTTGGCCTCCGAGATGCCGTTTTGTGAACAATGTTTTTAAGCCTTCGTTAAACCTGCCACAACCCCCAATAGAGTTTAAGATATATGCCAATGGAAAGACCTCTTCAAAGGAAATATTTCGTAATATGACGTTTCTCTCGATTGTTAGTACGAAAGGAGCTTCAGAGCTCTAAATGTGAGTAATTAAGCATTATTGAAATTCATCACCTATTTAGGTCATTCACTGTGAACTCACTAATAATGGGCAAAAGTTGTGTTAGTAGCAAAAGTTATCCCTAAAAAGCTCTTTTCAGTGGTATATATCTTATGGCTATTAGACGCCAAGAATTCCTTAACTTCGGTGCGCAATTTATTACCTATTTAGGTCTTTACTCCGAACTGACTAACAATTGGCAAAAGTCATGTTAATAGGAAAGGTTCCCCTTGAAAAGCTCTTTCTATTGGTATATATCTTATTTATATTGGGCTTCAGGGCAGAACCCCATAAGCAGGGGCGCATTTTCCTTTGTTTTATGGATAAGATTGTAGAATACGCTTCTGATTTTATTTCTAAATAATGTAACCAGTAACTTATTGATTTACTTATCTCCACAGAAGGATTAAAACAATAGGGCTCTACTTTCTCAAAGTATAGTACAGAAGCCAGATATATAAGCGTCACGCCATGATACGAAAAAGATTTTGTGAACAAAACATTGGCCCAAATGAGCAAAACAGAAATAATTCGGATTTGATTGCTAAGGTCCGGCGTCGATTATATAATTAAATATCGATTACATCTAGTTCGTGACCATGTTGTGGCTTGCAAAACGAAAATAGAGTACACTGCAATACGTAACACTTGATTAATATGCCACAAAAAGAATGCCTTATTAAAAATAGTTGGCGATATCACAATGTGATTACAACGAGCGGAGTCCGGTGGTACCAGTCGCGTGGCGGTGCAAGACATAAGATGAAGCGTTTTTTAAATTTTCAATGATCAAGATCATCATTAATTTATTATACTATCCTTGTAGATTCATTCATTCAGAGATCATTCAACATAACACTTGCTCCACCATGTATCTGTGCAGACTCGTCTCTGTCACTTAATTAACAGCAACAATTTAAAAGAGGTCATTGATAAATGTTTAAATAAAAAAGGTCTTCTTTGCATAATAATCGCATTATCATAATGCTTCATCATTACTACTAGTTATTATTTTCTACTGAAAAACCAAATCCCTAGAAATAAAAAACAAGAGAAGTGACGTGGAAAAAGAAAAATATAATTGAAAAAAAAAAGCAGGATGCTTGAATCTAGCTGTAATAAAATAAATTACTAGTAAACGGTCTTCCGGCAGCATTCGTGGGTTCTTACAACTTAAATGAATAGTTAAGTAGATGATTATCTTCTAGTCTTAGAATGAGGAAATTACTCGTAATACATGGATACGCTTCATCATCATACATTATAAAGCCACAACTACATACCATAACTTTGTAATAGTACTCTTTAAGACTTAGCTTAACCACAATACAGGTTACAAGTGGTATTACGGTTAGGTTCCAGGTACAGGTACCAGGTTACCTACCTAGTTAGGACGCCAGATTCAATTCTGTAATTTGTTACTCTTTTAGTTTTACAATTGATCCCTCATTTGTAAAATTAGATTTATTGTAACAGACTGTAACACACTTTTGAAATTAATAAATCATTATTATGAGTTAATAGTTTCCGCCCGCGGCTTCGCCAGCATGGTAAGTCGATAAAACGTAGCGTATGTCCTTTTCCAGGTCATCTATATTGGTTCAGCGTGAAAGCGTAACAAATACAAACTCACTTTCGCATTTATAATATTAGTTAGGATTACTTTCGGAATTCGCTTGCCGCTTGTTCCTTAAATACTCTACAGTTCGGATGGCACAAATAATCGTAATTTGTTTAAGCAACCGAAATTGCGGCAACTCACTGATCGAGCGATGAAATAAGCGTGTCGTGGTTTCGAACTGCATCAAGCAGGCCACGGTGCGAAACACGTGCAATTAAGCTAATTATGCGGAAGTCTTTAGGAAATTAATTATTCGTTTAATTGTTGTAATCGTCACATTCATCATTCTTCAGTCAATCAGGTGTAATCGTCAGACATAGTCTCGTTTTTCTGAGTTTTAAAATGATTAATATTAGTGTGTGGAAGCCCAAATTAGATGCATGCAATCGAAAATTTTAAATCGTGTTTACAATTCCCAACTCCTAAACAATTAGTGCCAAAGCGTACTACGTTTGGCACGAGTTAAGATACTTTGGCTATATGTAATAAATTATGTACATTTTGCAAGCAAATCATTTAAATATCTCCCTTTTAGAAGAGTAATTTTAAGTGACACTCACATGGCGGTGGAAATTTCAAACGGTGGAAAAATGTCGTTCTGGCGCGGTCGCAGCCCAAGATTTTGGGGGGGGGTCACCATAGGTGCCGACCAATATTTTTAGGGAAATTGCTTGATGAGTACTCTAAACACTTTTTTATATGCCCATCGTGGTCACTGTGGCTCCAGTACCTACAGTTTTTAGTTAGGAAGTCATTCAGTCTCTCGACAGCTTGAATGATTTTGGGGGGGGGGGGCATGGCCCCCAGGACCCCCCCCTCGGACCGTGCCTGATCAGGGACATTGGATGTAAGTGTCCCTTACGACATTTTTTCACCGTTTGAAATTTCCACCACTTCTCAAAAGGCGATATTTAAATGATTTTTCCACCGTCAATACAGTGCAGAAATGTCGTGCCAAACACGAGCGAGTTTAGAACAGATTCGTTATTAATTAAAAGACTATTGGAGCGGATGTGACGCAAGCGCAACGAAACCGACAAGTGCTACGGTTCATTATTCATTTGATAAGAAATTAAATTACGCTCGAGTTCATTTGTAGAAACATTAGAGAAATTAACATTAACAAGTTGAGCTCGAGGCTAAGTAATAACAGCCGCACGGGTCAATCCATCAGGTTAAGCTACGCTTGCCGGGGTTGGTCCGTGGATGGGTGACCATCTTTACAACAGAGACTCCTCGGAAAGCATGTCAAGCCGTTGGTCCCGACGGTCATTTGTGGATCTTTGACAGTCGTTACGGGTCGTCAGAAGCCCGAAAGTCTGACAACCAGTCTTACCAAGGGGTAGGTATCGTATTACCATTAACCCATTAACTGGGTAATACGATATTGAGTATTTTACATGAAGCGACTGCCTATCCGACGCCGACGATAGATAGTCGCTCCATGTAAAATACTGGTATTCAGCTGCATCCGGTTAGACTGGAAGCCGATCTCAACATAGTTGGGAAAAGGCTAGGCAGATTGACTGAAGTTGAAAACGCATGTTCAATGTCTAAAGTTTTCTTTCAACATACATTTCGTTTTAATCCTTGCATTTCACACCTCTTAGGACCAAAGTCCATGTAGATATATATCGATATTGTTCATGAACAGAGACAGCTAGTATTGATTGGTAGAAATAGAAATACTAGGAATCGCATGCAACATTAATAAGGGCCACGCTAGATGTGTCTACTCCTAACTAAATTATGTATGGTACAAACACCACCACCTAGTATGAAACGCACTCTTGCGAAGAATTTGTCTTACATACATGAATAGTAATTAATCGCTTCTCAAACGAGTGTTTATGATTTACAAATTCGTTTAGCTTCAAGTGTAAATCTGCAATAAAAATGCAAATCATTCGACATACGTCAGCAGCCGAGAGTAAATCAATAATACTGCGTGGAAGACGTAATCTCTGGTATTTTACATAACCCGACACGTTTTACTTTTAACAATGAGTCTAAAATATAAACAAGACATAGGTACATTAAACATGCATTACGGTTTCATGATGTAGCGCTACCTGTCCTATATTGAGCAAGAGACGTCAATCTATCTTCTCAAAATAAACTACCTATATTACTCACTATTTTCATAACATGAGGATTATGGTTGCAGAATGCTGAGCGCTATTTAAAGGAGACACACATTTCAGTGTTTCAGAGAAACGAATAATTCAAATGAAAATACTTCTATATGTATAAGTTACATACTCTTAAAAGGGCAAAACTGTATCGCAAACTTGTCTATATTTGTATAACAAGACGTTTACAGCGATCGATACTCACTGCGTAAATGAAATATCAATATCTGCTGAGCGCTATGATATGCAAATCGACATCCTTTCACATTATGAATCGATTCTAAAAAACGATGACTCATTCAGTCCAACACCGAGCGCAGTGTAAACAAATGATTAAAAATAAAATAAAAAACATTTTATAATAACCTGTATGCGTTCGGTTTTAATAAACAGCCTTTTAATTGGGTAATAGGTCCATGCACACGTTTACCCAGATGGACATTCCCCTTACCCAGTGGCCCGGTTATCAACTTCCGCGCGCTACTTTCCATCTGTGTTGGTGAACTTACCATTCTTTTTGGTAATTCTACCAAAATGGAAACACAATAACCATATTGGTAGAAAGACCAAATAAGGGTTTTGATGATGTTATTATATTACATAAGCAAGTAAGTTCATGCAAAATGATATGTTTACAACAAACAGTTTAATTTATTTTTATTGAAGTGAATTTTCACGACTTGCTTTACTTAATTGCACGTCGTGGCAACTCCAAAATTAACTAAGTACAAAAAAAAACTGAACCGTCACATTATTATGTGTTTTGTATTGTCATCAGTGCCGTCAATGGAAAGTGGTACTCAATATAATGTATGCGGGCTGTCTGGTTTGATAGACAGATGCAGACAAACAAATAAAATGTTTTATGATATTTAACAGACTGCATTTGCAGTTTATGAAAAATCTACCTAGAAATAATTTAAAACATCCTGCAAAAGAACTAATTTTACATTTTTAACCCCCGACTGAAAAAGAGGGGTGTTATTAACCCCCGACTGAAAAAGAGGGGTGTTATAAGTTTAACGTGTGTATCTGTGTATCTGTGTATCTGTGTGTCTGTGTATCTGTGTATCTGTGTGTCTGTCTGTTCCATCGTAGCTGCCAAACGGCTGAACCGATTTTGTTTTTTTTTGTTTTGTTTGAAAGGTGACTTGATCGAGAGTGTTCTTAGCTATGATTCAAGAAAATCGGTTCAGCCGTTTGAAGATTATCAGCTCTTTTCTAGTTCATGAATGGATGTGAGCATTTTTCGCAGGTCTAATCGATTGGAAATTTAGAATTCTGTTACTTCAATGATATTAGAAGAATATAGTAACCTGGAACTGATGCTGCAGCATCACCTGGATGCAGGATACCCAACTCCCTCACCAACTTACAGCAGAGGTATCGTGTTTGGGCTCATTGGAAAGGTCTCAAAAAATAGGTTACAGATGGATGGTGATGAGGGTCTGATGATGGAGTAGGAAAGAGAAATGAGACTAAATTAGTAACTAGCTTTACTGTAGTAAAAGTACGTACAGCTACGCAGATTTCGGCGAGCCGCGTGTTGATCGTAGCGTTTCTACTAGTAATATAATATGAAATTTAAAAAGCTAGAAATAAAAGTTAAATTTAAAATTTAAAAAACCCCCGACGAAAACAAAGCATTTAAAAAGTAAAAAATAATATGTATTGGCCCTTTAAGTTTAATATAAAAGTTGTAGGTAATATTTTGATCCAAGCGTCGTCGCGTCGGGGGACGGCTCATGAAAATAGGAAATTAACAGCAGCTATCCTTTCTACAATAGCATATATTCATTATTCCTAGTGTATGTTGGCGTTTTCATTAGCCGTCCCCCGACGCGACGACGCTTGGATCAAAATATTACCTACAACTTTTATATTAAACTTAAAGGGCCAATACATATTATTTTTTACTTTTTAAATGCTTTGTTTTTGTCGGGGGTTTTTTAAATTTTAAATTTAATTACTGATGACACTAAACCATACTGTGGAAATCATAGATAGATTGAGTCACATATGTATAAGTGAAAATTAACTTTTGAAACGGCCAACGTCACTTAAATAAAGACAGAATAAGTTGTATAGAGGAATGAAGAACAGGGTATAAAGTTCACTCTTCCTCCAAGAAGTGGATCCTCCGACACAACGGGTGTTGTGTCTGGTGGGCTACTATCCGACGATGGAAGTCGGGACCTTGTGTATATAGCTCTGCTTGCGCGATGCAGGATTTTGCGGCAGTGTGATGCGTAGTGCGCATGTGGCGATGTAGCTGGCCACAGTTGTACTTGCAGATTAACACTGCAGTTTGTATCAGCAGCAATATAAAATAACCAGTATTTTGGATTTCTAAATATCTACGTCAATTTTTCAGCTTGAGATGGCATCAACAGACCAAATCGAACGTATCGAATTAAATTACGGCACAAAAGCTCAACGACATTTCGTATACAGACCGTGGACCAACCAAATCGTTACAAATTGTGCAATTAATCGATGTTACGATCACAAACTAAAATTCCTCAAAGATGAGCAAAAAAACGAGTGCTATAACCAGCTAATGATAATAAGTCAATTAGTCAATCAACGCACATTAAACGCTACTTAAATTAAATATGTCATAACATTATTTTTCTGTTTGCGTACTGGTTTAAATTTTCAACGTAGTTATACTCCATTTGAAATAAGATTAGACGTATAGATAGCCTTTTTTACATTCCGTTCAACCGATTTTGAATTCTATTGCGTTGGTGGCATGACAAATAGCAGCCGCAGTAGATAGTTGGTATTGTGTAACTTTTTTTGCTTTTAATCCTATCCTTATGCCTACGGTATAGAAGTCAAAATCGGTTGAACGGACTGTAAAAGGGTTTGTTTTAATGTCTAATCTTATTTCAAATTTCAACAAAAATACTACCTATACCCCATAGGTAGTATTTTTGTAGAAATTTGCGTCTTGGTAATTGACGTGGAAACAAGGACCATGTAAAAGTTAGCTGTACAAAGTGTCAGAAACATTTACAACATATTAATAATCCATGAAGAAACATAGGTGAGGGGAAGTGGTTATTGTACATTCGCCAGACGTTATAGAGGTAAAGTTAACAGAATAAGTTGAGATTATCTCAATGCGAGTGAAAATAAGGAAAATATTGAAGAACAACAAATCTTATGAAACTGCTTTTTACGTTTCATCATCAAGTCATTCCCAGTAACACATTGCCATTTTCTTAATCTGAATCACTTTCTAGTTGTTAACCTTATCTAAATTACACATTACAGAGGTTAGTACTAACCCAGAAATGTTGCTGGCGCATGTTGTGACAGGGCCAGATTTTAGATCTAGCCAGTAAGAGTTCCTGCTTAGGAACAGTGACGGTTGCGCAAACGCTTTCGCCATGATTTCACCTCGGCTGCAGTTTGTCACAGCGGTAAGGGCTGTGTTACGTGACGTAACTGTGATTTGTAGCAGTTATATTATTGGAATAGCAATTTTGGTAAGTATGTGCTTGGTGTGTTGTATCATCGTTTAAGGAAGCTTTGCTATACAATGGACGAGGATTTGAAACTCGCCGTATTTTATTGCTTGTCTCTAAACCTCAGAAAAATAAAATCGTCAACTGAAATCTACGCATCTGTGTGTCGTTTATCTTAAATCATTTCATCATAATGTAATATGCAAATGTGGGACAAGACCCTATTGCAAATCTTACATAATAATGTAAGCAATCATATTTTAAGAACATAAAATTTAATGAAGTTCCGCTGACATCACTATAATATAATTTGCAGAAAGATTACAGCTATGAGCTAGCGAGAAAGTCAAGTCAGTCATGAGCAATCAACTGAAGAAGAAGAAAGTATAAACAACATATATCCGGAATCGTTACATGACAATATAACAACGAGTAGCGTGGTGTAAGCCCTTTTAAATAACAATAACGTTTTAACTGTTTCCTTCCTAAAGAACCGTAACAAGATATATCACGTAACACCTGAAGGCATTATCGGTTCAAGTATTGAACAAAGCCTGGTTTTTTGTCAAAGCAACCGTGCCTAGTTCATACCTGCAAAAAATCTGTATCTAATCATGATTCAGCAGTATTTGAAGTCGATGGCCACGTCACCACGTGTCAGTGGCCGGTAACGCAGTTCTTTGTCACACCGTTGAAACTCAAGACTTGAAAAAGATTCCAAATGCAATATCGTAAAACCTGAACAAAGCGTTTGGGCAAGAAAACTAGTTGGAAAACTAAAAGTTCGAAAACTGAATTTGGAGAAGAGAGAGGACTAACTACAGAATAAAATGAAATTAATCCAAAAACAGACAGAGAGGACGCCTATCTCCAGTTATTTAGTTTGATTTGTATTGCAGTAAGTCCAGTTGATTGGATTTTATTTAACGCTTAGTCATTGTGATAAAAAGTGTTGACACGATAAGAGCTTCTAAATTATCCGGTAATCCGGTTAAATGTATGCTAATTTCTTTTATATTTAGCTTCGAATGAGCTGCCATTTCTAGTCATGTTTTATTTATTGCTTATTCTCTGTAATGTGACAGTTTATTCCTGACAATATCACAAATATAACTTTCAAAATAGTTAAAACACAAAGTTTAGAAATTGCTTTAGCAATATTTATAGCAATATTTTTAGGACAGTTTCACTCACTTTCTATGCATGAGTAGAGTCATGACCGAAATCAATAACCTTGTTACAAATTAGACAGACAACGACCGAATTGATGATACCTCCGATGATGATTCATTCATTCATTCTACATTTATATCTGTACTAGCTGCGCCCCGCGGTTTCACCCGCATAAGTCTCGATCCCGTGGGAATATCGGGATAAAAAGTATCCTATGTGTTAATCCAGGATATAAACTATCTTTGTGTCAAATTTTATCCAAATCCGTTCAGTAGTTTTTGTGTGAAAGAATAACAAACATCCATCCATCGTCACAAACTTTCGCGTTTATGGTATTAAGTAAGATTTTTTATGGTGTACATAATAAAGAATATTGTATTCTATTCTATTCTATTCATGCACTCTCATCGTCTGGCTAGCTAGACGGTTTATGTAAGGTACTGAGTAACTAAACTACCAAACTCTGCTGCAGTTGCTCATCAATTAAAAATGTGTTGCCTGTAATCTTCAACGCGTTTTTTTAATACATTTATTCAGTCTCTAATTATGTTGTCTTACGTAACGTGCATTTATCGGTTGAAAATATAAACGTCGAATGCAATATGATGCACTTTTAATTGTTCTAGAAGCGGCTTAAAATGAACTCTATACCTTATAGAGGTCATTTTAGACTGGCACATAGTACAGCCCACTCGGAAGAACTTAGCCTATTGTAATACGATTTCACTCTGAGTTATTCATAGTGAAAGTGCTTAATGTTTTCCGAACAATACCGGTGTAATTAACCGCCTTGAATAACTTTAGTTTAAGGATAAAATATAGTTAGATGAACGTAAAACCTTGCGAACCATATGAATACACTCTTTAAAATACGATACTGTTGTTAAAAGATATGTCTAAAAAATCCAGTTGTTTCAAACTTTAAACAAGAATGTTGTAAGGAGTTTTTGTTCCAAACTTCTAACTAAACAAAGGTATGTTTTTGTTTCAACAATAATTAAAACTTTAGAACAAGTTTAGGGATCATGTTTAACGATAGAATATTTTGTTGTTTTTATTATAATGAACAATGCAAAAGGGAAAATGAAGGCTTTTTGTGACTAAACTAGGTTAATTTTATCAGAATTCTAGAGAACATAATTAAATTGTCCAATTAGATCGGACACGAGATTTTCTTCTCTCATCTCATTACATAAATAGTAGGCTTGACAACACTACTTAATTAGCATCTACCTTCAGACTGTGGCGGTATCTACATCGCCACATGCGAACTACGCATCAAAGACCTGACGTCACATAAATCCTGCATCGCACAATTAGAGTTTACCGTGCAATTGTATGCAAGAACCCGACGTCAATCGTTGGGCAGTTGCCCGCCAGACACAACACCCGTCTGGTCGGAGGATCCTCCCTTTTCTATGGTGGCTGAGTGAATTTTAGACCCTGTTCCTCATACCTCTAAAAGACTACTTTAGAGATGGCAAAATTCTTCCAAGCATGTCCTGTTCGGAGAAGCGGCATAAGCACTGAAGCAAACGTGCCAATTCTAGAGTAGTCAGAATTCAGATGGTCGATAAGTCATGAACTCATGACGGACGTAGAAAATAAAGAGAGAACAAAACTAATAAACATCGTCCACACTAGCCCTCGGCCAAAATTGCTGGAAGTCTATTTAGGAACTCCTTGGCCATCAGTGTGTTGACGCAAGCTGACAGTAACTAGAACAGTAACTTTCATAACTGTGGTCTGTGCAAATAATTACTGTGGAAAAGAAATAAACAGTGGCCCTTAATGAATGATTTGCTATTCAAATGTAGAGGGAAACTCGTCTAGAATTTTCTTTGCATATCTTACGAGTCTTACAATGGATTTTTATAGTTGTACAGGTAAAGCTGCATATGGTGCTCGTAATCATATAGGTACTTATTATACTTCATTATGTATTGAAATAGGCATTGGAAGAAAAAAAAAATTGATGCATGGGGCTGGCGACTGGTGTCGTAACTGTAGCACGCTTCCATTCTGATATATCTTGCGTGCTTATTTATCAGAACCTGTGTGTCATGTAACTTAGGAAGTAATGCATGCACGGTTTTTCATTATACTTAGGTTCACCCCCTTTTGGATTTGGTTCAGTTTGAACTGAGTCACTATCTTTGACGAATAGGTACGCTATCGCTGAAAGGACAGATAAAAATTACCAGTATCGAATATCGATAGCAAATTATACGTATGCAGATAAAGGGTATTTTAATACTAGATACAATGAGTCACAGTTATTTCCCATATACTGACAAACAACAACAATACATATCAACAAGGAGGTAGAAGAGGGAGAGAGAGAGAGAGAGAGTATCAGGACTCGAACGATGAAGTTTGTGATGGTCCTTTTTACCTGATTACGGCGAAGTAAAACGAGGGTTATGATTTTTACCGGTATGTATGTATACAATGTATGTATGTTTATGTGTTCCCTCATATCTTCTAAACTCTTCACAATTTGACGAATGAAGTATCGTTAGAAGCGTCTTGATTGTCTCCCTGTGATATCTTGTATAATATGTCTTTTTAGTTTCTTGTCGTAATTAGGTTTTAGTTTTATAATTGTTTCACAAAAGAGGTTTCAAACACAATGTATGTATATTTTTATCTGACATTAACCTAATTTAAAGTCCAAAGCATTGGACTGCCATATTCGCGTACCGTTTAGTCGCGAATTGGGCCGTTTCCGTCCACACACGTGGGAGCCGACATTGACCTCTATTTAATTATCTTTTGTTGAGCGAATCGTGTGCCACAGTGCACACAGCATTGTTTTGATCCGTTTTGTAATGGGTTCGAATTCACACGTTAATGTGAGACCGGTGACCAAGAAAAATACATTAAGAGGTACGTCACATGAACTGGAACATCTTGTGAACAGAAAAACCTATACTCCATTTGAAATAAGATTAGACATTTAAATAAGCCTTTTTTACAGTCCGTTCAACCGATTTTGACTTCTATTGCGTTGGTGGCACGACACATGGCAGCTGCAGTAGACAGTTGGTATTGTGTAAACTTTTTTGTTTTTAAGGCCATCCTTATGCCTACGGTATAGAAGGTAAAATCGGTTGAACGGGCTGCAAAAAGGTTTGTTTAAATGTCTTATCTTATTTCAAATGGAGTATAGGTTTTTTCATCTTATTTCAAATGGAGTATAGTTGGCACTTGAAAATGTCCAAGTCAGTTAGTAAGCGATATAAAGTTACAAACGTTACTATCGTGCTCATGCAATAACAGGATACAAAGCTATATTGGCCATTGCCTCCAAGTAAACACAATTTAAAATTCATTTCCGTCAATTCATACAAGTTAATGAACTTGTGCAGAATTTTAAGCATTTGTTCGGTACGTCTAGATTTACAAAGACAAGGTATCACAAACCTTACGAATAATACAAAAACTACTAGTCTACATCAGCTCGGTGATAAAACGGACTTGGCACAGCGTCTAAAGGTCGCTTTACGTATACCGGTACATAAGACGGTACAGGTAATTTTATAGTAAGTAGATTATATGTTACTGGTTCAATATTTGCACAGTCATTTAAACTACTACGAGATACTTGATACGTGCTACCGTGTGCCGTAAGACAACGGTGAATACATAAGTATGTATGAACCTACATTATCAGATCAACAAATCTGAAAAGCACATATAGACTGTGACAATAATAGCAAGGTTCATATTGTTCTTACTACCATCTGCACCCTAATTGCGTAATACACGATCAAACAGAATTGGAATCGGTTTGAAACAAATGTCTAATCCATTGCTTCATAGGTTCGAGAAAAATTCTGATCAACAACGTAACTTACGAACTTGTATTAGACAATGACGACGAGACTACGAGCAATGGATTAGACATTTGTTTCGAACCGATTCCAATTCTGACCGACCGTGTACTAGCTTCCACCCGCGGCTTCCCCCGCGTGGTATGTCGACAAAAAGTAGCCTATGTCCTTCCCCGGGATGCCATCTATCTCATTTTATGGAAATCCGTTCAGTGGTTTAGGCGTGAAACGGTAACATACAGATAGACAGACAGAGTTACTTTCGAATTTATAATATTGGATTACGCAATTAGGGTGCAGATTAAAATCAAATGTTGCATGTTATCTAAAAGCCGGGAAAATGTGAAACCTCACAGATTGTTTCCGTTTAGTATAAAATAGAGACAAATAGACACGATCATTGTTTAAAACAAGATATTTAACAAAAAAATCAAAATACTCCTGGACAGTTTCAATCGCAGGTGAAACGAGAAAAGTTCAGTCATAAATTACAGTTTCTAACTGCAATTTAAACTCAAACCTTGATAAACTCTTGGATTATTTTCAAAATACAGCTGGAGTGACGATTGTTTCAACAATTTATTGGTGCAAGATGTTAAATAATAAATATTATAAACTCCTTGCACCTGTTGTACATCAGCAACTTTAGAGCGGATATTAGATAATATAAAATGGAATCTTACGAAGGAAATGATTGTGGCAATCGCATGATTGTAACGACTTCCAACTGACTCGTGCAAATGTCATCAAAGTCCTTTGACTCATGCTCACGAACATATGAATTATGAATTGCATGTTTCCGAGGATCGCAATCGATTCCTTTGAAGTTTTATCCAACCACTACTTGCTATAGACAGTCGGAGATTTTAAAACAACAATCTAATATCAAACGCCATCATAATTCACTAGACATTATAAGTACCACTTAATACGATAAAACGGGTACTTTACCTCAGATCAAGATTATTCATTCACTTAATAAACTGTTTCTCGTTAACTATCAATTATGTATATGATGTAATACTAAACAAACATTGCCAATGCTCTTTATCTTCTTAAAGTAATCTAATAAAAAATCGATTAGGTAGTCGTTCAGTGCATGGAATATTCAAATCGATTAAGCAATTCACAATGGTCTGGCAAATGCCTTGAAGATATCAATAATGGTTCTATGGACGAGGACAATGGTATTTCAAATAGGCTATTTTATTTTAAACCATTGGTTCGTGGACAAAGGTGAGGTAGGCAGCCTAATACGATCAAATTATTTGGAAACAATCGTCGACTGTTCTAGTCTAGTGGCCGTAAGCGCTACTGCTGTGCACGAGTTCCTGTGTTCGATTCCCGGGTCGCACAAAGTGATATTCGGTTTTACTATCTGGAATTTGCCCGGTTGAATAGGCTCGCCCCTTATTGGTTACATGATCGATAACTATTTGAATTTGACAACTGCTTATTACTGAAGTGAGCAGATTTATTTTTTATCATTATATCAGACGTTAATCAAGATTTTTTTTTACAGAGCAGGTTGAAAAATTCTCAGTTCAGCGAGCAAATAAAACATACTATATTTCGACCATATATCCATGTAAGTCAATCTATCAAATGTTTTTTACAGGTAGGTAGGTGTATAAAAGCAAAACTCATTAGAAATAAAAGTTATAAAACTAATCTGTTCGATTTTTGCCTTAACACATCATTTATGCCTTAACACTTTTTTGTCGTAGTCGGGTACTACGACAAAAAAGTCAACGAAAAAGATGTAAAAAAGACATCACAGACAGATAAGTCAAAAATCCGGAGTCACACGTGTTAAGGCATAAATCGAACAGATTACCTGTGACTCCGCATTTTCAACACACTTGTATCACAGTCTATAACCAGCAGACGATCAAGACGCTTCCAGCGATACCTCATTTTTCACATTATGATGAGCAGTTTAGAAGTTATGAGGGAACACATGAACGAACATACATACATACAAACACATACATACCGGTCAAAATCATAACCCTCCTTTTTGCTTCGCTGTAGTCGGGTAAAAACGAAGCTCTGCACTTATGTTATAATAAGTATGGCTATAGAAACCGCAAGTGTCATTGTTCAAATCTAACACTTCTGGTTTAAAACTCATAAATATTTATATTTCGGTACACCGAACTCCAAAGATTTTATCTATCAGGCAAATCAGCAAGTGAGCCGGGTAGCAAAAAATGCACCTGAGTGCGGAACACATGAGCAAATATTGTCGTGACTAGCATAATCGAAAATATGATAATATTAATTTTAGCTACTTAAAAAACATTCAGCACGAATAACTGCTAATACTATCAAGATTTGACGCATCTACGAGTAAAGGCTCCCACAAACAGCCGCAAAGCGTCTTTAACAAAACAATTTCTGAGAAAACTTCACGGCGAACAATTCGGCGTCACGCGACAAGTCGCGCCTGTATGTAAGAGCCTTAAACGCTCCCACAAACAGGCGCGATTTCGCGGGCGGGACAAGGGTACAGTTCGATTCAAACTTAATGGCGGTTCGGAACATGAGTGCGAGTCGCTGTAACAATTTCATGTGTCAGCGGGCCGAGCCGCCATTAAGTTTGAATCTAACTGTAGCACTGCCAATCGCGCCCGCGATATCGCGCCAGTTTGCACAAGCTATAACTACAATACGGCCGATATAACTTGGCAGGTCTGAACATAGGCGCATATAACTTTCGTGCATGTTCTCTCACTCACACTGGCCTCATTTATCACTATTTGGTTCTTAAAAAATATTACTGCCCTGCCCAGTCCTCAGTGCGAAGTTCGGAACTGCCAAGTAATATCGGCCGTATCGTATTGTATCTTGAACCAGGACCTGTCGCTAAAGTCTGCTTTGAGCCTCAGAACTCCAATCATTTATAACAGCGTGTACGTAACGTCAGTTCATAAGTTATAAGTACTCGTGAAATACGATTAAAACCATCCCAATTACTATTGTTTATTGATAAAACCACTGACACCATTTGCCATGTTCTAGATTTTACTTCTTGTTGATTTCTGATAAATATCGTGTCAAAAACAACTCTACATTATTGATTTATCCTCAAGCTTTTCAGGTTAAAAGATTGTTAAATATTTGCAGTAAGCTGTGTACATACGGCATGCATTATTCAGTAAATTTTGTGTTTTCAACAAACGTAAAGAGTTATTTGTTTAACAGATCATTTGTCTCTTTTCAAATGCATTAAACGTACTTAGTTTTTAAAACAAAACATCAGTCATGGATAATGATTAATGATGATTGTGTTAATTTGTAGACTGATTATTGCAGAGTCGAGCCAAATGTCAAAAGTATTCAATCTTTGTTGTTTTAGAGAAATTAAATTAAGTCAAATCCAGAAGCCAGTCGGCAAGGAACTTTATAAACATAACGTTACATTCATCATCAATTCATCATACAGTTTACAAATAAATATGCTATTTAAAGGTATCCTTCCTGGTTTAATTAGAACTTGAAATATAAAACAAGTAGGCAATAATTACGTTTTTGTGAATTTAACAGTCGTAGCAGACAGGCGAATCTCGACACCGTTAGAACAATTATTTTCGTCAAGTTTTCGCAGAAATGGTCCCACCAGAGTCGCGTCACGCCTGTTTGTGGGAGCATAAACACGGGTTGTCATGACGAATGATTGCATTGAATTATCTAAGTTGTTTACACAGATATCTAGTGGAATGCAGGCGCCACTTGAAGCCTAGTCATGATTAATCACGCTTTTGTTTATTGCACTGGACATACACTTATTACGAACAAAAGGCATTATTTAATGTCATTGTGGAAAACAAGAACGAGGAAAACTTCACAAGATGCATTGTTTTGTCTCTTGTGTTAACTTAATTTATTTTTCAAACATTTTGCCTCAGTGACACGTTGTTGCATAAAGAGGGAGTAGATGTAGAATACAGCACTTTAATATTAATGCAGTACGGTTGTCTTTTAACTACACGTCTCGATTTACGTGAGTGCACTCATCCTCGCAAAAACGACACCGGTAGAATTTTTATTTGCGTTTCTCACGACACATACTTCTGCAGTTGTAGTATGCGCTCTCAATAACAATATGTATCACCTTCGATCTATATGTATCAAGAACAACTCTTGCCATACTTTGAAGGACTGGTAACTGTTAGACCAGAGGGGACAAGTCCCGTATTTGTAAGAACAGTCCCGGTTTGAACCGGGACTGTCTTCTCAATCTATCAAAAAACTTTATAAAAAAAAAACAACCGACTTCCAAAAAAAAATTGTGTTTTTTTGGAAGTCGGTTTATTTTTTTTGTAAAAAGTTTCTATTTTTCACTTTTTAGTTGTGGTACCTACCCCACACAAATTCGAATATCACTAGCTGATGTAAATGAAACAGTGACGGAGTCAAACAATATATCGTCTACATACACTAAGTGGGAAAAAATACGTAATATTGAAGCTAACTCAAAAACTACGCAATCAAAGTTAATAAAATTTATATGGGACCACCTCTGAAGCATGACCTACCAAACAAAAAAAGAATCATCCAAATCGATTCATAATTGGCGGAGAAATCGAGTAAAATACACACAAAAAAAAAAACATACTGACGAATTGAGAACATCCTCCTTTTTGAAGAAGTCGGTTAAAAAATACCGCGATAAAATTGTGAACCCTTTTTTAATTACGGGAATTAGTCTTCTAGTGCTGGCAAAAGAGCAAATTCTGGACAAATCATTCTTTTCAACGAAAAAGCACCATTTCCAGATGAAACCCTTTATATACTATGCAGCTGTTCTGAGTGCAGTTATGCACACTATACCATGTATGATGTACTACATAATTGTTCGTCTCGTACTTGTCGCCTTGTCGTTATGTTAATTGGTGCCTGTAGCCCTGTATGGCTCTCCTATATAAAAGTAGGGTTACTGCCTACTGGCTCGACCCGTTTCTTAATTGCAGCACTCTATAAGCACGTCGCAAAAGAAATGTAGGCAAACTGCTTACGTCCTTTTCCGTCGTAAGTGAAGAGCAGGTTTTAATATGCAAGTCTCAACTCCTGTATACAAACCATCTTAAAAATTCACTACTTATGTTATGCCTTAGAGAAGGTGGTGAAATCTGTTTATTGACAGTTATCTAAAATTCATGGACGCATCCTTTCTCTAAGAAGAACCTTGTTTTGGTACGAGAACTTGTTGACCATGAACATAAAATAACCCAATAACCTTGTTCCCAGTTCAGTAGGTCATCCCTGGCGCGGAATTGTGACGTTGGTCTTCACAAATAGGTCATCATGCTTGTAGGTCCTTAAAAAATAGGTCATCATGCAACCCCTACCCCCCCTTGGTCCCCGGAATTCGGTGCAACGGGTACAAGTCAAAGTGAATAAATACTGTTTGTGGTCAATTATTTTCTTTCATGACAATTATCAACAAATCTAATAACCCTGTATAGGATACGTATCATGTTTTTTCAACTGACTGAAACATCGATCTTTATTATTTTCAAGTATTGGGGCATTCATCAGTGTCTTATCGCGTTTGTCAGCGCTCAATGGTGACATTAACAAAAAAAATATTTACGTCAATATTTTTTTGTTGTTGTGTCCAAACTAGTTTAACAACAGTGTCACAGATTAATAATGACTACCTATCCATTAAATAGTGAATATGCTTGTAATTATTTAGAAGTGTCCATAAAAGGCACCTTGTTAAAATAAAAAAAGAGATATTTCCACAGAGCTCGTACAAAACTGATCATTAATTCCGATTACAACATAGATAAGGTTTCAAGTTTTCTGTAGACATTTTAGGCAATACTTATACAATGGCTAATATTTTCGACATTTTAAAGCAAAGACTATTGCTTAAATATTTTTTAGTACAGGACAATAGGTACCTGAACAAAACTGATTATTATAAAAAATGTTACTTTTCTGAAAGAACTGAAATTCAGTTGCATAAAGTTATCACTTGTGTAGTCAGTAATTACGTCCGATCAAAGACAGTAATATTTTTGCTGACCTTGCAGATTTGGGGTTTGTAATATTCATTCACAATGATTTGCATTTATCAATAATACAGGATGTAGATAATTTGCAGGTTAACAGATACAGCAATAATACATACAGGATGTAAGGGACCGCCCTCCGCAAACTCATGGGATGAATTCAGTACAATTATCATACTAAGACGACTGGTTCATGAAATTATTTCAGGAACGTTATGGGAATCCAATAAACCTGATTTGTTTTATTACCTCAGACGCAATATATTGTTACCGTGGCCCAATACACGTAGCCGCACTTCCCGTGATGGGGCGGAGAGGCGCTCGCGACGCGTGATTTAACAATGTAAATTCTGAGCTTCACGCGTCGTTCGCTATAGTATTTCAACATCTATTGCTGGTTTTTGGATTTTAGCTGTTTTATTTACATAAATGGACTGCTGTGTACAGAGAATTTAATTTTACATTGAAATAAAGGAATAGTAACTTAAAAGAATGTTTTCCGGAGAAAATTTCTGGTGGAATATGATTCAAAATAAGGAGCTGAATACCCCCTGTTAATTTGCGGAGGGCTGTCCCTTACAACCTGTATAGATACAGCTATAAAACCGTGGTAAACTTTGCTCTTATTATTGAAGGTACATGGCACATGTACTGCTATTTACAGGTTATGAGATATAAAAAACACACGGCAAGATCTCATCATCGTTACACGTGTCTTGTAAAAAAATGTTCCCATCGTTTTGTTTGGAAAACTTGCAAATATCACTTCTCATCATAAAAACTTACTGCAAGAATTTTATTCTCATGGACATATTATTAAAATGACGCAGTCATCACATTGGCATTAATTAATTGCAAACAAGATTTTAATTGAAGTGTATATTTACCGTATGAGCTTTACATAATTTTAAACGAACGCTTTTATTATTTTAAAAAATTCATTTAATGTTCCGCGGCAATGAGAACACATATTCAACAGCTTAGTAATCGAATTAAATAAAGTAATATAATTCTATAATTGTTTCTGTTGACGTGTGTTTTCCCTCGACTTCAACCATTCAAAGTTCAGAGTGGACCCTCTTCATCTTCTACGGAACGTATCGTCCAAATTAAATGTTTCTAACTTTGGTGAAGAGTGGAAGTCTGTGAGTCGTCTGTCAGTTAAGCAGTAATCACGGAACTGTTTAGTATGACAATGTTATTCGCGTTCCTTCAATCTAGTCTCATTTTAGTAACAAAAATCTTCGTGGCCGAAGACGAATCGTAAACCGGAACCGTGTCCAAAGCGCCGATTACAAAAAAGGTGCATCAAAAATACCCAAAATATCTCAGGAAAGTCGTCTGTTACAAAGACGTGTCCAATTTACTTTAATTATTATTTCGCGTGGCCAAGTATTATCTGCGACCACTAACCAATGTTACACGTGCAACACCAGCATCATTCACGTGTTTCGGTATTTTTTCTACGAGTAAGGGGCGATGATTTCAGGCTATCACGCTAAAACGGCTGAACGGATTTGGACAAAATTTGGCACAGGGGTTGACCTGAAGAAGGACATATAATAAAGTATAGAGACTCTCTATACTTTATTATATCTCTATGCAGGAAATATGCCGGTGGCGGCGTTTTGTGGTTGTGGCCGGTGGTCCGTGTGCGTGGAGTAAGTTCAGAAGATCATCGTCGTGCGTTGTTGATTGTCCACATCAGCCATAGCACATAATACATAGAGGTGCATGTCTGTTGCTAAAGCGCAAAAAATTATGAACGGTCAAAGTAATTTGGGCAATGAAATCGAGTGATCATCTGAACCGCCTCAAAGTTAGCCAGGCGAAGATACAGCTGGCGGGCGATGGGGCGTGTAATAGATACCTTTTTGTATAAGGACAGTGACCGAGGCGACCGGAATGACACAACGAAATAAAGTTATTTGAAATTGGGTTCGTTTAATTAGAATGGAGTACTGCAATTCATTTCGTAAAAAAGCTCCAACCAAGCGGCGTCAATACACTTTTGGAAGTGATTATAATCTTAAGGAAGGATGTTCAAAGTCAAACGTTAAGTGGTGAATACGTTGTTCTTTACAAATCCAAAAATACGTGTCATTATGACGGTCAAAGTCGAAGTCAAAGTCAAATAATATATTCCAAAGAGGCACATTTGAATGTGAAAATTTACAAAAAAAAGGTCACAAGTCCGTATAAAAACTTGCAACTGAGCAAGCAAGATGTAGCAAGACAGAAAGTAAAATTAGAAGTATGTATTTTCAGTTAGAATTTGTATAAACTAGTACAGAATGCGGCCTACTGTATACATTATACAAAGTTACGCAATAGAGGCAGTAATAGGAATCATTTTTTATCCAAACACTTACTACTCCTACTTGCGTAGTTTGTTATTGTAACAGAAAAATACATTAGGTATGTACTTACTGATTTTTTATTGGCATATACATTATTAATCACTCCCTTGTCTAGATCAATAACGATATGTTCGCACCAAAGCCTCGTTTAAAATCGCATCACACCTTGAGTCAAAACCTTGCAAATGAGAAGATATCATTTTTTTTTAATTCTATGCCTAAAGCTATTTTATAGATTATCTCTATAATTATAGAGATAATCTATAAAATAGTGGGTTGGTGTAAACTTTCACGTAATAATAAATACTGTAGTTTCCTATCTTACCCACCTACGACATAAACCGCTTTCTAGGCGCCACAAGCATACGACGCGGGCGCTTAGGAGATACTCGTGAGCTTTCATCAGCGACCTAGCGACCAGAGATAGGCTCATTTGTATATTCATGGAAGTCACAGCAATAGCCATTAAAAGTAAAAAGTAGTAAGAGAAATTACAGGATTGACGTAGACGTCAAACGTCATAAATATGTATAACGATGCCGTAGACATAGCGAGGCTGATGAAGTGCCTGGGATTTTAATCATAAAGAGAGCAATAAAAAAGATTTCAAATTAAATGCGCTTTTGAATTGTTTAATTGATCGACTTGGAAAGTTAAAGCTAGTTGCCCGTTCGAAAATATAGACACTTATTTTTTTAGGGTTCCGTACCCAAAGGGTAAAGCGGGACCCCTCTGACTAAGGCTCCGCTATCTGTCTGTCTGTCCGTCTGTCACCAGGCTGTATCTCATGAACTGTGATAGTTACACAGTTGAAATTTTCACAGATGATATATTTCTGTTGGCGCTATAACAACAAATACTAAAAAACCGAATAAAATAAATATTTCAAGCGGCTCCCATACAACACACGTGATTTTTTGCCGTTTTTATAGATAATGGTAAGGAATCCCTCATCCGCGAGTCCGACTCGCACTTGGCCGGTTTTTTATTTTAATATTCGCTATCAGCCAGGGGGAATGTTTAATCAGGCAAGGCACCTCCTAATTATCAACTACATATGAAATTGTATTAAATTAACAAAGCTGACAATTAAGAAACACGCGTGGAACCCGGATAATGGCGGCTGATGGCCACTTCGACTCCCGAGTGGATAAGTTCACAAAACGTGTTTTCACCATACCTGGTTTGCGGAAGATCGTTAAATGACGACCTTTACCATTGTGATTCATAAGGCACATTAATCCGTACGGCTTTTGTTAAGGATCCATTGACAATTAAACAGAACTTTCGCTTTCGGAGGGAAATTAAAAGTTGGTTCGTAGAATAAGCAGTGAATTTGAATTAAGTCTCGTTAGTAAATATACGGCCTTCTGTTGAATACCCAGTCAAGATCTAAAAGCACATCAGAAACAGTAAAAAACCAGCTACGAAATGAACAAAAAGGAACTGCATCTTTTTATGAAAATCACTAAACACAAATGTTAGTGCACATGGCTCTCTGAGTGACTCATTTATCTATTGATTAAATTCAAAGATGTATCCGAAAGGTTAATGTGTGAACTATGAAATTATATAATCAACATAAATATGTATGCGAAATTGTATAATAGGTCTAATCAATAATAAGTAGTTGTGACATGTTAAAATCACTTAAACCTATTTCGCGAATGATCTATCGAAGTAGATTGTAGAATAACTTTAGTACTTAATGGAATAAAGTTTCTTCCTTTACATAATCTATATTTTTTTTTAAATCACTTCTGTGGTTTTCAATAATTGTAATAACTAATAATAATTGAGAATTACAGAGTAGGAAGTTTACTGATCAGTATTTTTTATTTTATTTAGTCCTAACTGGTTATGTATTGACGTCAAAAATAACCAATTATTAGAACCAGAAAAACAAAATTTAATCAAGAATATTCCGCAACGCATTGATCTGCGATATTACCTCCGTGTGATTGATAATAAACTGATTTATAGCACAGGTATATATTAATAATGCCAATGTCAATTACTTGAAACGACTTCAAGAATTCAATACCGCTACTGTGTAATTAGAATACTATTTCTGTATTTGCAAATAGGCGCCGTTTGTTTACTAGGCAACCGCAAGAACTGTAAAAAAATAAGATTGTACCAGAATAAATAGATCTGAAAGTAAAATTGAACGCATTTATCTGGATTAAATTTTGCAATCTCCATTGCATGTTGACTGAAAAAATTGCAACGTCAGCAGTCGACAAAGTTTTAAATTCATTACTTTTAATGAAGTTCCATAACATGCTAGATACATCGCTACAACTCCTGCCACAACTCACAGCTGTAAATGGTGAAGCCAAACAATGAAGCTATACATCTTCACAAACTAAATGTATACTACTTGTAGTTAGTAGTTTTCTTAAATCTGTTAGCAACACAAATCCGACGATATCCGGTGCATTTAGATCGGTTCATTTCCATTACGTTTATGTTGCTAATTCTTCTTTATGCGCAGAAGCAACTAAGCTATTAATGCTGATATTTAGCTTATCATATTTTCCTTAATTAATTCGTCTAGATCTTCTTAGGTTTCAGTAATTAGTGTAATTACCTACCGTTTATCGTTTAATTCCATTAGCAACTGCACGATTATACGATTATTTTAAAGCCGGTTTGAATAGAACCAGCCAAATGACGATTTCTCATTAATTGGACCGATCTACGATTGAAAGGTTAATCGTTCAGAAGATTAGAGCTCTATTGATTTCAATTTTGCTGTTTAGTAGACCAAGGCCGATGGAGCACGCTCAAATATAACACTTGACATCAAACTAAATGAACTTCACGAGAAGATTCGTGTGAAGAAGGTCAAGATATTCTGAATAAGTTCGTGATACCGTTGAACGAACCGAGTCATTATGAAGTAATTTTTTTTTTAGAGATATTACAAAATTATTGCTTCATTTTTATATAATTTCATGTAAATGTTAAAATTCACCTTTACTAATTAGATGGACGATTTCGTTGTAATATGTTACCAACTTTGTAAAGTTCAAGTCTGTTCAAGACCTTCGATAAGGACGTTGTGTCCAAAATGTACAAATACAAAAGAAGTTCAAGGGTTAATAGAATTACTTTTTATTTATTCTAAGCGCTCGACATTCAGGATTGTATATTTTTAATAGCCATCTTTGGAGTTTGGACTAAGTATTCGAAACCTTACATGCGTCATTCATTTTCAGGATCAGAATCAATTACAAAGTTTTAAATTATCTTTATGAGTGTCAAAGACTTTATCTTCATCCGCTCTGTCACCGACCTTACTGATTTCTCTTTAAGGGGGATGCGCCAAGGTAGCTCGCGAAATTCAAATTTTCTTACGTTTTTTACAATTTGCAAGTCAGTGTCAGGTTGTATGTTGATTAAAATATGATTTGCGACCGTAGCCAATATAAATTTACAGAATTATAACCATTAGATACAGGAATATAACGCTTTAAGTTAGATTAATGCTCAAATGTCATGATTTCATGAAATAGTCATTGAATAGGATTATAATGAACTCAGAGAGTTGTATTCATTACTTTTATGATTATGATTCTATAAATAAATATTTGAAAGGACCGCGAATAATATTTAGATCAACATACAACCTGATTCTGTCCCGCAAATAGCAAACAACGTAAGAAAATTTGAATTTCGCGGGCTACCCTGAAGCTGTCGCCTTAATCGAATTAAACTTTCTTTCCAATGCTACAGCAAAGACGATTAGTAATATTAGATTAGAAACTCAACATTTTCTTATTTTACAGATATTCAGTCGTTCTGTTTCTGTTCTATTAGAAGCAGCGTTGCAGGCTCGTAGCTCCCCTAATCATATCGTTCTAGACCACTTTCACCTATCGAGAACTGCGGAAGCGTTGGAGCCGCGTCAAATCGATTCACTCAGTATTCGTTCAAGTTTCATTTCACGTCTCGATGATTCTATTTAAACCTTAGTCAATTTACCGATAAACTTTTCAATAAAACCGCTAGTTCGGTACTGAATGTTAGATCAAAGAAACTAGAGACGACCTTTTTGTGTGGGGTTTGTGAAAAGAATCTAGTCGGAAGTGTAACGATGGAAGGTGGACTAGAAATCCATACAATAAAATAAACCAGAGAATGGAAGTGATAAAAACGGGACAAGAGTTTCAGCAGCATAAGTAGGAAAAGTTTCCAAAACAAATATACTAGATGCTTTATGGTGACACAGTTTTGCAACATTCATCTTGATTGTTGCTATATTTAAAGCACTCGACTGGCCCAAAACAAAGCGCCCTACTTGCAGCTCTGCTCTCCTGGTGACGGCAGACAATCGTGATGACGGTACCTCCATACTAGTCATAAAAGTAAACGACCAGCCATTCTCGAGCACTGTGTCAGATCAAAGCAATTTATCTCATACAGCAGAACAAATTAGACTGACTGAAGTTTCTCAATAATAGTCGGTACCAGAGAGCGCTTTTAATATCAAAGCCAATAATTATCTTCATTTAGGCCAAATGGACGGCGAGAAATAATATTAATAAAGTAATTAAAGCTCTACGTTAAGATATTTTACGACCGGACTAATTTAAATTAAACAATAAAGGTGTTTAAAAAATGAAATGAATTGCCAATTATCTCGAAAAATAATAACATGAATGAATGTACGATACCTAAATCGGCGACATTCTTGCTTGGCAAAGTAGTGATATACAGTAAATAGTTAATGATAGAAACGATGGTTGGTTTGTGTGAAAGATGACGATTTAGCTTGAATACTGAAACGACGGCTAATAGAGATGTATGGAAGGACAAGGCATGTTGCACCGATCCCAAATTAATTGTTTCAGAGCAAGACGATGATAATAATAATCATTCTTTGAAGAAAACTTACTAACTAAACTAAGGTTGACTGGTAGAAAATGCCTCAGGCATTAAGTCCGCTTTTATACAGTATTTTTTTTTTACTTGTGAATAAAGTTTTAATAAATAAAAACTTAAGTTTTAGAAATAAAACGCTCTACCTATTAAAACGATAAGATTCGTGAATATTTTATTACCTTAAAAGCTCCTGCAGACAGGCGCAACGCGACACCGGTACAACAATTTCCGTGAAGTTTTTATTGAAATTGTCCCACCAGCAGCGTCGCGCCTATCTGCGGGAGCCTTAATATGTTAACTCGTTTATGCTAATGTTGATCGTAAATTCGAAACAAACTATATTTGGTATCAAAAATAAATAAATAAAATTAATGATACATGGGAACATTTGGAACCAATAAATGATTGTGAAAAAACAAACACTAGTGCTGCACTCATCGACCCAACAAACAGACCCAATAAAAGGAAAACAAAGAGTCATATCAGCTGCTTATCGTCGTGACCAAGTTGTAGAAGCTAACCGAGGGTAACGTGGTTTCCATCATTGGATAATTTAACCAATCCATTGCTATTGAAGCTACAAATTATAGAATCCGCACCCTAATTGCGTAACCCACGCGATCTATCAAAATCTGTTTCATTTTGACAGTTCATCAACATTCATTGCGTTATTTAGGTACGTTGCTGAGCTGATTTTTTTTTCGACCATCGACATTTTCAAATGGAATGGATTAGCAATATCCTTCAAAATGATTCAGATTATGATTGATCGTGAGTTACGCAATTAGGGTGGAGGGCCTTGCTGCAGTGTTGGTTAATGATAAACTCGATGAAGTCAAAGAGAACCAATCAACAACAAAGACTGAGAGCATAATAGTCGAGGAGCCTGATCAAGTACCATAGGCACAGACAGTAACTATTAGGACACACGAGCATTAATCAAGGTTGTCAAGGTCCAATCGATAAATAAACTCTTCCGCGATGATGTTCTCGGTCTCTTTTACGCTTCATACATTATGACACGTGCGAGTGAAAGAACAATAGTGTGTGAGAACTTTAGAAAACTAGATATTATTAGTACTCCTTTAAAGGAAAATGTAATTACGTGCCCAACCATGTATGTCAGTGAGTTATTGTGTTTGTAACGCGCGGCATTCGACTAGGAAACGAGTTTGTACGTCAAGCGGTTTGTTGTGACGGGTGGGTGAGGCAACAGTTTCACTTGTACAGCTTCTACTATTCCGACTTCTTTCATATAGACGTGTTTTGAAATTGGTGACCACCTTACCATTTTGGTTAATTAAAATTCTTGAGGCTGTGGGAGGAAAATTCCAATTTATATTCGGTGTTTTTCCTCTAAGAGATAAAATTATACAAAAATAAAATTTAAACTACTAGATCTAAGACTGCATCACGTTCGCTTGTTAGGTATGTAACTCGATCTCCAAGCTCTGTTGCTATTGATTTGATTCCAAGAAGGTTACCGAACGATATCGTCCGGCATACATCGTCGTTGTGTCCATGTCAAGGGTGGAGTCTCCCATTACGGTCATGCCACGCGCTCGCAGGTGCTTCCGCGGCCCACACATAGCTCGGTGACCTCCGTGACCGAGCCGGTTTCAATCCCACTGTGCATTGCACTGTATGCCTCATATATTTTAATGGTCGACTCTACTTTTTGTTTCGACTTGATATAAAAATATAACAACAACATCTAAGTAGTGTGATGTATGTATATTGTTCTTTTGAATTTAGTAATATAAAGTTAGATGATAATAATATTGTAAAAGATAAAATATTTTATCATGAAGAGTCAGATGTATTTTGCTATGTTTTGTAAAGTTACGTAATCTAATAAGAAATAATAATTAAGTTTGTTACGAGATGTTTGTTATTATAACACCCCTCTTTTTCCGTCGGGGTTTAAAAATTAGAAACCTAAACCCAATTATAATTTCGTGCTAATTTTTAACGTTATACAAATCAGGTTAAAATTATACGGTGATGGATTAGTAACCCGTCATTACCTAAGATTGCATGTATTAGTTCGTGTAGGTAGGTACACGTAATTAGGATCATTGACCCTCCGTGGTTGCATATGTACTGACCAACTATTATGTACATATCCGCTCGAAACTTCACTATAATTATATATAGTAACGTCCATTTATCAATCGTCCTCCATTTTTACCACCAAAGTATTATGAAAAGAAACCGCCGCGTGTTGTTTTGGTATAAATAAAATGATCAAACAAATACCAAGTCACTACACATTATAATTATTGAGATTATCAATGTTGAAAACAAAGTTCAAAATATTGATAAATAAATAACCGGATTTTTGAATTATATTATGTAAATTGTACAGTGTTATTTCAATATCTTTACTGAAGAAAGTAATAGAATGCTAGGTGCTACATAATATACACTACCTGATGAAATGTAAACGAACATGGCCGGTCTCAACTTACCTGCAACAAGAGGAATTCACAAATTAAACTTCAACGTAAAAAACATGTTAGCAACAATTACAGTTTTATGGAAAATAACATTTTAGGACAAGGAAGGCAAGAAAAAAAAAAAGTCAGCTTGCTAAACATCAAACTCGTGTTTCTTAACGAAAAGATGTCACGTCAGATACAGAATTCATAGAAGACAGTTTCCCCTTTCCATTCATTCATTTTGATGTAATTCTACAATGAAGAGAGCTTGTTTGAACCTTTTTTGATGAAATTCTGTTTTTTGTAACATCTTAATCAATAGACAAATTACGTTGGTTAATTAAAATCAAATTGGCCCAGTAACAGTCATCAGACGAGAATACGAGATCGATCGAAGCAGAGTGTGGCGCCACATTTTCGCATTTTTTGTCACCAACCAATATTTTCAAGGTCACCAGCGAAGTTCTATTTCCCAGATGACACTAAATATCAACTAGATACTTAGATCGGTTTATAAAATATTAAACATTATATTTTAGCACAGAAAAAAACTGTTGCTGTAAAGAAACTGATCTTGGCATCCTGTTGTTACTTCGCTAAATGTTTAGAAACAAGGTAATTTAGAAATAACAAATACTAGGAATAATATTTCTATTTATACAACTAGGCTCACGTATTAATCTTGTTCAGGGAGGTAACCCAATTCGGTAAATTTCGCTCAATTTCGAAGGACGACCTTTCCAGTACCTTATTCATGAAATTCGCGGTAAATGTATATTTGAGTTGGAGTTAGAGGTCGCTAGAGACGGGATCGATGTACAGTTTTAGACGAAAATTCTGAAGATATTGGATAATGATATCGGAGGTTCTCAGAAAGAAAATATTAACATTTGAGGGTACGTAAACACGCTGAAACAGATAGATGAAATGTTCGATTTCTTTTAGCGGCAATTATAACTACATATTATAAAAACTTTTCAAAAAAAAAAAAAAACCGACATCCAAAAAAAAACACTCAAAACTGAAAAATAACTTTAATTTCGGAAGTCGGTGTCTTTGCTTTTCAATTTCCGTTTTTTGCCACCGACTTCCGAAATTAAAGTTATTTTTCAGTTTTGAGTATTTTTTTTTGTAAAAAATTCTATTTTTCACTTTTTAGTTGTGGTACCTACCCCACACAAATTCTAATACCACTAGCTGATGTAAATAACAGTGAAGGAGTAAATGAAAACATCGTCTAGATAAACTAAGTGGGAAAAATACGTAATATTGAAGCTAACTCAAAAACTCCACAAGCAAAGTTAATAAAATTTATATGGGACCACCTCGGAAGCATGCCCTACCATACAAAAAAAGAATCATCAAAATCGATTCATAATTGGCGGAGAAATCGAGTAACAAACATACAAGAAAAAACATACAGACGAATTGAGAACCTCCTCCTTTTTGAAGAAGTCGGTTAAAAACAAAGTCCTCCGCCGCGTCTGTCTGTCTGTTCGCGATAAACTCAAAAACTACTGCACCGATTTTCATGCTGTTTTCACCAATGGATAGAGTGGTTCTCGAGGAAGGTTTTAGTATATAATTTGTCAAGCGGGCGAAGCCGCGGGCATCAGCTAGTATATAATAATAAGTATATATATTTTTATATTTTTAGTGTGGAAATTAGGTCAAACTGAAAAGGTTACTAATAATTTGGCTTGTAGCCTCCAACTGCATCATAATACGCCTCTTGGAGTCTTGGCCCATATTCAGCGATGCACATTACGGTCGAGTGGTGATGAATAGTGCCTCAGTGTTAGCACAAAGCACTCATCACTCAGGTACATACTTCCCTGATGCGGAAACAATGCTGAACATGGCTGTCAAGACATTTTTCTACGCTCGCTCTTCCTAGTTTTTATTTCTTAGTAATTGAGCTCATAAACTTTATGGGTTCTCTCTAACAAGGTCAAGTACAAAGTATATTATGTAGGTAACATAAACTTGTTTCTTTTAGTGAAACGTCAGAAAAATATTCTGAAGGAATCTGAGCTTGAAATTCTTTTCTGAAAAAAATGTTTGCATCGTCGGCACGTCACGCGATGTTTTATGGGGTAGTAGGTACATAGGCGCTTATGTACATTTTATGTCGATCGATACAAGTCCTTGGCTTTGAAAACACGTTTGACCTTTTCCATTGTCTCGGAAGATTCAGTTTTA
This sequence comes from Lithophane ornitopus, assembly GCA_948473465.1. Taxonomy (NCBI): domain Eukaryota; kingdom Metazoa; phylum Arthropoda; class Insecta; order Lepidoptera; family Noctuidae; genus Lithophane; species Lithophane ornitopus. The sequence continues at coordinate 3,448,706 of OX419629.1, forward strand.
TTCTTGTAAGAAAGGTCTTGAGAGTATATTTTATAGATTTAGCGCCAGACTGCCTTCCGCGCCATCGCCAGTGCGTCATATTGGAGTAGTTTTACATGTGTCTAATTGGCGAATTTGTCTTTATTTACTTAAATCAATTGAATTATTTCTTACTTAATAGTCTCAGTAGGTAGGGTAGGTGGTACGTGGTTTACATCGCGTATTCGCGTCTTTGATGTAAACACCATAGCATGTTACATCAATAATTATAGGTACTTACACTCTGCTATTTGAAGATCCGCAAGTAAATTACAAACGATAATTAAAATCCAATCAAAGTGTCGAGGAATATCATTTATTACACGACTGCCCAAAAAGGAGTGTAATGTTTTCAGGGTTCATGTATGTATGTATGTATGTATGTATGTGAGTTTCTTTATTCCACCGTAACTTTAAAATGCCTGAACGGATTTGGATGTATGGGATATCGTTAGAATACTTACATTATCCCGAGTGATATAGGCCATGTTTATTTAAAAAAAAAAACAATATGGCGGCAGTATGGCTCCATTTTAAAATGTGAAAAATAAAAAAAATCTTCAATTATTTACAATATGGGTATCTAATTGAAGGCCTTGATGAGCACATTCCAAAACTATATAATTTATTGGCATAAGTTTTACATAGGTAGAGTGTACATGCAAATAAAGCAATAAAAATCATTTAATCTTTGGCTGCAAACGATAATCAGACTTTAGTAACACTGCAAATGTCTAATTGAGTGAATGGTTTGGTAGATGATTGAGTTATTATTAGAATTCATTCATAATCACACAGTAGGTACCAATACTTAAGCAAGTAATTAAAAAAAATTGTTAACACAACGCCAACTATTAATAGCGGTAAACAAAAATCTACCTAAACTACAAAAAAATAATACATACTTGTCACTAAAATGTATAAAATAAAAATAATTAATTAAAAAACACGACTGCCCTGCATTATTAATTTTCTAATAAAAACTTTTTATGGACCCATAACAAAGTCAAACATAGGGCAATGCATTCAATTGATCAAGTAGCATTTAAAGGTCGGAACTGTAATTACATTACCATAAAATACTCCATCAAGCCATAACACGCTCTTCGTGGTTTACCTTAGAGGCTACATTCGAGCCAAGTAAATTTTAAAGATGGCATTTACGTCCTAAATTACGGTCTATCAGGATCCTGTATCTTCAAGCAATGTTGGTGTTTGCCGTCTCTTTCGCTCCTCATTACAAGAAGCGAGACACGAGCATAATATTTACACCAAAGCTTGTTATCTGTTTAATTATATTTATATGAATGAATAGGTACCTTTCTAGACGCTTTAATGTAATCAACTTATAGAATTCATATTTGCAGAATAATATTATAGTCATGTAAGTAATTATAACCGACAAAGTCCAAATTGAAAGGAGACCACAGTCATGCTAGTCCTACATCATAATGTATACATCTTACAGCATACATAATTTGAAAGAAATGTTTAGACCGTGCTTATAAAAAGAATCTAAAGATAACACAACAAACAATCAAGATTTTGGTCGTTAACCGAATATTTTGTCAGAAGACATTTTGTTTGTTGACATTCAGTTCTCCTTCAGGCGTAAGCGCTCATACACAAATTCATAAAGCGTACAGTCAAATATTATCTCAAATTATCGATTTGCCCTCGATAGCTGGTCTTTTTCGGTTCATCTCCCATCCAGTCCTTTAATTTGAGGAGCCCATCTGTCCTTGTCCCGACTTAGCGCAAATTTTTCGAACAGATAACATCTGGCCGTGAAGCTGGCAATTTTTTGTGAATGGCCATTATCCCTTACCGTAATGACTAGAACGAAAATGAAGAACGGAGAAATGAAATGAAATAGTTTATTCTGTAAATAGTATATTGGAATCACTTTTATACGTCATATTAAAAAATATTAAAAATAAGCTAAATGAGGTCGGTGTTTCCTATCCGAACTCAGAGGTCGCAGTCTCTTTTAAAGTCCCACGTATAATCTTGGTCAGGCCATATGACGACTATGTTTATTAGCGTCTGAAATGGTCTTTTGAGGAAAGAACCACACATATTTGAGTGGACCTGACCAGTCAGTGCAAGCATTTGTCAGTAATAGAGAGACAGCTCATGTGCTAATATGATCGTATATAATTATACAGATAATTTATAGACTCTCCTAGAAATGTATACTGACGTGGTCGTATCGCGAAAACTGTTACTGGCCAGTCAGAGGGTTATCAGTGTTTGCCATTTTATCAATGTATGCATTGACGCGATAAAGCGAATGGAAAGTTGTATAAATCGTTGATGACAAAGTATTGATTAACTACTTGTAAGTATGCAGTTTTAAAATTCTAAGGGAATATTCCAATACGAAACCTTTTGCATCGTAGGGTTTCGTTTTTATTGGTACAAAAAACAAGTCTGAGAGCAGTGCCCTGTTTATCAAAACTTACAAGCCTTATATTACCAAGTTTAGTGTCATTATTTAGTTCACAAGTACTTATATTTTTACACTTTTATTCGTGATTTTGTTTATCCAAAAATTCTTTGTAAGTTACCACTTGTAGAAAATCATAGCAAATCCAAAAAAAGGATATATTATTAAACTTTCATTCGTGATTTTGTTTATCAAAAAATTCATTGTAAGTTACAACTTGTAAAAAATCATAGCAAATCCTGAGTGTCCGGCGACTCTCTATTCCGTCTTAAAAGTTTACAAGTGTCGTGCTTAGTACCGCAATCAATTTTTAAATGCGATTTTCTTTTTTTAAATGTGGTCAAAAGAGAGAGATGACCTGATGCCCGTGTCGCAGCAGTGGGAACATTAAGGCTGATTATGAATATGGAGATGAACTACGAATTTAATGAAAAATTAACATTCTAGGTAACTGGCGAAAGTGTAGACTTGTAACTTTTGATAAACAGGGTACAGCTTCAATATTCCAGTCCAGCGTACACGATAAGTGATGAATTGATGATTCTTGCCAACCATAGAAATATAAAAAACAGATGCCAACCAACATCCCAAATTACAGTTTCGCAGAATTTGACGTAAACAAAGCTTCGCAAAGTAATTATGAATCACGAACATAATGTACGGAAAAAAGGAAGTACAAGTAAATAATTGGCGAAGTCTTTAACCTACAGTCGTCATAAGAATTATATAAGAAATCTTAAATACTGTTACAAAATACAACATTGCTTTACATTTTCGACACGGTTAGCGCAATAAGTAAGACGCAATCGATCAAGTTTTGCTACAGCAAAAATATGAGCACACTTCAACTTTTTTTGTTTTATCTTCTCCTAATATTGAATAACATAGCAGAATAAAGGCTTCCGCGACCAGGCGCGATTCATGTGGAACAATTTCTATGAAAACTTCACGGAAATTGTTCTACCGGCGTCGCATCGCGCCTGTCTGCGGGACTCATAATTGCGTAATATGCTGCAGGTATTTCCCAATATTTTTGAGAACTTATTAGCTTTGTTTTTGTTGTTGTCAATCTGAGTATTATATTGTGGCAAGATTTTAGTTTTAAAAATCGCCAGGATTTAAATTTTTTTTTTCTGTCGTCGAATTTTTTGCAGTTCTACGCACAATGGATCTATATCCTGCGTATTACTGCGTAGCTCTAGAGAACTACGCACGCTACGAGACAATGTACCAATAGCACGTGTAGCATGACAACCATAGAAACGAGTTTTCTACGGGTTTTGTCGACGGAAGAATAGACAAAATGACAGATTGTGATTGTCCATCATTTTGTCTATTATTCCGTCGACAAAACCAGTTTCTATTGTGGTCAATTGGTCATGCTAAGCGTGCAGATCGTACATAATAACTGCCATTCGACGCCATTTCTTAATTTCACTGAAACTGCATAAAAATATCTACTTAAATCTGTAATCAAATTCCTATCTTATCTACTGGAAATCGTTATCAAATTACAGACGACCTTCTGAAAAAAATAGTCCAGCATAGACAGACTTTATATAGTTTTTGATAAAAACACTAGCTTGTCATTATTGAGATCCTGTTTAAGGATCCCACTTTAAAACAGGCAACAAGCTATTATTAAGTCAACGATCTTAATATTTATGTATTGAAACAGGAAAAACATCAACTACACCGCATCGTTCGACTCACATTACAATACTATAATTTCATAGAATAATTTTCCGACCTATTTACTACGCAGAAGTTAAACCAGTATCTCTCTATTAAATTCTGACACTTGAATTCTATAAAGCTTCGAACATCAGCCATATTATTATATAATAAATACGTTCTTTTCGTGGATAAATACTAGAATTATATCAGAAAGCCACACAAAGAAGTCATTGGGCTAATAATAAGATACGCGATAACCATTCTGACTGTCAAGTTTAGTGATTATGTCAATACGCCCGATCGTTTAACTGTCTGTGAAAGACCGCAGCACCTCATAAACGTCCACAGTTTTACAATAGAGGGAGTAGATAAGCTGACTGTTGCAGTGACAACAAAGACTAAAGATAAAGGGTGAAAATGTTCGATCTGATTTCTTCGCAGTACTTAAATCTTTGAGTGAAGAGTACTTCGGCAAACTCAGGGCGTACAGATAGATACTCACAAACTTTGCTTTATTACCTTGAACTGTCCATCTAGGCAAAGGCGTTCCAATGGGGCATTCAACTTTTGTCGATGCTAACTTACTGATTACAATAAAATTACCTTCATGACCGTAATTTTATATCAAAACTTGGAAGAAATAGGATTACACTCATACAAAAATAATGCCTTTTCAGGCTTATCACGAGTACGGACTCTATCCTAATTCGTAAGCAACTCCTCAGTGAGCTCATTCCATAAAAGGTGCAACTGCTTACTGCAGAGCGTACCTCATGTTCTTTATCTTGTCACGTTATGATGTATCATCTATCAACTATATGATCTATCAACCAAACCTTGGCCGAAAATGTTCGCAAAATATATGTCTGTTTTTGTGTACATGGGGTTTGGCACAACTAAAACAAAAAGAAGCACGTTACTTTATCACGTAACTAAAATATTATACTGTTCAGCCAAATAAATTATTTATCGTATTAAAAAAATGTCGCATACCTTCGTCTTTCAGCTATTGTTATAGGTAGGTACTTTCACTTTCCCCGAAAGTATTATATGAACTTTTTATGATTATGATTATTTCTCAATATCACTCACAGTGTTTTCTCTCTTCTTCAAACTAAATACCTAACTGTCGCGTACCGGTGGGCTCGGCGGCCTGTAGCGCATTGTGGCTGGAGTGCACCGTGCACAGTAATTCTATCTAAGCACTAAAACAAACAGGTTTTGCTGGGACCGTTCTTGTTGTTTTGTTTTTGTAATTATATGTATATATATTATTTTTTTATTAGATACTAGTTTATTTATATTATGACTTATTATTTATTAGGTATGTTGAAACTGTATGTACTTCCCGTCATTTGTCCATAAGGGTTCATTAGAAAACCAGCGTCAGACAGTATATTCTGTCTGGCATTAATGCTGAAATGAGCCTTTTTGGCGCAGCCGTGAGGCACACATTATCGTTTAATTTTTTTTATTTATTCTTTATTTTGATATTTGTGTTATGTGTTTCATGAACTGTGTCCAAATAAACTTTATTCTTATTCTTCTTTTTTTATTCTTATCACTCCGAGCTAGGCTAGCACTTGAAGCCACGTGTCGTAGTTACTACATAAATATTGGCTATAAATCCTGGCAAAGTGGTATGCACCACAAGCACATCGACCCATTTTCCTCATTGCACCACACCTGCTCGCGCAAAAAGCGCTTAGGTCTAATTTTATCAACTCTATTTCCAAAAAGAAATTCTTTAGGTACAGCCTTATGTGTAAATAGAGTTGTCCACCTTCTAAAACAACGACGGTCAGATTTACATAAATTACGTATCGTAATATCGTATTCGTCACTTATATCCGTATATGTGCCAATGGTAGAATTGTTTTGTTTTTGTTACACAACTGTTAGTCTAATGTACCGTAGAACAATGCGTTAACACTTTAGAAGCCGAATTTGATGCAAAAGGCTCTTTAAATATTCTGTTCTATGTACGTATGACTATGAATTCAATAGAGCTCGTGTTATAAGTTATAAATAACAGTGCATATTTGATAATAACAAATCAATGAATCGACCAACATTTCAATCTCCCGATCTTACGGTCCTTAATCAGACATCAGTTAAGTTCAAAGCACCTCTGACATTACTGACATAATCATTACAACAAAGAAGCTAACTTCAAACATAATTTTTTGTGCTAATCCAATCAGCTGACAAGTATGAGCCAATAGTTCACTATCAATAGTAATACTCCTACGGTCAATTAGATTTCTAAACTGAACGAATGTTACCTAACCCTAATTGCAGTGAAATATACAAATGGCATCAGCAACGCGAAGATTACTAATTGTGTTGCCATTTTAGTCGACTGAGATTTATGCAGGCAAGAGTACAAAAGGATTTATTTTCTCCACCCAATTAAATTACTGCGTCGGGAACTCAGGATTGTACAAAGCGTTGGTAAGAAAATGGTTCTACCAGAAAATCATGGGCATGAAGAAATAAACATGAATTTTCATCATACTTGGCAACTACCATTAAAAAAATTACAGGCGCTATAGATTATAGTGTGTGCCAAACATTTATGATAACAACATAAAAATCACTGGACGAATTTACAACGAAATTGTACTCGTCTTTTATATAACATAAAATATGTAAGTACATCATTATAAACGGAATTCAGCCCAGAGCTAAATTGCAAACACGAAGCTGCGATACCGCTCAACATAGAATAAAACTAACGGTATGGTTTTGTAACGGAATTTTAATAGAGCCACATACAAAATGATCTCGCTATTCGTGATTCTTTGTTGCTTTAACAATTGAATGTACATATTGCGTTAGATCATTCAGATTAGACAACCTGACCTAAAATTGGCCACTCCTATGCTAAGCGCATCGACATCATTGGAAATTCTAATCATAAAGCTAAGTACCCAACACTGGTATAAAGAGGAAAACTGCAAACAAAACGAGTCAAAGAAATATATTGCGACGTTTTTAAAACTTGAGGAAGAGGATGAGAACTTTTTGAAGGTGGCACAGCTACAGACATTTTTTTTTAGATCATTTGTGAGTCACGTTCTTGTTGGCAAAAGTTTTCTGAAAAGGTTACGAGTTAAGGTATACGTGCTAAAAGAATACAATACAATGCTAATGCTAGTCTAGCAGTTTTCGAGTAACCAGATTTACTAAATGAAAACCGTATTTTTCGAGGTGAACTTTTCTGCAGACCTGCACCAGTGCCAACGCATTTCCCTCATTAGACCCTTACCGAACTAACCACGATTTTCTTAGCAGTACTGGAAAAGTATAATGGGTTAATTATAGGAGAAATATCCATTACATTCTAAAGAAAGTGATAAATACAATGCAGCGAACACCAATGATGATGAAGCGTGCGTTTTCGTCGTATTTTTTCCAAGACGAGCACATTAATGTCAATGTAAACACATATTGAGAACGTTAATAAAACGAATTTTATTAACATAAATAAACATAATTAATAAATAAAGTACATTGTTTAACCTAATAAACTGATTTGAGACGGAATTGTTCGGAACTGTCCATGTCTTTATGCATTGTTTTGGCAGTGGGCCAAATAAAGCACACAAAAAAAACATTCTCAATGTTTGAGATCAACAAAGGCCTATTAAGAAACATATTGAGGGGCAACAAAAACTTTGTCCTTCCTCATTCCATCTTCCGTGGTGAAGAAGAGGTTTTGTGCGAGTGACCGAGTGAGTCACTTCGGCACAAAGAACCGGCAATGACCGGCGACAAAATGAAATAGAGGAAAAGCTGTAAATACGCGTGTGGTCTAATTTTATGCCTAAAACATTTATATTTCACATGAATAAAATAAAACAACGTCGTATGCCCCGGAACCGAGTAGTCTGAATCATTGTTGTTGAATTTTGACATTGTATACATTTCCTGCATGCCTTTAACGTTCCAATTTCTGGGACTCCGGCTTCCTCTCTGTGAGAGGGAGTAGACCGTAATCCACCACTTGGACCCAGTGCAGGTTGATGGATGTCAAATGTCTTCGAATTTTTGGTTCTAGAGCATTTCTCACAACGTTTTCATTCACCGTTTTGAGAGCAGAGGTGATGAAATCAATAACACAGGTCGAACCAAAGGACCTACAACTCGTAAGTCGGGGCCGTTACCACCACCAAACCACTGCTCTGCCTTTTGCCAGTTTGAGTTTGAGTTTTTGAGTTATACTTGTATCAATCTACCTAGCCTTTTCCCAACTATGTTGGGGTCGGCTTCCAGTCTAACAGGATGCAGCTGAATACCAGTATTTTACATGGAGCGACTGCCTATCTGACCTCCACAACCCAGTAACTGGGTAATACGATACCCCTTGGTTAGACTGGTTGTCAGACTTTCGTGCTTCTGACGACTCGTAACGACTGTCAAAGATCCACAAATGACAGCCGGGACCAACGGCTTAACGTGCTTTCCGAGGCACGGAGGAGTCTCGATATGTCAAAATGGTCACCCATCCACGGACCAACCCCGGCAAGCGTAGCTTAACCTGATGGATCGACCCGAGCAGCTGTTATTACTTAGCCACGAGCTCCTCCGTTATAGTGAGTGATACTTGTAGGGGGGTTAGTGTGAGTTATACTTGTATAGGGTGGCGCAAAAGTAATTACCTAATAATTTGACTGCCTCGTTAGTGTAGTGGTTGCAAGTGCTGACCATGAGGTAGGGTTCCATTCCCGGGTCGGGCAAAGTGTTATTGGTTTTTCCATCTGGCATTACTCAGTGGAGTCTGGATTTGTTTCCGATTAATGGCAATAGGCTCGCCCCCTATTACATGGGACTTAAACATAACTTGGGAATTGTGGGTGTACTATAGGTGCACCTCTGCTAAACCCTTCGGGGAAATACAAGCGTGATGTTAGGTTTGAAGCCTTGACCTCGACTTGAACAAGCCAAAGATCTTGGCAAGCCTAAAAGATACAAACGAAGAAGTGACGAATTATCCCAGAGGCTCTAGACAAAGTGACATTCTATCAGCGATAACGATGATGGAAAATGCAAAAATGTATAGGACTGACATAAGCTATCGAAAAGCTAATGTCAATCCTGTTGAAAGTCGTTTAGAAATACGAAACGGTTTGGAAGCGATTGTCACTTGTCTGGGCCCTGAATTATTGAGAATCGTTCGTTTCCTTACGTCTTAGTTCAGGGAATATAAGGAGGCTCGAAAAGCTTTTTACCAAGAAAGGGCAAAACTTTTATAATTAATTTATAACTCACTTTTTCACCTCAATTTAGAATTTGAAGAAAGAAAAGAAACCTTTGCATTGTTGAGAACTTGAGCCAAACTCATCAAGATTAATTGGTCCCCGTAACTTGGCCCATTCATCGCTTGGCCGTTTCAATTGGACCATTATCCCAATACTGTGGTTTAATTTTAACGCGTCGCTTTGTGAGTAAACCAAGACGGTCGCAAGACTTGCAAGATGCATTCGCGCATGCGGGATGAGTAAGCAACGCTCTAAATCCGTTCGCGATACTTATTTTAAATCTCGAAAAGGGAACACGTGGTGAGATGTATAGAAGCACCAGATGCTGTGGAGCAATGTTTTATTCTGCAAGTGTGTTTGGCCGATTCATAGCGAAAACCGTCCATAATTATAATGCAATCCGAAAGTAAATATTGACAACCAAAAACTCTCACTTAGGTCGATGCTCCTTCAGAATGTTCTTGTATAAATATTAGGCACAAGGATATTAAACATAATTACCCGTCAAATTACTTCTTTGATGAAAAATTTGCCAGAAAATTGTGTTAGTTGATTTCTAAACGAGGCAAGATTAACTTTTGTGCGTCCATTACCGAAATTGCTTTCCTTTAATGAGGTCGTTTGAGTGACTTATACAAATCTGCGCAGTATTACTTCTCTCGATATTGGAGGTGATTCTTTCTCGGCATTTGAGCTATACAATTGTTAGGCGTTAAATATATCAACACATTTACATCCGTAGCGGGGTGAGAACTGTTATTAATAGAGCATCAGTCATCGTCGTGTTCTACCGCGCTGATTGAGGTTTGGCACTTGACGAATCCAAAATCCGCGAGTAATTCATGTCCAACACGACAGCTGATACCATAGATATAAGAAATATTTCTATGGCTGATACCGTATTCCATAACCGTGACACGTTTTCTTGATATTTAAATTAGAGCACGTTTATGTATTAATAATCATATTATAACCAATATATTTTTCAGAAAGTACTCCATAAGACCTTTCATTAAATACCAAACATGATAAATTAAATAGTTTTTATTTTTTTCTGTAACACTTTTCCTCCTCTATAATATAAGCCACCATGTTAGATTTTTATGATGACATATAGCCTATATCCCGCGGAACAACATGGAGCATTGGCGCTTTCAACGATACCTCGGTTGTCAAAATACGACGAGTCGTTTAGGAGTTATGCGTAAGGCACAGATGAACCGATGAGATGCATACAAAGCCTGTTAAAACCATAACCCTACTTTCGCTTGCCGTAGTCGGGTAAAAACACACGAGGAACGAAAGTTTACATACACGTTTTATACAGCTCTGACTGAGCTCCTTCGTGCAATCCGCTAAAAAAAGTAACAACGCTTCAAGCTACTCAATCATCCGAAAATAGAAACTTGGGAGCAAACAAATCTGTGATTTCTCTTGCGCCATTCACTTTTGGAATATTCTAACACTGAATTTTCTTGGTTCGATCATGAATTCTGAGTACGTACGCCCACAGTGGTGCCTGTGTGTAAACACAACTCGAATGGGGTCAACGCTCTGCCACCTACTTTCCCTACAGAGAATTATTATTGTCCATCAGACAGTGGAATAATCAGCGCACATAGTTATGTAGATAAGCATATCGCGCGGCTGGTTCAAGGCAATTACGAAGTCGCAAACGACGGCGCTGCCTGTGCGCATGTTTAAATAAAACGTAGCATTGATATTTCACAATGGTTCTAGTCATAGCGAACAAGTCAAAGACGCAATATTTTATAACAACATGATCATTTAGAAAAAAAAAGATTAATTTCGTTATAAGTATTGTTGCGACAGTAAATATTCCGAATTACATACAGCATCTCCAAATGTTTATATTCTCCACCTTGACAATATTTATGTCGAACAAGTTTTTGACCTGTCGACGAAACAAATACCTATGACTAACTATACAAACAGGGTTCTGATTTCTGAAAAATGTCCTTGTTGAACTTAATGTTATTTACCCTATTACAATATGAACATGTAATATTACTATTAGGTAATTAAGTACTAGTAATTATGTGTAAAATTTAATTTTAGCTCGAAATTATTGCAAGCTTTAATATTTACAGGTGAACGATGCAATGTGCATGTGTGCAAAGTGGAAAGTCTCCTTTACTTTCGTTGCACAAAGGAAGTGATTTCACTTCCTCGTTGTTTAGATAATGTAGGAAGTTGTGAGTGACACCGACTCATTACGGATAACAAATGATTCCACGACTGAAATAAGAATAGATTGATTGCCAGCGTTCTCTCTGAAAGATCATTAATTTTGAGGTGGTTAGTTGAATTTCATACAGTTTTACGGAGTAACGTGCTGTGGTAGACAAGATTGAAGCCGCGAAAAAAAAGATGAAAGAAAACCCTTGCAATCAAATTGTACAAATTCCAAAATTAAAAAGGCTAAGGGGGGCGGGGGGAGTTTTTCATTGGTAAGTTGCACCGTTCTCAGTTAATTGAACATTCGAACTTTCTAACAGCTAGAGAGAGAGATAGACATAAGTAGGTACCTAAGTACTAAAGTTCAGACTTGAGATTAGGGATATCTGTAAAGGTACGAACAAATAATATTCTAGAGAACACTTGTACAGCATCATTGTACATTAATTTAATTCAAAGATACGAAATCATTAAGTGGTACAGCCAGAGGAAGATCAAGAAAAAAAATATGTTTTTGAAATGTGTTGTGTTGACATCATTGGAAAAACAATATGTATAGCTACAAAAACTGGTTATGTGATATTATTATTATGCTTACTGGGTATCGAACCTTATTGAACAAAACACCTTTATAAAATATCAACATAAAAAGGTATAGTGGAATATAGTACAGAACATTTAACATGGGAAGACATTGTGAGATAACACAAGTCACAATAGAAGATATTGCCTTGTAGTTATTATACGGGGAAACTTGAGATAAAATATTTATCTAATTATTCTAGCTCATAGGGGAAAGCCGAGAGTACGACTATGAATTGCTTACTTTACTTTCCTTGAATGCAGATGGATGCAGTAAAAACAACCTTCACTAGTGGTGAACGGTGATACTTAACTCATGTTTGGCATACCTAGGGTACACAGCCCCACTACTATCTTGCTAACTGGCTGATTATCTTAAAGCTGATGCAGTATAAAAAAAAATGCAGCGCAGACAGAAGCATGCTAATACATACAACATTATTATTGGCTAGTGTTTTTTTTACTGAAATAGTAGGGAGAAATCCGAATCCATAACAGATACAAAGATACTATGATGGATCGAAACAAAGACGAGTGGCAAATAAATATGTTATGAAGGTACAACTACTTAGAAATTACACAGAATGAAGATCCTATGTAAATTAAATGTATTGTAAATATACAGTTAGTGTTCATAATAAATAAATAATGAAAATAATGTTTTTTTTTAATTTTGACCAATTTCTAGTCCAGATTTTTTTCTTCATACAGATAGACAAAGAAAATTATTCTTACATGGAACAGAATCGAGCCGCATTAAAAAAAAGGTCAATTTTAGTCATTGGACAACTTGCACTTAACCAAAGAATTAAGCGTGACTTTTTTTTATGAAAACAGAGCTAATGCTTCTTATGACAGTTTCCCCGTATCTCTCATGTATGTGGTACTGTCCCAGTAAAATATATCACACTCACTCTGTAGAGAGAAATCACAGAAATTCATGCTTAATTAAATGACAACATAAAAAGTATTTTGTATTAGTTTGCATGTCGTTTTGTGTCCTTGTTATTAAATAACCCAATTGGTAACAAATAAGTTGACCTACGCTTATCTTTTCCCAAGTGAACTTTAAACTGTAAAACACATGTTAGATGTGTGTTTATGTATTATGTATATATGTATGAGAAAGCACACAAAGAACTCTCATATATTAATACTGTAGTGCATTTCTATTCTGTGCATGACTGATAGATAAATCACCTTGTCTTTATCACTGAAGTCAGCAACATGTAATTTTGGTGATAAGTTCTTTAGGAGTATGTAAGGACCTGCCAGGGTTGCGGGAATGTCCGAAAGGGATACCAGGACCTTGACAACAGGCAACTGGAGGAACACGGGTGGGTTTTAGTCAGTAAAAGTCTGACATGCCCTTCCGCTCCACCCAGAGCAGGAGAAGTCATGTGATGATTTCCCAGCCTCAAAAAAATAAAACGGAGTATGTAAGGATCATAGCAAGTGGTGTTCTTCTACTCCCATGGGAAGATGGCTTGAGTTTACGAATGTTAGTTCATTAGATAGTGTGTGCCATAATATTGACACAGCATTCTAGAAAGTGTCAAGTTAAAAGGGGTTTAAGTTTGCAAGAAACTCCATAAATTCCTTGTCATACAACATATCTAACAATAAGCAATAAATGGATTATTAAATTTTACACAAACAACATTTAATAAAATTAATTTTATTCACAATATTATGCTAAGAATGAAATAAACACAGTTCTAACATTTGATAATTATGCCAATGACATTAAACAAACACATTTTTATAGGTACTTACTTACATAAATAATTTAAAATTGTAGTAATATTTATGAGTTATGGTGACATACACATCAAGCTATACATTTCCAGTTTGCTGATTTCACATTGTATAGGATTTCCATACAACGCGAGGTCAGCTTATACTGGAAATGTATACCTTGATGTGTAGCCATGTGTACAAAACAGTAAATGTTGAAAAAGGTCATAGAGGTAGTGGAAAACAAGTGAATACAGAAATTGGTGGTGGAATAACAGACAATTACAAACAGGTTCAATAGACAGATGGACTACATAGACAGTTGTTCAGCTTATGTTTATTGACTTAGATGCAAATCTAAACATAGAACAGAGTATTGTGGTGTACTGGAGAGGAAAGTCAGTGGGGAATAAAAAAAAAGAAACACCTTTCCAATAACAAAACAAAGGGAACCAGCAGTTTTTTCCCTGGAAACAAAATCAACTTGGTTTCATACTGAGTGTAAGAGCGGAGAAAGCAGATATAGTGTCCAAAACTAAATGAGTTTTCTCTACTTAATCAGTAAGGTGGCCATTAACTCAAATGTCCATTGAAATGTGTAATATGGTCAAAAAAACATCCATTTGTTTGCAGGCAATGTCATTAATCCATTTAAAGTATGGCAGTCTGTGACATAATATGCTATGTCTAATGCTGAAGAGGAATATGGACTTTCAACATCGATAATGAGTTGAGTTTGTTTAGTCATTTCTTCTCAGGGGTGGTCAAATAGGAAATGTTGACTTAATCTAACTTTTTTTTAAATATGACTTGTAATAGTAATTGTGATATCCCATTTACAGAATAAACAATTCCATTTAATTAATAATTATTGGAAAATTGTAACAACTAAGTTACGAGCATAACAAAATGGGCACTTTCTATTTTTGCAAGTAGGGAAAACTGGAAATTTCTGTGAAATGGCAACCTGCCAGTTTAAAGAGCAACACATTGCAAGAAAGTAGGTATCAGTGCAGTGGTATGTATGAGACTGCTATTAATATATTGTAAACTAGCAGCACCCCGCGGTTTCACACGCATAAGTCTCGATACCGTGGGAATATCGGGATAAAAAGTATCCTATGTAAAAAGTATCCAGGTTACAAACTATCTGTGTGCCAAATTTCATCCAAATCCATTCAATAGTTTTTGTGTGAAAGAGTAACAAACCATCCATCTACTCATACTTACAAACTTTCGCGTTTATAATATTAGTTAGATTAGATTTTAAAATTCAGTTGTATGGTTTCTAGAATGGGCTCTGTATGAAGCCATAAGAAAAAAGAAAGAAAGAAAATTTGTTTTATTGGGAAATGCTTTCCTGCATGTGTCTATGCTGTGACACTGCCTGAAGGACCAATAATATTTAAAATAAGATGTGCTTAGTTTAAAATTGTAATTCGTAGAGGGCTCAGACCAAATAAAAAACCAACCAAGACAGAGTGCTGTCAACAGTGACGTGAGGCCGGTTTCATAAACATGTGTGCACATATTTTGGTGTAGTTTGATTGTAAATGTGTGTGTTTGAGCGTGTATGCACAGAGCGGTGGTGTAGTTTTGGCATGCTTCACTGTATTGTTCGCCGCTTTCTGTCATGGTTTTTTATTTGGTCTGAGGTAGAGGACTTCAAACGTCAAAAATGTATGGTTAATCCAGCTGCAATCCAGATGCTGGATAATGGAGTGGATTGAAATGTAAACACAAATCGGTCAAATATCGGTCCAAACAGTCGCTATTCATTATTTAATGTTAAGCAACATTTATAAATAAAACCTTAAAGTGAATTATATATTGTTATTTACCAAAAATGAAAACATGGAAAGCCATCATCAATCAATCTGAACAAAATTAGGAAAGAAGATGTTGACTTAAAAGAGCAAAACTTGGTTTAATGTAATTACATGTGGTACTCTAAGCCAGTTTAACAGTACATTTAATGGTAGTTTAGTTTTTAGAAAACAATAGGTACAGCTCATAGTGGTCTTTAATATTTCCAAGACCAAGTATGAGAACAAAATAATACTTTTACTAGCAGCTCACAAAAGCAACACAAATTGATATCAGCACTTCACTTGTATGTTTAGGAAATTACACATACTGTACAGGCAACAATTACTTTTTGGTTACATAAATAAATGGATAACATTAAAATAACCCCTTTACTCATGATTATAGTTGAATTATGAATAGATGAGAAATTTCAAGCTATTAGTTTCATGTCAATGTCATTTTAGAGGCTTCAGCCGTTTGTCGAACAAATTGACCATTCCTAAAATAGTGATTCGAAAAATTCGCTACCTACGACAGCACCTATTATTACGTAGATATTTTTTATTCAAATGCGTAACGGCGATAAGATAAAATTAGGAATATCACGTAAATAGGAAGCAATCGCAAATGTCACGATTGTCCTGTTATTGCATCTGTAATCACGCTGCAACGAATTGGCAATAATAGAAACGTGGAACTGAGTAGGTAACTGTTATTTATTTTCTACAGTTATGCAGAAAAAAACTAAGTCCATCAACTTGAATATACCAGCTAAGAATTTAAGTTCCCTAATGTCTTTTGACTAGATAGATACTCCGTATATATAATTTTAAAATACTTACTTTCAGTCGCGTAAGATTTCCATCTCGTGCAGCGTTGAAAACGACTGTTTTGAAATCCATGATGGTTCTCTTTGCTTCGTAAAAAACTCACAAAAACAGAATATCACTTTAGGAACAGCACTTTCTTCTGAATATAATCATTGAAAATACACTGTATCACGATAAAACAAAGCAACCAGTCAGTTTATTTCAAAACACTTCGACACTGCAAACTCAGTCGCTCAACAAACAGCTGCAGCGCGACGACGATCTGCCAATTCTGCCACAATCACAAATTAGTGTCCACAGACTAGTGTCAAAATGTCTACAAGTCTACAATATCACCATAGATAAAATAGTTTTCACACTTTGATTTTTAAGATTGGAGTATGAGACTTTTAACCCACTTCTTCTAAGAGAAGGTAAACAGACGAATGATTGAGAATCTTCTTTTGGTGGAAATGGTTTACAGGATGGCCCAAACCCAAACAGTGGTCCAAAACGACTTTTTAGAAGCTTTTCTCCAAGAGCTTTCTGAAAAAGTTAATATATAATATAATATAATATTACTAATACATACATTAGAAGAAAAGTTATCTCAAAAACATTTAATTGGACAAAATTGTATGGCAAAGATTACCCAATAGTCTAAAGAAAGACGTTGTATTTATTATTGTAGTGTTTTCTTTTTGGAAGTAGGTGGTATTTTTTGTAGCCACTCAATTTAAATAAAAGCATTGCCTTTTTCTAGGAATAATAAGTATATATATTTGCATAACAACACGGTAAGGTGGTAAAAAACAATTAGAACAAAACATGTTTTGCCAATATAATAATTAGAAGATAATAAAATGAGTATTGCCGTGATTTGGTTATTGTCGTTTGAATGTGGTCATTTGCAGGAAGCTTCGCTGCGAGAGAGCGCTGGTTGTTTATCACGTTAAAATCATCTTAAAATAAAAGCGACCAGTCGTCGTCGCCGTCGCACAGTGGAACGAATTTATGGGAGAGGTTGGACTTAGGCCTTTCCGAGAAAAAAAAGTCTAATTTTGAAAAACGAACGATGCTGTCGTATTATGTTATATGCCTTCAAAACCTGGGTCAGTGGGTCGACCTGCGCTGACAAATTTCTTTCTATCTCTCGTATTTCGAGAGTTAATTCAGAAAATGTGATACTATGAAAATTACTGTATCGAGCTCACTGCGGTCTGATTCCAGCCTCGTTTCAAGTTGTGGGCTTTACTATCGTATTACGCATAGCTTAAGCTACATTTAAAGCTCAGACACTTGGTGCATCAATCGTGCACCTTCTGACATAGTGACCTATTTTTTAACTGAATCGAGATTTCTACCTCCTGAATCTAATCCTATTTTAGGGTTGATGCGCTAGGGTGGCCCGCGTTTTTTTTTTCATTCAAATTTCAATTTTCATTCAAACTGACGATTTCATGAAATTTTCATTCAATGCACTTATATGAACTTAGAGAGTTGTATTGCTGATTCTAATGTTTATAATTCTATAAATTCATATTTGTTACGGGCGCTAATAATATTTTTATCAACATACAATGTGATACTGACCTGCAAATTGCAAAAAACGTAAGAAAATTAGAATTTCACGGGCCACCCTAGCGCATCCACCTGTTGTGGTCTTTACTATCAAAATACACATACCAAGAGCTGCATTTAGTGCTACGACTCACTTAATGAAAGTTTTCCCTTTGTCAATGCGCGTGTGGAACTTTGGAACGAGTTTTTTCGATCAGGAACGCGGTCAAAAACAAGCTAAGAAGGGCCTGCTTACCAAAACGAAAGACCACATAATAAGTGTGAGATACTAACAGCCCGTGGCCACGCTCGGCGCGCGCC
The DNA here is from genome assembly GCA_948473465.1 of Lithophane ornitopus. Lineage (NCBI taxonomy): Eukaryota > Metazoa > Arthropoda > Insecta > Lepidoptera > Noctuidae > Lithophane > Lithophane ornitopus. The sequence continues at coordinate 3,467,131 of OX419629.1, forward strand.
CAATACGTGGTGTACTAACAGCGCGCGCCTTAGACGCTTGTTTTATCTAGTTCCATTAAGGCAGTTATTAGCAAGCGTGTGATGCCCGGCATAAGCGGAAACTCAAACGGATCGACAAAACGGATGTCGAATCTAACTACCAACATAAAGATGTTAAAATATCAACTGATATTCTCGGTTTACTGAAAGAGGCCAAGAAAGTCTATGACTTACAAACCAGTAATGTACAGCATACAAATATGACGATGTATAACAATTTCGAGAATGCCATTCTTGTGATGAATGATGATGGATGACATGACAGCCGAACAAAAATTACGGCGTGGATTTATGGTTAAAAAATTTGCGAAAATCTGTTGACTGTTTCTCGAAATACATGTTAAATTACAATAACCGCGATAATTGCATGGTGATTGATAATTGTACATAAAAGTTGTAAATGTCAATATAATGACCGATAATTCAAAAGTTTCGAGGCAAAGTTTGTGCATATCATTGTCGTTAGCGCGTAAGTCGGACTCTCCGGTGTTTGGTGTGTTATAGCAGCGGTGGACGGTGTTATAGGAGATGGTGCCGATGGTGTTAGCAAACGGATCAAAAGAGAACTATATTTGATTGTGTATACTGGAGATATTGCAATAGATTTTTGTTAAAGATGTATCCAACAGCTACGCGGCACCCGGCGGCCGCGGTAAGGGTTTGTGTTGTTTTTCTATCTTTCACTGGCTTTCAACTTCATATGATTCTGTTATAGCAGAAGTTTAACCCTTCAAAGTTGCTTACTGAAGTAGATTCTGCTTAGACCCTATTATTGTTTGTCTCTGTTTGATCAGGGGCCTCAGCCGCCAGCAGGACCTATCAAATTTACAATAGCAGACACACTAGAGCGTATAAAAGAGGAATTCAACTTTCTACAAGCTCAATACCATACGTAAGTACATGTTGAGTTCTTATTTACATTGCTAACCTATTCTGATTTGATCTGTTTTATCCTTAATCATTATCTTATCTTGAGATTAAGTTACAATTCATTGTTTACAGTTTGAAATTGGAATGTGAGAAACTGGCCAGTGAGAAGACGGAAATGCAGAGGCATTATGTTATGGTAATTAAACTTTTATGTAGCCGAAGATAAAGAAAGTTTATTTGTGAACAAATATCACTGTTAAGTCAGAAATAAATAAGGATAGGAGAGAAACTAAGATAATAATTGTTCAAATATTGAATGTTTGGGCTAGATAACGATGTAGGCTAAGCTTAGTTGTTCCCAAACAGTAATTATTGAACATGTTGTGAAATTAAGTCAATATAGAAACTTTGTCACTGATAAGCAGTATTAATTTATTGTTATAACCTATGTTGTTAATAGTATAGTAACTGGAATACATGACAAACACACTTTCCAATATTTTAAATGGTTGCTAAATTTTATTTAGCACATAAGTGTCAGTTTTTTGTCACACTATCTTAAAAATTTACAATTCTTTTGCTTGTTACCTATTGCAACCTATATTTTTAACCATAAACAATAACTTAATGTAGGCCTTTTTTATAAGGAAAATTAAGATACCTAATAATAGGCATATAGGTGATAATTATTTGCCCAAGTGCAATAATGAAGCCAATTAGTTGTTATACTTACATAAATCATTTTGATGAAAATGTAGGGACATTAGTATTGAATTTTACCAGACACTTAAGATGTGCCCCCTGAGGGACCACAACTTGCAGAGTTTACCAATAGATTCATCGGGTAATTTACCAAATATGTAAATTAAACTGAATAACCTAAATAATTATTTTTATTTCTCTTTCAGTATTATGAAATGTCTTATGGTCTCAACGTGGAGATGCATAAACAGGTAAATAACAAACTAAAATCCAAAAACGTACACTGTATTCTATTCAAAACAATATTCTAATACTTAAATATTTTATTGCCTTTACAGACAGAAATAGCAAAGAGACTAAGCGCTATTATAGGGCAGGTGCTCCCATTCCTAGCACAGGAGCATCAGCAACAGGTGGCATCTGCAGTGGAAAGAGCTAAACAAGTCACCATGTCTGAACTTAATGCCATCATTGGGGTAAGCTACCTTACATGCCACAGTAGATAACTTATACCTGAATTATAAAAAAATGCAACTATAATAAAAATATTTATTCATCTTAAAGGCTTGTATAGTGTTATGAATAATATCATTAATTTAGCCCATTAATTATTTGCTTATTTATTTTATTTAGTTTTTATAAAACTAGGATAAATTGTTATCCACACATAAAAATGTATGTATCAATCTAAATAAATGTTATGGAATCGTTTCTAAATAAAATTTTGTATATTTTATGCGAATTTCCAAAATTATGTGAACCGCAACGTTATTTCTATAAGTCGAAATTTATGTTTACTTATTAATATTTTGATGCAAATCCTAATAAGAGACCATATCACTGCATCTGCTGCTGGTAAAAATGTTTTTTACCAAATATGTTTTTTTTTTCCTCATACCTAGAGCAATAAAGTTGAACTATTAAATGTTACAACATTTGTGGCTCAAGATTGTGCAGCCATAGACAAAATACTTTCTAATTCAGATAAATCAATGAATTACATTCAGCACCAAGAAAACTGAAAAGTGCAATAAGTATTTAGTGAATTTAACTGCATTTTTACTACAAAATAGTTGCACAGTTCAGTTCCAGTTGTTATGCAAATTGCAATACTTACCTAGTTACCGTTTTACTGAATTAGCATCAAAGGGCCATAGGCAATGCCCTAATCTCCTTACTAAAGAACACATTATCGTTTCATAAAGTTAGGAGCAGTTTTACTATTTATAAATCAGAGACATTGTAGTAAATAATATACTAAGTGTACTACTGTACCATTTTGATAGCCTATCCCATACATTTAATGAACAATCTAGGTAGTAACAAAGAAGCATAGTGCCACGTATCGTATCCACAAAGCAGTTACGTTAGTGAGAGTAGGTTATTAACAACAACATATATATTGTTAACGTTGTCCGCAGCAACAACAACAGCAGGGGCTGCAGCAACTGCTTGTAAGTCAAGATATACAGTGCTTGGTACATTGATATATGTTGTGATTAACATTTTGCATTATTTTATGTTGCCACTTTGATTTCTTTTCAAATTACATCACAAAATTTCTCATGTTAGCTTTTGCATTCTCATGTCATTATGAATTTGTACTGTAGTATTCTCTGTACTATGGAGCCTAATAACATACACCCTTATTTTTAATAAGAAATTTGATTAACAGAGTGGATAATTTTTTTCATAATTTAATCATTTTCACTGCATCTGAAAAACGAAAATGCTCAGGTGAAAGTATATTCTAAAAGGGCCAGAAGATATTTCCAATTCAGCTTTATTGCTTTATTTGACATCGATTAGACTTACACTTTCATTATCATAATCGGTACTCATGCATGGTCGATTCGCGTGGTCTTCGAAATTGGGGATATCATCTATCTCATATTTTCAAAAATGGAACTGGCTCTTCATAATTCAACATACAAGATGTTCTTAAAGTTAAGAATATTCTAACAATCATGGCTTCAAACGGCACACAACTATAATCATAATCATCGTAGCCGTCATACACCTTGATTGCTGTAATGCCATCAAATGCAAAAATTAATCGCAATAAAGCGGTACCAATCAAGAGAATGCACAAGCTAACATAATCACAAGCGGACGTTTAACATAAGTTATGTCACAGTAATTGGAAAAACTAATTGGACTTCAATGTTTTATAATCACACCTCCTAACTTCACGTTTTCATTGTATGCAAGCACACCAGTCGCGTAGATGTTGCATCCAACATGCAATAATTAGTGCTTTATGATGTGTACGCCATATTTATATTATACATTTGTTTTTTAATTTCTCATTATAATGACGAATGAGATTTACGCATCGTTGCTAGTAAACCATTTAGTTTAGTTGTTTTGCTATCAACATGATTGAATCAATCTGTGTTCAACATGCTGGTAACAAAGTAAGCGAAAATTATAACATCGTTGTTTTAATGCTATGTTAATATAATATCTATTTATAATTCCTATACCTAAACTTTGAATACAAAATTATACCCTTGAAGGAGTTTGTAAATGAAAATTAACGTATTTAAGTGTAATTACTTTGTAATAAATTAATCAATTAGCTAGCATTAATTATTTTATTAGTAGTTTTTACTGAGTTTTTAATTAATTTCATGCGCACGCTTGTATTCATTAATTGGAATTATACTTCCTGTGTCTAAAATAAAAGTAGATATAAATAGTGTGTTCTAATAGATTCTTGCTTCATCTTTGTGTTAACACATCTTTTATATTACTCTATATTTATATGGTTATAATTTCACAGTCATTTGTGTTCATAGCATAATAGGCATACATGCAAATTAGAAAATGTAGGTATTTCTAGACATCTTACAAAGTAGGGATTTTTTACTAACTAAAGCGAAAGTCTGGAATGTTGATGCCTTGTTTCCTTGAACGGTTGGGCAGAGGTGTACCTGTAGTACACCCACGCCAACACACGACTTTTGACTTTTGTCTCTTTCGATTTTAATAAACCACACACATTTAGCTGAATTCTGATAAAATATAGTTACTTATTCCGGATTGACTTCACAGTGGGAAGGCATTATCACCATCAAATCTTATATTTAGGCCGGATTATGGATGAATTGGAGAAGCGTCATGTCTTTCCATGAATCGCACATTATCGTACCATATGGATCTGCATGATATATCTTGGGGACTATTAATATTGATACTAAGGACTTGGAACTGCTGACTTCAATATGTTTTAATAACAGTTTGGGATAAACATAAACATGAACTTGAATCAAAACATTGATACTACCATAAACCTAACTATTAGTAACCACGACATGCTGGGACTTATCATAAATTCTGAAACCTTCATCGTTCCCCATTCTAACCCTTATCAGCAAATCTATTGGAAAATCTCAAGTTAGTTGTTACATGGTTGACTTAACAGCCAATAAAATCACTCCATGAGATTTGCCAACAAATTAATTAAATAGACACTGGTCCACATATTGTTAAGTCATCCCTAATCGGTAGTAGGTACCTAGTTAACTACATACATAAAAAATAATCTTGAACATCAATCCACCTTACTAATACTCCGCAGAATACCTTTACTTCTTACAATATAAATGTTTTTTGTAGCAGCAAATCCATGCGAGTGCGGGCCTGTCGCACGGCGTGGGGGGCGGGGCCCTGCTGGGCGCGGGCGGCCTGCTGTTCGCGCCCGGCGCCGGGCCCCCGCCCCCGCCACACTTGCCGCCGCCGGCGCATAAGGTGAGCCTTATTGTTGCGAATAAGCCCGATTCAGTTTTTAATAAGTCGAATATGGCGTCGATTTCTCGGTCCAGTATAATAGAAGTTTTATTAAAACTGACCTTGGCTCATTACATAAATTCACGCCGGTAATCCCCGAAGGGTTAGACAGATATGTACTTGTACACCCACATTTCGCCAGTTTCGTTTAAGTCTCATGTAATAGGGGTGATCCTTTGCCATCAACCGAGCTCAAATACACACATTCACACACATAGACACATGCATTTACTTGGCTCTTGTTTCTCGTGTTCCGGGGTGTGAACTAGGCTGAGAAATCAATTTTATAATAAAGATGATTAACGCAAAGTTGCAACATAAAGACTTTATGGTGCAACTTTGCGTTCCATCGGCGTAAAGTAATTTATTAGCCAGAAACGGATGTTCATACATTACGATTAAGTCTACATGTTTCACCATTAACTGGTACCTGGAAAACGTTCCTCAATTGACCATTGATTTCATTTTTGAGGTAATCAATACCAGCTGGTCGACGTCAGTCTAGGATCGACCGCAATCTAGTTTCAACTTTAGGTACATTGGTTTAATACTCTTTTCTCTTCGTTAGGTGGAGCTCCCTCCCCCCGCAGACATAAAGCCGCCCGTCCTGCCGGGCGGGCCGGCGCCTCCCCCGCTCCTGCCCGGCCAGCCGCCGCCTCGGGACGATGATCGACTTGGCTCTAGGGGATTACAACAGGTAGGTCGCACTCTCTATTTATCTTGAGTTGTCTCATGCTCGGTTCCTTACCAATGGTAAAAGCTACCATTGGTAAGGAAAAATGATTCGTATTGCCAAACTGAGCATATAAATAGATTCGTAACCTAATTTAACCTGTGGTAGCTACTTCCGTAAGGAAGGGTCTACTATGCATAGCTAGGAGGTATTTACTTCATTATTGGTAAAGATAAAAGATTGTCCCGGCTGTCATTCGTGGATCTTTGACAGTCGTTACGGGTCGTCAGAAGCCCGAAACTCTGACAACCAGTCTTACCAAGGGGTATCGTATTACCCAGTTACTGGGTTATGGAGGTCAGATCGACAGTCGCTCCATGTAAAATACTGGTATATAGCTGCATCCGGTTAGACAGGAAGCCGACCCTAACATAGTTGGGAAAAGGCTAGGCAGATTGACGTGTATAATCAAAAGAAATAAACAAACTGTTAATTCCTTTCTTAATAAAGCAAAGGCGCTCAGTATCCCCTCACGAGCGTGAACAGAAGTACCGGCCGCGTTCGCCGGTTGAACCTGAAGCCCTCGACGTGAAGCGACGGAAGGAGGAGAAGGTACTCGGCCATGTGAGTCTATGTAGTGTATGTGTCGGCTTCCAAAACATTCATGTTGCTTTTTGTGTTTTTTTTCTCTCTCCTCGTGTTTGATTTAGGCGGTTGTTGCTTGGTTTAGAATAGATGATATAATTTGAGGGTCTAATTATATTTTTTCTCATATTGTGGGGACGACGGAAACACGTAGTACTTAATTTTATTGCCCTCAGGGCGTGCCAAAGGAGCACTAGAAATATTGAAACCTCTTCATTATCTCTTGTCTTTTCTAAACGAAGAAGAGAAGCAGTTAGAAAAACAGTGCTTGTCTTTATTAAAATGTACCTTCCATTTCGGAGTGTATACTCCGTCTTATTTCTTAGCGGATCCCAACAAAAATCCTAAACGTGATTTTTATTCTTATCCTTAACTAGTTGATGCCTGCGGCTTCGCCCGCGTGGATTTCAGTTATCATACTTTCATCGAGAATCCATTTCGGTGAAAACAGCATAAAAATCGGTGCAGTAGTTTTTGAGTTTATCGCGAACAGGACGACAGACAGACGCGGCGGGGGACTTTGTTTTATAATATGTAAGGATAAAAAAATCTAGGGTTCTTATGAGGGATGTCTAATAAAATATTAACGTATCCATAATCAGAATGTTTAAAACAAATACAAATGGTCACAACTCAGCAAAAACCGTCTGTTCCAACTGCTTGTTTATACAGATGCTTTATAAAATACGTTGCTGATAACGATGGCTGTAATAATACTTGTCAATTAATATGATTGCTGGTTTCTTATTAAATAATGTTATCAATACCGTTATTAATTGTTTATTTACATTTCTAGGACAGCGACGCTGAAAAAAGTGACCAAGATCTTGTTGTTGATGTGGCCAATGAGGTAAGATGGTAACGATTGTGTTTTCTGTAGTGTGCAAAGGATTTCAAGGTTGTGAATTGTGTATTTTTGAGATGGTTTTCCTGTTTTCGTTTGCAGTGCATTGTGTATAATTGATGGTTATTTTAACTGTGTGCACGTTTGAAAGATTAAAAGGCTTGCATTCTATGCAGTGTATGTCTATTGAAATGCTAATCACAATTACAGTTACATAGACAAATTAACTATGTAAAAATGTTTTTGAGCAATAAAATGGTTGATCGTCATGCATTTGAAATAAATAAAGTTGCATGTTTACATCCATTCAAACTGTATATATGTTATAGGATAAGTTTTAAAATGATATCACTAAGCTTTATATTATAGTTTTTTTAAGACTTTTTATATGTAACGGTTAGCATGCTTGCTGCCAGTGTATAAAACAATTGTATCATAATCAGCCTATAATGTTCCCACTGCAGGGACAAAGGCCTCCTTTGTGTGAGTGGGAGTGGGGCGTAATCCAGTACGCGGGCCTAGTGTCGGTTGGTAGATGTCTCATGTCTTTGAATAGACACAGTGATCCAAATAGAATAGCATTAAGTAACCATAGAATCGCCCTACAAAGTTATGTTGACGTGTGGCCGAAAACGGAACTAATGCCACCATCTAGTTTTTGAATACATTTCAAGAGACATTACAAATTAATTGCACAAATGTTTACCAACAGCGCCCCCCTGTCAATGTGATCCGAGCGCCAAAAGATCATTGCAGCAGTGTATTATTTATTTGTGCAACAAGAGAGCAAAGTTGTTTTTTGGTGCGAGTGTTGATTTTGAATCCCGAGTAAGCGAAGCATTCTATAATTGAATCACGAGCACAGCGAGGGATTCCAAGGCACGAGATGCAAATAACTTTGGTCTCGTGTAACACATACAACTTTTCACCTCAGCAGCGAGAACATATGAGATATTACAACATATTAGGGGAACATATTCGTAGGGGTTTAAATATGAATTTGCCGTTTTGTACTGAAGACAGGTTTTTTTTTTCTGAGGTAAAATATATTTATTTAATCAAAGTATTTTCCCCATTGTCTACACATTTCTGCCATCTCCTGGGAAGGTCATTTATGCCTTTGCGGTAGAACTTTGGGGACCTGGAGTCAACAAACGGAGTGAAGGCATTTTGTATTGAAACCCCTTCATTTCTGTACAGGTTCAACAAGGTAGGTAAGGAAAGCTTCAACACGCCGTTCTTTCTGCAGATTAGTCAAATCATGGGGCACCTATTTTGCAAGCTTTTTGTCTCACCGATTGATGCAAATTGGTCATTATTTTGGATATGCTTAAGCTAACATCAAACCGTGCCGCTAGCTCCTTGGTAGTTTGATATGGAGCATCTTCTACCATCGCATCTAATTCATCGGTATTTACCTTACGAAGTTTCCACTACGAAAGCGATTAAACCAAAAACGCACGGTGCGTTCATTAGCCGTATCCTCTCCAAACACAACATTGATATTGCGAGCTGTTTCCGCTGCGTTAGTTCCACGTCGAAACTCGTATTCAAAAATTACTCTGTTTTTCAATATAAGTACAGTACGACACAACTCACATGTAGCGTCGGCAAAATTCGTAAAACCGATCACAATCCGACCTGAATGCGCCTTCAAAATCACCAATCTTTATTACTGCTTTAGGTGAAAATGATCTTTACGCAAACGCAATAACTTGTAAAGTTATAAAACCAAATACATCCATAAAATTGAAATTAATGAATGCAAATTTTCACATTTATGCTACATCTAAGCTGTGTCGTACTGTAGTTATCTTTACTTTTAAAAGCTGAATGCAAAAACAAAAATCGAATCTTGTGAAAAAAGTTTCGTGATGCAAGTTTAGTTTTAATTCAAAGTGGTCAGTACGTTTAAACGGCAATTTCATATTGAAACCCATATTATTTCCTAAAGGTAAATAATACAACATGGTAAACGTAAACCACATGGTAAACAAACCACATGTATATTTGTAAAACGAACAATATAAAAAAAAATAAAGTTAAATTACTTATTACATTTAAAACCTGTATGTGTATCCGAACGTTTTATTGTTTGTTTCTTTTTTGGGCCTACTAGATATTGAAATTAAAATCGAATCGACTTGTTTCTATCTCTCGCTTTTTTCATATCGAAGTCAAAGTGACAGAATAAAGTGAAATTCAAATATTTTTGAACTTTGTAAGTAGACCCATGACATGTTCTCGGAATTTAGAAAAAATAATAATTAAAAAGTTACTTTGTCTCACGCTCGCACCAAAATTGAATTTTGCACACTGTCTGTAGACAGCAAAAGCTGCTTGTTTGAGGTGCTGAGGTGAAAACAATATTACATGCTACAATTTCAATATTTTAGGAGGAGAGAGGGTCACCTAGCGTGCGCACGGATGGCGGCGAGCGAACAGAGAACGGTCCCCGACCTCCTTCGAGATCTGGTTCTTCCTCCAGTCGCTCCACGCCCAAGAGTTCCAAAGACGTGAGTTGGTTCCTTTCGGATATTTTTCACTATTTATTAGATCTGGTGGTATGTAGGAATATTTTTATATTAAGCTGGGGGGCGGCGAGCGATCAGAGAACGGTCCCCGACCTCCTTCGAGATCTGGCTCCTCCAGTCGCTCCACGCCCAAGAGTTCCAAAGACGTGAGTTGGTTACTTTCGGATCTTTTTCAGTATATTATATTAGGGGTTATGGTTTCAAGAATATTTTAAATTAAAACGAGAGTTGAATGAATGAGCTGTCTGACAATTATTATGAACTCGTCTAAAGTCTGATAATAGACTAGTATGACAGATGTAAATGTCAAACTCCAAATTGAAACACAAACAACACTTGAAATGTCAAATTAGTCTACGAGATTTAAACAGACTTTACACACTTATCGTTCAATTTAGTGTGACATTATAAATATGATAATCCCACTGCAAGGTAAAAGCCTCTTCTCACATAGATGTGAGTATTTATCACCAATCTCGCTCAAGGCCGATTGGCGATTTCAGACAGATTTGAAAGTTGTTTTCATAGTAAAACCACCATAAAGTCCACAGTAACAGCAAATGTTTCTATGGGGCAAGTTGCTTTAGGAATTAGGACGCAAACAAAACCTTGCTAAATCGACCAGTTTGGCGGAATATCGCCTGCGTTTAGTATTTCAGTGTTGACTCGACAGCATTTAATGCAAAATACTCTGTTCAAATTTAATGTCTTTCTCCCGTTAAGGCGTCGAGCAGACGATGGACAATTTGGTATCGTATGTAAATCCTGGAATTTTGTCCTACGTGCGCGTTAGATTTCCGTAAGATTCTTAATTGTCCGCGGACGAATTGTCCATCGTCTCCTCAGTGCCTTGCACTCCAATATACGTGTCGTGACCGCCAGGAGAAGCCCGGCACGCCGGGCGGCAAGCTGCCGCGCGCGCCCACGCCGACGGGCGCGGGCGGCGCGGGCGCGGGCGGCGCGGGAGGCGCGGGCGCGCGCGGCGCGTACGGCTTCCCCGCGTACGCGGCCTACCGCGCCGCCGCGCCCGCGCCGCACGCCGCGCCGCACGCACTACACTACGACCAGCATCACAGGACCAACGGCATCGCGCCCGCTAAGCCGTGAGCACATTTTCATTCAAGTAATTTTGAATTAGAAAGAAAGAAGATGTGGTGACCGAAATTGAAAAGACTATGTTTAGCTGCCATGGCCTTGTTGAGTGGATGGATGAAAGGCGTCTTACAAATATTTTCAAAGCAGATGTGACTTGAGTGGAAACGCTGGGAAGGGACGCCCTAAAAGGACATAATATAGTAACCTTATTGGTGATGTGCTTCATAGTACTCGCAACTTGCGTGCGTGTATAACGTGATGTGTGAACGTGAACGAAGCAAAAGTAGTGTGTAAAGATCGTAGCGGGTGACGTTCTGTAGTTGCTGCCCAGTCCCATGGGAAGAAGGAGTGAGTTTATGTATGTATGTATTTAAGGTGAACCATACAGATACAAGTTACCGGGCAGGTAACAATAAGCTCTAAATTGCTCAAATAATTAGCGAAATGTGGGTGGCACTTTACACATCTGCTTAACCCTTCGGCGTGATGTTATGTTTAATAAGTTTTTCTATCGATTTCAATAACTCTAAACTATCATTTGCGTTACATTTTAATAGAATTATAAGATGAAAAATTCTATAAATATTAAGATTCTGAAGAAACGCTTATAACATCTTGCGATAAGCGTTTCTTCAGAATTGTTTTTTTTTCTTAAAAACAGTAGATCTATTATTTCAAAAATTCTGATAATTTACATTTCAGCGCCACTTACTCGACTATCTATGAATGAATGAATTAAAGATTTTTAGAAGTAGAAGATTCAAATATAATGATAATCTACCGAATAAGCCTACATTCGCGCTTGCGCTCTTTTTAACGTGATGTTTCTTGAAGCGTACTGGATTTTCATCGCTCTGCTTAGCGGCGTGAGTTGAAAATCCCACTGCGCCCTATTTAAACGTGGTAGGGATGCACTCTGTTGGATTCTCAACATTATGTTCTGCACCGAGACTTGAAAATCCAGAGGACGGTCAAAAACTCCGCGTTAAAAAAAGCGCCCGTGCGTATGTAAGCTTATACGTTGCCTCCATAATAAAATATAACTTTTTCTCATCAGTCAACTACAACATGTTCCAACCGACAGGGCCTACTCGTACCACTCGTGCGGTGGGCCCCTCCAGCCCGTGGGGTTCCCGGCGGACGCGCTGGGCGGGGCCGGGGTCCCGCGCGGGGCCCGGGCGGTGGCCGCGTTACCTCACGGCGAAGTAGTCTGTGCCGTGGCGTTGTCACTGTCTGGGAGCTCCAGACATGCGTATACAGGGGGGAAAGGGTGTGTTAAGTTATGGGATATTAGCAACCCAGGGTCGCCGGCTGCGTTGGAGCCGTTGTCGCAGCTTGATTGTTTGGTGAGTTTATGCCTATTGTTCCCAAAATGGTTAAGTGTCATATAGTGCTTTACTTATAATTCATATTGTGTAAATAATAAAGAGTTTTTTCTATATATTATATTGGTCACTCAGATTATTCCAATGTCGAACAACATACACTGAACCAATTCAAATTCCAGATGTCTGAGAAACTTTACACAGAAAACGACCTGGACAAGTTTGAGCAGCAGTAGAATTGCCTAGAATAAGATAAAAATATGCAACGTTTCATCCCTTGAGATCATTAGGATTACTAACTTAAATTAAACTTAAATAAAATTAAAATTTTATTTGGGGTTCAGTCAAAAATGTTTTCTTTTACCATTCTCCCACGGAAAATGTCATAACATGGGAAAAAAGAAATCTGCTTAGCCTTTTCCCAACTATGTTGGAAAAAATCTGCCTAGCGTTTTCCCAACTATGTTGGGGTCAGCTTCCAGTCTAACGGGATGCAGCTGAATACCAGTATTTTACATGGAGCGACTGCCTATCTGATCTCCACAACAATGTATTGTCATATCATGGCAATAGGACATTACTAAATAAAGTTACCAAATTCCTATTCCAGCAAAGAGACAACTACATTCGCTCCGTGAAGCTGCTGCCGGACGGGCGCACGCTGATCGTGGGCGGCGAGGCGTCCAACCTGTCCATCTGGGACCTCGCGTCGCCCACGCCGCGCATGCGCGCCGAGCTCACGTCGTCCGCGCCTGCGTGCTACGCGCTCGCTATCAGTCCTGACTCCAAGGTACACTACATTACACAGAGACAACTACATTAACTCAATGAAGCTGCTGCTTGCTATAAGTCCTGTCTTCGAGGTACGTAAAAGTCTATTGAAAAGTTGCTATTGGGTAATGTGGCAGCTCTAAGCGGAAGTCTCTCAAAGTGTCAAAGCTGTTACTATTCGCTGCTGCCCTGAGAATTTTCAGCTTACGTTTATATACACAGTACATTCGAGTTGCCCTTTTCTTCGAATTTTCATTTTCAGAAATTTCAAAATTTAATATTTCAGTGGCAACGTAATTTAATTTTACAAGTTCATTTTGAATTTTGAATGTCAAAACGGGACATTCTGGCATGGCGGCTTAAGTGACTTCAAGAATGTCATTCTGTCGAATCAATTTCAATTTCAAAATATGTCTAAATACTACTAAGGGCGAATTCGACCAAACTTTTATACCTAGTATAAGTCTAATCCAGCGAGTAAATATTTATTTATTTATCTATATATACTTTAATGAAACACCAGAAAATACATAGCGAAAATAAATAAATTGAACACTACAAACCATACAATGGGCGGCCTTATCGCTTTCTGCGATCTCTTCCAGGCAATCTTAGAATGGACAGTGATTGCGTGGACATCAAAAATGGGGTTGTCAAATATTAAATTTTTGACAGATTTTCAATACAAAAACTGTCAGACGTTATTCCCCGAATAAAAGATATCTGGCTTTGGTTAAATCAGCCCTTACTAATATATTGCCTACACAAAATATGTCTAAATACTACTAATTTAGTAGATGAACAATGAATACTACCACATTGTGCGAGACGGACACCCTACCAATCAGTGTTGTTCCTTTCAACACCATTTCTCTCGTACGTCTACTGGTAATGCAAAAGAAATATTATGTTCTACCATTTAAAAAAAAAGACATATTAAAAACGTATTATTCAACAGGTGTGCTTTAGCTGTTGTTCTGATGGCAACATAGCGGTATGGGATCTCCAGAACCAAACATTAGTTAGACAATTCCAAGGTAAGTAAAAAAAAAACAATTTACTTTTGATGTTTTTAACACCAAAAGGTTGAAGTATTAAATTCTTGAAAATTGAGATACAGTGGCCCTCTTACACGAATAGCCAATAATAGTATCATGAAAAAAGTCGCGACTTTTTTCCGTGATCAAACTGCGAGTGATGATCTATCGTTTATCAATATTCATCATGCTTATGCCCAGGTCACACGGACGGCGCGTCGTGCATAGACATCAGCGGCGACGGCACGCGGCTGTGGACGGGCGGGCTCGACAACACGGTGCGCTCGTGGGACCTACGCGAGGGCCGGCAACTGCACCAGCACGACTTCTCCAGCCAGATTTTCTCGCTCGGATACTGTCCCACTGGTCAGTTATGTTACATATTCTCCCATAAATAGCAATCCTGCAAGCGTGGACGACGTGAGCTTCGTCTCCGGCCTCTCGCAGCTTTCGTCAGCTCATCGAAAATATTAAGGTTGAAAAAAATCTTTATACAAAACTCTAAAAAAAAATCTTTACTTACCCAGAGGGCCTCACAAAATGTATCTTGCCCTCATAAAATTTTAGCCTTGCCCCGCCACTGCCTACAAGTCCAAAAGGTGATAGATAGGCCCGGAACGTGATGGGGTAGACTACTGCTAGACATAAGCTGCTCTCCAAAAGACTAAACACGCAAGGACGTTATCAAGCTGCGATAGTTAGATATTGAACTCGTTGTAGACTGTCGCCGGAAAGCAGTTTAAATATTGATGATGAGATCATAAAGACGTCCATGTAATTACTATAAATGCTTTAATTCTAATCAGTATCATTAATCTTAGAAACTCGTTCAACATACTCCTCAGATTTGCTTCATTTTTGCTCTTGACGACCAACCACTAAAATAACTTTAAGTTTCATATTATATTTAGAGTTTTTATTCCCTCAGGTTCTTGGCTAGCAGTAGGCATGGAGAACTCGCATGTAGAAGTCCTTCACGCGGGCAAGCCGGATCGATATCAGCTACTATTGCACGAGTCGTGTGTACTATCCCTTAAGTTCGCGGCCGCCGGCAAGTGGTTCGTGTCCACTGGGAAGGATAACCTACTTAATGCGTGGCGCACGCCTTATGGAGCTAGTATATTCCAGGTATGTTTTTAGAAATTATAGATATTACCCCTATATTATGTAGCTATCAGAGTTTTGTAGATAATGTCTGTATGTAATAGTGGCTGCACAACAGAATCGGCTATACATAACAATCAGCCTATAATGTTCCCACTGCTGGGGCACAGGCCTCCTCTCTGAGAGGGAGTGGGCTGGAATCTACCACGCATGCCCAGTGCCGGTTGGTAGATGTCATGGTAGATGAATCGGCTATATTTACAGAGAAATTAAATCCATAGAGTTATTCAAGTGACATTATTTTCAGACATGTAAAAACAGATTTTCCACATCATGTGCTGTGGCAATTTCTTAGATAAAGCTTTCATAATTTCCCTAGTTTAATTAAGCTGAGACTGCGAATGAATAAAAATGTCTATCTCTTTGCAGTCCAAGGAGTCGTCATCGGTGCTCAGTTGTGATATATCAGCGGACGATAAGTTCATAGTGACGGGTTCTGGTGACAAGAAGGCGACTGTCTACGAAGTGTTGTACTGAAGTGTCAGTGTCAGTAATCTCATAAGGCATAGGCAATAAATGAACGTTGATCGAGGTCCAGTGCAAAGAGAGCGGTTTTATATCGAGGTTCAGTTGGCTGTATACATTGTTACTGTTTTTATTAAGGATAAATTAAAATTATTGTCCGACTTATGTCGGCGGGAGAAGTGGCTTATATGGGGAAGGGTAGCCATTACCACGAGGTTTATAGACAAAGTAGGCCTGTTACCGCAGGATACAATCCTCAGAAATTAACAGAACAGTATGTACTAAACTGAAAATCAAAGGTTCTCTCAATCTCTTGTGAACAACTTTCTTGGAGCTTAATTTAGAAGGAGAAAATATTGACAGCAGTGTGAGAGGACTTACGTCTAGGATATTTTTTTTTTTCTGTAGTAAGATATTGTACGACTTCTTTGGCTATAAACTTCTTTGTCAAAATATAGTAAGGCTTCAAAACAAACTCACAGTCTTTCTTTATAATGTTAGGTTAGAATAGTGACCCCTGGGCGAGGTGCCCGGGTGTTGTGCCTGTGACGATCTGGACAATATAACCGGTCCAGTAGTGACGGTTTCATATCAATCAGACTGTTCTCGTGAGTTCCTTGCTAAATAAATGTTCCTCTTTATAACGCATGGCTATATAATTAAATGCCCCGCAATAAATTATGTATAGTTTCCCTTTTAGTGGAAAGTATAAGAAAATATACCAAGTATTTTTCTTTCCATAAGTCTTATCTTTTTTAAACATTTTTGTTTTTATTTCGTTTTCGAACCTTCAAGGTAACACAAAATAATTTAGGTTATCAAAATGCATGCATTTATAAAGACTTATTTTTTCGATGATAACAAATCTAATTGGCCCAGGACAGCCATGGCGATCTCAAAATTTTCTTGTATTATAATTTAGTATTGCAAGTTGAAAAGTTATTAATTAGTATTAAATTCAGCAATAACAAGACTTCCAAGCATTTTATTGTCTTATAGTAATTAACAATGTGTACAGCCATCTAAAGATGGTTGAATTAAGTGTAATTTTAATGTAACAAATAGATCAATGTTGCACCGTTAAACATGGATATTTTTAGTGTTATTATATATTTTTATAATGAAATAAGAAAATCATTTTTATTAATTTTCCAAGTTGAATCTTGTTTCGTGAATGGTCCATTTATTACGAGTATTTATTTTATTATTCTGATTTTTAAGTTCTTTCTGACTGATATTCTGAGTGATGTGACGATTTGATCATTATGCGTATCGTATTGTCAATTTTCGTCCTTATTATTGATTTAATGATGAAGCGTCAAAATACGCACACCTCTGCTTTGCATTTTGTCTCTATGCGGGGGCCAATGTCGGCCCCACTCATGTTCCTAATGTATGATAGTTAAGGGCTATAACTCGTTTTGAGTACGAACAATGTACAAATACTGAAGGCCCTAACATTGGCTCCAAAATGGAGTGTTTGTGTATAAATAAAAAAAGATAGTGCCTGTTCAAACATTTCATATTGAGTAGAAAATCGTGCTTTACAATTTTAGGTGAACAAGTTTTAAATTATCAAAACAAATGAAGTTTCTTTAATAAATTATTGACAATTTTAAGAAGTGGTGGGATATATGAACGGTATTCGGAAGTATTTTTTTAATATGTCTCTGCTAAAGTTAGTTGGACGAAGTTAAGGATATTTCCTTATTTAAATGTAGTTTCTCTGTGAACACGGACTGGGAAATTGGGGAATATTTGTTAAAAATTTCAGAGTTCAGACTGTTTTATAGGAAAGTATTACGAAAATTTATTTCCATTTAAATTGTTGCAATAATGTACAATACGGCCGATATAACTTGGCAGTACCGAACTTCGCGCAGAAGGGTACGTGCGTAATAACATTTTTTTTGGAACCAAATTGTCACATGAGGCCAGTGTGAGTGAGAAAAATGCGCGAAAGTTCGCAGAGTTGTTCAGATCTGCCAAGTTATAACGGCCGTATTGTACTAAGAAGTTTGTTTTCTATCTGACTGAAATTTTTGTATCAAAGTATATTTTATTGTACTTAAAGTTTATACAAATCGAATCTTTAAATATGAATTTCATTATTATAATGATCTGCAAATTGTGATATTATTTCTTCAATGACATCTAAGTATACCGAGTATGCGACACCGGATTGATTACAAACATCTAATTGTTATTTTACTGCAAAATTGAATCGTATTATGTACTTTGATTATATTTATTATTTCGATAAAAGTGCTTGTTTTATTCCTTTTTGCTCTTGTTTGTTTGGTTTTCTATCCCAAAACTGTTTTACCAGACTACAGCTTATAATCGATACTCGATCGATACTTTACACCTTGCGTTGGCATTCGGGCAAACAACCAAGCGTATAAGAACGGGGTTGAGTACGCCCTTACGTCAGTCTTTTTTAAATCCATCGTCATTTTCCAGTGCGATGTGAAATTATTGCATTGGGTGCCCGAGTCCGAGTAATATCTTTCAGTACCCTAATGCGGGTAACGACCAAGTGTAATAATGCTTTAGGCTCTCGCAGAGAGCCTACTACTCTGGCGTTAGAAGACTTCCAACGCAATTTTACGAGTGTTTTACGGTTATACATTTTTATTTATTGCTAATTATGATAAAATATATACATTGGGTAAAACTTCATACTAAAAAACTAAAAGGACTAACTGTACCACTTTACGGTTAAAATTTCAGAACGAATCATATCATTCGTTTGACAAGTGACAGTGACAGAAATAGTTTTGTTTTGACAGTCGATGTGTTGGCAATCAGTAATCCTTGATTTGTTTACAATTTTTTTTATTGTTAAATATCAAATACTACGGGAACAGCTTAGTTAAGTACCGTCGCCATGTGCATTTAATTTCTAAGTTAGTAAAATAAAGCGTAAATAAAAAGAAGATGTCTCAACCTAACCTATTGGACATAGTTCCTGACCATTTGTTTCAAGCCCATTACATTAGTGATATAGACCAAGTCCAGAAGAAATTACAATATGAAATTGAAAGGAAAAGGGAGGAATTGCGAGCTATGGTCGGGTAAGTGTCAATATTAACATCGAAACGAATGTTATCTTAGATTTACTTACCTATTTACATAGATTCATGTTACCACTTCTCTTGCTTCCTCATAATCATAGAAGCTTTCTTGGGGTTTATTTACACCATTATATTCCCTGAAATTTTTACCTTGTAGTAGTTACCTATTCATCAGTAATTAACACAAAACCTTTGAAAATATTTCAGTGAGAGATACAGAGACCTGATCCTTGCAGCAGACACAATTGAAGAGATGAAGGAGACCACCGGAAGTACTTTGAACCACATTGGTGATATGATGGCCGCCTGCAAAAACTTACACAACACTCATTTGGTGGGCTTCAAGATTGATGACAAACCTTCAAAGGCGCAGAGGTACTTACTTAATTAAAACTTATTAACTATATGCCAACATGAGAGCTGAAGGGAGGTTTGAACCGATCTAGTGGTGTCAAGCACAATATCAAACTTGAGTTTGTGCAGGCTAGCTCACAATCAAGAGACAGCAAAAAAATATGGAGAGGCCATTCTTCTGTAAAAGGACAACTCAGACTATAACTAGTAAAATTAACAATGTTTTTTTTTATGATTTTATAAAAATATTTAAAAATGTAAATATAATAATAAGAAACAAAATAAATAAATGAAAATAATATTTTTTTATATTTTTAAATGTTTTTTTTTATATTATCATTTTAATTTAAGAAATATTTAAAAATGTAGTTATTTATGAAAAGAAATAAATAAACGACATAATAATAACATTCATACAAGATTTATTACATACGTATTGTTTGTTATGTTATAGTTTTCAGTTCAACACAAACCCAGTGCATAGTTTGTCAGTCCAAGTGAAGCTGTTGATGGAAATCCCTGAAAAGATATGGACCAGTATTGAGACTGAGGACTATGTGAAAGCCACACAGTTGTTCATAATGGCCAGGCATGTTAATACTGGTAAGTTTAAAACAGTATGACTATTTTTGGTAGTTTCTTAAATGTAAAAAACTATTCTTTTTTACTATCAGCCAGTAAAAAATAATAACCGTCAGTATAATTACTCCGCAGAGCAGCTTTCACACATAAAATGTTTAATTTCCCAGGTCTACAACTCCAAATAGGGGGAAAGACTGTAAAGCCTGGTATGCAGTCACTGCAGAGACTGGTGCAGCAGCAGTGGAACTCTATAGCTAACTTCAACCAGACCATCATAGATGTGTGCCGACAGAAGCTGCAGGATGTCGAGATTAGTGCTGAGGTATTACTGAGTAACATTCATAATTTCAATATAATTTCAGTCAAGCCCTTTTTGATACGAATTTTTCCAAGTCTACACAGATGTGGCTTAACACTGACATTTTGACAAGAAGGCTCCTGGGGGCACCACTTACAGCAGTATTATTTTAATCTTACTCAGTGGGGGAAAGAGATGTAGCTTTATGTCCTGTAGAGCTTCATCTCTTTCTTACACTGAAGTAATATTGCCCTGACCTGTGTCTGCATCACCTGCAGTGCATGTCTTGCATATCGCACCCTTAAAACATAAATTACACTAAACGAAAATGTTAATTTTACAGTATGGCCATTTTAAGATTTTTTAAGTATTGTATGGGTGATATGGACCTTAAAAAAATATAAATAAAGCTTTGTGATCAGCTTAAAATAACAGTTTAACTAAAGCTGTTTCAGTATCCAGTGGCATACAATAAAATTATTCATTATTTATCAATGGAGAAGAATAAAAAAAAAAGTTTTACATTGTGTCGGTTATAGTTTCGTAGTAATTCAAAACAAAACAACACACATATTCATAATTAACAAATCTGTTTAAATCTAGATAAAAGTATTATCAAAATAACAAAAACTTAGAATTTGTGTTTGCATAAAATTCGTAATTTTATCCTAAATAACATTATATTAAAATCTTGTTCTTACTACTTACTAATCAATACAATTATTACAGGTATTCCAACTTAACTGCTAAGGTTAAAAGTCTTTCAAAGTAGGAATTGTAAAAGTTACGTACAAATCAGCGTATTAAAGGCATCATCATAAGAGTCAGCAAAAATATTACTTGCAGTAACTTAAAAATATATTTTTCACAAAAAACCGTAAATAATTATAAAATTTTTGTATCAAAATCTTGTATATACTATAAAATCTTGAAATAACTGAATTACGAAAAAACCAGCATAGCCTTTTAGTGATTTAGTCGTTAGGCTCAAAGTTTACCTTTAATAAAGTAAGTAACAGTAACTTAAAAATATACATAAATCACAAAAAAAACTTATCGAAAACTACTTCTTACTAATTATTAATCAACAATTTTTTTAAAGGCGTTCCCACTCCTGCCTAGTTCATAACTCTGTCAAAGTAGGAATATTGTAAAAATTGGGTATCAAACCAGCATCTAGAAGGCTTTTCACGTCATTCTTCTTTCTTTCAGGTAAATCCAATTTTTGGTTATACTGTTGCAATTCTTGATCCATGATAGTTTAATGCCTTAAACAAAAAGCCTTGCCTTATTAAAGTCGTATAAAAACAAAATCCTAATAAAAAGTTAAAAAATAACTGACACTAAACTCAAAGTGCCACCACTTAAGCAATGACGCACAGCAAATATGTGAAAACAATTAGTTCGATTAAATGGCGCTTTACAGAAAATGCCCGTTATTAAATTCATATAAAAACAAAATCCACACTAAAGTTATTAAATAACTGGCATTATATTCAAACTGCCACTTATGCATTTATTCACTGCAAATATTCAAAAGCAAATTTATTAAATATGTGGCACTTTACACAAAGTGCCAGTTTTTGAACTCACCTCGACAAGGTTTCCCTTCGGCGACTTGACGCGATCTGGCATAGTGCCGGTTTATCAATTACCGAACGGACAAGTTGTGACAAATTCATAAGTGACACTAGTGACATCTAGCGAAAATTAGGCGCATTAGAGCTACCGGGGTCTTTGCATTAGGCGCGTTTCGTGTTATGCATTTTGACTGTATACTTAACTAAAAAATGACGTTTTTTGTATAGTGCCACTTATGTTTTAAGGGTGCGATATTATAATCTGATGTTCAATGTGTCCTTGGCTTTCGGAAATCTTCATGGAGAGGTTTTAAGCAGCTGATCGTCCAAGGAGTTATGCACCATGGAAAAGGCCAACCTCATCTAGTTTTTTAAAATATGATTGATGTGAATTAGTTTTTGTACAAACCTGCTTACAGAAATAAAATCATTTATCATTTAACCATTGTAACTTGAACCAGTGCCAGTACTTATGTGCGTAAGTCGCTCCAATATTATTAATTCTAGGAAGCTTACCAATATATTAATTACTATTTATTCTAGTTAGCTTATCGAAACTGTTTTTGTCCTTTTCAGGTGGCCTGTTCCTGCCTCGTCAGCTTATACCTCCTAGACTCCCAGTCTATGGTGGAACTGCTCAACACCCTGATTGGCCTGCACAGTAACAGTAGTCTCAAGTCCACGCTACAGTTTGACCTGGCACAGATCTTAGAAGGAGATGTTAAAGCACAGATTAAAGATAAAATTGTAAATGGAGTCAAGATTGTGTTGAAGACGGTGGTTTTGGTGTATTCTTGTTTTGTTGGTAAGTTGAGATGGTGGACAAACGCCAGCCTATCAATAATAATAAAAGAAAGTTTTTTTTTTAATAGCCTTTAATGTACATACATTAAACGTGTCTTGGGTTCGATCCCCGCACGGAACAAATATTTGTATGATCTGCAAGTAGTTGTTCCGGGTCTGGGTGTTTAGTGTATGTGAATTTCTATGTTTGTAAACGCACCCACGATACAGGAAGAAATTCCTAGTGTGGGGCAACGTTTTTAAAAAAAAAAAGAAAGAAACGCTTTTAAAAAAAAAACCTACTGTTGGGCAAAGGCCTCCCCTTTTTTCTTCCAAATCTCTCTATTGTGTGCAATTTCTGCCCATGTTGGCCCCGCAGAAATGATTAGATCGTCACATGACCTTCGCCGCGGTCTCCCTCGACGACGTCCTCCTTCAGGCGTCCAGTGAGTGACGATCTTTGCACACCTCTCCGGGTGCATTCGTGTGACGTGGCCGGCCCACTCCCTTCTCAGCCTGGGTGTTTTTCTCCAACATCCGCTACTTGACTTATGGAATGCAGGGTGGTGTTTCTCCTGCCTGGTTGCGGGAAAGTCCGAAAAGGATACCGGGACCTTGGTAACAGTCAACTGAAGGAAGACGGGTGGGTTTTAGTCAGTAAAAGTCTGACACGCCCTTCCGCTCCACCCAGAGCGGGAGAAGACATTTGATGATTTCCCACGCAAAAAAAAAAAGGATGGTGTTTCTAACGCGGTCTGTTCGCTTGACATCTAATATGCTGCGCTCCATTGCCCGCTGGTAAATCTTCAGTTTGGACTTCTGTTGTTCAGTAAGTGACCAACTTTGTGCACCATAGGTTAGGACGGGCAGGATGCATAGCATAGCGATGAGTTTTCGATGAATTAGAAAGTGAGTTAGAAAGTTAAACGCAATTTTTCATCTTAAATAAAATATTTTTAATAAATTCAGCCTCTTGGTTTTTGTATTCCTTTGTGGTATGTCTGGCATGTTGATTATTGTGGATAATTGACATAAGGATTAATTAAACTGAAAGACTCACTCCTAAATTGGAACAAAATTATAATATTGTGTTGGCTGTAGCTTTAATTCTCCTTCTTAGCATTTGAGGTGCTATTATTTAAAACAACTGAACAGTCTACAATTTTTTTTTCTTTCTACAGATAACGATGGTGGCGCTGTTCTAGCGAAGTTACAAGATTTATTCAAAAGAGATTCACAGCCGTTAATTGAACTAGTTAGGTTCAGTGACCCTTCGTCTCTGAAACTTCTGCCTCCTGCCATCTGTAACTACCGGTATGGTTGTACTGAATATTTAATTTAAATTCCAAGCTTTTCTTTAAATTGTTACGTACCCAGAGAGGTCGAACAAATAATTATTTACAAAGAAAATGACTAAGTACAAAGCAAAGATATAATGAAAACCCTTAATTTATTTTGCACCTTATCTTGACGGATATAAAGTCGATATTTCTTTAGCAATGATAGTTGTTCTGCTGTTACGCAATCCTGCGCCGGCCATAAGCCTACAATGGACATATTTTCTATGATAGCTTACTTGCATCAAGAAAGAAAAGCTTTTTATAACTTTCCTGTAGACCTACTCGTCATTATACCCAGACAAAATTCAATGTTTACCAAAAAGCCTTAACCATTCCTTCTTCAAACTACCAGGCTGTCATCAAACAAAGAAGTGCAGCCGCTAGCCAAGGCGGAGATAACAAAAGGAGTTCAGGACTGGAACGTGTGGGTGAAGTCCTTCATAGACACCAATGTGCAGATCTTGTTACAGAACATTACGAGGGTAAAAGTACTGCACGAGATTCGGGAGGAGGCGTTTAAGATCGGTATGTATAGATATTTGAAATAGTTTATTTTAGTGTCTCCTCCGTAGCCATTTATTCCACTCTTTGTGTTGCCCTTCCATACTCTGTGGACACAAACACATTTAAAAACAAAAAAAAAACTCTGTAAAGGAGATCATTCATGTTGGGCTAAATTATGAATGTGCCCAAACAAAAAAAAAGATATATTCCGTTAGACCATGTTATTCTCTTCAGTTTTCACTATAGGAGCAAATCTGTAGGGCAATTCCCTGCCCTGTTAGACGATTTTGAAAAATACTGTTTTCAGTGCGTTTTAGTTAAAATAATGATTAGTAATCTAATTATAGTAATAGCTTGTAGTAATAAAAAAAGAAGAGAAAAACGTAATCTTTCGGAATATAGCTTTTTTTTTGTTTGGCTGGCTTACTTTCACAAATATAGCCCAAAAATGTATGGACTTTAAATATTTTTAATGAAAAAATTATTGAGATATAAAGTCGATGTACTTAATACAGACGAAGGTGTTACTAATTCCTTTTAGTACTTACCTGAACAGGGTTTGTTTTTACTTCTATTACATACTTCTGGAACTGACCATAGAAGTGGTGCACTGCACGTAAAACTACCCGAAAGTTACCAGGTGGCAGTGTGGGTGAAGCGTTGCAGCCATCATTACTCCGTCGCGAAAAAGCGACGGCACTATTCTTTTGGTATAGCTCCATCTCTTTCTCGCCCTGGAATAATGATGGCTTTGACACTTTACTATTCGGCCTATAGATAATAATCGACAGCACAAATCACCCTATATTCTCCACAACTTCATTCATAATTTCTTTTCTAGAAACACCCGAAAACTGGTCCAGAATTTGCACTTCTTTGGACATACCAGAGGTCCACGTATGGTGCCACTACTACCAACCTCTTTTGACCTCTCGCGTCCAAGCGATCATACACGGACGATGGGTCAAAGTATATGATGCGTTCAAGACACAACTCCTCATAGACCTGACAAAGGTATCCTCAGACAGTGAGGTGGAAAAGGAGGCAGATATCAACTGGTTTGTGTGGAAAGACCTTATTGGAGAGACAGTGATCGAGTCCAGGGGTGATGTTATTAAGGTCATGAATTCTTTGATGAAAGGTAAGTTTTATTATTCTTAAGCTGTTTTTACTTTACACATTAGAACGTTATCACACTGACCAATATCAGCGTGTTTATAGCGAGGCGATCTGTGAATATGCTCTCCGCGGGTGCGAAGCGACCTAACCGCGACTACGCGACGTGTACGCCGCGTTTTCACATTGTACACTCGCTTGTCTCGTTCCCTCTTACACTCAAGACAATCGCTTTCATACGCGTCATTGCTTAGCAAATTCATCGACTACTGTCTTCTTGGTTTGCCGAGGTAAAGGAAAAATTATTTCATGTTTTTTTTTTTATTACAGGTATGTTGTCATAATCTGTCAATAATAGTATGTAATGCAATTAACGAATACAGTAATCTTCTATCTGAATAGGCTATTTATAATTAAGATATGATGTTTATTCTTGTAACTGTCGATAGAGATTATAGCGATGGAATGCAATTCGTTTCAATTATAGGTACATCAATACCTACACATGTTTTTCGTATTTGGTTATTGATCATACTTATAGATTTTTCTATGTAGATATTTTGGTAATGACAGATTAATTTGACTTATTAGTGCGTAATTTCCATAGACTGGCAAGCTCGAATTGGCAGGCGAAAAAATTTTGGATATTTTATGCCCTAAGTTATAAACATTGTGTTTTTTATTATATTCCATAACTCTAGAGTACCTATTAATGAGACCATTGCAAAGAATCAACTGGAATATGTTTTATTTTTAATTTTTTATACAAAAATAATTCGACATAGTCGCGATTATTTATTTATTTATGTAAAAAAAATCGTTACGCGAAAAAAAATTGACTATTTTATGTCCACAAAAAAAAATATGACAGCGTCGCTTTTTCATAGTTTTAAATATGAATGATTGGTTATAATTGGAAACTTAGATACACACATCGAGAGTCTAATGTTACGATAACTTAAAAAAAAAACAATTTGAAAAATAATTTATAAGCTACTTAGTTGTTTCGTTGTCTATAAAAAATATAGATACAGTACTCCGTATACGCTATCAATTAATTTTATTTACCTACATGCAGTAAAGAATGTCCACTGAACAAATATGTGATAACCTACAGTAATTTCTTAGTATTGATAAGTTCAGTGCCGCAGGTAAGCTGTGCATGCGACACTGATCGATTATGACATTAAACTTTATCTTGTCTATGATACGGGTAACACAGTAGTCTAGTACTTAATTGTTTGTCAAAAATTATCGAAAATTGTTCTACATATATAAAGGACTAACTATTTGATTATGGACATGATTTCGTAGAAATGGAAATAATCGATAGTTTTATATGTCGTTTGAGTGATATAATTTTGTTTATCACGACCGGTGTTCGGTAATCAGGGTCGAGAAGTTTTAGTGATTGGTCACGTACTAACAAGGCGGAGGCGTTAAAGGTCGGAAATATCGTATGTACCTATTGGTACAATTTGGGGGGCATTTAAGAAGACTAGGTTTGGTAATTCCAACCAATGCCAACACACCTGCTAGTCCCAACAAGCATCAATAATTTGTATGCCGCAATTATAGACACACAAAAAAACAAACAAAGACCTAGTTAGGATTCCGCATACAAACGGTTTGCGCATATTGATACACACGTGTAGGTACTGGACGGAACAAGATATGGCCAGAATAAGAATCCCAGATAGTACCTAAGCTAAGGACTCACGCATAGTCAAAATGCATATTAGCGCATATAGAATTTAAAAAATCCGCGTTTCTAAAATCTGCACCCTAATTGCGTAATACACGATCAATCAGAATTGGAATCGGTTTCATACATATGTTTAATCCATTGTTACACAAGTTCGAAAAAAAAATCTGCTCCACAACGTAACTTACGAACTCAGTCCATTTCAATTTGTGACTGATCGTGCATTACGCAATTAGGGTGCTGGACGCGCGTAATGGTACGCCCAAAATTGATATTTTCTGGGAGAGATCTGTATTGGGTGGTAGACGCACGAGCAAATACGTATGACTCGACGATCTTCTTGCCCATGTGTCACCCAGTACGCGTTGGAAAAATACTCGCAAATCAAACGGCAAATCACGCAAAAAGGCCCAGTATACAGACGCCCAGCCGAGCGACGGGCTCGACCAGTGTGTACTGGGGGCTTAACGTACCGCCTTGAATCATGAGTTCATGACACTGCTAAGACTGACGGAATTTCAACTAATCCTCAAAAAAACCCTAAAACCAGAGACTATGGAACAGCGATAATAATCAGTGATAACGATAATCAATGACTGTGAATATCAGTGATTATGATAACTGTGCTGGTGATTATTAATCACCGATTCCGATGTAAACCTGATGATATTATAATAAAGATCGTATCTCTCACGTATCAGTGTTGTCTAATCGTCATCAATGGATACGCTGAGCGCCATTCATCACGACAAGGATCTCTGATCGGCGCCATCTGTATGGCTTAGTGATATCTTTCATCTTTGAAGATATACTTGGTTAGGTATGCAGGAATGTTCATTTTCAATGAATGATTAGCCCATTGCTCATGCAATCTTACTCAATTGATATGCAATTATTGATTGCCTGTATCGGTAACAGCGCAAGGCCAATCACCAAAATAAGGTTCCGATTATTGGAATAATGGTGTTTACAATAAGAATTAAAAGTATATCGGTCATGGCGGCCAAGCTCAACCGTAACTGCCTCCCTAGCCTTTTCCCAACCAAGTTGGGATCGGCTTCCAGTGTAACCAGATGCAGCTGAATACTATATTTTACATAGAGCGACTGCCTATCTGACCTTAGTTGTACCAAGGGGTATCGTTAATACGATACCCCTTGGTAAGACTGGTTGTCAGATTTTCGGGCTTCTGACGAACCGTAACGATTCGCAAAGATCCAGAAATGACACCCGGGACCAACGGCTTAACGTGCTTTCCGAGGCACGAAGGAGTCTCGATATCTAAAGATCCACGGACCAACCCCGACAAGCGTAGCTTAACCTGATGGATCAACCCGAGCGGCTGTTATTACTTAGCCACGAGCTCCTCTAACCAAGCGCCAACCAAGCTCCTCTAACCAAGTAACTACGCAGGAGATATTTTAGTGCACGAGTGTCTGCTCAAACACAGTGCACCTGCTCGCATAGTCCGCAACAACAATATGCAACTATTATCAGTCAACCAGCTCGCCTATTTCATCAGTAGATATCTGTACTATTCATACATCAAATCTCTTCCTCTTTCTTGTAACAATTTGGTTTCAAGTCTATAATAGTGGCTTTTGTGGACATGATAATTGTTTAGATTTGTTACAGATGTAATGGCAATCATGTCATTTGGTTTGAATAGGTCTTTATTTTTAATTATTTTACTCATCTCTTGTAATCTATCATCTTTCTTTTTCATCTTGTGAATGTGAGAACGATGTAGGCTTAGTGGACTGTAGTAGATTTGTTGAACATTTTCTATTTTGCTAAGTACTTACCTGGTACTTTTTGAAAGGCCTACACTGGTGCCGATTCTATTGTTCACAAACTAAACTAAATTTAAGTTCAGTGCATCTTTTTCTTTCTATTTCATTATGAAAAGGACAGAATATAAATTTTAGTTTAGTCCTGTCAAATTAATCAGCGCCTGACGTAAATTGACGTAATTTTAGTAGGCGTTAAGTAAGTTAATCGCGTCTAAACTTTTATGGAGTAGTGACAGTTTGACAGGACTAAACAAAAATTTATCTTCTGTCCTTTTCTTAATGAAATATAAAGAAAAAGATGCACTGAACTTAAATTTAGTTTAGTTTGTGAACAACAGAATCGGCACTACTGTCCTCCCATACCTAATAAAACTGTAATTCGAAAATATTGTAACAGACAATTATTTTTAAAAGAGTAACCGTGGAGTTTCTTGCCGGCTCTTCTCCATAGGAAACGACCAATTGGAACAGTGCACCTAGCTTCTGACGTTTCATAAGTGCCCATGTAGTTTTATGTGAAATAAAATATTTTGATTTTGATTTGATTTTGTAGGCATGGCCCGTCAAGATCGTGGCTACACACCGACCTTAGAAAAACTATGCCAAAGTTTAGATGACGAACTACAGAAGCTTCTGGAAGACTTGAGGGTGTACCTCTACAAAGATAAGAAGAGTTTGGCTAGTAAAGATAAGCTTCTGTTTGCGTACGAAGACGAGGATGATATCGATCAGATTTACAGCGATAAGCATCTGATCGAGATGTATTTGAGGGATGTCTCTGATAGCAATATACAGAGGTATGTTGGGTTTTTGCATGTGTAATTATTAGGTGTGATTAGGTGATGTAAAATTTAAGGTGGAGTTTTGTTTTAGGTCGTGTATGTATTTAGATTTTGTAAATAAGTATAAATAATAAAATTGAAAAGCAAAAACACCCGACTTCCGAAATTAAAGTTATTTTACACTTTTTTAGTGTTTTTTTGGAAGTCGGTTTTTTTTTTAGTACTTTAAGTGTCTTATCTCGCCTTTTTCCGATCAATGATAATGTCATTAGAACTTAGCAATTGAAAAAATCTAGGATACCTTCATACAATATTCTTCTCCACAGCATGCTACAATACATCAAGGCATGCTTCGAAGAATCCACCTTACAATCTACTGAATTACAAAAGAAGACAACTGCTATATACACTGCGCGTTTCACGCAGGCCATATCCACCCTTATGCCACATTTGCGCAAGTGCTATATTCCCGAAGAGCGCGACAGTTTGGGGGTAATTAATATAGACGATAATGCTTTAAAGAGGTGGAATGATCTGTGTGTGGTGTTGAAGGAAAACTGTCGGTTCTGTTGGGGCAAGTGGGTGGATATCGTGTTGGCCAAGGTTGAAGATTTGACCAAAGGTTTGCCGCAAGCGTTTACTTTGGAAGCTAATATCGATTATTTGATGATGGTAAGTTTATACAGAACCTTTTGCTCCGGTTACTAATTACAGTTCAGTCCTTTCAAAGTTATTTTACCGCTGATTTTACATTATTGCCAAAATAAAAGTTATCTTTATTGTCGTTACAATAAGGTTGCTGGTGAGTTGCTGTCAGAGGTAAAATAACCTGTAAAGGGACTGTGGTATTGTTGATGGACACTCAAATTCCGAATAATATCTGAGTTAATATTTAATTGATACAAAGTTAACATGTTTCTGTAGCAATGGGACGTCATAAAAATCACAGAAAAAGATGAAGAAGGGAATCCAGTAGAGTCTACAATAAAGGTCCCAGCAGGACCGTCTCTCAAACTGCAGGAGTACCTATACGCCACCAGCCGAATACTGGACGAAGTAGCCCCACACACCTTACCAATAGACACGCACACGCTTTTCATCGAAAGAGTTACAGCTATCACTTTCGCACACTATGAAAAAGTCATAAGAGAGAACGAGACAGATATAAATCAGAGGTGTGCGCTTCAACTGCTGATGGATGTTCGACATTTGACCCTGTTATTAGTTCCTAGAGAAAACAAGATATTTACAGAACAGTCGATAAAGATTTGTGAGTTTTTGAGACAGAAGATCGATCCGTTTGATTATGATGTGTTCTATAAATTTATACAGACCAGTTTGAAGAGATCAGTGCAAAGAGTTCAGGTTAGTATATTTTCAAAACAACGATTCGAACACGATTACAGATTGGAATATGTTCCGGTTTCAAATCTTTTTTCCGTAGTCAGGTTTTAGTTTTTTGACTTTCCGTTTTAGTTATTATTTTATTTCAATCGATAATTAAAAAATAACACGTACTTACTTATAATTTGTACCTAATCAACTAACGTGATGGCGCTAGTGGTATGAAAATCACTATTAATTCTTGAAAACCACCTCACCTCACCACATTTGCTTAATTTTTTCGTTTAAAAAAAAAAAAAAAATGGTACGCGTTTTTTTTAAACACCGTTTTATCAGACAGCTCTAACGTTTACATGATGCTACACCTTTCCTCTGTGTGATAAATCCTTCATGAGTCATAAGAAAGAAGTTTAGTCCATCTCCTTATCGTCCTATCCTTTGATATCCATTGGGGTATCAAAGGATAGAGATGGGCTAAACGAACCTAACCTAACCTAACCTAACCTAACTAACTGGCTAGACAAAAATCACTTCCATATCTTAACACAGGTCATAATATTCAATATTTCCCTACAGACTCTCCTAGGCAGCTTGGTCCTTCACCACGGCCAACTAACTGCCTTAATCGGTACCAAACCGGTTCTATCAGGAGGTACAGGAGACAAGGCATCCGCTCTCCTGGCCTCTGGAGACTCTCATTGGTTCTCTTTACTACCAGTAGCAGCACCACCCAGCCATCTTAAGAAACAGGATAAGCCTGTAAGTATTTTTGTTAAAAAATGTGTGAATGTTTATTTTGGCAATTATATGAGTAGTTTGATTAAAGAAATACTGGGTTGCATTAAAACTGGCTCCGGCAGCGAGGCCATACTTATGCTGAGGTCCCAAGGCCCGCTTTCTCACAGGCCAGGCCGACAGGCCGTGGGAAGCCTCGATCCGATGAGGCCTGTGGTGGGAATGCTCGGCAAGGGTTGCGTCAGGCCACGACAGGCTGTGGGACCGTGGCATTTGATATACTTGCGTTTATTAGGCAATCAGTCACATTACCATCATGTTGATAACATTTGGTGAAATTTTTAAACAAAAGATTGCAACCATCAAAACCTTAAAATTGATATTATATTTAAATAATATTCGTGCATCATAAGTTGTGGTAGAATGTACAAAACTTATAAAACTGTTATAAGACTTATAAAACGTCATAGGTACAATGTTAAACTACATTCTTACAAATAAATAAATTCTGATTTTGATTACGAACATGAAAAAATACCAGTCATTTAGTTGTATTGAACTATGTAAGTATCTACTATATTTTGGGAGATAGGAGAGGTATTTTTCCAAGAACGCGCGTTTCTGAATCGGTTTTGATTTACTTAAAAAATTGAACTTTCTTAATTTATTGTTCAGAATGAAGATTTCTTCATACTGTGAACTGGTATGAGTGATTTAAGTTTATTTACTCTTATTTTTTAAATTTTAGACACTAGTCCGTTAACCATTGTTCTTTGTTTCCTAGTTTTTTTCCCGCTTGTGAATTGCGTACTAATAGCATTAAAACATTTTTTGTATATACTACTTAATAGTCATAATGTTTACGCATACCGGTTTTATTTGTTAATGTGTTAATATCTAATGAATGTGATGTTATGCAAACACTGCAAACATAACAATTTGTCATTTAATGTCATGAAGAGTGATTAAGTGTTTCGTTGTTTGTTATAATATAACTGATTATTTAAACTTTTTTATAGGCTCGCGTTTAACTAGATTTTATCATAATAAAACGATTAAGTGCTTTCTGTGTCTATACTATAGATTGTGTCAAAAAAACCTTATCCGTTTCTTTAATATTGTAAAATAGCTATTGTTTGACCGACACCGCTGGACCGCGCCTTAGGTATGTGCGCGGCGAGACGGGGGGGAAGTGCAGCTGCTCATTCGTCAACGCTGCCCCCCGCCTCGCCGCGCATTCCTAAGGTGCGGCAACTATATCCAACACTGGAACAAGTAAACTGACTATAATAAACCACCATGGTTCAGATTATGATTATATCAGCTGTTATTTTGACATTACAAACAAACACTTCAGTTTCATTTATTTGTACCTATATATATAGATTATTAATTAATGTTTCCTCTAATAAAACTCCTCATTTCCCAGGTAAAAAAGAAGCCCGTATCATCGAGCCCCAACAAGTCGAGGTCCGACATATCAGATCTGATGACGAGCTCCTTACCTATCAACTTCGCCAACGCACGCTCCGGCGCAGCTTCTTTCTTCAACTCTATCTCCTCTGATTGGTTCAGCGGATCGTAATGTTATTATTGATATTTATGAATGTTGTTACTTTTCGATTTTATTGGTGGTCAATTGGCTTGGGGTAATGGCTAGGTGAGATATAAGTATGCATTTAGTTTATAGTTGATATACAACATTATTTTTTCTTTATGCTAAACCCGAAAAGGGGTCACTGTACTCATCATTATGAACAACTTTTTCTATGGGACCAACATTGAAATCGCAAAAAAAAAAATCAGCTGTTCCATACATTTTGTCGATTTAAGTGAACACAAATGTAGGGAACAGCTGGTTTTTATTTTCGCGATTTCAATGTTGGTCCCATAGAAAAAGTTGTTCTAAATGATGAGTACAATGACCCCTTTTCAGGTTTAGCATAAAGAAAAAATAACGTTGTAGAGGCATCGCATATTCGTCTATACCCCATTTGAAATAAGATTAGACATTAAAACAAACCCTTTTACAGTCCGTTCAACCTATTTTGACTTCTATACCGTAGGTATAAGGATAGCATTTAAAGCAAAAAAAGTTACACAATACCAACGATCTACTGCGGCTGCCATTTGTCATGCCACCATCGCAATAGAATACAAAATCGGTTGAACGGAATGTAAAAAAGGCTTATCTATACGTCTAATCTTATTTCAAATGGAGTATAGCGAGGAAAAGAAAGCAAATATTCGAAGATTGAAATAAAATTAAAGATTAGTAAAGATGTACTTCTTGTAAGAAGTAATATAGATAATGCAATACACGAGCGCGCGTCATGTGACTCTTATATCAATAAAACAAGGTATAAATTAGAATGATTAACGCGCGTTCATGAAATGCAACATCAGTGTTTAGGTTATTTTTGGTTACCGTAGGATTCGGAATGTCATCGACACACCTTTTTTTCTTAAATGGCGTAAGAGTACCTACCAACATCAATCAACGCGGTAACCGAATAATAATTGAGCATTATTTACGTGCCTGCTACACGGTTGCCAACTGCGCGAGCTGACCTTGGTTGGCGACCGGCAGAGCTGTTTCAAATTTGGTAGTAAACCAGCATCCACACGGTTGTAAACCACCAAGGTGCGGATAGGATGCGGTTGGCGACCGTGTAGCAGGCACTTTAATCATTATAATGAGTACCTAGGATAGCCGTTTGCAGCTTCCCAAGTCATAATTTAATACATTATCAAAATATAAAATGTATTTAAATGATTACTTCAATGTAATATAATCAAATAAGTTATTCATACCATCGCTTCGTTTTATTTGTCCAGAATGAAAAATGATTGAAGTATGCTCAACGATGCGAATCGTCGAACTGGTTTATAATGCAGCGAGTAATGTATGCCAGATTGATATCAGGTAAAAAGGTGGTGTGGAATTTTTAAACAAGTGTCTGGGAAGTGATATCCACGTCCTTTCCTTTAGGTGTTATAAAAGACTATTTGAGATCCAGAGGCCTACTGCCCTGGCTGTATGCTATAAGTCAGTAGCTTCAGGCTGCAGCCACGGGTTAGACCATTTAAGTAGTTACGACCTCAGAAGCCAACTAAGAGATGCTATTTAAAAAAAACCGGTCAAGTGCGAGTCGAACTCGCACACTAAGGGTTCCGTACCATTATCTATAAAAACGACAAAAAAATCACGTTTGTTGTATGGGAGTACCCCTTAAATATTTGTTTTATTTTAATTTAATTATTTATTTTTAAAGTGAATATGTAACTAAATATTCTGTGAATATTTCAAGCGTCTACCTATTGTCGTTATCAATGTAGAGCAAAAACGAGCAAAAAGATCAAGTTTGTAGTATCGGAGCCCCCTTAAATATATATTTTATTCTGTTTTTTAGTATTTATTGTTATAGCGGCAACAGAAATACAACATCTGTGAAAATTTCAACTGTATGTCTATCACGGTTCATGAGATACAGCCTGGTGACAGATGGACAGACAGACAGATAGACAGGCAGACAGTGGGGCCTTAGTAATAGGGTTCCGTTTTACCCTTTGGGTACGGAACCCTAAAAAAACAGGCCTGCGGACAAATCTCTTGAAAGTGGTGAGTAGTTATTATCAACTGGGCAGCGTAGATATACACAACACAGCTTTGGAACATAATAACAATAATAAAACCTATTCTCCAAGAATCATAAAAACCGACGACCACACAACGTGTTGTCACACCGTGTGCTGGACGCAGAGACCGCGTACAGCGCTCGGTGTGGCAACACGTCGTGTTCTAGTTTGCGACTGGTCAATCGTCATCCTGAGGATGCCTCGTTGAGAGTTGAAACACGTGTTGATTTCTTACAGGGTTTTTTATGACTCTTGCAGAATAGTTAAGCGCAATAGGTTACTAAATATATCCACGTCTATTGTATTTTATAATGGATTTCCGCAAAGTCACGCCTGAATCAATTAACTATAATACCAATAATGTTGCAGGCTTAGTACTTTCCCCTTGAAATGGTTTATTCTTACTAGACGTCAATCTGCCTAGCCTTTTTCCCTACTCTGTTGGGGTCGGCTTCCAGCCTAACCGGATGCAGCTGACTACCAGTATTTTACATTTATTTATTTATTTATTTATTTAAACTTTTCGCACACAAAAAAAAGGTACAAAGGCGGACTTAATGCCTTAGGCATTCTCTACCAGTCAACCAAGGGTGGTGAAGAGATTAGATGGCGGGTGCTCTGATTGAGAGGAACAAAGAGAAAAAAATATAAAAAAAATAAGGAAAAATATATATATCATAATGCATTATAAATAAAACAGTTTTTACAGCACATAAATACGCAATCAACTTGTGATACATAAATACTTACATACATATTTACTATAATATATACCTATAATATATATATATATATATATATATATGTATACATAATATACAAATTCAAGGCAGAGAGGTGTATATGACTCTACTCTATTTATTTTGAAAAAATCTCTGCAGTTTCCGCTTAAATGCATACCGACTGGTGGCCTATTCTCCACCAGGCAATAAAACCCTGGTTTGAATGGTTGTAGATAGGCATTCGCTCCATTTACATGGAGCGAATGCCTATCTGACCTCCACAACCCAGCCACTGGGTAATACGATACCCCTTGGTTAGACTGTCAGACTTTCGGGCTTCTGACGACTCGTAACGACTGTCAAAGATCCACAAATGCCAGCCGGGACCAATGGCTTAACGTGCTTTCCGACGCACGGTGGAGTCTCGGTATGTAAAGATGGTGACCCATCCACAAACAAACCCCGGCAAGCGTAGCTTAACCTGATGGATCAACCCATGCGGCTGTTATTACTTAGCCATGAGCGTACGTGAGCCATGAGACGTACAGATCATTATGTTTGTAACGAGTAGGCTTTCGTAAATAAAGACCAAAATCAACTTAAAATAATTTTTATTAATAAAGAATCAGTGCAACAATCAAATCCGATCTTAAATTTAAACTAGTACTAACTAATATACCTTAATAACTATGACTTTTCTTCTCCCTCCTTGATTTCTCCGGCTTTTCTGCCTAGGAGAATGCTGACGTTGTCACCGTACTTATAACGGTCCTCCACACCTGTCTGGTAGTTGTAAGTATGATAGTTATAAGGTGTTAAACTTGGCCGGCCCATGTAAGGCCTGTATTGGTGCCGACCCGGGTATTCGAGTTCCGGGAAACCGTTGTCAAATCCGGGCTTGTAGGGGTTGCGGCGGTAACCTGGTAGACAAAAAGGTGATGAGTTTGCTTCGTTCTTAGTAAGTATATGAGAGTTGTGGATAAATCAATGATGAGTACTTACTAAAGGTGGGTGCGCTAAGGTCGCCCGCGAAATTAAAAATTTCTTACGTTTTTTTTATAATTTGCAGATCAGTATCAGGTGGTGTTGATTAAAATATGACTCGCGACTTGTATACTTACAACTATCAAAGTACAACTAACTACCAATATTATT
Source organism: Lithophane ornitopus (assembly GCA_948473465.1). Lineage (NCBI taxonomy): Eukaryota > Metazoa > Arthropoda > Insecta > Lepidoptera > Noctuidae > Lithophane > Lithophane ornitopus. Next base: position 3,504,596 of record OX419629.1, read on the forward strand.
AAACTGGACAAAAAATAATATTCTCATCAGTTATGTAAAAATCTGAATCACTTCTAAAGTCAAATGTAAAACCGCTATGATTTAGCGTGCAAATAATTTACTTTTGACAAGAAATGCGAAGATAATGTTTAAAATGTCGGGTAATTTGTAAGTTATAAAGTGCGATGGCCGTAGTGGTCGTTGACTTCATAAACAAGTACGTGATCGTTTTCCTCGAATACATCTCATCTTTTTATAGACAATCTATGTGATAGTAATGTTAGTGTTTGTGTTTTTAAACTCTATGTAGGTAATATATAATAATTAACCATCGATATCCTAAATCCTAATCCTAACTAATATTATAAATGAGAAAGTGAGTTTGTTTGTTTGTTTATTTGTTACGCTTTCACACGAACCGATTTGGATGAAATTTGGCACAGGGGTAGACCATGACCTGACTGTGGACATAGAATACTTTCTATAGCGATATTCCTACGGGATCGAGACTTTTGCGGGTGAAATCGCGGGGCGCAGCTAGTTCAAAATAAATGTAGTAAGTACCTCGACTCCTACTAAATGCAAAAACCAGCCTTTACTTTCTAATTTTATATAAAGATTTTATAGGTAGCGTAGGTACCTTAGGATAACGTAGGTACCTTAGGATACCTAAGGTAGGTACCTACGTTATCCTAAGGTACTTAGGATAACGTAACCAGGTGCGGTCGCAGCCCAAGATTTTGGGGGGGGGGGTTCACCATTGGTGCCCAGGAATATTCGTAAATCATTCAGTCTCTCGACAGCTTGAATGATTTTTGGGGGGGTCATGACCCCTAGGACCGCGCCTGGTACCTACGCTACCTATAAAATCTTCTACTGTAAACTATCTATTAGATTCAGTAAACCATGCTCACCGCTGCCGCTGCCGCCATATCCCGGATATCCTTGTCCGAGTCCGCTTGGATAGCCACTGAATCCACCGCCGTAGCCTCCTTTACCTAAGCATACAGATTATATTCGTGATTCATTTGGTTTAAGACTAGTTCATTAGGATCATTGGCTTTGTTCCGATTCGATAAGGGATTAATGATGATGATTTTCAGTGGGTATAGCGTGTGGACAGGTTTTATAATTGATTGTTTGTAATAGGTACTGTACAGGGTTTAATCTGCATGGTTTTCCCATGCAACCTCCACGGGTCTTTTATATGTTGATGGCATCATGTTGTGAATTTATGAGAAAAACATCATACTTATTAGAAGATTTATTGAGTCAGCTTGGAGAGCGTAAGACTAGATGAAACAAATTTTTCACTATTTTAGTGTTTTTTTTGGAAGTCGGTTGTTTTTTTTTTTGTAAAAAGTTTTTATTTTTCACTTTTTAGTTGTGGTACCTACCCCACACAAATCCGAATACCACTACCTGCTATGTAAATAACAGTGAAGGAGTCAATCAGGATATCGTCTAGATAAACTAAGTGGGAAAAATACGTAATATTGAAGCTAACTCATTGGCGGAGTAATCGCGTAACAAACATACAAAAAAAAAAAAAAAAACAGACGAATTGAGAACCTCCTCCTTTTTGAAGAAGTCGGTTAAAAAGTGAGATTGATTGGTAGAATTGATTACGAGATTAAAAAAGGAAAAAATTAATTATTTTTTTGACGGCAACGGCCTTTGGTATCTTGTTACTTGCAGTATGATTTTGAGAAAATCTGTTTTCTTTAAGTTTTATCATGTTAGATAAACCCACCACGATTGATAGGTATTTCAATATAAGTACCTACCTATTTAAACAAACTGCGGTGACCCCCAACTCTTTTTTTTTTTGTTTGATCTTATTTTCGTATCGGTGCGACGGTACCCATCACGTTTGCGTAGTTTCGCTGGCTAATTTGTATAAAACACGCCTTTTATTTATGGTCCTTTTTATTACTCTCAAGGCCGAAAACTTAAGTTTGGCTATCAGTATGTTAGGAATAGTGTCAATTGATATGCTAACCTCCGAATCCACCAGGGTAACCACCCTGTCCTGCTCCCGGATATAACCCGGGTGCGCCACCGCCGTATCCTTGATTTCCACCGTAGCCTTGATAACCACCGTATCCTTGCCCATAGCCTCCCGGTGCACCTCCGTAACCGTTATAACCGTTGTAGCCCTGATTATAACCGCCCTGGTTATATCCGCCCTGGTTATAGCCACCCTGATTATACCCGCCCTGGTTATATCCACCCTGGTTATACCCGCCCTGGTTATATCCACCCTGGTTATATCCGCCCTGCAAACCGGGTCTTAACAGCCCATAGCCTCCAGTATTCCGCCTCTGTCCATCTATGATGTCATTGCTTGTGTCCCCCACTTTTTGAGCGACGGTCACGGCCAGAGAACATGACAGCAAAATTATGTTCTAAAAAAGACAGAAAAAAAATTCCTAATTAACGATCGGTGCGTTTAATCACCTTGACTTAATCAGATTTGTTTATAAATAAAATGATGGAAATGATAAAATTAATTGGGATTATTGATGCGTTTAGGGTATTGCGCATTTAATTTAGAAGAAGTCAAGAAATCATCATAATGTGACGCCCTAAAATCAGTTAGAATAGTCCTGGTCATTCGCTTAGGTTTCGGTTCAATTATAGTCTGTTTTTTTATCTCGTAGACTAATTTGACATTTCTAGTGATTGTTGTCTGTTTTTTCAATATGGAATTTGACATTTGCACCTGTCAAATTAGTCTACGAGATTAAAAAGCAGACCTTACTTAAAGGTATAAATGAAGCCCATACTCAGCATATCTAGCGTAGGTACCTCATCTAGCATGTTCCTAATTTTAATATCTACTAAATTACCTAATAGTTATTTCAGGGCGTTGTTAGGTTTGTCAAAATAACTGCTGAATTAATTTTGCCTGATGATATTTCAAAATTCGTTTTTCTACTTTGACTCTATACATCATCTGCAATATCGTTACCCAAAACACATTGCTCCAATAGTTAATTCATTCGTAACTGAGAACAAAGGCACATTGCTCAATGCACCGAGCAATTTAAACTAAACTTAACAATGCATGTCCTCACACTCCTCTTCCTCAAGTTTTCGTGTAAGCGAGAGTAACTTCGTTTACAGGGATGTTCTTGGTTTCATGTCTGACATAATTTTTCTGGCTTCCCATTATTTTATCTAAGAAAGGTGTTCCCGCTAACCTGTACTATAACAGGTTGACGGGAACACCCTCGCTCGATGTCTTAGACAATATTATACCTACTAATATTATCCATACATGCAAAAAAAAAAAATAAGTAGGTACCATTAAAAAAAAAGACATCGAGCGTTGTGAGAGAGAGAGCGCGCAAAGTTTAGTTCGCGATAACGCGACAAAGTAGCCCCAGCATGTACTTGGTACGGTCGCGAATCATATTTTGATCAACATTATGTATAACATGATACCGGCCAGCAAATTCTAAAAAACGTAAGGAAAATTGAATTTCGCGGGCTTTATCTGGTGTGGCGCCTTGGAAATTGTACGTATTATATTTTTAGTTTTATAGTTAACATCAATGGACTTGAACCGTTACAGAAAAAGTTATCTACATGCTTACCATAATCAGCCTATAATGTTCCCACTGCTGGGACACAGGCCTCCTCTCTGTGAGAGGGAGCGGGCCGTAATCTACCACGCGGGCCCAGTGCGGGTTGGTAGATGTCACATATCTTCGAATTTTTGGTTCTAGGACATGTCGGTTTCCTCACGATGTTTCCCTTCACCGTTTTGAGAGCAGTGGCGATGAAAATTTACACAAAGTAAAGCGCCTGTCAGGGTTCGAACCTACGACCTATAACTCGTAAGTCGTGGCCGTTACCACTGGGCCACCACTGCTCTCTTCTACATGCTTACTCACTTCTATCTACAAGCTTAGTCACTTTAGTACCTACCTAAGTATAAAATTGAAACTTGAACAAGAAAGATACAATCAAACATAAATTTTCTATTAAAATTCATAAATTTGGATAATGCCGACTTATCTTAGAATCTGTAAGAATAAGCGTGGCGCCCATACGTGATAGGTAGGCGCCATACCTACTTATGTAAAGATAAGTTTACATGGGTTCAGAAATATCTACTTAGTTATCAGGGAAATATATACTATTTCGCAGAATAGAGTAGGTGCCTATCACAGCACCTACTTACCTAACTACCTACAGTGACGTTTGTCATACTTTAGGTAGGTCGGAATGGCTACTTATTGTTATGTAAAAAAAACAACCGCCGGCGAATTTATCACAGTTTTATGCCAGTCCCGAACTATAATGTATTACAATCTAATTACTAGATATTCAAGAAAGATAATCATAATTATCAAGATTGAATACCCAATTCGGAAACGGATAGAATCTTAACAATCCCTATGATAGAAGAGATAGGTTATCTCTAAATCTAATCTTTAGAATACAAACCTATAACAAATTAATATTAAACTAAAATAGAAACCGCTCTAATTATCTTAGATTTTAGATTTTACGTTTTTGATTCATGAATTGTTTGTTTTAGGCATAAGTACCTACGTAGTTTTAAAAATAAAACATAAATAGGATGATTGTGGTGAAATCCTAAGCGCTATTGTGGGAACCTATTTACGAGTTTTAAATAGGCACCTAATATAAATTGTGTGTATTTTTTACTTTTATTTAGTTTTCCTTGATTCCTATTCTGATCTGTAACAATGTGCTAGGTTGTTTTTATAGATATAGGCCCTACAAACTGCCAGTGGAGATACCTTTGCCGATAACTGAAAGGTATGCAAAGGAACACCATGTTTTAATAAAACTTAAGTTTTCGTAAGCACTGGCCGAAAACATGAAAAAGTTAAAATGCTATTTAAAAAAAAACTTTTTCACTTGTTACACGAAATTATTTAAAAGTATGTAGTATGTTGTGAAGGACGCATAAAATATTTCAAAAAATATGAGAACTCTATTCACTGCACTATTTAAAAATCGAACGCTCACCAAGGTATTCATGATCACTGCGATCCGCACTACACTGTGATCTGTTTAACAATGATCATGATCTGTAGATCTCTGCATTTATATTCTCACATCTGTGTGTGGTTTTTTGTCTTATACAAAGACGGATAGTCAGTTTTAATTAATGCGGTTGTAAAAATGTTTGGGATTGATCTAACGGATGTTACGAGGAAAATTGATGGATTAGTGGTGCGTCTACATGGAATACGATGTCTTTTAAGGATACATTTAAAAATGTTACAGGAACCTACTTTAAAATTAAATGATTGGTATTTAAAAAATCGGTAAAATGATCGTATAAATATTAGTGTCAAAGTACCTAATACTAATAATAAAAGGTGTTTCTCAATTTAATCACATTAGCGATAAGACCACATAATATTAAGTATATCATCACTAATTCGACTAAATTATATCATTTTTCACTTGAAACAGAATTCCTTGACCCACACAAATTCTGTGAAAGAGACTGCAATAAAAAATCACCTTCTTAAATTTTTAGGAATTTTAGAATTATTTGCTGATAAAAATACTTAACTATTGGTTTATGAGTAAATACTAATATAATGATATCGTTATAAATAGATAATTGCGAGGATTTATATCTAGAATGATAATAAACCAAGATAAGTACATAATACGGTTCATATTTGAACGGGATCTTTCTTCTTTCGTTTTTCCTGCGTGTTTGTTGACGAAGCCTTACCTACACTTGAAATCATTAGCGAAGAACGAATCGAGGAAATAAATAGAAAAGTTAGGAAGTAATTTGATAAATTATCTTAGGAAGTTATTTTCTTGGTATTAGAACCTAGTTGTGAGCGAGTGTGTTTATTTCTCCAGTAAATTTTTTGAAGAACAGATAAGATTTTGATTATTATTGCGATATAATTTGATACTTAGTTATGAGTATAAGAGTTAAAATAGTAAGGTATCGTCATGTTATTTTTATTCCAATGATCTCCTTGTGCAAAAACATATTTTATTACTTACAAGGTATCCTATGTCCTATTCCAGGTCATGGTCTACCCATGTGCTTTTCATCTAAATCCGTTCAGCAGTTTTAGCGTCAAAGCTTAACAAACAAAATCACTTTCGTATTTGTAATCTTAGTTATGATTAAATTGAAATAATTCTTTTATCTATTAAATTGAAATAGCAATGGCAACTCAGAAAATTTTGTCTTAAAAAAAAAATGAAAATGGAACGTGGTTTAAATTTTTTGACAAGAAATAAAAAATTGGCGGTGTTCTGTTTTGGACGCTATTTCATTTGTTTTTGTCTGAAAATATTGAAAGTTTTAATTAATCAGGTTGATAGGTGAGTGAATTAAATAAAATTGCTTGGTGTTTGTGTTATTTTGTGGTTCGTAAAACTTTTCTTTTTCGAACTAATACTAGAGACAAACGCCGGTCCATTCACCAGTTTGGTGATATCTACGACAATGGATCCCGCGAAGAAGAAGGTTTGTAGACGTTACTGTAATAATGTATAAGTACCTAGATATAAGTATAAAAAAGTATACCTATATTATTGATATCATCGAGCATAATATCTTAATCACATGTCATACATAGATTTTCGTCATAGGCATGTCGTAGATAAACAATTGACTGCTCAATTAGCCATCATGGGCCATTGTGTACATGACAAATTATACTAACCTTATTAAAATATTTGTAGCTATTGGAATGGCGACTTACATGGAGAAGAGAAAGTTCTGAGTGATAAGCCTCAAGGAATATAAACGGTGAACCAGTTATTTAGTATCATCACGACCAAACTCCTTCGGGAATAGCAGAAACTATTAGGTAAGTGAATTTATTATATTGTTGTCGATTCCCAGATTGCTTTCATAGTAATCGTAAGTTTTAGCGATACCTAAATTTGCCTGCCATTTGGAAACCAAGGGTCCGTTAATCGTACCGATCCAGTAGCGGTAGACGTCTTGTTTCCAAAGATTCACAGAAAGTCTAAAGTGCCTGCTATACGGTTGCCAACCGCGAACTCGACAGAGACCACCTTGGTTGACGACCGTTAGAGTTGTTTCTTTAGTAGTAAAACATCATCTACACGGTTGTAAACTACCAATGTTACCTCTGTCAGTAACTCAGTACGCAGTTGGCTACCCTGTAGAAGGCACTTTATGCTAAATTATGAAGACTCCCTTTGATACAAGCAAAGATACGAGAGTGTTAATTTTAACGAATAATATAGTAATTATTGCTGTCTGATAATCACACACAACGATCATCGTCATAAGCGGCAATTAGTTCCGTATTTAACATAACAGATGTCGCTACGGAATACAAATAGACTCAACATGTTCATTAGCCGTTTAAAATGTGTTTATCTACTTTATGTTATGGTTCTTCATAGTCTGAATTAAATTATCTATTAATATCTCCTTTATTCACATATAAGTAAATTACATTTTTAAATATTTGAATACAAAAAAAAATAAAAAATTGATTGATTATTGCGATGGACATAATTTCACTTTCATTATATCGGCGTGTCATACCCACTTCTATTTAGAAAAATCGCCATACTTGCATACTTTCCTGGTGTTAGGTAAGTAGGTACCTATCCTTTTAATATACGACATTCATAGATGCAGTTATTGCCAGATACTTACCATTTGTAATTATCACTTAGGCTGAGTGGTAACAAAACCAGTATAATCTGCAGCCTAATTGTCGTTGTTATACACGATCAATCACAATCTGAACCGGTTTGAAACAAATTGTTAATCCTTCTGTTAAATTGCAACATAAGTTCGAAAAAAAAATCTGCTCAAAAACGTAAATAACGCAATGAATGTTGTTGAACTGTCAAAATGAAACGGATTGGTCTTAATCGGTTACGAAAATAAGTTACACAATTAGATAGAAGGCCTCTTATCCCATCGAAACTCCGTAGTACGATAGGCCAGCTAAATTTCAAGGTGTTACCACATACGTGTGTTCGACTGTACGTACTTAACACGAATTCGCGTTTAGACTATACACATTAGCCCAGTTGAGATTCCCTACAAGTCTACTATACCCTATAAACGGACGCAATATTATTAACCCATTATGATAATGCATCAACAACAATGACATAATAAAATGTGAATATCTTATTCGATCCTTGCGCCACCAATTATCCTTGGACGTACTAGTCACAATACTCTAGACAGCTATTTATTCTGCCTTAAACGTTATGGGATTGAGTCATATTTTATTATAACCTAACGTTAGCTTCCGGATCATTCATTTGTGTACGTAGTAATTAATAGTGACTACGTACAAGGCAAGGAACTTTGTTAAAAATTTACTTAGAATAGAGACACTCGGTAGTGGAAGGCGTTAAAAATGAGAAATGGCTTGGTTAGTCATGGTTTTGTTCTATTAAATTGATGCCCGTTGCAACCGATCCTGAAAGAGACGGACTGCATTTCAACTGTTTCAACTGCACTCCAACCGCTTGCAGTTTGAATGCAGATAACAATACATTACGAGTATTGCAGTCGTACTAAACTGCATTAAAACTGCAAGAATGCAGTCCGTCTGATGGCAGCCTAAAGGCTCGTGCAAACAGGCCCGATATCGCAGGCGCGACAGGCAGCGGTGCCTTTGTCGACAAAGGTACCGCTGCCTGTCGCGCCTGCGATATCGCGCCTGTTTGTACGAGCCTTAAGGCTCCCACAAACAGGCGCGATATCGAGGGCGCGACAAGAGTAGCGGTGCCTATCGCGCCAGTTTCCACGATCTTTTATAGTAAAGTAGGTACATAATGGTTGGTATTATTTTAGTTAAATTCTCATTTAACTAGGTAGGAATGACTCTCGTCATTCCTACCTACAAACTCCCTTGCTATGGTTTCAGATTGTGAGAAGCCTCGTAGAGAACCAAGGTTTTCCTTTTGGTTAGTGTATTTTTCGTGCAAATAGACTATGGGTATAAATGATATCTACCCATCGTCCAAGGCAAGGTAAAGTGGTAAAAAAAAGCAAAATAAACGTTAATATTGTGTATTACATTTACATATGCGTGCGCGCAAGGAATTATTGTAGAGCAAGTATTTTAAAAAGTAGGTTATTATAGTCTAGTCTGTATGATGTCTCTGAATGATGAGCAATATGCTTATTAATTGAATACCATGATAATAAGTGTAAAGAAACTTAATATTGTTTTAAAATCATTTAGCGGTTAGTTTTTCTCGATTACGGTGTTGGTCCCATGGGGAAAGTTATTCAGATTGATGGTCTGACCACATCCTTAAATTTGACCACTCCTTTCGGATAAGTATAATAGGTATGTATAAGTCAAAAACCACACTGATGTTTGAACTCTTCGATAGAACCTACATTTAAAAATGTCTTCATAATATTATGTTGCTAATCCTAAAGTAGATATTTGGCTTCATCATAAAGTTGGACTTTACCGACACGTGATCAGATTTATTATAATCGTGCTGGTTGTTTTTCTTTACTATTTGCAGATATGGATAAGCTTGTGATTCGTATCTAGGTACCTAATTATGAATATAGGGATTGGAATTCCACTAGCAATTAAATAAATAATTGTGAGGGGTTCGGAAGATTAATAAGTTAATTTCGCCTCAGCTTAATAACTCCGCCAATTCACACATTAAGGCTTACATATGCTTGCCCTCGTTTGAACTTATAATCTAAACAGCTGTTAATCGCTTCATTCATATTTATCATCGTAATAATTCATGACAGTTACGAACTGATGACCTCGAGGGTAAACCTTTTAGCAAGAAAAACGATAACACACTATCTAACACAGATCTGGTCAATACCAATTTTTAATTTCAGACACGGATTCTGGTATGATTCAATTTTTTTAATAATTTCGGCATGTTTTTAGATTTCTTCAAAATATTACTTATAATAAGTTTTGTATTACTATGTTCTTCCATACAGCTGGCAAAAAGTCCGTGATTTCCTCTGAATTTCTTTGTTATTGTGAAGCAATGCAATCTTTCATTAATGATTCTTCCGCGAAGGCTTTTTACTACGCAATTTAAAAAAAAAACCATTACAGTACTATTTTGGCTAAATTGGCTCGAGTAATACTTTTAATCTCAATTTCCGCTTTCGTATCAATAGAAGAGGCTCTTTTCAATGCTCTTGACAAGAGTCTTGTGTAATTTGATTTCCTTACCATTGCTCCATACTCATATTTACAGTGTCTTAAATACTTGTATCATTACAGACGCCTTTAATTGCAGTGACTTACCTTATACCAGTATTCCCAGAACTTACTTACAAATGAGATGTTTCTAAAACACATAAAACATCCGAATATCACTGAAAACTAAAGAGGTGATTAACTAAAAGCAGATAACGGGCCGGACGGCCAATCCGATAGATCATGACGTATTGTAGCTGCATGTGATTGGCTGACACAGCAGGGCTCCGGCCACCGGATTAGTTAGCGCAATTAGCAGCGTAGTTCTTATCTGGTAAATTGTACCTATTCAATGTTCATATAGTCATTACAAACACCAAGTTTAATCCCTTTTTTGTTCTTTGTTCAGTAATTAGTTACTAAAGATGTTGGAACCTATATTTCCCTCCTGCTACCAAAATTATTTGGTCTTACTTACATTAAAGTTACAAAAGATATCTGTCGGTAGGTGCTTCATTTCATTAAAAACGTTTAACGGGCCTCTGCAAGTTGGCTTCAGCCCCTCGTATAACATCAAAGGTCCAGGACCCCAGAGTCCCGAGATATGTTAAGGACATATTTTTAAATAATGATAATAATAATTATAAAGATTTCTTTGTTGATTGCAGTTTGAAGACCTACGGTAGTGTTTGATTCAGATATTTTTTTAAGTTGGGAAATAAGGCTTTGTTACAGCTGCAGCTTTTATAAAGCAAGCGGTATTTAAGTGATTATTTATGACGCTTCCAAAGGAAAAACGGAGTAGGTTTTCGTATTTATGACATCATGTAAAAAATATCCTTTGTAATAGCTTGTTCAGCGTGCAATCTGCCCCCATTGTGCTTGTAAATCACTTGTTTTCTGTTGCTACTCTAAAATAATATATTTTATTGCTTTCTACCCTTTACAATTGCTCAGGGAATTTTCTTTTATCTTTAGCGGAATATTTCCCATGTTTCGTACCAATATTCAACATAATTGTAACGATTCAAAGAAAGTTTTATAACTATTCTTTGGAACATACGCAGCCTGTATATTGTATGTGAGTAGAATGATCATCATCAGAAAATCGATTACATTTGCATTCTTATTTTTCAGTAAGAATACTTACACTTAAAAATGATTGAAATTAAGTTAGTAATATGTGAGTGAGTATGAAACGCATTTGATGACGCTCTAGTAGACGCTGAAATTGATTTTTTTCAAGTAAAATCAAGGATTTGATTTGGTTTATTCATGTTTACGGATCTCTAATACGCTAGGCTATAATTAAATAACAATAATATCAAAAACACGTTCGTATTTACAACGTTAAGTTGGATTATTCGCATTAACTCTTTGTTTCTAGGAATCGTCAATAAGCTGTCACGGATATCGCGATTACAATTACCTATCAATGATAACATTGGGCACAGGACCGTAAAATCTAGTCATGTACATTCCAAAATACTAATTTTACAAGCATATTATAAAATATAGATATTAAAAACATTTTTGCCGATACCGGTTTCATTTGAAAACTTTACGCAATGCTTCCTAATATAAATTATTTAGATTTAGATGTCATTACCCGCATTACCTATATCCTTTAGGCTTTAAGGTTACGGACTAATAATATGAGATAATGTCTTTATATTATGATTTCTTAGAATGATCATTCATATATTATATCCATTAACTTTTCGAAAAGAATGAAATGATGACCTTGCAAAATCTGTTGCGTACGTTTTGATTTGATAAACAAATTCTAACACATTCTTGATCCATTTTCCATATTTTTCCAAACGATTACCCGTATTTCTGAAAAGATTCGACAGAGATGTGAAATACTTTTGTAATTACGTTACGTACCATAAGTTTACAAGGGAATTCATACAGCATACTTACCTACTGCTACGAATTGATAAGTTCGAGCATATTCAGGAGTAAATAGTTTCATTTATTTTCCGAATAATGTGTAAGTACTAGATAGCTACGTAGGGGCCCGTGGCTGAATAATAATAACCGCACGGGTCGTTCGAAAGTTAAGGTACGCTTGCCGTGGTTTGTTCGTGGATGGGTGACCATCCATTACATATTGAGACTCCTCCGTGCCTCAGAAAGCTCGTTAAGCTGTTGGTTCTGGCTAATATTCGTAGAAATTTTACAGTCGTTACGGGTCAGAAGCCCAGAAGCCTGACAACTAGTCTTACCAAGGGTTATCTTGTTACCCAGTAGGTTTTGCGGAGTTCAGATAGGTGTTGGTTCATGTAAAATATTGGTATTCAGCTACATCTGGTTAGACTGGAAGCCGACCATAACATATTTGGGCAAAGAATAGGTAGATTGATTGTATGATAGGTACCTAATATGAAAAATTGTCGTCATTCTGTTTCATCGTTTGGTATTGCCTCCGAATCTAGTACTTAAGTAATCGTGCAATCATGTTTCGTACAGGTGACTCAAGAAATATAGGTAGGTACTTTTCTGAATCACCTTTATTAACCTATTTGGTACTACCAAATCCGTCTAAAGGCCAATCACTACATACAAGGCAGGTTATATTTGCAACCAATGAATAAAAAGTCACATAATAGGGCCCTTGTTACCTGTTGTAAAGTACAGTACAGTTCTAGTTATAAATGTTCCTTAATTAACATAATTATAATAGTTATGAGGCGATGATATTAAAGAAAAATAAATAAAATAGGTTTTTAAATATAGAAACACGTGCTTATAGTAACTAGGTTAAATTATTAACCCTAATAAATAATATTGCGACATAGTGGCTTGTAATTTTTCTTTGCATTTTTTTATTTTTTATTGTTATTCATATTTTCATTATACAAGCTAACACTAACACTAAAATATATAAATTGTGTACAAGTATACGAAGAATACCGAAATAGATAAATAATTCAATAAATTATAAATTACAATTATTTATTAAATAATTTAATAAATTATTTATCTATTTCCGCAAAAGTCATAGCTGTGTTTGGTTGGAACGAAGTACGGAATAAAAGCCTGCAATTAATTTAATTTGCAGTATAATAATGGAAAAAGTTTTTCATAACATCGTGGAGGTAGTAGGTACCTAAACATTATGAAAGAAAGGACCCAATAAACATTGAATGTTTATTATGGCCCTGTTAGTGCGCGTGCGCTACCTACCGCAGACTTCTTGTATTGAAAAGTACGTGACATTAGCCATCATTTGTATGATTGGACGTGCCTAAGTGGTCATTATTTGTAACGTAAACCGGTAGCAAGGTCTAAAAAAAATTTGCTTGTAAAATAACCTTTCCAAGATCCCTTACTGTAACGATTACTTCTACATTTGACTCACGACTGTGTCTACATTTCTCATTTCTTCTTTCGCAGTACCTTTGTACTCATAACTATTATAATTATGCCGTATCTTTATGTATTTTACTGTGTGTACATAAATAATACAATAAATAAAATAGATTATACCAAAACGGATGACATCTCGCCAACCTGTCTTAAATAAGTATGTCAAAAATATCATAAATGAACTTCATACCAAATGCTCAAAGGAAAAATATTATAAATGAACTTCATACCAAATGCTGCAAAGGCCCTTGTGTACGGTCTTTAAAATAATATCTATGTAGCCAGAGCCACATCAATTCTAAAGACGCAACAATATCGTAATTACGAGTAGATTATACGCTTAGATACCTACATACCTACTGACGTACAAACAACGAAAATTCCTGGAAAATTGGATTAGGTGGATTTTGAAGGAGGAAATGTTTTTTTTGGGCCAGCCAATCACACAATTATTTAATCAATGAATTAAAACCTTATAAATTATAAATAGTTTTGCTATCGTAAATTACAATTAATGAAACATTTAAATTATCTACTGGAACGTTATGAATTTGCTTACTCGGATCTGGGAAAATTATTACGATTTACCTATCTAATTTATTTCGATTTATTGTTGTTGCTGAAATAGAGAGATTAGGAAAATGAAAGTCTCATTTGTCACGCTAATACATGTATAAAGTGAAAACAAAATCTGATGTTCCCTACATTTATGTTTGCGTAACTCTTCAAAATGTAAGGCACAGCAGATTTTTTTTCGTGATTACAGTTTTGGTTCTATAGTAAAAGTCGTTTGACCTCTTAAAATATTTCGTGTATGAATAGATACACCATAAACAGCTACAGTCTACCAACAATCAAGATTCATTGGTTTGCAGCTATTGATTTTGTACAAGATGCATGTATTATGTACCTGTGTAAATACCTAGACGTTTCTAATATTCTACACGTATTGCTCAATTGCTAGTCATTTTCGGAGCTTCTAAAAGCCTTAATAAAGTGGTTTAACAGTATTGAGGTAATAAAATGCTGTAATAGGCTCTACGAGACCTTAATGCAGAATGGTAAAGTATAGGTGATCTGCGGTCCTTCGGGTATCCGGACCTATCTTTATTGGTGTTGAAATTTGATATTTATACTTTAGACGGTTATGTTAACTATACTACGCATACTAAAAATGCTTGTCGCATTTTTACACCTTTTTTATTTGTTTCTATATTTTATTTTGTTATCTGCTGTATATTATGTATATTGTGGCCTTTCAGTCTGTGCTTAATAAATGTATTTTCTTTTTTTTTTTTTCTTTGTAATCGCCTGAGGTGATGATGTTGTCTGAAGCGTGATGTCAATGTCCCTCTATGATTGGATTGCCTGAATCTGAAACACCTAAAATCAGTCCAGTTTTGTTTTAACTTAAAAAGTTAGGCCAAAATACAAAAAAAATCGTCACTTATTCGATTATAATTGAAATGATTTCTCATGTTGTGCATTAAAACTTATGTATAAATCTTACAGTATTTTAACTGTAAAATCACGTAAATTAGCAAATCGGGAAAATTTCGTTCCAACCAAGTTCGGCAAAACATGTTGCGAAAAATACGAAATTAAATTAAAATTGAACTATGGTGAAATGAGCAGTGAAATAAATGAAAATGTTTTTGTAGGTATTACTGTATTACATACCTGAGAAAAGTAGGTAATTAAAGACAGACCCTGTTCAAAATACCTTTTATGTAATTATCAAATGAATAAGAATTATATAAAATAATCAACACATGACAGAGTCCACATAGCTATGACGTTCACTTGCGCAATTTGCATGTAGGTAAAACAACAGTTTTGATAGTAGATCGTTATCATCTTAGATAATCTGGATTAAATCGATTTTTGATCGATGATATTGATAACCAATTTATTGATTTAATTGGTAGGTACTGTGGCTAACACTATTGCCTCAATAAACTACTTTTAACGTACCGTTTATACAACAATAAAATTATTGTTATTATGAGTAAAGAAAATCCCCTATTTAGAGGCCATTTCTGTAGGAAGCCTTAGATTTTTTTTTAAAGTTTTTGGTTGGTGGTTCAAACTATGCATTAGTCATGGGAATTGTTCAATTTAATCATGTATAGGTACCCCCTAGAACTTCACCAAGCAACCAGCTAATACCTACCTATAACACTGAAATATACATCACTACAATATATTATAAAACAAAGTTCTTCCGCCGCGTCTGTCTGTTCGCGATAAACTCAAACACTACTGCACCGATTTTCATGCGGAAGTGGTTTCAGTGGTTCTTGAGGAAGGTTTTAGTATATAATTTGTGAAGCGGGCGAAGCCGCGGGTATCTAGTGCTATTATAAAGCAAACTTGTTTGCTACCAAGGTGGAATGATCACTAACATTATCCTCTCCGAGTGTGTAAAATACTCATACTCTTTCAGTAATCAATGAGCTAATTGTATGCTAATTTACATAGCATGTGTACTCCAGGCTTTACGCTAAATACGCCTGAGAAGTTCATCACAGTAATTGTTGGCTTCAAACTTAATGGGCGAAGCCTGCACGCATGGCAACTTTACGTACAGGAATCAGAACAATACATTCATCTAACAATTACATTTACGACTGATTTGCCTGGTAACAAAGTTGAACGAATCGGTGAATACGTAGATAGGTACTACTACAGAAACGGAACTATTACCTGAATAGAATCCACTTAATTAGTTCCCGCGGAGGAAATGCGCCATCTACGAGCCCATTGTTCGTTTGCTCCCGTGATTTTTGCCCGGGACACTCCATGGTAGGGTTAACAAAAACCTTGTTGCTATTTGAAAGGATAATGTTTCTTTTTATTTTGTATGTTACTCTTTATGTTTAAACAAAAATGTGCGGTTATAAAGTCGGGGGTATATAATGCAGTGCTACACAATACTGCACATAGTGCATTTAAAGCTTTTTATAATTTAAATGAAATGTTAGAAGCAGTTGATTCAATGTTTAATTTGTTACCTACTCATAAGAGATACAGGGTCAAATTAAATTAGGTAGCAGCACTCTTCAGACATGATAAGTAGGTATCGATATCTAAACGAAAAGAAAGAATGTGATGTTTTTTTTGTGGGGTCATTGACCTCAGTGTACTTGAAAATCTGTTTTTTGTGTAAACTTCACATACGGGATTGGTATCGATACCTAAACACGACAAAACAAAAGAAAATAGGTTTTCTCAACTCATAGTTCAAGTAATAGGTAGTTTTGTTACTTCGTTTGTCGCGGTCGTTACCCCTTTAACTTAAAATCTTTTTTATTTTATTTGGTTCAGATACCTATCGCTATCCATCACGTCTGCAGAGTTTCACTAGATAAATAAATTTAACCCTGTGTAACATATCATATCCAAGTAGGTACCGATAATTTATGATGGATTAAGTTATCAATATTCAAATTATAAAATTGTCATACATAATTTTCCGAGACTTTTCCTAAACCACATTTTACATGGTCACACGCTTGCCAGTCTAGGTCCGGGTAGACAAAAGACACATTTAGGTTCATCCGGGCGCTCCTGGATAAGTAAAGCAAAAAACCCGGTAATTCTGTACGTTATTACGTATTGTTCTGTTTTATGAGCTAATAGTTCTTTGGAGCAAGCTTCGAAACTCGTGTTGGTTGGTATTGCTCTGTTCAGTACAACACTAGTAAATAAGATAACAATAAGTAAGTATAGATAAACGACGTAGCAGATTATGTGTGTCCGATATTATTTTAATTATAGGTCTACTAGAACTGGGGGCTTAAAACGGTCACTTTAGCAGAATCATAATTATGAAAATGTTATAAATCATAGTAAAATGTCACAAACTGACAATTCATAATATGATCTGCGTGTAATTCATATTACGAAATAATTCATCTGTTTGACAGTTTTCTATGGAGTTTCGTAAAATGGTCCACAAATTATGAATTGCTTTTAAGTGAAATTAGAGGAATTGCTAATGGCAGCTGGGATTCAGGAAATGAACTGCTTTTAGAGGAAATGCTAATGTGGCCGGTTTAGGCCCCCAGTTCGCATCAGTAGGTATTACAACCCTAATGAACTGAATACAGAATCGTAAGAATAATTTAATCAACTGGATTGTCCATAAAACTATCTCTAGCTATTTGGTATAATATCTCGGTCACGTTTTATAAGCTCATATTATGGGAAAGCTCGTTTTCTCTAATTTTCCAAAACATATTGAGTACACTACCCTAAAGCCTATTTATTAATAACTACCTGCGCCCTGCGGTTTCACCCGCGTAAGTCTCGATCCCGTGGGAATATCGGGATAAAAATTACCTATCCTATGTCCTATTCCAGGTCATGGTCTACCCATGTGCCGATTAAGCGTGAAAGCGTAACAAACAAACTCACTTTCGCATTTATAATATTAGTTAGGATAATTTACTGTGGAATTTGTCTAGGTAATTCTACCGTAAAGTATGTCGCAAAAACTCTACATGGAAACAAAAAAAAAAACCCTCCTTATTTTGTAGCTTCCGGTAAGATACCTATTAATAGGAAAAATAGCTCATACGAGGAATGATCAATCCTAGAGCAAATAGGTAACCAGAAAATAATATTGAACAGAGAAATAGTGTTGATATATTGAGGTCGCTCTCGATACGGCAATAAATTACATAGTGCGAACATCTAGGTGTGTCAAATGTGCGTACGTAAGCTAGAGTCTGGCCAACGAAAGGTGATGCTGAAAACACGCGCGAAATTAAAAAAAATAAGACTGTTTATCCCTGTATATAGTGCGATAACACGTGTTGATACTTGAAATTTTATTTTATTTAAATGATATTAAATTTCAATTATCAACACGAATTATCGCACTATGTTTAGGGAGCAACAGTGCTGTTTTTTTAAATTTCGCGCGTTTTTTCAGTATCATCATTCGTTGGCCAGACTCTAGAAACGAATTAATTAGATAAACTTCCCATTTTGTTTACCCTTGTCATTATAATTTAACTTTCTTGTTATTTTCGTGGAGGTTTGTTGAAACGAAGTTCTTTTTCGCACGTTGTACCTACTCTGCACACTAACTTGGCGATCGAGATTTAGACCGAAAAAGGTGTTATATTGTGACCGTTTGACATAACACTTGTTTTTCGATTTAATTACTTTTAAACGTTATCAATTCATATCGTTGTCTGTAATTTAAAGCGAAACTCGAAAGGAACTTTTTTCCAACCGCGGTGTCCCACGAAACCTCTTTTTTGCCTATCAAAAATTATACCTATTCTTAAGTTAAACAAAGAAACAAATAATTTCAGCATGCATATTATTATTATCAGTCAGGATTAATTGTCATTATGTATTAAAGATTTATCGTTTTTTTACTAAAAATTTGCAATAATCCTCAGATTTGCAAATAGGTGCATATTTAATTATTTGGATGATCCGGATATAATCTTATCATATTAACAGAAAAGAGTTACTTTCCACTAAACCATGCACTCATTTTGGTGCAACAACATCCTAATATTGTTCTATTGTGTTGAAATCTGTCTTTTACACACTGTTCTGTATATTTACTTCGTGATTTCTATCAACTAACTTATAAATCAGAAGGAATGGACAAAATCTTATTAAAATTAATCTTAAATCTCATGATTGTGTTCATGAATAGTCATTCAATCGGGCAATTTGAATTTAGAGAGTTATATTGATGACTAGCTGCTGCTCCGCGGGACCCTTATTCTTTTTCTAAAATAAAAGTAGCCTAAGTTACTCGTTGCAACATCAGTCCCAGCAAAATCGGTCCAGCCGATTCGGAGACTAGCCAGAACAAACAGACAGACAAAATTTCAAAAATTGTTTGTTGTTTTATGTAAGTGTTTACTGTACTTTCATATGCGTTTAGTAAAAAGCTGTGAGACATTACAATTTTATTTAATTGTTTAGATTTAATGGTTGGTTAGGTATACTGCGGTAAATACATCCTTGTTACGGGAGTTAACTTTATTGTTACCATACAAATTGATACTAAGCTGAAAATTTCAAGAAGCGTGAGTAAGTTTTCACAGTCATTTAGACAATTTGTTTCGCAAGGATCTAGAGAGTATGGATATGGGTTCGAGAGTACCGAGTTTCTGCCGAGTAGGCAGAATCAGGTCATGGGAGGTTTATTTGAATAATTTAATATATTGATATTTTTCTTTGATAAACACGATGACCATTGAAAATGATCGATTATTTTTATCTACTACACCCTAGAGGTATGTAGTAAATATACTTAACATCGACAACAATAAACAATAATAAATTATTCTATTCTGCTATTGATAAAAAAAAGTAATTTTTGGGAATTTTTAAATAAAAATAAATTATATTGATTTAAATCAACTAATCTTGCCACTCTGGAACTAAATAGCCTAAGTCAAGCTATTAGTTTTAAGCACAAAGTTTATTGAGTGTATTTATACACTCAATAAACTCTTTTTTAAGTCTTTAGACTCACCGACCTCACAGTCAAACCACTACAACGGTTTTGTGGGGCTTAGTTTATTAGTTATAAATTACCTTAAGTAAATATAGATTTAAAAAAAAAACTCTTTGATTGAAGATATTACTCGGAAAATTGCAGCTGCATATTATTGTTAGGCTCAGTCGTGTATTCATTTTCAGAGATATGTCACTATATCTCTGAAAATGAATAAAAACAAAATGTCTATACATTTTGTAGAATTTCTTACGCCCAAGAGCAAAGGACTTTATAAGTCTGTAAGAGCCTGTTTAATAAGTATCCGCGTTTAATGGCGTCCACTGTCAAAAGTTTTAAGTAGCGTTAATTCTTTTGAGACGTTAGATTAATGCGTCGCCTAATTAAATATTTAAAAGAAAGATATTAGGCACTGGCTTTGGTAGACAGTTTTTTCTGAATAGGAATGTCCTAATTTATTTTAGAGTATTCATGAAGCCCACACTGTTACATAATAAAAAAATATTTTTGTTGCCTCAGACTGGATTCATTCATTTGTTGGGTATAAATGGGTGTTGTCATTAGATGATAGGTAAGTAATTAGTATAGGTAGTGTTTGCAGGTCCCATATTATTCTATTTCGAATACCTAAATGTTTTGAAGTCCAGGGGGCCTAAACCGGCCATATTATCAATTCCTCTAAAAGTATTTCTTTTCCTGAATTTCCAGCTGTCATTAGCAATTTCTCTAATTTGATTCAAAAGCAATTCATATTATGTGGACCATTTTACGAATCTCCATAGATAACTGTCAAACAGATGAATTATTTCGTATTATGAATCGCACGCAGATCATATTATGAATTGTTAGTTTGTGACATTTTACGATGATTAATAATATTTTCCTATTATGATCCTGCCAAAGTGACTTTAAAGTGGTTTTAAGCCCCCTGATGACTAGAGTCCTAGTCTTAGAGTCACGGGAGTCTAATGTTGTTGAGGTGCTGCACCTTTTACATAGTGACCGAAATTATCGTGTCTTAAATGGAAATTAATAACTTCTTAATAAATTCTTCAAAGATTGATCTACATCATCGTTCACCTACTTTGAATAATTCATAACATGTAATCTTTAATTAAAATGTGGTTTACAATCAGCATCTATCTAACGCATTTTTTAAGGCTTACTTAATACAGTTGATACTAGCCTTGTGGATTATTTTATTAACAGTCGGAAAATAAACATTTCTGAGTAATGACTTTTCCATAGACCGAGTTTAATGTTTATAGATAAGATATGACGATAGGACGTCTATTAAATTTTTCTACCCTTGAGAGAAAACAACACGAGGATGCCATTTCTTGTTTATAGAAACAAAACCTTTGTCACTCTCACCACCCTCTAAATATATTAAACTGAAACGCATCCCCAACTCTGTATAACAAACAAAGCGTCCTAAGTGGGTGCTTAATTAAGAAATGCTGAAGTGTTTTGATGGTGGCACATTAATTTTATCTTGTTTTTCTGCTTTCGCGACCAATTATCTTGGCGAGTTCGTGGGGAGTCTTCGTTGGGAGTTTTAATTTTATTCGCTTGCCCCAATTATATTTCGCTCTGCGATCAACATTCATAACTACTATGTATTCAAGAACTCGATCTGACGTTTACTATTATTTCTGGGAAATTCTCAATGTCGTGTTTCTCAACTGTTTTGTTAATGATTTTTTTCTTACTTCATTACCAAATGAATCAATCGTTTATTGGTTGGTATGTTTTCGCTAAACAGAAATGTAACATAACTTATCGCTTCGCTTTCGGCCTTCTCTGCTCAACATGGGGTTTCCATATAAAGTGCTACAACGAAAACGAGTTTAGGGGAATAGCGTTAGGTATAATCCTTACACTTAGCAATTGGATTTAAAATTCTTGCGTATAATCTTGATATTTTTTGGGACGGACAGATCCAGATTTCCGTTCCGGAATCATTGACTTTTTATTTGAATATGTTTTAAAATAAGGGGCTATCAAGGGTTACTAGTTCCTTTTAAGTTTTTAAACCCGAGCAGGTCCGAATTAGTCGCTTCAAAGACCGGATATTTTGCATTAGTCAGGTTTTTGACCGTGAACCTTGGCGATACTCAAAAAAGTAATGATTCATAGATTTTAATATGGCTATTAAAAGATTCTCTTCGCGTCAAGTTTATAATTCTGACAGCTTACTTTACTTAGGTTATACGACAACAATAGGATCAGTTATAGAAAAGTATAAAACTTTTCAAGGCTTTTGTTTTAAGATTTTAAAGATTGTAGTATCGCTACTCACTATATCAGAGTCCAGTGGTAGGATTTCTTCGCTTATTTTGTGGTCGGCCTCTTCGCTTTGTTCCCCAATGCTCCTAATTTCCCTTTGTCCCCTGTTACGTTTACCGTAAAAAAACCTTTGCGGAAGAAATTTTCCTAATACTTGACGTTTTGAGCGTTAATTAAGTGACGAAGGAATATGAAAAAAGTCTGTGATACTTTTTATTATTTTCACGTTAAAGGAAATTTACTTTATCAGAATTTAATTTCGTTTTGGAACGTTTTAGCATAAAAATCATAATTATTTACATTGAAAAATATCCGTGAATTAAATTAGTGAGAGTGGTCACCAGAAATTCATAATTGATTCTTCATAAATCATAAATTATCTACCTAAGTCTATATAAGATAATTTTATTATGTATGGAAGAAGAGATTGCGCCGACTCCAAATACGGCAAGAGGATGACACAATGCGAGTCTTTCTTTTTCGGGTGGCTGGTGACAGCAGAATGAGAGAGACCGATGATCGGGTTAAATGACGTGCGATTGATGAAGACTAGGAAAACATCCTGAGGAAACTGGTATGTCCTATATAACATAAATGTGACATCCGCCAATCAGCACTGGGCCCGCGTTGTGGATTATGGCCCACTCGCTCTCACAGACAGGAGGCCTGTGCCCCAGCAGTGGGAACATTTTAGGCTGATTATGATGTGCAGGACATCAAAATCAGCCTATAATATTCCCTGTACTGCTATAGGCTGATGAGGTAATGTAAAAAGCCGTTTGTGTCAGAGTAATCAAGCGTGAATGCATTTATATAACCTACTTGCTAAACTTCGTAAGATGAAAGGACCGTTCTTACGTATTACCACGTGTAACTGTGCAAGGTATGCGTTGTACTCAAATCAGCTTCAGCTTTTGAAATACAGGTACTCTAACTTAACTGTGGAGTAAGGCTTTCGCATTTTCTTGTAACCCAGCTTATGCCAGAAAAGATTTTTTTTTTTTAGATACTCCCGTAGGTACTCAAACTCCGGGAAGAAAAACATCTACGCTTAAGTGTACAAATTCTTTATTCGTTATTTATAGACATACCTAATTATCCAATACGTAGTAACAAAGGTTTAGCAATCTCAACACTAAAAAATCTTTATTGAGTTGCGTTTAGATGCAGACACAGACATCTACCTTGTTATTGACGAGTTTTCTTAGGTTGTCGAGTTCCAAAAATCTAATGCGCGTTTCATGATAAGAACTTCCTCACGACTCGTAAGGTTTTTTTTGGTATATTTTTTATAATAGCTCTCTATTATCATAGTTTGTTTGTTAAATATAATTGCTTTACCTACTTGCACCGTCCACAAAGACAACCCCTGGCAATTCTTTTCATCTGTCACACACAACGACGTCATGGCCCATTGTAAATTCATACGAGAGCCTTGTCGTGTCAGCTATTACGTACTATTATGCCTTACGAATATTTGTGTCAAGAACACAGGGCATTGGGGTTTTCTGTCTCCGCTGTAGTGACCATCAAATCGTCGTAAGCTTGGTCATCTAGACTGCTGGTATATGGTTAGTATGACGCATTCGGTTCATGGTTCTTGCTTGATCTACGATTCATGATTGGAGTTTACGTTACTTAAATTATAGCGTGTGTGTTATTGATACGTGGCATTAAGGCGTGGTGTATTAATAGCATGAAATGTAATGACCGTTTTATGTTGGAATCAGCATCAATCGGGTCTCTCATTATTATGGCCCTACGTATTTCATAGTTCCTAAGTGTATGGGAAGGCAGCAATTACCAGTATGTTGTGTGTACCTATGTATATATTGTAAACATTACATTTGTGATCGGTAGTTTACAACATTTACAACCAGAGCGTGACGTTTTTATTAAAAAAAAATTGAGTTTACTTTCGGGTACCCGTTTAGATACGTTTAAATCAAACGAACATAGAACCAGAGCATTCTTTTATTTATATTCTAGTATGGATAGACGAAAAAAAGAATGCTCTAAACCTGTTTAAAAAATATTTTTATAGAGTGGGGTTAGAATGCAATGTTTTCGCTTGTTTGCAGGGTAGCCATTTGTAGGGCAGATGATGGTCAAATCATGTTAAGATGATAGATAACAGTTAGTGCGCTCATGTAAAGTATGAGATTTCACTTTCCGTCTCTGACCTGCTGCAAAATAGTGTGGTGTGTGGTTGTTTACAGTGATAGCGTTGCATGTTCCTCATAATGTGAACTTAGAACAAGTTATCTATGTTTCTCTTCCTGTTTCAAGCTCCTTGTATACTGTACATTATGTAAGGAAACATAATATTCGCCCGAGGGAAAGCAGCATTAAAATATCACGTTTCTACTAAGATCGTCAAGGTCGATGTCCATGACCTCGTTATGTGTATATAAGAATGAATACAATATTTTTTTCCACTTTTGGAATAGGTGTGTGGGTGGGAACAGCAACCTCACCTTGCGAATTTTCCATAAAGTTATCCTTATGATTTTACCAGTTTGTCTATTTAAAGCTTTTTCAAGTTTGCCATACTATAAATATCTTTCTCCAAGGCCACTAACGGATGGACACGAACGAAGGAAATACCAAAAGAATCCTTGAATCAAGGTCTGACTTTGAACTTCACCCACGTATTTAAACAAATATAAAGACAACTTGGATTCCTAATGCTAATAATCCTGTGGATTGTGGCAAACACAAACTGTTACCGAAGAAAGTAGTAGGTATGTAAGTTAGAAAATGGGGAATATTTAATTGATCCTTTTTTTTATCTAATGATGATCGCCTTTTTATCCTTAAAATACTGCAATGATTATTAATTGTTTCTTTATTTTATTATATTGTATAATATAAATAATATTTTAAATATAAGCATATAATACATTTAGAAATACAAAAAATAGCAGCCCACCGATATCGGGAACAGGGTCCAAGCTACCGGCGCGGGCGGTCAGTGAGAAAGGAATCTCCTAACAACGCGAGCCGTGTCCAGAAGTACCGCTTTCTGAATCAAGTCCTTAATCCAGCTGCCCAACGAGAGACTCCTCAGGTGTTGGCTATTGGCTTAGCTATTTATAATTCTAATTATTAGAAAACAGTGGTCATGCTAGGTAATAATTTAGTTTAAAAATACTGAAAAAGTCGTCGACTTTTGCCGTTGATAGTTCCGTAATAATTATATTATTTATGTTGTGACCATCATAATAATTCTAGGAAATAGATTTCCTGGCATATTTTTTGTAGGTTCTCAACAAAAAGTTCCGCGCCGAGGCCAATAACTGAGTCAAAGCATAGGCCATAGTTGTTTTGGTCAAGTTCATTAAAGGCACTGTGAGTTTATTGCTTTTTATTAGTCCAAAACTCATGTCATCATCTGCGTAGTCTTTTCCGAACTGTGTTAAAGTCACCGACGGCTTCCAGTATAACCGAATGCAGAAGTACAAAACATTTTAATTTAGTTAATCTTTTTTACTGCTAAAATAAAATAGATTTTTATTTATATCAATTGTCGACTGCATCTCTAGTTACCTCTCTCTTCTTTCTGCCTCGTTGGTCTAGTAGTAGCAAGCGCTGCTGCAGAGCACGAGGTCTTGGGTACGATTCCCGGGTCTGGAATTTATCAGTGGCAGCCCGGAGTCTGGATTTGTACCCGGTTGATGGCTCAATAGGCTCGCCCCCTGTTACATGAGACTTAAACATAACTGGCGATATGTGTGTGTACTATAGGTACCGACACCTTTGCCCAACCCTTCGGCGAATACAGGCGTGATGTTATGTTATCCCTCTTTAAAATATCTGTTATTTTAAGAAGTAGAAACCAATTCGCGAGTAGGTACACTTTTATTAGATCGTCCTCATGATTGTACGTGCTTCATATTTTTTGTGTATTTGTCTAAAAAAATATACGAAACGAGTAGGTATTTCGAGTCACGTAACAAATTAGATTGTGTATAATGACAAGGATTTGTGATACTGTAGGTGTATAAAAAAAATGTGTCGGAAGTTTGTAATTTCGTCTCGGTTTTTATGGGTTGTTCGTAGTGTAGCCATATTGCCATACCCACTTGTGATTCAAAATCTTATTACATTGTGTTATAAAATAGTAATGTACCTACTGTACATTACTGTCGCGGCCTGCAACTAGGGCATTGATGAACGCGCGCGAATACGTGAGTCCATCAATGCCTGATTGCGGCCAACTCTTGTATAGTAGGTACTTGTCTCAAAAAATGCGCGGAAATTCAAACTGAGTAAATTAATTATAAATTCCAGAATCACTGATGAATAAGGAACATTTTTCACGCGCCAATGTGATCATTTGTTTCTTCTTTACTTTAAACAGTGCTATTTGCAAACCAACACATCAAATATGAGTTTTAAAGTATTTTTTCTGGCCGCTAAACACGACAGATATGGATTTTCATACAAATATTGCCGGCCGGGCGCTCGCATGGTTTCCAGCAGTACCACAATTTCGATTTATCTCTAAGAAGGTTGTCAAAATTATGTTCGAATTTCCAAGTATGTTTGAGAAAATTTGTTATTGTCGAGTAGAGCAGGTACATCTAGGATTAGTTTGATACAGTGGTGGGATAGGCAGGACCGGAAACACGAGTTTTATAAATGATAAGGTACCACTAGGTAATTGTTTGCAAAAGTATCAAGACAGATATTGACGACGAATTATTAAAAAACAAAATCGTCGCCATTTTGTGTAATATTAAATGTATCTAAAGACATCTCTATTGGTTCTTTTGATCGCCCAATTTCTTTTGATATTTTGTTGCAAGTGATTTTTTTGTTTTTGTGAAGGTTTTTAATATTATCTTATTATACCTTTGTATAATAAGATAATATTAAAAACCTTCACTTTAACTTGAAGTATCCTTTCCCTGCATCAATATTTCATAACATTCGTTTTATGTAAATGGGCATCTGAGGCCCTAGACAAAGTGACATTCGGCGATAACGATGATGGAAAAGGCAAAAAATGTATAGGACTGACATAAGCTATCGAAAAGCTTATGTCAATCCTGTTGAAAATCGTTATAGAAATACGAAATGCTTTCGAAGCGATTGTCATTTGTCTAGGCCCTCTGTGCTGTATGGGCTATTGGGACTGTTCTTACTTACGTAATCTGATATTTCGATGACGCTCAAAACTGGCAAACTTTCTCTGCTACAACAGCATCTATATTTTTAAAATATTTTTTTGTTATTTATTGGTAATCACCGCAACGTTTCCACCTCATTGGTCGAGTAGTCGCAAGTGCTCTTCTGAGCATGAAGTCCTGTTCTGGGTTCGATTTCCAGGTCGGGAAAAGTGGTATTGGGTTTTCGCATGCGGAATTATAATCATAATCATAATCATAATCATAATCATAATCATAATCATAATCATAATCATAAATCTTTATTTATCTCAACATCATATTACAGGCACAGGTTAATGAGATGCACAATCTTAAATAGAGAAAGGTGTCTGTGGTAGGAGTATCCTGAGTTACAGATCACCCGGCTCTCTTAGTAAGTCGGGTCAAGATAATGAATAACTGCAGGTATCAAAAGATTGAATAGTTGAAAAAAAAACAGAATTCTAAATAATAAAATGAAAATAAAATAATAATGAACTTAAAATAATTAATAATGGAAATGGGGAAATGAATAATGAGTAGGTGTGTTGAATGTTTGTAAGTGTAGGTGGGTGAGTGTTAGTGTGTGAGTGTTTGTATGGGTGTTATGAAATTGGTTTTATTAAGTTTTCCGTGGCAATGTAGTCCAGATTTAATAGCCAATAGCGTACTTTTCTTTTACAAATAGTCTTTGTATGAGAGTAGATAGATATTTTGTTATTAATTGAATTATAAAGAAAAGTGCCAAGAAAACAGAAAAACTTTTGGGAGAAACTAGTATTATAACGGCTGATTGAACAAACATTTGTTGACCGTCTATTTTGTGTTTGTAAATCGTGATCTAAGGGAAATTCAGTGTGTTTTTTTAGAACTGTCATAAGAATGAACAACTGCCGGACCGTTAGCACTTGGCAGTGTTGGTAAAGATCGAAGGTTGGATAGAGGATTGGGAAAAAGCAACTAACTTTTAATATGGCTCTTTGAGCTCTCTCTAGATTTATCAAAAAAGTTTTAGAGGTACCGCCCCAAGAGGTAATACAATATACTAGCAAAGACTGGCATAGTGCAAAGTAAACTATCTTAATAATTGATGTATCAGATATAGGTCTTAAATTTTTAAATATGTAGATTAATTTTCGGATTCTTTTAACTAGGGTTTCAATGTGTTGTTGGAAACTGAGTCGATAATCTATGATTATGCCAAGATATTTGATAGAGTTTGTTTTAACTAATACAGGACAAGAACAATGGTTGATGAGTGAGTTGCAGAGTTGGGTACATGAGTGGACTTTAAGGTTGAAGTTTGGTTGATCCTGGGGCCTAAGGGAGTACGTCATGTATTTTGTCTTATCCACGTTGAGGGTAAGCAAATTGTAATAAAGCCAGTAATGGACCTTATTAAGACCTTGTTGAGCATAAATTTGAACCTCATCCCACGTATTAGCATCGAAAATCAAGGCAGTATCATCGGCAAATGTGATGATTTTACCGTTAGGCAGCTTGATATCACATAAATCGTTTATATAAACTAAGAATAATGTTGGACCAAGAATGCTACCTTGTGGTACGCCGTACTGATTAGGAAGTTTGTCACTAATCCAACTATCTACTTTAGTAGTTTGTGTTCTGTCAGACAAATAGTCTGTGAATAGTTGAAGTGGTAGACTTCTTACACCCATATTCTCTAACTTTTTAACCAAAATAGGAACAGATACTGTGTCAAATGCTTTAGCTAAATCTAGGTAAATGGCTAAGGTCTTTTTTTTATTATCTAGTTTGTTGACAATGTGATTTGTTAGTTCATGGACGGCATCAGCTGTTGACTTTCCAGATCGAAAGCCAAACTGTGATGGAGATAAAAGAGAATTTTGTTCAAGGAATTTAGTAAGTCTGGTGTTCATTAATCGTTCTAAAATTTTTGATAAAGTTGTTAGTATTGATATTGATCTATAGTTATTGACACAGTATCTGTCTCCGGACTTGAATATGGGTACAATTTTGGATTTTTTAAAAGCACGCGGAAATATTCCACTATAGAATGAGAGATTGTATATGTATGTAAGTGGAGGAACAATAATATCAGAAAACCGTTTTAAAAATGATCCAGATATATCATCAACGCCAACTGCACACTCATTTTTTAAATTCATAATTAAGGCCCGTATTTCTTCCTCATCAGTAGGAAGAAGAACAAAAGAATTTTGAAACGAATTAGTTGGTTGACTATCGGGTTCTATATTAGGAAAATTAATATTTTGTGAGAGTAATTTTTCTGACAATGTTTACCTACGTTTGCAAAAAATGAATTTACTCTATTAATTGATTCAATAGGATTTTCTATAGAAATGAGCTGTGTGGATTGCTTTTGGATTTATTAGTATAGGTTATATTTTTAATTGCTTCCCAAAGTTTTTTGTTGTTTTTCCCTGCTTTTTTAATGATATCTTGCTCGTAACTTTGTCTAACTTTCTTTAATATATTGTTTGCAAAATTCCTGTATCTTTTGTAAGTGCAAAGTAATTCGTTATTGGCAGTCTTGAGTCTGCATTTATGCCCGGTTAAGAGGAAATAGGGTCCGTCTATTCTCCATACAAAAAGTCATAATTCGAGGTTAGGCTCTCGTCTATTTCCTCCTCCAATATTGGACCAATTTAAAAGATATTTTATAAATTAAATAAGAAGGATATTTACTGTGCCCCTATGTTTTTCTTTTTTCATTAATAGTTGTCAAATTTTTACAATAGGCCTCTGATGACAGCGGTCTAAACAGGCAATTTTGAGCATTTTCTGAAGGTGCTAGTGCTTCTACAGATAATGTATCATCAAAACGGAAAACATAGGGGCATAGAACTAGTTGATATCTATTTATCTGTAAATAATCATTGCTTTAAGGTCATAAACCAGAGAGAAAACAGGCGAGAGAGCGTTTGTATGGGTAGGGGACCGAATCTATTTCCTCTTAATGGCAATATTCTCGCAAAATATGAGTGTGCCATAGGTACCCAATCTATCTAACCTACACCTCTGCCTAATCCTTTATGGAAAACAGATGTGTTGTTATGTATGCTTTTTTAAATATTTCATTACCGTGAGTTAAATATCTAGCTAAACTATCAGTGCAGGATAGCAAAAAGATGCAATCGCCTAACGTTCCATTTTCTATTTGTCTACTTAAATACAGGGACTTTTCCTACCAGGCTAAAAAGATTTTAGTGTCGAAGTTACTAACCCAAAATTCGTCACCGACTCTTATTTTATTATTATATGCTGATACAAGCTAACACAGTAACTAAGAGGTAACGTGTTACCCAGTAACTGGGTTGTGGAGGTCAAATAGGCAGTCACTCAATACGAAATACTTGTATTCTGCTGCATCCGGTTAGACTGGGAACTGACGCTAATTAAATTGGGAAAATGCCAGGTAGATTATGATGCTGCTGGTTTATACACATTAAACTGGTAGGATCCACAGAACACTGTATTTTTCTATTTTTTGCGTGATGATACCATAGGTCCATAGCGTTCTCACTAGATGGCGCTTACTCCAACTCTTGAGAATAAATTAAAAGTCCTAAATATAAAACGTAATTTGCTTATATTTACAAATAAGTATGTATTAATATTTACAAAAGATAGTATTCGAGTACATAATGGTTTAATATAATAATTAATAACATGAGTGACATAGTATGTACTTATATCTACAATAATAATTGCATTGTATTTTAAATAGTGACAATTCCGCTCGCAATTTTAAGGCAGTTCAATATAATTAAGTTGTGACTTAATTAAAACACTACCTACTTCTTACAATATTTTGGGATTTTACTACCCCCTTAATATTTTGTAAGGACAAAACAATTGCTTACTATTGTATAAATAACAACTCTTTTGTGATCTCTCTACAGCTACATCTCTATCACCTTAGGCATTAATTTGAGATCAGCAATGAAATATATCACACATTTTGGTATAGTCTCCATATAGCCGTTTATATGCAATGCAATGCCTTATTTACAAGCTCACACAGTGATGCTACCTTAAGATTAATAATGGATGACAATGATTTTTAGGATGACTAATTTAATTATATTATGGTCCGTTACTAAAAAATAAATAAGTTATATACATGTAAGTATAATGAGTTAGTTAAAGAAAGAAGGTAAGAAAAAAACTAAACAAAATGTCTCTCTGTAGGTACACACAGCTACACATCAAGCTATACATTTCCAGTTTATGCTGATCTTCCATTGTATATGATTTCCGTACAATGCGAGGCTCAGCTTATACTGGAAATGTGTAGCTTGATGTTTAGCCGTGTGTACCTTACCCTTTCGAAGAACCTAAAGGATACTAATTTAAGGCCTCTCATGCACGAGGTTGTGGGTTCAAGTGATGTCTAAGATAATCTTAGAAAGTGCCTTTCTAAGAATGTGCCTTTTCAATATCATATACATAATATTGAAAAGGCTACTTTCTAAGATTATCTTAGACATCACTGACATCGGCGAAGAAAAAGATGGTGAGGAAACCTGGACTTATAATTAATATAAATCTGAAATTGCCAATCCACCTTCAGCAAGCGTATTGATTAATGCTAGTGCCTTCTCTGTTTGAGAAGAGGGCTTTGCCCTGCTGTGGGACAGTAAACATCTGTGTATTGTTAAATGGATGCTAAAATTAATACTAAACTAAATTGATGAAAAGCCTTTTTTGATTGAATAAGTACCTAAATTATGACTTATGTTATATTATGACTGAGCGCGAAAATAAAAAAAACTAACAATTTTATAGATACGATTATTATCTATTAGATTCTTTGCTTGTGCTTTTGTAATAAATAGGTGTCTTAAGTAGTCCAAAACAGTTGATAGCGCTGGCTTTGGTTACCAACTATTTCTTCTTGCGTATGGATTAGTGTTGGCATCGGGGTACACAGTTTTTATTCTCGGTACTTTAAAAGAGCTTGGAAGGCTTTCAAAATCAAAATTATCGTCAGCTGCTGCAGCTTTAGCCCTTCGTTGTCCAATCTCATAAAATAGTAGACATACTAGAGCTAAAACTATGAGGTATAGAAGAACCAACATGGTGATGGTAAGTGGGGTCCAAAAACCTTTGGTATCTTCATTGTCCATAGGTGGTGTTGGACATGGATACGATGTAGGCCCACCTGTGTCATCTGAATCAGTTTCAGTATCCATGATTGTTGTTGTCGGTGTGGTTGTTTCGCTGCCCGTCACGGTCGTGATAGTTGTTGTCTCTTGAGTAGTGAGTGCCTCTGGGGTTGTTGTTGGATTAGGGGTAGGTGTAGTGATTTGATCTGCGATAGGTGTAGTGATTGGATCTGGGGTAGGACTAGTGATTGGATCTGGGGTAGGAGTAGTGATTGGATCTGGGGTAGGGGTAGTGATTGGATCTGGGGTAGGAGTAGTGATTGGATCTGGGGTAGGGGTAGTGATTGGATGAGGAGTATCAACGGTTGTTGGATCTGTGGTAGTAATTTCTTCATATAGTTGACATTCACTTTCAACCATGCCAGGCGGTATGTAACGGAATGAATCGACCAATACAATAGATTCTCGAGCGGCCATCCCCATGATGGATATCTGAAACAATGAAAGTAAGGTTTAAAAGTAAAAGCAGAGTGAAACACATATGTGAACTGACAGGTTTATACGCGTACAGGGTGGAAAATTCGGAGGAAGTTGATGCCGTTTTACCAACTACTTTCTGCTGAAGACGTGTAAAATCTCATATTTTAACATAAAATAATATCATATGAAATTCGGCAAAACTATCAGCTTTCCGTTAGTAAAAGAATTTTGGGAATTGGATCAGTAATTCCGAAGATTGTGAATTAATGAACACCTGCTTTCCTGCAGATAATACCTTCCTTTTTTTTCTTTTTTTTTGGGTAGGAAATTATAAAATGATTTCTCCCGCTCGGATCGGAGCGGGAGGCGTGTCAGACTCTTACTGTCTAAAATCCACACGTGTCTAAACTATTTTAATTAACCTAAACTTTTGACTCGTCTTTTTACAATTTACGGAAAACTGTATTAGAATACGAAGATAATGCAATATTGCTCCTTCCCCCATAGCAAATAGCGTGATAATTTATAGCTTACATACTACCAGACTTATAGGGATATTTATGCTTTGAACAGAATCTATCTGGAAGTATTTACGTGATGCTGGAACTTACGTTCGGACAAACAGATAAACAGACAAACATTCTTAAAACTATATTTTCGGCATTAGAATACTTCCCAGACCCCGTAGTAATTACATATTTTCAAAAGTATTCAATGTATAGTTTTGACTTTGCTACGTCCTTATTTTGTAAATAGATATATATAATATGATTCTATATTTTTGAGGTCGGCTTCTACTAACCGTTTCCTGAGAGTCAGTGAACTTTAAAAAATTATGGCCGGGAATTCATCGAGGTTCTTTGCCTGGTCCTCACAGTCAACCGATGCTAATCTGATCGGGCTTAAATAAAGCTAAAGATGTTTTTGAAAATACACATACCTACCGAACTTAAACGGAACATAAAATTGATATGGGATTGCGACGTGCCAAAAAGTTGTAGAAAACCTCAAAGATGGCAGGCAATGAAGGAGTCTGGATAATCAGTTTTGATAATAGATCATGCAAATGTGAATACTGAGCCACTATTATTATCATTTTAATTTAAACACCACAAAAAATACTTACGTAGCCGTCGTAAGTATCTGAGCCGGTTAAGGTAATCGTCAGTGTGCGCCATCCTCTCACAAAGCTTGTATCCGAAGCCGAATACGCCTCCATTCCTGTTACTCTGTCATCACCAGTGATGTCTAACAGATTGGCTATTACCATGACTTGGTCATTAGGGTCCGTTGGCTCCATATAAATGTTCACTTCAATCGTACCACGGACGTTCATAGAAAAAATTAATGATGACACACAACTCATTTCTGGAAGGGCAGAGGAAGAGGGAAGAGGCGCAATAAATGAGGTACTGAGTTCATTTTGACCAGTCAAGTCCAAATCACTGTAGTTGCCAACAACCCAAAATGGCATGGAGACACAAGCCCCTCCCCACTCATGTGTCGGCCATCCATCGAAATTCCCCTCAAACGTGTACCTCACACAATAATTACTGACAGCGTGAGTCACCAAAGTCAAAAATATAAGCACTAAGCGAATCATTTTTTATCGAGACATCTAATAGTTACAACTAATATACACAAAATATCAATAATAATATATTTTGGTCGAACACATATCTTAATTATTTATAAATTGATAAGATAGTATATTTCATAAACGATAATGTTGTAGCATACAGTATATATCTTCAAATTCCTGTTTTATTGACCTTGATAAATGCTGCGGTTTTGTTTGTATGTGAAATTATGAAGTCGAGAAAAAATACCTAGTTATCTAGTTCCGATTTAATTAGGCTACCTATAAAAGTCTTTGCTTTTTTATAGTTAACATCTTTCAAACTCTTTTGTAATTTCTACGCGTATGAGATCAGCGATATAATCCTAAAAGTTCTAGACTCCTAATCTTCGATCATGAATAGTCATAGATGCAACTTGAAATCGGTCTAGTGTGCACTCTTACAAATTCACGTACAGAATTCTGTCGCTCTCTTAATATTTACAATGATGACGATGATTATAATTTCTAGGATGACTTATGTATATCCCCAGTAATTGCGTAACACACATAAACTGACAATTGATCACAATGACTGTCATTTTAACAGTTCAACAACATTAAAATGGTATTATTTACGTTGTTGAACGTAATACGTTGACGAATTTACAAACCTTGAAGCAATGGTTTAGCAGTATTCTTCAAAACCCTCGAATTGTGATTGAAAGTGTGTAACGCAAATAGGGTGCAGGCTCCATGCGCCGTGTTACCTGCGTTCTTGCCTGTAGGTACCCAGAAACTATACTGCTTAGGTAAGACGGAGCGTGAAGCCGGAACATTATGTTAGTTATTGTTTATACATTACATGAAAGTCTAAATATTTCCGAAATACATACGTGATCTCGCGGGGTTCAGTTATAAGAAAACCTTGTTAGTAATGCATACAAAATATCTTGTTATTAAGGTATATATGCACTACTTCTTGACAATGGGTTTGTGTTGACGTCAGAGTATACATTTCTTACTCTAGGTACTCTGAAAGCGCTTGGAATGTCTTCGAAATCAATATAATCGACAGCTGCTGCATCCGCTTTAGCTTTAGCTTTTCTCCGCCCAAGCTCGTAAAATAGCAGACAAATTAAAGCTAATACTATAAGCGATAGAAGAACCACCATTGTAATGGTAAGTGGGGTCCAAAAACCTTTGGTATTGTCAGCGCCAACAGGCACTAAGGTAGTTGACTCTGGCGGGATTGGGTCAAGCGTTGTGTCCTCTGTCGTGTTTGGGTCAAGCGTTGTATCCTCTGTCGTATTTGGGTCAAGCGTTGTGTCCACTGGCGTGTTTGCATCAAGGGTTGTATCCTCTGGCGTGTTTGGATCAACCGTTGTATCCTCTGGCAAGTTTGGGTCAAGTGTTGTGTCCTCTGGTGGGTTAGGGTCAAGCGTTGTATCCTCTGGCGGGATTGGGCCAAGTGTTGTGTCCTCTGGTGGGTTTGGATCAAGCGTTGTATCCTCTGGCGGGATTGGGTCAAGTGTTGTGTCCTCTGGTGGGTTAGGGTCAAGTGTTGTGTCCTCTGGCGGGTTTGGATCAAGCGTTGTATCCTCTGGCGGGATTGGGTCAAGTGTTGTGTCCTCTGGTGGGTTAGGGTCAAGCGTTGTGTCTTCTGGCGGGTTAGGATCAAGCGTTGTGTCCTCTGGCGGGTTTGGATCAAGCGTTGTATCCTCTGGCGGGATTGGGTCAAGTGTTGTATCCTCTGGTGGGTTAGGGTCAAGCGTTGTATCCTCTGGCGGGTATGGATCAAGCGTTGTGTCCTCTGGCGGGTTTGGATCAAGCGTTGTGTCCTCTGGTGGGTTAGGGTCAAGCGTTGTGTCCTCTGGCGGGTTTGGATTAAGCGTTGTGTCCTCTGGCGGGTTTGGATCAAGCGTTGTGTCCTCTGGCGGGATTGGGTCAAGCGTTGTGTCCTCTGGTGGGTTTGAATCAAGCGTTGTGTCCTCTGGCGGGATTGGGTCAAGTGTTGTATCCTCTGGTGGGTATGGATCAAGCGTTGTGTCCTCTGGCGGGTTTGTATCAAGCGTTGTGTCCTCTGGCGGGTTAGGGTCAAGCGTTGTGTCCTCTGGCGGGTTTGGATCAAGCGTTGTGTCCTCTGGCGGGTTTGGATCAAGCGTTGTGTCCTCTGGCGGGATTGGGTCAAGTGTTGTGTCCTCTGGCGGGTTAGGGTCAAGTGTTGTGTCTTCTGGCGGGTTTGGATCAAGCGTTGTGTCCTCTGGCGGGATTGGGTCAAGTGTAGTGTCCTCTGGTGGGTTAGGGTCAAGCGTTGTGTCCTCTGGCGGGTTTGGATCAAGCGTTGTGTCCTCTGGCGGGTTTGGGTCAAGCGTTGTGTCCTCCGGCGGGATTGGACCAAGTGTTGTGTCCTCTGGTGGGTTTGGATCAAGCGTTGTATCCTCTGGCGGGATTGGGTCAAGTGTTGTGTCCTCTGGTGGGTTGGGGTCAAGCGTTGTGTCCTCTGGTGGGTTTGGATCAAGCGTTGTATCCTCTGGCGGGATTGGGTCAAGTGTTGTGTCCTCTGGTAGGTTAGGGTCAAGCGTTGTGTCTCCTGGCGGGTTTGGATCAAGCGTTGTGTCCTCTGGCGGGTTTGGATCAAGCGTTGTGTCCTCTGGCGGGTTTGGATCAAGCGTTGTGTCCTCTGGCGGGATTGGGTCAAGTGTTGTGTCCTCTGGTGGGTTAGGGTCAAGCGTTGTGTCTTCTGGCGGGTTAGGATCAAGCGTTGTGTCCTCTGGCGGGTTTGGATCAAGCGTTGTATCCTCTGGCGGGATTGGGTCAAGTGTTGTATCCTCTGGTGGGTTAGGGTCAAGCGTTGTATCCTCTGGCGGGTATGGGTCAAGTGTTGTGTCCTCTGGCGGGTTAGGGTCAAGTGTTGTGTCTTCTGGCGGGTTTGGATCAAGCGTTGTGTCCTCTGGCGGGATTGGGTCAAGTGTAGTGTCCTCTGGTGGGTTAGGGTCAAGCGTTGTATCCTCTGGCGGGATTGGGTCAAGTGTTGTGTCCTCTGGTGGGTTAGGGTCAAGTGTTGTGTCCTCTGGCGGGTTTGGATCAAGCGTTGTATCCTCTGGCGGGATTGGGTCAAGTGTTGTGTCCTCTGGTGGGTTAGGGTCAAGCGTTGTGTCTTCTGGCGGGTTTGGATCAAGCGTTGTGTCCTCTGGCGGGTTTGGATCAAGCGTTGTGTCCTCTGGCGGGTTTGGATCAAGCGTTGTGTCCTCTGGCGGGTTAGGGTCAAGCGTTGTGTCCTCTGGTGGGTTTGGATCAAGCGTTGTGTCCTCTGGCGGGTGTGGATCTAGCGTTGTATCCTCTGGCGGGATTGGATCAAGTGTTGTGTCCTCTGGTGGGTTTGGATCAAGCGTTGTATCCTCTGGCGGGATTGGGTCAAGTGTTGTATCCTCTGGTGGGTGAGGGTCAAGCGTTGTATCCTCTGGTGGGTATGGATCAAGCGTTGTGTCCTCTGGCGGGTTTGGATCAAGCGTTGTGTCCTCCGGCGGGTTTGGATCAAGCGTTGTGTCCTCTGGTGGGTTTGGATCTAGCGTTGTATCCTCTGGCGGGATTGGATCAAGTGTTGTGTCCTCTGGTGGGTTTGGATCAAGCGTTGTATCCTCTGGCGGGATTGGGTCAAGTGTTGTGTCCTCTGGTGGGTTAGGGTCAAGCGTTGTGTCCTCAGGTGGGTTTGGATCAAGCGTTGTGTCCTCTGGCGGGATTGGGCCAAGCGTTGTGTCCTCTGGTGGGTTTGGATCAAGCGTTGTATCCTCTGGCGGGATTGGGTCAAGTGTTGTGTCCTCTGGTGGGTTGGGGTCAAGCGTTGTGTCCTCTGGCGGGTTTGGATCAAGCGTTGTATCCTCTGGTGGGATTGGATCAAGTGTTGAGTCCTCTGGTGGGTAAGGGTCAAGCGTTGTGTCCTCTGGCGGGTTTGGATCAAGCGTTGTGTCCTCTGGTGGGTTCGGATCAAGCGTTGTGTCCTCTGGCGGGATTGGGCCAAGCGTTGTGTCCTCTGGCGGGATTGGGCCAAGCGTTGTGTCCTCTGGTGGGTTAGGGTCAAGCGTTGTGTCTTCTGGCGGGTTTGGATCAAGCGTTGTGTCCTCTGGCGGGTTTGGATCAAACGTTGTGTCCTCTGGCGGGTTTGGATCAAGCGTTGTATCCTCTGGCGGGATCGGGTCAAGTGTTGTGTCCTCTGGTGGGTTAGGGTCAAGCGTTGTGTCCTCTGGCGGGTTTGGATCAAGCGTTGTATCCTCTGGCGGGATTGGGTCAAGTGTTGAGTCCTCTGGTGGGTTAGTGTCAAGCGTTGTGTCCTCTGGCGGGTTTGGTTCAAGCGTTGTATCCTCTGGTGGGATTGGGTCAAGTGTTGTGTCTTCTGGTGGGTTAGGGTCAAGCGTTGTGTCCTCTGGCGGGTTTGGATCAAGCGTTGTGTCCTCTGGCGGGTTAGGATCAAGCGTTGTGTCTTCTGGCGGGTTTGGATCAAGCGTTGTATCCTCTGGCGGGATAGGGTTAAGTGTTGTGTCCTCTGGTGGGTTAGGGTCAAGCGTTGTGTCCTCTGGTGGGTTTGGATCAAGCGTTGTGTCCTCTGGTGGGTTCGGATCAAGCGTTGTATCCTCTGGCGGGATTGGGTCAAGTGTTGTGTCCTCTGGCGGGATTGGCTCTGGTTCGTCTTCGTAGAGTTGGCAAGCGGTTTCATCCATACCAGGCGGTATGTAACGGAATGAGTCGACTAAAACAATAGAACCTGTAGACGCCATGCCCATGATGGATATCTGAAACAAAGAAATTAAGGTTCAAGGATGTATGGCTGGAATGGAGGCGACGGACAGGCAGAGAGCGACAAGTCCTCTGTACAATCCGCAGTAGATCCACGATATACGGCGTTCGAAAATCTGCCGCTGCGGCTAGAGTTTAGGAACGGAGTGCTGGAATGTAAAATGCATGGTGTCTAATACACTGCATTCACAATACAGACATCAACAATTTATTTTAGTATTCTCCTAACCTTCATTGTGTAAACGTTACTTATGCTACTAATACATATCTAACAACAAATCGTCGTATCTCTATTTATTTTACTGTGTGTACATAATGTAAATAATAAAATAAATAAACAAAATAGTAATTCAAGGAAGATAAAATCGTTTTACATAATTAGGTATTGTATGTATAGAACACTGTAGGGTACTTAAATAAAGTACAAATATTTTTAATTGAATAAGTCAAAATTATACACCATTGTTACTCTTTTTTCTAACAATAATATAAGATTTTTCCTTGTTAGGAACTAGAAACAGAGAAAAACCATCAACTTGTGTGTTTAAAAGCTTACTAAGGCAAAGGCTTGTGTGTTCCCTACACATTTCGAGCAAGACAGTGTTGAGATCTATGCAGGATGTAAAAATACCCATCACAAAGCCATCATCTAGGCATTCTGTACATCAAACTAAGTATGGTATCATTGTACAAAAATAATTGCGGGCAACCATTTATAGCTATACCTCTGCCTAACCCTTCGGGAAATAAAGGCGTGATGTTATGTTATACTGATCGCACCTTATTTTTTCATATCGACGGTAAATCTGTATTATATTAAACTGGCTGATGCCCGTGCAGAGAGCAGTGGTGACATCTACCGACCCGCACTAGGCCCGCGGGCCGCGTGGTGGATTACGGCCCACTCCCTCTCACTGAGCGGAGGCCTGTGTCCCAGCAGTGGGAACATTATAGGCTGAATATGTAGCTGATGCCCGCGGCTTCGCCCGCCTGGATGTCGGTTATTATTTATACTAAAACCTTCCTCAAGAACCACTCTACGTGAAAACAGCATGAAAATCGGTGTAGTAGTTTTGGAGTTTATCGCGAACAGACAGACGCGGCAGAGGACTTGGTTTTATAATATGTAGTGATTGTTTCGGTCCAGTATTTGGCCTAGGCCAAACAACACCTATTAACGACCCGGTAGCGGCACAGAGGCTACCGCAAACATAACCGTAGATGTAGCTGCAACCATCTAAATCAACCCCTACAAATCTAATCAGCTCCTACAGAAATTCAGAATTGATTCTCAACAAACTAAGTACTTTAACATGCGTTAACACACAATTAATACAAGTCTAGTAAAGTCTGTTCTTTAATCTCGTAGACTAATTTGACAATTCAAGTGATTGTTGTTCGTGTTTTCAATTTGGAGTTTGACATTTGCACCTCAAATAACGGCCAGTTCTACATCAAAAGTAACAGCCAAAGTAACGTAAAAAGAATAAAAAACCGTAGGGTCAGTTCACACCAAGACGTGAAGTGAAGCGACTCTGCGCGCACTTTTTGAGATAGTCATACAAAATATAACTTTATTTACTACACAAAAAGATACACATTTAATTGAGATAATTCGAAAATGCCTCGGTGCGTCGCGCTACGCCGCGTGACGCAGCGCGACGCCGCGAGGCGCAGCCTGAAGCCGCTGTGGTGACTGTCTACTTAGTGATGCCAACTTAGGGTAATTTACCCTAGATTTTACGTAAAACTCTTACAGCAGGGTAAGTTTTGGGGATTTCATTTTTTTAGGGTAAGGTCTGTTTCGAATATTACTGGATCGTTATAGGTTTTTCGTCATAAAATTTGGCGAGGTATGAATAGAGGAAATACGGTAATTTAATAGAAGCAGGTTGACAAATCGTTTATCATGAATGACAGACTCCTACTAAAACAGTGTAAATTAATACTCACATAGCCGTCACCATCAGTAGTTGCTTCGGTGGATAATATTATCTC
Source organism: Lithophane ornitopus (assembly GCA_948473465.1). NCBI lineage: Eukaryota > Metazoa > Arthropoda > Insecta > Lepidoptera > Noctuidae > Lithophane > Lithophane ornitopus. The sequence continues at coordinate 3,546,004 of OX419629.1, forward strand.
CAGAGTGTACCATCCAGGCACGAAGTCTGGTTCCCCAGCCCTATTCAAAGCATGGTCTAAGAATCCGTCAGGTATGCCTATTTGGTGGACCATTATCCAGATATAGTCTTCAGTATTATCATTCGATGTGCCTATATAAGTGTTCACTTCAATCCTACCGCCGGGGCTTATAGGAAAATTCCATGACGACACACAGCTACTTACAGGTGCGGGCGCGGGCGTAATAAAAGTAGTACGTTGATCAATTTCATTACTCAAGTCAATGTCACTGTACTTGCCAACAACCCAAAATTCATGCAATTCGGAGTTACAAGGCCCCCGGTGATTTGTAAACCATTCATTGAAATTTTGCTCAAACTTGTACTTCACACAATCATCACTGACTACGTAAGACACTAATATAAATAATGTTAATAGTTTGCGAAGCATTTCGTTTCACGACATTTAACAATTACTGCGAATAGACACAAAATCTCTTACACAATAATATAGGTTTCGTTTTTTGCCGAACATGTATCTTAATATTATAATATTCAGGATGGATACGGATAAGATAGTATGCTTTATAAACGATTATTTCGCACGTAGCATTGAATTTTTATCTTTCTTTGCATTCCTTTATTTATTGACACCGAATATTCATACAGCGGTTTTGTTTGTATCATATAATAAAAAAAATATGTAGGGAGAAAACATTGTATTAAGTAATCCACCATAAAATAGCTTTACCACCCTTAGCCTGAGTGTCACTTGCACATCATACAACGACAAGGTCTATTTTTGCTTACAAAATTAATGTGACGGTTCGATACTGTCGTTATAATTGTATGACTTTAGTTACGTAATTTTTGTTTTGTAACGGTTTTAATCCAAAAGTCAACCAAAGTCAAAATTTAATTTACTTTGGGAGTACTTGGCAATTTCATGAACGACTATACCTACATATAAATGAGAAAAAAGAATAATATTCATGGGAATTATACAATGGGAGTCAAAAGTTATCTCGTATTGATCAGAGTTATACCACAACCTAATGCCAAAATAATAATTCGGCTAAAGAAAAGTTGCCATTCATTAATATCAAAAAGTGTCACAAACAAATTTCAATACTAATTTCTTTATTATTTTATTTTTTTAATCCTGAACAAAAGATAATGCATACTGAATTATTTGATTACACATAATATAGAATATGAACACAAATGTAGGTATGTTACAGGATTTAATACAGTTGTACATTTTCGTCAAAATGCTATAAATTATAAAAAGGTACTAGAATTTACAATCTGACACCTTGGTGATAATAGAGAAAATAAACGAAGACGTTTATAAAAGTGTTTCTGTTGCTAGTCTTAAAATGACAGAGAAAGCATTTACATAGACTAAGAGACGTTGCGTTTAATATCGGGCATAGTTTGGTGAAACGAAGCATGTAATATAAATATAACACATGCTGAAACATATTCGCCTAGTTGTTATGTTAAAACATTTCATGTGGCGTTGCTTAAGTTAGGTTGGCTAATTTGAAAAAGGTTCCTTTTGTTATTATAGGTAAGCCAGGTATCAAAAACTGTCGATGGCGCGTCGTGTTCCTCGCGCGCCTCAAAGAGATGTCAGCACACCTGACGGGGTCCGTTAGGACCGATGCCTGCCAGGGTTGCGGAATAGTCCGAAAGGGATACCGGGACCCTGGCAACAGGTAACTGAAGGAACACGGGTGTTTTTTAGTCAGTAAGAGTCTGACACGCCCTTCCGCTCCGCCCAGAGCGGGAGAAGTCATTTGATGATTTCCAAAACAAAAAAAAACAGAAAATTGTATCTAAAACTATCACAAGTGTCACGAGATGGTGAGATTACAGATAGAGTTAAAAAAGTAATCAAACATAGGTTTATTCATAATGTGTGAAATTTTCTGTCTGACTGTACCTTTTTTGGTTAAATTTCACAGGAAATGCCGCAAAGGGCGAATCGATACATCAAAATAATTATTTAAATGTCAATTTTCCCAAACGGGGCGAGTGAACATTTTAATCGAAAGGGGCAAGATCCAAGGTCGAGCGGAGCCCACATAATGCATGTTTTAAAATAATTTATTTCTTCGTTTTCAGTTTCCATTTCTTCACGAAACTAGTCCTTTATGTAAAAAACTGTTACATACTATAATCACCTGCAACATGCTTATTTTTATTTTATAAATATTATTTTTAGATATGACACAATAATAAATCATAATCGCTTCGAGGGCGTCAGTGTAAATTATGAGTAGAAACCAATACCAGTACCAGTATTAGTAGTATGTTAGGACATTATTGAAAGGGTGGCTAATGATGAGCAAATAGAGACTTCGTATGTTTGTCCCTTATGTTTATATTTTGGTACGGTCAGCAACGTAAGCCGACTTTTTTATATAGGTGTAGCACCTCTACGTATAACGGGTGTAAAAAGACGCTTAACGAAGCCGAAAGTTACTTGTTATTCTCGTCATTTTGTTTTTTTTTTTGTTCTGGACCGTACCTGGGAACCATCTGGTTACGGAGATATTGAAGGTCAAAGTTCAAACTATTTCAGACGTTTTCTTAAAGAAAGCAAGTTTTAAATGAGTAAATTACAAGTAACTTGATTTTAAATACCCCCACAAACCCTAAACCGTTGCATGCACCCATAAAAACAATGTTTTGCGTTGCGCACTACCGTAAACAGCGATTTTTCACACCAAACATAAAGGTTGTTTCCTAGCAATTTTTTTTGTGCAATGTTAATTAATTTGATGTTAAGAATGCGTAGTTGTCGGCTATGTAATGGGTCTTTTTACACCCTGTATAAAAAAGCCAACTTACCCTATGAGGTTGGCCTAGGACCTGCTTAGGCGGGCTTTCATATGGTGCCTCTCGCTAGGGCATAAAACTTATAAACTAACGGGTACACCCTGTGGGGTACGGACCTGGGCTTAGGGCGTCGTTGGTGAGGGCAGCAAGGGATCGGCTGGATCGTTATTATGTATATTTTGGGACTAATTTATACCTTCGCAGACTGCGTTTCATAAATTGTTTGATTGGGATTTTGAGATCTAAATGAAAAGCTGTCATTGCATTCTGTAAGCGTGTGAACAATGGTTTCTTCTATACAACGTATAACGTTAAATGCGCAAATTAAACCTGAAAATAGTTTGATCAGAATAACGAGCAGAATCAATTGAACCACTTTTTAATACAGGTCACATTTTTCAAAAAATCTTCATTAAATACTTTGCCACGTCTATTTATTAATAGGTCAAGCCAGCGCGGCGCAGCGGCCCGGTGACGTAAGAAACGATCAGAATTGCCAGTAAAACTAAAAGAGCACATAAAACCTTTACAATTTTTTTAATGTTTTTTTTTTTCTCTCTGAAATAGGTCAATTGAATTAAAAATCAGTTCGGGTGTCTGAGGTTTTGCGCATTTAACGTTACACGTTGTATTATAGGTAATCATTATTTAGATTGAAACAATACAAGATTACTAAAGAACATTCTGTATTTTAATGGCATCAATTGAAAGGGTCTTAGATATCATTTCCCTCAAATAAACCATGCATTAAAAAGGCAGATCATGGGCCGTTTCCCAATATGTAGTCAATTAAGCAAGGAAAATCTTAAATAAGATAATCACTACTTATACAATCTTAATCAGGCAATTTCCATAATGAAATTAAGATATATTCGATAAAATTAATTGCTTATAGGTAAGAATGTGTTGTTATATACATTAAGTTACCTATTTTATATTAATTAATATGGTTCTAAAACTGGCGCACATTATTTTGATACAATAAAGCCACACAGGCACAGTAATATGGGTGTAATAGGGGGCGGTTGACTTTCCAATTATTATTTTTATGGATGAAAAGTATAGCATATTTCATGATTTTTATATTTATCTAGTTGATGCCCGCGGTTTCGCCCGCTTGACAAATTATATATTAAAACCTTCCTCGATAACCACTCTATCCATTGGTGAAAACGGCATGAAAATCGGTGCAGTAGTTGTAGAGTTTATCGCGAACAGGACAGACAGACGCGGCGGAGGACTTTGTTTTATAATATGTAGTGATAGTGATATATTTCAATGACTCAAACTCAAACTCAAAGCATTTATTTCAAATAAACCAATTACAGGTACTTTTGAATGGTCAAGGGGTCGGTCAGTAAAAAAAAATTAAGCTAGTTGCCCATTCCAAAGCGTAGTAGGTTCCTATGGAGAAGAACGGGCAAGAAACTCCACGGACACTCTTTTAAATCAAAATTTTGTTACAATATATTGGTTACATCCTTCATTTGAAATTAAACATGTGAGAACAATGTAAAAAGAAAAAAAAAGAGACGTGCACGTTAGAAGCGTCCGTAAAGATAAAATACAATTCAATAATTAAAATTAATTAAAAATAAGCCGTGGCAGCTTAGAGATGACCAGTCCCTACTGGCGGCGCCCGTTCACGAACATGACGCATGGATCAGCACCATTCAGCTCAACCATTTTGAAGGGAACTTAATGATCCAACACACACGCCACCACCAGCGAGACATTTGAGTGAGCATGACATACTCTCAGCCGCCAGGGAACATTCAAGTCAATGAACGACGTACCAAGTAAATGGTAGCTTTAAGGTAGGTAAGTACATAGTGCTCACATATGTGCTATGAAATTATACAATACTAGGAGATTGAATTTATACAATGCCAAGATAGTCTTTACAATCTTCAGCAGCTCCAACAATATTTTCGAATGCCAATCAATTAGTTTATGCGTCCTTGTGGAGCTGGAGCAGCGCTAAGCCAAGCATTTTTGTCAGCGATGTAATCCCCCAATTTATTCAAATTGGGGGATTAAAATTTGTAGCATCCAGCTTCGAATAAGTTAAATAGAAGTAACTTTATCGACTTAATACGCAGAAGAGCTTGAGAAGGATGATGCAGAAAAGGATGCAAGAGCGAGCGAAGCGAGCTCGAAAATTTTCTCACCCCACCTGGGAGAGGCTGGGGGAGGTAAGAAGATCTCAGAGAATGCTGAAGTTGCAGGAATTTATTAAATACAAAGTCAGAGTCGATAACAATACAGTATTTAAGCAATAAAAGCAATTTCCCTCTACATCGGAAATTAAAAAAAAAAATTGCGGGTGAAGCGAGCTCAAAATTTTTAGCATTCAGCTTCGAATAAGTTATTTTTTTTTCTCTTGACCGATCATACAGAAAGAGAAGTAACTTTATCGACCTAATATGCAGAAAAGTTTGAGAAGAATGGTGCAAAAAAGGTGCAAGAGCGAGCGAAACGACCTCGAAAATTTTAGCAACCAGCCTGGGAGAGGCTGGGGGAGGTTAGTATATCTCAGAGAATGCTGAAGTTGCAGGAATTTATTCAATACAAAGTCAGAGTCGATAAAAATACAGTATTTAAGCATACTTTTACTAGTATTGTAGATTATAAAGTAAGCCTATGCGAAATAGATTACAATAATCTTTATAAGGAGGTACCCTTTTTTTTTTTTTTTTTGGGTGGGAAATCATCATATGACTTCTCCCGCTCTGGGCGGAGCGGAAGGGCGTGTCAGACTCTTACTGACTAAAACCCACCCGTGTTCCTTCGGTTGCCTGTTGCCAGGGTCCCGGTATCCCTTTCGGACTATTCCGCAACCCTGGCAGGCATCGGTCTTAACGGACCCCGTCAGGTGTGCTGACATCTCTTTGAGGCGCGCGTGGAACACGACGCGCCATCGACCTGGGCCTGGTCCTTATCGGACGGCGAGCTGCCCATTGCTCGCCGTCCGCAAGCCCACGCCTATGGTGGCCGGGAATCCGCCTGGGATTCCCGACGCCCAGGGTGTCTCCAGCGGCGGCGGTTAGGGGCGTGAGGGCGCAGGCTTTGCCTCTCCCTCACGCGTTCCGCCTCCTCCTTCGCGAGCATCACTGCTTCGCAGAAGGAGGTGACCGCCTCCCATGCCCTCTCGCTCCGTACCATGGCCTGGACCAGGGCCGGACGCGAGAGGTCAGTGCCGCCAATCGCCTCCACGAGGACACGGCGGTGCTCCGCCCAAGCAGGGCACACCTCCACCGTATGCTCCACCGTGTCCTCCGGACGATCCGCACAGTGGTGACACCCAGGCGTTTCCTCCCGCCTAATCCTGCACAGGTACCTCCCGAAGCTGCCATGTCCGGTGAGGACCTGTGTCAGGCGGAAGCTGAGGACGCCGTGGCGCCTCTCCAGCCACTCCTCAAAGAGGGGACTTATCGCCGCAATTGTGGCGTGCCCAGCACTGGGTTGCGACAATCGCACTCTCCATGCCGCCATGAGATCCTGCCGGAGCTCTGTCCGCTGTGCCGCGATTTCTCGCGGCAGCGGAGTTACGCCCCGGCGCTTCATCTCCTCGCGCCACTCCCAAATGTGCGCGAGGACCTTCGCCTCCAGATCCCATGGCGGTAATCCGGCAAGGAGGCTCGCCGCCTCACGAGAGACCGTGCGGTATCCCCGGGCCAGCCGAATGGCCATGACCCTTTGGGACGCGTTCAACCGGCGGGCTGGCCGCAGCCTAATGGAACGCGTCCACACCGGTGCCCCGTAAAGAGCCATGGACCGCACGACCCCCATGTTGTATAAGCCTGTCGACCGTATTTCGGCCACGGCGGCCAATTTCAACGGAGACCCTAGGGGGTCGATCTCTGGATTGAGATTCTGGTTTTTCGCATTTCCCCCCTGCCTACGGCCCTGTTTCAATCCTTACCTATCTCTCACATGGAACTAACACAGAATTGCGGAAATGTACGTGTTAATCATCTCTGCCTAACTCTTCGAGAAAATTCAGGACTGATGTTATGTAGTTCAACGGCAGCCGAATTTTTAAAACATATTAGGTATGTAGGAATGACTTTATGAATTTCCTTCAAAATCCTTCGTGTCGTTTGTAATTTTGTATGTTACGCATTACTAGGGTGCAGTTCGGCCTAGGCTAAACAAGAAAATCCGTTTGGAAAAACTAGTTCGGCTTAGGCAAAACTATTTTGTCTTAGAATAGGATTTGGCCGGTAACCCGTAACATAATTATGTTTAAAAACATTTTTAGTCCGTTTTTCACGCTCGCCTGTAGACTAGAACACCACTCGATCGATCGATTGCGTAAATTGGGTAATATTCCACATATTCCAGCTTATCATTTAAAGTGAAGGCACGTGAACATGTTAGTAAGAAGTTTGCAGAATTATCCCAGCGCTAATTTGCTGGATTCGTTTTTTCCTTTGCCTGTCGTTATTTCTCCTGACTAAGTTTGTTTTGTTTATAATGTACTAGCTGCGCCCCGCGGTTTTACCCGTGTTAGTCTCGATCCCGTGGGAATATCGGGATAAAAGGTATCCTATGTGTTAATCCAGGTTATAAACTATCTGTTTGCCAAATTTCATCCAAATCCATTCAGCCGTTTTTGCGTGATTGAGTAACAAACATCCAAACACACAAACTTTCACATTTATAATATTATATATATATATATATATATTAGCAGGCATTTATATAGACAAGCGCCGATAAGCCCTGAACGTCGCCGACAAGTTCCGACAATCTTTCGGCGCTTATCGGCGCTTGTTCATATAAATGCTTGCGCCGGTTACCTGCGTGAACCGGTTCCTATAAGCGCTGGTAGATCGGCGCCGGCTACCAGCTTTCTTTCTGTATACGGCCTAAGGTGACTGGTAGGAAATGCCTCAGGCATTAAGTCCACCTTTGTACAGTATTTTTTTTACTTGTGCATAAACTTTGAATAAATAATAACCAGAATAACTGAAAACTGATAAAGCTTAGGAAAAATACCACGGGGCGAATGCGGTATATAGTGTGGGAATTATCTGAAAACCTTACTTCCGAATATCAACTATTATGGCTTCGCCCGCGTGGAGGTCGGAAATTACCCCACGGGAAGGTTGAAAAGTATTTTATGTTTTAAGTCAGGTCATGAACTATCTGTGTGCCTCCGTTCAGCCGCTTTTGCGTGATTGATTAATAAACATTCAAACTTGCACATCCTAACTTCCTAATCCTAATCCTAACTAATATTATAAATGCGAAAGTGAGTTTGTTTGTTTGTTCGAACGGATTTAGATCAAATTTGGCACATGACTCACTTTCGTCCAGTAAAGGTAGCCTAAGTATTTCCGTGAAAAATCAACGATCCCTAAATGTTAGGTAAAAATAAATTATGTAGGTAATGATTTAAAATTACTATTTCCATTGGTATTATTGATAAATAAATTGACAGTTACATAATATCTATACTCCATTTATTATAACAATAGACGAATAACGGTTATCACCCTTTCGTTATTTTGATGTAAACGTATTATAAACTCCGTTATTTCACGATAAGTACAAAGAACTGTAATCTATTTACCATTTACATAAAAAAAATAACTCTAAAGTTCTCATGTCAACAATATTATGCAATAAATATCGTTATTTATCAGTTACTTGCCTAATTCTATAATAAGTGGAGTACCTATCTACGACACTTTCGCCATTACACGACGTTTATATAAAACAATGTGATAACTTACATAGCCTTCATAAGTTTCGGAGCCGGTTAAGATCATCGTCAGACTGTGCCATCCTCTCACAAAGCTTGGTAGGGAGGGCGAATACATTTCCATTCCTGTTACCCTGTCACCACCAATGTTATCTAACAGATTGGCTATTACCATGACTTGATTATTAAGATCCGTTGGTTCCATATAAATGTTCACTTCTATCTTACCACCAAAGTTCATAGTAAAAATGAATGATGATACACAGTTCACTTCTGGAAGGGCAGAGGCAGAGGGAAGAGGCGCAATAAATGAGGTACTGAGTTCATTTGGACCAGTCAAGTCCAAATCACTATACTTGCCAACAACCCAAAATGGCATGGAGACACAAGCCCCCCCCCACTCATGTGTCAACCAATCATCGAAATTCTCCTCAAACGTGTACCTCACACAAGATTCACTGACTACGTAAGACACAAATATAAATAATATTAACACTTTGCGAATCATTTCGTTTCGCCACATGAAGCAGTTACTGCTTTAGATACAAAATCTCTTTAATTTATATTCCATATAATATATTAATCGTACACGTATCTTAATTATTCGTAATGGATTTTGATAAGATAAAATCTCTAGGATTGTATTAAATGAAGTCACCCGGCTACGTTTGTCTTTCTGTGTAGTATTTGTTAAAGTACTGCATTTTAATATTTAATCACAGTATTTACATAACATTTAAGCTAACGGGGTGCCAGCTGTTTTAGAACCCAAAGGCTTGCCACACGACGATGGGAAGAGACCAGACGGAATGACCATAATGTCTTAGAAGTTAGGTCGGCCTTTGGTGTGGGATGCAACATGGTGTCGACACCCTTGCGCCATCCCATCTTCCTAGCAAGGCGGTCTGTGTTGGGGCGGCTGCTGCAGGTGCGGAAAACCTCAAACGGTGAAAATACCCAAATCTTATTGAGAATTATTAGTTCGAGCCGTTTGGGGTTGGAACACTAGGGCCATGGGGTTCGAGTGCCCAATTGGTTTTTCAAGTCGCAAAGTGGTTGGTCGACTCTTCTCGTGACCAGAGGGCTAGCTTATTTTTTGGCCAAACAATCAGCATCGCCAAATAACGTGGTAAGGCTGCCAGCTTTTTAGGCACTTGTCCTATTGACAGCGATGCCGACGCATTTTTTGATGCCGTATGACTCTTTCCCCTCCTTTTCTAACATATACATTATTTTTATTTTAAACTAATTGATAGATTTTAATGTGGGTTTCATTATAAAATTATAAATCAATTAATTAATCTTTATTTGTGTAATACAAAAGGTCTTAAAATATTAACTTTATTTGGTGTCTTTTTCTATGAGTACTATGTATGAAAGATGCATCAGAACAAATAAAAAATGTCTTGCAAATGTTAGCGAAAATTTGCTTGTGTTGATGCGCAAAGTTATGCTACAAAAAGCATTAAAATTTAGTAGTGCGTAAAGTAGGTAAAACCGGCGACTGAAATCGAATAATTCTCTTAATTATTGTGTGAAATGCAGTCTGTATACATCTAATTTGTTTGGCCTAGAGTTCTAAAATACATGCCTAGGCTTAGTTAAGTCTCCAGCGCCATAATTGCGTAATACCGATGATTTATAATCTGAATCATTTGAAGGATATTGCTAATCTATTCATCCAGATGGGTGACCATCTTTACATACCGAGACTCCTCCGTGTCTCGTAAAGCACGTTAAGCCGTTGGTCCCGGCGTCAAACGAGGATCTTTGATAGTCGTTACGGGTAGTCAGGAGCCCGAAAGTCTGACAAACAGTCTTACCAAAGGGTATCGTATTACCCAGTTACTGGGTTGTGGAGGTCAGATAGGCAGTCGCTCCATGTAAAATCCTGGTATTCAGCTGTATCCGGTTAGACTGGAAGCCGACCCCAAAATAGTTGGGCAAATACTAGGCATATTGATGGAACTTAATATGTATAACTAGTCTATGAAATATAAGACTATAATTTGTGGAGATAAATGAAAATAATTTTATTTTATAATTTAGCAAAGAGTTCCGTTCTTAGCAGGAAGTTCAAACTACTATTTTAAGTTATCAATAAAACAACATAGGTATGTAATATTAGCATTATATTGTGACAAACAAACAATACAGTATTCGTTCCATTATTATGTTTTATCGTTTAATTCTGAAAAGAAGATATGAATCATTAATCGATTCCGCAAATTAAATACAATGCTTATAAAAATGTAGGTAGGTATATGTATAATGGAGGGATTTGTGAAGTAGTTGTACTAGCAAATTCTATTTCATAATTAAAAATATAAGATTTAGAAAATTATATTTAGAACAGTTTAACAACCCCTTTCAGTTAATTTCCTTTGGTTCTCCCATACAATAAACGTGATGTTTTTGCGGTTTTTATAAATAATAGTACGGAACCTTTCGTGCGCGAGTCCGACTCGCACTTGGCCGGTTTTTTTTATTACATACTGCGTATTATCGATTGGTATAAATTACATTACAAGTTTATAGCACATTCTTTTGACACTTTATATTAAGTAGGTACTGCGTGATATCGATTACCATAAAATAATAGTTTCATCCTTTTGTAAGCGTGTAAAATTGCCGACGCCCTGAGAGTGACGGCATCTTCTCGGCCTATAGTCAGCTTCCTACAACCTAGCCTAGGTTACCAGGCGCGAACTATGTACTGGACAGTCCCGAGCATCAATATGTATGTAGGTACTACACTGTAGCAAATTCACAAGCGATTTATTGTGAAGTACCGATTGTCCCTTTAAAAGAAGACCGATTTATGACCAAGACCGATTTATGATGGGACCAACCTTGAAATCGCGAAAAAAAAATCAGCTGTTCCATACATTTTGTCGATTTAAGTGAACACAAATATATGGAACAGCAGATTTTTTTTTGCGATTTCAATGTTGGTCCTTTAGAAAAAGTATATTATAGATGACACCAAACCACTAGTCTCAAGGATAACGGTGTCTACCCTAACACCATGTATAATTATAGGTAAACACAATACACTTATTTTTTATAAGTTATTTCATTTACACCTTGTATGTATACACACCTTATATAATGCGAAGAAGTGGTGAGGCTTTTAGTAAAAAGCTTCATGCCTTACCTCAACATGAAATAAAAACGAAGCTGATCTTTTTCTGATGTTATCAGTGATGAATAACAACTCTCACAGTGATGTACCTGTATAGACCTCATCTCTTCCGTTATCGCCAATAATGTCAAGCTAATTACCTACAGATGAGGCCATCCTCGCCAGCAGTCTGTTTGTTGAATGTTTTCAAGAACTGTAACCAGTAATGCGCCCTCGCCATAAAAATTCTTCCTATTAAAATTGTACCTCTTGCCATGCAATCCACCATTAAAACAACGTTAACAATCTCCCGTAGCCATCATAAGTCTCTGAGCCGGTTAAGGGCAACTTCAGAGTGTGCTATCCGCCCACAAAGCTTGGATCCGAGGCCTAATGCGTATACATTCCTGTTACCCTGTCATCAGTGACTTCTAACAGGTTGGCAATTACTATGATTTGGTCAGAAGGATCTGATGCTTCCATATAAATGTTCACTTCTATCGCAACAATTCAATGCTGCACGCGTAGCATGACCACCGTAGAAAAGGGGTTTTGTCGACGGAAGCATAGACAAAATGACAGATGTAATTTTGTCTATTCTTCCGTCGACAAAACTCGTGCTGGTAGAGGCGTAATAAATGAGGTACTGCGTTCATTTTGACCAGACAATTCCAAATTGCTGTACTTGCCAACAATCCAAAATGGCAAGGAGACACTCATTTATCACACATTCATTGAACTTCTCCTCAAACGTGTACCTCACGCAATAATCACTTACTACATAAGACACTAATTTAAATAATAAATTAATACTTTACGAATCATTTTGTTTCGCATGTGGCAACAATTCACTGTTTAATAAACCCTTATCTCCTAACTGTTAGTTTTATAATATAATCGAACTACTCATATCTTCATTATTCATAATGTAATGAATACGGAAAAGATAGTATCTCCAGCTGGATACAAATAAAATGAAGTCATATCAGCTGAATCTGTCCGTCTGTGTAATAAAATACAATAGTGTAAAACGTGTGTGTGTGTGTGGTGTGTCTGTGTGTGTAGTATACATACATACCGGTCAAAATCATAACCCTCCTTAGTGCTTCGCCGTAATCGGGTAAAAAATTGAACAAGACAATAAATCTTTTTCTAGATCCTTATAAACATATTGACATGTATCCTATGACTGTTGTAGGGTGGGGACGTGGTCCATACAAAATTCCCCACGGCCCTTTCACAATATTGTATGTACAAACTTACATTAGGAGTTGGAATGTATGAGAAAACATGTTTTTCAACTACAATGTTAAGTTTGATTTGGTATAAGTTCATCTCAACTACCTAACGTACGGAACCCTTCATTGTGCGTAGTCCGACTCGCACTTGACCGGTTTTTCAATATGTGCTGAGTTTTGCAAGTAAAAAAGTAATTGGTAAACTAAAAACAAATAAAGCAGAATGGGACATGTTATAACAGTCATACAATGTACAATTTTGAAAGCACGAAAGAATTTCTTCGTTGTCTTAGTTACTGGCCATGCTATGCCATAATAGGTATTCTAGCGTGACCTCTGCGGTTTCAACCTAATTTTTGTTTGTGTTTTTTAGTTCACTGGCTATCAATTTTTTATTCTTAATTTTTCTAATTCGGTTTGAAGACGTAAACACGGCTGTCAGTTTTTTATAAAAATAACTATAGTCGCTGAAAAATATGAATTGAATCCAGTCGTTTTTAAAATCTTGGACATTTAATTTTTAAATTGAGCCAAGTAAATATTGATTATACTTACCTTAATTCCTAATTAAGTTTCAAGTTATTATTGTTCTGTTATCTACAGTCAACCAAGTTATATTGTTGAGTGCTGTACAAATGGTATAAGATATTCTCCGAATTTTGTATGTAGTTTCCCTTATTTGCTCTCTCAACGGAAGTTTTTGTCTTTTCTTTGGTGTAGAACCAGTAAAAAAGGGCTGCTTCCGGCCCTTTTTTCTCCGGGTCCCGGGTACAAGACTATTCACCAGGCTTGCGTGCTTTTACCAGCCGCATAGAATCCTTGGAGTTCAATACCGGCAAGTCCGTTTTAGCACATGAATAAAAAACCGAGCAACCGGAAAACTTCCTAACAGAGTTAAAACTTCTTACCTACTTTCCTCAGACGAAGTAAAAAATCTAGACAGAGCGCTGTCAACAGTGACATGAAGCCGATTTCGTAAACATGTGTGCAATTAGTCAGTGTTGCCGCGCAGTAAAAACTCATTACCCTAATATTTTGTCTTAAGTACTGGCGGGGGACTGGACGAGTAAATAGATAGGTTAGCGTTACCTATATATTTATTAAATTGTTTATAGGTAGGTACCTCGCTTTATTCCGACAAGAAAATAAAACAATAGTTAAAAGTAACTACATTTTTATTATTACATGACTGCAAAAAGGAGTGTAATGTTTTCAGGATTAATGTACCTATGTATGTATGTATGTGAGTTTCTTTAGTCCACCATAACCTTTAAATGCCTGTATGGATTTGGATGTATGGGGTATCGATAGAATCCTTACATCATCCCGAGTGACATAGGCTTTAAAAAAAAACGCAAAATGGCGGCAGTATGGCTCCATTTCGAAATGTGAAAAGTGAACCTGTAATGTTACGTTTCGCATCACATGAATTATTTACCCAATAAACAGGGAAAATTGTGACGCATACTAGTGACAACACTTGGTTAAGATTTTGTGTTCCAAGCTGTCATATTTTGATTTATTAAAATTATGGATTTTCATCTAGTTTTTATGTTTACTTCGTATGAAATGTGATGCCATCTGGCTTTTTATTTTTTGAAGAATGGTTTTGCACCCTTTCACCGCACAAGTCGGCATGTTCGCGATAAAATAATTTAATTTGTTTCAGCGTGACGCTTCATTGACAGACTAGCTGTAAATAATCCATTTGGTGTAGTTTGGGTGTAAATGTGTGCGTTCGAGAGTGTATGCACAGAGCTTGGTGTAGTTTTGCATGCTTCACTTTATTGTTCGCAGCGCTCTGTCTAGATTTTTTACTTCGTCTGAGCCTACGTTCACACTAGGGTTGCCATATTTTCCCGATTCACCGTCGTGACATTTTCAGTGACAGGAAATTTTTGTAGGTTATATAAACCAAAAAACAATTTGGGAAATATTTATTTTTTATTACTGAAGATCATTGACATATCAATGCTGAAGATACAATTGTTTTTAAAATATTTATCTGATGATTTCACCTAGGACTATATAATTATCGGTTACCTTTTACGAATTTATAAAATTCTTCACAACTTAAACTTAATGTCAAAACTAGCCAAGTCAAATCTTGAAATCATCAAATCATATTGTGTTTTAAATTTATTTTAGAACTAGCTGTTCATGCCCGGGTCACCTGGGTGTAATTCCGACTTTTAGATTAGATTCCGGTAGATTTTCCAAAATTTTCTTTTATACAAACCAGATACAAAACAGATATTGTCCAGATACGAATAAAACGAAAAAAAGTCACCCAAATCGGTCGAGCCATTCTCTAGTGATGGCAATTGATTTATTATCTAAACGTGAATTCAGGCAAGCCTAGTACTTTTTGTTAGTTATAATAACTATTTGATTTTCAAACATCCAAATCTTATTTCGTGAATACATATCGTGAATTCATGCAAGTCTATGTAGGTACTTTTTGTTAAGTTTGCTCAGAAATTATGCACAACAGTACCGTCTTGTATGATGATAACTTTTTTTTGAGACAACAGCCTATAATATGCTTTAAATTTATTCATCTCTATATACCTTTGAAATCTACATGAAAATTCGTTCAGTAGTTCGGAGGTGTGCGCGAATAAACAAACGGACATACAGACACCGGATTCTAGTAACTGTTTTATAGTAGGTATAGATGTTGTACGTTCTTAAAATAAATAAATTATTGTACGTGTTGTCCACACAACACGTATATTTAATAATTTATTATTTTTAATATTTATTTCGCTACAGTATACAGGGTGTTAGGGTAGACACCGTTATCCTTGAAACTAGTGGTTTGGTGTCATCTATAATATAATTTTTCTATGGGACCAACTTTGAAATCGCAATGATGATTGATGAACGATTTAAGTAAACAAAAATGTATGGAAAAGTTGTTTTTTTTTTCGCGATTTCAAGGTTGGTCCCATAGAAAAAGTATATTATAGATGACATCAAACACCTAGTTTCAAGGATAACGGTGTCTACCCTAACACCCAGTATACTAGGCAATGTGTCATTGTCTACACACACAAAGCTGGGTACATAATTCTTTTTATTTCGTGGTAATCATCATCACATGTAAAGTAAAGAATCTGTTAGACATTAATTTATGTTTTACAGATAATAATCACTATCAAATCAAAATCAGACAAGATATGTCACTGGTAATAACATTTTGAATTACATGTAAGGAAGTTTTGTTTTTAGTATTAGGAAGATATATAATATTTTTAATTACATATCTATCAAATTAACATGGAAAACATTTAAGTACTTACCATTTATCACGTTACGACAAAAAGGCACAGACGACAAACGGGCATTTTAGAAGGTTCTCTCTTCTCTAAGGTAGTTAAATTAATTGATCAATAAACATCATTACACAGGTCGACACCGGCGGGGTAATAGCGTAACACACTTACAATGGCAATGCCTTCCATTTTGGTAGTTCAACAACATCAATTGTGTTATTTCAATCATATGACTGAACGATTTCGAAAGAAATTGCTCATCCATTGCGGATGAGCAATTTCTTTCGAAATCTTCCGGATTGTTATTGAAAGTGTGTTACGCAATCAGAGTGTAGATCGGCATGCAATCAGAGTGTAGATCGCATCACCTCGCCTCATCGGCTCGTCGTCCGCTAGGCGTCAACCCAACGTAGGAACGTAACCGCGGTGCCGTTACATAATAGCCCTATTGACAGCCGTCCTCATATCACACTATTTCGATAGCGAGAGCATAAGCCTGTAAAGTCAAACATCACACGGTGCCGTAATTTTCACGACGATAGGCATTGTGTGCTTTATGTAACTTCCACCGCTATCTTAGAAAACTCAAGGATTGTAGATATACAATACAACCCGTTTTTTTTAATGTTAATGATAAAAATAGCGTGTATTTTCATTTCCTGAGGTGGACGTCGCGCGTCTTTTGAATACCAAATCTGTTTATTTTATTTTAAGTCTTTATCTATCAAACTTATGTTAAAATTAATTAATAGATAAAATATCGCCTGATTAGTTTACCTTATCTCGATTGCACTAAACTTGTATCATGTTCATCTTAAGTATAATAAATCTAATAAAATTATAATTTCGACAGCAACATGGTATCATAGTCTCAGTAGATAACTATCAAAGTAGTCCTACTAATAATGTGCATTAATTTTATTGATGTGTTTTTTCATAAGGAAAAGTAGTGTAACTCAAGCACATTGTTATTGAAAAGAAAATCATAACTGCTGTTGTCTTCTTTTATTAACATTTTTCTTTTTAACCGAACACATTTTCAATTTGGATAAATCCTTACTGCGATTCTGGGTTTCACATGATATTATTGTAACTTACTTTTACACGTAATTTAAATTGACATAGAATCATTCGCTTTTGGCTTTTCATACCTATAATTTAATAGCTCTAACAAAGTTATTTTATTTTTATTTTACTTCTATTCCGATTTTAATTAAATATTTCGCTCAATATTTAAGTTTTAGAAAGCTTGAGTTTTGTTTTGTTGTTTTTACCCCTAACTTGTTCTTTTTTTGTTAATTATAAAAATTTACGTATTTTATTTATTTCTTTATCTTTACGTCATTGGTATCATCATCAGATTCAGACCAGAACTATTGCTGCATTAGTTCAAAGCCCACGACATAGTTTATTTATTTATTTCATAGTGTGGCAATTTAGACTACCTAACGTCTGTTTTATAATCTCGTAGACTAATTTGACAGGTACAAATGTCAAACTCCAAATTGAAAAAACAAACATCAATCACTTGAAATGTCAAATTAGTCTACGAGATTAAAAAACAGACTGGCTATATCTTTTGTCCTGTAATCCTAAAGATTATATAGGCAAGCATCGCATCCAGTTGGACGCCAGGCTCAGGATGAAAATATTCAGTTTATGAGTTGTTCTCTTATATAGCCATCCAGACCGTATTTAGGCCACGGCAGCCAATATCAACGGTGACTAGCCTTCGCTGCGGGAGATATTATAGTGCACAAGTGTGATCGCAGACACATCCGAGGTGCACTCTCTCTTCCCTCACTCTCCTAATCCGATGGGACGGCAATCCGACACGACCGGAGAGAGATCAGGCGCAGAACGGCTTAACGTGTTTTCCGAGACACGAGGGTATTACACCGCCAACTTCCAAACTTCGGGCAACGTACTAAGAAATTCCTAATGGAAAAACCCAATAACACTTTGCCCGATCCGGGAATCGAACCCTGGACCGTGGGGTCCAGGGCAAGCGCGACTGCTGAGCGTGGGCTCAGCAGTCGCGCTTGCGACCACGAGACCAACGGGGCAGTTGTCATCTTACATACTTAGATGTTAAACCTACATCTATGTCAACAGGTACATAATTATTATAAATTAAATTGCTTTTAGTATCTGTCTGTGTGATAGTGTTGTTCCTTTAAACTACGCAACGAATTTTGATGGGGTTTTCACCATCATTTAGAGAATTTATTCCGGAAGGTTTTTAATTTATTAATATTAAAATTACACAAATAATAAATAAATCTCGATGTTTTGTCAAGTTCCACAAACCGCGAAAAACGGGTGGGTCGCTAGTAATAGCACACAACTATTGTAGGTAACTACACGTTTTGTAATTATAGGGTAGCAACTAGCAAGTTTAAGAATTGCCCATTGAATCTTAAGATTTTAATTTGTGAATGCAGCCGCGATTCATATCCACACTGTTATCCGAACTAAATAACTTAAAAATCAATTCAAACTTTTCAATTCAATAAATTGTATTAACCAAATAAATCAGTGTGTCTATTAGCACTCTAATCCCCCCTCTATCATAATATTATTGTTAAGTACTTACCTATATCAATATCTGTCAGAACTCTCATTTTTATCACCCTTATCAAAAGTGTATAAGTCGCGCTTCATAACATATATAATATTATAATTGATTAATTTTCTATCACTGTTGTTTTATTTCTGGGGAGTAGTAAAATGAAAACTTTGACATTGTTGTCGATTCTCTTGTTTACCAACTAAACTAAAATTAGAGTATTGTGTCTATCTTTCTTTTTTATAACAAACTAGCTGCGCCCCGCGGTTTCTCCCGCGCAAGTGTCAATCCCGCGGGAATATCGGGATAAAAAGTGTTTTATGTGTTAATCCAGGTTATAAACTATCTGTTTGCCAAATTTCATCCAAATCCATTCAGTAGTTTTTACGTGAAAGAGTAACAAACATCCATCTATCCATCCATACTTACAAACTTTCGCGTTTATAATATTAGTTAGATATAGGTACCTAATGAGACTTCGGAGAACTCACCAAATATTTAGTTTTTGTACCAACTTGTAAATAGGAGGAGGTTATGCATACCTACGATGTTTTTTAGGGGTCCGTACGTCAAAAGGAAAAAGCGGAACCCGTATAGGATCACTTCGTTGTCCGTCCGTCCGTTTGTCTGTCTGACAAGACCCTTTTTCTCAGGAACGCGAGGAGGTATCAAGTTGCAATTAATATCAAATACGTAGGCCTATGGTCCCTTGGAGCTCTAAAAAACAGATTTTTCAATGAAATGAAATTGAGCGTCTAAATCAACGCAATAGTAAAAAAAAATACGGCTGTTTTTGCGACATATAATTATTTCCTCCCGTTGACTTTGAATCATGCATTTGACAAGAAGCAAGGTACAAGTAAAGGAACAAGTCTAATTTCAAGTCTAATTTGTAGTTTTCTATCACATAAAAAAATATTTGCGCCGACAACGCCGAAGATAAGCAGTTACAATATTTAGGGTTTATTCCGACAAAGTAGTTCGTCAAGCTTGGATGCAGTATGCAGATGCTGCCCTCCCGCCCGTAAATCTATCGGTTCATGTTTTAGGTATGATCGATTTCTGCAAACAAATGCTTGAAGGTCGTAGCACACATATCAACTCGGAAAGGGATCGTCACCGTATCGCCTTTCGCCTCGCCGGCGCCGTCAAACAGGCGTCAACCTAACGTAAGCACGGAACCAAAGCGGACCAGCAGCTCCGATACTTCGACTCGACTACAGCTAGGCGATGTCAAGCTTACGGCTCGCCGACTGCTGGTTGATCTGCTGGCATGAATAGTGTGCTGCAGGCAGACTGCGGGAGGGGTGAGAGGGGCAAGGGTGGACAATGAGCCGTAAGCGCGGGGACTGTTGGTTGACCACGCGCCGCACCGCAGCTCGTGAGCTTGTCCCGAGGCGAATCGTTTACGTTATGATACCGGTTAGTCTGCTTTTCAGTAAGCAGTTTCATACAAAGAATATTAAACGGCTTGAGTTGCGATACGGTTACGATCCGTTTCCAAGTTGATGTGTGTGCTATGATCTTTATACTGTTATTTCACAAAGTAATGTTTGCAAAAACGTGTAACAGCAGCTTAAATACCCCGTAGTCTGTAGTACTTCTTTTACAAACCAATTGAACCATCTGTTTCATCCCACACTTCTCATAAGTACTCTGTCTAGTGGCTTTTCGGCGAAATGGTCACACAAAAATCGAATCACAGTGTTTTATAAATTAATTGTAGTTTATAACTGTGTTAAACATTCAACTACTACTCAACTTCCTCCTGATTGCCAAGGATGATTCAATAGACACTTGTCATTGCTCGATTTATAATTCTTTTTATCTTTTGTGGTACAGTAATCCTATTGTAGGTGCATCGTCTTCACATATAATTATATAATTCATGTATACAAAATATTGTAAAACATTTTTAAAAGAGTAAAGGTGGAGTTTCTTGCCCATTCTTCTCCATACGAAAACTACCTTTTGGAAGGGGCAACTAGATTCAGTTCCATTTCTCTATTCAAAAGTGCCTTTTATGTGCCTATTTGCCTTTGTCCACTTTAAAAATTCTGGTAAAAAAACACTTCCTCTCTCCTTAAACATCGTCATTAAATATAGCTCTTTTCTCCTGTTTCATGTTTATTATTGTATATATTGTGTATATAAGTATATGCTTTATGTATGTATGTATTTATTGTATATGTAAATGGTACACCACTGACTACCTGCAGTATTATCTCTCCTTCTCGCTTTATTACATCCAAAGGTTGTCTGTAAAAGATCGCTTTTAGCGATAAGACCACCCATTGTGTCACCCTATGTTAAATTTCTATATTTACATCTGTATTTTTTATGGTGTACATAATAAAGAGTATTCTATTCTATTTGAAATAAATTATTTGACTTTGACTTTGACTTTGACTTTGACTTTGACTTAGAACATGGAGTCAAATTAAAAATGTGTTTGTTTATTCTATCTTTTGTGAGAGAAAGTATTTGAGGGTCTGTACTATCTCATGTTAGTTTTTATTTAATTATACGAAATTAGTGTGCCTGAGAAGATTTCCTATCAGCAATGTCCTCCAACCATATTTCTAAGTTTCTAAAATCTATACAAAGTTTTATCCCCCTTAGGGGATGAATTTTCCAAATCCTTTATTAATGCTCCTCTACGTGCATCGATGGTGGAAAGGTAAAATGGCGCTTTAGCCATTTTACCTTTCCACCATCGATATTGAGTTATATATATCACTGAACTGGATTTTTTTTCTGCGTCGCTTGGTCTACCTTTCGCGTCGATTTGAGCACTTTTTTGGCGCTTTAGCAGTACAAATTTTATTGCTTTTTTCATGTAGTCATGGTTTAAAGCGACGTTTTTTAATGATTCTGAAGTTTATGTCGCTTTAGTGATTGTGCTCACTGTACATTCATGTTTGATAATGCTTTAGCATTTTTGCGTTTCTCTATTTCATGTATAAATACCTTATTAGTAGTTTTACCTGAACAACATTATTGCTTGTGTGGCAGTTTAGCAAAAATTGTTTCTGTTTTATTTAGCACTTTGGCGCTTTAGCAACAGTTTTCGTAAACATTTTCGTATAGAACGATGGTTTAGCGTTGTTTTAGATTCCAAATATTATTTATAATTGTATATTAGTCAGTAGTAAATGCTTTAATGTAAGACAGTATTGATTCTAGAACGAAAAACTTGTTTAATTTAACGTAAGTGTACTTCGTAAATATTTTTTGTCAGCATTGCAAATCTAATTATAAGTCTTTGTTCTCGCGTGTAACTTAGAATATTAGTGATTTCTAACAACTTCGACGCATCTACGTGGCAGACAGCTGTAGTTGCCTTTGTCCTTAGTACTAGTATGAGCACTAAGAGTATATAGCAGTTAACATTCTGTGATTTAAAAGATGATGCCCATTTTGGTACCCCTCCAATAGCCATGATAGCTCTTTTTTACTAATATTTTTACTTTGTTTCTTACTGTTATGCAACTGTTTAGCTATTCGCATTCTGGACTCCGCCTCCGGTTAGGTCAGGTTAGGATAGTTCAGTCTTTCTTGTTGACCCCGGCTATCTTATGGGGTTTGTTATTGTTACCTGTTTCGTTTGAATAGCAGAAGAGCTTTTAGGTATGAGGTTTGAGTTGGATTTCCCGAGCTATCACACTGATAAACAAGTTATCTAAGTTAGGTATATATGTATTTGGGTACATACTAAATGAAGCTGGCAGTCTTAATTACCAAGACGAAGGGTCGTGTCTCGGAAAGCACGTTAAGCCATTGGTCCCGGCTTTCATAATGTAGATCTTTGACAGTCGTATCCGGTAGTCTGAAAGTCGAACATCCAGCTTATCAAGGGATATCCCAGTGCCTGTGTTGTAGAGGTCAGATAGTAAATCGCTCCATGTAAAATATTGGTATTCAATTGCATCCAGTTAGATTCAAAGATAATCCTTACGTAGTTGGGAAAAGACTAGACAGATGATGAACGCCTTTTTAAAAATAATTAATAGCAAACTTACGTAAGTACTTACTTATGGGATTAGTGATTTGTGACTTTTCTAAGTACTCTTAGGTACCTCAGTTGGTCAAAAGGGTCTTTGAATTCTTATTTGAAACTGCATCGATTGCCATCATAAAAATGAGGTGTAAGAATTAACGATTTTCTAGCTGAATGTAGCATTTATCCAAAATCTATTCATGCAGTTAGCAATTACTCTAGATGTTAAGGACAGTCTCCTAAGACCGTTTTTCTGTAGCTATAACACGTCGTCACAACTTCCACCCTGTATTACTCCGATCGGATAAGGAATCAAGACAAAGGCCATTGAAATTCTTGTACCGAATTATTCAATATTAATACCTTTCTAATGATGTATAATTTATTCTTATGGGAGCGGGTACCAGCTTCCATACATTTCCTGGCATCATCCTTCACATGTGTATGTCTTCTATGGAATATTTTGCTAAATTGTAACACGATGTTTTTGACAAGAAGACGGTACATTATGCACAGAATTATTTTAGAATTAGTTTGAGTTTAAGAATCTTCGAGCCAAAAATGATCTATCGTAATGTTGATTTATTTGTTTAAACTGATTACTTACATTGAATACTTATTGGTACTAACTATGATAAACGATGGTTCTTTGATTGTAGTAGATAATTAGTAACTCTACTTAACCTATCTAATTAACGAATCTAGTTATCTTAGTTGATGCCAAGTTGGATAATAATAATAATTTCCTTTATTTTTGCTTAATATTAATTAGTTAGTCTTCCCTCTAATATTCCGGACCGAATAGTAGGTAACACATTGATTGAGGTTACAGTTTGATGCTAAAGCCTCATAATCTAAATAATCTATAGACAAAAACTGTACAGTAGCAATAATCAATATTTCAAATGAAAATAAAAGAAGAAGAAGAGTTTTAGAAGTTATGCCTCATTCCCATGATACAGCCATCCATTTATTCGCTCTTCAGCTAGTTTTAGTTTACCGTTAGGAAATTTATTTCAAATGAACAGCTCGTTTTTCACTCTATGATATTATTAAATCTGAGATTTGCTTATGCACATAAGCAAATCTCAGATTTAAAAAGAAATTTAATTCTGACAGTAAGCGCATTTAATTAAATGTAATACGCAAGTTTTCTGGAGATTAGCAAATTTTGCTTACCGTAACATTTTTAATTTAGATTTTTTTTTTGCTAAAGCGACACCTATCTCCTAAAATAAAGGATTTATAGAAACCATTTATAATACATATTTCAGGAAAAAAAATATGATTCATGAAAATATAAGTAACACAGAAAAATATTCATTAGAAACTTTTATATGAATTTTTTTCCCAAAAAAAAAAACTTTAAAATTCATTCCTGAGATTTCACGTTTTGGCGCTTTAGCCATTTTACCTTTCCACCATCGATATGGAACTCCTCTACATAATTTCATGCTTCTAGACCAACTGGTGTAAGCTGTACATGGTCTGCCAGTCAGTCAGTCTGCGTTAGAGTTTTATTAAGTAGTAAATTTTTGACATTACTTGCTGATTCTTGTCCCATGTTGCTTGGGTCGGCGCGTTTTCTTGCATTCTGCCTTGTTACGTCACGCTATCATTTACCCCTTTTTCTTTCATATCATTCCTCACACAATCCATTCATCTTTTCTTTGGTCTTCCTCTCCTTCTCCATCCATCAACATTTATTTTCATTAGGTACTCTTTTTACCCGACTACGGCGAAGCAAAAAGGAGGGTTATGATTTTGAGTGGTATGTTTGTATGTATGTATGTTCACTCAGATCTTCCAAACTCCTCTTCACAATTTGACAAATGAGGTATCGTTAGAAGCGTCTTGATCGTCCGCTTATTACGTCACATTAAATCGAATATAGGTAATGCCCTCTAGAGGACATAAAGTCATGAACAAAACATTAAAAAAAAATAGGAAATGGCTTAATATATAATATACCTATTATAACCCCAATTTTTTTTAATAAAAATAAAAGATAAAACTAAAACCCAACTACGACTAAAAGTCAACAAAAAAAAGTAAGAAACAAGACATCACAGACAGGCAAATAAAAAATCCGGAGTCACACGTATCTGTTTGATTTATGCCCTAGCACGTGTGACTATCCGTGTATGTATAACAAAAATGAAATGCTGTTCGTTGGTAAGCTCATAACTTGAGAACGGCTGGACCGATTTGGCAATTTTTCTTTGTTTTATAATGTTCGTAATAGCCTGAATCAAGTTCTAACGAAAGAAAAAAAATTAAATGTTTTAAGGGAAAATTGGAAAATATCTGTGGAAATTTTGTGTGAATTATTGTTTGGACTGCATACTGCTACTACGGTGGTAAAATTGTAGCCATTCAGTAAGGCAGTAGAGGGGCTGGCTGCGCCAGAGTTCGCAAAACGGTATGTTTATATCATTCAAGTGCTGCTCTTTATTTATTTATAAGGTACTATTCTTATGAGATAACGTATTAAGCTTGGTTTGGTCACTATTATTATGTTCATTTAAAAATTACCGATTATTTTGAACTTCTAGGCATACGGTAACGTTCTAGGTATTTAGGAAGCTTTCATCTGACGAAGAAGATTTTGATTTAAGTTTATGCTTTTTCTAAATAAGCTTTTTTGATGTTTAAGCTAAAGTGTGTGATAATTATTATAGTACCTAATCATAATAAAAGAAAAAAAAAACTTACGTAGCACATAGATGTTCCCTGGCTGCTCAAGTTCACTACCAATGTATGCCACCCGTCTGCGTAATTTGGGGCAAGGGGTGAGATACCAGCGGTTCCTAGAGTGGTATCAGCACCATTTACCACATACTGGTTCGCCAATACGGTTACTTGGTCGTTTTGCTCGTTTGCCTCCATATAAACAACCACTTCAAGTCTACCTCCACCGGTCATTGGAAACAAGAACGAGGACACACAACTTAAACCTTCTAAAGGCGTTATAAATGTACTACTGCGTTCATTATGACCGGTCACATCAATGCTATCGTAAGTCCCGACTTCCCAGAAGGGGTAGACGCTACAGATCCCCAGATCAGTAAACTGGTCATAAAAGTCATCTTCAAATGTATAGGTTACACAAGATTCACTTAACGCATGCGACACTAAAAGTGTTAATAAAAAAAGTTCTCGTAACATATCGTGTGTCCACACCAGTTTAAACATGTATGTTTGCCAATAGGCACAAAATCTACTATGATTATTAAGCTTGCGTTATAATCAACTATCATAATTATTCACATAATAATCGGGGATAAGATAACGTTCTATGTAAACGAGATAAATCAATTGATAATGTTTTTCGTAGGTGATATACAAAACTTAGACTCACTTTTGTCTTGCTTAGTGAAACTTTAGTTATGCGTCGGATTTGGCTGCCATTTAACTGAATATTTATTTTATTTGTATTATTAATTGTATAATATAATTTTAAAACGTGTAAGTGTGAAACTAGTTCATACACAAAATGCTATTGCTAGGTTATGATGAAGATATTTAAGACGCTGAAGTATTATTAATCTAGATAGAAAACCCTTGAACCCTCAAACGTTACTGTACATGAAATCGTTCTTAAAACTCAAGTGCACAGGTCATGTGGCTCAAGATGGAAGGTGGGCCGCGTCTGTGAGTACACGCCGCATACGCACTTGAGATCTGAGCCGACTATGAACTTGCGGCATGTACAATGCCACATGTGAACTGCGTCCCGACACCAATGTCATCGGGCGGTAGCCCACCAGACACAAAACCCTGGTTCTCTCTGGTCTGGTTAGGTTCTATGGAGGATGAGTGAACTCTCCACTTTCCCCATGCCTCTATAAACACCATCTGTGGAAATTGTCTTTGCTCCGGCTGACTTGGGTTCGAAGTCTATTTAGAGATTACAGAGTGGAAACGCGTGCCCAGGTGGAAGGGTCTCAGACGGTTCGATAAAGAAGTTAGGCCGTTTAAACGGCTCCCGCCACAGAATACATCTTGCTGTGGAGGCGTTGCTATTGGCTGAATTAGGAGGACCCACGCATCCAAGAGAGCTTTCACGCCTTTTTATCCGACTGCCCCAGAAGGAGGGTAATGTTTTTCGAGAGTATGTATGTATGCATGTCTATTTCTTTGGCACGCTCTGTAGCCTAAACGGTTTGATGGATTTTAACATATGAGGTGTCGTTAGGTTCGTCATAATTGTGGGAGTGACATAGGCTATTTAATTTAATATATTTTTCATATATTTCATCTGCAAACAAAAAAAAGGGAGGGGAAGGTTTTTTTTTTAAAATAAATTACAATTTTGGTATCAAATAAAAGCTAGTAATGAGTTAATTCCAAATATATAAATTAATAAAACTAAAAAGCTTGAAATAAAACAAATTATTTAAAAAACAAAAAACCCGCCTGCAAAAACGCATAACTGAAAAGAGAAAAACAAGCATTATAATCTGTAGAATTTTGGTGTTACAGGCGGGGAACAAACCAAAAACCTGAAATATGGTGTTACTTTTGTTTGTTCCCCGCCTGTTATACCAAAATTCTACAGATTATAATTAATGTCTGGGGCGCTGAGACGTATTTGTGAACTGGGCACCCAATGTACGCTTGCTTAAAAGTTACCTATTTACTCGAGGCTTGAAGTGTCCCAGATTATAGCTAGCAGGAAATAGAGTCCAGCAAAGAGTTATATTTCTTACTGGTATATATCTACAATCTACAATGAATGCAGTTGCGGTGACTGACTGACACTTGTCCTACTGTTGGGCAGGCATTCAACTTATTTACTATTTTCTTATTTAATTATTACTTTCCTTATTCTCACTTTGAAACCACCCAAACTAATGGGTGTTACGGTGGATCCAATTGGATATTTCACCAAAAACTGTGCTTTCTATCCCACTTAATCATCCAGGCAAGTGTTTTATGAATTTTATAATTCCTTAAAGTAATAGTAAGGCTGAATATGATGAACCCGTAACATGATCGAGACACAGAAGCACATCAAAAACCGTACATAGAGACACAATACAACAAGTAGGTATAACTAAGAGTACTGAACTATGTAGTTCTGCCAAGTGACTTCCACAAGGACAGTATAAAACAAAGTGTAGGTCGCAAGACGCATGGTATTCCATTCCAGTAAAAAGATACAGTAAAGTTCAAAAGGGGCGCCGACTTGACTTCCGACTATTATCAAGAAGCAAAGTATGAAGGTCGAACTGAACTTTGCAATGCGTTTTAAAATAAATGGATCGTCTGTTCATAATAATTGATATTTTTTACAGTGCGATAAAAGTGAGCAAATTGTGTCAAAATGTTAGAAGCGGAAATCGGCTATGTAAGGTTCCATTTACCATTCCTTTACTATATAGGCTAGAGACCCATCCCTGTTTCGCATGGGAGCAACCAGTGACATTTCAAAGCATCGAGATTTCTGTGCTATATCTAAGTTTAAATATAAATGTTTATTAATTACACAGGCCCTCTCGGTGAGAGGGAGCGGGTCGTAATCCACCACGCGGGCCCAGTGCGGGTTGGTAGATGTCACAGGTCTTCGAATTTTTGGTTCTAGGATATGCCAGTTTCCTCATTATGTTTTCCTTTACCGTTATTAATTGTTTATAGGTAATGGAATAAATTATCTTAGTAATGATAGTGAAAACCACATCAAAATTCATTGAGCAGTATAAAAGCACGAATAAAACGTACGACGACAAAACCACGGACTTCGTTTTATACTATTTATAGATTTGGTATATCAATAAAAACTGCCTTCGTGTGTAACAAACAAACAATATCATTATTTAGGCTGTAATGTTTTGATTGTGTTACTGGAGATATGACATGACTAGATTAC
This sequence comes from Lithophane ornitopus, assembly GCA_948473465.1. Taxonomy (NCBI): domain Eukaryota; kingdom Metazoa; phylum Arthropoda; class Insecta; order Lepidoptera; family Noctuidae; genus Lithophane; species Lithophane ornitopus. The sequence continues at coordinate 3,574,623 of OX419629.1, forward strand.
TTTATTACTTATTTTATCTTTCATTCGAATCGACTGAGTTTGGTAGGACATCTTTGATCATTGTCAATTATCTCACAAATGATATGTTCCGATTCTAAGTATCCCGAATCACTCATACCTACAAGAACACAGGTCAATTTAGAGTTAGAGGGATTGCCTTTGTTCTTAATGTTGTCTTAGGTATTACAGCAGTCTTCTCCAGCACTTATCCATACTAATATTATAAATTCGAAAGTAACTCTGTCTGTCTGTATGTTACCTTTTCACGCCTAAACCACTGAACGGATTTCGACAAGATTTGGCAAGGAGATAGATGACACCCTGGGGAAGAAAATAGGCTACTTTTTATCGATATACCACGCGGGCGAACCCGGCGGAAGCTAGTATTCTATATGAGAACATTACTTGTTGCAGCTGTGTAAACCTCTATGATATTTTAAATTGTGTTAAAGTAACTTAGCACTTAAAGAAACTTTGACAATAGTTTTATTTAATTTCATCCTTCTAACTAAGATCCGATGACTTTTAATTTAAAAAATATAATTTATTGTTTATCATAATGATTGTGAAAATGCTAATGACGTGATAACAGCATGCGCTGCACTTGTTATCACTTTAAATAAGTTTGATTTGTATCCATTTAATCACATTTACACGCATCGCATACAGATTTTGTTACTGTTGTGTTAGGGGTATCGTATTACACGTGTCTGTATACCCAGCAGGACTCTACGTTTAATCCGATTGAAAGCTATAGTCTAACGTGCGTCGTATTTAGTACCTTCCGAATTATCTATGTAAAAAATTAGTACCTTAATGACTACAGCGAAATCTTAAATTATTTTCCAGCAGGTCCCTCCGCTGTTTGAATGTCTTCAGACCAATCACATATGGTCCCGTTTAGCGGTGTATTAGTACCTTCAAAATACCTTAGTTTTATTTTAAAATAATTATTATTTTATGAGGAATGCAGCTGCAAAACTTTTGTCATGCCAGCAAGACCCTATTTTGTTTGGATGCTTTCAGCCCAAACAGTCATATTTCTTATTAGCATTTTTTTAGTACTTCTGTAATAACCTAACGTTTAATTCAAATAGTTTGTATTTTAGCAGAAAAATTAGTAATAATAATTATTTAGTTAAATTATTAGTCTTTGGTTAACGCCACCATACCTACTGAAAGCTGTAAAAGCTCATACATTGGTCAAACTAAACTTTCGTTCGCTGAAAAAGTTTTAAAACAAATTGTCTGCTAAAATACAAACTATTTGAATGAAACGTTAGGTTAATAGAGAGGTACTAAAAAAATGCAAATAAGAAATATGACTGTCTGGGCTGAAAGCATCAAAACAAAATAGGGACCTGCTGGCATGACAAAAGTTTTGCAGGTGCATTCCTCATAAAAGAATAATTATTTTAAAATAAAACTAAGGTATTTTGAAGGTACACCGCTAAACGGGACCATATGTGATTGGTCTGAAGACATTCAAACAGCGGAGGGACCTGCTGGAAAATAATTTAAGATTTCGCTGTAGTCATTAAGGTACTAATTTTTTACATAGATAATTCGGAAGGTACTAAATACGACGCACGTTAGACTATAGCTTTCAATCGGATTAAACGTAGGGTCCTGCTGGGTATACAGACACGTATTACACAGTTACTGGGTTGTGGAGGTCAGACGGCAGTCGCGCCATGTAGAATACTGGTATTCAGCTGCATCCGGTTAGACTGAAAGCCGACGATTTTGCATACGGTCATATATATTAATTTTGGTCTTCCTTTACCATATAGAGACAATCAGTTATCTAACTTATTTTCGTAACCGATTAAGACTAATCTGTTTTATTTTGACAGTTCAACAATATTAATTGCGTTATTTATGTTGTTGAGCAGATTTTTTTTTCGAACTTATGAAGCAATGAATTAGTATGTTCTTTGTTTCAAACCGATTCAGATTGTGATTGATCTGTATTACGCAATTATGGTGCTGATCTTCATAACTTGCGTCCCGTACATAATATACTTACTGGTCTGGGTCCGTAAAATAATTCAGACAAATTGTCCATAAGTTTTTAGTATTAAATTATCTTTAAACTATGCTAGTCATGACGATATCAAATTATGTATTTAAGTAACATAAAACACGAACTTAATCATTGGAAATACATTAACCCTTTATATTTATAGGGCAGAAACGTTTCAAGTTGACTAGTCTAACTTTAAGATCAATTCGAGTCAAGTGGTTACAGGCGCTGTTGTGCAAATATCGTTTTTGCCCTTTAAAGGGTAAATAAATAAATAATTCTGCCCTACTTCTCAATAATTTGTTGTAAGTCCAAAATATAAACATCATTCTTTTGCCCTTATTTATTTATTTGGGGTCGGCGCAACGTGTCATTAGTCGTCCTCTCGTTAGTCACCTCTTTTCCAACCATATCATGTTTCACACAGTCCATCCATTGCGTTCTGCCAGCTTAGACTCCGACGCTGTGTGTTCTCTGGGCCCATACCTATACCTCGGATTATTTGCCTAGCAGCAGACATGTCCAGCCCTACCTATACATAATTTAAGCTTGGCAGCCTTTTTATCCACCTGGAAATTTAGTATGGTGTCTATCGGTAAATTATCCTCTTTTCTGTAGATGTACAGATTATTAACAAATATGTAAGATATGAGCCCATCTGAACAAACCAAACATAAAGGTAAATCGGTGATTTTATTGAAACAAATATTACAGTACCTTTGTACTCATATTATACTTATGTCGTATCTTTTTGTAATTATTTTACTTTACTTTAACATAACTAATAAAATAAATAAATACTAACGAAATCACTTTATTTAATTGGTGTGGTTTCTGAATATGAAAGGAAAAAAACATCAATGCATCAATATTGCATTAATATTGCTGTTATACCTAAAATACTTAGGAGCAAAATATTTTTGGAGCATTACTCAATTAATTTGTTTAAGAGTAGGAAATTTTGTTGAGTGTAAACTCAACAGGGTGAGGAGATTAAAGAAGTTACTGCTGTGCAGTAACAGTAAAGTAAATTATATCAAATCTCCAGCATGTTTCTAGATCAGAATTATGATTTAAAAATGATTTTGTAAAATTATAATAGCAATGTGTAGTATATGTGCGCCTTTTCTGCGACGACATTCAAAACATGTAGTAAAATTTTGCTATGTCAAGTACTTACTTATGTAGTTAAACATGTGTGGATTAATTAATCCAGGCAATTGCACATTTTGGCCCAATTTTTGAGACTGTGCAGACTCGTATTATGTCTTTAGTCTTGTTTTACAATTGTATTTGTTTATCGTGCTGTATATAATCCTGGTTTAATTTAAATCCAATGATGTGTATGTTAGCTGTTATATAGTTACAATCACTTTAAGCCAATACGTAGATATTTTTCAAAAATATCAGTAGGCGCCATGTAAATACAGAGCTAAAAATATTTACGTTTGCCTGATAAGCTAAGGAGGGTCTTTGAGTGGTAATAAATTATGCAATTGATAAACTAAGCGCCTACTAGTCACAGAAGTTACCATTTTTATGCACCAATATTAATTTCTGTTGATATCTGTATTGTCATCGGGAAGCTAATATTACAATCCTTGAGCAGCTGCTGTTGTGATCGATTGTTCAAAACAGCAACAGACAAAGAAATAACTCTATGAGAAGTTGGATTTCCTAAATCTGGTTACTTAAGTTGCAATGATTGTTGCAAGTCTCATGGTGTCCTATACCCTTTTTTTTTGAGGGTGGGAAGTCCTCAAATGACTTCTCCCGCTCTGGGCGGAGCAGGAGTGCGTGTCAGACTTTTACTGACTAAAACCCACCCGTGTTCCTTCAGTTGCCTATTGCCAAGGTCCCGGTATCTCTTTCGGACTTTCCCGCAAAGTGACATGTAGCCTGCGGTGCTATTCTATAACAATTTCACAGTAACAACTTTGGTGAAGTGAGTTTAAAGTGAGCTGTCAATAGTTTCAATCCTAGCACCAGGAGGAATGACAGCTCACTTCATCTTAGGTTCCACGGTGAGATTTTTACAGAATAGACTAGCTGTAAGTTCTCTCCTCAACAGTCGCTCCATGCAAAATATTGGTATCCGGCTGCATCCGGTTAGACTGGAAGCCGACCCCAACCAACAAAGTTGGTCAACAAAGTTGGTGGTTGGTTACCAATTTAGGGGCATGAGGAACCGAGTGTAAAGTTCACTCATCCACCATAGAAAAGGGAGGATCCTCCAACCAGACGGGTGTTGTGTCTGGCGGGCTTACAGGCAGATGAGATGATAAAGTTCTCTCCAAAAAATTCGCCTCAAATGGCATCAGTTTCTATGTGAATCTCTTCAAAAAGTCAAATCACTGCAAAAACAATATGTAACGTATAAAATATTCAACTTCAAATAAGTTGAATATTTTGTTTATAGTTTAACTGTTTTCTTCATTTTAAACTAATTAATCAAAGATATTGTTATGTTAAACAAATGGAAGTCCAATGATTTTTTAGACCAACATATTTTAGGTAGGTACCATAATATTTACAGTAAATTTTATTATTAAACAAGATAATATACGTAATATATAAGCTAACAGGCTTAAAATAATAATTGACCGAGCGAGCGACGCCTCTCTGCTTCAAGTCTGGCAAAATCTGCTTTCCTCTGTCAGTTTGTTGGTACTCCTTACCTGGACGAAACTTGTTACAGGTTTTACGACTTCATAGATTGTTTTGGTCGTCGGGGATTTTTGATGGCTACTGGATATCTCCGCCTTATGAGATCCGATTTCTATGGATCTTTTTTGCTTCACCTTGGCCCACATTTTCACCTTCGTCCATCAATGAACCTGTTGCAGGCCGCGACAGTAATGTATCAAATTGTCATATTTTGTTGACGACTGCGGTGCAGTCGCGCTCGGGCCTCGCCGCGCATGCAGTTTGCAGCCTTTGCGAACGTTTTGCCTTGGCTGCTGGCGTTGCGTCTTCGTTGTTCTTTTTGGAGCATGAATTTGAAATTGTAAATATATTTTTTCCATTGTTTTTTTCGTTTGAATTTTGATGGATAGGTCTCAGACCAAATAAAAAACCAAGATAGAGCGCTGTCAACAGTGACGTGAGGCCGGTTTCGTAAACATGTGTGCATATATTTTGGTGTAGTTTGATTGTAAATGGTTGTAAATGTGTGCGTTTGAGCGTGTATGCACAGTGTGGTGGTGTAGTTTTGGCATGCTTCACTGTATTGTTTTTCGCAGCGCTCTGTCTTGATTTTTTATTTGGTCTGAGAGATAGGTATACAGATTTCTTTCAGAGAGAGATGGAATGAAGAGAATATATTATTCAGTGCTTACCTGGTTGAATTTACTGCATGTAGAGAGGAGGAATACGGCTTGGATGCTATAACACTTTTGTCAGGCGCTTATTATATCCATTATTTTTTATTTTTCTTAAATAAAAAAAAATATAGTGAATAAATCTTATCCTTACTAATACTCGTATGCCTACGTAATTTTTTTAGACAAACGTTTTTTATATTTTATTGTTCTATACAATCAACTTAAATACCTATTTACAATAAATACATTATTCATATTCTTATGATTAAGTATTTAAAAAATATGTACAGAATGTATAGATTAAAATAAATTATTAAAAATCATAATGAACAATTAAGTGCAAATAAACATTAATGTAGGCTTTAAAATCTTGAATAAATAATTCTTGATCGAAAGTTAAAATTATTCAATATTGACTTTAAAATATTCTTCATAAATAAAAAATAAAAAAACGACAGGAACTTTGAGAATTCTTTACAGAATAACAACAACAATGTCATGTCAGTACAACTCATCAATATAGAAAATACAAATCGGCCTACTTTTTCACCTGAGCTGTTCACATATCGTGATCAATAGAACCATATTTCAACAGCTGTAAGTTAAGGTATCTCACTAGTACCACCTAAATTATATGAAGAGCTGCCTAACAGTAGACCTGTTTTAAAGCAAGCAAAGAACCAGATAGTAAATCCAATTCCAGCTGCTGCAGCAACAGAACTCAAAGTTATGGCTGTAATAACAAAAGCGCTTAATCCTGGTACCTCTTCAGGGTCAGGGCTTACAGCTGCGTCAACCGTGGTTGATTCTATCGTAGTAGGATCAGTCAACGTAGTTGATTCTATCGTAATGGGATCAGTCAACGTGGTAGATTCTATCATAGTGGGATCAGTCAACGTAGTTGATTCTATCGTAGTGGGATCAGTCAACGTGGTAGATTCTACCGTAATGGGATCAGTCAACGTAGTTGATTCTATCGTAGTGGGATCAGTCAACGTGGTAGATTCTATCGTAGTGGGATCAGTCACCGTGGTTGATTCTAACGTAGTGGAATCAGTCAACGTGGTAGATTCTACCGTAATGGGATCAGTCAACGTAGTTGATTCTATCGTAGTGGGATCAGTCAACGTGGTAGATTCTATCGTAGTGGGATCAGTCACCGTGGTTGATTCTAACGTAGTGGAATCAGTCAACGTGGTAGATTCTATCGTAGTGGGATCAGTCAACGTGGTAGATTCTATCGTAGTGGGATCAGTCATCGTGGTTGATTCTATCGTAGTGGGATCAGTTATCGTCGTTGATTCTATCGTAGTAGGATCAGTCACCGTAGTTGACTCTATCGTAGTAGGATTAGTTACCGTAGTTGATTCTATCGTAGTGGGATCAGTCACCGTCGTTGATTCTAACGTAGTGGAATCAGTCAACGTGGTTGATTCTATCGTAGTAGGATCAGTTACCGTAATTGATTCTATCGTAGTGGGATTAGTCAACGTGGTAGATTCCATCGTAGTGGGATCAGTCACCGTGGTTGATTCTATCGTAGTGAGATCAGTCAACGTAGTTGATTCTATTGTAGTGGGATCAGTCACCGTCGTTGATTCTATCGTAGTTGGATCAGTCACTGTAGTTGATTCTATCGTAGTGGGATCAGTCAACGTGGTCGATTCTATCGTAGTGGGATCAGTCACCGTGGTTGATTCTATCGTAGTGGGATCAGTCAACGTAGTTGATTCTATCGTAGTGGGATCAGTCAACGTGGTAGATTCTATCGTAGTGGGATCAGTCACCGTGGTTGATTCTAACGTAGTGGAATCAGTCACCGTGGTTGATTCTATCGTAGTGGGATCAGTCACCGTCGTTGATTCTATCGTAGTTGGATCAGTCACTGTAGTTGATTCTATCGTAGTGGGATCAGTCAACGTGGTAGATTCTATAGTAGTGGGATCAGTCACCGTGGTTGATTCTAACGTAGTGGAATCAGTCAACGTGGTTGATTCTACCGTAATGGGATCAGTCAACGTAGTTGATTCTATCGTAGTGGGATCAGTCAACGTGGTAGATTCTATCGTAGTGGGATCAGTCACCGTGGTTGATTCTAACGTAGTTGGATCAGTCACTGTAGTTGATTCTATCGTAGTGGGATCAGTCAACGTGGTCGATTCTATCGTAGTGGGATCAGTCACCGTGGTTGATTCTATCGTAGTGGGATCAGTCAACGTAGTTGATTCTATCGTAGTAGGATCAGTCACCGTAGTTGACTCTATCGTAGTAGGATCAGTTACCGTGGTTGATTCTAACGTAGTGGAATCAGTCAACGTGGTAGATTCTATCGTAGTGGGATCAGTCACCGTGGTTGATTCTATCGTAGTGGGATCAGTCAACGTAGTTGATTCTATCGTAGTGGGATCAGTCAACGTGGTAGATTCTATCGTAGTGGGATCAGTCACCGTGGTTGATTCTAACGTAGTTGGATCAGTCACTGTAGTTGATTCTATCGTAGTGGGATCAGTCAACGTGGTCGATTCTATCGTAGTGGGATCAGTCACCGTGGTTGATTCTATCGTAGTGGGATCAGTCAACGTAGTTGATTCTATCGTAGTAGGATCAGTCACCGTAGTTGACTCTATCGTAGTAGGATCAGTTACCGTGGTTGATTCTAACGTAGTGGAATCAGTCAACGTGGTAGATTCTATCGTAGTGGGATCAGTCACCGTGGTTGATTCTATCGTAGTGGGATCAGTCAACGTAGTTGATTCTATCGTAGTGGGATCAGTCAACGTGGTAGATTCTATCGTAGTGGGATCAGTCACCGTGGTTGATTCTAACGTAGTGGAATCAGTCACCGTGGTTGGTTCTATCGTAGTGGGATCAGTCACCGTCGTTGATTCTATCGTAGTTGGATCAGTCACTGTAGTTGATTCTATCGTAGTGGGATTAGTCAACGTGGTAGATTCTATAGTAGTGGGATCAGTCACCGTGGTTGATTCTAACGTAGTGGAATCAGTCAACGTGGTTGATTCTATCGTAGTAGGATCAGTCACCGTAGTTGACTCTATCGTTGTAGGATCAGTTACCGTAGTTGATTCTATCGTAGTGGGATCAGTCAACGTGGTAGATTCCATCGTAGTGGGATCAGTCACCGTGGTTGATTCTATCGTAGTGGGATCAGTCAACGTAGTTGATTCTATCGTAGTGGGATCAGTCAACGTAGTTGATTCTATCGTAGTGGGATCAGTCAACGTGGTAGATTCTATCGTAGTGGGGTCAGTCACCGTGGTTGATTCTATCGTAGTGGGATCAGTCAACGTGGTAGATTCTATTGTAGTGGGTTCAGTCACCGTCGTTGATTCTATCGTAGTTGAATCAGTCACTGTAGTTGATTCTATTGTAGTGGGATCAGTCAACGTGGTAGATTCTATCGTAGTGGGATCAGTCACCGTGGTTGATTCTATCGTAGTGGGATTAGTCAACGTAGTTGATTCTATCGTAGTAGGATCAGTCACCGTAGTTGACTCTATCGTAGTAGGATCAGTTACCGTAGTTGATTCTATCATACTGGGATCAGTCGCCGTCGTTGATTCTATCGTAGTTGGATCAGTCACTGTAGTTGATTCTATCGTAGTGGGATCAGTCACCGTAGTTGATTCTATTGTAGTGGGATCAGTCAACGTGGTAGATTCTATCGTAGTGGGATCAGTCACCGTGGTTGATTCTATCGTAGTGGGATCAGTTATCGTCGTTGATTCTATCGTAGTAGGATCAGTCACCGTAGTTGACTCTATCGTAGTAGGATTAGTTACCGTAGTTGATTCTATCGTAGTGGGATCAGTCACCGTCGTTGATTCTAACGTAGTGGAATCAATCAACGTGGTTGACTCTATCGTAGTAGGATCAGTTACCGTAGTTGATTCTATCGTAGTGGGATCAGTCACCGTGGTTGATTCTATCGTAGTGGGATCAGTTATCGTCGTTGATTCTATTGTAGTGGGATCAGTAAACGTGGTAGATTCTATCGTAGTAGGATTAGTCACCGTGGTTGACTCTATCGTAGTGGGATCAGTCACCGTGGTAGATTCTATCGTAGTGGGATCAGTCACCGTGGTAGATTCTATCGTAGTGGGATCAGTCACCGTGGTTGATTCTATCGTAGTGGGATTAGTTATCGTCGTTGATTCTATCGTAGTGGGATCAGTCACCGTAGTTGATTCTATCGAAGTGGAATCAGTCACCGTAGTTAATTGTATCGTAGTGGGACCAGTAAACGTGGTAGATTCTATCGTAGTAGGATTAGTCACCGTGGTTGACTCTATCGTAGTGGGATCAGTCACCGTGGTTGATTCTATCGTAGTGGGATCAGTCACCGTGGTTGATTCTATCGTAGTGGGATCCGTCACCGTGGTTGATTCTATTGTAGTGAGATCAGTCAACGTGGTAGATTCTATCGTTGTGGGATCAGTCACCGTCGTTGATTCTGTATCTAAATCATTAAAAACTGCAGCGGTTGGAAAAAGCATAGTTGGTAAAGTAATTCCAGGCCAGGGCACAAAAGGCTGCACTGAGGAATATAAATTGTTAATTCTGTTATACATGGGTTCTTCTAATAGAGAATCTGGTCGATAATAAACGGATCGGACGATGATGCTAGATGCTTTAGAAGCACGTCGCACGAGAACAACCTGAAATTGACAAAATTATAATTGTTAAAGCCCGACGAGCGTCAGTTTGTGAGTTTCTATTTTGTAATAATTGTTTAGTTAGGGGAGCCTTATATTATGATTTCAATTGTAGAACTTGCTTTTGAGCACGTGTTCGGTTATTTCCCTAAATCATTGTGTTCAGTATATATGTATAGATGTTATATGATGTTGTCTTCCTATTATACATATTTACTAAACATATAATTACTTTTGTAGACGTATATCCCAAAGGGGTAGGCAGATATGGTTAGTACATTAATATATTAAATGCATGGCATAACAAGAAATTAATACGTATGAGGGAATCGTCAATTTAAAAATAATAATAACTAATTTGTAAAATTTTAGGGGCATAAAGTTGAGAAAAGCTGCAAATGACGTAAGAATGCCTGATCGGGAGATTTTGTCTATTGTGATTAATATATTGGACCTAGTTAAACAACGACCAATTAATAGTCACTTTAAATATTATAATTATTTTATATGATATCGAACGTTAATATGTACTTACAAATCCATTACTCTTCTTAACAGGAACTTTAAGTGTATGGGATCCATTGAAAACATATTTTCTTTCAGATGCAAAGATGTCGGCTCTTCCGACCAGTTTGTCATTTCCGTCTAAAGCTTCATACACCAATATAGACACACTATCATTCTCAGAAGCAAATTGCACAATTATTTTGGCTTCTAGCACTCCAGCAGGTATTTGAGCGACGTCAGATGCTAAACAACTAAATTTTTCATTTGGAGTCAAGCTACTTGCACTAAATTTGTCATGAGCAAAAAACTTGGATCCTTGTATCCATGTAGGAGTATTAACACAAACACCAACTTTTTTATTAGAATTGAATGTCAAATATTGTTTAATTTCGTGCCCGTTCCCAACACAGCAATGGTATGCACATAAAAGTATAAACAGAGGTCGCCGAAGCATTTTGCTCGTTTACATTAAATAAAACAATGCCATCATATTTTTTTTCTATCTTAAAATCTTTGATACTAATTTCGGTATCATAATTGAAGTTTGATAAATAATAAAATTGATAATGGCTATTAACAGCGGCGGATCTCTGTGTCAAAAGAATGAATATCAATATCCGGCCGAATTGAAGGTAAAGCGGTGTAGACATGAGCGAAGTAGGTATATTGAGTTTATTTTATTGTAAAACTTTAGGAGACATTAAATTTTTGAAACGAAGTTTTTTAACGCGGCTTGCGGTTGGAGTAAACTGGTAGAAATCTTCACGTAACGAAAAAGCGTTATGCCCGAAAAACTCAGTTTCAAGTGTCAAAAGTTTTTGTCTAAAAAATGTATTAGATAGAATGCTCTGTATATAAAAACAAAAACTTTTTAAACTCAAAACTTGAGACTATATCAGATGGCTCTGTATTAATACATGATATCGAACTTCGTTGCAACCTGGTTTCCCACGACTTATTATTTATTTTAAGCACCAGTGTAGCACTATTTCATTGACAAAAAGCAGTTGCAAAGGGCAGTTGGGAAGGGCAGTTGCACTAACACTGTCGCCAAAGTAACCAACCTGCATAGTTGTTTTAATTATGCAATTTATGAAACATTCAAAAAATGTCTAATGATAACTGATCTTCGGTTTTGGACATTGTTTTCTAGAAGCATTATCCACCTGTATATATAGATGACCCATGAGAAGTGCTCTCGCACACGGCAAAATTTTTGGTACTTGAGTACTTCGCTGAGTTTTATCACCGATTTTGTGACGGTCTCAACCCACATGTGCTTAAATACGTCATTTATTTTTGTGGGTCCGATTGCAGGACCGACTCATCCCAGACTCTGTGTCCTACTTCATCGCCAAAACGGATTAATCGGTGGTGAGTCGGTGATGAGTTGGTCGTGCAGTTATTGATTTTTGTAACTTACTTTTTGTACGACTGTGTATGCAGCCGACAATAAGTGATTAGTGGATAAATTTTTGAACGTTCTTTTTGCCACCGGCAATCGGGTCGGCCATGATTACCGACTTTTTGTATGACCTGCGTTTTGTAGGACGTGTACGTTGACAAAATTGATCTTTACTGTTTTATTTGGCTCGTACAAATAATCGGCCACCGATTTTATGCCATCTGTGAACGCTCCAAGTATCCAACTCACCAGGTAAACTGCTAGGTAGGGTGGATAACTGGATACTTATCCCTGGTTACCGACCGCGCGTACAGAGAACGCGGTGTTCACACCCTAGTACGAATGGATGACGCGCGACGAGATAATCAACCGCTATCTTATTGTCAGCTACTGGTGAAACATTGAAAAAATCTTTGATAACTGTTCTGATGTTATCGTGATTTAAAAAAACATTTCCAAAATTATTATGTAGGTAATGAGGATTTCTTTTCCAGTTTTCCTTAAAAATGTATTAGGGTTGTACTTATAACTTCTAAAAATAATGAAAAAACTCATTGAAAACTAACTTAATTGTAAAACCCATGACAAACTATTATATGAATTAGTTTAGGTTAGCATCACTATTGAAGCTTTTTTTTTTGTTTTTTTTCCGGGGTGGAACATCCTCATGGATGTCCTCCGCCCTGGGGCGGGCGGAGGGGTCTGTCAGACTCTTACTGACTAAAAACCACCCCGGTGTTCCAACTCACACCTACGGGGGTCGCGGGAACGTAAAAATCTTCCGTAACCCCCGACTGGTGCCGGCCCGCCACTGCGGGCCTCCTCGGGTCAAGCCGCCACCTCGGGTCCTGATGTTTGGGGGCGACGGACGTGCCCGAGTCCATCACCCATTGGGACCCATTTAGGGGGGCTGGAAGAGGGTGTTGTCCGCCCTCCGCCGACGCCCGGTGCACCTGCTGCGGGTCGGGTGAGTGGACGAGATCTCCCTCTCCCTTTCCGCAGCCTGCTTCTGCGAAACGACTGTCTCACAGAAGGAAATCACCGCGTCCCAGGACTCCTCGCTGCCGACCATCGATTCGACTACGGCCGGCAGCGACAAGTCACTGTCTACTTCTGAGATGAGGGCACGGCGCGGCTCCTCCCATGCGGCACACTGCCAGCGTATGCCGCGCCGTGTCCTCCCGGCAGTCGACAAAGTGGTGACACCGGGCGTCCTGACCCTGTTTATGCGACACAGGTACTTCCCGAAGCAACCATGCCCCGAGAGCACCTGCGTCACCCGAAACGACAGGGAGCCATGCCTCCTCCCGAGCCAGCGCTCGAGCACCGGCCGGACCGCCTCGATTATGTCGAGGCCGGCGGTAGGGCGTGAAAGCCTTATCACTGTTGAAGCTAACCTAACCTAATTTTTGAATGTTCAAAAACGCCATATTCGCGCTTGATTTCGAATTAGCGGTCATAGTATCAATTAAATATTACCCCAAAATCTTTCGTTACTGTTGAGCGTTTGGTCCAAAATGACGCATGGTCCTTTGTTCGTAAAATGCGAAAGCCCTTACAATATAGCGTGTTTTTATAAAATAAAAAAACTGTAAGTATATAGGTACTCAATTAAGATATTTATCAGTTTTGCTTGCGCTGCACGATAGCGTTAAAGATATCATAGCGTAATTTTTTGGAATTTCATGCCGTAAGTAACCCGTCCTAATGTGACACCAATGACTTTTATCCTTAAGCAAATAGCATACGAAGGATTAACGTGCTTTCCGAGGTTTGGAGAAGTCTCGGTAGGTAAAGATGGTCACCCATCCACGGAACAATCCCAGCAAGCGTAGCTTGGATCGACTCTCATGCGGCTGTTATTACTTAGCCATGAGCTCCTCCCACCTATCACCTTATCACATGACATTGTGAAAGATCTTACACGATGATGAATGCAAATTATATGAGGCAGTAGGTAGAACTATCACACATATTTTTTCCTAACGTAAGCAGGCACTTTCCTACTCGGTAAATCTAAGGATTTGCTATTGATCTGGTTCTTTCAGACTCTGTACGCTCTAAACATAAAATAAAAGTTTTAAAGTATGAAATAAAAGGAAATGCCAATATATTCAAATACCATCGAATGCTTTCACAGCAAAACGGTGAATACGACACTCCGGGGACGCGTCACAACTTTTTAAATAAATATAGGCGAATAAATAATACCGGTGTGGGCGATGCTTGGGGAGTTGAAGGGAATATTTCATATCTGTTTCATTTAAATAATACCGCAAAATGTCCACCGCAGATATAAGAAAAAATAGTGATACCTATCTACACAATAAAAAATATGATGTGGGTAAGAAAGTTTTTGCATAGACTGAGGACAAAATGTTATGAGTACACTAGTTATTAACGATCTAACAGCTGTGTTATACTTTGAAAATACACACAAAGATTTTTTATACAGGGTGTCTCTAGAAGTATGGATCAAATCGAATAGGGGCGTGGGCAAGGTAATTTCAAAACTTTCTAACCCTGAGAATGTCGGTGCAATTTTTACGGTTTAAAGTTATGACCAACTTTTTATCAGGCCTATATTTTTTTTTTCAGGTCTTCGTATATTAGTGGGGCTTTCCTGTGGTAATACTTTTACGTAGCAAGAAAACGTAATTATGTTCAATATGAAACAACCTTTACCTACTGCAAAAGCTTTGATCTGACAAAAATTTTACTAAATCGAGCGATTTTCATGGGAAAAGTTTCACTAGCGAAAAAATATTATCAGGGTTACAAAGTTTTTAAATAAGCTTGCCCATGCCCCTATTCGATCTCATCCATACTTCCAGGAACATCCTGTATAAGATAATGCATTTCGTAAAATAATTGTTGTAAGAATATGGCACTAACAAAAATATTTAGATTTATTCATCACTACTATCGCATTCAAATCGCTCACTGAGTCTAGACTAGTTTTAGAAAGGGATCCAAAAAGAGCCGAAGCCGGAACTATTTTAATTGTGTTACGAGAATCACTTTCCTATGTGCTGATACCGTGTATGGGCCGACGTTATGTATGACTGTATGTTACTTAACTCTAGTATTGTCAAGGTTTACGGGTGGCTTGTTTGATGATTACGATCAGCCGTAGATAGCTCATAGAGATCTAACATTGATAATGATTATAATTAATAAAAAATAATTGTATCAATTGTCACACATTCCATAAGAATGGTATCATCGGTATACAAAAAATATTTTAAGTAATTAATGTTTCACAATAGCTATATGTGTTTATAATAATTTCGATTTAAGTACGGATCCGCTAAGTCCGGTTATCCTTACAATTATTTATTCACTATTGAAATCTTGACATGACCAAACATTTTTTTTTAGCTTAGCATTTCGTAGTTACTGTGGTTTATATGTGGGAGAGGTGAATACATTACAGTCACAGTTAATCATGTTATAAAGCCATGTAATAGAGAGCAACCCTATTCCCATTGTTTACACACGGTTATTTGTTTAACTGTTAGGAATTTTCTAATTTTCTCATCTATGTTGGGGTCGGCTTCGGTTTCCAGTCTAACCGGATGCAACTGAATACCAGTACATGGAGGGACTGCCTATCTGACCTCCACAATCCGGTTGCTGGGTAATATGATACTTAGTAAGACTGGTTGTCAGACTTCCGGGCTTCTGACTGCCCGTAACGACTGTAATAATAAAAGATGGAAAATCGTCTTCGGTTACAATATTGGTAATTATGTGAACCCCATGTGATCAACCAAAATTAATTTATCTGTCTTTGCTTAATTTTTAATACTTGAACCTAGTAATTTTATTCCGGGTACATAGATCGTCGCATTTATGAAACCGTATACATAATAATATAATTAAAACATTTTAAAAGAGTCGCTTTGGAGTTGCTTGCGCATTCTTCTCCATATTAAACTACTTTTTCGAAGTAGCAAATACAATCAGTTCTTTAAACATGTAAATGTTGACGTTCTGACCTACTTAAAATAAATCATTTGACTTTGACTTAGACTCCGGGTTGCTATTGAGAATTTCCAAATTGAAAAACCATTTACACTTAGCTCGACTCAGGGATTACTTGTGACCACTCGTCCCAAACCAACCAGGCATCAGGTAAGCGCCTATCATAAAAACAATCTGTCAACGACGAATAGGTATAAGTCAACAATTAAAATATTTTATCAGGCGTCTACATGTGTTTGATGAAGTCGATTTTTTTATTGCTATAATATAATTGGCAGGCGTAAACTATGCATATTATTTATCAATGATAGCAGTTGGCACGAGTCATGGTCAGGCCCAACAGGGTTCTAAAAATGATAGCTGGCATAGTAAGTAGTCCCTATATAACTCATTGGTGTCAGTTACATGTGTCACCGTTTTGTGTTGTTTACTGACATGTAGTTTTAAGGAAAATGTTACTAACCCTCTATGAGTCTTGACTCGAATTAAAGATTTTTTATTTGTTTTAATATATGTAGATAAGTAGATAATTTAGTTTAATTTTACCTAAAAGAACAGAAGAAACTTCGCCCGTAGGATCTATGTAGAGTTGATAATTTATTTAAGTCTCATTGTTTTTTTTATTTACAGGGCGATATTTAAATATATTATAATTAGGTACGTATAATGTTAACGGTTTTGTAATAATAATAATAGGTAGAGTCACTTAACGATTCACTTTCACGTAATCGGTACGTCTCATCCCGACTTATATACCGTATAAAAATGCGTTGGTACCCATGTTGAAAAAACAAAACCTAAACTTAAGTTCCGGGACAGTCTAGCGCATTAACAATCTTAGTGAGTGCCTTGCAAGAACTTTGTTACAAACTAATATTGCTAAATTGTCGTGGTCTTTGATTTTTCGATCAGGATAACATCTTAGCAGATCTGTCGAAGTTACTACTTTTTGACCGGCGGTATCATCAGTTTCATAATCAAACACTCACCTTATTACCACAAAACCGTGTTTATCAGTTGTTTAGTCTAAACACCTTTTAAAGATGACATTTCTTTGTGGAGTTTGACATAAAACTGATATTAAACACGCGTTGAACATGTGTCTAAGTTTTTGTGGTCTTTAGTTTTCACCAATTTTTCTGTTACCGTTTTAGTTACCTCCTCACCTGCTACGTTTTGTCACGTTTTTTGGCATGAGTGATGACAATCAATTTAATCGAAATTGATTATGTGTTACGCATGATAATAATGCATTAGATAGGTTGATTTATATTATGGTTCGTGCGGTTAATCTGTATTCAATTATATCTATATATACAATCCTGACGTAATACTGATTATTTCAATTCGAAATATTACTTAGATCTGACGTCACTAAACGGATCTTGTTTAGTGATCACAGTCCGATATCATTTTGCCATAATAACATTTGCCGACCCTTATTCAAATAGATAGTTTTATAGTTTCGTAATTCTGGTGGCCATTGTCTTCAGAACTTTACAAAAGAGACGTTTTAATCCTATAAATGCGAAAGTAAGTTTGTTTGTTACTCTTTTACGCTTAAACAGCTGAACGGATTTGGATGAAATTTGGCACATGGGTAGACCACGACTTGAAATAGGACATAGGATATTGTGTACTTTATGTCCCGATATTCCCACGGGATCAAGATTTACGCGGGTGAAATCGTGGGGCGCAGCTAGTTTTTTATAATGCTATAACTGTTATAAGTTAACTGTCTTCAGAGATCCATAGATATTAGTAGATTCGTGGATGATAGATATTAGTGGTACTAAGCATCTAGAAAGCACTGTAGTACCCCGTGTCCTAATATGAGCGATCGTAGCGTGAATACGCAATCGTCGAACTAAATGAACGCGACGACGGTCACGTATTTGCACGACTATCGCCAATATTAAGATACGGCCGTAGATCTTTTGTAGGTCTAGTCAGAATCAAAGTCAAATAATTTATTTCAATTAGGCACATAAAAGGCACTTATGAACGCCAAAAACAAAGAAATAGAACTGATTCTACTTGCCCCTTCCAAAAGGTAGTTTTCGTATGGAGAAGAATGGGCAAGAAGCCTGAAAGTCTGATAACCAATCTTACCAAGAGATATCCTATATTACCGATTGTCTGCTATATCGCGGTAAATAGTTTTCATCAGGTATGTTGATACCGTCGGCTTTTTGCAAACCCAGCACATAAAAATCATTTTATAATAAAATTCTAATCTTAAATGTTAATTAAAACTAAATATTATTTTGAAACATGCGTATTTGCGATGTAAGTATAAGACACCGCAAATTCGTTTCATTTCATGTCATAGGAATCATGGGATCATTAGCCATTAAAATATAATTATGTAGGTACTTATGGCTTAGCTTATCAGTTGGTATCGAACACTTCCCTGTGCTCCGTGTTATCTTGCTGGCTTGCTTCTAATGAGCTTATGTGTGGCAGCCTGCATGGCGACGCGTTATGAAGTTGATGGCTATCGATCGTATCATAAATCATTGATAAGTATTTTAAGTACCTAAACCTGTAAGACTATTTATTATTTAATACTAGCGACCTGCTCCTGCTTCGCACAGTTTTTACGACTTGTCAAACATCGAGATTTTTTAGTTTATACTTATTAACGTATTAATACACATAACCCTTCCGGAATAAATTTTCTAAACAATGGTGAAAACCTCATCCAAATCCGTTGCGTGGTTTAGAAGAACAACGCGGACATACAGATAAACACAATAAGAGACTTTAATTAATAAAAATAGACTTTGAAAAAAAAAACTTTAACAACTTTTTTATGTATAGATAGATACAGATGTATACAGGGCGTCCCACGGATATGCCACATGGAGGGAAAGTACCTTGAATATTGTATGTTAAATATCTATGAATGCAGTCTAAATTGTTTTTTAAATTCAAATAATGTCTTCTTTCAGTAAAATGTTCCATCTACAATATTCAAGGTACTTTCCCTCCATGTGGCATATCCGTGGGACGCCCTGTATATTACCTCAGAAACTAATTATTAGGTGATTCTTATATTGAGTTAGAATAAACATATTCAAGTTTTTTGTCGCTGAAAAAAAGATAGGCATTGGCTTTGGCCATTTGGCAGGAATTGACTCTTTTGATTCATTAATATCTTAGGTTTAATTTAGTTCTTTGTTACTCCGACCCGGTCTCCTAGCATTGGCTAACAAGTGTATCTGTCTACACAACCAACGTACGGGGTTAAACAAATGTTATCTGCGCAGTTTAACGATGTAGACGAGAAAGTATCGTTATCGTTGATCGTAAATCGCACGGAACGATCGTCCGATACGTAACGATCGCGTTCGGAATGGATTCCGTTTTGCATTGATCGCCCCAGTACACTGCATATTGTTACGCCTTTTTTATACGGACCGTGTGGGCGTAAACTATGCAATATGTGATGCGCAATACTTTTATGTAAAAGTCTTTTTTTTCGCGCGTTAATAGTTTTTTTTAACATAAGACACACTCAAATATCTACCTAAACAATATGCAAGTTGAGTTAATTAATGCGTACCTTGGTGACAGGTTTTTCTATTGGTTCCAAGAAAGTGGCGTAGATAACTTATGAAAAAAAATAGATCTGGTAAAGCGCTGGATTACTTATTACTTGTGCACAATGGAACCCACGGCCAATCTCGATTGCGATTGTATAGGTACCTCTGTGAATTGATATCACGATCATTGATTTCTTTCAATCATGGATTGCGATCGAGATTGATTAGAACGCGATCGAAATTGACATGATAAAATTTAAATGGCAACACGAAAAAAAACCTCTTTGGCAGACGGACAAAATGTGTTGCTATATAAAGGTTCGTTTTACTTTTTATGGTCGTGATCCTAAATAGCAATAGCACAGTGGAATTATTGCGCAACATTAGTTGCACCATGTACTCGCCACTCTTAGTTGTAAATAGGAATTGGTCGGGCTGATTGGTATTGGAAAAATGGGAGTTGCATTTAAATGAGAGAACTTTACAGTTCATTGGCAAAATAATTTGCATACGTACCTAGTTTTTAGATTTTGAATAAAATTAAACAAAAGAATTAAGAATATTTATGTTATCAACCTATATTTGCAAAAAATTATTAAATTGGGAATTTATTTATAATTAAAGAAGGAAGGAAGACTAAAGAAGGAAGATTAAAAATTTATAACGTAATTATTCATAATAGTAATCTATTTCCATCTTAAAACCAATTTTGAGAATCTACCTATGTGAGATCTACTCAAAACTGGTTTTAAAATAGAGACAGATTTTTAAAAAAATCGTCTGTACCGACCAAGGCTTTTGTTCCGAATTTGGTTTGAACCGAATACGAGCCTAGCCCGAACGTTCAGTAAAAATAAAAAGTTCGACCGAAATTCGGCTGAAGTTTTCAGGAGGTATATAAATATTATTTAAAACTTTATTCAGAAATCGATATTCTCTCAATTGAAATGTGTGGAAGTAGCAATTTTTTTTTCTTGTCTTTTTAAATAATAATTATGTTTTTTATCGTTCGTGAAATAGCTGTTATTTTTCGGTGGTTACCATAATACTGACCAGTATTATGGTAACCGATCGAGTGATCGATTTCAATAAAATTTTCGTCTTGTCTGCAAATGACAGCAGATCCTAACCAAACAGTTTGATCGATCGGTGGCTTGGGCCCTTAGGCGAATCGATGGATATCTCATTTGTCAAATCAATCCATTATATTGGACATCATAAGTAAGTAGGAACCTACTGCTTATTCCCAACCTGGTTTTAATCTCTTCGCTTGTTAGTTTTATTTTTAGAGTAGGTAATCTTATTCTATATTATTATAGTTATTTATCTATACCTACTCACTTATATAGTACCGTTTTTATTATCATCGAAATTGTGGAAAGTGTATTGTGCCTCTTTAGGAGCTGGCTAAAAGAACCAGAAAAGTAAATTAAACAAAGACTAAGGACAAAGATTTTTAAACAAGCAAGTGAAGCTGACCAACAACAAACTACTGAAACTTAGAACAAACTACATTCTGACCAGCTAGTATTTGTGGTAACACCAAACCAATATAAACTGTAACAGTTAGGTGCAAACTAAAGTGTAACACCTGACGTGGAAGTTCAGCCGACGTTGACGCCCAACCCTCGTCGAATTAGAATTAGAATAGAGCTTGATTGGCGGTGCTGAGCTCCCAGACAAACTTCCCTGCGTTTCGAAGTTCATGGATTGATTGTATAGACGGATAAAGATTATGTATATGTAGATAGCTGTCGTGGTGGTTGTCTTGCACGTACCCTGTCGTTACGAACAAATCTCATTGATAAAACATGAACGAGATATTTTGATTTTAGGTACCAAAATAAATTTATATGAAAAAACCCAATGGAATGACGATGAGATGAAAATTAAATTAATCTCGGACACAAATTAAGATTAGTCAATTGAATTTTCTCCAACTCATCGTCATTCCATTGAGTTTTCCTTGCATAGAATCAAATGATAAATAAATTTAAATCAAATGGTTGTGTCGTGTCGTCTGTTATCTTACACCGCAGCTTAGTACTTATGGGAAGAGATTCAATATTTCGTGCAGCCGTCAGTTCCAGACCCTGGAATAGCTAAAACAACCAATCTACATCTTAAAATAATTTTTAATTATCATAAATTGTGTTTTCAGCGCGCATATACGAATAATTTAATAGAAATACTTAATACTAATACGAACAACGGTGTTACAGTGTCAGGTCAAGTAAAAGACGTTGGGAATTGTACTAAATTTTATTGTATTTCCGCATTGCGGTGTACTTTGTCCCCTAAACAGTAACACAAAGGCTGTCACACTGTGCTCTTTGTGTCTGAACGAAAGAATTGGACTTTCCGCCTGAAAGCAGCTGAAAGCCATCCAATATTAAAGTGTCGTTTAACATCACAGATTTATTAGTTACTGTTTTCTTTTCTTTTAAGTCATTTTTGCTGAGCGAATTACAACAAGATTTGATTTCATTGCTTAATCACACGCTTGCTATGTTCAAAGCTAAAAGCACAATTAAAGTAACAGTCTACAAACGTCATGACATGCCATCATTTATTTACCTAACTCTTTTTTGACACTTCATTTGCTTGAATCATCAATGAATCAATTCCAAGTGTTAAATATTGTAAAACAACGAATAGTTCTCCGGGTTTCAGTTATGAATACGTGGGAGAAAGTACTTCATGTGGGATTAAAGACGTTGTTGGCGTTGTTGATTAGTTGGGAAGAAATACAAATTCCAAAATCTTTAATCCTTCTAAAAAAAAAACATGTGGAATATATCGCTTTAAAAAAGTATCAGACAAAAGATTTAGATAGTTACATGCAAAGAAAATTTAATTTTTTTGATAGCCATCTTACACGAAAATTACACAGATTAACATTTACATCAATAATACTAATAGGACTTAGATTTCGATCAAGTACTTAGGTATGTATCTACAGATTACTGGTTTATTTAATGGGTAGGTATGCAGCATGTGTTTCCACACATTGTGTTTGCACTTTTATTTATAAGTAGCAGACAAAGTTCATGTTTTTTTTTTGTATCAATATTTATTGTATTTAAAAGAGTGTCCGTGGAATTTCTTGCCCGTTCTCCATAGGTACCTACTAAGCTTTGGAATGAGCAACTAGCTTCATATTTCTGACTGACCGACTCTTTGACAATTCAAAAGTGCCTGTAAATGGTTTAATTGACATAAATTCTATGAGTTTGAGACAAAAAAAAATCTAATATTTATTTTTCTTGGCCAAGTCTGTTAGCTGTTTTAAGATTTTAGAAACAAACGAAGAAACTTTTTGCACATCGCAGTAATCGTAACTTTGTGAATGAGTTAAGATTGATGTCTCCACCTGATGTCAACTCACAAATAATAATTTATATTTGACTAATATCACACGATTTTACCATGACATCAATGAACACTATTAAATACTTATCTGATAAGAATACCAAAGTTATACCCGAATTGTATTATCTGCAGGGATTAACAATTTCTTAGATTTTCATTATCGAATCGCAATTTAGACCTAATAGTAGGTATGGTTAATAGTAGATTAGGATTAGTATATTATAGGTAAAGTATATTTTGGTGTGTTTCAATTATAAAAATAACGTATCTAAGTGTGTGTAGCCAAAGTCCATTTTAGTAAATGCATGCAAAGATAACCAGTCTGATCTTTAAAAAAAATTGAATGAATTTCAAAACAGTAGGTGCACACAGTATCACAATAGGCGACTCTATTGCCGATTGGGTTCATTGATCGTTAGGTACCTACTGGATACACTATCCATTCGATCGTACTTTGGTTGACGACGATCGACATCGGTTGAGTGGATGTGGACTCACCTTAACAGTGTGGTACCACTATCACTTTGTCTTAAGTCTTTAACAGACAAACTAAATTCAATCTGCTCGACTTATAAACCAGATTCCTATAAACGATGGCACAAATAAATGTTTTTTACACAACCTGCTATATAATATGTCATGCAAATCTACATAACCTAAATTAAGTCATTATAGTCTTGGGGTCTAGCCAGGCAACAATATTGTACTGAATTGCATTATAACCCGCTGGTGAATAATGCGATTTGCGAAAATTTCTTTGAGATACGAATTGCTTTTTATTATCTCACAGTAGGTGTGGACAGTACCTAGAGTATTCTCCTCGGGAAAAACGTGTCCGTCTTGGGCCACCTTAAATCCCTCGCTGCCCTCCGGATTCCAGTCATAACGCTCTCGCTTCGCTCAAGAGTTAACTCTGGTCTCGCGCTAGAATACCCGTAACATAAGACCCGGGCAGGGTCTTATGTTACGGTACCTTAGTGCATTTCCTTAGTGAATAATCTACTATTATTTTTCAGTACTTACCTACCTAATTAATTTAATCGACGTACGTAAACGTGAGATTTAGAAAACAAGGGGATGGGACTATTATTATAATCTTATCGTAATAGATTACGACAACCAATCATGAGAGTGTAGGTAGTAGCAGTAGCGACATGGTAGTTATATCTTTGTTTGTGTAATTGTTTCTATCTTTGTCGACTCGATCAGGAACGTAAGCAGCGCCATAATTACCTACATTTGTAGGTTTTGAAGATTGAAATGTTTTGTCTGCAGTTGTTTTATGTAAAATTAGCATTTTATTTATTAGTTAATCGTCGTACGAAAATAACTGGGGACATTACTTGCCCGGACAACGGAAACTTTTGCCTACTGACATACCTAAAGATTTTGTTATTTTTCTAAGAACACTATTAGTATTTATCCATAAATCAACTTTATTTATTCATTTTGTTAACAACCCATAACGTCCTGTCTAAACCGAATGGTAGACAAAGGAGTTTTCCTTTTTTCCAATTACTGAAGAAACCATCGAAGTCGTCGCATCATTTCCATTGCAAACGAGTCCTGCCCAGTCATTTCAGCAGTGTGGCTTTTTGGGACGTCAGCTAAAGGTTGAAAAATTATCCGTTAATTTACCAAGTGTGCCTAACTACTCTTCATAGCATTTCCTTTGACAAGCCTTATGTCTAGATTATTAACCCAAAATACAAGCCCTGGCTAAGTTTGGGTATCAGTATCAGTAGGTACATAAACCTAAAAAAAAAAACTGTATACTTATACCTGTGCTGATAATCATCAAAATAACGCACGTGTTAAATCAATCGATCAAAACATTGCAAGATACCGCTGCTTTATCCGTTTCAAAGAAAAACCCCTCTGACGTCACTATTGCGTAAATCAAGCTAAGGTGACAGGTTATTGCCTGCGCGCAGTTAACGCTTGCGTCCCCAAAATCCGTATGAATTTATAGCTCTCTCCAGTGCAAATGTTGGCAAGGCTAACTTGTTTGTATGGGACATCATTGCCTTGCTGTTTTCGTGACAAGAAACAAATATGGTGATGTCATATGAATCTGGTGTAATGATGTAAGAGTGGACATCATAAAGTAGTGTACCATGGGGTACACTAAATAAAGGGTCAGTTTCTATACCATGGCGTCAGGGTCAGTTACGATATTTATTAACGTTTACGGTTTTGCGCACGCGTTTGTTTCGGGCTTACCGCTATCTAGACAAGTTTTTAGTAGTAAGTAATGCAAAAACTTAAGAAAAAAAATGGCATCTTTTTTCACACTGCAGGATTATAGCTTCTTTCGTTCCACTTACCTTTGTAAGGACTTTACTGTTTTGATTGTTTTCATTACGGGACTTAACTTATGAATGAGCAAACGACACAACACTTCCATTCTCCATATTTCGGTGAAAAAGCGAAACCAGCAAGTTTGTAAAATTTAAAATGCTGTTCTTAAGGACCGTGGTACAGAAACTTACAGACTCAGGGATTACTTAAAACTACACATGTTATTATTATTATTAGCCTTTTATTCGGACAAACAAAGTGTAGTCTTGAGTCTCGTATTTGGCGTTTATTTATATTTTGTATGTCCATTTGCCAGTCGGCAAAGGCCTCCTCCAACCTTCTCCATTCCTGTCTCTCTCTGGCCACTCTGCCCCATGTCTTTCCAGCGACCTCTCTGATGTCGTCATCCCACCTTTTCTGTGGTCTTCCTCTACTTACTATTACTATCCTTAATAGTTAGGTGAAAAACCTCAACAATAATTATCATCAACACTCTCACACACTCATCATGTGACAAAGTAGGAAAAAAGTCCCTAGATCATCGTAATATGATCGTAATCGAGCAACATTCACCCCATCCAATGAATCCCATGTAATACAAGTGATATATCATTGTATTCGGAAATAAATCCCTAAGTTTTACCCCCAGAACGCATCTTTTATCTTTTCACGCTTCATATGAGTCGTTCAATAAGAGCCACTTCTCATGATTTTGCAGCATATCCCCCCCACGATAGTAGGCCAAGGGAAATTGCACTTTTTGTATTTGGGTATAAGGTTATTCTTAGAAAATTCTTAAAATAATAGATTCATTGGACCACATTTAAAATTATTGACAACATTTTGCACGTTGATATTAAGTTTGGATAAAAGAAATGTGTTACTACTTGTAAGTGCTTGTAGCCTTTCTATTCAAATAAAACTATATTACCTACTTATTATGAACATCGGTTATTTTTGTTAGGTAGGTACCTACTTTATTAACCGATTTATATGTATCACATTATAACTCCTATGTATCAATACAATCAATAGAACACTTTTTTGTGAATAGTTTATTAAAAACAATAATTTAAATCTTGTTCTCTCAGCTCTGTATTACAGACAAGTTAATACGACGAAATGGTCAAAAATGGTTCTGAGAATAGAATAAACCTAAGTAGATATTGAAATGATAGGTTCAGTTATTTTTAAGCAAATAATAGATAGGAATAGAAAACATTGCATATCACAAAATAACACGCTGACACAAAATGCTCGGTAGCTGTATCACAAAATGCTTGAGAAATTTATATCAATCAAACTAATCGGATTGATGGGTAGTTGGATCAGGTTCCTTAAATCTTATGTCCTATTGTTGAAAGTAAAGTCAAAAATATTAAAAAATCTTTTAATTTTATTGAGTTTGTACAAAAATTCAGTAGAGATTAATAAATAGCTTCTTTTTCCTCTTTCTACATATCCCCGTCGATTGTTGTTTTTCATGGTGGGAGTCCAGCTCATTCCACCACCTTCGCTTAAGGCTCACCGCTGTAAAGTTTTTTTTTAAATTTTGGACCCTGAGTGGGTACTATTTTTAAAAATATTATTATTTAAATAAATAACGAAGGAGCTTTACGGCTCATTCATCTTAAACAAGAGTTTCAGAAGTAAACCCGTTACAAATTAATTTCGAATCCGATGAAATACATACGTCTAACTTAAACCTATATATTTGTAATCTACAGTGGAGACAGCCTTACTTTCAACAATATGACGGCAGATAACACTTTAGCCGAAACTTCGTCTTCAATAAATTTCGCAGGTGTCTGCGGAGTTAGGTGGAGTGTAGCTGAACGAGTCAATCAGAACTATGGACTCTTCTGCAGTCGAACCGAGTAGGGTAATCTGAAAACAAAAGACGACAACATTTTAGTACCTAAACATTATTCCTGGTTTACCATAAATTACACTTATTTTATACTACACTATATATAATTTATTTAAAAAAATAAGGACATATGAATTGAAATTGAATTAGGAATCTTCTCAAAGGTTTTTACGATGTCTGTAGATCCTTGTGAAGTTTACAAAACTTCGAACTATAAGAAAAGATAAATGAAAGTATTGGTGTAAAATGATTGTTAAATAGTAAAAATAATTACCACCTTATATATTATAAAAAAACTAAGAGATTATCATTATTATTTTAATGAAATAACTGTTTTTATCTGATAAAAAAATACTGACATTGGTGATAGGAAGCAATAAGTTGTCGCTATGTTTTAGTATCGAAATTAGCGATCTTTGCAACGAATGAAGTTACGAATAACGTGATTGTTTTCGATCACTTATTCGCTGAAATTCTAAAAGAAGTGTGAAGCCAACGTTTTACAAAGCGCTATCCCATGTAGGTATTGATTTTATTTTACTTTAACAATTTTTATTTTATCTTCTAGTTTTGTATATTCGACCTGTCTGGTTTAAGTAGTGAAGATTATGTCTTTACGAAATGAGGATATAAAATAATAAGGATAATAGGTACATCGGGCGACTTTTTGTGATACGGAGAGTTACATTAATTAACAAGCATACTTACATAGCCGTCAAAAATCGAAAAGTCTGTTATAGTAACTTTCAATACGTTCCATCCTTCAACGAAATTAGCGTCAGAGGCGTAATATAACTGGAATCCAGCCACGGTGTCTTCTCCAGAAGGCACGTGCTTCTTAGCCAGAACTACTATGTAATCCAGAGGTGAAGCTGATTCCATAAAAACGTTCACTTTCACAACACCTCCTGGCATCATCCTGAAGACGAACGAAGATATGCAGCTCGATGTTTCATTAGGGGAAATAAAAGTCTGGCTGTCAGGATCAATTGTCTCAATAGCCAGAGAATGGTAATCTCCCAGGTGCCAGGAAGAATATCCATTACATAGGACACTATCAGTATCAAATAAATTGTCGAAGTTGGTTTCGAAATTATAAGTGACGCAGTCTTTGCCAGTGCCTATTGGAGCAACTGTTGTGACCGGAACTGGTGTTGTAATGTCTATTACTTCATCTTTATAAATTTTGCACTCATCGTTTGTAAGTGCTGGTGGAATATATCTGAAGGAATCAATGAGGACAATAGATTCTGCCGATGCTGAACCCAGGAAGGATATCTAAAAAAAAAAAACAAAAAGAAACCATTAAAAAATTAAACAAAGTATTTTTGTTATAGAAAGAGTGACATTGTCATATTAGGGACTTCTTAGCTGATAAGATTTACCTTGAAATCTATGTAAAATATTGGAATAAAGATGGAAGATTAATGTATTTTTCCGATAGAATAAGTTTCATGATAAAAAAATGAATATTATCTGTTGTAGAACAGATTTAATCTACGTTTATACTGATATGCGAAACTAAATATTTAGAACTTGGAACAATAATTAGGATACAATAATAGAACTTACATATCCATTAAATTTGTCTGTGTTTCCGATTAGAGTAACTCTCAAGACATGCCATCCGTCAGCATAGTTTGAAACCAAAGGTGAAACTCCAGCGCTTCCAATCACCACATCACTGGCTTCATTCGCTATTTTATTTACGAGCACAGTAATTTGATCAGTGTTGTCGGCTGATTCCATATATACGTTTACTTCCACTACACCGCCATTACTAGCTTCAAATGGAAACGAGGAAACGCAACTGATGAAATCTTGTGGAGAAATGAATTGAAGGCTTTCTGAGCTTGGATGATCAATTGGCAAAGAAGTGTATTGGTCTAATTTCCAGCGTGTAAAGCCGGTGCACAACCCCCTGTCATTGTCGAATAGGGCCTCAAAGTCTGTTTCGAAATTGTATGTGACGCAATCCTCAGATTCTATAGCTTCTGGTTCCACTGGGCTGGAGGTAACAAATTCTCCATCGTAGACGTGACAATCATCGTCGTATAGTGGCGGGATGTATCGGAAAGAATCGATTATCACAGTAGAATCTGGTGATGCAAGTCCGAGGAATGTCAACTGAAATACGAAATAAAAATTATGTTACTTTTGCTTTTAAGTGCGAAGCGTTTCTAAAATATTGTTAAAATAACTGTTCTGGGACTCAGGTTAAAATCTGACTTTTAATTTAGAAAACTTCACATCAAAATCAATAGCAGTTTTGATAGGAAGATATGTTTTGTTTATTTTCTTAATTTTATGACGTCGATAGTATTATCACCGTTGGTAATCTACGAAGCTATTCATAGGGATAAAAAAACATTTATTATTATAATGCTTGATAAGTGTCATAGACATTTTAATTTAAAAAAAATCATGAATAACAGACAATTCTGACACTTCAAACAGGCATATAGATATATATACCTATGTATCACATGTGGTGCAATATGAAAGTAGGCGAGCCATAATGATCTCTCTTATGAATTAAGGAAGTTCAAAAATTGCATGTGATTGCTATGTTGCTAACACGTTGGTATAATGTAATGAGACAAGTGTCATTTACATGATTTTTGACCTATGTTCAACAGGGCTTTGCAGTTCATTCTCAGCCTCTGTTGAAGGCGCACACTATGGATTTCTGACAAATTGACAGTGTAACTTATAAGCACCATATTGTTTATTAGGAACTAGCTGCGCCCCGCGGTTTCACCCGCGTCAGTCTCGATTTCGTGGGAACATCGGGATAAAAAGTATCCTATGTGTTAATCCAGGTTATAATCTATCTGTTTGCCAAATTTCATCCAAATCCATTCAGCCGTTTTTGCGTGATTGAGTAACAAACATCCAAACACACAAACTTTCACATTTATAATATTATATAGTAGGAAGTAGGATACTCATACATATGTACAATGACAGTACACAAGACATGGTAATGTGTAGGTCCTTCCAGTTCATCACCTATTGATTACCAAAGTAGGTTGTCCTTGTCTATTTGAAAAGAGTCTTTGACCGTTATTGTTCCACTGTTAAAAGAACACCAGTTAGCTTATAAGATTATTTCCAAAGATAAAAATTTCCATTAAACTAATTTTATGTACGATAAAATAATTAAGGGATTAAGTTTTAAAGACTTGGCAAGTTTGTAAAACCCATTTTAAATCTTTTAATCTATCTAAAAACCTACTCTATCGTTACATCGTGATGCGAAGAGATTAATGGAAATAAAATTGTCACTTAAAAGAATTCAGTTCATATGACTGCTTTTTGCTACTACTGGTTTTTCCACTGAAATCTTCATTTAATTTTAATTCACTGTACCTGCAGTGTACCTGTACTGTGCTACAACCCTAATGGTATCTTCTGTAATCTTTTGATCCATGATAGGATTGAAACACCGAATTTATAACAGGGCTTTATTTGAATTTTCTTTTATCCACCATAAATGTAATCTAAAAAACAATTAGAACAAAAAAACTTACGTATCCACTAAAAATCCCAGTGCCGGACAAATTTATTCTAAGAACGTGCCATCCATTAAAGTAATTGGCGTTGAGGGGCGTCAGCACAGCCGTCCCTGTGACGACATTGTTCCCACTGCTCGAGACCTCGTTAGCAAGCACGACGATCTGATCCCGCTGCGATGTTGACTCCATGTAAACGTAAACCTCCACAATTCCGCTCGACTTCATCTCGAAGCCGTACGACGACACGCAACTCAGGGCCTCATCAGGAGTTATAAACAAATCCGTTTCTTCATGAGGACTGATTACGTCAAGAGTACTGTAGTTCCCCAATTTCCAGGTGGCCAGCTCAGCACATAAAGAGTTGCCATTATTGAAGTTATCATAAAAATTTGATCCAAAATCGTAGGTAACGCAATTTTCACATTTTATTGCCGAAACCGCTAACAGCAAAGTAAATAAACATTTTATATAATCCACCATATTCAGACACTTACTCACAACTGATACTTACAACTGTCGTGTAAGTGTAGTAATTATAGGAATATTAAAGTTATCGTGGATAAGATTATATTTTTATATACGTATCCGGCATATTGATAAAGTGCAATTGTTTTCTTTTTATCTTCGCGTAGCCGTTTGCTTGGCGGCTTTGTTTGCAAATTGTGTTTATTTATGCAAGTAATTTTTTGTAGTTCATTGACAAAACGAAACTAGCAACCTACTCTTCGTAAATGCTAAGACATGCCATAGTATTTTCTGACAGTCATGATTCTTAATACCTATATAGGATGGCATAACTTTTATTGATTTTATCTATCCATCAATAGAGAAAAAGTGGAAAAGTTACATGAGTGGATACGTTTTTTTTATTGATTTGACGGACAAAATACCCTTCCAGTAGTAGGCACTTTACTTATCAAACTCTCACAAAAACCTACAGGTACGTACTAGTGTTTACATACTTAGTATTCTATGTTACTAACCTTTTAAATTTAACATCCAACAATTTCACAAACTGACAGACGCCGTGATATTTTTTTAGTTACCTTTAGCACAAATACGATGCAAATTATTGTTATTTGTTTTTGGAACAATATACATAGATAACATCAAGTGTGACAGAAAGCGACCATCCGATTTTTATCAGTGAATTCTGGGTAACCACTGAGGAATGCTTTAATTACGGTAGTACGTGATTGATTTCTCGTAAGAGGAGGTTTAGGTTTTGGTTTAAGGAAAATCTAGTCAGACAAACTCAAGGAAAACTTTGTTAAAGGAATTCTAATATTTAGTTATAATTACGTTATGAGGTAGGTAGGTAATATTAGGTGCTTTTAGCAAGTATTCAAACACTTATTTCTAGTTCGGTCTATTTATTTACTAGATATTTCGGTTATTATTTGACAACATAGCTCTCCCTCAATCTTTCTTTTTCGTTGCTAAGCTTCGTGTAGACGATTTTCTAATTATTCCATTTCCATGAGTATACAAGACAAAATCTGAAAGCGGCACCGGTGGCTGAAAAGTTGTGTGGAAATCAGTTGTCATGGTATGACATGTCATGAGGAGGAATGAGGAAAATGTCACGAGGAAATTTTTGAGATATGAATGTGGATGTGGATGAGTAGAGGAAGAGTAAAGAAACGATGGATGGACTATGTGAAAGATGATATGGCTAGAATGGGGGTGACTACCGAAGATGACATCTATCTTTTGCTTCCATACTCCTGTATGGAAGAAAAAGAAATGTCACGCCAACCCCAAATAATTTAGGATAAGGGGAAGAGTATGATAATTTCTCTCTTCACTACCATCACTCGTATTTTGTTCACGTCTTCCGACGAGAGAATACGTTCCTGAGACAGTTCTATGCAGTCCTTTCACAGCTATTTTACATCTGAAAGCAACCTTACAGCTATGCCAATAACGATCATTGTTATACAAAATCAGATGTAAATAACTGAAAAAGGACTGCAAACGCTGATTATACTTACATGTCTTACAAAAATTTTACTTTATTTGTTCATCGTGTCCAACTGACAGGTGTCAGGAACGCATTCTGTCGGTGGCCGGAATATGTTTTGTTTTGTTTCTAATTCTCTAAATAGGTAACCCTCTTTTTCTGGCTTCGCCGCCGGGTAAAAAACGTTTTTGTATCCTGCTTCTGGGGTTTCCTGATTTAAATAATTGATAAATTATTCTGATTTAGATCATTGATTTGTATCATTTGATTTGGATCATCGATTTAAATCTTGATGATAATCTAGCAACCCTGTTATAAACATTCCAAATAATTGTGTTATTTCTAAAAAGAAATAGGTTATCGCAAAAGGAAGGTCTGTATACTGCTATAAGCACTACATTTAATTGCAATGTATCATTTGCATTGCTCAGAAAACCAATTGTTGAAGGTTAGGATAATTAGGTTAGTTATTTTATTTTATCTACACCCATGCTATAAATCCTCTATAAAAGTTTCTGAAACAGTTAGCTTATTGCCAACATTAAAACACTGGTTGTTTTAATGTTGTCATAGTAACCATGATATCATCCAAATGGGTGTTATTATGGTGTTGTACAAAATTTCATAATGCAACTCATTTCAAAAAAAGAACATTGTCATGCAGGCGCGTTTCACTCACAAAGCACCGTAATTTAAAACAAAAAAGCATCTATTACTCGAATTCGAAAAATTCGAATTCACGTGCGTCGTATACCTCCATTTTTGTTCGATATTAGTATTGCAAAGAACCTTTTATAGAGGATTATTATCAAGGGTGTAGATAAAGTCTTGTATGCAACTGTAAATAATTAGGTATTAAAACACTCATGTGATACTATTATCCTACTAATATTATAAATGTGAAAGTTTGTGTGTTTGGATGTTTGTTACTCAATCAAGCAAAAACGGCTGAATGGATTTGGATGAAATTTGGCAAACAGATAGTTTATAACCTGGATTAACACATAGGATACTTTTATCCCGATATTCCCACGGGATCGAGACTTACACGGGTGAAACCGTGGGGCACTAGTTATTATATTTTTTTTTGGATTATGGATCATATAATATCACAACCTCAATTGATACATGTACTTATTTATATCATGCATGCAGCTTCTATTATATTGTCCCAATTGCCCCTCTTCCTTACACTTCTGTTCTCTGCTAATACGGGTCAGCCTTTTTGTTTGGAGTCAACCAAAAAATGCAATATCGACTGCGTATAAACCTAGCTATACCCACCATACCTTCATAATAATAGGACATGACCGCGTCTGTAATTTTGAGCGAAAATCCATAAATCACCAAGGGGTTTGTTTGAGAGGTAATCCGATGAATTCGGAGCGTGTCAGGCGGCCGGATGTAGGTGGCGCCCGCGCGTGACGTCGCCAACACGTCCGGTGGCGTGCCGAAGCCTTCGGTATATTTTGTTAGCCTATTTTCAAAGAGTTTATCTAGAGAGGATATAGGACATTTTTAAAGCCACTTTTAATAAGAAGACAGTAAACTTCTCAAGTGCTGTGCTTAGTCGTTAGTTAGAATGCGTCAGTTACTAAACTCAGTTTCCATTATGATATTGTCATAAAACATTTAGGCATTTAACTACGTAAGTAAGTAATCATAGGAAGTCAAGTAAAATAGTTAGTCGACTGTTGCTACTACTATTAATACTTCAATAAAAATTCATTTGTGATAGTTTAAATCACTGATTAGGTTAGAAGTGTCAAATACCCAGCCGTACCTCATACGTATATTATTATAGCAGCAGGTACCACCTACCTGCGTTCTATTTAGAGATTACGATAGTGATAGTTTTAGCAATAATATGAATCAACCTTCGTTAAAATAGTATTTTTTTTCAATTATGGTATGCAATAAATACCCGGATCTTATCTGTCATTTGGAATAATTTGTATATACAAGCTTTAGCTTTTAGCTCCCTTTGGGTAACAGAACCCTACAAAATAAATATTTGATATATATTATTTTCGATATTGCACTACCATGTCTCTGACCCAAAAGTTGGCTGGTAGAAAATGCATATGACATTAAGTCTGCCTCTGGAAATTGGTGTGCTTAAACAATTAAATAAATAATAATAAATAAAACGAAGCTATGTTATGGTGAAGTCTAAAGCATATCGGTTTCAGTGGAATTACATCCACATGAAACATTTCAGCCTCGTCTTTATGGTTGACAACAAGTCGACGATCACCTTTATTACAAGTACATATGCGGATATAGCTTCTTTCCATCAGGTGTCTTGATTGTCAATCTATTACAAAAAACAACTGTTCTATCGAATTTATGCCAGCAATGTCCAGTAAAGGAGATGGTATTTTTTCTTCGGAGATTAGGCCCAACAAAAAATGTGGCGTATATTAATTAAACGTACGGTGATTGGTTCCTATTGATCTTTAAATTACAGTGGTAGTAATAAATACTTCGTCTAACGTGAATACGAGAAATACTCTCTTAACCTACAAATTTACTAAGCGCTTTATTTAGGGAGTAGGTTGGCCCCATCGGTATTATAATTTAGTAAAATTGTGCACTGTTCAATAATAAATAGTAGGAATATAGGGTGTTGTGAACGGTTCATCGTAAATATACCATTTTTCAATGTCAGAGACTTAGGAGTAGTGTTTCATCTCAAAAAGATGCAGGTGGCTCCACTCTTCATCTTGATACCCTTGCTCCGTGTCCAAGATAAAAATACCACACAATAAAACATAAAGCTATGTTCTAGGTACCTAAATAAAACGTATTACTTACTTACTAATATTAGGACAGTAATCATAAAATCGTTAAATACGCTTCAATAGATACATTTGCACTAATGACATTGACGACCACAACTATGATTCAATTCATTGAGTGAATTATCAAAACATTCATCTGCCTAGCCTTTTCCCTACTATGTTGGGGTCGGCTTCCAGTCTAACCGGATGCAGCTGAATACCAGTATTTTACATGGAGCGACTGCTTATCTGACCTCCACAACCCAGTAACTGGGTAATACGATACCCCTTGGTAAGACTGGTTGTCAGACTTTTGAGCTTCTGACGACCTGTAACGACTGTCAAAGATCCACAAATGGCAGCCGGGACCAACGGCTTAACGTGCTTTCCGAGGCACGGAGGAGTCTCGGCATGTATTAGATGGTCACCCATCCACGGACCAACCCCAGCAAGCGTAGCTTAACCTGATGGATCGACCCGTGCGGCTGTTATTACTTAGCACGAGCTCCTGAATTATCAAAACATTATCTTTTTTAATACGATTTCGTGATTCCGGTTAGATTTTATTCAAAAAAGTCGACCATTTTATTCGATAAATTGGTTACTTTTTTTAGGTATAATACGATTTAATATATAATAGCCCAAAAAAAATCTCCTTTTAGTGTATTTTTTCTCTACTTTTAGGAAAATTGTCATCGGTCAGCGTTTCTTATTACGGACCACGAGCTAATAACTAAGTGTTTGAAAGAAACTTGAATGTTTTTTAAATATGCAAGATATTTAAAAAACATTCAAGTTTCTTGATGATCGTTCAAGAACTTTTTACGCACGAAACAAGATAGTAGCTATTTTTAACTAGTTTTACATTTATGTACACTTTTCCTTAGAATTTTTAATTTCATACGTATTTCTATGCTGTCCAAACTTAGGATTCTGTCAGCTGTCAATAGAAAAAAAAGGATTATTTTTTTATTTACACTAAAAAAAAAGAATAAAAATGCTTTAATTTAAATGGTTTGCCAAATATGGGACCCGCATCTATATAATGATCAACACAAGAGGAAAATTTGCATAATAATCTACTCTTGGATTGCCATTTACAGATTGCTGTTATTACTTTATTAGCAGGAGCACTCATAAAGCAATAACCCTTTGCATATCATTAATTATAGTTAGATCTTGATAAGTTTTAAGGATTATATCATTAGAGCGAATAAAGTAGCGCAAACAGTAGCAGTCATAGGTAACAATCTGAAAGATAACGCTATGTGTTTGATGTAAACTATAATTTTATCTGAATCCAACATTAAGTACTTAGGTCCATAACATCCAAAGTTTAAGAATTTTATTCAATTGTTTTGTGTTGTGTTGTGATGTTTAGCGTGACTGTGTTCATTACTTTTATATTAGGTCTTTACCTATGAAATTGCCGTTCTGCAGTACTGGCCATTTCAAATCAAAATAATTTTTGTTTGGCTAAGAATTCTAATTTCAAATTAATTTTATTTTAAAAACATGGATTTTTTTTTCCAAAAGTAGTCATTTCTTTATTGATTAGTGTTACATTTTCATCGCATTTCAATCTTTTTCGTCATCATGGATACGTTAAAAATTCGAGTAATTATGGAATATGAGTACCGTCGTGGCAGCAACGCGGCACAAGCGGCACGCAACATCAACGACGTTTACGGAGCTAACACTACAAACCAACGCACCACCTGTTATTGGTTTGCTCGCTTCCGTTCTGGAAATTTCGACCTGAAAAATGAACCTCGCGGTCGTCCGAAGACTTTGGTCGACAATGACGAATTAAAGGCGATTGTGGAAGCTGATGATACACAATCTACGGCTGAATTAGCAGCAGCTTTCGACGTTAGCGTCAAAACAATATTGGTCCATTTGCGTCAAATTGGCAAGGTAAAAAAGCTTGACAAATGGGTGCCCCACGAACTCAATGATCGCCAGTGCGAAGTACGCGTCGAGACGTGCCTTGCACTGCTCAACAGACACACAAATGAAGGAATTTTGAACCGCATTGTTACCTGCGATGAAAAATGGATTCTGTTTGATAACCGCAAGCGCTCAGCAAGTTGGTTGGATCCTGGTTCAGCACCTAAACAATGCCTTAAACGAAAACTTACCCCTAGAAAAGTGATGGTCACTGTTTGGTGGTCTAGCGCCGGTGTGATTCATCACAGCTTCTTACCAAACGGGGTGAGCATTACTGCAGATGTGTACTGTGAAGAACTGAACACAATGATGGAGAAGCTGGCGCATCTCCAACCAGCATTGGTCAATCGCTCGTCTCCGCTGCTCCTGCACGACAACGCGCGACCTCATACTGCACAGCAGACGGTCTCCAAGTTGCAAGAACTGGGGTTGGAAGCTCTCCGTCATCCGCCCTACTCACCAGACCTTGCGCCTACAGACTACTACTTTTTCCAGAATTTGGATAACTTCTTGGCGGGAAAAAAATTCAATACCCGAGAGGCAGTACAAAATGCCTTTGAAGAATTTGTTGCCTCCCGTCCAGCTGATTTCTTTAAGAAGGGCATCAATAAACTGCCACTGCGATGGCAAAGATGCATTGATTGCATGGGTGATTATTTCGATTAATAATACAAATAAAAAATTCATGAAAAAAATTCGTTTAAATTTTTTCATACAAAACGGCAATTTCATAGGTAAAGACCTATTATAAGATACCAAGCCATTTTGTATCTTCTGATTCTAAAAAACTTAAAAAATATATAATTAAAAAATCCTCGGTTGACGGCAAGTTTGGCGCAGTAGTTGGACGATTGGCTTCTGCACTGCACTGGTCATGATTTGATTCAACCTTTGAAATTCTTGCTTCACTTTTTACTTTTCTTTACTAGAATTATTGACTTTATGTTTACTTCTTGAATAATTACTTTGGAGTTTATTTATAAACGTTGCTTAAAGTTATGTGACGTTCAAACGGCAAAAATGTATGGTTAAACAGTCGCTAATCATTACTTAACTTTAAGCAACGTTTATAAATAAACCCCTTTATATTTACTTCTAAATTAAATTAAATGCGTAGTGCAATCAGGCCTTTGTTGTCTTTACGTTTTTGTAAAATTTTTGGATTAGCAAGAATTAATTAATCAGCTGTATGTTATTTATTCCCTTTCAAATAAATGCGCAGTGAATTATTGACTTTATGTTTACTTCTAAATTAAATTAAATGCGTCGTAGTGCAATCGGGCTGTTGCTGTCTATGTTTTTGTTGAATTTTTGGATTAGCAAGAAATAATTAATCAGCTGTATGTTATTCTCTTTCAAACAATTGCGCAGAAGGGAAGTGATTTATCTACCATTAAACGTTATTTAAATATAATGCTTATTCAGTGAGCTTGTTATAAGTCGATAAGATCCTATTTGATAACTCTATTAGCTCTGAAGATACATTGATAAAACTATATTCTCACTAATCGACAAAATCTTGAACGAAAAGACGATTTACTTATAATTTTGTTGTTTATAATCGCGATTATCGGTATTATAATGAAACAGTTTTTTATCGATTTAATTTATCACGTTTATAGTCGGTAGACTTGAATTTCACAAGAACATGTCTTAGATTATGGTTTCATGACCTTTGCAATGAGTTTTGACTTTTGGAAGAATTTTTTACACTTTAAACAAGACTTTATACAAAGGATATTTTTTCAAACCTTTTAATGTGAGGTACTTCTGCCCTCCGACTGCAGTATACTTACCTCTTGAGGCAGTCAGCTAAACAACCTCATGTAATGTGCGTGGCAAACTCGCAACCAGGGACAACGCTGAAAAGTTTTATAAGTGTGGCTTCAGTTTTAAAACTGGGCTAATACGTTTTCGTCATCAATGTAGGAATATTTCTCGCCTTTTTTTTTCTCAGAATCCTTTCCCAGAATCCTTTCATAATGATTATGTAAAAATATCAGCTAGCCAGCTCACCGAGGCAAGGATCCCGAGACGAAAACAACGCAAGTAAGCAATACAAATAAATAGGTTCATGAATAATGCGGTCTCTAAGGTAAGGTGTTTGCCTTGCTGACGACACTCCTTCTATTTGGGCACACTCTCCCCAGACTTAAACTCTCATTGTGGTAATAGCACATAGTTTATATAGTGAGTCCGACTGAACAGCGTAATGTCTTATAATATTTCATAGGAATTGCCGTCGGTAAGGTACGCGCTCCCTTTTTGTGATTTCAACGATTTGCAGGTAAGCTAATTTAGTAAAGCGGTCGTTTGGCATATGATCGCGTACAAATATGAGTCTAAAATGTGGTTAATATTCATGAATATTTACTTTATATAATTATCCTAACTATTACCTATAAATGCGAAAGTAAAGTTTGTGTGTTAAGTTTTCAAGCTAAAATGGCTGAACGGATTTGGATGAAATTTGACACCTTGAACTGTATAGAGACATAGGCTACTTTTCATCCTGGATGGTAGACGAACTCGCAGCCAACAGCTAGTTGCTTAAAGTTAAGTAATGATTAGCGACTGTTTAACCATAATTTTGTTATGTTTGAAAGTCACTTAACTTTAAGCAACGTTTATAAATAGGCCCCATATTTAGGTGTGAGTTCTATTATATGTCATACATAGGTCATAATATAATCTAATAAGACTAGCCACACGCAATCATATCGAGTACCTATACCTGACTATAGTGACAATGACTTCGAAGTACCACCGCTGCCGTGCAGTCTGTGACCAATACCTGATTGGTCCGATTAATACTACCTGGACCACAATTATGGTCACTTGTCAATTTAACTGGTCTAATTGAGGTGGTTACCAAATTATAGTGCTTTCTGAAGATCTTTGGAATAGTTAGTATTATATAAATAGGTCTCCCTAGTTCTTTCTAGTAGTGAAGGTTGATGAGGATTTCAATCTGGATTAAAAACTGAAGTTAATACTTAATAATATAATACCATCTATTTTTAAATTTGGTTAATAAGGCTGATAAATTGAAAGAACTCTACATTGCACATTGAGCATACCTTCCGTTATAATACCTAAGCTAGATAAGCTCGGCCATAATGTTTTGGTCATAAAAGTGT
This sequence comes from Lithophane ornitopus, assembly GCA_948473465.1. Taxonomy (NCBI): domain Eukaryota; kingdom Metazoa; phylum Arthropoda; class Insecta; order Lepidoptera; family Noctuidae; genus Lithophane; species Lithophane ornitopus. The sequence goes on from OX419629.1 coordinate 3,614,989, forward strand.
CAATAATATCTTAATACCAGACTTCCACTGTTATTTTCGGTTAGTCCCCGTATGCTCTTGTCCCGCTATGCTCGACTCGAAAGATACCTACTAAAAAGTTTCACTATGCACGAAATTTTTCGATTCTTCGTAAACAATGGAAGGTACAGTTGGAAAGAAAATTGTTTGAATTCAAATTAATTTAATGAGAAGAATGAAGTTATTGCACCTTGAAACTTACCATTTATTTTAAAAAAATATGGCAGTTTTTGTTGGTCTTGATAAATCGTGCACGGAACACGGCGCAACTGCCCCAGACATGGTAGCCGATAGAACACTCCGCGGTTTCAGTCGATAGGAATCTCACAAAACCTACGACTTTCAACGATGGCTTCCATCTGGGAAAGCATCCATGGTTCTCATGAAAAACCCTTCCCCCTGTCACTGGTACATAGGTATCTACTGCAATCACCAGTCTTTTTGATCATAGTTGTATCAATATTCTCCAGACACCACGGTTTTTCTGCCTACCAATCATGGCTTGTCTGATCACCATCGGCCTATTGTAGGAAGCCAGTTTTTGTTACTTGGTTTTATGATGGAATAAGAACAAATTAATAATTTAATAAATATCTCAATGACATACCTATATTTAAACATTTCAACCCGGAACAACCTGTATCAAGAGAGTTAATTCTATCAGCATAAATGTTGAAAATCGTTGAAAGTTTACGATGGGATGGACAGCTAATGTCGTAACGTCAATACAATAAATCCGTTTTAACACAGGTGAGCCTCTTGCCATATTAAAATGTAAATCACACGGCCGATTTAATTTCAGGGTTGGAGAAGCTTAATAGGGGCATGTTAGTTAGGAGATGTAGCGGAGACGTATGAATATTGGGGGATTTTTTGTCGATGATTATTATCAACAGAGTATCCTTCGCCGATTGACTGATCACAGTGCACCCTGGTGGGTCAGCAAAGTCAATCTCTCTCAATCTGTGATCGAAATCAATGATGGCAATCCAGATTGATTGTGTATGAAGCAGATTGACGGATAATACATTTGATCACAAAATATATAGATAAGGTAATCAAGATTGCGTCACCGTGTGTTATTTTCCTTTTGGTGTTATACCTATTTTTCTCATGCCTACCTACCTATCTCGTTAAAGCACTGTGCCTTCAACCTGAAGTAGTTTTATAAGTCCGTCATCTTCCATAGTTAGTTATAGTAGATTTAAATAAGTGTACATTCTCTCTTCAGTAACCCCTGTTGAAACCAGTATTTTTTTGCACTTTGGCTTTGGGGACTATGAACTGTATACTTAAAAAAAACATAACAGACTGGCCGTACCTTGCATGGTGATTGTGGTGGGTTTGTGCTCTCGGACACGACGCAGTCACCGCGCCGGCACCGCGCCGACACCGTCGCTCTGAGGCGTGGTGGGCGGCCGGCGGTGCCGTGAACACGAGCCCTTAAGCTCTCTTACTAGCTTTCAGTTTACCCATTGGGTTGTCGTTGGTTTTAGTGGAAACCGACCATTTTATTGTCTTTGTATTTATGATTTCACAAACTATAATAGCTATCGCTGCCACTTACGCCTTGTGCCGCCTCCTACACTAGTTGGCTCATCTTGCCGGGCCCGGGGCGCCGTGAATGCCTCGTCCAAACAAATTGCGTTAACTGCTGACCCAATGAAATATCCTCGTGTAGGTCCGTGTTTATCTTCTATCTTAACTTTGTCGACGCGTGCCGCGCTAGTAAGTTAGCACAGATTACTTACAAGTTGCTACGTTAGTTCTAGTTGAGATGTTCTGCTTTTATTATTTTGTCTGGATTTTGTGTAATTTATTTGTGTCGAAAGGCAATGACTGTTTTAGATATTTTGGTGGTTCCATAAGGCTTCGCACGGGTAGCAGAGCTAATATCCCTACATTTTTTCTGTCACATAGTGTCGTAGCAGTCTGTTGCGTCGAGCATGTGGGTTAGATTAAAATGTAATTTATACATCCTACTTGGAGCATTTTACATCGTCATATTTCGGCTGAACAGCTAAAATTTCCTCATGAATCACTCCGTCTATTAGTGAAAACCATATGAAAATCCGTTTGGTAGTTTTTGAGTTTATCGCGTTCAGAAAAACAGACAGACGCGGCGGGGGGCTTTGTTTTATTATAATTATTATGTAGTGATTATCTAATCAGTCACAGGAACACTGTTCCTTTGGTTGTATTGTTAATTTACGGCAATTTAATTAAGCATGCTTACTGGTATAGTTTATCACACACGTACACAAATTATTATTGTAGTTTTTACATAAAATCTCTGCATGTACGGGTATGGGAAAAATATTTACCATTCTGCCGTCGGTTATTTCTCTTGTCGCGATTAACTGAATTACCAAGGTATTGTTTAATTTTACCAGTGATCCCATAAGTTATTTTTCATTAATTGTATTTTGAACTACATAGAGAATTATATCATTTAAATAATCTGCAATATACAAGCAGGTCATCGGATTAAGTACAAAACATAATTTGTTATTATCAATGAGGCTTTCTAGATACATAAAGAATTGTAACACTTGGTTAAATAATAAGGATAGGTACCTATCATAATAAAATCAAACGATCAAAATATTTATGCTCCAATAATACTAAACGAAGATCGAGGACAGAAGGTCTTCGCCCGACAGTTTTACAACAAGACAATATTCCGATAGTAAAAATACCAGAACAATAATAGAACCGATATCAAAACATCATCTGAAATAACAAGTCACCGAAACTATAATAAAAACATTATCATATAATAGATAAAACCACATAAACAGAATCGGAAAATCTTCAGCGAAATAGGGCGAAAGTCTGGGACATCATTATTATCGTATATACTTAGTCTACAATATTAAGTATGTAGGTAACGTACCTATAATATTATTAGCAATACGCTAAGTGGTTAGGTAGCTACTGATTAAAATCTAACTAGTTCGTATGCTTTACTTGATACTAAATAAATATCAAATCTAGACCAAGGCCCAGATTTTATAAGATTCCAGGCGAAAAATATACTATGAACGGCTCTTTTCCTGTCCTAAAAGACAATGAAAAGATAACGTCGAAACAATGGACAGCACATCAGCCAGTTCGGGGATGTGCTAACTTTATTCTGATAAGGCAGGACATTAGACACCTATCTAAAAAAGGAACTAGCTACATACTTAGAAAAACCCAAACTCGTATCAAAGGACCATTACTATTAAGGTACTATTGTAGTTTCAATAAATGCAGTTAATCTTGAGGTAATTTGTCTAAAATAAAGTAGGTTAATCCTGAACAAACGCAATCTGAAGTTCAATTCAATTCTGAAGAGAACACTAGGTACTTATAATTCTGAGATTTCAGGAGTTATGAAATAATCAACAAAAAATATAAGACGGTATTAAACAGTATCTGCTTCAAAATCGCTTATAAAATAATGTCATTTATACGTATAATTAAAGATAAGTAAAATCTTCAAAGAATCTCAAAGTAAAATTTGACTGACAGTCCAAACTGATATCATTATTCCACGTTATCTGAGAAGCAGCCCAAAAAATTACACCTTAATAATTCATACTGCCGTCTGTTGTTGTCAATCTTTGTTTCGTATCTCGCCAACGGCAAGAGACAGCTGTCATTTGCAGCCGCCCTTATCTCGCTTTGTTTACGTGTTTTCTGTGATGTTAGGGAGGCTGCACACGGGCAGTAATAATTGTAGTGGTTTAGGAACTGGACATCTAAATTGCTTGTTGTATTTTCTTTTCCCCTTATGATTTAAATTAAACTGCAACGGGCTTCTACGAGCATGAAACGACATTCCACATTTAATCGACTGATATTATAAAGCATTGCCAATTGATATGAAAATAAAATCAGAGCGATTAATATGTCGATTTTCTTGATAAGTTAAAATATATTTAATGCAATGAGACTACATTGAACATGGTGATACTAAAATATTGTCAGGCGTAAAAGATGCATTTATTCGTTTTGAGTACTAAACCAAATAGCCCAGTTTCCTTGATAAATTCAAATTGTTTTACTAATATCCAAAGTGATAAGTAGCTACCTGGTAGTTGTTGAAAGGCCTACATTGTCCTCCCATACCTACCTATTAACCCCAGCTCTTCTCGATAGGAAACGACCAATTGGAACCGTGCACAGCTTCTGACGTTTCATAAGTGTAGGTTTATGTGAAATAAAATATTTTGATTTTGAATACAGTTTGCTGTTTCGTCCCATGATCCAGTGTAAGTTTTTGTAACAGATATTAAGTTCGTGTCACTTGTTCTTAAGATGTTTCTTCCTCGTTAGACGTCGGTCGAGATGTAGCCCTAGGTAGCTTACGCTATCGTGGTGAGATAGTGTGACATTCTCGAGGTTTACAGGTGGACAGTCACCTTTTCAGCGTAAATAGTCACTAAGCGTAAATAAAAAAATAAAAAATTGATTACTTTACGGATAATGCAAATGTAATATTTGCAAAATTTCTCTTTTAGATCTAAATCGCGGACAAGGCCGCTAAAAGACTTAAATTTTATTTCCCTTTATTTTTCCAACTGTTCGTCTGCTCCAGTAGACATTCTTGATAAAGTTTCTTCAGTTTCTTTAAGTGTTGTCGCATTGGAATTCTGTACGGAGCTTATATTCATTGAACTGACTCCGCAATCTTGTTTCTTTAACATGAGTTTCAAAGAGGTTGGTCCGGACGCTGCGTGGGATACAATGCTTATTGTTCTATGTCTGTTTAGTTTGTTAGACTTAAAACTAAGTAGAGATTTTGTGCTGTGTTTAAAAAGAAAAAATAAGGAAGAAAATACTTTTATAAAAAATATTTATTGAACTAACTGAAGTGATGACAAAGGTCGTGATGACTCGAAATAAAAAGGGATATTGAACGTACCAAAAATCATACAAATCTTTACTGGGCGAGAATATTTTTAAGCGTAATTCTGAACTCCAGTTACTAAGAAAATTTTCTAGATCAGTAGAATACACTTTTCCAATCTATGAATTCAGAGCTCACGACATGAACGACCACTAACCAGCGAAGGTAATAAGTTTTTATATAAAGACCTTTTAGTTAAATGCGTAGCGAGTGTCGTGTGTCGCCACTACCCTAGGGGACACCTGTTATTACTAGTAATTTCTTAATAGCTTGTTACTGAGGTCAAACACAGTCTTCATCGTTGGCTAAACATAATACCTCATTATGTTTAGCCAACGATGAAGACTGTCTTTTGTTTTGCTGACATTCTGTTGGAAAAACAAAATTTCGTATTAGTTATAGAATAAAATTGTGCAAGAAGCAACGGTGTGCAGGGCAAATTGCTCGCATAATAGATGGCCGATGGGGCCGAAAGGTCGAAACGTGGCCACCGTGTACTGGTAGGCCTCGGACAATGTGGACCGATTACCTTGTGAAGGCCGCAGGAATCCGTTGAATGCAGGAATCACAGTCGAAGTGGCGGTGCTTGAAGGAGGCCTATGTCCAGCTATGGACGGCTTTGGGCTGAAATGATGATGATGAAGATAGGATAGGTGTGTAGATAAATGCACAACCCCCGACTCGTGGTATTAGTAGGAAGAGTGGAGTTTTAGTCAGTAGGAGTCTGACATAACACTCCGTTCTCCCAAGTCAGAGGCTATCCATGAGAAAAAGGTAGAGATGTCTCGATCAAATTTTTTAACTCTCATAATTTATTGTACTGGTCCCACCAAACGATACCGTGAACACACTTGAAGAAACACAAAAACCTCAACCTCACATCAATACTTGTAAATTCCTAACTGTAAAATGTAACTCCTTTCATTCGGAACATCAACTTTTACACACAAAAGGTTCTGAAAATATCAAACAAAGAGTATTTTCTTTCGTTCTGTACGGAGCTGTTATTTCAGGATAAACTTGTATAAAAATATCACTGGATCTCTAATTTCTGGAGGTGACGTATGTCAAAACGGCACACGTAAGATTAGTTGTATCAAACGGGAATATGCTGAGAAAAAGCTTGCTTGTAGGTCTTACATTATTATTTGCCTAGAGTATTATATTTAATTTATTTTTACGTTCACAATTTACGTGTACGGAATTGTAATGTCGTTCGATACATTGAACGGTATTATTTCTAAGAAGAACATGAATAATAACTATCAGGAATAATGTTAAATAAATATTTCCAAGAATTAGGCCAAACTTCAGTAGTATAAAAAACCAGTATAAGGCCTGGCCCCTTACTCTGTTGATACTCCGTAGGCTGAGCCAACTTAAGGTCAAAGTGCCACCAACATGCGGTCGACAGTACCTTTTCAGGGTTCCGTACCCGAAGTGTGCCAAACGGAATCCTATTACTAAGCCTCCGCTGTCTGTCCGTCCGTCTGTCTGTCAGCGGTCTGTATCTCATGAACCATAATAGGTAGACAATTGAAATTTTCACAGATTGTGTATTTATATTGCCGCTATAACAACAAATAATAAAAAAATTACACTTCTTTTTAGGCAGTCGTGTAAAAATTAAATAAAGTTAATAATTAAAGGTAGGGTCCCCATACAAGAAACGTGTTCACTAAAGTTATAAACGTAGTTTTAAATATTGTACGGAACCCTTCGTGTGCGATTCCAACTCGCACTTGGCCGGTTTTTTTGTCAAACTTTTTCACCAAAGGGACAAAAACTTCGGCAACCGTTTCACACTTATGGTAGGTGGGTACATCCACCAATAACAACCAAAGTATATTTTCTCAAAACACATCTTCTAAAAGCCGCTAACATTTATCAAATATTATTGGCTTGGTCCGCAAACATTCCGTACGTGTTATCTTTGTAACGTCGTAACAAATTTGCGGTGTTAATGCGTTTGCCGTGTAAACTGCGCGCAGCCAACATTAGCCGTTTCAGACTGCTATAACATTTGAACGGGAACCTAGCGATATATCAAATGTATTGACAATCAACTTAGAGAAATTGGCTATTGGTTTCAAGGAAGCTCGCTGATACTTTCTGGTTTTGCGGGCAAAGTAAAAGCTTTATTTTACTGTAAGCTTTAAAAATATTTTGAATTGGAAAAATTATAAATATTTTTGTCAAAGGACCAGAAATATAAGCTTCATCTCGTCGACTATAAAAATAATAAAATATTATGAATAAAAATAATCCGTTTTAAATTATTGATAACAAAAACTGTTTATTGTTATTTGAATTTGCTATTAGATTACTATCTTACCCAATCTGATTTTGTACTCATTTTCTGTTTCTATCTTGACTTCCATAATTAATGTAAAAAGTATCAAAGAAATAAACGTTGTTTAACAATAAAAGAAAAATAAAGAAAGTACGGAAATTCCCTCATTTCGTCTTGAATAAAACTAAATTACCTAAAATAAATTGGATTCTATAAACAACATAAATTGTCCCAAGGTTTACACAAAATCTACAAATTACGAAAGAAACCGATAAAGGAAAGAGTAAGGACCAAATCAAATGAACGATTAGGCCTTTTAAAATTCAACTCAACCTCGACGAGTCCCTAAAAAACTCTCAAACGATTGTGAATCTGTTACAAATAATCCGAATGTAACCGAAGATTATTTTAAATCGACGTTAAGAAAAGTTAGCGTAATAAAAATCGCTTTATCCCGTTTAATACGTCGGCCGGAGGATTAATGACTGTCCAAGTTTCTCCTTAGACATAAAAAAAATCGTACAGACAAAACTTTGTCTCCTTAATAATTTATTGTGGGGCCCTAAGCCTTGGCCTTTTTTACTCCCTCCTTCTAATTGTTACATGAAATGGAACGGCGGTCTTTTTATTTCTTTCCCTGTAGGTGACATTTAAGGTACTGTGGTTGAAAGATTAATGGGAGGCCCTTTTGGTGTCAAGGTTTTCCGTTTTAATTGGTTGGTTTCTATGGATTAATCTGAGCTTTGAAGCAGAAATAAAATAAAACAGCCCAGTTACGATTGGAATCCAACCGTTTAATTATAGAGTTTGAAAATAAAGAGTATTTAAAATAACGTGTTTTAATTTTATTAGGAATGGCGGATACCTAGCTTATATTGCTGGAAATTATATGGTTGGATGTTTAAATAACAATTGACGTTTGAGGAAATAGGGGTGATAAGTACAGAACCTGGCTTATTGGAAATGTCAATGTCAGTCTCTTTCCAATTTTGGACACATTAAATGTACTTATCTCGTGTAATGTGCTACTACCTTTTTCCAGCAAAATACATTGTTGTAAAATGATTGGGCGTGTGTAAATAAGTGTTCAAATAACTTTAGATCAACTAAAACGTAACTACAAGTATGCCTCATGCATATAAAACGCATGTATTAAACAACTTATGAACTCAAATCTCCATAATGTGTTTAACAGTATTTCTGACTAACATAATACAATAACAAAAAGTTTGAAACATCGCTGCCATTAGAGCAACACAAAGTTAAATAAGAACTAACACAGCCAGACGCACCCTGTATGTTGTTGACGTTAAGGTGAATGTTCACGTCGCCTGTTTCATACAAAAAAAAAAATTAAACATAGAAATTCAGTCGGTCTGCCTAGTCTTTTTCCAACTATGTAGGGGTCGGCTTCCAGTCTATCCGGATGCAGCTGAATACCTATATTTTACATGGAGCGACTGCCTATCGGACCTCCACAACCCAGTAACAGGTTTCCAGATCTGACAACCAGTCTTACCAAGGGGTATAATATTGCCCAGTTACTTAGTAATCGACCTGTGCGGCTGTTATTACTTAGCCACGAGCTCCTTCAAAACATGAAATCAAAATACTAATAAAACAAAATGTTGATTAGAAATACTTAATTCCGGAATAACTTTTCTAAAAGATGGTGAAAATCGCATCAAAAACCGTTGCGTAGTTTAGCAGAACAACGCGATCACACTGACTGACTCGAAAAGTGACTTAATTTATTACAAATATAGATGTAGAAAGAGGAGATGAGAGGATGCCTGTGTCCCAGCAGTGGGAACATATATAGGCTGATTATGTATGTTAGATACTGCACGGGTTCAATAAAATTCGACCCAAAATTATTTTTGGTGGGATGAAGCAGCAACTACCCTTTAAGGCTTTAAACAGACTATTATAAACTAGGAGAAGTTTAGAGAAACAATAGCGAACGAAATTCGTTGGATCTAATATTAAACGTGGCGTGGAAAATATTCGTGTATATTTATTTCTGTCAGTTGAGCAAGTTTCAGTGTACTTATTTGGGATTATCGTGGTGTTTAGGACGCTATTTGGCATCTTTTGGATTATTTTTGTTACTATAAATAGGGAAGTTTCTAATTTTATGAGGAAACATTTATGACTTATTTAGTTTAAAATTATACTCTATTGGATTTAAAATTACCTACAAGATTGGAATGTTTAAAAAAAAAAACACGTCATTATTTTGAAACGTTTTGAAGTAAATATGTGTTATTGTTAATTTCAGATGAAATACCATCTCCAAGTTTAAGTTGAAAAGGATCTTATCGGTTGCGCTATTGATCCTAAAGGTTGGGAGAGGCTCGCTTTACACAGGTCGTCTTGGTGCTATTCAAAATTCTATTCATTCACTATTCACAAAAATATCAAATCTTTTGAGACAACCGACTTTCAAAAATACTCTTAAAAGTGAAATTTTATGGAAGTCGGTTGTTTTTTTTTTGTAAAAAGTTTTTATTTTTCACTTTTTAGTTGTGGTACCTACCCCACACAAATTCGAATACTACTACTTGCTATGTTAATAACAGTGACGGAGTCAAATAAAATATCATCTACATAGACTAAACGGGGAAAAAAAAAAAAAAAATCTAACTCAAAAACTACGCAAGTCAAGTTAATAAAATTTATGGGACCACACGGGAAGCACCAGCTTTCAAATAAAAAAATAATCATCAAAATCGGTTCACCCAGTCGAAAGTTCTGAGGTAAAAAAAATACATTCGAATTGAGAATCTCCTCCTTTTTTGAAGTCGGTTAAAAAGCGACCCGAAACTATTATCAAGAAGCGCCAAATATGCAAAGAGCCTCATACACGTATACATAAAATACTGCAGGCCATCTTTATTGTTCTAGTAGTGACTGGATGTTCAAAACTAAATTCGGTCTCGCGAGTCATCTAAGTCTATATACTCAAGGAATTGATTTCTAAAGGGTCGCCGTTATCGAAATCGATAAGGAAGACTATAGTTACTTAGACGTTACGCAAAACGTTCTTCCAGAGAATATATTGTCTTATCTAGGGTATTATCACCATCTATTGTAGAGTGGGTAGTTGTCTGTTTACATTCAGTCTCTTGCTTCCATGAATAAGGTATTATAGGCTGTCAAACTTTAGAAATTTCATATTTCAAGGAACTAGAACCAAACAGAAACGTCATATTTGATCATGTTTCCGATAGACAGTCTTTGTTCTTCAAGTTTATATTCTGGTATTCTTATATGGATTTTGTAATCTTTACTTGAAGTTTTCTGTCCTAAGTCTGGGAGCCTGTGGTCGTGTGTTGTCTTTTCCGGATAGGATCAGATGTACGTTGTGAACTTTCTATAGTGACTGTTAATTTGTATTTTATATTTCATGGAAACTGTGGCGTTGTACTTCGTAGCACGACCATGAACGCATTCATTATAACTTATAATGGTAAGAAAATCGTACTATTTTATACCACAAATTAGACATTTTGTACCTCTCAATTATCGTAGATATACAGGTTGTGCTCGCAAAATTCCTTTTTTCATGAAAACATGCAACGCCTATGTAATAAATAAAATAGGTAATTTTTCGCTTGGCTAATACCACCGTTACAATGGCACAGAATAAATATACTATGGCGATGAGGCAAATATAGATTGATATACCAATATTATTCATCCCGTCATTCGACATCAGGCAAAATTTTTAGCTCGGGCCTCCTATTTCACAACACAGCATGGCGGCTACAGTGTAGCGAGAAAATTGGGCAACAACATAACAAATCGTCTAATATACAGAGTAACACGCAGCCGGTTGAACAATGTACGCTGGCGCCACGGAGAAGTGACAAATGGAGAGATAATGTCCGAGTGAAACGAAAATTCTCAATGAGATAAAATTTATACCATTTGCTTGCACTAAAAATGCGATAGGTACATTTTGTTTTGAAGTTTGGTTGTGGTGGAGTTCTTTCTACTGGTGCACTTTCTAAGGAATTGCCGATTGCAATTCAGATTAATAAAATAAGTTTGTTCTATGCCGTTTAAAGTTTTATGTGACCATAGCACAAACTTTTGCTTTTTTAAGATTTAGACAGGCAGGCATGGACATTGTTTCTACAATAACACTTGCTTTATTACCACAAAACCATGTTTATCAGTTGTTTATCCTAAATACCTTTTAAACATGACATTTATGCATGGAGTTTGACATAAAATAGCCATTATATTAGGTCTTTACCTATGAAATTGCCGTTCTGCAGTACTGGCCATTTCAAATCAAAATAATTTTTGTTTGGCTAAGAATTCTAATTTTAAATTAATTTTATTTTAAAAACATGGATTTTTTTTTCCAAAAGTAGTCATTTCTTTATTGATTAGTGTTACATTTTCATCGCATTTCAATCTTTTTCGTCATCATGGATACGTTAAAAAATCGAGTAATTATGGAATATGAGTACCGTCGTGGCAGCAACGCGGCACAAGCGGCACGCAACATCAACGACGTTTACGGAGCTAACACTACAAACCAACGCACCACCTGATATTGGTTTGTTCGCTTCCGTTCTGGAAATTTCGACCTGAAAAATGAACCTCGCGGTCGTCCGAAGACTTTGGTCGACAATGACGAATTAAAGGCGATTGTGGAAGCTGATGATACACAATCTACGGCTGAATTAGCAGCAGCTTTCGACGTTAGCGTCAAAACAATATTGGTCCATTTGCGTCAAATTGGCAAGGTAAAAAAGCTTGACAAATGGGTGCCCCACGAACTCAATGATTGCCAGCGCGAAGTACGCGTCGAGACGTGGCTTGCACTGATCAACAGACACACAAATGAAGGAATTTTGAACCGCATTGTTACCTGCGATGAAAAATGGATTCTGTTTGATAACCGCAAGCGCTCAGCAAGTTGGTTGGATCCTGGTTCAGCACCTAAACAATGCCCTAAACGAAAACTTACCCCTAGAAAAGTGATGGTCACTGTTTGGTGGTCTAGCGCCGGTGTGATTCATCACAGCTTCTTACCAAACGGGGTGAGCATTACTGCAGATGTGTACTGTGAAGAACTGAACACAATGATGGAGAAGCTGGCGCATCTCCAACCAGCATTGGTCAATCGCTCGTCTCCGCTGCTCCTGCACGATAACGCGCGACCTCATACTGCACAGCAGACGGTCTCCAAGTTGCAAGAACTGGGGTTGGAAGCTCTCCGTCATCCGCCCTACTCACCAGACCTTGCGCCTACAGACTACTACTTTTTCCAGAATTTGGATAACTTCTTGGCGGGAAAAAAATTCAATACCCGAGAGGCAGTACAAAATGCCTTTGAAGAATTTGTTGCCTCCCGTCCAGCTGATTTCTTTAAGAAGGGCATCAATAAACTGCCACTGCGATGGCAAAGATGCATTGATTGCATGGGTGATTACTTCGATTAATACAAATAAAAAATTCATGAAAAAAATTCGTTTAAATTTTTTCATACAAAACGGCAATTTCATAGGTAAAGACCTATTATATACGCTGAACAAGTGTCTAAGTTTTTGTGGTAAGGTCCTATGTGTTTTACCATTCTTCCTAATCCGTGGCAAGCTCCAAAGTACATTATTACACAGTACATTACTCCTCAAAATTGTAGTTTGATGTTGAATAATTGACCCGTGATTGGTATAAATGTCCCACCATATTGCTAAGCCGATTTGCGGTATCTATAGTTTTGTATTGGCAGTAAATGGACCTACTGTACGCTAGATTAAAGGATATTGACCGATTTGGATCAAATGCTGCCCAGACTTGGGAGTGCTTCCAAATGGCTCGTTGCATCAAATTATACATTAAAAAATTTAAAAAAAAAAATGGGTCCCAGTGTTAAAAAGTTATTGCCTGAGAGAGGTTAATATTTTTCAGGTACCTACCTAGTTTTATTTACTTAATTATTGGAAATCTATAAGATAGCGTCGTTAAGTTTGAACTCGTTGATTTTATCTTGACAAGTGCTATAGCCTCACATGTGTCCAGGGTCCAGGGTCTGATGATGGAGCTGGAGGGTGATCACGGGTACTCCTCAAGTAAACCAGATAGCCCCGTCGTATGTGGTTTCATTGGATACGTATTGAAAAGTCCTATTACACTAGGTGGTGTTCAGGGTCTGATGACGCAGCCGGAAGGTATCCATAGGAACTCCTCAACCAAAGAAGACAACACCATCGTCTTTGGACTCGTTGAATATATATTGAAAAGTGCTTTACACTAGGCAGTGTCCAGGGTCCGACGATGGAGCCGGAAGGTGGCCATAGGAACTCCTCAACCAAACAAGATAGCGCCATTGTGTTTGGACTCGTTGGCTTTGTCTTGAAAAGTACCTTGTATAGCCCAAGATTGTATCCAGGGTCTGATGATGGAGCCGGAAGGTACCCATAGGAACTCCTCAACCAAACAAGATAGCGCCATCGTGTTTGGACTCGTTAGCTTTGTCTTGACAAGTACCTAGTATAGCCCACGGTTGTATCCAAGGTCTGGTGATGGAGCCGGAAGGTGGCCATAAGAACTCCTCAACGAAACAAAATAGCACCATCGTGTTTGGACTCGTTGGCTTTGTCTTCTCAAGTACCTAGTATGGCCCAAGTTTGTAGCCAGGATCTGATGATGGAGCCGGAAGGTACCCATAGGAACTCCTCAACTCCTCTTCCTCCTCCTCCGCCATTCATCAATAAAAAATAATTTATCTCAAAACTCCCGGGATACATTTTGTTGAGCTTTAGTTTACAGACTAGTATAAGCTCGAGGAACATAATGCACTATGTGTCCATTCTGGGCAGCACTTGGCCCAACTTCCATTTATGGATGGTCAGTAAAAAATATATAACATGTAAATGATATGCATACAAATAAAATAATAATGTGTTGTTTAACATAATTACTGCCATTATTTAATAAAATGCGCCATCGGTTGGTTGCTATTCATGAATCTCAAACTCAAAGCATTTATTTCAATTAAACCATTTACAGGCACTTTTGAATTGTTAAGAGTCGGTCAGTTAGTCAGAGAGTTGAAGCTAGTTGCCCATTCCAAAACGTAGATCTCTATGGAGAAGAACGGACAAGAAACTCCAAGGACACTCTTTTAAAAATAGATATAGATATTACAAAATCCTGGGTACAGTATTCATGTGCTGCTTCTAAAACATGTGAGAACAATGTAAACCAAAAATAATCAAAAGCAATTCAAAAATTAAGATTAAAAATAAGCTCTGGCAAATAAGAGGTGACCAGTGTCAACTGACGGCGCCCGTTCACGAACATGACATGTGGATCAGCACCATCCAGCTCAACCATTTTGTAGGGAACCGAATGATCCAACACACGTGCCACCATCAGCGTGACATTTAAGTGAGCATGACATACTCTCATCTGCCATGCTATTTCAAGTCAACATACATCATACCATACTAAACGGCTCCATGGTACTCACATTTACAAAATTGAAAAAATGCTTCTAAATTATACAAAACTAGTTTGCAAAGAAATTGAGCAATTAATATAATATTATTTTCAGAGAAGTTAAATAAGAATAAACAATAAGTTCGTAATGTCAGGAAAAAAAAAATGTTAAAAGGGGGAAGCAACACTTCCAATTATGAAATTTTAACTAGTGAGCCCAAGTGCCTGTGGAGCAGGACCAGCGTTAAGCCAAGCATTTTTATCTACGATATAATCATCCAACTTATAATATGCTTGTCTACATAGTGTGCGTTTAATGCATGTTTTAAATTTCTTCTCATTTAGTTGAAGAATATCGAGTGGAATTTTATTATAACATTTTACACAGTACCCCATAATAGGAGTATGTACTTGAGACAATCTGAAACGTGGTTGATCTAATTTGTTCCTATTTCTAGTGTTAAAATTATGCCTGTCACTTATATTAATAATAAAAAATATTCCCCAAAAAATAGTTTTTCTTAAAACTCCGCGGATAGATTTTATTGCGCTTTGGCAACTTCCATTTATGGATGGTCAGTAAAAAATATATAACATGTAAATGATATGCATACAAATAAAATAATAATGTGTTGTTTAGCATAATTACTCCCTTTATTTAATAAAATGCGCCATCGCTTGGTTGGTATTCACCATTAAAAAATACTCAACAAAAAATAGTTTTTCTCAAAACTCCTCGGATAGATTTTTATTAAGCTTTGGTTTACAGACTAGTATAGGCTCAAGGAACATAATGCACTATGTGTCCATTCTGGGCAGCACTTTAAAATGCGCCATCGTTTGGTTGGTATTCATCAATAAAAAATATTTTTCTCAAAACTCCTCGGATGGAATTTATTGAGCTTTGGTTTACAGACTAGTATAGGCCCAAGGAACATAATGCACTATGTGTCCATTCTGGGCAGCACTTGGTCCAACTCCCATATATGGATGGTCAATGTCCTTTAATGGATTCACTACGTGCAATGATGTTTATGTTTAGTCGTTTTGCTTATCATGTGTTTTATTTGTCTCTGACACAGAATAAAGAGCAATATATTGTTTTTAAAGTAAATAAATAGTTAAATGTTATAATAAAATAAAAAAAGAATAACGAGGAAGTTGCTCGTTGTGCTAATAAAAAATCGTAGTTGATTGAAAAAAAAAAAAACTTGTAATATTAGAAAATATATAAGATACGATGGATAGAACCTGTTCTGTTAGTTAAAAATCGAGTACTTATACTTTTTAGCTCACAAAACGAGAATCAATGAAGTAGGTACTGTTTATTCCTGTTATATTTCTCACCAAGCCACCTCTCAATTACATTTTCAACTTAAAGGTTTCACCCAACCACGTAGATCTCTCCATAACCGAGAGACGTGATCCCAAAACACAGCCTAGTATACACGTTACAATATTCTTAGAAAATGATGCGTGAAAACATGGTTTAATGCACCGCAGCCGACATGATGGATCTAATAAAAGTTGGCCACCCTACGTGACTCCATTATGACATAGTAAATAGATACTTCAGTAGCGTAATTCAGGAAAAGAAAACATAATATCTCAGCGCACGCAGACATGCATGTGGGTCTGAAAAAAACAATATCGTTATTATTGCAGTCTCCCTTTTGGGATCGTCAATTTTAGCGTCAGTTTTCTAAGCGTGGTCGTGACTCGAAGGTTTTGATTCGGGAAGGTTGAAGTACTTTTATTAAATTCGTTGCGCTACTGCCTTACTATATTTACTGTGGTTACGGACAGGGTACAAACGGACTATAACGATTTTAAGCTATTTCTTTGAAACAGGGTCTGTCTCCTTTCGTTATTTTGAAATGACGTTTGAGATGTAGGTAGAGTGCGTTCCATTAAATAGTACCTATGCTGAAATGTTGGCTCCACTGTTGTACGACCAATACAAATACGCTACGCTACTAGGGCGCTACCTAATAGGTCTGTTTTTAAATTTAACAGTGGAGCCAACATTACGGCAAATGAGTTATTTGATGAAACGCAATCTACAGGGAATCTGCTTGTTTGACTTACATGCAATATTGATCTGATATGAATAATACCGGCTGCATTTTATAAAGGTTTTAAAATGATTTGGAGAAATTCTCAATTTTTTGGAACGCTTAAGTAATGCTCTAAGGCTGTCAGTGAAACCATCAGTAATAATTATGTTTTCGATAGTTAGGATGTTTTCGGTAGTTAAGTCTGTCACTGGCTCTATACTTTATCAGAAAGGAAGGCAAAAATTATGATTGCAGTACCTAGTTATAGGAAGTTGAAGTTTGTTTTGAAAGATTCAGTTAGGTACCTTTATGAACTGCATTCCTGAAATTTTGGCGACACAGTGCTATTGTAAAAAAAACTACTGTTAAAACAAAGGCTCTAAATTAAGTGGTTACCTTTTATTTGTGCATGATATACGGTGTAAGTTAGTTAGTTGGTCCTTGTCCAGACTTACGAGAGTTGACGTCAGCGAGTCAGGAAGTTGTGCGACTTGCACCGTCTGACGTCGCCCTGGTGTTGTGGGCGCACGAATTGTGGCATAGCCTGTGATTTTTAATGAAATAAAAACAAAGTTGTTTTACGTGTCTGTCTGTGTGACTTAGATCTTTTAAACTACGCAATGGAATTTGATGCGGTTTTCGCTTCGATAATTTATTCCGGAAGGTTTTGAAATGTCTCCACATCAATACATGGACACCCGTGGGAAGCATGGGCACGCCAGCGTCATTATAAAGTGGATATATTTGTTCTTTGCAGCAATGGAATATCATCATTTGAGCTAAGTTGATGATTGACTTTAGCAATTCATTTTATAAATATTTTTCCTTTTAAGTAAATGACAATTTGTCGGTTTCAGGCTATATTGTAGCCCTTTTAAGAAACAGGTTTTTGCCAAAATTACTTTTCTACTCAACTGAAAGCTTAGCGCTAAAAAGCTTGTAAAGGTATAATAATATACCTAGGTGATACGATTTGGCACTTACTCCAATGCGTGTTTATCAAGTGAAAGACTGAGTCGTGTGAAGACTTAATCGATTACCGACATCTTAAGAATTTGTAAATTAAAACAACTTTAACACCCTTTGTAAATTAAATGCTCAAGGTGCGTTAAAGCATGATCAATGGAAGTCTCTACGTGAACGAGAAAATAAATAAAACAAGTATAAGAAGCATTTTGTAAAAAAATCCCAGAAAATATTGGTTCTTTGCTTATTAGGCAGGCAAGCGCTCGGTATACTCAAAGTCTGTATTAAGATGATAGATTTACAATCAGTTTTCACTTACTTCCTAAACATACCAAACCATGTCTGCTTAAAGTTGATGCCGATTCCAGCATTATATGTGATAGAGATGATACTAGAAGGCTAGGCTGACAAATTAAGATAGTATCAGTTTTCAATATTGTCGAAGTACTTAACTAAATAAACTATGAAGTTCAAGAAATGACGTATCTCTATAATTATTTAAGTGACGCGATTTCTGTACCTCGTAGTACTTGAGCAAAACTTGATTATGTCTTAACTAGCGCTCCAACTCTTATTACATAGTTATGCCTAAAACTTGCGCAGTCTAAACTATGGCTTGTCTTGTAATAATAAACAAATTTTAATTAAAACAATTTTGTTTGTTGCTTCATTGTTAGAAAACCGTAGGCAAATGTAGTCTCAAGGAATGCGGGTAGCTCTTCATCTTCATAACGGAGTTTTTTTAGTCTGAAACTTGGGTGAGTTTAACTTAAGTTAGGATGTGGGTGAATAGTAGAACATAATAAAATTCAAGGTAGGTTTTTAGTGGAAGCTCAACAGTTAGTTCTACGTGCATAAATACCGGTCCTTTGGAGAAATACTCATAAGAAAGTTCGTGAAAATTTTGTACCTCTTTCCCTTAAACAAGGAATATTTCTGAATTTGTGACCTATGTACGTCTTCTTTACTCAAATTCATGATGCGGCTCTAACTGGTTTCCCATGGGTAATTGTTTTTTTCTGATATCCAGCCCATGCACATAACAACAGGCCTGTAATCCTAGAAGGGTTAGGCAGAAGTGTATCTAACTATCGTACACCAGTTATGTGTAAGTCCTCTTAGTAGTTTATTTCATATCTTTCACAGAGTTCTAGAATTACAGTCCTACGTCTAGAACTTTTATGCCCACAATTATTTGCTCATTACAAGCCATTTTTCTCCCACGATCATAATTTACTCGCAATAAACAACCACTTCTCGCCTCATCTCCAAGTAATACTGCAAAAAAATATGATCTAGCGCATAGAATATAATTAAAACAGTCGTAACGTCCATAATATCTTGTCCCACTTCCTTTATTGGATCGTTAAAGCAAATTTTCAGTAGCCATTAAATATTTTTTATTCGTTCATTGTCTAGTTTAATTAACACCATCGTTATTTTTCGTCGTAATTCAATTCTTAATTATACTGAGTTTGTTTTATTATGTACTTGGAGTTTTCGGTTACCGAAACAAATTGGAGTTATGATTTTTGTAAATGTCGTTTTCTTACATTGGATTAAATAAACTGAGATTTTTTGAAATTCAATGTTTGGGGAAAATCTGAAACAATTCTACTTCTTATTGCGTCGAGCAACTCTTGTATGCCAGAACCTACACAGAGAACCAACCCCAAAAGCAAAGAGACCAAACAGTTTAATAATGTATAGGTACACTAACTTAAAAGACAATGCCAGGGTCTCCCACAAGACTCGGCCAGAACCAACAAAGATGAACTATATTTCATAAAAAAGGTAAATAAATATAGAATTTGATAGTGTAATTAGTTTTCTATTTGAAGCACACCAAAAAAAGTTTAAATAGTTTTTTTTTATTTCGACCACTTGATACTTCTGATTTGAACGTTATCATGAAATAAACTATTAATTAAAATAATGACTTTTAGCACATTATCCTCAGTTTCAACAGCCAAGTCGTAAATGATAGAAAAATCGGGGTCCAGAAACACAATAATAAAAAACACAATACTCACAAAAAAATACGAAACTAATTAGTTGCTCGTGATAACACGCGGGAGAAGTCAAACTTTTTGACATTGACAAATGCCAGATAGAGTTTTACATCAAATGTAGCCAGCACTATAATTACATATATAGAAAGTCTGTCGGACACTACATACAATTCGAGCCGATTCTTGGCAATGTCTTTTACAGGCTTGACCTTTACAAGTTTTAGAGTAATTCCCAGAATATTTTCAGGTGGGTAGTAAATCTATGCATAGTAACTGGCTACTACCAAACCTAGAATAAACATTTCGAAGAAAAAAATAAAAGAATACGATAGCAGTACTATTTTCCCTAACGATAGAAAAGATCAAAGGACACGCTTCGTGTAACACCAGAAATTCATCACTTTATGAACGAAGTAATCGGAATCTGATATCGAGAGAATAAGGATTTGTAATGATAGAGCAAAAGTTATGGCTGAACTATGAGCTGGAGATCGCAATGACTGTGGAATTTATACGCTAGGACCAAAATAATGCTGACTACGGGTAACGTAATAGAACAACTAGGTGGGTTTTTTTTTATTGTGGGAAATCATCAAATGACTTCTCCCGCTTTGGGCGGAACGGGAGGGCGTGTCAGACTTTTACTGACTAAAACCCACCCGTGTTCCTTCAGTTGCTTGTTGCCAAGGGTCCCGGTATCCTTTTCGGAATTTCCCGCAACCCTGACAGGCATCGGTCCTAGCGGACCCCAACTAGGTGGGGTAAGTAATGAAGGTAAACAAATTGATGATCGTTTTATGTTGTTGTAAGTAAGTAGGCAAGAAAAACACGGACCATTTTTCGCAATTACGTTGCTTTCCGCCACACGACATCCAAAAAGAGGATATCAATTTCGGAAAACATCACGAAAATCATACATTCCGAGTATTAGGAAATAGAGGCATTGGTAGGAATGTTTCCATAACGTATAAAACTTTCCGCTTCGTGACGTAGTTGAGGAAATCTAAAAACGATATCCGTGCAGAGCCGCCAGCAAAAACTAGTCCGACATAAGCCTGTACTTCATAATTTCCTGCCTTTATTAAGCTGTGTATTCACTACGCTATATTTAATATGTTTCTCGAGACATCTGCACCAATTTTTATCATAGTAAATTGATTCAGGCGTGACTTTGCGGAAATCCATTATAAATTACAATAGACGTAGATATATTTAGTAAACTATTCCGCTTAGCTATTCTTCAAGAGTCAATTTTTATTTGTGTCATAGTCGACGTCGTATTGGTAAACGGGATGTAATTTCTAATCATCTTTACAAATCGTTTGCCGATTATGCTGCTTATATTCATCTCCTTTATATCGTTTCACTATAAGTTTAAAGGTAATAGCTAAACAAGAAGTCGACATGAAGACATTCGTGACGGTGCGGTGGATACGTTTGCGCCGTAACTACAGTAGGAGGGTTTTACTCTAAGGTAGTCTTTGATGTAAACGAGGATCTCGTGGCTAAGTAATGACAGCCGCCCAGGTCGATCCATCAGGTTAAGCTACGCCTGCCGGGGTTGGTCCGTAGATGGGCGACCTTTGTTACATACCGAGACTCCTCCGTGCCTCGGAAAGCACGTTAAGCCGTTGGTCCTGGCTGTTATTCGTGGATCTCTGGCAGTTGTTACAAGTCGTCAGAAGCCCGACAGTCTGACAACCAGTCTTACCAAGGGGTATCGTGTTTTACCCAGTTACTGGGTTGTGGAGGTCAGATAGGCAGTCGCTCCATGTAAATTGATATTAAGTGCATCTGGTTAAACTGGAAGCCGACCCCAACTTAGTTGGAAAAAGGCTAGGCAGATTGATTGATTGTAGTCTTTGATGAATATTGCCTAGCTAGTGGATACGCAGCTTAAGTACCTAAGTTTATTTTCTTTACACATCGTATCCGCGGGCCGCAAGTGCAAGTTTATCGTTAATACTCTAGATTTTATAGCCGATAATAAATCTAGCGAACTGTTGGAGTTAATTAAATTTTCATTAAACTTACCGACCGCCGCGGATTGGCTCGTATAGAATTATGGATTTAAAGATAAAATGTTAATTAATTACTATAGCTTCTTGAAATTTATTATGGTGTAAGTAGGTAAAGGTGTAGCAGCGGCGAGGTGTCAATTTTTATGAGAGGGAAGCCGAAGCGGGATCGCTATTGTATGAATTTTTAGTTCCCGATTCTGATGATGGTTCGGCGCCGGGTTATTTTAGGACATTTATTGTTTGCTAATTCAAAACTAGAAATAGGCGTTTTTTGTTTTTTGAATGCAATGGTGAATTAAATACCCTGTAACTATATTTTTTTGCAATAGTAGACGCTATTGACTGTGCCATTGTTCAATAGCGGAAGACTTGCTGATGCGAACCTCCAAAGGGAAGCCGGTAGGAATCGTGTTCTATGGTCCTTTCGCCATTGAAGTGTAGTGTCGTCCATTACACATTGTCAATGAGATAACAGAACCAATTTCATAGCGGATGATCCTATTGATCCTGTTACCATCCACTGGGAATTATTCCAATTTCAAGTCTACTACTGAGAGTTTTTTTTTTACAGAAATAACCTAAGCTTTATTCCATAAGGGAATCAGATCCGGGATTGAAGTATCAGCAACAATGCGACCACAAAAAATAGTTAGTTATTGGAGTCATGTTTTGTAATGTTCGTAGGCTTATTTAATATATGCGCCGGAAGACATACCTACACTGTTAGATCACTAGTTCCAGACGTAATTACGCTTATTAATTCATAGACGGATGTTCCTGACCAGCCTGTATGTATGTAATCCCTTAGTTGCGGGTGGCTTCTTACGACGCCCTGGGGGAGTGGTAGAGTAGTTTAACCTGTGTCCGGTAACCAATTACAATTAGCATATATTAATATTAGGCTAGTCTTCGATGAACGTAGGCCGTCAAGTCCATGACACATAATATTCTAAAATCTGCACTTTGAAACCATGGGACCATTTACCTATAGGTCAAAAGTGGGAATGGAAATACATAATGGGCCTTACCTCAAAAACGTAGACACTTGTTCAACGCGTGTTTAATGTCAATTTTATGTCAAACTCCATCCAGAAATATCATGTTAAAAAGGTGTTTAGGCTAAACAACTGATAAAACACGGTTTTACGCGGTTTTACACGGTTTATAAGGAATCTCTTCTCACAATAATTGGGTCTTCTTTCTTAGATTTGAATAATACTTAACATAACATTACGCCGAGGCGTACCTATAGTACACCCACATTTCGCCAGTTAGTTTTGAGTCCCGTGGGGGGGCGACCCTATTGCCATCAACCGGGCACAAACCCAGACTCAGTGCTGCTACTAAGAAATTTCTAATAGAAAAACCCAATAACACTTTGCCCAACCTGGGAATCGAACCCAGGATCTCATACTCAGCAGTAGCGCTTGCGACCACTAGACCAACGAGGCAGTCGAGAGGCAGATTTTAGTAATATCACATTGTATTTGGACCACTGCAGGACGCAGACCTCTATTTAGTGCAGAAAGAGAAAGAGCATTTATCATCACGCTTAGGTACCTACGTATTCCATCAAAATTGGCGCCACTAGAACCACGTGTAACCTTCTACATAGTAACAATAAAGATAAAACAAAAGCGACCTAGGTACCAAAAAAGAAATACACCTCGAGGATAACATAACGAATTTAGGTAGAAATAAAACTAACGTCCCAACTCTCCGTACATAAGAAATTTAATGAAACAAAGGATTTTCTTTCGTCCAGTGAATTATTATCGAATAAAATACTGGCGACAGGGAAGAAAAGTTACACCCCGTAAAGGGGCCGAGGGATACCGTTGCCGACGGGCGTCACACGAGATTTTATTACACGAAATACAAAGGAGACTTGCCGTCACGACATCCCCGTGGCCATATACAAACAAAAAAATTGCACTGCCAAGAAAAATGTGAGTGACATAAATTGAAAGAACGTATTTCCTTTAGCTTGTGAGGGAATAGCGGTCAAGCCTAACAATCTGGATTGTGGCCTTAAGGAGTCCTGTCATGTATTGTGTGAAATCTAAAACTTACGTACTCAGGTAAAGGGTGCGCTATTAAATGTATGATCACTAGCTGAATGTTGCTTCCAGGGCCCTGTTTATCAAAGTTACAAGTCTACACGTTCACAAGTTACCTAGAATGTTAATTTTCGTTAAATTCATAGCTCATCTTCATATTTATAATCAGTCATAATGTTTCCACTGCTGGGACACGGGCATCAGGTCATCTCTCTCTTTTGAAAACACAAAAAAAAAAAAAACATACACATTCTTGAAATAATGAAATTTTTACAGGAAAAATGCTTGTAAAACATAATAATAATAAAAATAAATAAATAATAAAATAAAATTTATTGTGTCAAATAATTGGTCTTACAAATTGTTGTGTTCGGAATCTTCTTTTAGACAAATAATGCCTGTAGTAGAAGACTCCGCCCCTCCCTATTTTGTATAGCGTGATAATTAACACAATATTTTTAAAAACAAGGCTTGTAAGTTTTGATAAACAGGGCACAGGTGTCGTTTTTTAGTATTCTTTCACTTTTCCCAACCAGCATGAGCAGAAGGTAAAACGGGTGTTTTCATTAGTCAATGCGTGTTTATCGTAGACACATACCTAAAAGTTTAATTATCGGCGACTGTTTACACGTTTGTGTTAAAAATTGACAAATGTCAGACTAGGTTATTGAAAATCATCTAAATACAACAGCATAACCGCTAGCATAGCAGCAGCAGAACCCCACAAAATTTTGAAATTCGATCAGAATAATAAAAATCAAAGATGCCTACGATCTTATAAATTAATCCCTGGAATCCCATTTAGATAAGTTCTTTTTTCACTCAACGGTTTTCTTCTTGTGCCAGTTAAAATGGAAATTACGAGTACATCCATTAAAGCAAGATTTATGGCACAATGATTACCTTTAAAAGGTACTTTACTATGCACTCTGTGAGAACGCGTACGTCGAACCATTTCAGTAGCACATTTATCTATGCCTGGGGGAAATCTGTTCCACATGTAATATGTCAAAGGAAGGATTTCATGCATTGTTTCTGAAGATGGAGTAGATTATATAATTCAAAACGCATTTACGGTATTTATATGAAAGCTTATTATGAGCACGTGTACAAGTACAACCCAATGTCAGTTCTATGAATACTTAGGCCCTGAACAACTACGCAGGTTGGTGTTAATATTATAGATTTTTTGTAGGTGCTTATCCTGATTTTCAGCAATTTATTTTCAGCAAACCTAGATATCAAATAAAAAAAGAGAAGTAATTAATCAACGATATTATGGTGGACCTTATCTGAGAGCAGTGGCGGCCCAGTGGTAACGGCCGTGACTTACGAGTTGTATGTCGTAGATTCGAACCCAGACTTTGTGTAAATTATTTCATCACCACTGGTCTAAAAACTGTGAAAGAAAACATCGTGAGAAAACGGCTTGTCCTAGAACCAAAAAAATCGAAGACATGTGACATCTACCAATCCGCACTGGGCACGCGTGGTAGATTACCGCCCACTCCCTCTCTCCGAGAGGAGGCCTGAGTCCCAGCAGTGGGAATATGATGCTATTAAAATTAATAAGGTCGCATCATTGCATATTTCTGTTACCTACTTATGTGACGTAACAGTTTAAAGTGCACAACAGCTCGGCTTTTCCTGCGGAATCCTAAAGCTAAGCGGTATCAAGTCAGCAGCAGGTTCAGGTGGGTGTGCCGTCGCCCATTGCACTGACATAATCTCTTAATTGCCTCTTACGGGAACTAATGGTCAATTGCTAGTCCACATGATGCAGTAGTGCCTCTAATCTTCAAACTGGGCATTTGGAACCTTGGAATGTGTTTTTGCAGCTTCAAAGCACAGCATTTGTTTTGTCTCAGATGAAAGGTTGCATCAGTTTGGAGATTTTGTCACAGTGTAGTCTTTGATGACAGGCATAGAATAAGTTCATTATCTAACTGGGTTTAAATCATGCTGCATCAAACTATACCAGAAGTCAGTCAAATCCAAATAGAAACTTGAATAATTGAAAAAGTATTTGTTCATACAACATGAAGGTTTACAACTATTCCAGGAATATTACAGGACTATTCCAGAACTTTGAATATCAAAAACATCTTTAAGAAGAGTCTCCTTAGTTCTAAAAGTTTTCCCTCATACTTATTCAATATCATGCCGCGTAGCGTCTCATGAGCGAGAACAAGAAAAAAACTATCTACATAGTCCAGTATTTACGTGTGAAAGAATGTCAAACTAGTTGGTACAAATCTTTGAGGCGCCGCGGGACTTTCAGTACTTAGCGCTTAAAGTCTAGTGTGCGCCCGAGTGAGTATTAACACGTTCATGTAACTTGTGCGGACGCACTTATGTAAACTTATGTACTACAAACTTGGCTTTATTAAGAGAGGAAAATAAACATGAGAGAAAGTTCTGGGGACAGAAAAAGAGTTATTGTTAGTCATTTGTATTGTAACTCTAGATTCTAATAAAAATAAAAGTTATAAAAGTAAAACCCAACTACGACAAAAAGTCAACTAAAAAGGTTTAAATAAGGTCAAGACATCACAGACGGACAAATTAAAAATCCGGAGTCACACGTTTTACGGGGCATACATCGTACAGATTACGTGTGACTCCGGATTTTTATTTGTTTGTTAATGTGACGTCGCATAGCCTTTATAACCATAACCAGCGTACGATCAAGACGCTTCCAATGATACCTTATTTGTCAAATTATGATTAGTAGTTTAGAAGTTATGACGGAACAGATGAACATACATACATACATATCGGTCAAAATCATAATCGATCCATTGAATGACGGGTATAAGCCTCTCTTTCTCTAAAGCATTATTTGCTTTAGAGACTTAATATGCTTTATAATGCATGAGTCAAATTTTTCCCATTACTACTGAATATAAGCCTAATTTGAAAACAAAGCTAAATCTGTTTAACAATAATAGTTAACCTGTTAAAGTTTATGGGTTACAATGATTTGAATAATAATATCATAATTACTGCACTTGGACTCCTTTTGTCTCTAATCTCACATTGAAGCCGTTCCTAATTATGCCAAAATTAACTTTGGTCAAGATCTAGCCAGACAACTTTGGAATTAAATTCTCAAACACCTGGTGCAAGCTGCCAGCTTGTTACACCCCACCACCATCTAATAAGAAGAACAAATAGTTCATCTCATAGTTTCAATTCTATTAGCGAGTCTACAGAAACCTGACTCCAAGTAACGTCTTACGCAAATTTAATATCAAACTGTCTGTTGAATTAAGGAGTATTCATATTCAAATTATTTGAAGGCATTCCAGTTAGACGTAGGTGTCCGTTACGACGTTTTAAGACGGCTAAGACCCGAGACAATACCGGCAGGAAATGTAGGCAGGTTCAACTGAGTGTTTCGTTTTGGGGAATTATGGAATATGACATGGTAGTCAATGCTTGTGGGACCTTACGGTACCTGATATTTGTGTACTAGGGGGCATTTCAGTTACAAACTTGTCACTAACATTGCTACAAATCAATTACAAACTGCCCTAGAACCAAACATTCGAAGACATGTGAAATGTACCAACGAACACTGGGCCAGTGTGGTGAATTTTGGATCGCTCCCTCTCACAGAGAGAGGCCTGTGTCCTGGCAGTGGGACCGTTATAGGCTGATTGTGAGCCGAGTATGTGATTAATTACAAACTAGTTTAATTAAAAACGACTTTTTAACAATTTACCAAGAAAAATAGTTGAAACTTAGTTGTTATGACATTCAATTCTGAAAATATGTTCGAGAGTAAAATCTTTGAAAACATTCCAGACAAGTTTCGTCAATCGGAATGCGTGTAATATAAGTTCAAGCTGACATTTAATGTCGTCTGCCCGTGAGCATCACAAAGCTATTGATAGTAAAAAAGGCTATTAGAACCGGCGTTTCATCGAAATTCCAAAATGAATTTCATGGTATTGGCTAGGGTTTGTACTTTGCACCCACTCATTATTTCTATGACCTCTTAGGGCTGTAATAGCGCAATCGATAGCCATCGTCGAAGAATTTCCACCTTAAGCAATTTAATCTACTTGTAATATCTAATCAAAGTAATCATAATCATGTAAGTTGTAAAAGTTCAATGACGAAATCATAGTATTTTGTCCAAGTCCTATTCTCTGAAATATTGAAGGGAAAATAACATTAACAAAACGCGCAAAGAAAACTTTCATTATATGAACTGGGTTCCTGAATGACGTTGGTAGACAAGTTACTTTGATCTCAGTCTTGCATTATTTTTCAAATCAAAAGCTCATTACGTATGCAAGAATAGTATTCCATTTCATCCCTTATGAGATAAACTTCAAGACTTTAGCACCAAGCGAAAAACACACGTATTAATAATAAAATAATATATCCAAGTCAAATCTTCTTATATGGAATTGAAAATCATTGGTTGCGTTGAATCCAAGTCGATCCTATGCAAGGGGAAGCCGAGATCCGATTTTAACTAAATTGAGTTTTATAAGATGTCTACCTTTAGATGGAATGGTACCTTATAATATTAGGTCTATATTCTATGATATTGGATTTTGTTTTTTTAGTATTTCAAAGCTGTTCTTGATGACATACATAATTTAACGCCTGTAATACCCGAAGGGTTAGGCAGGGGTGTACCTATAGCTTCGGGAGGTACCTGTGCAGGATTAGGCGGGAGGAAACGCCCGGGTGTCACCACTGTGCGGATCGTCCGGAGGACACGGTGGAGCATACGGTGGAGGAGTGCCCTGCTTGGGCGGAGCACCGCCGTGTCCTCGTGGAGGCGATTGGCGGCACTGACCTCTCGCGTCCGGCCCTGGTCCAGGCCATGGTACGGAGCGAGAGGGCATGGGAGGCGGTCACCTCCTTCTGCGAAGCAGTGATGCTCGCGAAGGAGGAGGCGGAACGCGTGAGGGAGAGGCAAAGCCTGCGCCCTCACGCCCCTAACCGCCGCCGCTGGAGACACCCTGGGCGTCGGGAATCCCAGGCGGATTCCCGGCCACCATAGGCGTGGGCTTGCGGACGGCGAGCAATGGGCAGCTCGCCATCCGATAAGGACCAGGCCCAGGTCGTTGGCGCGTCGTGTTCCACGCGCGCCTCAAAGAGATGTCAGCACACCTGACGGGGTCCGTTAGGACCGATGCCTGCCAGGGTTGCGGAATAGTCCGAAAGGGATACCGGGACCCTGGCAACAGGCAACCGAGGGAACACGGGTGGGTTTTAGTCAGTAAGAGTCTGACACGCCCTTCCGCTCCGCCCAGAGCGGGAGAAGTCATATGATGATTTCCCACCCAAAAAAAAAAAAAAAAAGGGGTGTACCTATAGTACATCCACATTTCAACAGTTATTTTTAAGTCCCATGTAATAGGGGTTCTTCAACGCGTGTCTAATGTCCGTTTTATGTCAACCTCCATACAAAAATGTCATGTTTAAAAGGTGTTTAGGCTAAACAACAGATAAACGCGGTTTTACACGGTTTTTAAGGAATCTGTCTAACAAGCAAAATGAGCTAACACAATAATTGGGTCTTCTTTCTTAGATTTTAATAATACTTAACATAACATCATGCCTTGTTTCCCCGAAGGATTAGGCAGAGGCGTACCTATTGTACACCCACATTTCGACAGTTATGTTTAAGTCCCATGTAATAGGGGGCGAGCCTATTTCCATCAACCGGGCACAAATCCAGACCACAGAGTCTGGATTTGTGCCCGGTTATAAGAAGCTGCTAATAAGAAATTTCTAATGGAAAAACCCGATAACACTTTATCCGACCTGGGAATCGAACCCAAGACCCATGCTCAGTAGTAGCGTAGTACGACCAAAGTCAAGTTTTTCTTGATCTTAAATATAAATTAAGCTTTTGATATAATCATAGTAGATGACGTGATCCTAATGCTTAAAACTAAGTAGACTGTAGTAATATTCATTCTCATAAAATATTACGGAGATGTTAGGACCTGTCCGTGTTTTTCCAGGGACATCGGCTTTCATGTTTTAAGTTAATTCCTAGACTCTTCGAATAAATCAAGGATAGTCTCAAGTTGTCGACGATATTTTCAAAATAATTTGGTACTTCATCATAAAACGTAAGTACCTTTCTCATGAACGATCTTATTCGAAGAAGCAACACACTTATCACTGACATCAAGCAGCCTCCCTGTGTTTATTTTGACAAAATTTTACTCCCAAACACCTAAATAGTTACCAGCATATGCCTATCATTCAATCTGCACAAGATAATCCTGGCTTAATAAGCTAGCAAATAACGCAAATTACCTACAGGCCAGAATTGCTCGGCAATAACATTAATTGATTTCCATTCGATGCACCTGATGCCTCTGCGCTTAATTACTCTGCGTTTATTGTTAATAGATTTGTTGTAATAGAAATTGAGGGTAACTTGCTACTTGTTTTACACCTGATGATATGAGAGTTAATAAAGCAGAATAACCTTGGAATTTGTTTTAAGAAGGTAAGCACAATACCAAAGTCAATAAGTCTGCCTAGCCCTTTCCCAACTATGTTGGGGTTGGCGTCCAGTCTAACCGGATGCAGCTGAATACCAGTATTTATATGGAGCGACTGCCTATCTGACGTCCTCAACCCGTTACTGAGTAATACGATACATCTTGGTAAGACTGGTTATCAGACTTTCGGGCTTCTGACGACCTGTAACGACTCTCAAAGATCCATGAATGGCAGCCGGGACCAACGGCTTAATACACAATACCACAGTCTGAGAAATAAAATGGCTAAAAGGAGTAAAGCTGTAAGTAACTTTTGAAACTTCGACCAACGCGAGAAGGCAGACACTTTGCCGATTCGTAAAAAGGCTTATTTGGTAGCAAACCTTTTAAAAATTGTTTACCGACTCGTCCATGAAAACTTTTGAATGCCTAGTTCCAAAGTTGACGTTTCAAGCTTTCTACATTAATAATTTAAAAGGGCCATTAGCTAAGTCTCTTGTTATTAAAATGTAGACCTAATTTCAGGTGTATTTGTGAGATAAAACTTAAAAGGCCAACTATCAGTGGTTCATCAAACATTCAGTTTTAACTGACGTTAATGGCCGTTTTGTGAGTACGTGTAGTTAACTAAGCTTAATTAAGTGAGCCTGCGCCCTAACGGCTCATTGTTGTGGCTCCCATAGCATCCTTGAATAACTACTTAATGAGATATATGTATAGCCCTTATGCTGTACACACTGCTGGGTACAATGGCATTTTTTTTCTGGAAATGCATTACAGAGTTAAATTTAGGATTATTCAATTGGTCTACTCATTTGACCAATAAAAATAACCACTGTACTGAAACGTACTTCTTGGAAAGAATTATAGATATGAGAAGAGTTCTGAATTGGCTCTAGACTTATGCAATTTATGAATTTATCTTATTCACGATATTTTTTCACTAACGAGCAAAATTCTCTCAACTTAATGTAGCAATCATGATAAAATGAGCCTTAAAGAAACTCCAAAAATATAGGAAATTGCCGATACAATCCCCTAAAATGCCACAACGTATGCAAAATTCTTTTAAAACTTTTATGTATGCAAACGTGTGGTTAAATTCTTGGCTGAGGGGTGAATCAAAATCTAATCGACGAAGCCAATAATAAGTTTACTTCCAAAATCTAATTGATTTTATTGCCCGTTCCCTCTGAAAATTTGCATGAGGGGAATAATATTATGTTTGCGATCGAATTCTGATAGATGGAATAACGATATCAAAATTAGGGATGTGTGAATAAAATAAATTGAAATATGGTAAGTGTCAATAAGCCTATAAGATTGTAGTCTTTTATACACAAAAAAGTGTTCTTCGGTTTTTATAGTTAGCTAAACTGAAAGACTGACTATTATTTAATAGAGGCTAATAAAAAACCAGTAGGTATTTACTGTGTTCATTAGTGGGTAGACTTTACCCAATAATAATACTCCAAATCGGTGATAGTTTTATTACCCGACTGCCCCAGTAGGAGGGTAGGGAGTATGTACGTATGTTTGTATGTATGTATGTCTATTTCTTTAGCACGCTCTGTAGCCTAAACGGCTTGATGGATTTTAACATACGAGGTGTCGTTAGGTTCGTTTTAATTGGAGTTGGGAGTTTTTATATATTTCATCTGCAAACAAAAAAAAAGGGAGGGGAAGGTTTTTAAAATAAAACCAAATATTTCAGAAAAAAAAAACTACAGGTATTACAGGGGAACACACCAAAAACCTAAAATATGGTGTAACTTTTGTTTGTTCCCCGCCTGTTACACCAAAATTCTACAGATTATAATGCTTGTTTTTCTCTTTTAAGTTATGCGTTTTTGCAGGCGGGTTTTTAGGGTTCCGTAGTCAATAAGGAATCCTTGTAGTTTCGTTATGTCCGTCTGTCCGTCTGCCCGTCTGTCCACGGGTTACCTCAGCGACCGTTGGTACTAGATTGTAATTTGGTATGGATATACATATAAACGACGCCGACAAAGTGGTAAAAAAAAATCGTAAAAAATATTTTATTTTTAGGTTACCTCGCCTACACGTAAAGTGAGAATGTATTTATTTCTCGTCAATCCCATGGTGTGGGGTATCGTTGGAATGTCGTTTAAAAATAATGTGAGTTAGTGAAAACCATTTTTGAATTCAGGGATCCGTTTGCGGAATATTAAAGTGCTAATTTTTGTTAGACCCAAGTGTCCCCTCCCTGCCAGCTAAATGGTTGGGTTTGGATATGTGAAAAAATTCACGGCAGTAGTATATATAACGAAATTAAAAGGAAAACTATCACCGCTACGTAGGCTCCACAAGTTACCGAGTAATAATCGACCAACTTAAATTTGCAGTTGTAAAAATATGTTCTCCCATATATTCTGTATCGGAGAACAAGTTTTTCAACTACAATGTTAAGTTTGTTTTATAAATTCATCCCAACCTGTG
The DNA here is from genome assembly GCA_948473465.1 of Lithophane ornitopus. NCBI lineage: Eukaryota > Metazoa > Arthropoda > Insecta > Lepidoptera > Noctuidae > Lithophane > Lithophane ornitopus. The sequence goes on from OX419629.1 coordinate 3,647,722, forward strand.
TCCCAACTAACGGAACCCTTCATTGTCCATGGTACGACATGCAGTTGGCCGGTTTTTAGTTTTTTTAAATAATTTGTTTTTAAATTAAAATTTTCTTTTAGCAAACACTCAATTAAACCATATCCTTCCTTACATGAAAAGGTACTGATAGTTGCTCCTAGCCCGACTGTTTGAGCAGAATTTTACTCTGTAGACTTAGGTACACGGTAAAAATGTTGTAAATCCTCCACGGCCGTGTGTACCATACAGTACTTGTTTTACTGTTATTAAATTTTCGCGATAACGTTGTCGGCTCGCTGGCCTATTAAAGAAGAATTGTTGGCAGTCGGGTGAATTTATTTCCAGGTGTTTATAGACTAAGGATCCCTGAAGATTGCTTTTAATTAAATTTAAATGTAGGCCTATTGTTCCGTGGCTTGATAAGGCAGGTTTTTAGTTCAGTTTTGAGGGAAGACTCGGGTCGTAAGTAATACATAAGAGTTTGTTAGTGTGGGTTTTCTCTTTGTGCAAGTAGGTGAATGTGTGTGTTTCGTGGTTTTCTGTTATGTAGTACTTGGTTAGTCAAGTGGTACTAACGGGGAGTTATGGTTAAAGGTGTAAAGTTAATTACTGGTTTATTTATGCTGTTACTTTGGAAATAAACCTCTGAAATATATTTAACGAAGTCTAAGGTGTTTGTATTACACACATGACATTTTGGAATATAGACTTAGTTCGCATGTCTAAAATGGACCATTTATGCACAAAATAACCAAAAGTCATTTTGTAGGTGTAGTATTCGACTTTATTGTTCGTTACTTAAAATACCTAATTGGGAGCTATTTTCATACAAAACAGTTTCAATAACGAGAGATCGCTAAATTAAGAATAATTGTGGCATTATTCAGCTTTGTTTATTATTATTAAATCTAGCAACATCGCCCTGGGAATTGAAGTATACTTGAAACTAGGGTGAGGAATAAATTCTAGATAAAATTTGGCTAGACACTGCGACAGGTGAACGCGATTTTAGATTCAACGTGCACTCGAGGGAATTTGCGAGATTGTGATATTTATAGCGAATATATAAAACATTGTTAGTGAGATTTATACCTACTTGCTTAGGATGTAACTCAGTAAATATTTTTACAGTTTAAGATTCAACTGTTAGATTGAGTAACGATATAAATGGAGACTGTTATTTTATTTATTAAATAAAATGTAAAACAACTACTTATTGTCATAATAATAATGGATAGATACAAATACCGACTTCGAAGTTGTCATTTCAGCTAACCTTAACGAAAAACAAGCGTGATGGTATCACACACCACTGACGAATTTTAAATGACAATATCAATTTAACTCATTATACCTATTATACAAAGTTATTTCTGCCTGTATAAATGGCAGCCAATCAAATTAATAGCTCTCCAAGCGATGTTATTGCACTTAATTTATCTAAAGCTGAAATGTAACATCTGAGTCTGTTATATTACCTCTTAACATAAACAACAAAATGTTATATTAATCTCAGTTGTTTTCATAAGTATTCAAGAATATGAAGGAGTTGTTTGAAAGCATTTCGGCTTGATGGTTTTCGTTTGAGATTTTCGAGAGTCATTCATTTAATTGTTTCTGAATTTTGTCTGTCTTTGTCTGAAGAGGTATTTATTGTGAAGTACCATTGCTATTGAAAAAAGAGCAAAAAGCCTTAATTTCAAACTTTTTTTTAAATATCTCCCCATCACACTATATTTTTTTCTCCACTGACTTTACAGGGCTATGTAGGTGTTCAGCATTTTTCCTTATTTTGCCTTCTTCCCCTTATGCACATAATTATATAAATTAAAGTCGCTTTTCGTGTCTGTTGATGCGGTTTTCACCATCATTTTATTCCGGTAGGTATAATAACATTAATATTAAAATTACATAAAGAAATCTCGATGCTTTGTCAAGTCGTAAAAACGGTGCGAAGCAGGGGCGGGTCGCTAGTAGCTAGCTTATCATTTTTCCACTGTTTTCCGGCAGAGAGGACCTCCTGTCTTCGAGAGGGAGTGGGCTATAGTCTACCACGCGGGCCCCGTGCCGGTCGGTAGATGTGGTGTGATGTCTTCGAACTTTTAGTTCAAGGACGTGACGATTTCCTCACGATGGTTTCTTTCACAGTTTTGAGAGCAGCGGTGATGAAATTATTTACAAAGTAAAGCGCCTGTTTGGGATCGAACCAACGACCTACTACTGGGAAGTCGAGGCAGTTACGACTGGGCCATCACTGCTCTCTATTTTACACTTAACAGGCAAATATTTGTAGTGCGCTGGCACACAGTACACAGTTTAAATATTTTATTTGATTTTACGTTTGCAAAGCAGTCGGTAATTAATAAATAAGTATGATTGATAATGGTATTCCACAAAATATTTTGAGTGATATTTGGGAACTCAATTTATAATGGCATCTAGAATTGCTTTTTGGGTCATATTATGCGTTCATCTAAAGTCTGGAAAGGCTTTTGATACTGGACCGGGTGGAAGGAAAACGCGCTCAAGGCAGAGCACCGGCACCGGCAAGATGGTCAGTCGCGATCAAAAAGGCTGTTGGAGGCAGCATCTACCAAGCGGTCCACACTGCAGAAGACCGCATAGCTTGGAGACGCGCCATATGTGGTCACGATCCTCAGCATTGAGGGAACAACGAAGAAGAAGAGAAGAATTGCTAATGTTAAACAAAATGCCCCATTGCAAAACTAAATGTTAAAGCAATTTTTTTTTGTGGACCATCCTTTTGTTTCTTTATCCTACAAGCATGAATTAGGAGGTTTCTAACTTAGTCTTTCTTTCTTTTTCGTGTGATTATTATCTAACCTGGTGTCAGAGATGCCGCCCATGGGCCCCTTACTACTACAACTTACTACTACTAGAAGGAAGTTTTACTTCCATAGCCAAAATCTAACTACTAAGACTACGATGTCTCTGTCAGGATTTTATTTTATATCAGCCTCACTTTTACTTTACACAGGTACCTATCTAATTTCTAAGACCAAAAAAGAAAGACGTGGGGATCATGTGCTGCAAATAGCATTTTATTCTACAAAACCAGCCAAGTGCAAGTCGGACTCGCGCACGAAGGGTTCCGTACCATTATCTTTAAAAACGGCAAAAAAATTACGTTTGTTGTATGCGAGCCCCCTTAAATATTTATGTTATTCTGTTTTGTTACTATTTGTTGTTATAGCGGCAACAGAAATACATCATCTGTGAAAACTTGTCTAACCACCACGGTTCATGAGATACAGCCTGGTGACAGACGGACAGACAGACAGCGGAGTATTCGTAATAGGGTCCCGTTTTACCCTTTGGGTACGGAACCCTAAAAACTAAGGCTGCCATCAGACCGGCTGCATTTCAACTGCACTCCAACTGCTGCAGTTTGTTTGAATGCAGTTACCAGTACATTACGTGTATTGCAGTCGTACTAAACTGCATTAAAACTGCAAGAATGCAGTCCGTCTTTCAGGACGTAGTAGTATCGGCACAGTATAAAGTCGGCAGCGGCGACAGCGGCAGTCGGCGGTCTGTAGTCGGCATTATTGTCGGAGTCCTGGTTACTTGAAAATAAATGTTTTATTATCATAAATTGCTAAAGCGGCTAGCTTCGCCTCGTAGGCATGCAACACTTGCAATTGAAGATGAGCGGCTTACTCTGTGACTATAGTTACTAGGTCAACAATATTAACATATCACTTTGAACCCTGTTTACTCCCTGGAGGGAAAATGCATGAAACACAATGTTGGTTTTACCTGGTAAAAGCAACATTGTAGACAATTGGTGGAGACGCGCCGATTGTCCTCGCAGATTCTATACCTATATCGCAGATTTCTTCGATTTCTTGTTATGCAATTCGTACTTGAAACAAGATTAAAAAAACCGGACAAGTGCGAGTCGGACTCGCGCACGAAGGGTTCCGTACCATTATCTATAAAACGAGCAAAAACAACACGGTTGTTGTATGGGAGCCCCCTTAAATATTTATTTTATTCTGTTTTTTAGTATTTGTTGTTATAGGAGCAACAGAAATACATCATCTGTGAAAATTTCAATTGTCTAACTAACACGGTTCATGAGATACAGCCTGGTGATAGACGGACAGACAGACAGACCGACAGCAGAGCCTTAGTAATAGGGTCCCGTATTACCCTTTGGGTACGGAACCCTAAAAATGTGCAGTCGCTGGATTTTAGTGCTCGATTATTAGAGAACCAGAGTGCAAAGACAAACTGTTGTAGTAGCAATTTGGAAAATACTATCAAATATTTTTTTTTCTTTTTCTCGTTCACCTTATCGGCAATGTTACATACTTACATAGGTACGGAGAAATGAAACTATTGTGGCAGTTATTTTATTAGAGTCTCAGATTTTATGCCACTGGTTGCATCGGACTGCTCAAACTGATTGATAATCTTGTTTGTTTTTGTTTTGTTTGCAGTCGGGGATTTTTATATTGTTAATCTATTTTTTCCTGTATTCTTTTTGTGGAATCGATTAAAGATTTATTATCCTCTTTGATAAATTAAACGATAAAACATAATAATATAACTAGAACTTGCTGTATTGTTCGTTTGTCACAATATTATGCTAATAAGGGTAAATTTTTCATTTATAACAAATAATTGAAAATTTAATTTTTGTTAGGTAGGTCTCCTCATCTTTTGTTACTTTACACCCGAGAGTAACATAACATTACGCCTATATAAGGTTTAGGTATGTAATGTACCTAAAAACATTCATATTTAGTCAGTTATGTGTAAGTGCCCAGATTCCGGGCTACTCTATAAAGAAATTAGTGATGGAAAACCCTATAACACCCCAATAACACTTTCCCCGACCTGGGAATCGAATCCTCGTGCTCAGCAGTAGCGCTAGCGGCCACTACAGCAACAAAGCAGTGTCTGCTTTATTCTAATTCCTATGCATCGTTTGGACAATTATTATTTCTAGTGTCATCATAATTTTACTTGGTAACACTTTATGAGAAAGAGATTCTATAGGTATTCCTATATACCTATAGAATAATGCATTGATATAATTATTTTTTATGGTTTAACCCACATTCAAATCCATCATTTGTAGTGCTAGTAGTTTTACAAATACACAGAGAGACAGGTGCAGCCGGGTGTCTTTCTGTTATACCATTTAGAGATTTTATCTTATCAGAATCCACTATGTTGAGATACGTATTCGATTAAAATTAAATGAAAGGAGAGAGAGGAGGGGAGGTCTTAGCCCTGCAGTGGGACGATACAGGCTAGTGAGATTAGATTAGATCAAATTATAAATAAAAGAAATTTCGCATCTTTGGCACTGCAGTAGGTAGTGTTTGCATGTAGCGAAACAAAATGATTCGTAAAGTTTTAATATTATTTTTATTGGCGAACCACGCTGTCACTGACTCATGTGTGAGGTACACGTTTGAAGAAAATTTTAATGAATGGTTGATAAATCAGTGGGGGGGGGCTTGTGTCTCCATGCCATTTTGGATTGTTGGAAAGTACAGCGATTTGGACTTGTCTGGTCAAAATGAACTCAGTACCTCATTTATTACGCCTCTACCAGAAGTGAGTTGTGCGTCATCATTCATTTTGTCTATGAACCTCGGTGGTACGATAGAAGTGAACATTTATATGGAACCAACGGATCCTAATGACCAAGTCATTATAATTGCCTACATGTTAGATATCACTGGTGGTGACAGGGTAACAGGAATGAATATGCTTTCGACCTGGGATCCAAGCTTTTTGCGAGGATGGAACACTTTGACGATGACATTAGCTGGACCAGATACTTTCGAGGGCTACGTAAGTATTAACATTGTTTGACTTGGTAGTCATGTAAGAATATTTGCATATACTATAAATGTCGGGTAAAGGCGAACGAATTCGAACGTATTTTGTTAATGACTACTATGCACACAGTAATCCAGATCACTGTAACATAATCATAAATTTTCTCTTAACAGTTACTGAGAGATGACCTTCCACGAAAACGTTTAGACCACGTTTAAATTATTGGACGAATAGTTCGCCAAATAATATACCAAATTATTCTTGAGGAATACGAAACGTTTACTTTTTTTTATTTTTTTTCGGAACAACACGGCTTACAGACAAATAAGATTATAATAACAATAATATTTGACTACGTTGCTAATTACAAGCCCCCACAGATGAATACAAAATGATTACTCTCTCATAGTCTATGTAAGTTACTTTATAAGCAAATAAATTAAGTAAATTAGTATTCATTTGAATATATATACAATATATATTATATTAGTAATTTGAATAATTTTAATTTACGCCAAAAGCTGGCAAAGGCATGTACTTAAGCTACGAATATTCAGTAAATATTCGTAGCTTAAGTACATGCCTCATAGATTTTACTCAATAACGGCTTGCCACCTCGAACCTCGGCTTAGATCACCACAGCCATCAACAAACTCACTTTGTGTTGCAGATATCCATCATGGGCATGGCGTCTCCAAATTCCACTGTTTTAGTCGATTCATTCCGCTACATACCGCCTGGTATGGATGAAAGTGCATGCCGAGTCTACGAAGATGACCCCATAGTCAACCACCCTAGATCAAAACATGCCAGAGTCAAATATTCCAGAGCATAATAACTTAAGATATGTTCTACAATCTTATTGTATAATATAGCTGCGATTTTTCTTAATACATTTGAATGCTAAATGTTATTGTTATTTTTTAGGGTTCCGTACCCAAAGGGTAAAACGGGACCCTATTACTAAGACTCCGCTGTCTGTCTGTCTGTCCGTCTGTCACCAGGCTGTATCTCATGAACCGTGATAGCTAGACAGTTGAAATTTTCATAGTTGATGTATTTCTGTTGCCGCTATAAGAACAAATACAAAAAAAAACAGAATAAAATAAATATTTAATGGGGCTCCCATACAACAAACGTGATTTTTTTGCCATTCTTATAGATAATGGCACGGAATCCGTCGTGCGCGAGTCTGACTCGCACTTGGCCGGTTTTTATTGAATTTCATGGCGAAAGTCCCAACGCCCCGTTTAGTCATTTTGGCATTTATTCAGAATATAAAAAAAATCTTATTCTCTCGTATTTTTAAGTAGGCAAGAACTATTTAGATTATTAGGACGTGGTATGAGGCCAATTCGGATGTATAAAACTGTTTTTAGTCCCCAATCTGATTTGACGCCAAATGCAGTTGTTTGATGTCTACTATTCAGTTAAAATACGGAAAATTCGTCTCGAAAATTCGTAGTTTTGTGTGTGTACATATAGTCTGTAAGACTATATGTACACACACAAAACAACGAAGGATAAAATTTCTTAAACGAATTTAATTACAAACAACCCAATTTTTAAAACAAAAATCATTAAGAGTACGAATACCATTGCACCATTGCATCACTGAGGATTTCGCGACACATCCTGACTTTTTTCTGTGGGGATATCTAAAGGGAAGTGTTGTGGTCAATCTTGAAAACGACAAGCAGAATATTTGTGACTTTGTTAATGGGAGTTACCTAATACAGTATGAGAAAATTTAATGTAAGACACGATGAAAAGCGATCGCATTTAAGTATCAGAAAGGATGAGATTAGGCAGATCTTATTTACCATATGAAATTGCCAAGCCTTAAAAATATAAATGGTAGAAAAATGTCGGATAATTTCCGTTTGTCGGTAATGAAAATAATCTTAATTTAAAGTTGTATACTTCCGAATTGGCCACCCTACTCGTTTATAAAGAATTAAATAACTCGCGGCTTAGGAGGCTATGAGTTATATAATTCTAATTATATTCTCAAGCATTGTTGATGAGTGTTTTTTATTAGGTTCAAATTCTCATACATTTCATGATAAAGATTACCGGGAATATATATGTATGACTACTTACATCCAGCATGCGTTCATATTAGACAGATGGAGCCAAGCGTTATGTTACATCTAAAGAGGTAGCAGATGATAATAGTCAGCAGTTTATTAGGTAATAGCCCCGTCCTACAAAATACTTCAAAAGTGATTTTCTTCAGAGTGTCCGTGGAGTTTCTTGCCCGTCCTTCTCCATAGAAACCTACTACGCTTTGGAATGGGTAACTAGCTTCATCTTTCTGACTGACCGACCCCTTGACAATTCAAAAGTGCCTGTAATTGGTTTATTTGAAATAAATGCTTTGAGTTTGAGTTTCCAAAGTATGTAGGTAAGTATTGATTGAAAATGTAATCCTTGTAGTATTTTTTTTCCTTTAATTCCGTGTTGGCCATTTTAGATGAATATTTTTTTCCACTTAAGAGCACAATAGTCAGTGGTATCGTAGATTAACTTTAAAAATTCAAAGGAAATTGAAAAGTAATTGACTTGAACCCTCAATATAACGAAGAAGATAAGTTTAATCGTCATTGCTTACAAAGAGTATTGTATAATTCTAATATTAATAATTTTTATGAATATTGCTCAAATGAAATAAATAACAGATATGCAATTATTTTCCAAAAAAAAATTGGTTTCATGTAGGTAATTATTTTTATAACTGTAACGATGAATTCTCCGAACGCTCTTCGAAATCGATTCCACAAATCCCATGATTTCTATAAATCGGTTATTTAAATTAATTGCGATAATTTCAAACCGACTTATTCAAACAAATTAATGAAACGATACACATGGACACACACTGTAATTAATAAAACATTGGTTTTTTAATTTTAAGTAGGTACAATATTTACTACTCATTTAACAATTCAACGTATAAATTACGGATAGGTACAGCCAACCGCACATTTGTGGTATCAGTTACACAACGAAAACAACCCTTACTCCATTTGCACACCGCACCGGGAACGGGAACGTCATCGCGAAACAGATGACGACGTCATAGTAAATGTACTGTCGCTACGTCGGCGTCGGCTTGGTCATCTTTTTCTCGTTGACGTTCCCGTTCCCGGTGCGTTGGACAAAAAGTATACCTAACTGCCTTGACATAGCGGTGCTATGGTGTGTCAAATTGTTACCACTGATGTGTGGTTGTCTGTACCTGATGCTGAACTTATTTATTACGGATTAGCAAAATCCCCACGCTTGACATGGTATCGGTGAATGTTTAAGCTGACGTAAAGAAGTTTGCTGCACATTTTGTCTCGATCATTTTTTTTGGCGCAATATACCTACTTTTTTCAATAAAGAAGACGGATTGTTCTTTAAGTTTTTCTAACTCATAAAACTGCAATCAATTTTGCTTAATTGTCAATGACTAAGCAGCTCCAACAGAATACAACATCAATTCAAAACCGCAAACTTCAAAACCGACCTATTCTAAAATATCCAAAACACACTAAACTCCACAAAATTAAACACTCCTCCATAAATCTGAAAACCGATACATGTTCAGTAAAACTGTGGCATAACGCCCGATCTAGGAGACACGTAGAAAACTTGCACCCAAGTATGGTAATAAAACAGGCTTGTCTCTAATATTGCCCATTACTTGCCGGCGCTTAATTTATGCCGTTGCTAAGTCATAAGGTAGGACAAGGCAGGAGACGGATGTTGAGTTACTGGATGCGGCAAGTAATGACAGCTCAATTTATGTTGTCATCAATCAAGTTTGGCTCGCAGAGGTGCTTAGACGTACGTGGAATTGAGGCCTGTCTGAATTGTACGTGATTGGTTTATATACTCATGGGGAGCCATTCTGTTGAATGCGATGAATATTGGATTAAATAAACTGAATTCTAATGACTTAAAAGTGAAACACAAAATGAAAAATAAAAAGTGGGTATTTATATGTCGTGTTTTTGGATACTTTATGAATTATACTTACTAAATATACTTATTGAATACTTTCAGGAGAGTTTTCTTACGAATACATCATGACTTCACGTTCCCAATGAATTATACTGCATATAACAATACACAATCACGAGATTCAAGCCGCGAGCACTAGTACACTGTACTAGTGTACTCACTAAACAGCAGCGCCGTTTGCTGTACAAAAATTCCAAAACAGTCTGTCCTAAACCTGCGGACACTGCGGAGGACTAGACTGAGGGGTAGACTGTGGGGTGACTTCTTATATTAGAAACGTCTGCTACTCTCCTTCATCTTGTCTAACTCATACAATTATGATGAACTGTTAAGATTTGGTCAACCAATACTAACAACAAGTTTATTAAGTTCTTAACAGAAGATTTTACAAGAAACCGTGTTTATTGGAAATCAACCTTCAATCTCTTCTAGTCTCTCACCATCATTGCTCCAAGACTTGCCAACGAGAAGGGAAACTTGACGATTTATTATCATACTGCTTTCTAAAAGTTTTATCTTAAACGCTAGGCGGCGTTAGCTAACGCATCTTGTGTTACACAGTTTAGTTTTAATCTCACCACCCTCATGCTCTTATATTTTTCATTATACATGATCCAGCTTCCGAAGTTTCGAGAAGAAATTTATTTAAGTGTTGCTGATGACATTTTCTGTTCTTTCATTAAAAATGATCAGTAAAGAATATGTCTGTTTTGAGAAAGTTTCTTGATATTACCTATTGGTTAAATTCTTCTTTTTCTGAAGAAGTAAATCATCACATTCCGTGTTATTAGAGGCTTACCTATAAATGACTGACTTTAGTGATTTGACAAACATCTTTTACATAGAGGTTCAATTGAAGCCATGTTTATGACATGAGAATTTAATCAACATCCTGTATCAACACCTAATAAAGATAGACTTCTCAACCTTGAACTCCAGCACTAAATAACAACTGACAAACAGATAGTGAAGATGAAGACGCGCTTCAAAACTTGGCCAACAGACACTTTACGTGTAACGTGTTCGCGCCGGAGGTGAACGCAAACGCAAACTTTGACGTGACAGTTTCATTCGCTATGATTGCCGCGTTGCGCCCCTGCGTATGTAAATTCAAAGTTAACAATCGCAAATACTTTGAAATGATGTTAGTAAAACTCCTTGCACGAGTTTTCAATTTGATTTTATTAATGAAGAGCTCGATTATTAGTTATTGTATATTTTGGGATATTATGAATCTTTGATTTTGAGTCATGATTTAAAAATGAGTAGTGAGTGAGTATTATTATAGAAATCTATTCCAGTATATCTGTGATAGAAGATTTTAAACAGAAAAGATGCTGCTGCATAATAAAGATTGAAAACAAATATTTTGCTATAGCTACCAAAATGAAACGCTGAGATTTTGTGTTTAGAATCAAATAGCAATAAAACAAAAACCAATGTTTCCAATTTTAATACAACACGAATTAATTATTAATAATTAATACAACTTGTAATCGGAATCCGCTCCCGCTTCGCTCACATCTAAGCACGGCCCATAACTGAAAAAAATGACCGATGAGAATGAATTATAGCATTTCATACAATGCTCGTTGCCGTAGGTCACGCCGTTTGAGCCACACACGGGCCGATAATACATTGGACAGGGACAATTACTTATTGTTTGTATTTGGACTAGAGGTATGAAAATTGCAAAGCAGAAAAAAAATGCTTTCATTTCGTATTTAGGATAATCGATGAAAATCTTTGAAACCAGTGATGGAGTGTAGTTTTAGAGTTTTCTGGAGGTTCTTGTTCCGATACAAGCGACGATTTCACAAACAATATTTATAATCTTTTCAACTGTATGCTATTTTATTTCTCAATGTTGTTTTGTACTTAACCACTTTTATAACAATTTCACCCTTATTGAATTATTTCAGTCAACCAACTAAGTATTGCAAACATTATGAATTTATAGCTGCATATGAAAAATCTGTTAGTAATTAATTCATTAAAAAATACACATTTATAAAATGTATGCGTAATTACTTTAATTATTTACGATTCGTTTTAGGCAGTAACAATTAGCTGATAAAAAAATAACGATTCGATAAACAGTTACCTACCACGCGATGAGGATAAAGTCAAGGTTGGCAAGCGTCCGCCTGTCTTATAATCTACAAACTGATTATGCTTTAAAATCTCAAGCAATTTGTTCAAATAAGGCTTAGAATCCACACTTGTTGAACTTCAAAATGACATAAGACAGTCCCCCAAAACGCTCGCCATCACGCTCATTAGTTTGAAACAATCATATTGATTGATGTCAATACATTACTGCATCTGCTTGACAATAAAATTCTTTCTTCGATCATTGTAACTGTCATTAGTAAGATCATGTTTTGTTTCGTAGGTTATGCATTCGGGCTTCTTGTTCTTTTCGAGTCGATGGTAAATATTATGTAATTATTTTGTTAAATTAGTTGGGTCCAGTAGGTGGCCACGCTAATTGCGGCACCTGTTTTTTAGGTCCTTAGAAGTGTAGGTGGATTTACACTTTGGACACTCCAATACATGGTACATAGTTTGGTCAGCCCATGGGCTGACATAAATGATACCTTTTCTTTATAAAGGGTGTAAAAATAAACTTCATGAAGCCCAAAGTCACTTGTACTCCACGTCATTGTGATATTTTTAGGGTTCCGGACCCAAAGGGTAAAACGGGACCCTATTACTAAGACTCCGCTGTCTGTCTGTCTGTCCGTCTGTCACCAGGCTATATCTCATGAACCGTGATAGCTAGACAGTTGAAATTTTCACAGATGATGTATTTCTGTTGCCGCTATAACAACAAATACTAAAAAACAGAATAAAATAAATATTTAAGGGGGCTCCCATACAACAAACGTGATTTTTTTGCAGTTATTATAGATAATGGAACGGAACTCTTCGTGCGCGAGTCCCACTCGCACTTGGCTGGCTTTTTTTTGCACTGGACCACACCTGGGCTCCATAAGGTTATGGAGACACTGAAGGTTCCAACATTTTTTTTAAGCTTTTTTTCTCGAAAACAATTTTTCACATAGATATTGGCTATGTTAAGTCTTTTTACACCCCGATCTAAGGTCTAACATCTGGAACCTCAAAATCTGCAGTTTTGGCTGGCACTTAAACTTGGCTGAGCACTTAGTTAAAATGACGATTATATAGTAAATTCTTTTAGATATGTATTCGTAAACCTTTGATGTCATTTCCGATGTCCATTAAAATATTTTCAAAACCCACTTTGATCCTATCATATCCTGAGATACGAACTCGAAAAGTAAACATCGACATCCTTTGAAAAACGCTCGCATTACTGAACAACGGACAAACAAACTCACAAGGAATTCAAAAGATAAAGTTACCGCTTTGGTTATAAAAGAGAGCTAAAAATATAACGATGTCTTTGACTTAGTGTTGCCCTTTGACGCTTGTTACAAGTTTCTCCTTGTTAAGCTAACTGGAGGAAAAAGTTTTGTGACAACTAATACGGCTGAGGATGGGGATTTGATATCCTTTGTGATGTTCTTCACTCGGGCTTAGATTACGGAGGCTTGCTCCGAGTTCTGTTGTTAACGATATCAGTGCATTCTTTAGAGTCGACTTCTAGTCTAACCAGATGCAAATGAATAAGAACCGAGCGAGTACTGTCTTCAGTATCTACTAGTAAAGTAATTTCCTTTGGGCCATCTAAGAAACTATGGTGTATCAATGAAGACTTAATTATGGATTGTTAGTGTATTATCGAAAATATAATTAATAAAACAGCATAAATAGGAAAACACACCACTTTATACTTACAACTTTAGAAAAATTACTAGCAGCAGAGATAAAGTGCTGTGACCGTCAGACTGCCAAGTCATAGGTCTCGAGTTCGAACCCAAGACCTCTAACTTTTCGGATTCATGTGCGTATTGTATAATTATCACTTGCTTCAAAAACGGAGAAGGAAAACATCGTGAGGAAACCGTCAAGCCTGAGAGATATTTCCCGACGACATGTGAAGCCAAGTCAGAGGCCCATGGGCGGTTTTAAAACATTGACACCAGGTTAGTCGCTAACCACACGAAAATAAGAAGAGAATATAACTATTTCGTATTTTTTATTTTCATTGTAATATGGTCTATAAAAATAAAGTTAATGATTTTATTTTATGTATCTGACTACAGCAGTTGCACTATTTGGCGAATAAATAAAAAACACTTAGCAAGGTTAAAATCGACGTTAAATGTTGGTAAATGGTTCGTCGGAAATAGGTATGAGGTAAATTAATAAAATATTTAAAACCCAGTACCTTAACAGCGAAGAGTCGAGTTTTCGTAATCTGATTCCCTTTAATGTGTCGGGAAATGTTAATAATATTTATCTTCCATCTCGTTATATTTGGATGTTTAAGAATATTTTATGAATTACTAGGAAATTTTTAACATGGAAAATGTTTTTAACACCCTGTAGGTACGTGTGAGGAGCTCGTGACTAAGTAATAACAGCCACATTCATCAGGTTAAGCCACGCTCGCCTGGGTTGGTCCGTGGATGGGTGACCATCTTCACATACTGAGGCTCTTCCGTGCCTCGGAAAGTACGTAAAGGCTCCCACAAACATGCGCGATATCGCGGGCGTGACAAGGGTCGCGCTGCCTGTCGCTCCCACGATATCGCGCTATGCACGAGGATTGTCAAAAGCCCGAAAGTCTGACAACCAGTCTTACCAGGGAGTATCGTTTTATCCAGGTACTGGGTCGTGCAGGTCAGATAGGGAGTCGCTCCATGTAAAATACTGGTATTCAGCTGCATCCAGTTAGACTGGAAGCCGATTCCAACATGTTAGAAAAAGGCTAGGCAGATTGATTGACGTGTGAGCGTAGGGCGTATTTTAAGGGAAGGGAGTCACTGGATATAGGATAGTGGACGTGAAAAAACAATGGTCGGTATTTCCGCAATGACACATAAAGTTGCTCCTTGCCTTAATATCACTGGACTTATCCTTGTGTATTTTGGAATGTCGGATTCTCAGTAAGGATCCATGCTTTTCAGGAAAATACTCAAACTTCTACCGACTTCCTTAGTGATCGTTATCAAAATAACTTCCTGACTATTCAACCCTAAAAATGTAAATAAACAAATTGGTTTGTGCCGTAAACAAGGGCACGTTGATAAATAATCGCGGTGATCCAGAACGGATGTTGTAAATCGTTCCAACGATGGCTGCTTTAGATAAATCAAGTTCCATGTAATCTCAAGGCTGTGGTAATAAAGCGAGCGGGTCGGGAATCATTATTTGGTTGATTTACCTATTATTTATGTCTTAAGAATGACGTTTACTCGACGTCATAGCTTCGATAAGATAGATTGGTCAAAAGCGTGTACCATTACATTCAGATGTTTGAAGTGGAAACTTCTTTGGCGCGTTGTGCGTAGGTTTAGGAAGTGAATTTGGGAGTAAACGTATGGATTCGTGTCATAACATGTCAACAGGTCAACAGTTGGAGAATGTGCAATGGTAAATTGGATAAATGGTTTGGTTGTCTTTGGACTGATTCGCCCTATCCCCTCGTACTAGTATAAACCTCGTAGTGCTGTAATCTAGAATATAGATGGCACTAATACCAGTTTTAAGTTTTCACTTCTGTCGGCCGTCCCCATGTCTGCCTATTTTAGGTTATTTTAAACCAAAACATTTTGAGAATTTAGGTAGAAATACTCTCTAGATACCTACTAATACCTAATCATCATCTGCCTTGCCTTTTTCCAACCAAGTTGGAGTCGGCTTCCAGTCTAACCGGATGCAGCTGAATACTACTGGTATTCAGCTGCATCCGGTTAGACTTTTTTACATGGAGCGACTGCCTATCTGACTTCCACAACCCAGTAACTGGGTAATACGATACCCCTTGGCAAGACTGGTTGTTGGACTTTCGGGCTTCTGACGACCCGTAACAACTGTCAAAGATGATGTTGATATGATAATGAACATTGAAGTATGATTTACCCTGAAAGATGACAGTTGTAAAATCCTCTTCACAACCCCATGTGCAAATAAAGATACCACAGGTCCTTCTATAAGTAACTAATATATATAAGATTGATATTAAAAAAGAACACTCATAAAACAAACTTCTAAGTTTTCTAGTCTCGTATCTACCTACATTAGTATGATAGACTATGCATGTCATTTTAATCAGCCAATACTTCGTAATGTCCGCTGTTCTTAAGACCGCACAGTAAGGATGTGTGCAAATCGATTCTTTTGCCCGCTGATCCAGAAGTAAGGGATCAACTGTATTTTGTTTAACATCCCAACCTTAAGCCGAGATATACCTTTGCCTTTAGTTTTGTATCCATAGGGTTTATGTAATATGAGGCTAACGTATACCTATCCTACGAATCCGACTAATATTATAAATCCTACTAATATTATAAATGTGAAAGTTTGTGTGTTTGTTACTCAATCACACAAAAACAGCTGAATGGATATGGATGAAATTTGGCAAACAGATAGTTTATAACCTGGATTAACATATAGGATACTTTTATCCCGATATTCCCACGGGATTGAGACTTACGCGGGTGAAACCGCGGGGCGCAGCTAGTATTTCTATAAATGAAAGCAAAACTAACTGTGACTTTGAGGGTCATGGTGAAAAGTACCAATTATTTAAATATTATTATGTAGTTACTTTGAATTAAGTATATTAGACCACCCTCCGACCTATGTGTAACGATATGTAACGTTGAATACTTCACAACGAATGCACGTACACATTTCTGCCGGGCTATCAAAGTATAATATCTGAAAATAATTCTACGTAAATTAATCTGTTATTACTGCAGGTATCTAAAACAGAATACAGCGGTTATAATTCACCAACTAGTTTTTAAATACCTAAGAGCAAAAGATTCAGAAATTAAGTCTAATCTGTAGCAAACATAAACAGAATAGAACCCAAAGATGATAAATAGCAAGATTCCTCAAATAGAAAACGCATATTTTCCCCGAAAAACCTCGGAGCCATTAATAAAATATAACAGGTCAATCCCCCAACTCATTGGGGCATACATCACACAATAACGCAAACATCTAACGGGTCGGTTGCCATCACTTATTGGCGTTACGGGTATAATCCGGTAAAATATGCAAGGCGCCTCCGGGGGCGTTGTTAGTGTGAGATTTGCATAATGGCCAATCAGTCGACAGGCGACGATTTGCGCCGTGTTGATGGTATTCCCATAAAGTTTAACAATATAGACGCCATCTTGATCAGACTCGTCACTCGTGAGACGAGTGACGTGTGGGCGTCGTCGGGGAATTAGTGGGGGGACAGGATTGTTGTTTTTGTGAAGTCAGTTGTGCGGTAAGGTTATGAGACGATTTGTGTTCTGATAATAAGGAAAAAGCAGCTAGCCAGCTCCTGTACAACGCTATTCTGTAAAAATCTCACCGTGCAAACTTAAGTGAGCTTGAAGTGAACCGATCAGTAGGTATCGATGACAATGACAGCTCACTCCACACTCACTTCATCTAAGTTCGGCACTACCTACCAAACTGAAAACGTAAGTCTTGAATGACTTACGTGTATTTAAATTTTAAACAAAAACTTACTTCTTGCTCATAAAACAATTTCACATAACTTGAGTAGGTACAACTTCAATAAACATCAGACTCTATTCTCAAAACGTCAGCCACGCTCAAGTTTGAGCTATGAATTGCAGATAGTAAACTCATTTCAATTTCCCAACTTCACGGCTTTTAACTCAGTGTACGGTGCTGCCAGCATTTTGCCGGTAAGATCCCCCATCGATAAATCTAGCCACTTTTGCCTAACTTTGTTACTGAGGTGAGGGACAAATTCGTAGCAACTTGGCGACCGTCATTTCTCATTGTTACTTTACAACACGTTGCGTCGCTGTACTTACTTTTTGTTTTGTCAAATTTTACTGTGGTGATAACTTGCGCTTTTTGCAAATTTATTGTTTGGAATTTTTGTAATCTTCCGTTTTATATTTATAGCTGATGAAATTGCTGATTGCTTGGCTTCTTAAGAATATAAATAAACTAACTATTGCCGTCTACCATCCGGGATAAAAAGTAGTCTATGGCCTTCTTCAGGTCATGGTCTACCCATTTACCACATTTGATCCAAAACCGTTCAGCCGTTTTGCGTGAAAGCGTAACAAAGAAACTCACTTATATAATATATTTACTAGCTTTTGCCCGCAGCTTCGCCCGCGTGGATGTTGGATATTGTCTTACGGGAACGTACTACCGGGATACTTAAGAAATGCTGGGTTTCCTATACAAACTTTAATCCCCTATATTACCCCTAGGATTATTTTTGAAAGAAAAAGTAGCCCGTGTCCTTCCCCAGGATGCCTTGCCTTGCCAAATTTTGTCGTAATCCGCTTAGTGGTTTAGGCATGAAAAGGTACTAAACAGACAGACAGACAGAGTTACTTTAGAATTTATAAAATTAAATATGGATAGTTAGGATGTTCTTGAGCAAAGCAACGTATTTGTCGTGCTTAAAATTGTGAAATTAAGAAACTGTCTAGTTTAAGGTTTCTAGAGTTCTGCAAACAACACCTATTCGATCCTGTTGAATTAAGTCATAAAATCTAGATAGTTATCCTATTTTATCACTTTTATATGGTAGTGTAAGTAGGTGATATTACATTATCCTAAGAGAAGATCTCGGGTACAGGTACATAATTTGTGGTGCAATAAAAGCGAACATTCTCAGGTTGATTGCACAATGATTAAACGCGAAGATTAAGTAGTAAACTGGGATTAACCTTATCGCTGAGCTCTTCGTTTCAACCGAACTTTGTTCTAATCGGTTAGGATTTAGTTGCATTGGATTAAGGTAATAAGAACTTGGGGTAAGACAGTTTCAATGAGTAGGCAAATGATAATTCTGAGTTTTCGTGTTAAAACAATTAGTAGCGGTAGATTAAGCTAATTAACAATTAATTGACATCAAATTGAAACTTTCTTAAGATATAAAAAATCTGTAGCAGTTTGAAAAAAACCGTTACAGAAACATTAGCGTCACTATAAAAAGCTCAGTGCGTCTTAAATCAAACAATGTTGAACTACTTCTTAAAAGTCGAATTATCCAGACAACCATCCCGATGTTTTTCACGGAACTACAGTTAAAATCCGGTGCAACCGAACGCCAAGTTTACAGGTAACACAATGTTACAGACACATGGCACTATAAAAGAGAATAATTAGCTCGCGCTACTGTAATTATGCTTGTTTAATTTACTCTTATAATAATTACCTTGCAGCTAGTTTGTTGTTCGGGATACAATTTTTTCTAAGATAACCTAAAGACGGTATTTAATGAAATTTAAGTTAAAATAGATTCTTTGAATCCTGTAGACTAATAGCGTACTGGGAAAAGCTGGTTTTATTAAATTCTGGAGAAGTTATGACAGTTTGTCTCAATAAGCTTGTTATTATGTGCATTACTATTATTACCGGGTAGTGGTTTTTTGACAGAATGAATACATGTCCCGCATTTCATCCTTTTCCTACAACACCATTATTTTAATAATATTTCTCAAGAGTAGAGCTAATAATATACAGGATTATTGGTTATAATTATGTCGGCAATCCAATAAGGATGTAGGAGAGGTCATTTACAACCAAATGACCCCTTTTGACTCCTATGCAAATGTCTACAATTATCGAGTCATTTTTGTCAAATTCACAATGTCAAATTACTCGAAAATGGTTGACATTGGCTCAGGGGTCATCAAGGGTCATTTGGTTGAAAATTTTCGACGGATTACAAGATTTCCGACGTATAACCAATAGCCCTGTATATTTTTAAGTTAAATTGCCACTAGTAACTCTTAGTAAAATACTAACGGTATATCTATACTGTAGTTTTATGGAGGTGGTTTGAAATCTTTACCAATAACATTAAGCCTGGGCCATAAAAGTAGCGGTAAAAGGCAATTAAAGTTAGAGGTCAGAAGGCAATAGCTCTTAGTACATCCCTTTAATATTGGTAGGTATAGGCAGGCGTATCTACCTATGTATAGTGAATGTGCAGCGATGGTTTTGTTTTCCAGGGCGAGCACGGCCTACTGTGACATGGCTCGAGTCACGCATTTTATATGACTAAAGTGTGATGAAATGTATGACTCTAGCCATGTCACAAGGCCATGCTCGCCCCGCCGGACGGGTAGTCAGATCACACCGCATTCGATAAAATGTGGTGACAACGTAATTAAACATATTTAACCAGTTGTCAATTATACATTGCCTGGAAATGGACACTACATATCGTATGATAAGTTGTTCTTATTATGGGCTAATAAGCCAAACACAAAAGCTTACATAACAAAGACGTACTGATCTGGTACTTCATAAGGCTTTATAAAACACTAGCTTTTGCCGGCGGCTACTTAAGAAATGCTGGGTTTCCTATACAAACTTTCATCCCCTATATCACCCCCTGTAGGATTATTTTTGAAACAAAAAGTAGTCCTTAAAAAGTGTCCTTCCTCTGGATGCCATCTATCTCCTTGCTAAATTTTGTCGAAATCCATTCAGTAGTTGTGGCGTGAAAAGGTAACATACAGACAGACAGAGTTACTTTCGAATTTATAATATTAGTATGGATGGATGGATTCGATTCTTAGTTGATTGAGAATGGCAAAAGGACTGGATAAAATCACCCTGCCAAAACTCTGTTTTTTTATTTATTTAGAACATTGTTAACATCTTTCAATTCAAACGCTTGCGTGTTTCCAGATTTTTCATGTTATAGACATTCAAACTCATAACAGTCATAATCATAACCTATACATATACGAGCCAAATATTAAAAAGAACTTAATTTCAGTCACGTGGAACATTTTATTACCGGTAAGTAAAACGGTCGGGCTACGCATTTTATGGAAGGACGTTACTCATATATTTTCGAAAGTACAGACAGTGGCGACGATTCGTGATACCTGTTGTCACAAAATTGTTTATGGCAAAGAGACGTTTCGGTTTTGTATGGGACTCCGGCCATAACATACCCCTGAATACAATAAAGGCATTTTTTTTTCATAATGTCTGATATTTTTTAGGCACTAATTATTAACTGAAAATGTTTGACGTTATAAGACCATCGACAGCCAGCCATGACAGATTGGTTGGACAGATGACGTTTACATTTAAAAAAATAGGGGTGAGGCGTATGTATCGTAACAGATAGAAATAACAGATATTAAAAAATAACAGATAACAATTGTTCCTAACAATAAACCACACCTGCTACATAAAATAACAGATCCTCAAGACTGTTACCGCAGCCTTTTCTGTTAGTACATTATAACAATCCCTATCCAGACTGTTACCGTGGCTGTTACTTACGTATTTATCGTCCGTAACAGGCTGTTATTTAATAACAGATAGATACGATTATCGACTTTAAACCAAAAGAGATATAGAAGATATTCAATTGAGATTTAAATATGTATTTATCGTGCGTATAAAAATAAAAGGCTGTTATTTAATAATAGATATTTGGATCTGTTATTTTTTTGAAACAGTAACAGTGATAACAGTTAATGTGTTTAATCTGTTACAACCCATCTCTATTTTAAAATCTAGAACTGTCAAAGATGTGATGTCAAATACCAATAGACAATGTTTGAATTTTTCGTACCTACAAATCTACAATCTTCGTTTTTTTTTTAAATGATGAATCACACTTTATATTTCATCAAAAAAGTAGTTTTTAAGGTAGCTATCTTATTATCTTATCATAATAGCAGAGAAATACATACCTTTCGTATTTATTTAAATAACGTCTACGTGATTTTATTAAGTTTAAATGTAACATGACTTCTGGACGAAAGCATAGTGCAAGTAAGACGACGCCATGATCAATAGAATACGGCAATAATTTGATAAACTATTATTTTTTGTGCCAAAGAAATCAGGGGAATATTCAGGAAAGAATATTTTTCCTCAATTCGTAGAATTTTTTCCTATTTTTTCACTAGCGTACACTTTATGGCCGAAAATGTAACATCTCCTTTGAAAATAATAATATTTTCTATTAGTGAATTATAACATTCCTACTTTACTATGATGTGGTACCCTTTATAAGCTTAGTGGTAGCACGAAATTATAAACTTAATAAACTCGCCCGATTTTAATAGTTTGAGTACTATATAGTCTATTCGCAGCAAAATACTATTTTCTGAATTACGTTGTATGTTGGTTTGCACTGGCTTTTCGTGTTTATTCGTTTTCATTTATTTTTCGTAAAACACAAAAGTGATCTACTTTTATGCAGTAGTGTTATTGTCAGATTTTCCAACGTAAATAAATAATAAAAACTTGTCACAAACTATGACACTTTTACAAGAAACAATTTCACATCAAAGTTGTACAGCAATTCTAAGCAAGCCATCTACAAGAAGTGTCACATTACATGTGGAAAAACTTCAATATTCAAAGAATAAGAAAGTCCAGAACATAGTTCGTCTTCAACTCGCGGTTCCTCAGGCCCGAGGCATCACTCACAAAAGTTTACGTAGCCTCTGAGAGGACGACAAACAAATTCGTGTTCCTGGATATAATAACAATAATATTTAGTGTTCTAATAATGCTAAAATGTTTGTATTATACGGCTTACTACAATCGTGTTGGATTGAGTTGGACTGAGTGTTTGTCGGGTACTTAAGTGTTTGTTTATTTATCATGTTTATGAGGTAGAATTTATGTCTAGTTGATATACTGGACTGCTGTAGGTAGGACTAAGGACAAGAAGAGGTTCTTAAAACAAGACTGAATTCTGACGTTCTTAGATTGTGTAAAAGCTTTTTCTCAAACAAGCTTGGAAATTCGAACATTACTCTGACAACCTTCTTCGATATAAATCGAAATTGTGGTACTGATCAAATACATGCGAGCTCCCGGCCGGCAATGTATGTATGAAAATCCATATCTGTCGTCTTTAGCGGCCAAATAAATTACTATAAAAACTCATATCTGTCGTATTATAATATAACGGGTTTAAAAAGACACTTAATGCACTATTGATAAAACGTTTAAAAGTATCACCCAACTCAGATTGTAATGATTAATAGGTCTCATGGGTTAGTAAACGATAAGTTATCTTAACAAAATTGTATGTAAAGGGAAGGAAAATGAGAGAATCATACATTAATAACAAACCTCAAATGTGCATAATGTCTTCAGAACGTTGAAATTAAATGTCGACGGAATGCTTACAACGAGGGAAGAATTTAACATGAGAACTCGTTTAATGTGTCTGCATTATATTTTATGAAATGCCAGTTTTTTATTACAATGTATCTTTTTTTTTATTTGTGAAACCAAAAGAGAACATAGGTAAATATAACATCACGCCTGTATTCTCCGAAGGATTGGGCAGAGGTGTATTATATAGTACACCCACATTTTGCAAGTTAGGTTTGAGTCTCATGTAATAGTACCCAAAGAGAACCTGCGTTTTAATCTGGTATTGTAAGTGATGAAAAAGTTGCTGTCGCATATTTCATACCTATAAATCATTGTCTAACTTTATAAAAGAGAGTTGTTGTCACAATGGCTACGGAGTTGCCGCTGTGTGCTTGATATTTCGTAAACATACACTGCTGCAATCAAAAACAGTTTTCGGTGATATTGTACCTATTAACTCTAGATTAGAATAGTACAAACTTTGTTATACCATGGACATGCCAAATTTTCAAACTTGTTATTCATACGCCTTAACGAATGCCCGGTTCACATTATTCCAGCCCAGTAATCCGGTCCAGCATTCCAGTCCAGAGATGGACTGGATCATACCGTCCAAATTATTCCAGTCATTCAAAAGCTGTTGGATCGGTAACACTATAGTGACAAGCTTTTAACAATGCGTCTTGACTCTTCAACGTGTATTTCAGTACTGGATTGGCCGATCACATTATTCCAGTAGCGCTGGAATGGGTGAACTAGAATGAACAATAGACCATCATTCCAGTCTACTGGACTGGAATGATCACTGGAATGCGTACATTCCAGTGCAGTTCAGTGCTGGTTCACATTATTTCAGTGGCATTCCAGCGCTGGACTGGAATGCTACTGGAATAATGTGTACCGGGTATAAGACTATAAAATCGCAATCTGAAAACTACACTAACTTTACAGTAAAAGAAAGGACAAAACTAAATATACCATTAAAAAGCCGTCACCAACTGCAGTACATCAGACATCTCAAAGATATTAAAAGTCAACTCGAACCAGGATCAAGTTCTACATTTATATAAAGGTTTCCACCTTTCCAACGGTGTCCAACTTCGCGTTATTTGAATTGTAAAACACGCTCATAGTCGATTTAAATTTGAAACGACTTGGATTGATGTGCTGTTGTGGGCTTTGCCAGTTAAATGACGGGTATTCACTGCTCGGAAATATTCAAAATATGCATTTTTTTCATTCCTTTGTTTGTTTTTTTTTATACGCGGTTGAATGGGTAACATAATATTTAGAGATGCACAAAGCTTTGATACATATAGCATATATTATGTATATGTATCAAAGCTTACTGTATAGTATATGATATATCAGCTACTATATCAGTATGCTGCATTATGCAATAGCTGATATTCAGTAATTCAGTCTACTTTCCTATCACAGGTATGCTGGAAGAGATTTCTTTAGAAATAAGCGTCGCCTTTGTAGTATGTTTCTGTTCCTTTCTTCTTGTCTGTTTATATGTGTGTGCGTAAATGGTTAAATAAATAAACAACGGTATGGGTTCTGGATGAGATCAACACACGTCCTTCTACTTGCTAATAACAATTAACTGGAAAAACATTAATGAAAAGCTTTACTGGTTTTGGGAAAAGTGAACTACTTAGAAATCTAAAATGGCGCACCTTCAATCTGTAAAACTTTTTTTGCCCTAATTCTCTCGAGTTTGATGTAATCTACATTTTCCTAAACATAGCCTAGCTATAGTTCGCTGAATGGGCGCTTTGAATTTTAATCTGACAGCTTAATTGGCTCCCGAACTGTTACCAGAACTCTGTTAATAACCACGCAGTTTTGCCGGTGTGCTACTGAAAGAAACATACAGTATTAGGTCAGCAATATGTTAGCGGTTTGGGAACTCTGGTTCTAACAACTTATTAGTGGATTTTGAGTTAGGTTTAATTAACTTACCTATGCTTGAATATCAGTTTATTTTAAAGTTCTTTATAGTAAAGGATAATTTGCTTCGGAAGGAATTCTTTAAGCGCCATATCTATTTTTGCCGTCAACCAGCAATGCATTTCGTTTGTAAATGCATGGGTGTTCCTATACAGGGTTACAGGGAAAGTCGTACTGAATATTAAAGGATGTTATTATTAAGGTGATTTCTGATGAATTTGATTCTGAAATAAAATTTCCGAAATTTAACCGTTATGGAGATATTAATTTAAAAGATTTTTTTTTAATCCTTTATTTTTGGGCTTTTAGTCGTTTTCTTTGGGATTAGAGAGCTCCTAGAGTCGGTTTTTTATGATCATCAGAAAATGAACATACTACTAACAGCTTAAAAAGCTGCTCGACAACGTACTGTATAATACTTATTTATTTTTAATGTGAAGCAAACATGGCTGCACTTGAACCTTCACAAAATCAAGGAAGTCGCTTAAACATCCTCGATGCAATAAGACAAAGTAACTACCTAAACACTTTAAAAATCTTCTCTAATATTATCAGGTTCTAGTAATATTCCTGCTGACATAACAGCTATGAACTGCAACGCTGAACTATTAATTATAATCATTTAGTGATGACGTATAACGTAAGCTGTAGCATGTAGGAGGCACCGAGACCTTACATGGGAACAGTTACTTGCCTAAAGCCTGTGCGGTTTGTTTGTTTCGGTCTTATGTTCAAGTACTTTAAAATTAATGATTGTCTAAGTAAGTCGGAGTATATTGTAGGAATACGTTCTCATATTAAACTTTAATTACAAACATGTTTGAGTAACAAACTGTGACTTTAATGAGAATAATTACTTTGAATTTTGTGTGGCTTACTATTTTTGTGTAACTTAATAACTAGATGATGTAGCTCGAGATTTGTTAATTTCAAATCTCGTAAGACTAAAGAACAAAATATTATTTATTAATATGATAATACATTGGATAAACTTCTCATACTAAATTAACTAAAAAACCCCAATTAAAAGACTAACTAACTATACCAATAAATATAAACTCAAGATAATTTTCTGACAACAACTTTGGACATTCTATCGCTTGACGTTCTAACTCTATCCCTAATTTTTCAAATTGTCATATCATTTCGTTTTTTTTAATACAAACTTAAAGGTAATCTTAATTTTAGTAAAATTCAAAAGAAGGTTGTCTTGCAAAATGCAGAAAGAGTTGGTTGCAAGCCAATAATGTAGCGAGAGCATATTGGCCTACAAAAAGAAAATTGCAAATAAAATATTAAATTGAATTAGCAATATGTTGCTATTGGACAAACATTTTTGTTATGATAATATTCTTAGTACCTACTAAGAAAGTCGCCAAAGACAAAAACACTCAAATCGCTGTCAGGCCTATCCCGATGACGGATAAATAGTCTATTAAGCCTGATTTACACGGTGCGATTTCATTGCCTGTGACATAACATAAGTTAAAGCAACAGTAAAAGTTGCACCTACTAAACATTTTAGACAATGCAAGTCATTTGCTTTAATTTTATTGTATGACAAGAAACTTGCAACGTGTAAATGGGGCTTAATACTGTAAATTGCCACAGTCAGACCGACAACTAAGCATAACATATTTTCCCTTTCTACATTTGACCATGTCTTAAATAGGCAATTTTTCACCTTTAGACGCGGTGACGCTATTATAATTACGTTTCCGACACGCAAATCGCACAGAATTTTGATATCTGAACCATGCAGTGTAGCGTGAAGGTTTTATTGCCTTAAATAATTTTCTTTGCTAAGTTAATGCTAGGCCGTAATCTCTATGGAAGCATTTTTACGATAGGTATTAGTTTTATTAGCTATTTGTCGGCAATTTGATTTGGGTCATCAGATTGTTCCAGCAAATTAAGTTAAATAAAATTATTGTTACTTCGTATGAAGAAATAGTGGGTCAAAGGCTAGGGTCAAATGCGACTGTTAGATAATGTCAAAAGTGTGTAACGCAGAAGTAAACAAATATTAATTTGACTTTTTGTCATCTAGAGGGCGCCATTATCAATTTAATGAGAGGTCACATAGCCCATTTATATACTATCGCGGTCTAAAAATGTTTATCAGTTTTCAAATTAGATTCTTTACACACACTGTGTGCAGTAAAGTCTAAAATCATCTAAACCTCTCGTGAAGTTGACACATTACCCTATTGACATTTAACAAACAAAATTGGTTTGAATTTTGAATCATCGACCTTGTGACCTAGATGAGTTCATGCAATTATAAGGCTTAAGGTGGTAAACATTCTCAGACCGCGAGCGTACATACATACATGCATACATACCGGTCAAAATCATAACCCTACTTTTTGCTTCGCCGTAGTCGGGTAAAAAAGAGCCAATAATGAACATGAAAAATTATCTGGAATTTATAATTCATTTATTTAGTTTGGATTTCCGCGCATTATTTCAGGAGAGTAGGTACTATACAGAATGGGCCCGCACTGTCTTCATTCCACTGCATAAAAAAGGTTCTACAAAGAAGTGCAGCAACTACCGCCTGATTGCACTGATATCGCACGCCAGTAAAATTTTACTACACATGTTAAATGAGCGACTGAAGGCCTACTTGTCCAAAGAAGTTGCACCTGAACAGGCTGGGTTTGTTAAGCGGAAAGGTACTCGAGAGCAAATCTTTATAGTGCGTCAAATCATTGAGAAAGCCCGAGAGTACAACAAGCCGATATATATATGCTTTGTTGACTTTACCAAGGCGTTCGACTCGGTGTAATGGCCGATGTTGTGGAGATCTCTTCTTGCTATGGGTACACCCAAACACCTTGTGCAGCTTTTGAGCCGTCTTTATGAGGATGGAACAGCATCAGTGAGAACAGATGGCATACTATCGAATGATGTCAAGGATGTATCATATCGCCGCTCTTGTTTAACATTTACACAGAGCTGATAATGCGGATTACCCTCGATGATTGGACGGACGGTGTATCAATTGGTGGAATGAAAATCTCGAATTTACGCTATGCGGATGATACTACGCTATTCGCGACTAGTATTGGCCACATAGAGCAGTTGCTTTCCAAGATGGAACATGCCAGCTTAGCATTTGGCTTGAGAATAAACAGAAGCAAGACGAAGATGATGATTGTAGACCGTGCAAACAAAAATTCGCCCGAAGTTACCCAGATTGCGAACTGCGATGTCGTACAGTCATATATCTACCTAGGAGGTCTGATCTCAAGTCACGGTGGCTGCGCAGATGAAATCAAGCGACGCATGGCCATAACTAGGTCTGCTATGGACAGGCTGAGGAAAGTTTGGAAGAATCGCAACATCACCAAAGCGACCAAAACCCGGCTTGTTCGGGCATTAGTATTTCCCATGTTCCTGTACTCTGCTGAAACGTGGACACTTAGAGAAATTGAGAAGAACAAAATAGACGCTCTGGAAATGTGGTGCTGGAGGAAAATGCTTGGAGTGTCGTGGACAGAATTTCGCACCAACACAACTATACTCCAAGAACTAGGCATCAAGCAGCGTCTATCGGCCACAGTACAGGCTCGAATACTCCAATTCTTTGGACACGTAACACGACGGGGAAACGATTCCATTGAACGTCTTGTAGTGCAGGGAAAGGTCGAAGGAACAAGAGCACGCGGTAGGTCGCCCATGCGATGGACCGACCAGATTAAATCCGCAGTGGGCGGCCCACTACACGAATGCACACATATAACAGCCGACAGAGAAAGATGGCGTCGCATCATCAGGCAAATCACGGCTGTCCGAAATCTCACTGCAACCTGATGACCACGACCGCTCTATCAGGAGTGTACCGACAAAGAAGAGGTACTATACAAGCTTTGGCCGCAACCAGGCATTAATGGAACCCCGTATGTGTGCCTCGGCTACGCCTCTGCCCACATTTTCACGTTTTGTCCATCAATGACCTTTTTGCAGGCCGCGGCAGTAATGTACTATATTTACGTCTCCCTAGGCCTAGGTATTACAAGACCCTCAAAATGTGTTTTCACCTTTGACGCGGTACGTTAATAAAAATACTTTTCCCGCCTCCCGTGATTCGTATCGTACATCAGTCGGTATTGACATCTGCCCGAAGCCCTGTTATACCTGATTGGCTTTTAAAAGTTACGGGTAGTGCTGTCAAAATTTTCAGATAGAATAAAGGATTTTTAGCTGGAATACCAGCTAAAAATCCTTTCACTAGTTGAATATTGCGAAAGTTTTCAGTTAAAGTTTACTGTGTGGATATTTGGGGCTTGGTAAAAGATTCGAGTCGTTAAAATTAGTACGAACTTTTCATGATCGTATCTGTATTTGTGATAATTACAAATACCACAGCGCTGTGTTTATGCTCTCTACATTTATTCCATGAAGGTCTTCCCGTTTGACTATTACCCTGTATGTACAGTTACGGACTTTAATTGATGAGCCACCTGGCACTGTTCGTATTTTAGCCGTGTAATGCAAATCGAGTTTATTCGGTTCCCGACACCTTCGTATTAGTAGAAGAAAATTATATTTAATAACTTTACCGGTTGGCTAACCTGAGAGCCAGAACTACAAACTTGACAGCAGAGTGACTACCCAAAGTCAACCAATTGCAGGTCTAGCAACAGTAACCTAGCAACGATTGTTTAAGCGTAGCGATAGTAACGTTAGCATACGGAGAAATATCATTAAGACAACTTCGAAATTAACGTCTCTGACATCGACATTTCAACTGTCACTGTCTTCAGATAAGTTTTCAGAATAATCGAGTTAATAAGCTCTGATTCAAAGGAGGTCAGTATCAAATAGATTGGATAAACTTAATGCAACATTTTATTTATTTTTATCATTAAGAACTTATGGCCTCTCTTATAACCTCTATGGATAAGATTATTTCCGATTATAAGTAATTTATTTGTCATCTTGTTTACGAGCGTGCGGTTTGAGTTTGTGTTTAATCGTGTAATTTCGTGAATGTATGAAACTGTAAAATTGAAAAGTTTGAAGGTGGCTTATCAATTAAAGTCCGTGACTGTACATATGTCTTTACACTCTGCATAGATACAAAAATAGTTGATCCAAAATAAAAACGTACCTACCTTCGTTTATCTAACACACAAGTCAACTCTAACTCGACTAAAAAACTTATAAAAGAAACAAAACTGACGCGTCGAACATTTCTAAAAAAGAAAAAATGTTTACCCATAGTGTTGCGAGCGCAAAAAACAAAATAATTGAATCGGGAAGGGGTCGCCCCAGCCTTGGCGTCGCGCGTTGATTGGCCGATATTCAAATTGAGAACTAACGAGATATCGTGCGGCGTGTGCGCCTGATGACGTTTTACGGTGCGGCTAATATATTTCCTATCGCCTTAGGGAAGGTATAAGGGGTAATGAGCCGAGGAATGGGGGGAGTGACTTAAAAATTGCACGATGATATTGGTTGGCAGGGTTGGGTAGTATACGATATTTATTTGTATCTTTAAAAAAAAAAAAAAAAACTATGTAGGATAGGTCTTGCTTGAGCTTTTGCGACGTACCAGGGTTCACATCAAGATTGAAGACAAAAAATATTAACAGACAGCCTCCTTTTTTTTTGTTTATTAATCAAAAAGAGTTTACATGCATTTGTTTAGACTGTAAACATACCGCACAAACCATCGCGGGCTACTTATAAAATTGCATCTTTTGTTTGGATGTTTTATAATGCAATTTAAGACACTCACACCATCACGTGTAATTGTCATCTCAATGTTCTGTTGTGGCACTGGAAACCATTGTAGTACCTATGTTTTTATTGTTTACCATAATAATAAGCATGTAATAAATAAACACACAAAAGCTTACACGTGTCTAATAAACACGTGTTGTATATGAAATAACATAATTTATTATACAGGATGCTTCCGCTGTTGCTTCCATCGTTCACAGTATACAGATTGAACATGATGTGCGTTTTTCCTTGTAAGGCTCGCGTTCTGAGAATCAACATGTTGTAGATGTGATCGTGAGGAATCACATTATTACGCTAATTCTTACGAGAAAGGAGAAATTGCTTCATATTTATGTCGGCTCGTGTGTATACTTTTAGTAATTAGAAGTTGTACTTTCATATTGCTGCAGTGGAAGTTTTCACAAAGCTAAACCTGTATTTTAATAATAATGCGCCTGTCATTATCTAGCTATAATAATAATATAATGTTCTTGGTTGCATTTGCACAGTGCATACAGATCCCTGTATCATTATGCAAATGCACCTAAGGACATTATAGTTGGTTGATGCCTCATTCCATTTACAATTGTCTAAGCTTGCTTCAGTCTCTCGTACGCCTTCTAAAAGTCCGGGACCCCATGGTCCCGAGATATGTAAATATAATAATATAATGCGTGCTATAATCATAATAATAAAGGCTATTTTGAAATCTGGCTAGGCTCTATAAAAAAAACACTAGATACCTACCTATATTTAAACAGACATCCACCTCTTAAAAGGGCTCATAATCAGCTACTTATTCTCGTATAACCATGAAAAAGTTCGAGAAATATTAGTTTTTATATTTCCTATAAAACCCATGAATTTCATGACATCATAAACCATCGTATCTCAAGATGGTTGCCTATGAAAACATGGCGGGTGTTTACTTGGACCTTATAGGATGACATTCATTATTATACATATTGTAGGTTTATTTTTATATCAAGGGTAAAAGTGTTTCGTTGTTGACTATCTACATGTTAAGAGTCTATCCCTGCATTTTTATTGACGATTTTCTATTACGAAAACGTGATCACATTACAATCATTATTTTGGGTCTGCTAATTCACAAAGTCCGAAGGCAAAAATATCTACTGTCAATAACATATCGTGTAAGTATTTTTACGTCAAGAAAGTATTTTGAAGTAATTTCTTTCAGTCGAAGTTTTCCTGAATTAATGTCCTTTTTGAAGTAACAGAAAATTAAATTGTCATCACGAACATCAAAGTGAAAATCCATTACTTTAGGCACATTACTTACCTTTTAGTTCTGATTACTATC
This sequence comes from Lithophane ornitopus, assembly GCA_948473465.1. NCBI lineage: Eukaryota > Metazoa > Arthropoda > Insecta > Lepidoptera > Noctuidae > Lithophane > Lithophane ornitopus. The sequence continues at coordinate 3,679,814 of OX419629.1, forward strand.
TCCAAAGACTTCCTCAATAAAATCGGATAATAAATAATGTATAACATTGTTGGTTAGGGAATGACAGTGTCAGTTACTTTTCTGGTTAATTTAAAGTCTCCGGCTTTAATGGCGAACTTTATGTACCGGCTTTTATGTGCCAATAAAGTTTCTTTGAAACGAAGCAAGGCCGTTAATCTAGAGACCTAATAAAAAAAAAAGTTGCCGATGGCGATGATAGCGTGGTTATTTTTTTTAACAAAAGAAAATTCTTTTTCAGCCTCCTCGCCCGGACTGTGTTACGGACTTCGGTATTTTTTACGCAACAAAACGAAGTCGTCGGAAGACGAACGTCGTCTCGGAGAAGCTCCTGGAACGACATCAGAAATGAACATCTTCAGGTGAGTTGTGATCGGGCATAATCTAAGTAGGTTTTTTTTTTTTTCCTAGGACCCACCTTGGATTTAAAAGCCATATTGTAGTACCTAGATCACAACCTAGATCTACAAGACAGCTGCGTTGTAAATAAACTTATGTATGAAGAGAGTGAAAAGTTATAGGCTATCTCAAAAGGAAGGGAATCCGACACACCGATTTCTGAGTGCCCCAAGCCAGAGTGCCAGTCGTCTTGAAGAATAACTTGCTAAGCAGCTCTAGTGTATCCGTTTCGGGATACGACACAATGTCGTTTTTGGACGAAAGATGAACTAATTAAGCTTATCTGGCAGGATTTGGCCCCCTTGCACCACAAATGTCTAAATGCATTTAGCACTAAATAATATTTCAAACACAATTCTACCTTTATCATGTTTAGCGTTTGACAGAAACAGAACGATGTTTTAAATGTCTTTAGCGCTAAATGCAATTATTGATATTTGTGGTAGGTTTCGGAGTAAACTCCACAACATAAGGAATCCTAGTGTGTGAGCTTGGCTTATTGTCTATACTATCTATTCTAATATTATAAAGAGGAAAGATTTGTTGTTTGTTTGTTTGTTTGCATTGAATAGGCTCCGAAACTACCGAACCGATTTGAAAAATTCTTACACTGTGAGGAAGCTACACTATCCCCGGCTGACATAGGCTATATTATATTTTCAAAAAAAAATAGGGCTCTTTACTAAAACTCCAATAATGTAACCCAAAGTGTAAAAAATTTCCTAAAATAGCCGTAGATAAGTACTTAGTGCTACCCGTGCGAAGCCGGGGCGAGCAGCTAGTTACCTATAATTTACGAAAACTTGTTTTACCTTTCAAACTAAACGATGATCAGTAAATTCGAAGTACTTAAACACAGTTTATCAAAATCAGACTCTGCCACAAAACTATTTCCACATCAAAGTTAACACGAGTATTTTATGATGTAAAGTGTACCGACATAGGAACAGACTGCTAGCCCATCACCTACAAGTCGGACTACATGAACCCTGACAACTCGGGTAGAATAAATAAGTAGCTGACGTACCTACGCCTAGGTAACTAACACGCAAAATTTTGTTACCTCTGTTTTCTATTGGGTAATCCTAACTATAATATTTTAAATGCGAAAATGAGTTTGTTTGTTTGTTACGCTTTCACACTAAAACGGCTGAACGGATTTGGATGAAGGTTGGTACAGGGGTAGAGAAGGACATAACCTTTTTATTAGGGTTCCGTACCCAAAGGGTAACAACCTCATGAACCGTGATAGCTAGACAGTTGAAATTTTCCCAGATTATGTATTTCTGTTGCCGCTATAAGGGGCTCCCATACTACAACAAACGTGATTTTTTTGCTCAATATTGAAAACGGCAACAGGTAGACGCTTGAAATATTCACAGAATATTTAGTTACACATTCACTTTAAACAAATATTTAAGGGGAGCTCCCATACAACAAACGTGTTTTTTTCCGTTTTTATAGATAAATGGTACGGAACCCTTCGTGCGCGAATCCGACTTGCACTTTGCCGGTTTTTATTTTTATACTGGATGACAAAAGAAGTCGCGGGCAGCACCTAGTCTCATTAACACGTGCTAAAATAGTTTGGTTTTACCTTGAGCAAAGGCACTTTGTATAGTTTATGGTTACATGAAGAAATTTAAAATGTGAGTATAAAATGCTCGCCCCACATTGCATCGGATTTATTAAAGAACGAATTTTTGGTATACTATGTATGTCCACTTACATTCGGGGAATACAGGAGATTATATTTTTAGATATATTATTGAGATCAGCTGATTAAATGAACAACAAGTAATCATTTTGAGATTCCGTGAGATTTGAAAGATTCCTACCTAGAAACCAGTAAGATGGTAAAATCAGTTACAAAACCGAAATTGATACCAAAATTACTATTTTCAGACATTACTTATCGAAGTCAAAGATATAAACGGATGTTGTGTCACGATTTACGGTCACCCATAAAAGTTTCTTCAGTCTGTGAAAATAGGGAGGCATTTCCTAGGAAATACAGATACTGTATATTGCCAAAACGAACAAATGAAATACCTATTTCCAAAAATGATGTCAATAAATCTAATTCAATTTTTCAGTGCATGACTCTTCAGTTGTCTAACATCTATTGTAAAAAATTCACTGCCTCCAATCATACTCGACAACAATTACCAATCTTTTTCAAAACTTCAATTTCTATACCCATTTCACTATCCATCCGCTCGAGCGCTTCGATGCTAGACTGTATAACACTTCAATCGCCACTTCCAGCGATTGAAGCAGGCAAACAGTGGACCAGGCGCTTCCAATCCGTCCGCTAATTGAATATTGCCCAAGGGTGATATAACTCTTGACAATATACGAATCTGTGAGGACTATATCCGTACAGGGAGCCAGTTGTTTTGCTTAAACAACAATTTATGTACGTCAGGGAATAAAAAATGGAAAAAAGAGTTTCGGGTAGTGCTTGTAACGTTCGACCGCGGTCACAGGTTTATGTTACCAAAGCGAGAATTCGGCGGTACGTGTTGACCTCTGGAAATAGGAGAGTATATGTATGTGAAGTTATAACTAGTATTTCTATAGACTATTAATTTGGCTGTTCGAACAAACATTATCCTTTTACTTTCCAATTTTCAGCATATTTTCATTTACGATGTTAATACATTTAGTTACAGCCTGTAATATGTACGCCTATGATGTACGAGTGACAAACGTGTACAACCATCATTATTACACACGTCAAATGATCTCAGAAAAGCATGCGCAAAATAGCCCATAACATAAATCAGACGACAAAAGAAACCCCATAATGTTCGTTACTCAGAATTTTATTGCGTCTAAATGACGTACAACGAAATACCAACGTTCGGTTAGCGTATATACGCTTTAGTTTTATCGCCGCGTTTAAGGGTTAAGTGCGAAAAGGAATGTAGATACGTCGCATGGACGTGGAAATACTTTCGCGGGTTATAAGTACTCACATGACGTTTATGAGGCGTGGATCGTTGTCGGTTCGTCTTTTGTTCCGTTTATATTATTAGATTAAACAATAAATAGCCTTTTGTGCGTCTATTGGCCGTGGGTCGATGATTTTCTTTTAAGGCGGGTGTAAATTATGCGTAATGTTAGCGGTAGGATCTTCTTCACACACTCTTTTTAATTTATTCGTGATACGCTATGAGCAACGTTTGTTATTTGCGATGGAACAAAATTGAATATATAACTCATTCTATTTTTCTGATTTATATTTTTGAACCCTGAATGAAGTTAATCAAAATATCAAGTAACCCAGAAAGAAATTATTATGAAAATATAATCAAACGTTACCACAATCTTAGAATCCCAAATAACCCTACTTCCATTTCCCCTTACAACTAAATATCATACAAAATAACCATTACGTCGAAGTGTTGTAGCCCTTCGTAGCAGATCGTAGCACCTCGTAGCACATCGTAGCGACCCGTAGAATACGTTAATGTTTCGTAGACAATGGTTATTGTAACATGTTCACAGTATTGAGGTTACAATAAAATATATTTATATGTCAGTAGGAATACGCTTGGATTGTATGTTCGTTTAATGTTTTTGGTACTTTTAGTGTCGTTAGGTTCATATGTGGAAAAGGGTATTAAGAGATAATGAGAAAAAAAAAATGAAATTATAACCACACTATGTAGCCTAATGACCCTTCCTTTTTTTTTTGTTGTTTTCTAATGTAGATTTTGGCCTTTCTTATTTTCTTTTTTCTCTCTTTTTTCCTTTTTGAGCATTTCTATGTATAAAAATTCATGGCTTTCTGATGAATTGAATCCGCTGGATTTCCAATATGTTCATAGAAATATAATCTGATTGACGTCAGAACTGGGTCCTGATATCCATTGCAGTTCTGTTTCTAGTATCTATTGTTCATTATTCTAGTAGTTTATTAAACATGTTCCATAAACTTCATAATGAACGAATGCACTTCCTATTATAACTCCTTATCAGATATTAGGTACAACAAGTTTAAGATGAAATGAACGAGTTTGACTATAATCTAGACTAGACATTAATTTGCACTATATTGATCTCCCCAAATAGAAGTAGAGTTACACAAGCAAGAAGGAAAACAAGAAAATAATTCAAGTATAACTTAATTTACCGCTTTGAATGAACCGTAAGATACACTCATTCAGTATAAACCTTATCATCCTAATCCCAAACCTCGGAATTAAACTGCAACCTAACAATGGCTTACAAAATTTTATTCAAACACAATTCGCGAAGTGGATATCTTTCGATAATGACTGCTATTCATACTAACAATACAGCCAGTCCGGATCTATAAAATCTCTCCATTCAAGACGTAGGTGCCTTATTCAACAGGATTTCTTACGAACGAGGCTCTATAACAATTCATTATAAGGCCATTGAGCTATTTCTATTGTTAACTTGGCCCATTATAGTCTCATTTAGCTTAGACCGTATTATAGGGTTAACAATGGCACTTTGTCGGTTCAATTATATCACGGGGATGTTCAAGTAATTCGGGGTTGATGTGTTGATGGGTTACAGTATTTATGAAGTATAGAGCGCGCTAACGGGACGTGGATTACAAAGTGATTAAGCGGCATTTCTATATTCATTTTGGTAGTAAAATGGTCACGTAACCAATGTTAATATGCAAAAATTCAGAAATTTAAGGTTAAAAATAAAAACTTCCAGTCTAACTGTATGCAGCTGAATACCAGTATTTTACATGGAGCGACTGCCAATCTGACCTCCACAACCCAGTTATGGGTAACACTATACCCCTTGGTAAGACCGGTTGTCAGACTTTTGGGCTTCTGACTACCCGTCACGACTGTCAAAGATCTACGAATAATAGCCGGGACCAACAGCTTAAATGTACTTTCCGAGTCACGGAGGGGTCTTGATATGTAATGGATAGTCACCCATTCTCGACAAGCGGCAATCGACTCGTGCGACCAGTTAGCCGCGAACCCCTCAAAATATACAAATATAGTATCATCCAAAAATGATCGCATCCTCATAAAGTATTGCACGACAATATTGGCTAGTGAAGGTTCCAAAATAACTGAAGTGGGTGTCATCACGCGAATGGACAACATATTATTTCCTTTTTGCGATCGGATTTAAAATTAAATTAAATTGAGTTGTAGTAGGTACTTTATGAACAGCGCTCCATAGTTTAGTAATAAACCGTGATCGTATTGCGTTTCGATTTCTGAGTAGGTATAGTTCTATGTGATATTGTCTTGAGATGGAATGTGATAGTGTACGGTTATTGTGTGGGTAGGGTGCAGGTTACGAACCTAGCAAGCTCTTATTATGAAGCAGAGACGAAACCGTACGCTGCCATACATGATACGCTTTGCTTTTGAGGAAACAGGTTTTTAAAGTCGAACAAGCTATTTGACAAAAAATCGTTTATATTGTTCGAATCATCATAACATCACATCAAACATCTCAACCTCCAACTATGTTGAACTATTTTTGCCATCGGGGTAACGTGTGGGTTTCACAAAATACATAAAAATATAATCGATATGTTTAGGTTATAAAGCAAAGAGGCACATTATAAAAGTTTTTAAATACTTTCTAGTAGGTACATGATTCTACGCATAAATGAGATACCTGAGTAATGCTACTTTAGGGTTATGAGGAACAGAGTGTAAAGTTCACTCATCCACCATAGAAAAGGGAGGATCCTCCGACCAGACGGGTGTTGTATCTGGCGGGTAATTACCCAACGATTGATGTTGGATTCTTGTATAAATGTCCATCGCACGGATTGTGCAATGCAGGATTTATGTGACGTCAGGTCTTTCATGCGTAGTTTGCATGTGGCGATGTAGATGCCGCCACACTACTAACTAGTAAAATCTTACCAGCAGCGTTAATTATAAAAGTACTATTTATATGATAGGAATAGTTATTGTCTTTATCATCGAACTGAAGCGTACAAAGGATTATCTCTGTGCTAACTTTTTTTTGATAGACGGGCACATATGAATCGTGCACTAATTTCTAATACCAACTCCACACGATCCAACAGACCGACCGACGATATGTCCAAAATTCAGCTGATCTCGCGAAAATAATTGAAAAGCAATACAGCGCAGAGAACTGCGAACCGGCAACAACTAAACGTGTTTATTCATTCCCCACTGCCGAGAGTACCTCTGCTCTCTAGTAGTTTCTAGAACAACTTCATACCGCGTACTTTAAGTTGGCAAGTTCGTAAAACAAATAAGGCATTTGAATTTCCCTGCCCACTTCCAATTGAATACCCCGACTTGGAGTTTTGAACTCACCGACGCTTTAAAAGTCATGTTTTAAAAAGCTGCTAAAATAAACTAAGGGAAACTTTGTTCCACTGTGAACGGTAAAGATGTATCTATTAGGTTTTTAATGTGTTGCTAAGTGGGTCAATCTTTTAGTTAGATTTACCAAATAGACTATTTCAGTGGTGCAAGGGTTTTTTAGTGTATCAATGTGCAAGCAGGTCTATTTACGCCTGCTTATCTCACTTAAATGTGACACATATTATAGACTTGTTGAGAGCATGTCATTGTCAGTCTTGTGTACACGACGTATGTATACTTTCTATAGCTTCCTCAGTAAGTAAAAGGTTGAAGGTTAGGTTTTTATTTAGAAAAAATGAATTACTTTTTGTTTGTTGGCGTCATCATAGCACGCGGATATAGATCACATAGATCCAAATGTGAGTACTGCATGTATGTATGCTTGCGCTGGTTATATAATAATATATATTATTTGGTCATATTCTGTTTTACTACTCCTTTACATTGACTAAGCTTGGTGATGATGGCATATTCAGCTATTCAGGAAAACACGAAGTGGTTTTATTTAATTACTACTAGTTACCTACTAGTCATAATTGCCTTAATTGCTTGTATAAAACTTTTCCAAGTAACCATCCAATGTTTACTGTATTGTCAATAATTTGGGACCACAGTTGTGAACACTATAATAATATTGTGGGCTCGAACACGTTTTCCTCAACTCGCGTGTCAAATAAATTACTAATAACTCTTCGTTTTTCCTCCGTGTACAAGGAAGATGAAATGGAAAAAGGAAATCTTACAAATCCATGATAGATATTAAATGTAACCGAAAAATACTGGTAATTTCGATGTTAGTTGTTTGTAGTTTAGATGTACAGTCGTCCAAGCTATTTCTTATACAGGTTAACTTGCAACTACTTTTAAACGATGCAGTGAGTATGCTGAGTAGTCAATTCTTTTTCGTCACTCTCTTAAATATGTCATTAAGTTTTTGTAATACACACGCAATAAAAATATTGATAGTGGCAGCGTAGCGGAAAGATCTCTGCCTCGTTGGTTAGCATGAGGTCTTGGGTTGGATTCCTAGGTCGGGCGGAGTGTTATTGGGTTTTTCCAACAGGAATTTCTCATTAGCAGTCCGGAGTCTAGAATTGTGCCCGGTTGATGGCAATAGGCTCGCCCCTATAACATGGGACTTAAACAAAACTGGCGAAATGTGGGTGCGCTATAGTACACCTCTTCTTATAAAATAACGTTAAAATAGCGTTACGTATAGTTTCAGTATCGATAAATTCTACCGTCCGGATCGTTACTAAATTAATAGTTGAAGATTTCGTTTCGATAGATTTTTGTTATATCGCCAAGATATTAACTACTACTAACATAATGAACTATACATAACGCTATTGCGTAACGTTATCGCACCGCTATTTGAATATCGTTTCAAGTCCCTGGTTTAAAGTTTCTCTTTTTCACATTTTGTGTCGATACGAGCTATCTAAAACTAGTTCTTACCGTAGTAAGCAGATTATCCAGTCAGCAAGGCAGCCAAGCCAGTTTATATCGCCGTGAAGGCTCTTCTAATGCACTTCTTAAGCCCGTACACACGTTAGCAGAACTCGAGGGTCATCCGTAAGAAGCCTTCTTAAATACAGTGGGTTACAACATATGTGCAAGTTAAACACCATAATGAGAATATTTAGTTTATAAAACAAGATCATTTTTTAAATGAATATCTTTTTCCAAAAAAAAACATTTTTTTTTTCTCAGAAACTTGTGCTCTTTTTTTGGGCGAGTGCAAGTTGTAAGCCCATAATTATTTCTAGTAAAAACACAAAACAATAAACACGTGTGTGTCTGAAATTGATACTGAACAAACTACACTCAGTAGGTACTGGCTTTTATTCTGTAATACGATGTAAACCAGAATTGCGAAAACGTCACGGCCAAAGTCGCAGCTTAAACTTAGTCTTATAATTGTTTCCGAGGTGTCCCTACGACATTGTTATTCAAAGTGTGCCGTTCACAAATCGTGGGCTTCTTAATTGCGAGCGTAATTTAATATTTTTCCAAAAGGCCATTATGTACGAGCCGCCTCCCTGCCATCTGCTGGGAGTGTTGGGACACTGATGACGTAATAAGTGCTTTGTGATGATAGAACTATTTACTTATCTAAATCTTTGAAAACATGCTTTATAGGCTTATGAGTCACGTTTTAATTGATTACAATGCTAGCTTTCCACTACAAATGAGAAACATAATTATAAATTAACTAAATCTTGACCAGTCTTTTCAGACAATCGGCTCTCTAAATCTGTAAGAATTGAAATACCTACTCAATATAATAAATATTGAGTATTTCAATTCTTACAGATTTGCATTCCACAATGTTCAAACTTACGTGGTAGGTTTTACAAACGGTCGGGCGCAACAAAGTAGGAGAGAGGAAGAGGCCTTTAATGTGCTGAATTAGTTGTTATACTAACATGTAATTTAAAATTTGTTTGTCATTTAGTTAATATATTCATTAATATCAAAGTCAAGTCATTTGCTCGACGTTGAAATCGAACTTAGCACCTCAAGTTCTGTAGCCGCATTTACAACTTTTATCTAATAGTACTAGCTATCAGTGTCAATTGTCAATATCCCACAAAAATTATGACACTGACAGATCTTGAACGTGGTTTAGTCATACTGATTGCGTTCAGTGCATTCGTGAAATTCACCCTAAAACAGTTTAAAAACAATTGAGCATAATGTAGAATGAGGGTTCCGAAATGACGTTCACTAAGTGGCAGCACTGAGACGTTAGGTCCGAGTTCGTGTCAAAAGTTTCTTTAGTCGTGACTGAATGATGAAGGAATGAATGAAACGAATCATGAACGTCATCATAAAGTTTTATGTTTATTGTCGAAATGGAAGACCTCTGGTCAATGTGGTCGCTAACTGGAGGCGTGAATTTTCATGAAAACTCCTCATTGGATAATCATTTACTATGACACAACCTATTTATTTACTTCTTATTTCTTTCAATATCCAATATCAGCAACACTACCTATAACATGCTCAGTCGATAGGTTGTGAACGTTTCAAAGGCTCATAGAACCTTGTTATCCGTCGTAAAGGAGATCAGTTATGACGTCACACGCAGTTGAACACAATAAGCTATCTTAGTGGTACACTTTACTTACGTTGTATATCAAATATCGTGAAACTAAGCCTTGAGAAACACAGTGTGATCGAGTGAATATAGTGACTGTTTTTTGTAAGGATATCAACTTAATATGACTTCTTTTTTATTCTTCTTCCTCAATTTGATAAGTCATGAATCGTTCTAGAGCTAAAATTATAAGAAGGTTATTTAAAAAAAATGCTTTTCTTCTATACTTTTGGCCGCGGAGGTATTATTGCACTTGTCTATGAAACAACAGTTTTTTTTTGATAACCGACGAAAAAGTTCTACGTTAGGACCATGTGCTGAATACATGGTTACAGTTTGCGCGTCATTGTCACTGCCCACCCTGTATTGCTTTACCTTTTACATTTTCAGAACGACGAATCACGAATAAATAGTCAACCAAACAACCAACAAGCTAAAGGAAATGTTGCTGCTGTCGAACCTTAAAATCACGTATCCCATGTTCCGATACCTACCCTAATATTCCATAAGACTATGCCCGATTTGAAGGTATTCATTTAGTCGTCGGGTTAGTGAAAATATAAAAATATCACATTCGTCACTAATTTCATTATTTTAATAATTAGCAAAGCTAATGGATTACTATTTACAAGTTTACAGTCCGAAGGACTAACGTAAATGTTCTTGCGATCATTTGAATGTATGTGTATTTTAATTACTATAAAGCAGATGATGATAATTATATGTATTTTAATTACGGATTCAATACGATACGAATACGATGAAATGTTAGGATATAAATACCAAGATCTTGTAAAGAGCACTTTTCATCGAGAACTACATCGAACACATTACATAATAAACTAATAGGTAGGTTTTTTTTAAGCAATGAAATAAGTTTTCTATAATCGTCTGCAAACTCTCGACTGTCCATATTAATTTGATGATCTTTCTATCCATCTTCGATGTCGTACTTATGTTTAACTCGTGCTCATATGGTATTTGTATAAGTTTCGCATCCCACACTGGTTTCACAAAGCCTTGCACTTCGAGACACCGACAAGTTGCCAGTTGAGCTAAGTCTTGTAAACTCTTGTTACAACTTGCAACAATAATGTTATGGTGCATATCTTGCACAAGTGTTGCAGTATTTTTGCTTGGTAGCGAAAATTGAATTTAGGCTTTCTTGTATGGGGCACTTTGTTATACATATTTCGTTATCGTATACATCGTTAATCGTCATTCCAACTACACTGAACTGGACATACTCTGTGTGATTGGAGTGCGTTCATGTAAATAGGAATATGTACTCAGTCAGGCAGATATTGAATTCACGACCTACCGCCCCGAAGGGTGATAGTGCTAGGGGCTAAACGATTTTAGTGTACACAATACCAATACATAGAAACATACTTCTACATGGAGTGAAACTGGAGTTTACTCAGTTTACTATACCACTTCGAAGTTTAATGGTACTTGTAGGTTCTCTCCAAATGCCACAACTGTGCTAATACTATGTAATTGTGCAACATTGTTGTCTTATGTCACCACTTCAGTCGCTGTAATTTAGTGCAACATCTGACTTACAGTATAGAGGTCAGTGATCTTAGAGAACATCACATTGTTGCTACTTTTTAATGAAGCAGATATGAGATTCTTATTGAATTGTCAAAGAATTTAATTCATCCAAGAGATTTAGTTTTAATTAAAATAAGTGATTAGTTTAATCTCAGCTCGTTTAAGTACGCACATCGATGCAAACCAATTAGTTATTCAAGACAATTGACGCTACACACAATACGTTCGGGTAGAGTGGACTAAGAAAGGGCGCCAACTTTAGCGCATGCGCCCAACAAAAACAGACCAAAAGACCTCCAGTCACGCGGAGCCAGTCTTCGCGGAGACGTCGTACAGAACGGACGTCGCTCGAACTAATAAAAATTACATCTCGCGAGTGTTGAGACTTATAATGATTCGGTTGGTGGTTCGGGGTTTAGTTAGGTAGTAGCGTGCGATGCGCGGCTTGCGCGATGTTAGCTTACGTGGTCGTGGTACTGACAGTGTTGGACGTCTGTGTGCCGCTGTACCATCACCAGTTTGCGGTGTTCGTCCCCGGTGGGCCAGAGACGGCCCACGAACTGGCGCATAGACATGGCTTCATTAATCACGGGGAGGTAAGTGTGGATGGGATGCTGCGGACAAGTGATCTATCTTGCGTTGTTTTTCTTTCATTTCTGCGAGGACTAAGAAAAAGCTTATTGTACGGACGTTATTAATGAACTGTTTGGAGTGGGGATTATGCCTTCTTTTCTTATGAGAAGCGTACTTATAGTTGAGTTTTAATTTGGGAAAATATTTTTTGAGTAATTCTGAAAACAGAAAAGCTCTAGGGTTCAAAATATCTCTATCAGGTTTTGCCATGCTGTAGAGTACCTTATCAATTATTAACTTCCTTTCGTGTCCATAAACGGTTCAAGCAGAATTTCAAGTACTTGGTTCTAATACTAGACGCGGTAGTACCGTTTAGATTCAAAGTCTAGATAAAATAAAATAGCTTTAGCGCATTGCCTGAAACACGAAGTATAAGGAAATCCTCTCAATGTGCTCGTTTGAAGTAGCATGATACGATTTCTTTCAATTTTGAAGTCTTCTGAGTTATGTTTTTTTCTAAGTTCCATAAGTGTTTTAGCACCTTAAGACGTATGATTCACATAATTTATTAAAGCCTGTCATACGTATTTTTAAGGTTCATGTTTATGTAATGGCTCACGTAATATTAATAAATTTTTCTGTATAAAAATATTCATTGAATTTTGATTTGGAATGTGGCATGGTAAAAAATAATAAATCTGTAGGCAAAAATTGTTCATTTTATTCATGCACATATATTATGATGCTCAGACTATGTTCAATGAATGAAAATAGCAATTTTGGTGAAGCGATGATGAGGTTGACCAATATTCATGTTAGTTAGAAAATAAATGAAATATTTTTGATGAAGGCATCATGTATCATTATTATCGTTATCATTTAATCATTTGGTACCATAATGTGTGTAAAGTTGGGGAGAGGCCTATGTCCTGCAGTGTTTGCAATAGTCTTTCGGCTGAAATGATGATGTTGATGGTGTAATGTACTACTGCCTCTACAAACGTTCAGAATTAGGCATAAATATAATAAGTACAAAATTGACTTGGGAAAGTTTTAATGGGAAAATGTTTATTTCGAAGACGGAAAATATTTTTTTCATTGCTTACCTATTCATTAGTATGTTATACTTATATAACATACTATTCATTTGGTATCATGGTACATCAAAAACCTGTTATTTTGAAAACATATACAGTAATGAATATTTGTCTTAAAGTTAACACATTATTATTTACTAACTTCCGCCAGCGGCATTTGCCCGCGTGATATCTTTATAAATTATAGCATATTATGTTAACTCAGTGATAATATAGCATTCTACTGGTGAAATAATTTTTAAAACCAATCCAGTAGTTTTTGGGTTTATGCATTACAAACAAAAATACAAATCGTTTCTCTTTATGATATTAGTGTAGAAAAGTAATTTCATTTATGTAAACGCTATGTTTCATAAAAATCATTCTGACGTTTCAATAATGTGAGGAAAATGTTACAGACATCCTTACTAATACAATAACTGCCAAAGTTTTGATACATTTAAACTTTCAAGGCAACTGAGCGTAGTGAGCGTGCCTTCGAGGGAAACTTTACTAAATGTGTTGAATAAAAATAGTGAGATTTGGGCCTCATGTGGTTAGTTACAAGTTAAAACATGGCTCAAAAGGTTTGCTATAGTTTTGAAATAGGTTAGGATGAAAATGCCGGTTTATATTGAAGTAAAATTTGTGTAAATAATGTTATACAACGTGTTCCCTTTGATATCCCATAACTCTAGGGTATTCATAAGACCATGTCTAAGAATATACTGGCATATGAATTATTTTTCAATACATTTTTTTTTTCGTTTTTTGATACAAAATATTCCGACAAAGTCACGATTATTTATCTAAAACACACCGTGAAACATGTATATGAAAAAAAAAACAAGAAATGAGGACTATTTTTGTACATAACAAAAAAAATTACAACGTCGCATTTTCTTACCTTTATATTATGAAAGATTGGTTTGAATGACAATCGACTCGTACATATCAATGAAACTTAGATACACGCATCGAGAGTTTAGTGTTATGTTAAATATCTTCGAAATTATGTATCTATTTTTGAACACTTGTTCCCGGATTTTTTGTATTGTTTTTCCTTTTAGTATAGAACCTTGGAGTTATGGGACATCAAAAGGAACACGTATATGTTATTATTTTGCTTAAATTATTGTAAAGTAAGGAAACTCACCAATAATATTATGACTATGTGTTTTAACAGCTTGTAAGACACTGAACGAGAAAATAATAGAAGGTTTATTGTTATAACGCCATTGGGCGCTTAGTGACCTTCAAAGTGTTAAAATTAATCAACTAAAATAATTCAAAAGTTACTAATATTTGATCAATTACCAGTCAGCGTGTTTTTGCATTTCAGTAATAGTTAATGAGACTGCATGACGAATTGATTAATAGGATTATATGGTAAGCTAATAGCGTTAACTAGACACGTGCAATACTATCGGATATTTTTATTTCGTTTTATTTCATTGATATAATGAACACTGATGATGAACATGAATCTGTAGGTATAATCTGTTTCATGAAAATTAGTAAATCTGATTATCATTTTAATTAAATTGATTATAATTAAAAAAACATCGAATCAAAACGAATAGGTTCAGACCAAAAGTAAAAAAAACAAATACACCGTGCTTATTGAATAACCGATATCAATTAATTGCAACTAAATATTTTTTTCTTTTATATAAGATCCACAGTTGGTGATACTTTATTCACAGTACAATCTAGCCTATTAGCTAATAAGTAATTAAAGTATAACTTAAACTGCTAAGTAACTATAAAATTAAGAAATTGTCCATTAACGTCTTTCTTTTTCACTTTATGTTACTAACTAAATATCGCATAACTAAGTAGTGAATAATTCAAATATTCGTAGATCGAGTGATCGAAGAGTAAATAATGATATAATCACAGGCATATTGCCGCGTCACGATTAGATAAGCAAAATAAATACCGCGCCGCTTGGAAACGTGGAACATTCTGTTTACGCGGCAAATTATTCCCGGAGATGTTTGAATTTAGAATATTATTTTAGTGAAGGAACTATGGTCGCATAAGTTCTTAGGAGTATCTTTGTATACCTAATACCTACAGAGAGTAATATTTTTGTCCTAATACTCGTTTCAAGAAAAATAAAAAAAATAAAAAATACAACTACTTTTAAAACGAAAAGAAATAGATAAAACCCTTTAATAAGGTGTCACGATCATCGATGCGCAACAAATCGAAGTCTTTATTATAGTTCAAAAAAGCTCAAATAAATTGGTAGAGTATTATTATTATGTCGTTTATTAATCTTCTTCCTTAAAGATACTTTTTTAAATATTTGTTAAAATACAAAGATACTGGTAGGCTACTATTTTTATATTTTTAAATGTTTTTATATTTAAAAATATAATTTATATATGTAAACAATTAAATAATGGAAATAAATACAAAGATTATTATTATCTTCGTTAAAATTCCTCTGGTTAAACGAGTTTTCCACACGATTTTTCCTTTACCTTACCATATTACCTTTACCTTACCTTGTTTCAGGTTTAAAGAAAACATGATGAAACTTTTACATAAACTACACTCTCGCCTTAACTTACAAGGCGTTATTTTAAGCAACTGAGGCTCTTCTTTTATTACCAGCTATGGAAATATGTGAACCGAGCAATTTAGCGCTAAATATTCTAGGCTAATTTTATTCAAACTTTGTTCTGGCGTTTTCGTGCGATTTCGTTAGTTAACGGTCTGTAAATGAAAGGCATAACTCTGATGCTTTTGACTATGAAATGGAATATTTTAGTTACAAACTCACGTAAAGGCTGTATAGTAAATTCCTTTGCTACTGGAATTGTTTAAGTAGAGTAGTTCTCGTGTCTATAGTCGAAAATATTTTTAATTTTTTAATTAAGTTTTCGAATAAGACACCTGTTTGATCCTGTTTTGTTTCATTTTCTTTATCTTAATATTGTTCCTTTATTTTTTGTTGCCAGTAAATTATTTGTATTAAGTAGCCATATAGAAACTATTTGCCAAGTTAAGATAATATTAATACTGTTTCTACGATATTTCGTATAACTACTAATATTCTATAGATTGTTATCTATTCTCGCAAATCATGTGGGCAGATAAGGTAAACGAGTCCCTAATACGATGGTCCTAACGAATGGTATAATAACTTGACAATACTTAGGGCGATAGCTAAACCCCGTGTGTACAGACGACTTCGACACATGAATAAAACTACGTAATCTACGTAATAAAAATAAAAATCTGCCCATACAAATCTAGATACAGTTATCTAGATTTGTATGGGCAGATTTTTTATTTTTGCGTGTTTAATGCAATACTATTATAAAACATACTATGTGCCTCGTTGGTCCAGTGGTCGTTAGCGCTACTGCTGAGCATGAGGTCCTGGGTTCGATTCCCAGGTTGGGCAAAGTGGTTTTAGGTTTTTCTATATGGAATTTCTCGGTATCAGCCCGAAATCTGGAATTGTGCCCGGTTGATGGCAATAGGCTCGCCCCCTATTACATGGGACTTAAACATAACTAGCGAAATGTGGGTGTACTATAGGTACACCTCTGCCCAACCCTTTAGGGAAACAAGGCGTGATGTTATGTTATTATAAAATACCTTTGAAAAATACTTAGCCAAAAATGAACGTTTTTTTTACTATATAATATCATGCCTGTTTTCCCCGAAGGATTAGGCAAAGGTACCTATAGTACAAATTTTCCTACAAAATGCGACGGTTATTTTCATTTATACTTACGTTAAACAAAAATACACAGAGCACATGAACTCTAAATGAAGCTTCTGATTTTCTTTTGAGTCCGTCGACTGTCTTTATGATTCCGCCCAGACACTGAAAACCAGAAGCTTCATTTGCAACGAATACCATAATCCGTTCTAATTTTAAACGGCATTTTAAGCTGCGACTTAAAAAAAGAAAATGCCGGTAAAAATCTTAAAGACAAATGACGACATTCGTGCAAAAGGGAGACAGTCGAGAGATGATCTCTTCGTG
Organism: Lithophane ornitopus; assembly: GCA_948473465.1. NCBI lineage: Eukaryota > Metazoa > Arthropoda > Insecta > Lepidoptera > Noctuidae > Lithophane > Lithophane ornitopus. The sequence goes on from OX419629.1 coordinate 3,696,920, forward strand.
ACGTAATCAATTGTTACAGGGGCCTCAAGATAGAGGATTAATGAGAGGATAAATCCCACGATTTATTTTTGGGGTCACCATATTTTTTGTTAAAGAAATGGTTCGCGGCGGTATTTTTAAGTCACCGGAAATTAATATTTCCGAGAGGCCCCAGCTTAATATTATATTTTTTTTTAAGAAATTAGATTTCTCTGAAAGTATTTGCGTGTTACGTTTTTGTCTCGTGGGTAAGTGACGTGAATTTTAAATCAGGTTTTGGGAAAAAACCGGGAATCCATGAACCTTTACCTTTTTTAATTTAACAGTTCTTAGAAAGTGTGGGTCGGAAAAAGTTACATTTGCATTTTAATTATTTATTTCTTAACTAATATAAATTTGATTGCTAATTTAATAATTTTGTGTGGTGTGACTTTACTTTACTGTAAAAATTTAACGATTTTCTTTGTGAAAAAGTTTTTACAGGGTTTCTTTCGCCTATTTTAGCCGCCAAGGCGTAGAGTTTACCGTTTCTTCATTAATTCAAAACAAAATAATTATGATGTATAAATAACAAACAAGGTCATCATCATTCATTTCTTGCCTTAATTGCAATTTATTTGTGGTCAGCAAAACATGTCTTTTTCTTCCATACTTCTCTATTAGCCATCATCTCGCTGGTCAGCCCCCTTTCTAGCCATATCAGCTTTCACACAGTCCATCCATTGTTTCTTTGGTGTTCCCCTACTCTTATAGCCATTCAGATTAACCTTTAAACTTTTCTCACGAAATTTTTGTTTTTTTTTTTGTTGTAAGTGATTATATAAAATAAATAAATAATAATAAATACATTTTCTTCATTCCTCCTCTCAATCAGTTGTCATGGTATGGGCATCTAATGCAGATGTCCATACCATGACAACTAATTTCCACACAACTTTTCAGTCACCGGTGCCACTTTGCGACTTCCTCTTATATACAAATTTCTAAAGGTACTTATAAATAACAACTTCCCACACGACATACAACTTATCAACAATGACCTCAATAATGATGATGATCAATTGATCTAGTATGTTACTACACATGTATTTATAGAAATGAAATGAAATTGTTTATTCTGTAAATAGGATATTGGAATCACTTTTACACGTCATATTAAAAATAAGCAAGATGAGGTCGGCGTTTCATAACTGACTACTCTGAGAAGAAAGGCCGAAACAAACTCAGAGGTCACAGTCTCTTTTAAAGTCCAGACATAATCTTGGTCAGGCCATATGAGGATCATGTAGATTAGAGTCTGAAATGGTCTTTTGAGGAAAGAACCACACAGATTTGAGTGGACCTGTCCAGTCAGTGCAAACATTTGTCAGTAGGTAATAGTGGAGCTCAACTCAGAACTTAAGGAGCTCAACGACAAAGATTACGAGATACTCTCTAAGAATATTTTAATCTATCTATTATCTCTCTGATGCCCTTCCCACATTTATTTATACACACACACACACACAGAGATTATTTACTTTAAGAAAGGTCTATTGACACGGCAGTTGACAATAGTACCTATTAGATCATGAGGATGTGAAAGATGTGTGGCGGTATCTACATCGCCACATGCGAACTACGCACCAAAGACCTGACGTCATCCTGACGTCACATAAATCCTGCATCGCGCAATTAAAGTTTACCGTGCAGTGGACATATATACGAGAACCCAACATCAATCGTTGGGCAGTTGCCCGCCAGACACAACACCCGTCTGGTCGGAGGATCCTCCCTTTTCAATGGAGTATGAGTGAACTTTACACCCTGTTCCTCATACCCCTAAAGATGCATCTTACTAAAAACTTCTACTATATACTTTATCTTTCTCACAGTTCATTAAACTAATATGGACGTTATCGAGTGAACTTAATTCTGGAAATTAGAAGTCTTGTTTTATGACTGACGATGAAAAAGATCTTACGGCAAGGGATTTTTATGCGACGAATAGAAATGTAACTTAATAGTATGACAAGAAAATTGAAATTTCAACGGCAACGATGCAGCGGTATCCTTAGGCATGCCTTGATGTCCTTAGGCATAACCATTGAAATTTCAACTTTATTTCCATACAATTAGGGTATAGTTTTATTTGTCGCCTAAAAATACCTTGCCATGCCGGGCCGCCAATGTGCGCCGGGCCTTAGCAATCATAAATTGCATTAGGAGGACTATAGATTTTCAGATAAAAGGCATAAATTGAACAGAATACCTACATACAGTCGAACAAAATAATTTGTGTAATAAATAACCTAGGAATAGAACTATTCCTTGCGGTTAAGGTCCTGGATTAAATCTTAAATAATTCAAATAGTTGTTCAAAGTTTATGAATTCCTGCAAAAACAATGAAAGCCATTAATAATATCTAGTAAAATGGGCGCTATCCCACACAAAGAAGAAACGATCATTTATCACCACGCATGCTTGCCACACTTTGGCAATTTCAACCCTCTAAGTACAGAGGGCCTGGACAAAGTGAGATTCTATCAGCGGTTACGAGAAAAACTCAAAAATTTATGTGACTGACATAAGTTACAGAAAAGCTTACATCATTAATCCTGTTGAAAATCGTTGCAGAAATACGAAACGCTTTAAAAGCGATTGCCACTTGTGCAGGCTCTTTGGTTTATTTATACGTCTACATCTTACATAATATATGTTTTACATCAAACAAAGTAAGTGGTGTCTTTGATTGACTTAAATATGAAATTAAGTACGCCATTGAAACATTGATATATATATACCTTTACACAATATTTCAGTAATTAACGTCTAGCGTTTATCATGACACAATTGACTATGCTAAGATAATTGAAGGGCTACAGTCTGTCACTAATATGTGCTGTAATTACTATTAAACGTACAGTTCATTCACGACACATGGATTTCTAATTATACCGTATTAATTATTTAATTCTAGTAAATGGCTTTCTTTGTTGGTGTGATGTTCACGGCTAAACTATAAAAAATATATGAGTTTTTGTTAAAGAGCTTAGTATTAAGAGAACGACATAAAATTCTATTCAGAAATGTATTACAGGTGCAGCTATGGGTCACAGTAAGCAATCTATCTGCCTAGCCTTTTCCCAACAATGTTAGGGTCGGCTTCCAGTCTAACCGGATGCAGCTGAATACCTGAATTTTACATGGAGCAATTGCCTATCTGACTTCCACAACCCAGTAACTGGGTAATACCGTTACCCCTTGGAAGGAAGTGAAGTTAAAGTGCTTTGCGAGGCACGGAGGAGTCTCAGAGTGTAAAGCTGGTCACCCATCCACGGACCAACCCCGGCAAGCGTAGCTTAACCTGATCGATCGACCCGTGCGGCTGTTATTACGTAGCCATGAGCTCCTGCGTCACAGTAACAATATAAAATGTAAATGTTCAAGCCTGGGTTACGTTAAGGTCTATCAAGGCCCGTCAAAGGTATTAGGTACAGCCCGTTATTGGAACCCTAATGAATTCAAATCCTCATCAAGGTCTGTGTTATCTGCTGCGATTGTTAAATTAAGATAGAAGAATTGGTTTTCAGACACCAAGGGCGATTAGTAGGCGAAGAGCCAGCAGACTTCGGGACAACCGGGAGAATCGGGAAAATCGCGACAGTCGGGGGTTTAGTTGCAAAAAACTTGATGATATACCATCAAAGGAATTTACGTAACATAACGCTTGCATTCTACGAAGGGGTGGGCGGGAGAGTTTAGTAGCTACCTACCTAGATGTACACCTTCATTTTGCAAGTATAAGTCCCACTTAACAGACGGCAAGCTTTCTAAAACCTGAAAATTAAAGGAATTTCATAGCGGAAAATCCCATTAAAACGTTGCCCGACTGAACCAAAGATATCACGATCAGCATTCGCACTGCACGACAACTGTACTTTTTTTTCTCTTCAACCGAGACAAGTCAGGAATGTCTCATGTGCCTGCTATTTACACCGGCTGGTCTCGTGGTCACACAAGCGACTGCTGAGCGTGGGGTCCTGGGTTCGATTCCCGGGCAAGGTGTTAATGGGTTTTTTCCATTAGGAATTTATTAGTAACAGCCCGGAGTTTGGAAGTTGGCGGTGTGATATGTGCCCCCGTGCCTCGGAAAGCACGGTAAGCCATTGACCCTGCACCTGCTCTCTCTCCGGTCGTGCCGGATTGCCGACCATGAGAGTAAGGGAAGTAAGAGTGCACCCGCGTCTGCGCACACACTTGTGCTCTATAATATCTCCCGCGCCGAACGCTAGTCCCCGCTGAAATTGGTCGCCATGGCCGAAATACGGTCTGGAGGACTTACATTAGTACTAACATTTAGTGAAATGCAAGAAGCATCATAAATAATCAAAAGCAATGCTTTTACAGCATCATTAATAATAACTAAGTTGATTGAAGCAACTAAACTGCCTACCCAGTTAGGAACAAGAGTGTAATCCCAATTCATATCTAGCTTAATGAGGCATTTTCCAAACTGCTGGTGACGCTAAACGTTGCCTTCGAGACCTAGATTTTTATTATCCTGTGCTTTTTTCTCATTCAACGTAATATAATAACAATGTTTTTCGGCTTTAGTATGTTTGTTATAAAAAGTAACGTTTTGTCGTAACCTTTTTTTTCTAATCTTCTTGAAATTCTTATTTATAAACCGAGTTTCAGATGTGATTTTTAGAGTAGGTGCTTGATTTTGCCATTTCATTATTTCCCTAGAGAGCGGTTCAGTAAGAGGTGATTAAGTAAATTAGAGATAAAGTTTAAAAAACGTGGCAAAGGTAGGGTAGAACACCAGGTTATCAGGGTGGCAAGTAGTAGTATTCGAGGCTCGACTAAAGGATCCCGCAGACAGCGCAACGCGACTCTAGTAAAACAATTTCTATGTAAACTTCATGGTAAATTGTTCTACCAGAATCGCGTCGCATGGTCTGTCTACGAGAGCCCTTAAATGGCAGGCCGTTATTATTATTGTATAGGTACACTGATTATGAAAATCACAACTTGTGATAGTTTACTGGAATAATGAAGCACTGTTTAAAACATTGTTATTGCGTTAGCAGTCCACTTCACCTCAATCACTAAACAACTCACTAAAGTAACAGGTTAGATTCGAACTCACAACCTCTTGCTCGCCATTCCTTCTTCTTAACCGTTGGACTATTCCCAGCTACTAAGCGGAGCCTCTTACTTATAAACGCATGAACGATTTCTTATAGGATGGTGTACCCCAGCGATAGATCAAACGGTGAGGGAGAAGAGATTAGAGTTTCAGATGTTTGTTCCCGAAGGGAGTTAAACCTTTTAACATAACTGCTGTGATCTCTAAACTATACCACTTCATACATAATATATGTCTTAGAGGCAAGCCCCTGGGTATAAACATGGCAAGCTCGCTTGTAATATAGCAAAAAATGAAAACCAAAAATTCCTTTTGTGACATGTAATATCGAAAGATACATAATATAAAATGTATGTCTCTATGCAATATGTATCTCATCATCTTCATTGTCAACAATGTAGCTAGGTACATTTTAAATTGCGATTTGTGATGTATGAACAGTAGAAAAATACGTCTTTGTTACAGCTCCTTTTGCCAACAAAGCAGAATAGAAAAATTAATCATTATGTTCACTAAAGAGTCGCTATAGGTATACACTACGATATACCTTCACTAATTCTCTTAACCTACTTTACGAAACTTAATCTGTAATTTTCTAAACTCGACTTTGTTACGAGATACGAGAGTTGAATATCGAGTGCAAAGACAATTATATTTTTACTACTTGAAAGTGAGGAAAGTACTATATTCTTATCTCTTGTTCTCTAAGGTATTGCTGAAGTTTGCAGAAAGCTTTGTTTAAGACAATGTAGGTAACTCGGTTTAAGTGTATAAAACAACATTTAGTCGAGACATCCGGGCGTAGATATAATGTACCTGTGTCTAAAAAGTAGGTTACTTATAAGTTTTGAAGGAATATAAATAAATAACTTTAGCCCGCCGCTAAGCCCGCGTGAAGGTCGGAATAATATCCCGGGAACTTACACTACAGCGATAAAAAATATCCTATGTCCTAACCAAGCTCATGGTCTATCCAGAATTTATTTTTGTTATATTTTTTTTTTTTTGCCATTAAGGCTTGATAATGTAACAGACTGAAGTTAGTTAGTTACTTTCGGCTTTATAATATTTGTAAGGCTATTGAGTAAAGGCTTATTTTCATTTGTGGTGAATTCTGTACCGCATGCCATAGGGCACGCATGCAGGGAACCGTTTTCATAAGTCGGTAGGGCCCGCAAGTGGGGTGCTGGATATTTCTATAAAGCATGCTATAGGGCCCGTATTCGGGGAACCGTTCATTAGTCTTTAGAGACCGAACGATTGCTGTATACAGCGCCCACTACGGGGACTGCCCGCAGAGGGTGTACCGACCTCGTTATCGACTTATGAATTTCATTAGTCATTACCCCGCCTGCGGGGAGTCCCCGCATATTGTATATCGACTACGGTCTACTTACTTACTAAACTTACTTACTTAATAATTTTAGCCCATAAAAATATTCACTGCTGAAATTGAACATTCTTTCTAATGACAAATGTTGTAATAAATACATCGGAGTTAGCTGCTGATCCAGCTGTCATTAGTTCTTCAAGCACCCTTTATTACAACTACGAACGGAGACCTTTTTATCCGATTACGGCAAAGCCAAAAGGAGAGTTATCATTTAAGTAGGTAAACTAATTGACTTTACCTACTAACTAAGCGATATTTTTTTAGTATATTACAGAATACTATACTTTCTAGTTCCAACAAATAGTAGATAATTTTATTCTATCCGATATCTGCAGCATCTTAAAACACGATCTTGATTATGTAGTTTCTTACTGAAGTTTATTCTGCAGGTAGCTCGGATGCACCTGTTCGCATAGAGCCATCGATAGGAATCTATAACCTGAACTACTTTTTGAGCTGACTTCGGGAACTTGGATTCGATTTTAATCTTTTACGTTGTTCAGTACTTACCTAGTGTTGGGTGGGCTTAATTTCTCCGCACAGGTGTAATTATAGGAATTGGTGTTTCGGTAATGTGACTGTGGCCATTTTTTTCTGTCTATTGATCGCGTTTCTGGGTTATTTTTACGTAACGTATCTTTGCGTTTCGATTCCCAAGTGTACTTTCAACTACTGGCATATTGGCACCCAAACTATGTTCTATAATAAGTACTACCAGTATTATAGAAAATAGTTAGTATAAAATAAAGAATATCTTCAATTTCAGATTTTCCTTAATGTCCTATAAATGAACCAAGCAAATACTCCCCGGCTCCTGCCGGCTCTCAATGTAAAAATACTCCAGTTTTCCGATTTAAATTCTACTATTGAATTCACATAGACTAACTCCCTTGAGCCCTGCTTTCTTAGACCCCACAAAAGAATTTAATTATGTAGGTGAAGTGAGGTCTAACATTGCAAATAAAACCAGAAATTCGGTACATATTATTTATTGGGTAGGTACGCTACCGTGGTTTATCTCTAAAACAACGAGAGCAGAATACTAATGCTTTGTGTTCCAAATGTAATAATTTTTAGTTAACAACGAATCCTAAATTAGGTTTGACTTTTTTAAGATTTAAATTAAATTAGAATAAGAAATTTTATTCTGGAAGCGATTCTGAATTGCCTTTTTTTTGGAATGAATTAAGGTTCCTTTTTTTATGAAAAGACGTTGCTTTTTACTTGAAATTTTCGTGTGTCTTAATTGCGTTTTCGCACATAGATATATGTCAAAGCGAATCTATGTGCTTATAATTAATTCAGGGTATCCTAAGACACGTTATGATATTTCTCATAAAACTTCCCATTTACAATACCCCAAGGAATGTAACACTCACATCCCATAATCAGCCATCATAAGAAAGAAATACTTTATGAGGTACTTACACAACCAGCAATTTGAGAAGATTCCAAGAGATAAACTTACAAGATCAACTATCACAACCCTTTGCGTAATGAAGTCTTATGACACTCCCCCTTCCATTCACGATACCCCGGGGTATCGTGAATGGAAGGGGCATAATACCACACATCATATCCCTCTTTATCAGTCATAAAAATAAACACATTAATATTTTGAGGTCGGTTCATACTTGTGCCTCAAAACACGGTCATCGGTTGAGTAACCCTTCGTTGCTATTTACAAGGCCTAAGTGAGGTGAAGCCTGAAAGTAAAACATGAACGTTTTTGTTACGTGTCAAGGCGTTACGTTAAGGGTTAACATGCTTTCTAGAGTATTTTACGGTTAATTTTAGTTGCAGATTTGGATCTGTAGTTTTTATTTTATTTTTACGTCGGAGTAAACAAAAGCTTAGTCGGTTATTACGGAACTATTAGGAGTATCTTAGCATGTAACTAATTCTTATTAGGAGGAAAAAGCCGAAAAAGCCGAAAATTAATAGCCTTGACGAAACACTAAAATTATGGGTTGCGTTAAAACAAAATTTGGCGACCGAATTGGTGCAGCGGCTTAGAGGTTTGGCTTTCAGTCAAGTGGATTGCAGGTTCGATTCTTTGTACCTATTGCTGTTATTTTGTGAGTATGTAAGATTTACATATAAATCCGCCAACATTTACAATACAGAAGGGTATAATTCTAGGAAATGGTTTAAAGAAATCGAATAGATATCAAAACTGTCTGACTAACGTTAGTGCTCCCCAGAGAGTTTCTTCTCGAACTAGTTATTACATTTTTTCTCACCCCGTTCACGTAACATATAAACTTATGTGCTTAAAAACTTACTCAGCTTACTCTGTTCCAAAAAAGTTAAATAAGATTGTGTATAATTAATCAGAACACCAAGAAATAGCTACAAGAACATGTACTAACGCCACCAAGATTACATCCATACAAAATGCCCGAAATCACGGACTGTCGAGCACAAAAGTTTTTTCTCCATCGCTCCCAACTTGGCGAGTGTCGAAGTACTTTCAGTTAGAAAAGTTTTTGCTACAGACTTTATCCGGACAACTGCTGATGTATAGCTATGAAAGGGATTATTATTAGGGAGTATTAGGTTTTGAGGGCCACCTGTTTTTCTTGCGAAGTTAGGGTTAAGTAGAAAATTTAAAACTTTGTACCGTAATACTTTTTTTTTTTTTTTTTAAAACGTTGCCCCACACTAGGAATTTCTTCCTGTATCGTGGGTGCGTTTACAAACATAGAAACTCACATACACTAACACCCAGACCCGGAACAACTACTTGCAGATCATACAAATATTTGTTCCGTGCGGGGATCGAACCCGCGACACGTTGCGCAGCCGTCCATCGCTCAGCCACTGCGCCAACCGTGTCGTCAAATGTATACTAACATAATAACATAATACTTGAAATGTATTATATGCACTTATTTTAACTAGAAATTCCAGAAGCTCTTTTCGTCAGTTTCGTAATCAGTCGAAGATGGTATGAATTGCAAGCAGCAGTATCCCAATGGTTAACGGATATTTCAATATTTCATACAATTTAAATCGCTGCAAATCTATCTTACAATACTGCTAAGCTCTAAAAACCAAGCGGTGTTATTTATACGGATGTTCAAGAACGTGTTTCCTACGCTTCACAGAGTATTACCATGCTTATCGACTGTCAATCATCAGGGGAACTATGACCATCGCTGGAATTTACGCCCGGAGTATTAAAGGATAACATAATACACCGATTTTCGACCATTGTTTCAACTGATTAAACGGTGCAGGTAAACATTCTGAAGGCCTCCGTTCAATGGTGTTTTAGGCGAATGGGTGCGTAATTAATGTAGTATCGATAAATTATTTTATTTTTGGATTCATTGCTTCGGATATTTTTATTTAGGAACTTGAGACACTAAACAGTTGACTTAGTTTCATAAAAAGCAGTATCTTTCTATTATTATGGACTAGCTGTTGCCCGCTAGTGCGTCTGCGATCCAGGATGAAAATGTATTATCATGGACTACCCATTTCCCAAATTTCATCCAAATCCGACAGCCGTTTTAGCGTGAAACCATTCAAAGCAAACCAACAAAAAATAAATTCGCATTTATAATATTAGTTAGGATACATGCATGATTCACTCTAATTATTATGCTACAACATTTCGCCTAAAAGTTTTCCTCCAACCGCTTTTTTACTCCATGATATAATTCCCTGCATGAATGACTACACACAGTTCAAGGTAAACAACACCACAACATGAAAATATATCGACAACAATAACATCACTAAAAACTACGATTTATCAATCACCATCCAATCTCATGTGCCACCGTCAAAAATAGGGAAGCAAGGAAAAAAGAGTTTATCACATAGTAAAGGGAAGGCAAACAAAAGCAAAATAGATTATCCTCGTGACTCGGGTACCGGAGGGATCATGTTGGTATCACAATCCATCAATTAACTGCCTATCAAACGTCGATGGGAAACGTTGTCCCTTTTTATTTTATGTATTCTAGTTGTTTATTTGTCAAAGGAAATTGGCGAAAATGTGACGCTGTAAACGATCGAAAATATCCTGTTATTGAAAAGGATTCCACTTCTAAACGTAAAAATGGAACGTAGAAACGTATTGATGAACATCAGAGACTAATGTGAATGATGATTTCATTATGAAACGTAATTTTTGTTACCCCACAGTATTAAATTATGCGCAATGTTTGGTTTTATTAAGACCTTATTGTCCTGTGACCTCTATCCAATAATCTGGAAACAAAATAACACTCAGCATTTCTATTTGGCACCCAAACTATCAAAAAGTAAGCACAAAATATCGTGCTCAAAAACATCGCCGGCGGAGTTGCGACAAAATCAAGTCTGTATTAAACGAGGTCCTTATAAAAATTCGTCATAACACCGGAGAGTACTTCCCAAATTCATTACTGGGTACGCTCATTTGCTCTAAATGTGAAAAGAATGCAAATCGCTAAGGAAAAATGACTGACCTCGAAACGCTTGGAAGTTTCCCCGCATCGAAGTATAGTTACAATGGTCGGCCAACAGATGGCGTTAGAAGTTGCGAAGTTACTTCTCAAGTACTGTTTGTTTTCGGTTTGTGTTTAATTTTATTTTTATTGGGATCTTGGCCTTGGATACAGTTTGAGTAAGTATTTGGTGCTGAGCTAAGTTGTAATGAGTTTTATGGAGAATATTGCAAGATAAACAACTTGTCAGTGACCATTAGTTATAGAACGAGTTGGTAGTAAACTCTTTCAGTCGTCCTTGTACTATGATTTCATTTTTTTTTTCATAAGTACTTAATTTAGATTTTTGATATATTAAGATAGTATACCTACTTAATTTGGACCAGACAAAAAGTCATTTTTTCAACTAGAGTTAATAGTCATGATAAAATATTAACGAGAAGCTTATTTCCAGATTTATTTCCTTGGGGAGCAGTCTTAAATGTCAGCCTATCTGGATCCAGCGGATTAAGGTTTTAGGACAAATCAAAATTTAGAACCTTACGGATTATAAGTTATAAGCAATCCGGCTAAAATTGTTTTAGATTCTAAAGAATATCTAATGAATCAAGTGGGATAAACGAAATGACATTTAAATATTATGTTTTTGATTGGTACGACAAACTACAAAGTTGATTACTCAGTAAGGTTATTATTTTTGACAAGATATTTTCACTTCTGTTTTTAATGTTGTATTTAATTTATACAGGGAGAGGTTTTTATAGTTGTAAACAACACAAACACTATTTCAATAAATAAACAATAAAAAATCCAAATTGCAAAAGTCCACACCATAAAATGTTTAAAATATCACAAGAAACAAACAAAACATAAAGCTGAGTCCACATTAGCGTGTGATACGGACACATAAAAGCCTATTCACTAAACACGTTCCATTACAGTTTCGGTATAGATAACGCTGAAAATCAATTAAACAACAAAAGCGAACACGTTGGGTGCGGAAGGGTACAGTTTCCATTGAAAATTTCTAAAATAGATATTAATTAAAGCCACAAATGAATGAAAAATATTCATTGAATGCGCGAGTGTGATGACAATAGAGCGTCGGAGTGAGAAGGAACAAAAGCTCTGGATAATTGGAATCTCGCTTCAACGCACTCCGCGGAGTCTTTGTAAAGCTACCTACCACTTCACTGCTGCACATGCATAGGTATATTGAATTATTTTACGTGTTAATTGCATGCTTTATCATCTTCTTAACTGCTCGCTCAAGTACGGTGCGGTTGACCACTACAATTTACAGTCGATGGTCGAAGTAAAATCTCATCACAAATCACACTGAAAATTCCCTCCTCATTACTCCTTATAACATCATCTCCTGTAATTACGGACCCTTATTAACGTTTCCTATAGTACTGTACAGGGTGTAAGGGTAAACACCGTTGGCACTCAAACCATGGGTAGTTGACTTAAATATAAAAATAAATGACCGAGTAACAACAAAAAAAAAACGTTATTTTCATTAAAAGATTTTAAAAAGTTTCAATCCGACACCGTGCTAGTTAGCAAAACAGCTGACTAACTGAGGAGGGATCGCGCTCGCGGCCGGTCAAATCACGTCCCGCGCCCCCCACCCGTGTTGAGACGCAAGTTCGTTGCCCTAGCGCATAGGGGAAAGGGTGAAATAGTGGTAAAATGAAATAATAAAAAAAACAAAAAAAAGTCGTAATTTTCCATTGATTTTACGTTCTATAAATGACACCAAACCACTGGTTTCAAGGATAACGGTGTTTACCCTAACACCCTGTATACTCCACCTTATCAACTAAGTAATATTTTGCCTTAAATCGTAACGTGCTCTATTTGTTCTTCCAAACTGACCATGTTCCAATTGGTTTAAATCTTTAATGAATATTGTTGTATATTTGCCATAGTTGATACAAAACACCAGTTATTGAGACACGTGCGTTTGTCTCTGTGGAAGAGTAGTTTATTTCGAAGCATGCTCTTTATGCGCTTATTCCAACCTTAGGTTTAGTTACAGGTCATATTCTTACACGACATGTGGGTAAAATTAAGTTATTGAGTCCGCTTTATGTAAGTTTAGAAAAAGATACCCATATCATTAAAAAACGTTCGTTTCATGCCAAAGGAATGGAGTAGGTACACTGGAATATATGGAATATCTACAGTATGTACTTGATCTTTTACATGCCTACCTATAAGGACACGTGGCGCCATCTACAACGCCACATGCGAACTACGACCTGACGTCGCACAAATCCTGCATCGCGCAAGCAAAGAATTTACCGCGGGATTTTTTTGGGACGTTGTATATAATTATATAGCAAAATCAAATCAAAATCATCCCGACATCAATCGTTGGGCAGTAGCCCACCCGTATGGTCGGAGAATCCTCCCTCTGCTATTGAGGATGAGTGAACTTCATACCCACTCATACCTCAATAGACTATTAAAAATACATGTTAAATAGTTCCTAAATTGTTCACCCACAAGAGAATCTTTATCTACTTACAAAGAAAAAAACCTGTTGCATTCCTCACTTCGTCACGTAAGAGATATAAATGTTGGATGCAAGTGGCTCCTTATCGAGTTCTCCCAGAGGCACAATAACTGGTCACAATTTATGCACCATTGCAATCTTAAAACTCCGCAGTTTATGGTCGTGTGAACTCAGATAGCACTTAGTAGAATCGCTTGGAGTTTAGTCTACTAAAATCTAGACGGTATTATTCCTTTGTGGGCTGCGTGTGCTAAATCAGTCGTTAGTTTAGCTTAATTCTGGAGAACAAAAACTTTAATGCTTTTATTGTTTTAATTTTAGGCTATGTACAGAAGGTTTGTAAGTCAGAGTAATTCGGGCAATTCTATATCATGAATTTAAATGAATTTGTAATTTGAATGGGAAGAAATATCAATAATATACCTACTCAAGTGAAATACAATAGACGTTGATATATTTAGTAACCTATTCCGCTGGACTATTCTTCAAGAGTCCGAAAAACCCTGTAAGAAATCGACACATGTTTCATCTCTCAACGAGGCATCCTCAGGATGACGATTGCAAACCAGAACGCGACGTGTTACCACACCGAGTGCTGGACGCAAAGGACTCTTGAAGAATAGTCAAGCGAATTAGGTTACTAAATATATCAACGTCTATTGTATTTTATAATGGATTTCCGCAAGGTCACGCCTGAATCAATTAACTACTCAAGTGAAAATCGGCAAAAAACTGATCTTGATATTTCGGAACAATGTGTGATGTATTTTAGAGAAGAAAAGTTGGGTATCTTTTTCTGATGGTAAACAATAAAGCTAAGCAATGTATTCAGTAACCAACTCATTGTATATGTAGGTACCTACTCATATTGGTTCACATTTAGGGATTGATAAATTACTTGCTTATCTGGTTCTCGCTGTCTGAATAGTTTTAATAGATTGCAAAACTTTTCATTATAGGCACACATTTAGGTACAATTCTAGGTTTTATGCGATATGTCTTATTTAAAACAAAGGTTGATGAAAGTAACCTCGCTTTGTACGTCATTGCTCTTAAAATAGTAAAGCTAGAATGCGAGTTGATACACTTATTCAACTCGTTACGACTCCCCTGGGATTATAATAAGCCCTGCTGTATGTCATTAAATAGGCTGCGCAGATTACCGACAATTACCGATCATTAGCTGGATTAATTTGAACTTAATCGTGCATAGAGACAGGCATATGCATTAGCTAATAGTTGTAAGATGGTAATGTCACTTTTCTGACACATTTTGTTTTTATTACTAGCGACCTGGCCCTGCTTCGCACGGTTTTTACGACTTGACAATAACAATAAATAACGAGATTTCTTAGTTACATGTAACTTTAGTATTAACTTATTATACACTTAACCTTCTGGAATAAATTCTCTAGTCTAAACGATGGTGAAAACCTCATCAAAATCTGTTGCGTGGTTTAAAAGAACAACGCGGACATACAGACAAACACGAAAAGCGACTTTAATGTGTATTATGTAATAGATATAGATGATTTTAGAAAACAAGACTACGGGAACTGGATACCGCCGTTAATAGTCAGTTGCAACACAAACGGGGTTTATCTACCAGTGCATGGCAAATTGGTCTCCATGACCTGGACCTTAGAGACCAATTGATCTCTAAGCTCGACACTCGTAATCTAGATAAAATTTAAATACAAAAATAGAAAACTAAATCAGCATAAAGAACTAGATTCCGACTCGACAGACCGTGACAAAGTCAGGCCCTTCGTCACGTCTAGTGACAACTGGTTTTATAACTTCATGTGCGCTGACCCATGCCGACAACTGTTACTACCCTGCTTTATCTTCTAAATGTCATATTTATTCACACCCTTAAATATTCCAATTTAGTTCAAAGCCGGCAACAGTGTACCTGTAATAATTAATAAATTGTTCGTTTAATCTGGTACAAAAGACTTAGATGTCAAATTCCCGACCAAAATAATGGGAAATGTATATAACAAAACAAAGGTATTTTAAATTAATTAGAACCGTTTGTAACAATGGGAACCAACTGTGTATGGATAAACAGCCAGAAAGTGCTTGACCTTATTTTGCGAACGTTTAAAATGGACCGCGTTTACACCGCATTTGTAAATCATAAAATATCTTAAATTTAAATGTCAATAGTCACCGAATTTAATTAGCGCTTATGTGATAAATTAATTGATACAATATCGTTAAAACGAAAAAGTACAAATGGATCTTTATTGGCTGAAGCCTGAAGCCTTGTCTTTGCAGCTATGAGGCTACGAGGTACTTTTCCACTGGAAAATAACGATTAAAATTATAGGAAAGAAAGAAACAAAATAAATTTATTTGACCCAGGTTAAGAATATTCGCAGAAAAACAAAAAACAGAAAAAACTAGAAGAAGACTAGAAGTTAATGAAAACACATTCTATTTAAATAGAGTACCTAGTGTAACGTTACTCTAAATATTAACAATGCGTTTATGAAAAGCAAAATGCCATTGATAAACAAATACAATTCAGAATTATTTCTGGTAAAAAAAAGAAAATGCTTGCCCACAAAAATACAGCAATATCATTTACAACGAAACCTCCCTAAGGGCAGAAACCAACGATCAACTAAACTGCATGGGTGTGTACTGTATCAATGACCCTATTGTGGGCACAGCGGCCTATTGTTGGGCAAAACGACACTCGATCCGATCCTAGCATAACTATTGGCTGTCATTTTTTATGGTCGATAAAAATGTTTGAGTTTGATCCCTTTCAGCCCCTGTGTTGACTTCATTGCTTTTGTAATCTGTGACATGAAAAGGTTTTCTGAAATGTAAAAACGAATAGATGTTATTGGTCTTTTAATAGCTCTTAGCATTTATATATTTTATATAAAAGCTATTAGTCCTTGAGAATATTATTAATAAGACTTTGAATTTAATCACACTATATTATTATTATATTACGACAATACTTTTCTAACCAATCTAATAACATACACTAGAGATTGTTCCTAATATTATATTTAAAAACACGTCATTATAAGGATAATTATAATTATATCATTAATATTACATAACCGTGTGATTGATGCCGAGGCTTACAGTAAGTAATAAATATTTTATGTAGTCTGATTATTTTTACTTGTTGTTCTCTCCGGGAGTATTTTTTTAGTCGAAAGTTCTTTTTTATGCTCATATTTTTAAATACATGACTTCCTTAATCTAATTTTTTTTGTTATTCAATGCGATGAAATTAAAATTTCTTTTGTATTCTACTATAACATTTATAATATCCATTGTTGTATATAATAGAGATACAAGCTATTGTACAATAGTTTTTTAATGTGTAGTTGGATTTAATTCCACTTCAAATACCACTAGCAATTCATGTTTCATTAATTATTATATTATCGACAGATTATGATTCTGCGATCGTGATTAGCGACTAATAATATTAATACAAAACAATTATAATACATAATGACAAATCACCAATGTGTATTATTAGCTGTATTATTGAAGGTATTATTGTTTAATTATGTACTCATATTCGCTTTTGATAACAACCGATAAATGACAAGAAATGCATGATGTGTTATTTGAAAGGGTCTACGACTACCTATTGCTACGAGCTACGGCGTAGCTGCGTAAGCCCGTAGCCGCTACGAAAAGGCTTTAGTCTTGAGCCGACAATTTACTAAAATCTTTGTGTGATGGCGTAAACTATCACTTGGTCGTAAAACAAAAGGTTACCTTTACCTTAGTCATTTGTATGTGGAATATAAAGGGACCATTGTATTTTTCGATAGAATCTAGTTCTATTTCTTCAATTTATTTATATTCAGTTATGGATAAATCAACTGTTTAATCTGAATCTAGTGTGTGGCTTCAGTCTTGAAAGGAATTAATGTTTATTTTCTTACTGTTGTTAATGGGAAAGTTCTGTTGAAGAAGCCGATTTGTTATTTAATTAGGACCGTCAATAATATCTTTACACTGCAGTAATTACCGATAGGTAACGGCTTGTAGTACTTATTTATTATAATTCGAGAATATAACTGATGCGCTTATTTGTGCGCCGTTGACGGTAAGACATAGCGTGCATTTTATTTTATTAATATTGACATCTGTACTTTTTGTTTACCTATCTTGTTCTACAAAATATGTTCTAATTTGGTATTTGGTTTAGGACGGATTCGACCAAACTTGAATTTATACACATACACGAGTAACTATACGGGGAATAATCTATTCCACGATTTTATTCTCGAGTAAAATCAACAGTCGTTTTTCCATGCAATCTGACGTATAGCTTATACTTTGATTAGCTATAAGCACGAATACCGGAGTGAATGTGAAAGAATGCAATACCTGGCAAAAAAAATTGTTCTCCAAACTGGACGGTGCAGAAGCGTAACTCATCTCATCTCTCATTTGCCGTATTATAGCTTGGGATAGCAGGTAGCTGTCAATGTCAATGTTCAATGTATTGTTTGCTTGTCGTGATTGTCAGCTGGTAATGAAGCGGCCGCCATTATATTATTCTCGGATAACTTGTTTACTCGATGCATTTCGGCGGTATAACGATTTACTCTCAAATAAACAGTTATTCTGAGATTAAGATTTGGTAAAACGAAAAGTTGTCTAACTCTAGAGTAATTCGTGATTTTATTCCCAGGATAAGACTTATCCAAGATTGGTCGAATCCGCCCTTAGTGGTACAATGGGGCATGCCAAAAGAAGTTAGATCTTCTTTACTCATTTGTTTGACACGGGCAAGTTATACACCATCTTATAGGCTGGTTGTCTATTGATATATTTGAATATAGAACACATTTCATTTCTTTTTTTTTTATTTGAATGAGCTTTTTTTTTTTCCGAGAATCTGACGAGAATTCGCTTGCAGCGATGGAGCTCAGTCAACGTGATTTTCGCGCTATGATTTACTATGACTAAAAAAAGGTTTAAAGCCTCAAGAATGTTTTAACTTTTGGCTACTACTTTTGGTGAGTCTGCTTGTTCATGTGCAACAGTATTTAATTGGTTTGCTGAATTTAAAACAGGACGGGGTTGTCTCAAAGATGAAACGAAGCCAGGTCGGCCATCAACCGCGGTCACACAAGAAAACGTTCGTGCAGACGAAAAACTTATTCGCGAAAATCGACGAATTACCTATGTAGAGCTGGAGCGAGAACTGAGTATTGGATCAGCAGCAATGCAAACCATAATTCATGACCACCTTTCCCTCCGTAAGCGTTCTTCAAGGTGGGTGCCGCTCAAACTTACTGATGAGCAGAAAGACCGTCGGGTGGAATGGTGCCTATTCATGATAGATAAATTCGACGCCGGGGAAAAAAAAAAACGTGTATGATATACTTACTGGTGACGAAACATGGCTATATAACTATGATCCTGAAACAAAGAGACCGTCGACTGTATGGTGCTTTGAAGATGAACCAACGAAATGTCGCCGTGCACGAAGCACACAGAAACAAATGGTCGCCTCGTTTTTCTGCAAAACGGTTCATATTGCTACTATAGTGCTAGAGGATCAAAGGACGGTGAACTCCGAATGGTATGTGACAGTTTGTGCTCCAACAGTAATATCAGCTTGGTGCGACAAGCGACCGCAGTCAGGAATCCGGCACCTTCTCTGGCACCACGACAATGCTGCGCCGCACAGGTCTACTAGAACACTCGACTTTTTTAACTCAAAAAACGTGTCTATTCTTCCTCACCTTCCATATTCCACTGACCTAGAGCCTTGTGATTTTTACCTGTTTCCAAAAATCAAAGAAAAACTAAAAGGGAAAAGGTTTGAAAGCAAAGAAGATGCGCTGGCTGCCTATAATATTGAGATTTCTGAGGTGTCTAAAGAACAGTGGTCAGAGGTATTTTCTAACTGGTTCAGACGTATGGAAAAATGTATACGTGCTCCTGAGCACGTATTAATTCACCCTGGTGAATACTTTGAAACGATCGATACTTGTAACAAAGAATAAATTTTATAGTTTTTGAGTATCTTATTTCTTTTGGCATGCCCCACGTATTTGGTATTTTGTTTATTTGGGTGTAGTGGTACCTAGAAAAACGTGGGTTTAATACGCCTTTGCCAACCCTTCCACGAAAAAGGCATGATATCATGTAGTTTACCTTTATTTAAATCAATATTGTAAAACATAATTTTCTTTAAGTTCCAAATGCATACTAATATTATAAATTCGAAAGTAACTGTCTGTCTGCATGTAACCTTTTCACGGCTAAACCACTGAACGGGTTTCGATAAAATTTGGCAAGGACATAGATGGCATCCCGGGGAAAGGCATAAGCTACTTTTTATCGACATACCACGCAGGCGAAACCGCGGGCGGAAGTTAGTGGTTTATATTTCTCGTCATAATATCATTGCCTCTTAACAACTTTAAGATAACAGTCACGCCATTCCATCACAGTTATATTCGAATTCACGTTATATCAGTATATGATAATATTAATGTAAGCGGAACTCGGTCGGGAACTCGAGAAATGTTAGGAACGCATACAGAATGAGGGATCGTCTTGCTTACGTCAGCAAAGCAAGTTCGCATTACAAAGGTTCTGGTGGCATGTAACGATTTTAATGAATATTTTTAATAGGAACAGGCTGCTCTATTGCCAACGCGAATAGAATGATTTGACGTGCTATGTGTAATCTTTTACATGTGTCTCAACATTCGTCCTTTTGGTTATTTTGACAGATCATTAGACTAATCCCACCTGCTTTGTTTATCTGACTCACTGTATAATATTACGAACTCTTAAATATTTAAAAAGTAAATCAGAATGTGTAAATCTAATGTATATTTTTCTTTCTTTGCAGATTGGCAACCTGAAGCATTACTTTTTGTTATCACATCCACACGTCAGTAAGAGATCACCGAATGCCAGCATTGACCATTTTAATAGTCTCAAAAATGACCCACAGGTAAGTAGGTAGATTTACTAAAAACATATTATTTATAGCATAAGCAGTACAATGTTCCCACTGCTGGGACACACGCCTCCTCTCTATCAGGGGCATTTAGTCGTGCCCATTGCGGGTTGGTAGATGCCACATGTCTTCGAATTTTTGGGTCTACAACATGCCGATTTCCTCATGATAATTTCCGTCCCCGTTTTGAGTGCAGTGGTGATGAAATAATCTACAAAAAGTTTTGTCCCATACATCGATATCGACATACCTCATGTTCAATTCTTCAACTTGTAAGACTGTATCCACAAACAACATTATGATAAAACCACTTCGACTTTAAAGCTCTAAGGGAACATAGGCTGGACCGATTTGCCTCTTATTTGTGAAAAATTGGAAAAGTTGCCCGATTAATTTTCAAATCCGGTAACATTGTTTGTACAGGACAACGTCTGTCGGGTCAGCTAGTCAATAATTAGAAAATGCCAAGTAAAAAAAGAAATCAAAATAGAATTAGGTGATTAATATTTAAGTACACGATGTTTTTAGGTAACAAGGGTAACGATTATTTTGTCTGAGACCTGAAACTGTAACGAAAAAAGTTAATTAATTCTAGAATTTTGTAGAACGGATAAAAATGCTGGTCATGACGTGAATTTATGTAGGTAAGTAATTATTAAGTTTCGGCAAATTATATTTTAATCTAGTCCACAAGTCTAGACACTAGTAGTCTCTCATTTGTTAAATTAGATGTTATAAAATGTATTGGTGTGGAAAAGTTCGAATTAATTATGATGTGAGAGCGCTATAATGATTTCACTCTATCGTTATAATAATAATTATCAAACGAAATAATTCAAATTTCGGTTATCTGTCTTTAGCTTCACCGGAAATGTTTTCAAGTTAGCATTGCGTCTCAAACTCACATAGTAACCGAATTTTGATCAATCCAAAACTTACGGCCAACCATTCGTTTGTTTACGAATCCAATCAATACACATTAATTTGATTGACATCGGTTCCCCATCAAATTATTCATTGGGATTATCCTTAAAGTTATCGGCTTGAATATCATGACTTGCCCCGTTTTGAATAATTGATTCTGTACTGTATTGACGCAAAGCTTTTCTCTCAAGGGATTGGCCAGTTAGTTAATCTTCCAATTTGAATGAGATTTAGCCATCCATGAAGTTTTCTTGTCGACTGGCTGTCCAGAATGGAGCTCCGGTGAAAAGATCGATTTGCCTGAGTAATTTGGGTGGGTTGTAAAGTTTAGGTAGGTACTAGTTTAATAGAAAGTTAAATAATTATTCTGATCAAACATTGTGTAACAACACTTACCAGTGGCTCGTTCGAAACTAAAAATGACCTTCATTTGTTTCTAACCCTACTTGAGGCCTCAGAAAAACACGTCAAAAACGTGCACGTCATCATTTCAAACACGTTTAAAGATGACTCTTGTCACAATATCTTGTTTAATAAAACTAAGTACTGTGCAATTTGCCAATGATTCAATACCTACATACATTCCTTTTGTTTTTCGCTTTCGTAGCTTTACATTATATTTCTACATAATCTTAAATATAATGTACATATTACACTAAAACATATAATTTATCTACGGGTATACAAAGGAAAACAATTTAAAAAAAGAAAAAAATGTATACAGAAGCGTTCATTGGTCATCAAAAAATTCGTTCGAATCGCCGTCAGTGGGAAAAGTGCCCAAAAGGCTGGCAGCATTACCACGTTGGATGGCAATGCTGACCTAAAAATTGGCCAGCCCTCTGGTCACGTAGAGTCGACTAACCGCTTGGCGATGTCTCGAAATACCTACTCCATGAGCACTCTGACATACATGTTTTACATTATATTCATTTAAGGGGTGAAAACGTCTATGAATATGAAATCTTTTACTTAAGCTAGCAACCAAAACATAGCCTATCAATAAGCTTTTGTGTATTGTATTGGTACTTTACACGGAGCAAGTATTTGACCTCCGAAACCCAATTACTTGGAAACACCAATATCCTAAGTTCAGACATAATAGGTATTATCATTGTTAGCAAGTTCTGCAGTTCTAGACTAGTTGCTGTTAATATGGCGTTGTTTATGACCAGAACGTGACGACTCGCATTTTGTAGCATTACTAACGATCAAGCGCTAATGGATTTAGATACATGTCGGTTTAAGTAAGTTTGGTAGGTTACCTGAGTAGGTTTAGTCTTAAATGAGTACTAGATATTTTAGTCAACATAAATAATGGTCTTGAATCTTATGTGCCTTTTTTCACTAGCCTTTACTGTCTTACTCCTGAGCTCAGTGGTCTGAGCTCCTGAGTAAAAGCCTCCCTACACTCCTTTCATCTATTAAACATTCTGCATTACAATGTGAGATGATTTGTAAGCCATACACAATATATTAAGTTATTACGGGCAGGTATTTAACCTACGACTGTTTGCACCAAGAGAACTATTAATTAAATCCTTGATTTATGTACCCTTGTAGATCAAATGACTGCTGGGCAAATAAAATGCTTATTGATAAACGAAAATGATTGTCTTGTAAATAAAAATAGAAAAAATCATTCATAAAAATATTTTCAAAATAGTCACCCACAGATGTTTTCTCCGTCCTTCAAAACCTTTTAAATTCCGAGCACTCTTGCCCGCCAGTCCTTAACTTATCAAAGAGGATTAAGGACAGTTCATTTGACAGGTGAGATGGGTGATGCAGCAGAAGGAGCTACGGCGGTCTAAGAGAGACCATCAGTGGAAGCCGAGGCATGTGATGCGACAATCCAGTGCGCCGGCCTTCCCCGACCCACTGTTTAAAGAGCAGTGGTATTTGGTAAGAAAACAATAAGTTATAAATATTTTTTTACAATTTTATAAATGTGGTTTTCTTTTATGCTTGTACTCTAGTTATACCTGTGTTATGGGCGTGGTTTACCTGGTTTATCAGTCCATACCTTGATACATAATCAATATCTAAGTCAGTATCAATTATTGACTCTACAAATTTTGGTGTTAGGGTCAGTTCAGACCGCGACGTGAAGCGTGAAATAATAATGTTACTGGCCTTATCATTTCCCTTAAGAACGTTAGGTAAATTTGGAACCTTCAAAAGGACGAATAAAAAATTGCAATAAAACGTAAAAGACAAAGATTTTTAAGCGTTTCGGTACTCCTGATAAAGTACTGCTCATTCTCTTTTTATGAGCGTCCGGCATGCCCTTTATAACAATTAAAAGACACATTAAAAGCAAAATTTTCGTTTGCTCTCATTGTTATAATGCAAATAATGAAAAAAAAATAACTTAACTTTCGTTTCTAGTCTGGGTTTATAATGTGGAAAATGGAATTTAGGCGAATATTTATCCTACATAATTTTACCGCTAGGTTCTACGTCCTTTACAAATGACAACTATAGCAGGGATTGCAGCCACCTCATGCACTAGAGTGATGTGTTCTATTTAGATCTGCTACAGATAAACCGTTTCGCGCACGTACATTTGCTGCGCAAAGCGCATTATCTGGACATGCACTTATAATCCTGAAACCAGACGTTGGCATGTGCCACAATTCTGCGGGGTAATTTTTAAGGTGGGTATTGACTGTAGTTCTAATTACCAAAAATAAATAGTATTAACACATAACATAACATCACGCCTGTAATTTCCGAAGGGTTAGGCAGAGGAGTACCTATAGTACACCCACAATTACACCAGTTATGTTTAAGTCCTATGTAATAGGCCCTATTGCTAGCAGCCGGGCACAAATCCAGAATCTTGGCTGCTACTGAGAAATTCCAGATGGAATAACCCAATAATACTGCCCAATCCGGGAATCGAACCCAGGACCTCATGCTCAGCAGTAGTGCTTACGACCACTGGACCAATGAGGCAGGGTATTATTTGTTTAAGCAAAACTATGTTATTCATAACAATAAAACTTATTTATGAAACTAATGAATATAATATACCTTCACTCCGAAAATACGTGATAATAGTTACAATTTCAGTAATAATATTACCTACGTATAAAAATAATGTACCTAGTTACTGCTTAAAATTCAGCCCAAGTACAAAATATTGCAGAACATTTCAGTGGCAGATGTTAAGCATAATTTAATAGTACGAGTGTACCAAGTCGACGAACTTAGCAGAACAAAGCGAGAAGGTATCATTTGTACTCCGTACTAAAATTCATCCGACAAAGAAGAGTAGGGGAATTACTAATTCAGTAGTTTAGTCCCCAGATCGAGCCATGAAGCGTATATCTTCTCTTTCGAGGGACTTATAACCTGAGACCTTGATGTCCTATTGTTTTATAAGGCCACTCGTAATGTTTGCTACTTTATTCGGGTACAATTTTATTGTTCAGAGGTTGACTAAAGTGAGAATGAATTTCGTTGAATAAAATATAGGAAGGTATGAAATATTTTCACCGGTGCGGTGTGATGAATTTGTTCCAGTTTATTTGGTCTATAATACGTTATACTGGGATACGACTTGTGAGTCGTGCACATCAAAATGTGAACTTAGTATTTTACGTCTCCGGGAGAATTTAGAGAAATCCTGACGACATAGAAGGAACGTATACTCACTAACATTTTAAGTTTTCAGTACCAGAATACATTGAAGGCTTCAATATTATTTATTAGTTCTTTTAGTTTCATATTTTTCCAGCTGAAAAATAATTTCCACTTTTTGAAACAGCTTAATTATGTTTTTACTACTAGTAAAATGATCTAATAACTTTTATTTACATTTAATGGTGAGTAACATTAGTGTTCGTACTTATATGTCAGGTAAATCACCTTGCTGGCACGCACGCACGTATCTATTACTTGCACGCGACAAAGAGTACCTACACTAAGTGTGAGGCCTAAGGGAAAATCGAAGGCGGAATAATAGAACACATTTTCTGATGCATACTGAACAGCTATTTAACAGCCAAATAATTGCTCTTTGAGGCTAACAGTTTTGTTTTAGAAAAAAATATAAATTGTAGTACTAAGGTTGACTGGGGGTTGATGTCAACATTCACTAGTTTATAGCATCGTTTTTCCCACCCACCGCTCCGCTTCCACTAAGTTCACATATTTCCCGCTCGCCGCTGCGCTCCCATTCCACGTCAACACAAACACTTACATTAAGTATTCAATGCGCAAAGCGTAATATCCGTCCACTTGAGTGTATTTCTAGGTTATTTTTAGATATTAACCTTATTTTTTGTTTCAGAACGGAGGTGCAGCGGACGGATTAGACATGAACGTCGGCTACGCTTGGAGAAAAGGATATACAGGGAAAGGAGTTGTTATAACCATCCTCGACGACGGAATTCAACCCAACCATCCGGACTTATCACAAAATTATGTAAATATTTTTTTATATCTTCTAAAAGTATACTACTACTACTGAAACACACATTAATCAAGGCAGCTAAGAACTGTCAAATAAAACCCCAATTTAGAACAAAGCAATTTTCTCCACCCATGTATTACGTAATTGAAGTGTATTGAACGGGAATCCCGATATTGTAGGATCCTGCAGCATCGACGGACATAAATGGGAACGACACGGACCCGACGCCGCAGGACAATGGCGACAATAAACACGGCACCCGGTGCGCGGGCGAGGTGGCTGCGGTCGCCTACAATAGGTACTGCGGCGTCGGCATCGCTTACAACGCCAGCATTGGAGGTATCAGGATGCTCGACGGCCTTGTTAATGACGCAGTGGAGGCTCAGGCGCTCGGATTCAACACACATCACATAGATATCTATAGCGCGTCGTGGGGACCCGAGGACGACGGAAAAACAGTTGACGGCCCCGGCCCTTTGGCGAGAAGGTATTGTCTAATTGCATACGATTTAGAGAAATGGTTACAGGCGAGCTCATTAAAAAGTGCTTTGTTTCAGGGCGTTTATAAATGGTGTGACGAACGGAAGAGGAGGGAAAGGATCTATTTTTATATGGGCGTCGGGAAACGGCGGCAGGCACACGGACTCCTGCAACTGTGATGGATATGCGAATAGCATATTCACTATTTCTATTTCTAGTGCAACGCAGGGGGGATATAAACCATGGTATTTAGAAGAATGCTCTTCAACAATAGCTTCAACTTACAGTTCAGGAACCCCGGGCCGAGACAAAAGCGTAGCTACAGTAGATATGGATGTGCAATTAAGGCCTGACCACATTTGCACTGTAGACCACACAGGAACATCAGCATCGGCGCCATTAGCCGCAGGTATTTGTGCATTAGCCTTAGAAGCAAATGCATTACTAACGTGGCGGGATATGCAACACCTCGTCGTAATGACGTCTCGGTCACAACCACTGGAAAAGGAGGAAGGATGGATCGTAAATGGCGTAAAAAGAAAAGTAAGTCACAAGTTTGGCTACGGACTAATGGACGCCGCTCAGATGGTAACATTAGCCGAACAGTGGACGAGCGTACCCCCTCAGCACATTTGTAAGTCACAAGAAATAAACGAGGACAAGTCCATTGAAACATCTTTCGGTTATACGATATCAGTGCACATGGATGTGAATGGGTGCAGCGGGACGATGAACGAGGTCAGATTTTTGGAACACGTTCAATGTAAAATTTCACTGAGCTTTTTCCCTAGAGGAAATTTACGGATATTGCTTACGTCGCCGATGGGGACTACTTCCACCCTTTTATTCGAGAGGACGCATGACGCAACGAGTTCTAACTTCGACGATTGGCCGTTTTTAAGTGTCCATTTTTGGGGAGAAAGTGCCGAAGGGCGTTGGACCCTTCAGATATTAAACGCCGGTAATATCCACGTCACTCAACCGGGCATATTGAAAAAGTGGCAGTTAATATTTTACGGCACGGCGACGAGTCCGATACGGTTACGAAATAAAAGCTATTTTAATTCAAACAATGTTTACCAGGAAGAGAAGGCTTATCATATTAACGATGTTTACGACGCCTCAGAATACTCGCAATTTCTCAATGAAATCGAACTCGGCATTTCTGATAGACGCAATTACCCTAAAAATATTCCCTCCGCGCAACGGAAAAATGTTTTGGCAGATGCCAACGATAAACAAGTGCAAAGACTGTGTGATCCGGAATGTGATTCACAAGGTTGTTATGGGAAGGGGCCAACTCAGTGTGTTGCCTGCAAGCATTATCGTTTAGATAATACATGTGTGTCTCGATGTCCTCCGAGAAGCTTCGTTAACCAAGGTGGGGTGTGTTGGCCCTGCCACGAGTCGTGCGAGACTTGCGCCGGCGCCGGCCAGGACTCGTGCCTCACGTGCGCGCCCGCACACTTATTAGTAGTTGATTTAGCTGTTTGCTTACAACAGTGTCCGGACGGATACTATGAAGACCCTGACGCGAATGCCTGTTTTCCATGCGCAGAGCATTGCGACACATGCTCTGAAAAGGCAGATATGTGCTCCTCGTGCGCCCACAATTATGTCCTTTACAACGGTTCTTGTTTAGCGGCTTGCCCTCCGGGAACACATCAAAAAGATGATTTCGGATGCATGCCGTGTCATGAAACGTGTGAATCTTGCCACGGCCCTAGCGAAGATGCGTGTGTTTCGTGTCGCATTGGTGATTACGCATTCAAGAATAGCTGCGTTCCAAAATGCCCCCCAGGATATTACGCCGACGCCCAAAGAAGAGAATGTTTGCCGTAAGTGTTATTGTTATGATAATTTATCTTTACATTCCATTTCGTCATGAAACAGAGGTCGTCAATCTTACGAACGCTCGGAATTTCAAACGCCTCGCTTTGAACTTTACTTTGTTCGAGCGTTTAATTGTCGCCTTTATATTTTAATCTCGTTTAAAGAACAGAATGTGAACAACTGTGTTGTTGTTTTAGATGTCCAATTGGCTGTTCAATTTGCACATGTGCCGTTTGTTCTGTTTGCCAAGAGAAATGGATTCTAACTAAGAGCGGAACTTGCCTCCCCGATGGCAATGACAAATGCGACACGAGTAAGTAATGTCCTCAACCAACGATTTTTTTCACTCTTGTTCCTCGCATACTGAAAGTGACTTTTTGCAGGTGAGTATCACGAAGCGGGAAGGTGTAAAAATTGCCATTCGACCTGTGAGAAATGTAGCGGATCGAACGAGTGGGACTGTTTGTCTTGTTCGAGTCCCTTGTTGTTACAAGGTTCGAGGTAATGGCCCTTTATCCATCTAGAACCTTTCCTGAACGGTTTCAAGTGTTCAGTTAACATGAAATATTTATTTTAGGTGCGTGGCTGAGTGTGGACAAGGTTTTTATCAGACTGCAGGAAGATGTTCGCTGTGTCCGCACACTTGTAAGAGTTGCGTATCAAGATTGAACTGCACATTGTGTGCTGGTGCCTTACGCTTACAGTCGGGGACGTGTCGAGCGACCTGTGCTCCTGGCTACTACCCTGATGAAGGGACCTGCTCGAAGTGTTACTTGTCTTGTGAGACGTGCACGGGATCTAGAAGAGATCAGTGTGCATCTTGTCCTCCTGATTGGAGGTTGGCGGCGGGAGAGTGCCGGCCCGAGTGTCCTCAGAACTTCTTCCCGTGGCAGGACAGTTGTCGTCGCTGTCACCACTACTGCCAGGACTGTCACGGCGCTGGTCCTCAGCGGTGCACTTCCTGTCCACCACACTTTTCATTAGAGAACGGTTTATGCGTGGAGTGCCTTAGTTCCCAGTACTATGAGCCGAGAACGAGGACTTGCCGTCCATGCCACGACTCCTGCAGGTCTTGTTCAGGACCTGGGCCTACCAGTTGTGTCACGTGTGCACATCCACTTCGATTAGATCGGTGAGTTATTCAAAAATAATTTAAAATAAGTTAAAACTGTTTCTTACGTCTGAATATCTACAGTTCTATCTATACTTGACCTCGATTGAGTGAAGCACTATAACAAAATATCGTTTGATTGGTTTACTAATAGAGATGGTAAACAATTTAATTAAGTCACGTTGTAATTACTTTATTAAATGAAATTTTAGGTAGGCAGTTACTTACCTACCTACATTATTTTGTGTTTATTGTTTACGGCGGCGGAGTATCCGATTTCAATTTCAGTGTTAAACAGAATTCACTAGTTATTTCTGTTATAATAGATTTCACTTGTTTCTTTTTTTAATATCTCTATGATTGACAAAAACTACCATAATGGTGCTTATTTCCCTGGTGAAAAATCACACAATTCAGATTGGGAGAAAATATAATCCCGTTAGTAATTATACTTCAGCATCTGAAATTGTTTTTTTAAATAATAAATCTTACTGGTTGGTCTAGTGGTCGCTCTGAGCGTCGGTCCTGGGTTCGATCCCCAGATTGGGCAAAGTGTAATTGAGTTTTTCCATCAGAAATCTCTCAGTAGCAACCTGGAGTCTGGATTTGTGCCCGGTTGATGACAATAGGCTCGCCCCCTTTTACATGGGACCTAAAACATAATTGGCGAAATATGGGATTACTACCTAACGCTTCGTAAATAGAAAATACGTGTACTTCTCCACCATAAACGAATTGAATCTTACTTTGATCATGTATAGTTTAGACCGACCGTTGCAGGTTTAAGCCACCATCCAGCCAAGTTTGCAGCCAGGCGGTCTGGTACAAATAAAACGGTTATATAAACACATTTTTCGTTTGCAGAGTGAACCACAAATGTTTGCCGTGCTGTACAGAGAGCATGGTATCGCTTTTCGTAAATACCAATCAGACGGATTGCTGTCACTGTGATAAGGATATAGGTAAGCTATTTTGTAACATTTTCGGAACTCACTGCCAAAAATAAAAGCGTCGGTGTATTTTCGAATGATTTTTGCGAAAAATCGGGATAGAACTGGCGTATAAATTGATATTGGTTTGGTACTGCCCATCAGTTGTCAAAGCCATGTTCTGTTTTTACAAAGAAATTAGGTTTGGAGTCAGATTGAACATGAATTCTGATAGTATCATTTCAGCAATATAAAATTATATTACCGGAATAGTTACAAAAACTGTAAATGATATTCGAAGGTAGGAGCTGTGATGATTTTCATGAGTTATTCAAAATCTTACATAATAAATTATTTAAAACAGATTCAAATATAATTTTAAAAAGATTTTACATAAAAAAAGTAAAAAATATTAGAGTTTTTAGTGTCATTTTAATCTACGTATATTCTTATACTAACAACATACCTAAACTGACAGTTTTTCAAAAATAATCAAGTTCTTCTGAAGAGAAAACTAGAATAAATACTTACATAAACTTTAGGGTACATCCAAAAGTAAATGGTACCAACTTTTGTGATTTATAGGTAAATCTCGAAAGAGCACTTTATCTTATTTACGAGGTTCTATGTCCTAATTTTTACTTTCATAAATTCTTGTGTAAGTTTTACTAATCGAAACTTAGTAAAAATTTCCTAAAAAATGTTTCAATTATAACTTTAAAACGGATTTTGATAAGTGTTAAGTAAGATTTGTATTTAGTAGATATTAATTTTCTACGAGCCGACTCCTGATTCGCACGGTTTTTACGACTTAACAAAGAATCGAGATTTCTTAGTTTTATGTAACTTTAATACTAACGTTACACATAAACCCCTTCCGGAATAAATTCCCTAAACGATGGTGAAAACCTCATCAAAATCTGTTGCGTGGTTTAGAAGAACAACGCGGACATACACATAAACACGAAAAGTGACTTTGATTACCCGACTACGGCGAAGAAAAAAGGAGGGTTATGATTTTGACCGGTATGTATGTATGTTCATCTGTTCCCTCATATCTAGTAAAAGACTCATCACAATTTGAAAAATGAGGTATCGTTGGAAGCGTCTTGATCGTCCGCTGGTTATAGGCTATGTGACGTCACATTAAAATAGCGCCCTCTAGAGGACGTAAAGTGAGGAACTAAAAAAAAAAATATTATGAGCACATTTCAAATATATATATATATATTATAACCCCAAAAGAATTTAAAAAAAAATAAAGTTATAAAAACTAAAACCCAACTACGACTAAAAAGGTATAAACAAGACACCACAGACAGACAAATTAAAAATCCGGAGTCACACGTAATCTGTTTGATTTATGCCCTAACACGTGTGACTCCGGGTTTTTAATTTGTTTTTACTCCTTTTTTTTATAATTTGTATCAAGTTTTTTCGTGATAAAACTATTTTAATTACGTTCACGTCACTAGTTTTTCTTATAAAGAAAATTAGGCAGTGACGTAAACAAGTTTATTTATGCAGGTATTTTAAATTACTTGCACATAAACGATGAGTCAGCAGTCGGTCAATCATTTCCGACAGTCTATTTCGTAAATTAAATCCACCTTTCTTACATAATAAAAGCATTTTACCAAGAATGTGTTCAAAGGAATTAGATCCGTAGTTGACCTTTCATTCAGTCAATGCCCTGTAGTCATAGTAGTTCCAACGTATACGATTTACTGATAGTTTTCCTTAACAAATACCCTTTGTCCGTACGAAGGTTTCTAAGCTTTGTATGAGAAATGTAAAGGTTGAGAAACGAGAACATCCAATATAATAATGTGGGTACATTTATTAAGTGAAAGTATGTTTGCTGATTGTAATTACATTGAAGACTCTGAAGATTTTTTGTATCTAGCTATGTATTTGTGTAAAATAAGACGACTAAATCAAACGGTATGTTTTGGAAAACTTTATCAAGAACCTGATAAATGAAAATTATCCTTGTTACGCTTTCACGCTACAACGGCTTAACGAATTTCGATGAAATTTGGCACATGGGTAGACCAGGTCCTGGAATAGGACATAGGTTACTTCTTATCCCGATATTCTCACGGGAACGAGACTTACGCGGGTGTAACCGCGGGGTGCAGCTTGTTAGCTATACAATCAAAAATCTCCTGTAGACTGTTACGATTGATTAACCAAAAAACTTAAAACCAATCATATTACTTACTCGAGAGTAGACACCAGACATACCATTCATTTACATAACAGCATAACATACATAATCAGCCTATAACGTTCCCACTGCTGGGACACAGGCCTCCTTTCTGTGAGAGGGAGTGGGCCGTAATCTACCACGCGGGACCGGTGCGGGTTGGTGGATGTAACAAGTCTTCGATTTTTTGGTTTTAGGACATGCCGTAATTTATTTATTGTGAGTAAACTCACAATAAATAAATTACACAAAGTAAGGCGAAACCACGGCACTGTCTGTGTTCGAAACCACGGTCCACAGGCCGTAGACAAAGTGTCATTCTATCAGCGATAACGATGATCGAAAAGGCAAAAATGTATAGGACTGACATAAGCTATCGAAAAGCTTATGTCAATCCTGTTGAAAGTCGTTGTAGAAATTTGAAACGCTTTCGAAGCGATTGTCACTTCTCTAGACCCTCTTGTAAGTTGGCCCTGTTACTACTGGGCCGCCACTGCATCAATTTGACCTGGCTTCTAAAAGCTGGGACTTAGCTATTGATAATGTTTGCTTAAAATAATTTAGTTTAAAAAAAGTATGTTTTCTAGGAGGCTGTCTAAACGGCTCATCAGCTGGCAAGCGGCGAATAGCCGAGAACATTCGCACGCACATCACAGCATCGTTCTTCGTAGAAGACTCTAAGGACGCCTCGAACATTCTAGAACGTAACTCAGTAGCTGTGTGGAGCGTGGGGGCCGTGCTACTAGCTACTGCCGTCATAGTGATCATTGCTGTTAAGGTAAATAAATGATCTATTTATACCTTTTTCTTATCAAGAAAGTGGTGGGAAGACTCGTTTATTTACGTATCTACTTAAAAGCGATCAGTAGTATCAAAACAAGTTTCTATTTTGCATTACTATGAGAAAAGAAGTTTAGAAAGAAAGAAAATTGTAGGTACAGCAGGAAACGATGGAAATATTTATAAGGGTATATGTTCCACAAATAAGTTTAATATTTTCTTTCACAGTTAAAAGCAAGAAAATATAAATACCGGACGATATACCCGAAGACAGAATACTCCCAACTGACCACAATAGACGAAGACTTGATAGCGATGACGTCATCAACGACTTTGAAAGCCGTTGATAGTGTACAAATAAAAACTAAAAGTGAACTTGAAGAACCAACATAGCAATATGAACCTTCGAGTCGATGTAATTAGAGTATATTTTACACTGCAGACTGATATGTAGAAGTTTCAATATACGATTCATGTAAATAGTTGGAGTAAATACTATTACCTAACTATCGTGTGGTTATTAAATGGTTTGAAATGAAGTTATACGAGTACCTTTTTTTGTGATAAAAACCAAAATTATTTTAGTACTTTTCAGACTAGATCTACTATTTCTGTAAGAAATTATTTATTTTATGTTTGTTTACGTATCTAATGATATGATCTCGTTTTGCCTAATCTATTTAATTATTTGTGTGCAATTATTGCAAATAGAGTTTTTGCAAATAAAAAACTTAGGTCATTTGGTATCTACCTAATAAAAAAAACATTATTATGTTTTTCAAATATGCTTGATTTGTATACAGACCACGAGCGTGTTATTTACATTGCTTGCATAAAAACTTAGTTAAACACTTCTATGCAAATGAATGCAATTCATCTCGCATAAGGAGTACGTACATAAATTGTATTTTTTATTAGTTTATGTAGCCATGTTTGATGTCAGAATTTAATTATAAATTAGAGTGAAGCATTATTGTTGGTTACTTTTATTTTGCTGCAAAATGTATTACCGGAAATTTTTTGAAACTATGGGTAATTTTTGGTGTAATTTCAATTATGATTTTGTTAAAGTTTCGGAATTATCTGACTGGTTTCGGGGTAGGACGAATCCTGAAAAAAACTGTTTTTTTTTCCATACATGCATTATAAGTACTTAAGACAGCAATATTGCTTCGCCCTTCTGACTTACAGTACATTATTATATTGTAATAGAAAATTTCAGGTATAAAGTTCTAAATGTTCTAGATGTTTCCGCACTGTGTGTAAGCAAAATTCCATAAGGCGACATTACTTTCTCTTGAAATGCGCATTTAACATAGATTTGTGAGAGAGAAATAAAGGAAAAGACGGAAAAGATAAGTGGTTTGGGTTGAAGGAACATTCAATTAGATCAGAAAGAAGCGATGGCGAAACGAATTCGCCTTACTGGTTTGATTCTTTCAATTGGGGCAAATATTTGGCTTATTTTTATTACTGATATTGGTTTTTATTGGTAAATTTGTTTGCACTTAAGTGAAATTTATTTAAAAGGACATAGGTTAGTACACGAAAGGATCTTAAAGCATCTGATCAAAATGATAAATGATTTTATTTCGCGAAGTAGGATTGTACAAACACTTGTACACGTCAACCAAATGTTAAAAACAAGATGAGTTCAGCGTTTCCTACCTGAGAAGAAAGGCCAAAACAAACTCACGAGGTCATAGTCTCTTTTAAAGTCCAGACATAATCTTGGTCAGATCATGTGAAGTCCATGTAGATTGGTGTCTGAAATGGTCTTTTGAGGAAAGACCTGTCCAGTCAGTGCACGCATTTGTCAGTAATCGTGCAGCTCAACTCAGAACTTAAGGAGCTCAACGATTCGACGAACAATACCAAAAAGGACATTTGGATATGTCGCATAAATTACTCAAACTGCCCGACTTCGCTTGCTTCAATACTGGGATCGTTTAGGAAAAAGAAAAGTAAGGAACAGCCCAAATATCGAAAAATCTAAATTTTGTTCACGTGGTACGACGTTCACCGGGTCATTTAGTCGTTCAATGAAAAGTAATGTCGGTCTAAATACGGACCAGTATATTTTGATGGGACCCAATACACAGCTTGTTGTTATGCAATGTTTTCATCGTAACGTTAACATATCTAACGTATTATTTATTTAATGTTATTGTTTCTAAGTAATTTACTGTGTAAATACGGTTCAATTATTACTGTAATAGTATTCGATCATGTAAATATGTAAATAATTAACAGTTGTAAATATATCGATGGTTTTTATGACGGATAATTTACTGGTTTGTTTTATTTTTTACCCTAAAATAATGTTGTGTTGATTCTACATAAAAAGCCTGAAAAAGTTGAGCTGAATGTTAAGTATGAAACATACAAACAGTCTTGCAACAACAGTTGTAAATAAACTTTAAAGAAGATTGAGCTAATTTTCTGCATTCTCTTCCCGACGACTTTAGCTAGTTGGCTGCAGCAAGCGAATTCCATTAACAGGTGAATCTGCGAGCAACACGGCCATTGCATAAAAAAATAACACTGGAAATGGAAAAAAAACATACAAAATAGAGGGATTAAGGGCGAACTTCACCAATGTAACTAAACGCGATCAGCACATCTTAACCGCGTTCAAGAGCTGTCAGTGTCAATATTCCACAGAAATATATGACAATGACAGCTCTTAAACGTAGTTCGTGTGCTGATCGCGTTCAGTTTCTTTGGTGA
Source organism: Lithophane ornitopus (assembly GCA_948473465.1). Classification (NCBI taxonomy): domain Eukaryota; kingdom Metazoa; phylum Arthropoda; class Insecta; order Lepidoptera; family Noctuidae; genus Lithophane; species Lithophane ornitopus. The sequence goes on from OX419629.1 coordinate 3,732,791, forward strand.
AAGGTCGCCCTCAGAGGTCTAAAGTTAAGGGGGTCAATTAGGTAGGTATTGATCTCTACTAGGCGTGGCGTACCTACATCTCTACCTAACCCACGGCCACGAAGCATTTAAACCGTGAAGTTTTACTCTTAATCTTAACATAGCAAGCAAGAGCTGTATTAATAAAATCATCATGACAACGTAATTCCAATTTACAAAAAATCATGATGTTATAAATATTGCTCTTTTGAAAACACGTTTAGCGAGAAATCAAAGAGCTCTTCATTTATTCAATAGAGGAGAACAGCTAAAAAAACGTTTGGTTATATTTATTTATTATTCAGTTCGTTTACTATTTTTTTTACCTTTTGTCTCGGGAACTGTTTCAGTGGCTCGTTGGTTCAATCTACTGAATGACTGCGGATATAAAATCTTGAATTGTGTTTGGTCGTTACGTCTCATGTTGATACCAAATGGATGTCTATTGTTAACGAATGAAGTCACAGTGTGAATGCACCTTTATGTTTTGAGATAGAAATCTTTGTTTATTTGCCCCTGGCTAAATAATAACAGCAGCATGGGTCGATTGAAGGTTAAGCTACGCTTTCTGACATCGGTCCGTGGATGGGTGACCATGCATTATGTATCGAGACCCGTCCGTGCCGCGCAAAGGACGTTAAACCGTTGATCCCGGCTGTTATTCGTAGATCTTTGATAGTCGTTACGGTCAGAAGCCCAAAAGTCTTTACAACCAGTACCAAGGTGTATCGTGTTACCCAGTAACTGGGTTGTGGAGGTCAGATAGACAGTTGCTTCATGTAAAATACTGGTAGTCAGCTGAGACCGGTTAGAAGCAGATTTGGTAAGGCTAAGTAGATTGATTGTTAAAATCTTGGATTGCGTTGGTCACTACGGATTACGTTGACACTCAAATGGATGTCTATTAAAGTTACAGTGTGAGTGTTTTAACGGAAAACTTTAATAATTTTTTCACTTCCTCACAAGCACATCACACACTTTACAATAGATTAAAATTGATGATGCAAACGTACGCTAATTACGAATTCTGTTGGTTCAAAATCAGGGTAGGTACCTGCAGAGCTTAAGAGCGATAATTCTGAAAGTTGGCAAATAACTATCAAATATTTACCTGTTTTGATTAGTTTGGCAATATTCATTATGGGCCAGGTATGTCTGGCCCATAATGAATATTTATCCTGGGCTGCTATTGAGAAATTCCTGATTGTAAAACCCAATAACACTTTGTCCGACCTGGAGATCGAACCTAGGATCTCACGCTCAGCAGCAGCGAGACGAGACAGTCTTGCATTAGAGGCAGTGTCTCTGTGAAAACATAAAAAACGAACTGCATTAGGTAGTTCCAGGGTGGATAAATTATAAGATAAATAATTATTTTAGCTAACCAGCACTGATTTGATGGCTTCCAGTGAAAGTAGTGTGTTCTAAGCAGACACGAGGAGACTCCTGCCCATCCTCTTGCCGGAATGTCATAATCTCCTTTTATCGGGTCTCACTTTTAATAGTGTAGCGGCAAATACACATGATAATAAAACAATATAATTATATTTAATAATAAATATTAACATTATAAACAATTATACATCGTATTTTTACACACTCGAAACGAAAATTCGAACGCTATGGCGTGGAAAACCTGTTTCATTGTACACCGACCGCAGGCGCGCGCGCAGCTCCCTACCAGTCTTGACATATCGCGACGCGCCGCCGCCACGCCGCCGCTCGCACCGCGCCGTTCAACTTCATGTTATTCTGCTTCTACCCGCTTACCGTTTAAAGTAATTTGCAATCCGCTGAAGTATTTACTATGCTATCATGAACTTTTTACTTTCGCTTTCAGCTTATATGCTTGTGAACTTTATACGACTACTTATTCCATCTTTGCTTTTCAATCCTTTTACTTTCTGTGTGACTGTGCTTTAGAACTTATAAGCTGGCTGCAATATTAAGTACTTGAAGACTTGCATTCCATCGTGCATCACCCCGAATTACACCTGTACGAAATTAACGACAAGAAGGTAACTTACCTATTAAGGTAAGTTACCCACAAACTCTGAATGAATCAGTTACCCAGCTATCATCGTAGAACGGCTAAACAGCGTTCAATTATCTCAAGTTCCTGGCCGTAGTATGTAAATTGAACTCTCAAAACGACTTCTAGAATGTTCTTCAGACATGATCTATTAATTTAACGGCTATATCTCTGCGGGTTTTGTAAAAATGACACCATTAGTGGCGCGACAATAAAAACGGATTACCTCCGCTCCTAACGACGATACGTAACCGCGGGACACACGGGCTGCGACGTTATACAGCACGCAAAAGTGGGACCCAACAATTTTAATGTGAACGAATGTAGCAGAATTAAATGGTTAAATAAAATATAAGTATAAATCTTTTCAACACACTTACTCGTAAAGTGGCTCTTATTGAACCGTTTTTAGTTTCATAATGCAGTGTATTATGGAAGCGAGCTTTTTACTTTATATTACCGCACTAGTGCGGTAATGTGCGCCACAGATTAATATTTACTAGTCGGAGTAATGACATGGCAGTATGGAATTAGTAAGTACTATCATGGCAGCATGGAATTTGTATCCAATAGAAATTGTTTTTGGTGAAGCTTTTTACCAAAGACAAGCGATCAAGAGTAAGTTTTTATTTATGTTAATTAATTTAATTTTGGTCATCCAAGATTTTAAAGGTTAAAAAAAGTTTTTATTCAACAAAAAACATAAATTAAGCCTTTTATTTCAATTTTAACCCTTCGAATGATAAAGTAGCCATCTGGTAATCATTTTTTTGAAAGCTCTTTGCAATAAATGGCGTTTTACTTACTCAATTTGTCCTGTCATCACAAAACGTAAGTTTTTGTTCAAAAAAAAAACATCATTTTTTTTATCTAGTACTTTACGTAAAATTATAAGAATTGAAGAAAAATCTATCAATATGTTTTTGGTACATAATTATCTTTTTTTTTTAATTTGACTGAACCCGGTACTATAAAAATTCTAAGATGAAAAAAGATTGCAATTGCACGAAACGTTTTAAAAGTAGCTTTATAGCTATTCTATCTGTCAATGTCAATTCTGTTTCCGTTACCGTTCCGTTATCTAGGCAAGACTCCTAGATGGCGTTGTAAAACTACAGTCTCTGGGAATTAGGGAGTCGCTGATGCTGCCATCTGTTAAAAAAATGGAGGAAGAAATATAGCCAGCTCAATAGCCAGGTTGTGTAATTTCATTGTATGGGAAAATTTCATCAAATTATATATTGTTCACTACCTTAACCTTAACTTTTATATAGGCTGTTCAGCGGTATTCCCAGTGCCTTATTTACACCCGCGCGCACATCGCTAGCGGAAAAAACAAAACAGGCCGCCATTTTCCATAAATATTTGTTAACTTTTTTGTTGTGTGGTTAATTAAAATCATTATTAAAAATGTCGATTTTACGTAGGGGGGAAGTGTAAATAATAATAAATAGATTTGCGCCATGGTACAATTAGTTATAGTACCAAAAAAAAATTTTTTTTTCTTTTTCAAATCATATTTTGTATAGGCTATCTAACGGTTTTGCCAGTGCCTTTATTTACACCTATAGTAAAACAAAACCAGCGCGCCATTTCCCATAAATATTTATTATCGTTTTCGTTGTGTGGTTAAATAATATGAAAAATACAAAATTTAAAGTATTGTCACCAACCGACATAGAAGTTTTTAAAAGAAACTCCGGATAGTCAGTACCTGGCAACAAAGGTCAGTTAAACTTTATAAATCTATCATCTCTATAGTTACCTATATTATTGTAGCATAAGTTCTTACAACAAGTCTGTTTTTTCCTCGCAAGTGTGTTGAAAAACGTCGTATGAAACTCGTGTGCATTGATTATTACACTCTCGGCTACCTTATCGCGCTCGCCTGCGGCTCGCGCTAACAATACCGCCTCGACTGTACTATCCAAAATAGCACACTCGTATCACTGTATATTTATATATTGTTTAAAAAAAAGATTTTTACTTATATTTGAACGCTTTTCATGAACCTAAGAGTACTAAATAAAACTTCGTAAACATAGAACTTTAATATTTGCTTAAAAGTTTGAGGCGTTTCTTAATACACTTAAAGATAAGCCTCAAGCTTTTAAGAAAAAGTTCTATGTTTACGTAAGAAAAATGTGTTCTATAATTATTGTATAGCGATACTGTGTAGTATAATAGGTACCAGTTTGGTACTGGTACTATACTTAAACTAATTTAAAAAAAAATGTGTGACAACCGAACGTTCTTTTTAAATAATGCATTATCGTGTTGTGTGAGATGTAATGCTGTTGAATAGATAATCTATTCCAAACGGGTCATCTTCATTAAGAAATGAAATCTTTCTGAAACCGTAAGTTATGCAAGAACACAATTGCGATTATTAACACGCAACTTATCACACTGAAACCTTCGACAAAACTCTCCATCCTTTACATCACTGTGTCCCAAAAGCTACTAACTCCCGAGATAAACTGTTTCGCATCCGAAATACATCTTCTGGAAGGGAACAAATGCTTTGAGAAAATAAGCCTTTATTTCCATAGCGAGCACAATGTGTTAAACGACTGCTCCAATGTGAATGGGCCACGGAAATCTAGAATTAGATTTCGTGCTAGCCTTTTGATACGGAACCCTTAAGTAATGTTCTTACTTTTGGTGGATCATTTGATAGAAAATGTGAAAGTTATGGGATGAATCGGTGATAGAATACAATAGAATATTTTTTAAAGTGCTTATGAGAGGGAGTTTGAATGGTCGTTTTGTGCACATTGATACCTGCATAATATTTCGGTACCAGCCCAGAGTTTGGAAGTTGACGGTGTAATACCCCGTGACTCGGAAAGCCCTGCGCCTGATCTTTCTCCGGCATTTGAAAATTTTACGGGAAACTTTTAATTTTTTTTTGCCATAGAAACCTTGCCAAATCATTCCACCCTATGAAAGCCTTGTTTGTTTTACATTCTATAATCTCCTTCCCAATATTTCACCCCAAAAATACATCTACACCACATAACTTAGGGTCGAACCTTTGATTTTCTTTCATGTTTTATACTTCGCAAACCGTCCGATTTCCTCGCACAGACCAAGGCGAATCGGAAGAAAGAAACAAATGAAACCTCACAGAGATTTATTCTAAGCGACCGCTAAATTAACCCAAGGAAATGTTATTCGTTCCCTTGTTTATAATTTAACACTCGGACTTTGTTTTTCATGGACAAAGGGCTTACTATAAATAAGAATAGAATTTGCTAACTGTATACACAAAGCCGCAAAGAATTTTGGTAAGAACAAAGAAAACGGAATTTGAATTTTTATTATGAATCGATTTTAGGGTGATTGTTTTAGAAGTTATCGTTTGATAAAATACGGGTGAAAACAGTCGCTTAATACTTTATTAATTAATTAGATACTATAATAATATACACTATATTATACATAACACAACTAACTATTAATTAACGAATTAAATCGTAACTAATATTAATTAAAAACTAATTATTATATTTTTTTAAATTATTATTATAAATATTATTATGAAACAGTAGCTTGTACCTATTTCATACAAAATCTTGCAACTGCAAGTTGAAATGAAAATGGCAATGTAGTTCATTGACCCGACTAGGGCAAAGCCAAAAGAGAGTTATGATTTTCGTCACTTACCTTAATACCACAAAATCGTGTTAATCCGTTGTTTAGGCTAAACACATCATTTATTTATGAAGTTTGACGTATTAAACACACGTTGAATAAGTTTCTAAAAGCCCTGATTTATAATAAGACGAACTACTTTTTTTATTCATTTTGAATAAATAAATAATCATCATTCACAAAATTTCAATCAGAATAACTTATAACTTGAATTCAAAGCAGTTTCTCACTCAGTTTCGCGATCACCGAAGTTCACCTTTTTCTCGGCGCGGCAGGTAGGTAAAGCAATAAATATATCTGTGCGCAACTTTTAAATAATTCACATGAAACACTCGAAGGTCAAACCGTTACGACTTTCCTTGAACTGATGGTTATGTATGAAAGTGAGTTTCATTAAATAAACGTCCGAACACGGTGTATTTAATTAATACCTAATGTATTATTCCAGCCTATTGCGATAAGTAGTCTTTTAGTTGCTATTTTGTTTACCCGACTACGGTGAAGCAAAAAGGAGGCGTATGATTTTGACGGTAGGTATGTATGTATGTTTATCTGTTCCCTCATAACTTCTAAACTCTTAATCATAATTTGACAAATGAGGTATCGGTGGAAGCGTCTTGATCGTCCGCTGGTTATAGGCTATGTGACGTTATGAAATTGAATATGGCGTCCTCTAGAGGACATAAAGTCAAGGACTAAATTATATACACATAGCACAATTCAAAAATATTGTATGTATTATAACCCAAAAAAATAATAATTATATAACTAGAACCCAACTACACTGACAAAAAACGTCAACAAAAAATGTTACAAACAAGACATCACAGACAGATCAATTGAAAATCCGGAGTCACACGTGTATATATCATAAATCGAACAGATTACGTGTGACTCCGGATTTTTAGTTCGTGGTTGGGTTTTAGTTTTAAGTATAACTTTTATTTTTAAAGGGAAATATTTAACTGACTTTGGAAAACTGACTGTCTAGTTATGTACGCTATATTTAATTAATGAACCTCTAAAAACTTTTGGCTTTCTAATGATGCACACTTTATTTGACTAAAAACAGCCTCTAAAAGAGCCTCACAGTTGATCGCAATAACGAAGCTTGGATACTCCGACCAAACGGGTAAGGTCAGGTTAGAACTGCGCGAGCCGAGCGAGCGATGCCGCGGTAGCGGCCGGCGAGCGCTACCTACATCCAAGTTTGTCGTGGTTACTTTGCTATTTAGTATTTCGATTGACACGCGAATACGTGATTACGCGATCGTTTTCCTGAATAATGACGCATATACGCGACTTGATTAATCTCGAGAGTATTTCATATTCATATTGTATACGACCGTGACGATTGTGTGCGATCGCGACACAATCACTTTCTTGTAGGACCTTACATCAAATCAGCCGAATGGATTCGGTCGTTTTGCATTTAGATAGAAAATGCCTTGAAAATACCCATAACATGCTTTTAATCCCCGTAATAGGAACTCCAAAGTCTATGCAGACGAATTGACGGACAAAACCTCGTGAATATTAAAACAGAATTATTGCCAATATCAACGTATTTTCATCAAAGAAAACAATAAAAATAAATCAAAGAGAGACTCGAGAAAACATTCAGGAATTTACTTACTTAAAGATATTGAATTACGCGGAAAAATCCACCTTCCACTAATAAGGTTCGTTAGATTATACCTTCGTCAGTACTCACAAAGTAAACTTAGAAGAAATCGGTTTATAGGAATTTTGCTTTTGTTAAATACAGTATACTAGATAGTTTAGTATACTAGATAGATCAGTTACAAAAAGCGTTTTTGTTTGAGGTTTTTTTGGCAAAGAGCTAAGATATCTTCAACTCTTGGTTGATCATTTCTTTTTCCATTTTTTATGTGGTCTTTGGGTTTCTTTTTTAATTTTTAATGGGGTATCAACTGTCTCATTTTACTCTTTATCCGGAACCATTTCGTTTACGTTTTTACATTCCCTGTCATAACGTACAGTTTACAAGAAAAAAATTCTGCCATACACAAACTTAAGATCGTGACCCAGGGTCTACTTATTTTTTCAGTACAAAAAGGTGGGAAAACACTTACAATTTTACTTAGCGCCTTTATCTCTAAAACCTCAAGTTTCTCTATAAAAATTTAAAAGCATCTTTCAGAGGAGAAAAATAAAAGGAAATATTTCCAGCGGACCGGCGAGCGTCCCGATTCTTGAATTATTGATTTGCTTTGTTTGAAAAACGTGTAAAGACCAACATAAGTTGACCCCTCTAAATTTATTACGACCCCCTCTTAAACAATCAATTGTGGAACATTACGAGGGGGGTGGGAGGTCTTGTTAAGTGTTTCTTACCAACGGTCAATTGTATAAAGGTTTGAAGGATCAAAGGTTGACCAGATGATTACTAAGATTCCTGAGGTTTTCTTTGTGAAATTCTGTGAAAGCTATATAGTTTTGGGTTCGAAATTAAGTGTGGAGCCATAGTTTGTAAAGGGTGAGGTATCTACTTCATGATAGATATTTACTGAGAACATTTTCAATTTGTCTTTTGTTATTAACGTGGTTTTAATTAAATCCGTGCAACATCAAGGAGTTACAAATTGATATCAGCTGAAATAAATAACATCACAGAAAAAGAAATGAGAAGGGGGAAATATTAAAAATGGCGGAAACAAACATTGGGCAAATAATTTGTCTTGATGACAAATACCGGGCGAGGGTGTCCAATAAATACGGATTCCTAAGCATTGTTTCCAGATTCTTGTCATTAATCATTTTTATGTCTGTAATTAATATAAAGATCCTGGCGACAATAGGATCTCGAGTTATTATCTTTTTGAGAAAAACTCCCCGGTGGGTATAAAAGGTTTTGATATTGGATATTAGCCTTTATCAGATTGTATTAAGGAGGATTTTGATATGTCGGTTTTTAGATTTGATCGGATTTCTCGTGTGGTTGCTGATGTTATAAATTTAATTAATAATGTGACCCGTAATTTACTTATATATTTTATGTAGAATTATAAACCTTTGTGAAGTAGGTTTTTTGAGTATTTTAGTGTGATTTTAAAATATTCTCGATAGACTCTCTCCATAGCGCAGGACCGGCCGACGTTTTTCTGCAGAAATGATAATATTATACATACATATATACATAAACTCACGCCTAGGCAGAAACTACAGAACGCCTCCTGCTACGATCTATTGCTTCGTTTACGTTCATACATCGATAATATTAGGTATTATTACATTAATCTCTTGTACATATTATCTATCACATAATTAATTTATTTGTCATTGCTACATTTTTAATTCTTTTTACCTATTGTGGTACAGTAATCTTATTCTAGGTGCGTCGTCTTCACATAATAATATAATTATATAATTGATGTATAAAAAATATTGTAAAACATTTTTAAAGAGTAACGGTGGAGTTTCTTGCCCATTCTTCTCCATACGAAAACTACCTTTTGGAAGACGCAACTAGAATCAGTTCTATTTCTTTATTTTTGACGATCAAAAGTGCCTTTTATGTGCCTAATTGAAATAAATTATTTGACTTTAACTTATTCTCAATCCTCACGAAATCCCGAAGCAGGTAAACCTATAAAGATATTCAATACACAAGTAGAGGGATTAGGGCGAAACCCAATTAGCACCTTGTCAGTATTACTGGATACTGGTAATACTCGGACAAATAGACATAATCAGAACCACTATCGATGTAGGTACAACTCAAATGATTAGATCTGTTCAGGCATAGAAATAACAGAATCGATTTCAGAAGAACTTATTATTTTTCTTGAATGTAAAACACCTTTTTCAGTTGTCGAATAATGTAGTAAAGCAGATAATAATCGTCCGCGAAGCAAACATCAAATCAAAAATCAAATCTGGCGTATAATATTATCAGATACGGTTTTATTTGAATAAAATTATATAAAGACCTATGTTACCTACGTGGGATTACGTGGCGGTAGTACAAGGCAAATACCAATCAATCACTTGAAGTTACTTACTTAACTTAGCTTCAATTCCGTCACTCACGTCAAAACAGATTGTGAGTTAGATAGAGTTAAATAAAGCCAGAATGTATTTAAAAGCCGGCGTAAAAACTCCGTACCAAAAATAGCTGTAAAGTTTTTTTTGCATTAGCTAAAAGGTTTAAAAATAAAGTAATACGCACCCAAAAAGGATTTTTTTAAACGAAAATTCTAAAAAGTCAATCAGCGTCATTGAGATTGAGGCTAAGGTATTCGTGTGAATGACTCGTGATTAGGTAAACTTCCCCGTTGTTGTCATAAAATGTTAGTATAAACAGTATTATCATTATCAGTTCAAGGATGAGGAATTAATATTCTTTAAAACAATAGACAACCAAGACATACCGAACAGCGAATATATTTTCCCAAGCGGGAATCTAAATCTTCCATTGCGTTAAGAGCGAAGCAGATGAAAATATCATTATAAATATTATTGTAAGAAAAGCAAAGGAAAGGATACCATTATTTTATTTAAGAATAATAATCATAGAAAAACAATGCACAATGAGATGGAAATACTCTTGCACGTTTATTGTTATGATTATGCTCTCGCCAATCAATCTGCCAATCCTTTTCCCAACTATTTTGGAGTCGACTTCTAGTCTAACCGAAATGTAAACAAGGAACGACTGTATAGCTGACCTCCACAACCCAGTTACTGGGTAATACGATACCCCTTGGTAACACTGGTTGTCAGACTTTTCGGCTTCTACTAACCGTAACGACTGTCAAAGATCTACGAGTGACAGCTGGGACCAACGATTATGCTCTTGTTTCATTTTATGTAGGTATGCGAACTCTGCCAAACATGCGGTGAGCCTACAATGCCGCACAGTGAACAGGTGGCGGCAAGGATGGGGTCGCGATAGGCCACGAAGGTAGAAGAATAGGGATAAAGTGACATACATGAAATGGATGCATCGCTGAATATAATTAAAAAATAAAGTAGAAACAGGGTAGGCTGAAAATGAATTTTCTATTCGACATGTAAGTGACATTCAACTTTAGGATGGCCTTAGGTTGAGGGATGTCGCGCATTAGACGGCCATGGTCGCATTGTATGGTGTGCGGTTAGTTGGCCGTTGCAACCAAGTGATAGAAAGAAAATAAGTTTATTTGCGGCAAACATGACGAATAAGAAATAAGAAAGGACAAATATACAAAAATAACAAGTTGGGGGAAAATATACGTCACATTCACTCAAAACGGCCATCGCTCAGCAAATGCTGCGACCCTATGCCAGAAAGAGCCCCAGCGCTGGTTTTTAGTGACAGCCGGCGTTGTCGTCATGACGTCAATCGGTGCAGCACATAGCGAATTGAATCAATAATAAAATAAGAAATAAAATAGATACATTAACTAAATTGTTTGCGCGATTCGTATCGGTTTCTATATAGTTTACCTGCAAGTCATAAAACGAGGTGTTTTCGTTTTCAGACCAATGCAATGTGACATTTAGATAATTTCAACATTATTGAAACTTTCGATTTACTGGGAGTCTTTAGTCAATATGTCACAGCTAAAAATCGAGTAGCAACTCTAGAGTACCAAAAACAATAAAAAAAAATCGTAATGTATAGTCAGATTTTATTGCTAAGCAAACTGACACCCTACATCAATTTGCCGTATTTTAATGTCGTTGCTATGCCGAACAGACGAAGAATGACAGGTGTGATTTGATTACACGGAAGGTTTAGGTAAGTTTATAGTTAGTTTGGTAGTTGGTAGTTAATTAGGAGCTCGTGGCTACGTAATAACAGCCGCAACGATCCATCAGGTTAAGCAACGCTTGCCGGGTTTGGTCCGTGGATGGGTGACCATCTTTACATACTGAGACTCCTCCGTGCCTCGGAAAGCACGTTAAGCCGTTGGACCCGGCTGTCGTTTGTGGATCTTTGACAGTCGTTACAGGTCGTCAGAAGCCCGAAAGTCTGACAACCAGTATTAATTACCAAGTGGTATCGTATTACCCAGTTACTGGGTTGTGGCAGTCGCTCGATGTAAAATACTGGTATTCAGCTGCATCCGGTTAGACTGGAAGCCGACCCCAACAAAGTTGGCAAAAGGCTAGGCAGATGGTGGTAGTTAATTTGCTTAACAACTACTTTCCCTGGCTTTACACCATTTAATCGTGACCCAGAACCACATACAAGAAGCGCTGCGGTCGATAGTGACTGTAATTCTCAAAGACCAGTGAGTTGGAAAATTGAGAAGTGGATTAGGCAAATCACTTTTCATTCCATCCTATGGCCGACGAAGTTTGCCCTTTTAAATTTTATTATCTCGGAGGCATGCCGTCTGTTCATACCGGTACAGTGACAGCGGGTAGCGAGACATTAAATTTGAATAATTAATTTTAATTTTTTCTCCGTTTTTTTAAATGATTGCAAGAAAGTTTGAGAGAATAGAGTTTTGGAGTGGTGGTACACATCTGCCTAACCCTTTAGGGAATACAGGCGTGATGGTATGTTGCTCTCTAATCCTTCCATAAATTCGAAAGTAACTCTGTCTGTCTGTCTGTCGCGTTTACAAGCCAAAACTACTGAACCGATTTAAATGAAATTTGGTATACATATATGATAGTCTAGAGCCTGAGAACGGACATAGGGGCTACTTTTTATCGATATACCACGGGCGGAAGCTAGTAATATTATAAATGCGAAAGTGAGTTTGTTTGTTAAGATTTTACACAAACGGCTGAATGGATTTGGATGAAATTCGGCACATGGGTAGACCATGACCTGGGTTAAGACATATAATTTTTATCCCAATATTCCCACGGGATCGAGACTTACGCCGGTGAAACCGCGGGGCGCAGTTAATATTGTATAAAAATGAAATCTTACCCCAAGGTTTATAATGTCGGTTGTACGTACGCTACAAAATATATTTGTCATTTTACTAAAAATCAGACTATCGCTCAAACGCCTCTTGCGGTACCCCACCCGATTACGAGTGAAAACAAATTTCATCGCGATCGAGTGCTCTCAGTAACTTAAGGGGCTAAAAACAGTTTATTCGTCACCAATTTCACAACTTCCATTTCAATGTTTGTTGTTGCAAATTGGTCGGTTCTGGGCTTTGTTGAATATTTTCTATGAATTCAATTGACCTACTTAAAATTAAAATTGCTCCACGAGAACGATATTTTGATTTAGGTACTCATTCTAGTATTGGATACGGCGGTAAAATATATCTTCTAAACTTAAAAACAAAGTTGCTTTTCGTGTTCTCTTCTGTGTGACTGTGTTTTTCTTCAAAACTATGCATCAGATTTTGATGCGGTTTTCAACATCATAAAGAAGTAATTCCAGAAACTTTAATTTTCATAATACATCAATATTTAACTTAAATAAAGCACAGAACTTTTATTTTTCCTTTGTATTTTTTAAAATATAATTTGTATATTTTTTAGTGTTAGCTTGGATAATTTTTGCAATTAAGGTATATAACTGAGTAAATAAAAATGAAGTTTATAAAAAAAGAAGTCGGATACAAAGGACAGAAATCTCAATGTTTTTGAGATGTCACCACATCAGTACACTACTCCCGTGTGAAGTCGAGGCGGGTCGCTATTATACTTATTTAAAGATTTCTTAGTCAAAGGACTAAATTAATTTATCCTGTAGAACAACATATATATAATAGGTTTATTATATCATGTTATGTCTGTTCGGATGCTAATTAAATTTTCTCAGCACTGCATGTTCTTCTCGTGCATTTAATTTTGTTTAGATGGTTTTTTCTTTTTATTTTAATACGAGATGACTTCTGAGCGAACTTTTGGTTTAAAAACAAAAAAAAAATCTTAGGGAAGAGATTCTGAATAGCTTTTGTTAAGTTAGTTTTTTATGAAGACAGTTTGTATTTTTTTATTGTTAAAAAAATGGCCCAAAAAGAAAACAATAATTACAAATTATTTACTTAAACTTTTTACTATACTACGATTCCTTGACATCAAAACTGAGATTTATATAAATCTGAGCAATCAGTATTATTGAGTCAGATTTCTTGTCATCTCTATCTTGTTTAAAATTGGGACACTTATCGGATATTTGATTTCGTCTGATCTTTTGCTAAATAAAAAACGAAGTGGAAGCCAATCAGTCGGCTGTCAGTTTTGAATAAATATTTCAGTTTGCTTATAATATAACATCACGCCTGTATGTTCCCGAATGGTTAGGCAGATGTGTACTATACAGGGAAAAAAAAAATCTGCTGTTCCATACATTTTGTCGATTTAAGTGAACACAAATGTATGGAACAGCTGATTTTTTTTTCGCGATTTCAAAGTTGGTCCCATAGAAAAAGTATATTATAGATGACACAAAACCACTAGTTTCAAGGATAACGGTGTCTACCCTAACACGCTGTAGTACACACACATTTCGCCAGTTCTGTTTAAGTACCATGTAATAGGGGGCGAGTTTACTTATCCTACCTATCCTAATATAACTAATATTATAAATGCGAATGTGAGTTTTTTTGTTTGTTACGACTTCACGCTAAAACAGCTGAAGGGATTTAGATGAAACTTGGCACAGAGGTAGACCATGACCAGGAATAGGACATAGGATACTTTTTATCCCCATATTCTCACGATCGATACTTACGCAGGTGAAACCGCGGGGCACAGCTAGTTGGGTAATAATTATTATATTAAACTAATCGCGGCTTCGCCTGCCTGGAGGTCGGAAATTAACACACGGGAACGTCCTACAGGGATAAAAAGTATCGTTTGTACACAGGTAGACCATACTGTGTCTCGTAGGCCAAATTTCATCGAAATCCAACAAATGCGTGAAAAGATAATAGACAGACTGACAATTCGGTTGTCAGTCTGTCTGCCACGAGCTACTTTCATATTTCATCATCATCTGCCTAGCCTTTTCCCAACTATGTTGGGGTCGGCTTCCAGTCTAACCGGATGCAACTGAATACCAGTATTTTACATGGATCGACTGCCTATCTGACTCATCCTATCTTATTACGTAACTGTTTAGAGTACCTTATTACAATTTGTTGGAGAACCCCGTCAGTTTTAAATCACGTTAATTTAATTTACTTCGGGACTTCCCTGGAAATGTTTGACGAATTTCAAAAAGATGTCGAGTGGGCCTAAATTAATTAATTCATTTGTGACCGGCGACCGTGTCCTTACTATTAATACTAAATTGTCCAAATATTTTCGTCGGAAATTCTTCGTTGATGCTCTAAATATTTGTGCTCTCTCCTCAGTGTGTTTTTATTTGGCGTCAGCTTTATTTAAAAGCGTTATTTTCCTGTTTGAGAATTGTTTCTTGTTCATCATCTTCAGTATCAATCAATCAATCAGTTTATTTGTGAAATCGTACTGTTTGTGTGGTAATTTTCAGGCAAAAAGAAAAAAAATTGCTTCATTTGAATGGGATGGTGATTATGAGTATTGTTATGCAGGGAACCCCTTATTTATAAACGTTAGTTGAATTTATGAGACGTTCAAACGTCATAAAATATAAGGTTAAGCAGTCGCTAATCATTACTTATTTTTAAGTAACGTAAATAAATAAGGTTAGCTATCTAATTGGGTACATTTTTTTTGGTCACATATGGTTACATTTTCGTAAACGATTAAGACTAATTTGTTTCATTTTGACAGTTCAACCACATTCATTGCGTTATTTACGTTGTTGAGCAGAGATTTTATTTCGAATTTAAGAAGCAATGGATTAGCAATCTGTTTCAAAATAATTCAGATTGTCATTGATCGTTTGTTACGCAACCGGCGTGCGTGTGTGACCAGATGTATGAACGTAAATGAAGCTAAAGGAGCGTAGCAGGTGGCGTTCAACAAAATCCCCGTCTGATCCGCTAGGGACACATAGGTACGGCAATAATTAAAACCAGAAAAAAAAAAAAAAAGTTATTTGCAATTTGAAATTCACATTTTTAGAAACAAAATTACCTCAACTTCATTATAAATTAGCAAATTTTCTGCAGAGGTCATAATAATAATATGTTATGACTTGTAGATACCCGCTAGACGACGGCGGCCCGCGCCCCATGTTACAACCAGGTAAAATTCCCGATTGAAAAAAAATGCAACGTTTTGTATTTTCTTTTTTCAAGAAAAAACCACGTAAATAGACTCTCAGTATGATTCTTTACAACACCCTCACGTATCAGACTGGGTTTTTGTTACACGCTGTATAGTTTCTGCCTATCCCCATCCCTATGGGAAGAAGGCGTGAGTTTATGTATGTAAATAAATAAGGGAGTTAGTCTACTGATAACCACTTTGTATAAAATTGATGACTTTGTCAACCCATTTAACATTCAAAACATCGTGTCATATAAATGTACGCAGGTAAGTAGAATAGATACTCGAAAGTCTGATAAAATAAAACGGGAATAAAACATTAAAAATCCACCTTGAATCCCTTGATTAACATCAATTCGTTGACCCCTGATTGCAAATGGACAAATGTAAAATGTTTGTACACACAAAATAAGTGCTGATGGCATTTAAATCGAAACCTTTGATGTAGCACTCTCCATACAGGGGTGAATACATTTATGTTTTTATTTTATTATCTGCGTGTATGCTTTTGAACACGAGTGATAATAAGCATCGCGTTTTTGCTTAAAATTTTCTGGAATTATTTTTGCTACCGGTAGAGTAAAGTAAATGCGAATGCTTCTCATAAATTAGATACATTTATGTCATTGACGGACGAGTTGCTAATAACAAGAAAGACGGTCTCCAAGTATATTCTTGTATGCAAGTGTCACACTAGTTCCACAATATACAAAATTATTA
Source organism: Lithophane ornitopus (assembly GCA_948473465.1). Lineage (NCBI taxonomy): Eukaryota > Metazoa > Arthropoda > Insecta > Lepidoptera > Noctuidae > Lithophane > Lithophane ornitopus. The sequence continues at coordinate 3,749,346 of OX419629.1, forward strand.
AACCGATTTGATGGCAAGGCGAGTGAAACATTTATAATACCCTAATGATGGAAAATAACTGATTGTGTAAAATAACGAATTTGGAACTTGAATGGATTAATATATTCACGTGCTAGAGCCGGACTGGCCTATTTTTCGGCCAAAGAATCAGCATTGCCATACAACGTGGTAATGCTACCCGCCTTTTGGGTACTTTTTCTGCTGACAGCGATGCGGACGAATTTTTTGATGCCATCGCATCAAAAAATTCGTCCGCATCGCAATAGTGATTATTTCCCACCCCTTTTTTATATACATAGTTGTACATATTATTATTTTAGTGTTAGATGTATAATAATGTATATTATTGAATTAATGTCTTTGGCCGAAAAATAAAATACCTGTTAATTAGTAGTAATACATACGATTAATATATTACGAATAAGCTAATAACAATGATAAATAGAGACGTTAAAAAGACAAGACAATGACAAGTACCTACTCAAATTGACCGGAGAGAAGATTTCAACACTTACATAAAAGACGTAGATGTTCCTGTAAAACATCCTCTCAATTATGTTAATATACACTCATATTACTTTCAAAACCACCTACTGACATCCTCGAGACAAAACTCGTTACGCCTCACCCCTGTACTTGAAACAAGACAAGAGCAACATTATGACATCATATCAAACTCCTACCCTCCAAGGGTCGAAAAGTAACCGATCCCACAAAAACAGTCCAGAACTAAAAGTGTCGTATACAACATAAATACAAAAACGTCACTACTGTACCCTATCTGCTATAACAGAGGGAGATCCCATGCAAATTAGGTGGGCACCTATTTATTTTCAAATAACATCGTTCTGAGTATAGCAGTTTGACATGGGTCGGATATATCATACGGGTGTTCCATATTTCCACACTTTTTTTTGTTGAGCTGACAGTCGTGGACGCTGGATAGTGACCTCCATATATTACTCGAACACATATCGTTCTGTAATGAAGTGCCCGAAATTGGCAAGGGATGATTTATAATGATATACTTAGTCTCCCTTCGGGTGTGGACCTGGCAGGCTCTCTGCGTTAAACCCCGAAATTCGCAATTCATATAGGTACAGGAAAATGAAGCTTTAGGTCGTTATAGTTAAAGCTTCATTTCCACGGTAGGAGGGGTTCACATCGGAGTCGAGTCGACGATGAAGTACTTATAGGACTCGTCCTCGACAGCCGGTGGAACTTCGTGGAGCATTTCCAACGTTTGGCTCCCAGGCTGGACCGGGCTGGGGCCGCCTTGGGGCGGCTCCTGCCCAACCTTAGGGGGCCAAACGCCTCCTGCCGGAGGCTCTACGCGGGGGTCGTGCGGTCCATGTCCCTTTACGGGGCACCGGTGTGGGCGCGTTCCATTAGGCTGCGGCCAGCCCGCTGGTTGAACGCGTTCCAAAGGGTCATGGCCATACGGCTGGCCCGAGGATACCGCACGGTCTCTCGTGAGGCCGAGCCTCCTTGCCGGATTACCGCCATGGGATCTGGAGGCGAAGGTCCTCGCGCACATCTGGGAGTGGCGCGAGGAGATGAAGCGCCGGGGCGGGGAGAGTGCAATTGTCGCAACCCAGTGCTGGGCATGCCAAAATTGCGGCAATAAGTCCCCTCTTTGAGGAGTGGCTGGAGAGGCGCCACGGCATCCTCACCTTCCGCCTGACGCAGGTCCTCACCGGACATGGCAGCTTCGGGAGGTACCTGTGTAGGATTAGGCGGGAGGAAACGCCCGAGTGTCACCACTGTGCGGATCGTCCGGAGGACACGGTGGAGCATACGGTGGAGGTGTGCCCTGCTTGGGCGGAGCACCGCTTTGTCCTCGTGGAGGCGATTGGCGGCACTGACCTCTCGCGTCCAGCCCTGGTCCAGGTCATGGTACGGACCGAGAGGGCATGGGAGGCGGTCACCTCCTGCGAAGCAGTGATGCTCGCGAAGGAGCAGGCGGAACGTGTGAGGGAGAGGCAAAGCTTGCGCCCTCACGCCCCTAACCGCCGCCGCTGGAGACACCCTGGGCGTCAGGAATCCCAGGCGGATTCCCGCCCACCATAGGCGCAGGCTTGCGGACGGCGAGCAATGGGTAGCTCGCCGTCCGATAAGGACCAGGCCCGGGTCGATGGCGCGTCGTGTTCCACGCGCGCCTCAAAGAGATGTCACCACACCAGACGGGGTCCATTAGGACCGATGTCTGCCAGGGTCGCGGAATAGTCCGAAAGGGATACCGAGACGCTGGCAACAGGCAACTGAAGGAACACGGGTGGTTCGTTCAACAACATCAATCATTCAAGAATCAAGATTCATTCGAAGACACCGGTCGCAACTGTGTGTGTCGTCAGCATTACTTAATTTTCTAATTTTTATTGTAAAGATGTGAGAAGACATTAAACCTCATAATTTGTACTTGGAGTCTCATTAAAAGACCCGTCATCGAGAGCAAGTCCACCCGTTCGCTGCCAGTTCATCTAGTTCTACAACTGATCTATTTATTTAGAACTATTATCAACATCACAAAGATAGTTCTCTGTTACTGTTCCATATTACTTATTGATCTGTGAATGCACATTTCATATTCCGTATTTACCGCCCTGACGGGTTTGGTACTTCTGAATGATCGGTACATGAGTTCTCTTGGTTGTGAAGATGCTGGCCCATCTCTATGCTGTTAAGTTCTTGTTAAATATATTGAACTCTTGCGAGATGAGACTCCAACGGTTATGGAAACCAAAAGCGGGAAGTGCTTTAATTTGTACTTTCGAGTTTAAAGTGCATCTTTGGGGTTATACCTAAGAGTGAGAGATTAATGTCATCTCAGGAGAAATGGTGACGAATTTTAAGTTTATGCGCTTAGTTTTTTTTTAAATAATGTAAAATTAAAAAAGTGTTTATAATGATTAATTACTGTTCTTTTATATTAGAAACAACTCCACTGAAAGCAGCTAATAAATTATTCAGATCTGTTTTAGTAAATCAATTTAAAATTCAATAATAACACTTTATTATATGTAAATATAAAAAGAAAACCCTCTCTAGCTAAAAGTATTCTAAACAGAAATAGAAAAAACTGTTACTAGAAACTAAATAACAACGTTTTACTTAGTCTACGATTTAGTCCATTATCGTCGATAGTCATAATAAAAATAATAAACAAATGAAGCAAACATAGGCAAATAATAAAGAGGAATCATCAAATAAAGATGGTTGTCAACTTGCTTCGTCTGCCAATGCTACATTAATAGTTTGTGAGAGCTATAACAATAAATAGTGTTATTAAGATAAAAAAAATGGCGAACGACAAACTAAATCGCCAGTATATTACGAAAAGAGCGGCTTGTTGTGTCGTGTTGGGCCACAATAAGCGTGGGCAGGGCTCGTAAACATTTGGTGTAGACGCTATAAAGATATTAGTGGCGGCACTTGGACCAGCGCAAACGGCCATGTATGCTCAAACATTTTTTATGTACGTAATGAAAGAAACATTTTTATTCAAATAAAATTCCGACGAAGGAACGATACGGAAAGCCTTTAAATATAGAAATTGCGTTCGAAAATGTGCTTGCTTTATTTTTATCACGAGAAATAAATTATGAAATGGGCCAAGGGTTACGTGCGTCTGCCATTAAGTTGAGTACATTTGTAGCGAGAGTCGCGCTGTTTTTTTGGCTCTCGATGTGCTGAAATACTACGAGTACCAACTTAGGTACGTATAAGATAAAATGAGCTACGCTATGATAATACATATACAGAATAAGCAAGCTGAATTGGCACTGGGCCGGCCATATTAGCCGTAGAACCGATGACTGTTGGGGTAGACGTGTTCTTGAGTGGAGACCACGAATCGGCAAACGTAAGGTAGGACGCCCTCAGGCTACGTGGAGGGAGCGACGATCTTCGCAGGGTGGCTGGTTGCAGCTGGATGAGAGAATCGAGCTGAATGGCGTGCAATTTTAGAGGCCTATATCCAGCAGTGGACTGCTATAGGCTGATGATGATGACGTTATGATAAAAAAAAATTGGGTGTCAAAAGAAACGGTGCCGTGAAAGATATTATCGAACGAAGTCACATATAACACTTAGTTTATCATAAAAGTAAGTTACACAGCACTATGTTAATGAACCCTAAGTTCGATGCCAAACGAGTAAGAATTTATTTCCAGTTAGTTGAGTTACGGAACTTTAAAAGCTGCCTTTTGAGTAAGTGAAATAATAATCCTTTTCATTTCGACCCGCACTTTCGCAAAACAATAGACTCCATCAAGTATAATGATGGTTTTAAACAAAACAGGCCATTTCTCAGCGAGGATCCATCTCCCTGAAGGAATTGTCTGCTGATTTATCTAACTTTTCATGTCGAATTAATAACTTTAAGAGTGACTTAGAATAATCTTTTATGATTTGATGAGAGAGATACTATTGTTCGGAGCGGATCCAGTTACGAAGTATGTAAGATTGTGACTGTCATTAAAATGTTTTGTTACAAATTACTTTTGGAACAGAAGTGAGATGTCTTGTTCTGGAATTTTGCTTCGTTATAATATTCTTGTGTAATGTGTGCCAGTGTTTTGTGGAGTTTCGAGACTCAGTAAAGGGCTAAAAGTTTTGATACGACCCGTGCATCATTAGGAACTTCTAAGAAAGTCTTGGTAATGATAGAATTAAAGTGGGTACGTGAAAACACCTGTTTTGTTGGTGCCTCATAATTACTTACTCACTTATTATTTGCACCAACGACATCCGCAACTTTCGAAAGACGAAAGACGTCCATTGCTGGACATAGGCCTCCCTCAAGCAACGTGACTTCGACCGGTTCTGGGTTTCTCGCATCCAGCGGATTCCTGCGGCCTTCACAAGGTCATCGGTCCACCTTGTGGTTTCCTTCCAACGATACGTCTTTCGGTACGCGGTCGCCACTCCAGAACATTTCAGTCCCATCGGCCATCTGTTCTACGGGCAATTTTCTCTGTCCACTGCCACTGAAGTATGGCAATACTTCGGGCTATGTCGGTTACCTTGGTTCTCCTACGGATCTCTTCATTCGATTCTGAAACTCCAAGCATAGCCCTCTTCATTGCCCTTTCGAACTATACTTAATGTAATAATGCCAGTGTAAATGCTCTTATCCACTCTAGCAAACACTACGAATCAATAAAGAAGTAGGTAGGTAAGTACCTATTTATATTAGTATAGCAGCTATGTACACAGTCCTCCAATATGCTAAATAAAAGTTAACTAGTTAACTAAGTTAGTATAAAAGTTTTGTTAGTTACACCTGCAGTGAATGTGGTTACTATAATGATCATATTTATTAAACTTCGGTCAATATCGGTTAACGAATATTTGTTTTACCAGAATAAATTAATCAGTTTTACGGTTTTGCCAACCTTATTAATAACACTTCATGATTAATTTCACATAGTGCGAAACATTTTGAATGCACTGAAAATATTATTTTGTTGTGACCCTTCATGTCAGCCTGTCCAATACACAGGAGAAGCAATTTATAATAAACTTGGAAAAACTTATCAATCACATCTTTCTGCCATGGTTTCACCATGACTCGGCACAGAGGGACTGGACAATGCAAGGACGCAGGATTTTTGAGGTCGACCCTCTGACTTCTGACGGAGATTAATGGACCAGACTGCTTCAAAGACCCTACCATACAATACGATACATAACTCTCCCATTCTTCTCCACAATCCATTGCTTTTTTGCGAAAATATAACTATAGGAAGGACGTAGAAAAACCGCAATGAATGCAATAAAAATTGATGTTTCCAGGTTTGATATTTTCATCCGGTCTCTAATACCCCTAGGGAATCTCGCGTGTTATGCAGGAAATGTGCGGTTTATTGATTGAAAATCGCTGTTACCTATGCGACTGAAAAAGAAACGTTCACCGTTCGATGGTTACGGGGGTTCTCGAGTGGAAACACTTGATTTTTCACGCATTCCATTCTATTGAAGCGAACGGAATCGACGATTGTGATGATAAAAGATTATTTTATTATTTCGGTGCCGCAATTTTTGAGAGATGGGTTAACTTGTGTTGTAATATCTCGTTCTTTTTACCCGACTACGGCGAAGAAAAAAGGAGAGTTATGATTTTGACCGGTATGTATGTATGTATGTATGTTCATCTGTTCCCTCATATCTTCTTAACGACTCATCACAATTTGACAAATGAGGTATAGTTGGACGCGTCTTGATCGTCTGCTGATTATGTGACGTCACATTAAATATATAAAAATGGCGCCCTCTAGAGGACATAAAGTCAGGAACTAAAAAAAAAAAAATATTTAATCGTACCGTGTTGGGTATCAAATGAAAGGGCTTAATGAACACATTAAAAAAAAAAAATTATAACCCGAAAAGAATTCAAAAAAAATTAAAGTAATAAAAAAAATGGTATAAACAAGACACTACAGACAGACAAATAAAAAATCCGGAGTCACACGTATTAGGGCATAAATCGAACAGATTACGTGTGACTCCGGGTTTTTAATTTGTCTTGGTGTCTTGTTTATACCATTTTAGTCGTAGTTGGGTTTTAGTTTTTATTACTTTAATTTTTCTTGTTTTTATTTATAGATAAAGTCTTGCTTAAGAGCAATGCTTACTTAAAAGGCACGCAGCCTTTAATTAGCTATCATAAACATAACTTTAAATCTTCAGATCTTTTTCTTTCTAAACTGGACCTAAGTCCATATAGGCTCAACAAAACTAGAAGCCTAACTCGACAGTTAAATCTTTTAATATTTAATTAACTTAATTACCGAAAATTCCAAGCTAACATTTCTTAAGCTTCCGTTACTATGGAGACATAATCCCAAGAATTATGAGCCGTAACTTTATTTAATATAAAACGTATTCACTTATCTCACAACATCGTAGCTATATTAAAACCTTAATACTTTTGAACCTTCTTAAAAAAGCAATTATTTTTTTATTACCCTCCATTGCGTGTTAATACTGGCATAAAACGCTGTCAGATTTATTTCCTTTGCCAAAAATTCTTAATTTAAAAAAGAGCCACCGTTTAACTTTTCATTGACTTGACTTCACTTGCAGCTATAAGTAAATTTATCAGAGGCTGTGAGGGCCCTCGACGTTGGCATAAAAGGCGAAACCCTTTGGCTGGAGTTTGGAACAATGGTGGCTCTAACAATGGTACACAACAGGCTCTTCATTTTACTACGGACATCTTGTGATACAAGGATCTTCTGCAACTAACAAAACCGGTCTTTAATGCGATGACTTTAAGGGGTCTAATTATTAGTCTATCGTGTACTATTTCGTTTCTAATTTATGTTATAGGTATTTTGTACCAACCTTTTTCGTTTTTATTTTAGTATTTAGGTATCTGTGGAAACTTGTAAATGGCCTTCAATTTCATGCTTTTTATGTAAGAAGGTAGGTACACTGTTTAAGTTATCTATGATTTTCCCGAATAAAGTAAAATAAAACTAGAAATTAACTATTTTTTGTATAAAAAAAAACAGTTCTAATTTTTTTTTTAATTTTCATTCCATTTTGGAAATAAAATAAAATCTTTGTTTTTTTTTTCAATAATTAAGGGACCAGCGTACCGCCAAATATTTTGAAACGTCTTTCATTATGTAATTACCACTTCAGACTCAAGTGACCAATTTTACAATTAACAACACCATTAGCGGCAATCATGCCAATTAAAATAATTTTGTATAAAACCGACAAATGAGCTCTCGAATACTGATACTTATTAAAAAAATCAACGCGTGAATTTATTCCATTGAAATTGTATTGGAAACAATAACCACTACTTATTCTGTGTCAGTTTAAATGAATTGCATTAAAATCGGTGACAAGCGATATTCGACCGAGTTATTAATAATGTTTAATGGTGAATTTTGTTTAACAAATTCATTTTTCGGTGTTAATTATTTTATTGATATTATGTGTGATTGTGGTGGATGGTTAGATCATTGAGGTTTTGGGATTCTCCTCATCATTCTTAAGTATATCATGATTTTCTGTGATATTGTGTCATACCGGAGCTTTTTAGATAGAGTTGAAGGATTAAAGAGATTCTGAATGAGCCTAGTGCGAGTTTTGAACCTATTCGATCGCGTTAACGTAAGTTTCAATCTATATAAGCGCCGTTTGGTGACAATAATGGTAAACACAAATATTTAAAAAAAAATACGTTGGTTAAAACGTTAACGCGACCCAAAAAAGTTCTTAGAGGATTATTTTTTTTAATTACTTTCTTGCTAAACTCCGTAGACGTGATGGGTATCGATACTTATCTAATTTATTTTTTGTCATGATAAAACAAAAAATAAATTAATTTGATGATTTTTGCTGTGGGGTCATCGACCGCAGTTATTGTAGTCACTTGAATATCAGTTTAAAAAAAATGTTTTTGAATTGAAAGCACTAACAGATGTGGATTGACGTTAAAAAATGACTTTAATGTGCCTATTTGAAATAAATTATTTGACTTTGACTTTGGATGACCGTAAAAAAAACGTATTAGTCTTATCATAAACCAATACTTGCCATACAACCAGAATGAACAGCAACAGCACAAAATAATATTAAAAAAATAACCACAGACAAAACTCTCAGAAAGCGCAAAACCTGATCCAAAAAGTTTCAACAATCAGCACAAACACAGAATATCGTGATTCAAAACCATTCGATTGCACCATTTTAAGAATAACGACTAAACTCAGTTCACGCTTTGGCCCGAGTAAAAGCAGCCATTGCATATTGTTGCGAGTTTTATTCTCTTTGACTAAGTTTCGATTGTACACCGCAATGCGCCGGGACCGCCTTAAAAGTATTAAGAGCAATCACAATAAACCAGGACTTAACTTCGCACAAAGTTTCGACTGTGAAACCGATCCTTTTGGCAAGTTTAACATACTAAACGAAATAAGGAACTTTTTTCATAATGCCAGTGTGTGGAGCTTCTAATAACGTTGGAAGTTTTTTAATTAGATTTGGAAAGCTTGATATATTTACGTTGTTGTGAGATCATCAAGTGTCATGTGAGCGTTACTTGGGTGGATATTCTTGAAATAAGTTTGTTGATGGACAGTTCAAAAGGTATAGGAGCTACAATGGCGTAGGATGTTATTTATTATCGAACTCACTTTTGTATGACAGCAGTTTAAATAATATAATATAATATAAATAATATAAGCTGCCTATAATGTGCTGCTTATACTCTAGTATAGGCATGATATAAAGCTGCCTATAATGTTCCCACTGCTGGGACACAAGCCTCCTCTCGGTGAGAGGGAGAGGTCTGTAATCCACCACGCGGGCCCAGTGCGGGTAGGTTTTACAGGTGCTTTACTTTATGTAAAGTATTTCATCGACAATGCTCTTAAATCGGTGAAGACATCGTGTGGTAACCGGCATGCCTGAGAGATATTTTTCGACGGCATGTGAAGCCAAATCCCGTATACCGCATAAAAACACTGTCACTAGGTTAGTCACTAACCACACGAAAAAAGAAAAACCGGCCAAGTGCGAGTCGGACTCGCGCACCTAGGGTGCCGTACCATTATCTATAAAAACGGCAAAACATCACGTTTGTTGTATGGGAGCCCCCTTAAATATTTATTTTATTCTGTTTTTTTGTATTTGTTGTTATAGCGGTAATAGAAATACTTCATCTGTGAAAATTCAACTGTATAACTGTCACGATTCATGAGATACAACCTGCTGACATACGGTCAGACAGACGGACGGACGGACAGCGGAGTCTTAGTAATAGAGTCCTGTTTTCCCTGTGGGTACGGAACCCTAAAAATGAAGTCAGTGAAATTAATGGTTTACCAAAGTTGTCTACCAACTTAAATTGACCGACTAATCAAATCACAACTATCATTCTTTGCCAATTGTATGTAACAACTATAACACGACAAATTGACGTAGCCTGTCATTTTCATAAACTATTCATATCCTTGACTGTATTTAAAAATTCAACGCATTCTATTGTTTATCCTTCTTCGAGGAAACTCCATTGTGAGGCGTTCTGTTTACATGGCCCCAGTTAATATCGTAGTTGCCCAACTTACCAAAGATTATATAGGTTTAAGTTTATAATTAGACATACAATATTAATACGCTTGTTCATGTTATTATCATCGTGTATATTAGAGCCAGGTACTTAAGTAAAACAATAACTAGGGCCATTGTTTCAGTAAGATATATCTTTGAAGATGATTAATGTTAGTAAGTGTTCATAGTATCTTGTTTTCGCGCTAATCTCGTAGAGTGACAGAATTAAGTGATAAGCAAAAGATGACTTGCTGAAATGAGATATATTTTAATACTTGCTATGTCTTGCGGCTTCACTTACATATGCTATTTATTTTTAATTGCGATTTTTCACACCAAAAATAAAAGTCGTTTCCCAGCTATTATTTTTGTGCCTTGTTACTTAATTTTATGTACAGAATGCGTAGTTCACGGCTATGTGATCTTTACACCCTGGGTTGGGTCTTTTTACACCCTGTATTATTATAATCCTAATCTTGGATGAAATTTGGCACATGGGTAGACCTTACCATGGGAATTACATAGGCTACTTTTCATCGTAGATCGTAGACATAGTCGCGGGCAACAGCCAGTGAGATTAGCGAGGTTATAGGTATGTTTTATCCGTCTGCTAAGCGGCAGTGTCCTCATTATGACAACGATCTCCGAATCGTAGCCAATCCCTGTAGTTTTTGTTGTTGTTGTACTTACCGTACAAAGAAACACCAACTTTCTTGTAAGTAAAGTAAAAAACTTGTTGTTTTCCCGCTGCACCTTTTTGTTGATTAGGTTCGCTGCAAGTTGCAACATAGTTTAGTTCCCGGTTCCCTGGGACACGTTGAGTGTCATGTTCAGTTATGTTTGTTAAGGTAAATTCTGAAGGAGAAGAGAGTACTCTAAGGATATGAGGCTGAGTTGGGATGAATATTAACAGCACAGGCCCAGAATAAATAGCCTAGTTTTCCAGGCATAATATCTTGGGCAGACGTAAAGACTATTATATTATAATTTGGGGATTATGGTGAGAGTTGTTTACCTATAGGCACTTACGCCACGGTTTATGTCGGCAACTCTCATCTTATTCCCTGATACTAGAAAACTTGTTTAAGTGAACATATAATTTTCATCAATGGTGTTTAAAATCATTCTTATTGTTGTGATATTTTTTTGGTCGTAGTTTATCTAAAATCTGCATACGGCTTTGACAAAGGTGATCACCAAGATTTTTATTAAAAAATTGAAGCACCAAAATCCACCTTCAATTTTCATAGGAATAGGTAACAAGATCGATCACTCCGACATCAATATTTCCTCTACACAGTCAAAATATCAAGGCACTTCGTTTTCAATTTTTCCTTGTTATTACAATAAAGTCTTGAGTATTCAGAATATGGTTGGCAGTAAAATGAAAACAGCAACGCTCTGGCATGAAGCCAGCGATGTAATGTGGATAAAGTGATTCTATCCCCAAACACCAAGGAACTTTAACTATACTGCAAAAGTGACATTAGCTAGGTTTCCCTACAGTAAGGTGCAGAAAAAATGGTGAAAATTGTCTAAAGTTAGATTAAATAAGTTTTCAAGTCCACAGTAATGCGGAATGGTTTCATTTGGTATTCTTGCTCCTGTTACGTATATTTTGGTTATGAAATTATAGTTTTGTGTAAGGGTTGGTTGTAGATAAATAATTTTGTGCAAAACTGTAATGTTATTCCATTGTTGGAAGGTACAAAGTTTTCTTCAATCTGCTGAATTCTGAACAAGCTAAGTTGTTGAGAATTTACCTATTGAATATATATTCTATTAACGAATACTTAGAATTGTGGAACAATTTTAGAGAGGATTCGGTTGCGATTTATAAAGATTAGCTTCTAGCAATTTCGATGTTTATGTTGTCTAGGCTTGCCCTAAATACGAGAGACTTAAACATAACTGGCGGAATGTCGGTATGCTGGTCCCGACATGTTGCTACGTCCCGCTATTCCAACGACGAAGCTGTACGTGTCACGGTTACATCACACCACGAAGGTAGAGGAGGTCGTGGAGTACCTCCATCAGGATGAAGACAAACTTCACCTTGACAATCGAGAACTTGAAGTCACGCCATAAGATTAACTTTAAGTCTTTTGTGGTGCGGGTTCCGACTCAACACATGGAGACTCTCGTGAAGGAGGAATTTTGACCGACCGGTGTCGTGTATCGGCGTTTTGGCGGAAGGCTACATGACACCACGATTCGGCGCAATAGGACGCCGAACCAACGTAGTAAATAGTTTGTTTTTAGAGTTATTTTTTATTATGTACTAGCTGCGCCCCGCGGTTTCATCCACGTAATTCTCGATCCCGTGGGAATATCGGGATAAAAAGTATCCTATGTACTAATACAGGTCATGGTCTACCCATGTGCCAAATTTCATCCAAATCTGTTTAGCCGTTTTAGCGTGAAAGCGTAACAAACAAATAAACAAACTCGCTTTCGAATTCATAATATTAGTTAGGATTAGTTTATTATTTTCTAAGATTATTATGTGTATTTTATATATGTCCCATAGATATATAAAATACACAATATAATCTTACCGTAGTTGCCTGAAAATAAAGCAATTATTATTATTATTTTATTAATAGTACCTATAGTACACCCATATTTTATCGAAAGAATAGGCAGGGATGTACCTCACTCCGAAGAATAAACTATGTTTTATCGATTACAAAAAAACTTGATTGGCTTATACTTTTAATAGGTTCTCAAGAAGAGTGCGATGAATGGGGTTTGAAAGTCCAGAGAGCTCTAGCTAACCTAACCATTGCGCTATAATTGTCTCTCACACTTAGTTGAGTCGTATTATTGTGGTAATATTCTGTATCACAGACAGGCCCATAAAGTCTAAAATACTCGAAGTGCAACCATCGTACTTTATTTGTATCTGTATGTAATTTTCAAAGTGGTATCTCTCTAAGGAAATTGTCGGAGTATCTATAAATCGTTGCATACAATTGACCATAAAAGTATTAAGAAAAATAGCAAAAAGTAATTTGTTCTTAGGTAGAATTATGAAATTGTATCCAAGAGAACAGTACCTAAATATTAATTTGAATTGGAGGATTTAAAGAACGGGAGCTTAGGAAATATAAAACAGTAAATTGTATTCATTGAGTTAGTTTATGTGCTAAAAATAGCCTTTCCGTAATCCCCCTTGCCAATATAAAAAAAAGTCCTGTAAAAGTTGTGCAGTTGAACAAAAACTACTAATTAACGAAATTACACACTCTCCACTAGATATACGAATGAAAAAGTGAAACAAAAAAAGTAACCGGCGCCATTTTTTCCAATTCTGCTCGGTAAACCAGCGGTCAGTCGCTGTACTCAGGGGAAATCTGCTTCTGTTGATTCAATAGAATTTTTTTATACTCCCTTTCACATACTTCGGTAGGTTAAAGTTAAATAACAATATAAATACTACATTCGTAAATAAATTCAATACAGGTACATACAGAAAATGTCGAACCGTGAAGCAGAAAATGGGTTCTGTGTGTATTTTTTGAGCCGCAGATCATGGGATTTAAAAAAAACACGGTGTTACACAGCTAGCTTGCGTTTTAATTATCTGAGGGAGATGTTCAGGTGGTTTTCAGGTTTTGGCTGTTTGCATTTGGTTGGTAATTTATATTAGCGGAATTTTATTTTTGCTTTGAGTGGCTGCAAGTAAACATTTTTATATTAACCAGTAAAAAAAAATTATTGACATGGCAAAAAAGTAAACCTAAGTCAATTAATTCTTTTAGTCATTATTTAGGAAGAAACAAATGATATTAATAATTATTATTATACTTTATTTCAGACTGATTTGTCCAAATAAAAAAATATGTATATTATTATATTGTATAATATCTGACAGATGATTTCAGGACTATAGAAATAATATAAACTGGTTATATGCAGTCTTTTAACAAAACAGTTGTTTGGATCAACAAAAGGCGCTGTTTATTCATTTAACACAGAGAACCCTAAAACTAGAGCGCATAAAATATTTATGCAACGAGAATTATGTTTGGTCGGTTAACATTAGCTTCACACAAACTCAATATTTACACGATTAATTGAAAACAAGAAAATAATAACGTAAATACAATATTACTGACAAACGCCTAAAGGCTAAAGACTGGTAAGCGACCGGTCATGAGTTTTAACCACGTCCGTTCCACGACAAGCTACACCAACGTCAACCCACGCATCGTCAACGTCAAGTCTCGCAGCGTCAACGTCACGTCAGTCACTAGCATAGGTATGTTCAAATATTAGGGCTGAAATGCAGGTTTATTCAACCCGTACTTTAGATCGTAAAAGAAATCAGTTCCAATTAGTAATATCAAAGTCAAATGCAAATTGGCGCGATATCGCGGGCGCAACAGGCAGCGCAACCCATGACGCGCCCGTTATATCGCGCCTGTTTGTGGGACCCTTAAGAGGAAATAGGGTCGGTCTTTTCTCCATACAAAAAGTCATAATTCAAGATTCGGCTCTCGTCTATTTCTTCCTCCAATATTGAACCAATTTGAAAGATATTTTATAAATTGAATAAGAAGGATATTTATCATAGTTGTCAAATATGTACAATAGGCCTCTGATGACAGCAATCTAAACAGGCAATTTTGAGCATTTTCTGAGGATTCTAGAGATTCTACAGATAATGTATCATCAAAACGGAAAACATAGAACTAGTTGATATTTATGTTACTGTAAAAAATCATTGCTAAAATCATTAACCAGAGAGAAAACTGGGGAGAGCGTTTGTATGGAGAGCGGACCGACTCTATAATTCCTCTTAAAGAATGGACTGAGCTTTAGCCTCACAAAAGCACTCTCTAGAAAGAGACACAGCGACTGTGCGGCCAATACCTGTCTCGTCAGGCTTACATTTGCTCATGCAGTGCATAACGATACACTCCTGACCTCCAGAGACGTGGATCAATCAGAATTCTAGAAAGAGACAACCACTCACTTTGTCTCTCTCGTACTGTTCGGTCTGTATTCACTGCACAACTGAATATGGAACGCTCAGTCCATTTTCTATGTCTATGGATATCTCATCTCGTGATAACTAGGCATAGACAGTAGAATATTAGCTCGTGCCATACTAAAAAGATTAATAGAGCCTGGCTGAGAGTGTATCGGAAGTATGTTTAGTAGGTAAACTCGTGGAGGCTATCTTATTGCACTTTATTACTTTACCTATAACTATTTTTAACTAATATTATAAATGCAAAAGTGAGTTTGTTTGTTTGTTACGCTTTCATGCTAAAACGGCACAACGGCACACGCATTTCTACGATTGAAATCTTTGCGTATTGTGGCGGTATCTACATCGCCACATGCAAACTACGCATCAAAGACTTGACGTCACACAAAAATCCTGACGTCACATAAATCCTGCATCGCGCAATTAAAGTTTACCGTGCAATGGACATATATACAAGAACCCAACATCAATCGTTGGGCAGTTGCCCGCCAGACAACACCCGTCTGTACGGAGGATCCTCCCTTTTCTATGGTGGATGAGTGAACTTTACACCCTGTTCCTCATACCCCTAAACTTATTAACCTATGTGTGAACAGACCATAAGATATTTAATAGTAGAATTGCTGAGTGGTTCCGAAAGTCATCTAATTATATCTCGTGGGTGTCGTAAGACGCTACTAAGAGATTACGGGAGGTGAAAGCTGCATTTAATTACTTAATAATATTATCTAATCTTACATTTATTTTCCTTTGGTACCTATACAGGGTATAAAAAGATCCTGCCAGGGTTACGGGAGAATCCGAAAGGGATACCGGGACCTCGGCAATAGGCAACTGAAGGAACACGGGTGGGTTTTAGCCAGTAAAAGTCTGACACACGCTCCCGCTCCGCCCAGAGCGGGAGAAGTCATTTAATGATTTCCCACCATCAAAAAAAAAAAGCTTATAAAAAGACCCATCACTTAGCCATCAACTACGCATTCTGTACATCAAATTAAAAGTAACATTGCACAAAAATAATTGCTGGGAAACAAATTTTATGTTTGGTGTGAAAAATCGCTTTTTACGGTAGTGCGCAACGTAACGCACGCAAACATTGTGTTTATGGGAGCATGCAACGGTTCAGGGTTTGAAGGGGGGTATTTACGTTATTTTTAACGTTTAAAACTTGCTTTCTTTAAAAAACGTCTGAAAAAGTTGGAATTTTGGCCTTCAATATCTGCGTAATATGAAGGTTCCCAGTTATGGTCCAAAACAAAAAAATTATCACAATGACGGGAATAACAAGTGACTTTCAGCTTCGTTTAGTCTTTTTTTACCCGACGGCCCAGAAGGAGGGTAATGTTTTAACAGCTTCGTTTAGTCTTTTTTTACCCGACGGCCCAGAAGGAGGGTAATGTTGTAACCCGTTATTTTTCATTACCTGCCTTATGCCAGTTATTTTTAGATTGGTGTAATAGTACCTATAATTAAGTTCAGCGCTAGGTAGATGTTGCATGTTTTTGATTCCTGCATAAAACGAATCGAAATCTGTTTATACCTCACTGGTATTGTTGCTCGCGTTTGTACGATCAGATTGTTGAAAAAATTGACACACTACGCTAACTTGGCGCGTTATCGTCATTCTATACAACATAAAGAATGATAGCTGTGATTTTAATAATGGCTACGGAAAATTTAACCAGGTAGTAAATTTGCTAAACAGATTATTTCTCTGGCCTAACATGTGACATGTTTTAAATGTCACAGCAAATCTAAGAAAATATCAGTAGATAACGTACGCTCTCCACAAACACACCCTAAGTATCCAGAACAGCAATTATTGTAGTACTTTATTCTTCACGATTTTCCATCTTGTGTTACGACTACCAACAATGTAAACTAATAAATTCTTGTAACGCACTGAAATTATCTCTAACCCCGAACTATTTTTCCTTTACTATTAACAAAGCAAGCACAAACCAATCTTAATTACATCACACACTTGCGTAAATTAAATAAAGGACGTGACACACATCAACGAGCTTAAGGGGTAGATTCTCAAACATTTTCCAAAAAAAAACTTTTTTCTCTCTCGATTAAATGAAATAAATTCTCGTAATTACAAGCCTCGGGCTTTCCCATCGGCCAAAATGACGAACTTCCATACAACCTTTCATCCCCTTTTTAACCCTTTTGGGGGATGAATTTTCATAAATCCTCCCTAAGTGCTCACTTCACTACATATCATAAAATAAAGTCCTCCGCCGAATCTGTCTGTCTGTTCGCGATAAACTCAAAAACTATTGCACCGATTTTCATGCAATTTCACCAATACAAATGGATAGAGTGGTTGTCGAGGAAGGTTTTAGTATACACCTTGTATACCATGTTTTATGCAAATAAAAATATCTTATCTTCTAATTTGTCAAACGGGCGAAGCCGCGGTCTAGTTTGTTATAAAATAAACCCTTGTGCAATAATGTCATGTTTCTAGATCCAGTGGTTTAGGCTGTGTTCATGTCAGTGAATTTAAGATGAAGTCGATTTGGCAAAATCAAATGACTTAGGTACCTACTTACAAAAAAAAAAAAAACAAAATCCAACTCCAATATTTTTCAAAAAGATTTCATTCCAACTTAATTTTATTTAATTTTCATCAAATCGTCTTCTATCAATTTTATTGATAGTCGTTTCACTCAATAACTGCCTTTGACATGTAATTACAAGTCGCGTCATCGATTATTATTTATTAAATGGAGTGCCTTTGAATATAATATATCGATGGTAGAAATCGC
Source organism: Lithophane ornitopus (assembly GCA_948473465.1). Taxonomy (NCBI): domain Eukaryota; kingdom Metazoa; phylum Arthropoda; class Insecta; order Lepidoptera; family Noctuidae; genus Lithophane; species Lithophane ornitopus. The sequence goes on from OX419629.1 coordinate 3,767,193, forward strand.
TTTACTCTAAAACTAGCGAACCGCCCCCGCTTCACATGGTTGCGACTTGACATAACATAGCTATTTCTTTGTTTATATAAGTTTAATATTCGTTTTTACCCGACTATGGCGAAGAAAAAAGGAGGGTTATGAATTTGACCGGTATGGATGTATGTATGTATGTTTGTATGTTCATCTGTTCCCTCCTATCTTCTAAACCACTCATCACAGTTTGACAAATGAGGTATCGTTGGAAGCGTCTTGGTCTGCTGGATATATGCTATGTGACGTCACATTGAATTAAAAATGGCGCCCGCTAGAGGCCATAAAGTCAGGAACTAAAAAAAAAAATTGTTTAATCGTAGCGTGTTGAATATCAAATGAAAGGGCTTAATGAGCACATTTCAAAAATGTATACATACCCCAAAAGAATTAAAAAATAAAAATGTTATAAAAACTAAAACCCAACTACGACTAAAAAGGTATAAACAAGACACCACAGACAGACAAATTAAAAATCCGGAGTCACACATAATCCGTTCGATTTATGCCCTAACACGTGTGACTCCGGATTTTTAATTTGTCTGTCTGTGGTGTCTTGTTTATACCTTTTTAGTGGTAGTTGGGTTTTAGTTTTTTATACTTTATTTTTTTATACAATAAACCTTCCGGAATCAATTCTTTAAATAGAGGTGAAAACTGTTTCAAAATCTGGTGCGTAGTTTAGAAGAACAACGAGGTCACACAGACAGACACGAAAATCGATTGTAATTTATTATATGTATAGATATAAATTAGCAACGATGATTCTATTGAGCACAATCGAAACCTGAAAGAGAGTATTTCTATCTATTAATCTAATTTCAATTTTTCTAATTTCATTCGAATTTCAATGGCGTGATGACATATGACATACATATGCATCTATTAATTAACCCGTCAAAAAACTTCAGTCTCAAGTGTTTATGTTTAGCCTGTCTATTTAACCGTAATCCAATACATATTATCTACTTCTCTTTCTTTTTTATCTAGTGTAATTAGATAGAACCAGTGCTATTACATTGTCCTTAGAACACAAGTGTGATAAAACAACCATCACCTTAATATAAATTATAAAGGGGAGGTCTTAACAGTAAGAATTCTCCAATTAATTATATTAAGGCGGAGTTGCGTTGGAGCTAAATAATGGCGTAAATCTGCGTGTTATCCCCTTGGGCTGCTGACGGAGTAAAACCTACTGTTTGCCGCGTTTAGATTGTCTAGTGCGGACACATGGCTGTGGAAAATGTCGAATAAATCGTGCTGATGGCTGTTGGGCCCGTGAATTTTTTTAGAAGAATTTTAGAAGAACATAAAATCTGGTCTTGTGGAAGGGAGATGATCAATGCTTGTGCCTTATCTTTATGAAGAGAGGATTTTGACCTGCAGTGGGATAATAATAGGCTGGTCTTGTTCAAACGATAATTGTTGGAAAAATGGTGAGATATAAAATTGAAAAAGTTCAGATGCATGTGTTACTTCCCTTTAGTTAGTGATTGCGTCAGAATTTCTCCTTAACCGGGTTTGTTTACATTCCCATCACATACTTTTGGAATAGACTATAGAACTTTCTCTTCTACTTTTTCTTTTTTTCAGTCTTTTAAAATCTACTACAAATTAACTACTTTATAAGTTAAACATTTTACACATTGTTACAAGTCTCGTTTTGTAATTTTTATATTTGATGTAATTTATTATTATATGAACAGGTATTATTCTCTAATCTGCCGCTTTGATAATCCGTATGTATCAGGAACAAGGTTGCGAATTCTATTTAATTCGCGTTATAATGAGAAGCGGAGCTGAAAATTATCTAAACAAACAGATAAATTATGTGTAACTTTAAATTTATTAGAGCGTAGGTAACTAAAACACATTATGTGGTAGATCACTGTTAAAAGTAATGCGCAAGCGTTCCATGGCGCAGTACGCCGTACCTCTCACTTCAAGTAATAATGACCTATGGTTTCAGACACCTTTATTTCATGACTAATTTGATAGGTCTACGTAGAGTCTACGAATAATGCTACGGAGCTACGCCGTAGCTGCTTAGCTACGACGTAGCGTGGGAATCTATTTTTTATTCGAAAAATTCTCTAGTGTCGAAGGCTAAGCCAACAAAATGCTGCACTTTAATTGCGTCATATACCAGTGATGAGAATCACTTTCATTAAAAAAATCATCGATATTCATTGCGTTGATGTGATAATGTCTAAAATACTCATTTTTTCAAACATACCTAAAGCAATGGATTTTTTATATCAATCAATCTGCCTAGCATTACCCAACTATATTAAAGTCGGCTTTTTTAAATAGGTAGTCAAAATATTTTTTATCTTTTATTAAAAAGAACTAGGTTCTTAATAATTCATTACAATCTAGCCTATAAGACTAATAAGCAATTTTAATCTAACTTAATTTTCTACGTAAATAATAATGATTGTCTTTCTTCTTCAATCGGTCCCTCATACTGAGGATCGTGGTAGCTGGACCCTTATAAACGGACAATCTGCCTCCATCAACTCCGGTCCAAAGTTGCCATCGCCACCTACACCTTCACCTGTTATTAACGAGACACAATAGAATTTTAATTGTTATCGGTATTTAAGTCCGTATGTAATATAAGCCCGATTGACACATGATGTGCTGCTGAAATTTGCTTGAGGACGTAGCTTCCTTTACTTGGTCGGAACATCGTGTTGGCGACCGGCCTCGTGCTCTCTTTCCTTCGGTATTGCCAATAATGACCAGCTTTTCAAGGCTGTTATCTCCCCTTCGCATGATGAGGCCGAAATAGGCCAAAAAGAGTATTTTACACAAATAGGGACCAGGGCCCTGTGTATCAAAGTTACAAGTCTACACGTTCACAAGTTACCTAGAATGTTAATTTTCGTTAAATTCATAGCTCATCTCCATATTCATAATCAGCCATAATGTTTCCACTGCTGGGACACGGGCATCAGGTCATCTCTCTCTCTTGATCACATTTAAAAAAAGAAAATCGAATTTAAACATTTATTGCGGTACTAAGCACGATACTTGTAAACTCGTAAGACGGAATAGAGAGTCGCCGGACACTCTCAGGATTTGTTATGATTTTCTACAATTTGTAACTTACAAAAAAGTTTTTGCTAAACAAAATCACGAATTAAAGTGTAAAAATATAAGTACTTGTGAACTAAATACAAGGCTTGTAAGTTTTGATAAACAGGGCACAGAACATAAATAAGTGAAACGTAATCATATTGTAGTGAACAACACAGTTCCGTTGCAGGCTGAAATGCCTGTCTACATATTATCAGAACCAATCAAAAATGTATATTTAATCTCATTGAGATTAAATCCACTGCAAAATTAAAGTAGACGTGTTCCATTATGGTTCATATTTCTGGCAAATGAGGTGTCATTCCCATCATCTCAATTAAAATTTAAATTAAAAATTATGAAGCCATGCGTTTTATTAGTATTCGCTTAATTATAATTTCTAGGAGGCCTTGATTAAGGCTTTTCATGTTTATTTTAAGTAACAAAAATATTTAATGGCTGTTAGACCGAATCATTTCCAGAGGAGCTCGTGGCTAAGTATAACAGCCGCTCGGGTCAATCCATCAGGTTAAGCTACGCTTGCCGGGATTGGTCTGTGGATGGGTGACCATTTTCACATATCGAGACTCCTCCGTGCCTCGAAAAGCACGTTAAGCCGTTGGTCCCGGCTGTCATTTGTGGATCTTTGACAGTCGTTACGAGTCGTCAGAAGCACGAAAGTCTGACAACCAGTCTAACCAAGGGGTATCGTATTACCCAGTTGCTGGGTTGTGGAGGTCAGATAGGTAGTCGCTCCATGTAAAATACTGGTATTCAGCTGCATCCGGTTAGACTGGAAGCTGACCCCAACATAGTTGGGAAAAGGCAAGGCAGATTGATTTTTTATAGGCCGAATCGTTTCAGGAATGCTCCTGTAAACTCTTATGTAAACACCTTTGTGGTTTAGTGGTTAGACCACCTCTCACCTGTAACCTGTCTCAGTTCCAGAGGAACTGAGACCGGTTCGGTCGGGCTGGGTTTGATTCCCATGGCGGCAAAATTTTCTGCTTGATTTGGTTCGAGGTAGGGCTTGTTCTAAGACCGCCTGGCTAGCTACCATTATCTTGTCTAAGTCGGTCGCCATAACAAGAATGTTAACAGCATTGTTGCGTTTCGGCAGTTAGAGGGATAGCCAGTTCCTCTGTGGTTGAGGATTCCGGGTGAAGCTCGCTTCCACCTTCGGTCTGATCATCACTTACCAACAGGTGAGATGCAAGTAAAGAGCTTCCCAGTTGTGGCCAAAAAAAATAGGTAGGTACATGAAATAATTTAGCAATATCGGAAAATTATTGAATCAACTGTACGTAAATACTATCTAATATGCCTTTGACGTAGCTTAATTTGTTCAGTATTTGATTTTAGCAATGTTAGTGTAGTTAACTAGGTATAAATGGAGGATCGAAAATTTGGCCCGAACGCACGACAATACGTTTTAATTATAAATAAACTTAATTAAACCATCACTGTCAACTTCAAACGATCAACAGAAATAGAATGATGTTTTATCGAATGTTTAGCGCTAATCGTGTTTAACCGTGTACATTCAGCCTTTAATTTGTAGCATAAATATATATTACATACATTAATGTATAATAACAACTAAATTCATATTATGAAAAAACATTTTGTATATGTAGTTTTAACGATGAACATTATAAAATCGAATGGTTTCACATACCTAAATCAATATTTGTGGAAATGTATTGACACATTTTAATACAAAGTAATGACGTGAAAATTTTAGAAAATAGGTAAATTTAAGCCGCTTTTGAAACTATTTAGTTACAAAAGCGGCTTTGCGTATTATTTTTCGTAATTGCGTATCATTTTGTGGTTTCCGTTTGCAAATGCTGTTAAATCAGTTCATAGTTTCCATTAGTTTTGACACATTGAACTTCATCACTCTTTGGAACCTTATAATTTTTTTAGGGTTCCGTACGACCAAATGAAAAAACGCACCCTTATAGGATCACTCGTGTGTCTGTCCGTCTGCCCGTCTGTCACAACCATTTTGCTCCGAATCTAATGCTACCGAACCGATAAAGTTGGTAGAATTTCTGTGACCCAACACTGACGTATAACGTAAATAAATGAATTTTGAAAATGGGGTCACTTTTGGGTGACAAATTAGAAAATTTCAAAAGTACGGTACCTACAGTTTTACAAACTTTACCAGACACATTATAAATATGCAAGTCCCAAATCATATTTTTTTTTAATAATTTTAAAATAAATAGCTTTTGAATATTCTGCATAAAAGAATAAAAAATAAAAAAATGAAATAAGTTTTTTTTTTTTTTTTTTTATTTAAGATGATACAAAGGACACTGCTTGAGTGGCGTGCACCTTAGATGATCAGTACTGCTACCTGTCTTACTAAATGGCTATTCTCGTATTACCATAAGTAGTCATGCATAATACGCAAAATACGCGCTTTGTCGTGGAGTTGCGGATACCAGCCCGTATTACCTATTACCTATTACGTACAGTCCCGGAAATTAATTGTAGTGTTATTATCCATTTTATACAACTGTTGAATAATGTCAGCTGTTGTGATTTGAATTTACGTAAAATTTAAGTTAGTACTCCATTTGATCAGAAATTCATTTGCCTGACACGATATCCCAAACAGTTCTTCGTACTTATCCAAGTGAAATTATACTTTAGGGCATGATGCTCTCATCCCCTAAAGTATAATTTCACGTCCAACGAAGACAAAGCATAAATTATCAACAAAACATGAAAGATAAAAACAGCATACAACTTAATAATTGCTGCTATACTCATAACTCATGCTCGGATTACGAGAATTTAGGGTTAAAATTTGTTTTGAAAACAACGGGGACTGTGCCTTAAGTTAAAAGAAGAAGAATAATACCTATCAAATTCAAATACGACAAATAATGATAATATATATATTATGTCGGTGCCGGTCATTAGTACGGACACGAAACGAATTGCAAGCCCGGCCCTGGTGACGTCACGTGATCTACCCACACCAAAAGCCCGCTTCTACAGAGTCGTGATATTTTAAGTCCACGGCGAGGAGGACATTCAGTGTCTGATCGCATCGGAGTTAGGACGTCGCGGAACTGTAATCGATTCGTTGTGCTCAGTTATTGTAACTTGTTAATTTGTGACTCATCTTCTGCGCACATGATGTCTGATTGTAATAGAAGAAATCTTGACGATCTCTAAAAAAACTTTACCATTTATTATTATACAGGGTGTAAGGGACAGCTCTCCGCAAATTAACAGGGGACATTCAGCTCCTTATTTTGAATAATATTCCACTGGAAACGGCCACGGGAAAGTTTTCATTTTTGTTATAGTTTTGTCAGTTACTATTCCTTTATTTCAATGTAAAATTACATTCTCTGTACGCAGCACTCCATGTATGTAAATAAAACAGCTAAAATAAAAAAAAAACCAGCGATGGATGTTAAAATACACGAGCGCGCCCCCCCGCCACGGGGAGTGCGGCTACGCGGGTTTTGCCACGGTAACGATACATTGCGCGTGAGGTAATAATACAAATCAGGTTTATTAGATTCCTATAACGTTCCTGAAATAATGCCATGTACCGATCGTCTTAGTATGATATGCTGAATTCATCTCATCAGTCTGTGGAGGGCTCTATATACAGAAATAATTGTTTAAACAAAATCCAAGTATAATTTAAACAAAATCCTAACTAAAAGGATTACAATTCCTAACACAACAAATCAATCCATTTATATAGGATACCAGTTTGATCCATTACCCAGTTGCCTTCAAATTAAGATAGATACCTACCCCAGTTCACAATTTATGGTAACCTATAGATAACTTTCACCAAAGTATATTTGACTAAAGTTGCTAACTATTTCCATCGGCTCGAGGACATCAAACTGTTTATCCTCGTAGAGTGGGCAACCTCAATATAACTTGGTGAATATATTACTTTAAGATGAAGGTAAAATAACTTCAGATATATTGCTTAATGACGCTTAAAAAAGGTTCGAATATACTTTGTTTCGACTGATATCCTAACTTCCTACCTATATAATAATTATATTATATATATTTTTTTTATTTATTATATTATTATTTTTTATTATAAATGCGAGTGAGTTTGTTTGTTGTTTCTTTTTTACGCTTTCACGCTAAAGCAGCAAAATGGATTTGGATGAAATTTGGTACATTGGTAAACCATGACCTGGAGAAGGACATAGGATACTTTTTATCCCGATATTCCCACGGGATCAAAATTTATGCGGGAGAAACCGCGGGGCGCAAGTAGTATTTAATATTTTAAATAAAAATAAAATTTAGGACTGGACGTGTAAATAAACTTTGATCACTGAAATCTTTCCACTACAAAAGTAAATTAAAATATGCGTCTATCTACTGAGTAGTCAACAACGCAATTCTGGTGATATCTTACAGAAAGCTTTACTAGTCTACAAGAATTCATAGTCTCTTACAAAATAGAAGTACCAAAATGAAAAATAATATCTGCTTCTGTTTGAAAACTAAGAGCTACGCAGTCATAAAAAAATCATAGTATTCATACATACGTCGTAGGCAGAATCTACAGAACGCCACCTGCTACGATCCTTACATACTCGCCTTTTTTTGCTTGGTTTACGGCCATACATCTGGCGAGTGCTACGCACCTGACCTTTTTTGAAGAACATCACAAATAAGGTCACTATATGTCCTCTAGGACTCCTCCCAGCGTTTCCAATTACATCTGGCTTGTTAATACCATATGTTAATCGCCTTTCATTCAAACTCAAACTCAAACTCAAAGCATTTATTTCAATTAAACCATTTACAGGCAATTTTGAATTATCAAGGAGTCAGTCAGTCAGAAATATGAAGCCCATTCCAAAGCGTAGTAGGTACCTATGGAGAAGAACGGGCAAGAAACTCCATGGACACTCTTTTAAATCAAAATATTGTTACAATATATTGGTAACATCATTCATGTTGAAATTATACATTTGAGAACAATGTAGAAATCACGATAAACGCGTCCGCAATTATAACATAAGAACAATTCAAAAATTAAAATAAGCCATGGCAGCTAAGAGATGACCTGTCACAACTGACGGCGCCCGTTCACGAACATGACGCATGGATCAGCACCATTCAGCTCAACCATTTTGAAGGGAGCTAAATGATCCAACACATGCGCCACCATCAGCGAGACATTTGAGTGAGCATGACATTCCCAGCCGCCAGGGCACATTCAAGTCAATGGAAGACAATACTCAACATAACCATATAAGCATACTCTTTTCAATTTCAAACAAGGATTACTAAAAAAAGATAAAATCAAAAAGGCGAAAGCCAGTGTTATCAGTCGCTTATATCTTAAACCATACACCAAGATAACAAGAGTCTAAAGTCGCACTCTCTCCCTCAAAATGTTTTACGAACAATTTAATCAAGATTTCAGTGAGATATCGCTATCTTGTTTATAACTAAAATTAACCAAAAAATATAATAGACAGGCTCATAATTTTTATCCAAGTTATTACACTTTCAAAGTTATTGGGATGAACGAACTTTTTTTATACCCCCATTTATATTTACTTTGGAACTATTCTTTAATAAACTCTTAAAATTGCTTACTTTGTAAAATATTGGATAATTTTTGTTTATTTTTATTTTGTTTTGCCTGCGACTTTTCCGTGTTAACTTTAAATTTTCTACCTCTAGGGCGCTGGAATCTATGGAAATCCACTTGGCATGGCACTTTGTCCACGTACGGGTTAGATTTCATTAAACTCAAACTCAAATTCAAAGCATATATTTCAAATAAACCAATTACAGGTACTTTTGAATTGTCAAGGGGTCGGTCAGTCAAAAAGATGAACCTAGTTGCCCATTCCAATGCCTAGCTTACGATTCCAAATTGTCCGCGGACAAATTGTCCATCGTTTGTTCAGTGCCTTATTGGAACACAGTATACCCATGAAATAAATTATACAATTTTATTTGAACTGGAAACTAAGTAAGAATCTGGTTTTAATTTGTACTAAACGCGAACCGAGTGTGTTGTATTATTTTTTAAGTTGGCGTAATGTTTTATGTTGTAAAAATGAGAATATGTTTTACATGGTAAAGCCAGCTTTATACAGCTAGATTTAAGTTGTACCCAAGTGGCAAAAGCTGTAAGTATATTATTATGATAAAATGATGTACCCTAAGGAGTTTGTTTTGAAAACTTAGTTTGGTTTTAGCAGGAATGACACATTACGAAACATTTGTCATTTTATTTTCATTGTTTATTACGAAAAGAGTCTCAGAAAATAACATTTTTTTTGCGACTATTTAAACCCAGATTTGAAGTCAAATAATTTGCAGATCCAATGAAATTACTCTCATTGTCGGAAAAATATTGTGCCCGCACAACATTAACATCAATAAAGAAGACATCTAAGCAAAGAGTTGAATAAAAATTGATAGGATGCTACACACGCTAGTATTGGTACTAAATAACGCCGGCTATCATTTAAATTGCGACTTTAGCTAGAGTAGTTTAGGGTTGGTTATCCAATAAAGGGAGAGCCCCAAATAAACTTATGTACGTAAATAAAATGTGTCAGAGCGGGCCGCGTGTTCGCTAGTAAGGTTTAATAACGTCGGTTTAATCTCACGGACTTCAATATACTGGATAGTATACTCATATACTCTCATACTGGGTGATTTAGTGCACTGGCTGTTTTTTGAGATGAGAATTAGGGATGCTGCATGCTCATCATACTGAAAGTTGATTAAACTTTTACTTATGGGTTCAAAAGTTTTGAATTACGATTCTTGAGAGTAAATCTTAAAAACAAATATTTTTTAATCATACCATGTTAGGTACCAAATGAAAGGACTTGATTAGCACATTTCAAAAATATATTGTAATGTAATAATTGTAAAAAAAATAACGTGTTAATAATCGTGTAATTAAATTTAGTACGTGTTAGAGCATAATTCGAGCAGATTACGTGGGACTCCGGATTTTTAATTTGTCTTTCTGTGGTGTCTTGTTTATACCTTTTTAGTCGTAGTTGGGTTTTAGTTTTTATTACTTTTTTTTTTTCAGCTTAAGCACTATAACCAAGTTTAAGCATAATTAGCTTTTAATGTTCTCGCTGCTGGGAAACAGGCTTCTTCTCTTCTCGGATTTTTGGATTCAGGACATACCGGTTTCCTCACGATATTTTCCTTTTCCGTTATGACAGCAGTGTAATGAAATATGAATACAAAGTAAAGTGCCACCAAGTAGAGATGGGTCGTTGACGGTTTTTCCGTTAACGAAACGACAACGTTGATTTACGTTCGTCAACTAGCTAAATTCGTCAACGAGTTAACGTGCAGTAATGTCAACTTACAAAGTTAATCGGTAATGTCAATTTACAAAGTTAATCGTTAATATCAACTTACAAAGTTTATCGTTAATCTCAAAGCTTACAAAGTTAATTCATTCAACGGTTTTTATTCAACGCCGCGAAGTTCAACGAGTTGAACTAGTCTCTGACCTAGAGTTCAAATTCTATGACATGACCGTCGCTCGCAATGTATGATGTCATTTTCAACGGAAGTTTTTTAATTTGCTCAGTTCGTTGCGTTAACTTGCGTTTGCGTTCTCGAATTTAGTTGAATTAAACGAGTCAACGTCGTTGATGAATTTAGTTGAATTAAACGAGTCAACGTCGTTGACGAATTTAGTTGAATTAAACGAGTCAACGTCGTTGATGAATTTAGTTGAATTAAACGAGTCAACGTCGTTGACGAATTCAACTAGTTGATTCATAAACAGTTAACGTTAATGCGTTGACAGGAGATCAACGGTTGCTTCAACTAGTTTGTTGATTCAACGTCCATCGCTACCACCAAGTTTAGCTAGAAGTATATATAAATTTTAGATGCTTGCTTGGTTTCTGCCGAGCATTTCCTTTGTGGTAGTATTAAGACAGGTGGTTACAGAGTAAGCGTGACCGCTTACTCTGTAACGTGATGAGTTGATGACTTCTTGGAATGAAGCGCTACTAGTCAAGTGCCAAAGCATTGAGTTGGTGGGGTTTTACTAGCTTTCAGTGGAAGGGATTGTTCTTGCATTTTTTTTTGCAAAAGTATACGATCGACTTTCAAAAAATTTCAAAAAAAAAACAACCGTCTTCCAAAAAAAGTGAAAAATAACTTTAATTTTGGAAGTCGCTGTCTTTGTTTTTCAATTTTTCTCCCGAAATTAAAGTAATTTTTCCCTTTTTTTGGAAGACGGTTGTTTTTTCACTTTTTAGTGGTGGTACCTACCTACCCCACCCAAATTCGAATACCACTACCTGCTATGTAAATAACAGTGACGGAGTCAAATAATATGTCGTCTACATAGACTAAGTGGGAAAAATACGTAACTATTGAAGCTAACTCAAAAACTACGCAAGCAAAGTTAATACAATTTATATGGGACCACCTCTGAAGCATGACCTACCAAACAAAAAAAAGAATCATCAAAACGAATTTATAATTGGCGAAGTAATCCAGTAACACACACACAAAAAAAAAGAAGAAATAAAAACGTGCAGACGAATTGAGAACCTCCTCCTTTTTGAAGAAGTTGGTTAATAAGACTGCAGCGCATGTTTTGAACACACAAACATGCGTTTTGTATTTATTTCAGCCCTTTTAAGGAGTTTTATTCCAATAAAATTACGAAAAACCGACGTCATTAGACTAGGAAACAGGAGAGGTGGCCCAATTAGATATATTTCTAAAATCTGTAGAATTTAAAAAGGGAGAGTCGAATGATCTTCTTTTCAATTCGCCTTTACGGTAAGCCCCACACAATAGTCCTCTCCCCGTTCCCATCTTTCGGCTGCGACACAACATCGGTCCATTCATTAGGCAGATTGGTTCCATTGATAGATCAATTCGAACCGCAGCCTACAAAACCAATTAATTATCCCATCAAATGAACTAACCATAAAAGGGACTAATCCTTGGACATAGAGTTATGTTTAGTCAATCTAAATGTAATACCAATTTGCTAATGCTGCACTAAATTGAAAATTATGGTCACTCGTACACAGTATAAAGATGACCAGTATCTCAACTAAGCCTTTTTTGTGAAAACAAAAGTTACGTTCGAACGGGTATGGGTTGTCAACCAAACTTTTTAATTCAAATATAAAACACCTATAAAACTTTATCACTTATCTCGATGGGACAGCCCTGACTACCTCACGAGTAACTTGTTACCTAAGCATGCTTAGATTTCGTGTAAACGCGTTTGCATGTCTTGTAGTGAGTCGATTCAACCCATTTGTTCCGAGTTGAAATACTGTATGTTAATCTGTGTCTAAGCTGTCATTTCCTATGATAGGTAGCCACTAAATTTGAGCTGGTTTGAACATGTTTGCACAATAAATTAGCTAAATAGACGCATTAAAGGTTCGTGTTACAGATCAACGAATGTCTGGGCGTGACATGTTGGAACGGAAACTGACGGGCGCAAATCAAATGGCGTAATTGTGTTTTGGATTTAACTGAGTGCATGGTAGTTATCTTTTATGTATAATACACTATGGTTTCCTCATTTCACGATTTCTTGTTAGTTATTGTAATTTGAACTTTATGTTTAACGTCATAATGGCAACAAGACACGACTTTGTAAAATAATTTGATTATACTATTGGACATTGTGATGAAGAAGAAAGAGAACTGTCGGTGTCGATGTCGTGAGCAAACTTTTAGAATAAAGAATAGCTATAAAAATATAGATACATATATTATGTGGGATAAAATATTGTATTACGTAGAAGTATGAACGCATCATATAATTGTTAAACGGAACGCATCGGATGAAAGAAAGGGAAGTATGTGTGTGAGGGAGAAAGGTACAGAAAAAAACTTTTTACAAAAAAAAAAAATGTTTTTTTTTTGTAAAAAGTTTTTATTTTTCACTTTTTAGTTGTGGTACCTACCCCACACAAATCCGAATACCACTACCTGCTATGTAAATAACAGTGAAGGAGTCAAACAGGATATCGTCTAGATAAACTAAGCGGGAAAAATACGTAATATTGAAGCTAACTCAAAAACTACGCAAGCAAAGTTAATAAAATTTATATGGGACCACCTCGGAAGCATGACCTACCAAACAAAAAAGAATCATCAAAATCGATTCATAATTGGCGGAGTAATCGCGTAAGAAATATACAAAAAAAAAAAAAAAAAAGGCGAGGCTAGATGTACGACGACTCACGGTGTAACTGTGATCTTTTTTGTGTTATAAAATAAACAGTTTTACGATTAATTATTAGGGCATTATAAAAAATGCCCGGGCAGTTCGAAAAATGCCCGATATGAGATGGCAGTATGATAACAACTTGAAATAATCAAAACGACCGGGCATTTTTTATTATGCTAGTCACCTATGGGGCAGCACAATTAAAACCAGGTTTTATTACTATTATTTTGATTTCAAACGTAGAATCAATATTTAAAATCAAATAAAATCTTTCCATTCATAGACACTCTGCTGACCTATGATGACTTTACCATAATTAAATACCTGTGTATTATTAGATTGCCCAAAGAACACAAGGCAATATTTATAATGACGAGGCAATGTGATAAATATGGAAGTTCAAATTATAATTAATAATTTCGCCCTAAGTAGCTTCATAATGCGCATTATGAAAAATGCCCGTATTTATTACTTGGTCCATAACATATATACAGTATGTTAACAAACAAAGGGCGTTCCAGTTAACCGGCAATAGAGTAGCATACAGACATGCAAAAAAAAAAAAAAAAAGTGAAATATTCACAAAACTATTCAATTGATACGTAAAAGAAACACTCTGTACTCGCAAACTTGTATTTCAACGTAGAGAGAGAAGTGTGCGTATTTTATTATTGCAAGTTAACGGGAACTTGCAATATTTAACATACTGTACCTGTATAAAAATGGCAGTGGCATTATAGCTCTAGGTCTTATTTCTAGATCAGTTATACAACATTAGTTTTTGTTTATGCTAAACCCAAAAACGGGTCATTGTACCCATCATTTTGAACAAGTTTTTCTATGGGACCAACATTGAAATCGAAAAAAAAAAAATGCTGTTCCATACATTTTGTCGATTTAAGTGAACACAAATGTGTGGAACAGCTGATAATTTTTCGCGATTTCAACGTTGGTCTCATAGAAAAAGTTGTTCAAAATGATGAGTACAATGACCCCTTTTCGGGTTTAGCATAAACAAAAACTAATATTGTAGTAAACAAATAAACATGATAGGCAAAGACTTTTCAGTACTCAAGTAATTACCAGATTCCATTAGGAACGTAAACGAAGCAAACGCTGTATATAAGGATCCTACCACGTGGAGTTCTGTAGTTTCTGCCTACCCCCATGTGAGGAAAGCGTGAGTTTATAATGTATTTAATTTGTTAAATTGATAGTACAAAGTAATACGTGCGTTAAAAATAGCTGTTCCACATGACCTTTATACGACGGAGTGGCAAGGCTAAACTATTATTTTTACCCGACTACGGCGCACTCTGTAAAATAACCCGTATCTAGCGTCACTTTATCCAAAATTTGAACATGCAATATTCAACGATACAATATTTTTACACAACAGCTAGATAAAGCAACTGTATGATTTGATAATAATTTGCGAGTAGGTGTCGATATTTTTCATAGTATAACATCGAGAAATTGACATTGAGTTTATTCGCTTTTATTTCTTTGATTGATTAAAGGTGTCTCACGGGTGAAATTTTAGATACACATACAGAAACGCAGTTAGTTATCTTAGAAGGTGAGTTTGAAAGTTACATATGTGTTTTGTATATTTAATTATGCATATATTAAGACATTAGAAAATGTATCCGCGTGTATCCGATTTTTTTTCTTATGACTCGTGCTCTAAAGGAATCAGTTGTATTCCCGTGCACCTATTTGCGCATGTCATACAATTTTTTTTTTTTCGTTAGGTTTACAAAAATGAAGAAACTTGCTATTTTTCAAAAGTTTCGCATAGTACTAGCAAAAAGGACCGATATCAACGCATCTTAGACTTTATACTGATGGAAAATAATATGTTAGATAATAGCCAGACTACAGAATTCGGACGAAGAAGAAGATTTTAGCGAAAATATAAATGACTCGGATTCAAATATTGAGATGGATGATTATGATGATGATAGTATCAAAAAAACTTTTTCCAATAATTCTATGTATATAAAATCAATTAATATATATTTATATGTTGTTTATTAACGGTAGAAATTAAAATATAAAAAGATTATTAAAAAAAAAAACAATTACAGTTTTTTTTTATAAAGTTTAGATGACACCCTTCTGTATGTCCAAAAAAAGTTTCAGTTTAAAATATTAACTATGCTACGAGATACAAAAATAAATATGACGAACTGAATAAAGTGACGCTAGATACGACATATTTCACAGTGTGCGGCGAAGCAAAAATGAGGATTATGATTTTGACCGGTATGTATGTATGTTCATGTGTGGGCAGTTGTTTTAACCGTAAATCTATGCTGCGTGGCGGTTCTCTAATCTTGATAAAAAATTGTTTAAAATCTAAACAACGTAATGACATAGTTGGTTTATCAGTGGAACATTGCGTCGAACTGTCCTGTGTTGAGCTGGATAAGCATGTTGTAGTGTGCGTGTACAGACAACCCCCTAAATATCAGAACTTTTCTTTATTTGAGTCAATAATGGAAGATGTCCTAGCGAAACTTGCATCCAGTAATAAAGCTGCAATTATTTGTGGTGATTTTAATATTAATATTCTGGAAAATAATTCAGATAGCAGTAGATTATTAAGCCTTTTTAAATCGTTCAATTTATCTAATATTTTTACAGAACCAACTAGAGTAACTCCAACTTCTGGTACTTGTATCGATAATGTCTTCTGCGATTGTGATTATTTAGATAAAGCCATCGTTAATTACTTGCCGTCCGATCATAGTGGGCAAACGGTAACTTTTAAGTTTAAAATACCTTTGCAAAAAGTACAAATACAATTTAGACCCATAACAACGGGCAAATTAAGTAGATTCAATAGTACCATAAATAATAAGTTAAATGTTCTGGGCTATAATATGAACGATGCAAACAAATTGTATGAGGATTTCTTTTCAGTAGTGCACACTGAATTCAATAAAACTTTTGAAAAGAAAACAAAAAATATTTTCCCTAATTTTATATTTAGTGACTGGGCAACTAGAGGTATTAGGATAAGTAGGGAAAGACTGTTCGAGCTGTATGGCCTTAAGCCTCACATAAATACTGGAACTTTCAACAAGTATGTTGCTACATATTCCAAATTTTTTAGAAATACCTGCCAAATAGCTAAAGCTCTGTATATCAGCAACAAGATCAAATCAGCAGAAGATAAAATAAAAACGGTTTGGAAAGTTATAAATAATGAAACTAATGGGAAAAAAATACGAAACACTGGTTTCACACTGGAGACTTCACGTGGTGCCATAAGTTCTAACTTAGAAGTAGCTCAGGAATTTGTACTTTACTAATATACCCTCTAAAACGACGGAAGCTTTAAATTCCTCACCCAGTGTTTCAATTGATTTATTAAGAGCGAACGTTCCAGGCTGCCCGGTTGAATTTCAATTTAAACATATAAACCCAATGATAGTCATATAAGCATTTCGGCAAATAAAAATCAAATTGACCGATGATCTATGGGGATTATCTATCAAAGTTTGTGCATCCATAATTGAGACTATAGCACCATATTTAGCTTTAATATTTAACTTGTGTGTGGATCAAGGAGTCTTCCCAGATTTAATGAAATATAGTAAAGTTGTACCTCTTTTTAAATCTGGGAACAGTAAAGACACCAACAATTATATACCAGTATCCGTGTTGCCGGTATTCAGCAAGGTGTTCGAAAAGGTAATGCTAAATCAAATGCTTAATCATTTTAACACCAACCAAATCTTACACGATCAGCAATATGGTTTCACCAAAGGACGTTGTACGACTGACGCCGGTGTCACCTTATTAAAACACATATTTACAGCGTGGGAGGAGGCGCAAGATGCCATAGGAATCTTTTGTGACCTCTCCAAGGCATTTGATTGCGTAAATCACGAAACCTTACTTTTGAAACTTGCGCATTACGGACTAGGTAAACTTGCGCTCAGTTTAATAAAATCTTATTTAGACAACAGCAAGTTCAAATAAATGATGTCCATTCAATCGGTTTAAAAGTAAAAATGGGTGTTCCACAGGGCTCGATATTGGGTCCTTTCCTCTTTCTAGTATATATTAATGATCTACCCCATTTATTAAAAAACCAACCACAAATGGTGTTATTTGCTGACGATACTTCATTAATTTTTAAGATAAATAGACGTGCATCAAATTTGGACGACGTAAATAACGCCTTACTGCAGGTCCATAGTTGGTTCACTGCTAATAATTTAGTATTAAATGGGAAAAAAACTAAATGCATAAGATTTGCTTTACCGAATGTTAAAAGTAGTGATTGTGACATAGTATTGGATAAGGAGAAATTAGAATTCGTCGATAAAACTGTTTTCTTGGGGATCACCCTCGACTCAAGGCTGCAATGGGGTCCTCATTTAACATCTCTTGCAGGACGGCTAAGTTCAGCAGCATATACTGTGAGAAAAATCCGTCAATTTACTGATGTAGATACCGCGAGGCTAGTTTATTTCAGCTACTTTCATAGTATCATGTCTTACGGTATTTTATTGTGGGGACGGGCTGCAGATATCGAGTCTATATTTATTCTGCAGAAAAGAGCCATCAGAGCAATATATGGGCTCCGCAGGCGCGATTCTCTAAGAGAACCGTTTAAAGATATTAACATCATGACGGTACCTTGTCAATATATCTATGAAAACATCATGAACGTAATGAAAAATCTAAGTCTTTTCAGTAAAAGAGGTGAAAGACACACTTATAGGACTAGAAATAGGGACCAATTAGTTCAACCGGGTTTCAGACTGGCTAAAGTAGACTCATCCTTCATGGGGTACTGTTTAAAATGTTACAATAAAATACCTCCCCACATACTTCAACTGAATGAAACGAAATTTAAATCTTGGGTAAAACGCACACTATGCCGCCAAGCATATTATAAATTGGGGGATTACATCGCTGACAAAAATGCTTGGCTTAGCGCTGCTCCAGCTCCACAAGGACGCATAAACTAATTGATTGGCATTCGAAAATATTGTTGGAGCTGCTGAATATTGTAAAGACTATCTTGACATTGTATAAATTCAATCTCCTAGTATTGTATAATTTCATAGCACATATGTGAGCACTATGTACTTACCTACCTTAAAGCTACCATTTACTAGGTACGTCGTTCATTGACTTGAATGTGCCCTGGCGGCAGAGAGTATGTCATGCTCACTCAAATGTCTCGCTGGAGGTGGCGTGTGTGTTGGATCATTAAGTTCCCTTCAAAATGGTTGAGCTGAATGGTGCTGATCCATGCGTCATGTTCGTGAACGGGCGCCGCCAGTAGGGACTGGTCATCTCTAAGCTGCCACGGATTATTTTTAATAAATTTAAATTTTTGAATTGTTTTCTATCTTAACGGACGCTTTTAACGTGCGTCTCTTTTTTTTTCTTTTTTACTTTGTTTTCACATGTTTAATTTCAAATGAATGATGTAACCAATATATTGTAACAAAATTTTGATTTAAAAGAGTGTCCGTGGAGTTTCTTGCCCGTTCTTGTCCATAGGAACCTACTACGCTTTGGAATGGGCAACTAGCTTCATTTTTTTGACTGACCGACCCCTTGACAATTCAAAAGTACCTGTAATTGGTTTATTTGAAATAAATGCTTTGAGTTTGAGTTTGAGTTTGTTCTCTCATATCTTCTAAACTGCTCATCAAAATTTAAGAAATGAGGCATCGTTGGATGCGTCTTGATCGTCCGCTGTTTAAAGGTTATAATAAATTACATTAAATTGAATATGGCGCCCTCTAGAGGACATAAAGTCATGAACAAATGAAATATTTTCTAATATGGCCATGTTGGGTATCAAATTAAAGGGCTTAATTAGCACATTTCAAAAAAAATATATAATAACACCAAAAAAAAATTAATAGAACAAAAAAATATAAGACTAAAACCCAACTACGACAAAAAAGTCAACTAAAAAGGTTTAAACAAGACATCACAGACAGACAAAATAAAAATCCGGAGTCACACGTGTTGCATAAATCGAACAGATTACGTGTGACTCGGGATTTTTAATTTGTATGTCAGTGATGTCTTTTATTTTTAACTAATTCTTTGTTTTCATTAAGTAAATATAATTGAAATTCTAATTCTATCCTTGACGATAACTAGTTTGTTATTATTAAATTAAAACCAACAAACAAACAAATGTTATTATTTAATTAAAACTAATAAAAAACTATTTTTATTTAAGGCACTAACTTAAATGTTTTCTAGAACAGCAATTATTATTTCTATAATAAAAAGCTTCGTGCTACAGTACTAAGGCGGGAATTAATTCAATTATTTTAATTGAACAATTAAGTTATTAAGTCTCCCTGAATTTGTGTTGTACACACGGCAACACATCAAGCTATACATTTCCAGTATGAGCTTACCTCGTACTTACTGTACGAAAATTTTATACAATGCGAGATCAGCCTAAACTGGAAATGTATAGCTTGATGTGTAGCCGTGTGTACATAATTATTCCATCAGTATTATAGTGTTGGGGTGTCATCTTTTTTGACGGACATTATTTCAGAACGAAACCTTTTCAAAGGTGTTCATAATTTATTACCTTTAAAAGTTTCAGATTTGATAACTTTAGGAAAACTATTATGGTCCTCATTCTCATTTTATACTTTCCCAGTTTATTAATTTAACTTAAGAGTCAGGGCACATTGATGGCTGTAGCGGCCGAAAGGTTTTGAAAGAACGAAAGAAAAAGTATTTATTGAGACTCGCATAAATTAAAATAAAATAAACACATAGAAACATAATTATATAAAAAAAACAAAATAAACTGAAAATAAAAGCATAAAGTCCTGTACAAGGTCAAAAGGCTCCTATCTCAGCATGATGCTGCGACATTTAAAAATAAGTGTCGCAGCGCTGGTATGCTGATAGCCCCGGTTTTGGAGAGGCGATTGCGTCGCGGAAGACGAAGCGTTGGAAGGCCTCCCACAAGCCCGATGACCTTGTGAAGACCACAGGAATCCGCTGGATGGGAGAAGCACAGAGCGGGACTTAAAACGGTCACTTTAGCAGAATCATAATATGAAAATATTATGAATCATCGTAAAATGTCACAAACTGTCAATTCGTAATATGATCTGCGTGAAATTCATATTACGAAATAATTAATCTGTTTGACAGTTTTCTATGGAGATTCGTAAAATGGTCCACAAATTATGAATTGCTTTTAAGTCAAATTAGAGGAATTGCTAATGACAGCTGGGATTCAGGAAATGAACTGCTTTTAGAGGAATTGCTAATGTGACCGGTTTAGGCGCCCTGGTCGAAGTGGCGATGCTTAGGCAAGGCTTATATGTCCAGCAGCAGACGTCATTCGATTCGGGTGAAAAGAATGATCAATTTAATAACGTTATAATCGTAGTGGAAATATGTGATAAATTTCAATCAATAAAGTCAATTTTGGGCACAAAGTAGGTATAATAATTGGCACACAATTTTCCGAAACATCAGCTCAAATACCTACAATACATGCCAAAATTCATAATCTCGTGGGCACATTTTCAAATTAATCTTCTGAATTACACTGTAGTGCCGAAAAAGAGCTATTCTATACCAACATTCGCCAATTATATTTGGCAAATAGCGTTAAATTGGCCATTTGCGGCACAATACCTTCCGTTTTAATAGTTAAATGAGTTTTTTCGAAGCTGTATATTCTGATAAGGGTTTTAATGAGCTTTGAGCAAATACAATTAGCGATGTATTTGTTACGTGAGTGTGTTTTTTTTGTGGGAAGCGTAATTATTGTTGCAAAAATATACTTTCTTTTGTAATCGTGATAAAAAAATTGATGAAATACATAGAACTATTATCCTAACTAATATTAATTTATTATATTAAATTAATTATATTATATTCATTTATAAATGCGAAAGTGAGTTTGTTTGTTTGTTACGCATTCACGCTAAAACGGCTGAATGGATTTGGATGAAATTTGTTACAGGGGTAGACCATGACCTGGAATAGGACATAGTATACTTTTTATCCCGATATTCCCTCGGGATCGACACTTACGCGGGTGAAAGGCGCGGAGCTTGTACAACATGTACATACATAAACTTACGCTTTCTTCCCATAGGTTAGGCGGAAACTACAGAACGCCACCTGCTACGATCCTTACATACTCCTTTTGCCTCGTTAACGTTCATATATCAGAGGGCCTAGACAAGTGACAATCGCTTCGAAAGCGTTTCGTATTTCTACAGGATTGACATAAGATTTTCGATAGCTTATGTCAGTCCTATACATTTTTGCCTTTTCCATCATCGTTATCGCTAATAGAATGTCACTTTGTCTAAGGCCTCTAGTCATACACGCACGGCGCTTAATGTAGGATGTGGGAATGAACAGAAAATGCATAGTTTTTTTTTTGTGATACTTTTTTTATGAGTCCCTAATCCACGTTTCTCTTAAAAAATTAACCTGTATAATTTATTTACAAACACATCTCGCCTGATTGTTCATACATTCGTAAAGAAAACAAAAGAAAAAAAAGTTCGTTAAAAACTCGTGTTTTTTATATTATACAAACATTTTTCAGTGTAAAAATGCTGAATTAATAATCGTTCTACGCAGTAACGGCTACGGCTGAAATAATACAAGTACAAACCATATACATATACCTGTGTACCGTAATTTTAAATACTTATTTTACCTTTTTATTTAATTACGGGGCCTTGTTGCCG